>OW119931.1:16041503-18509003 GCA_933210815.1 Meta bourneti
GAGTTGGAAAAATCCACGAATTCTTTCAAACAATAGAGCAAGTTACTGAGCCCTTGTGTGGGTTATGGTGTAAAAGAAACACCATGCTATTCGGAAATTTCTCAGAGGTTAAACAGTCACACATATCCAAGTAGACGTGGATAATTACTAAATACCACACCGGTCAGATCACGATTTGTTAAGCGTTCCTCCGATGGTGTAACCGAGCGGCATTCCGCCTGATAACCCCGGTACCACATAAGGAGAGGTGAAACATGCGCTACGCCGACAAATACGCGCAAAAAAGGAACGGATTCCCTCGGAGCTGGTAAAAGACGCTAGCATCTTGCCAAAGGATTCCATTTTAAGGAAGTGAGCAACAGAATCTGTAAAAGGATTCTATTCCAAGGAAAAAGAATATAATATTTTTAAAGGGTTCTATTCCAAGGAAAAAGAATAGAATCTTTTTAAAGGCTTCTATTATAAGAAAATGAACAAGAGAATCTTTCGAAAGAGTTCTATTCCAAGGAAAGCACTAATAGAATCTTTCCAAAGGTTTCTGTTCTGAGAAAAGAATCAATAGATTCTTTTCAAAGGATTCAATTACAAGAAAATGAGTAACAGAATCTTTGGAATGATTCTACTCATCGGAAAGGACAGTAGAATCTTTCCAAAGCATTCTATTGTAAGGGAGGTACTATATAATCTTTCCGAAGGATTCTATTCCGAGGAACGGACCAATAAAATAGAGGGTTCGATTCTGAGGAACGAATCAATAAAATCTTTCCAAGGGATTCAATTCTAAGGAAACGAGGAACAGAATCTTTCCCAAGGATTCTATTCGAAGGAAAAGAGGGCCGTCGTAGACCGGTTGGAAGAGAAAGGGATTAGCAACCGGAGGGTTGCGAGTTCGAATCCAACCAAAGACCATCATCTACGTGGGAATGGTGCACATTAAATCTGTCGTGGTCTCCAATCTCCTCACGTTGGCGTGGTGTGGAAGTTTGGAGAGTGGGGTGCCAGCTCAGGTGTGACCTCGTCATCTGACCGTGGTTCAAAATTACGTGGGTTACAAAATTACGTTCAAAATTACCTCGATCTCTCCCTTCGGGTTTGATTCCGGACTGTCGTTAATAGCCCGTAGTGTTGCTAAAGTGCGAAGTGAATTAAAATACCAAAACTATGAAATGTTTCCGAAGGATTCAGTTCTAAGGAAAGGTGCAGTAAAACTTTTCCAAGTAAAAGAATAGAATCTTCTCAAATGACTATTCTTGGGAAATAATCAATAGAATCTTTCCAAAGGATTCTATTCCAAGGAACAATAGAATCGTTCTAAGAGAAAGAAATCCACGGATTCTTTCAAACCAGAAGAGAAAGTTGCCGAGTCATTCAGTGTGTTTGGGGGTAAAAGCAACACTGCATTACTCGAAAATTTCTCAGAGGTTAACCAAAGTCACACATATCCAAGTAGACGTGGATAATTACTAAATACCACACGGGACAGATCGCGATTTGTCAAGCGTTCCTCCGACGGTGCAACAGAGCGGCATTCCGCCTGCCAGCCCCGGTACCACATAACGAGAGGTGAAACATGCGCTACGCCCACAAACACGCGCAAAAAAGGGAACGGATTCCCTCGGAGCCAGGGATGAGAGAGAGTTTACGCATACCTCTCTCCACCAACTCAATTACCAGGGAGTGAACCGCGGCTTCAAGAAATTTTAACGACCTCACCCGAAAGAGAGGGCATTATTAAAAGGGGCATAATTGAAATCGGGCAAAATCCTTTTCCAAACCGTCTTTGCCTTTTACCTCCAGAAAGAATGCAAATTGAAGAGCGCTCGCTCCGTCTTACCTTTGGGGTGCGGAATTCTTCGGGCATTCTTGGGGGGAGGGTGGAATCTTTTCAGAACAGAACTACGCAATCGAATATCTTTGCATTTCCGACGAGAGAGGGCTGTCCGGATTCTTCCGGGGTTGCCGTGGAAACCGGGTAAAATGGTATGGCCTGTTCTGGCCTCGGTCCCTGTGCCATCTTGCTGTCAGCGGTCAAGAGTGGATGGGACGACTTCATTAGGGATGTTCGAGGGGAAATTTGTTTGTTACTTGGGGATAATTCGGAAACAATTCCTTTCGGAATTGTATTACGCATTCTAATACTGATATTTTTAATTATTTTAATACTAATATGTTATAAATGATTTATTTTAATACTGATATATTACACGTATTATTTATTTTAATTATTTTAATAATAATGTTATAAATATTTATTTTAATTATTTTAATAATAATATGTTATAAATATTATTTATTTTAATTATTTTAATACTAATATGTTATACATATTATTTATTTTAATTATTTTAATACTAATATGTTATACATATTATTTATTTTAATTATTTTAATACTAATGTTATACATATTATTTATTTTAATTATTTAAATACTAATGTTATAAATATTATTTATTTTAATTATATTAATACTAATATGTTATAAATATTATTTATTTTAATTATATTAATACTAATATGTTATAAATATTATTTATTTTAATTATATTAATACTAATGTTATAAATATTATTTATTTTAATTATATTAATACTAATATGTTATAAATATTATTTATTTTAATTATATTAATACTAATATGTTATAAATATTATTTATTTTAATTATATTAATACTAATATGTTATAAATATGATTTATTTTAATTATTTTAATACTAATATGTTATAAATATGATTTATTTTAATACTAATATGTTATAAATATGATTTATTTTAATACTAATATATAACACATATTATTTATTTTAATTATTTTAATACTAATATATTATAAATATTATTATTAACTTATTATATATTATATTATAAATTTAAATATTATTTATATTAATTATTTTAGTGATAATATACGTATTATAAACATTTTTCAAATTTAATTATTTACGTAATATTTCAAAATTATTAATTATTTTTATGCATTGATTTCGAAGAATTTACCCTTAAAAACTGCAAGGCCGTGGTAGCCCAGTTGGAACGGATTAGCAACCTGAGGTCGCGAGTTCGAAACTAGGTCCAACCAAAGATTGCAGTGTTCGTTGGGGCTGGAGCATGTTAAATCTGTCATGGCTTCAAATGTAATCATGTTGTCGTGGTATGGAAATTTGGAGAGTGGGTTTCCGGCTCAGGTGTTGACCTCGTCATCTGGCCGTGGCTCAACATCGCGAAATGTTGTCCTCTTACCTGTTTGTGACGTAGATTCAACTACCCACCTTCACTGCAATGACAGAAGAAATATTGTACAAAAATAAAAGGTTGCTTGGTTGGTAGTTGAATTAACGTCGCACTGGAGCAACACTGGGCTATTGACGACGGTTCGGAATCAATCCCGAAGGGATAGAACCGAGGACAACACGCAATTTTGAATCATGATCAGATGACTAGGTCGACTGCTCACTCTCCAAGCATCCACACACAACCAAATTGAGGACATTTGAAGACACGACAGATTTAAAATGCTCCGATCCTCAAATACACAACGGTTTTTGGTTGAACCGAGTTTCGAACTCACAACCCACTTGTTGCTAATCCGCTGCTCTTCCACACCACCGAGTTACCACGGCCTCATAAAAATAAAAGGAACTGAACCGAAATCTTTTGGGCGGCGCAGCTAGAAACCTTTTGGTCGATCGGTTTTATGGCGCAAGGGCCATATTTGGCCATGCTGCGCCAGGCTCAAGACATACAATATCAAGTACAGTGGACTCCCTCTTAACCGGCCACCTTTTAACCAGCCTCCGCTTTAACCGGCCGCCACGAGTTTGAGAAGATGACTCACGGACCTGTCGTAACATGTCTCTAGCCGCTTTTAAAAGAGCAATGCACACAAAGAAACAAGAAAATCGACGATTACTTTTAGAGCTTATTTTTTTTATATTTACAGTACAGTACTATGATAAATGTGAGATTTAATGGCCAGTTTAGTAAGGCCTAATATGAGTATTACCGTTATCGAATCAATACCGGTTTTCTTAGTTGCGATTTTTTCTTATTATTTTGGTCTTATCTGCTTAGTTTTTAAATCATACCACAGGAATCAATTTCTATGGCCTCGTTAGCGGTAAATGCCATCAGTATAGGACATAATGGACATACAGTGGACTCCCTCTTAACCGGCCACCTTTTAAACGGCCTCCACTGGCCAATTATGTACTGTAAATACAGTAGCCTACAGTAACATGTGTCTAGTTTTTTCCAACGAAGGAAGTTCTTCCAGGTTAAGTTTTCTTAATTATATATCATATTACAATAAAGTAGACTATATACTTAGTTTTATTCTAATAAAAACGATTTCGGGAGTGTATTTTAATGCTATTAAGGGAGCGACGGTTTAACCGGACAAATCGTTATCCGGTCTGGGTGGCCGGTTAAGAGAGAGTCCACTATAATAGACAGACTCACACAATGAAAGTTTTACTGACACAGAGGAGAGAAATACACCCAGGAGGGAATGAACCTGACAGGAATCGAACATGCGCCACCTACGACTCGAAGGTTGCTAGCGCAGTGGGCATACCCTCTGAGCCACGACGGTCTCAGAAAGCGGTCGCAATCAGTGCCTGGAATTCCAGGGCCGGATCACGGCGAAAATATTACCATTGCGCAAGTTTCGTTTCGAATTCTAATGACGACGCGTTGCAATCGTATTCGAAAAAGGACTATGACAAGGACTTTTACTCCAAAAAGAAACAAACCAGACGGAAAACGGAGATCTTACTTGATGTTACCAAAATACTCTCACATGACACTTAGCGGGGTTACGTTCAAATGTGGTTTATCACCGTTTTGGCGAAGTTATCTCATTGGCGTTGACCAATGAGATTAATGCCATGTCCGAAATACGTACAGGAAGCCCGCAAAAACATTTCGCCACTTACATGTATCTGGATAGGGTTGGGTATTTCAATTAACGTCACACTGGAGCAACACAATGGGCTATTGGTGACGGTCCGGGATCAATCCCAAAGGGAAAGATCCGAGGACAACACCACGTAATTTTGAACCACGGTCAGATGACGAGTATCTGGATAGAAAATGCCTTTCATAGGAATGGTAGGTAGGTGAATTAACACCATACTGGAGCAACAAAACGGGCTATTGTCGACGATTCGGGATCAGTCTCGAAGTAAGATTCAAGGACAACTTGTAATTTTGAACCACGGTCAGATGACGAGGTCAACACCTGAGCATCGGCGACGGTCCGGGATCCATCCCGAGGGGGAAAAAACCAAGGACACCACCACGTAATTTAAACCCTGGTGAGATGACGAGGCACTCTTCTCTCCAAACTTCCACACCACGCCAACGTGAGGACATTTGAGGCCACGATAGATTTAATGGTCCCCAGCCCCCGTGAATACGACGGTCTTGTACAAAATATATAAGAATATTGTACACAAAAGATAGATATTTTAATCAACCTTCCTCTGGAGCAACACAACGGGCTATCGGTGGCGGGATCAATCCCGAGGGGAAAGAACCAAGGACACCACCACGTAATTTAAACCCTGGTGAGATGACGAGGTGAACACCTGAACTCGCACCCCACTCTCCAAACTTCAACACCACGCCAACGTGAGAACATTCGAAGCCCCGACACCGATTTAACGCGTACCAGCCCGCTATGTACACGACGGTCTTTGATTGGATTCGAACGCTCAACCCTGCGGTTGCTAGTCCGTTACTCTTCCAACTATTCTTCCATTTCGGGCTACCGAAATCCTAGGGGCGGAACAGCCGGAAACCTGTTGGCCCACTCAATCAGTCCCTGGAATTGCCTAATTCCAGGGCCGGACCAGGACGAAAAAAAAAGACCCTAATATGGCGAGATAACAGCAAAAGGAGCGATTGGAAAACAAAGCAAAAACCGCGGCCGTATCCACCCGAAGTTATAAATGATGCCTAAAGACGCCCCAACTGAAGCGGATTGAAGACACCTCACATAAATCACACGCTTGGATCTCCAAAATAAAATAAAGTATACATTTATATACGGAAAGAGAGAAAAAGTATCAGGAATAAATAAAGATGCAGCGAATCTCCAGAAATGCCACAGATGATGATTCGATTTTTTTTGGTTCTTGCTTTTGTCCAATGGGGAGGGGCTTTCCTATTTTTGACGAGGGGAGGATGGAGTTGGAAATGTGCATAGAGTGGGGGTTGTGGTGGATATGGAGATGGAAGACGAGGTTGATGTGTGAAACGCAGTGAAGGGGGTGGGAGGGACTAACGGTGATCGTTTGGGAGATACTTTTCTTCTAAGGACCGAGTTTTACGGGAGGGATAATGGAGGATTTTTTCTTTGGAACTTCTGGTGGACTTTTATGGTGTAGGTTTGAGAGATCATTTCAATCCATGAGGCTAGTATTTAAATTTTAACTTCTGTGTTTTATAAATTTATATTACAGTTTATGGGAAGTAAAAATGATTTTATTTTTTGAATTAATAAACGATCCGATTAATCCTCCTGGTGGTTGTATCGACGAAGTATCTTGTCATTATAAAAAACCTGACCAGATCTTGATGGACGAGATATCTCGTCACCAGAAAACAACTCACCAGATCTTATCTCGTCATCAGCAAAAATCTCAAATATCTTGAAGAGATATCTTGACATTTGAAGAATTGGTCAGATCTTGATGACGAGTTATGTTGTCCAAACCACTTGGAAAGTGGATTAAACTAGGGAAAACCAGAGAAATTAAATCAGGATTCTCCTTACGCATTTTTAATAGATATATGAGAAGATTCTATAAAATTCAAATTGGGTAGTAAAATAGTCCTGGTGTTTTTTTTCACGTTGAAAACCACCCTGTAGTGTCTAGCCTCTGGTGTTAAAACTTGTTTCAAACTGTCACAAGTTCTGGGCAAGGGGCAATTTGGTTTTATTATTTGGATCTTTATTTCCCTTGGAGTAATAGGACATATTTGTTTCGATGAGAAATCTAGTGTTTATCAAAATTCACCAGATCTCGGGCGAGATATCTCTTCTTGGGGATATCTCTTCTTGGAGGGTTAAATATTTTCAATCTCCTTTTGGTTCCCCGCATAATTTTTTGGATTGTCTTTTGCTTTGCGTCATATGTGCGGAAAGATGTGATACATTCTTGGCCGTAAGGTTTTTTTTTGCTTATTTCTGGCTACACAGCAATGTGCAGCCAGCACTTGTACTACACAGCACTTGTACTATATAACTCAGTATAGCGTTTTAGTCATTGCACTACTGTCCATTACATAATAACAAGGACGTCTCAAGGTCACTACTCCTTTCCTTCTCGTAATATTGTTGGCATCCACCTTTCAAATGCTGAGATCACTATTCACGCTTTACTTCCGTTTTGTGTTTGGTAGGTAGTTAATTAACGTCGCACTGGAGCAACACAACGGGCTGTTGGCGACGGTCAATTCCGAAGTTAAAGATTCAAAGACAACGTCTCTTAATTTTGAATCACGGTTAGATGACGATAACAACATCTGAGCTGGCACCTCGCTCTACAAACTTCCACACCATGCAAATGTGAAGAAATTTGAGACCACCACAGATCTAATGTGCACCAGCCCCCGTGTACACGACAGTCTTTGGCTGGAGTTTTGTGTTTGGAGATTCCGCCTTAAACCCAAACCAACGAACCGCTTGCCTTAACTGATGTGAGATAAATTAGTTCGATGCGTCGGTAGTGAGAGATGTTCCCATTGTTACAGAGTAGGGTAGAGTTAGGATGCGCGTGACCTTGATGAGCCTATTTTAATGTAATGTAGTCTATATTCTAAACGGCTATTTGGAAACTCAGTCTGACAATTTTTATAGCTGTCTCCCTTTCCCATGTAAGAGAGGTTGTAACCCATTGAAACAAAAAAGCCTAAAACAACCAATCGCTAGCCTTTACTGATGTGAGGTAAATAAGTTCAGAGCGTCGATAACAAGAGACGTTCCCATCGTTACAGAGAAGGGTAGATAGTGAGTGTACGCAGGACCTTGATGTGCCTATTTTAATGTAATGGAGTGTGGAGTCTATATTCTAAATGGTCGTTGGAAAACTCAGTCTGGCCATTACTATAGCTGTGTCTCCCTTTCCAATGTAAGAGAAATTTCAATAGTCTTAGGTTTCAAGTAAGCAGAAAACAGTTCATTGATAGTTTATTGATAGACATCACATAAAAGGCACAGATAAAAGTCATAGAGCCACAAAATAGTGTCCGCAAAAGGGATAAGTTACAAAAGTGTCTGGTACGAGCATGCACAATTGCCGCCATGCAAGACTACGCAGTCGCAACAGGAAGTCCAGAAATTATGGTAAGGTTGATAGTGTTTGACATTCTAACATATAGATCGTTTAATTAACTCCCTTGAATAATTGAAATTCGGAACAAAATTGTAGAAAAATGACAGGTTGAAATAAAAACTACCAGTTTAAATTAACAAAAAAGGTGGTTTTATTTACCTATCGTCTTCTTCCTAATGAAACATACAAAGTCATAATTTTTAATATATGAGATTTTTAGTCTTTCTTAAACATTGTGACATCGTTCAACGCTGCTTCTACCTCAGAAACGTTTTCCAAGAATTGCCGAGGTGAGGTGAAAGCATACCTCATTCAAAAAGACTGAAAAAGCCAGACTTTGATATCAAACTAAAGACTGAAATCAAACGAGCAGGTGAGAGAACGGCGCGACGCCGGCTATGGAGCAATAAACAACCTCCATCGATGGAAATTTCAAACTAAAGAGGACTTTTGTAAAATCCTAGAGGCTTGTTTTTGATTATTTTATTTAAAGAAAAGACGTCTCTTTATAGAACAATAAACCAGATCATCTTACAGGTTGTTTTGTTTCATTGAGTACATCACACTAGAATGTAGCGATCTTTATACTGGTTAAGTGTGTAGCAAGTTCTGTTTCTTATAGGTAGCATAAGGACTCCGATTAGCCCAGTTGGAAGAGTAACCGATTAGCAATCGGAGGGTTGCGAATTCGAAACCCGATCCAACCAAAGACAGTCGTGTACACAGGGGCTGGTGCACTTTAAATCTGTCGTGGCCTCAAATGTCCTCACTTTGGCGTGGTATGGAAATTTGGAGAGTGGGGTACCAGTTGAGGTGTTGACCCCATCATCTGATCGTAGTTCAACATTATTTTGTTTTGTCCTTGGATTTTTCCTTTGGGGATTGATCCCGGACCGCCGCCAATAGCCCATTACGTTGCTCCAGAGCAGCGTTAATTAATTACCATTACCATCCACACCACGCCAACATGAGGACATTTGAGGCCACGACCGATTTAACATGAGCCAGCCCCCGCGTACGTTCTTTGGCTGGACTCAGTTTCAACTCTCGGTTGCTAAACCCTTACCGTTCCAACTGGGCTACCGCTGCCCGAAAATCAAATGAAACACCCAACAAAATCCTTACGTTATCGCAAATGAAGAAAGATAAATTAACCCTCGCAATAAGCCAAAGTAATAAAGATTAGCTAAACACATAAAGCATGAAAACGCTAATTTAATTAGCACATTAGTGTTTAATACTGACATTATTTATTACTAGCACAAGTAATCGATGGGGGTTTAGACAATGATTCCATCACGCATCAGGTGGTAGGCTTTTAGATTGCACGATAAATCAGACTTTATTTCTGAGGTGGTTTAACACATTTCTGTACTGCCCTTAAAATTTACTGCCTGTGAGTTACATCACGTATAACACGATTAGGACTAACCATTTTATTTGAGATTCAAGTCATTTTCTATAGTGACTGCCTACTTTTTGCATAAATCTTAAGTCATTCCTATTTCTTGGAAAATTCATATTAACACTGATTAATGATATGCTGTTGAGCGAACGTGTCAGAAAACAATGTAATAAAAATGTGGAAAGTGCAATGTAATGTCGTAGTTGACAGATAGTGAGCGATAATGCAGTTATACAATGTTTCAAAACTTCTGGAAACGTCTACTCATACATCTACATGCAACTCTTAATCGTCCTGGTGCCTGTCTCGACGAGGAATCTTGTCATTAGAAAACTGACCAGATCTTGACGGATGAGATATATCTCGACATTAGAAGGAAACTGGCTAGATTTCGGTCGACACAAGCAATTGGCAAGATCTTGATGCCGAGATATCTCGTTAAAGCAAAAACTAACCAGAACTTGATGGACTCGTCATTACAAGAAAATTAGATGCCTCGTCAGTAGAGGAAAAGTGACCTGATTTCGATTTCGTCATCATAACAAGATCGTCATCATAACGAGGTATCTCGTCATTACAAAAACTCCATGAACACTCATGATTGTATCACGTACAGGTGGGGAGCCGTGACCATGTCTTAAACCTTCTGGTGGTTGTCTCGAAGAGGTACATCGTCATTAAGCAGAAACTGATCAAATCTTGATGAACGAGATATCTCGTCATTTGAAGAACAGTGACCAGATTTCGATTTCGTCATAAAAAATCGGCAATATCGTGATTACAAGATACAAGATCTCCATTAGCAAAATTGCTAATCTCTCCATTAGCAAAATTGGTCAGATCTTGATGGACGAGATATCTCGTCGAAACCACTTGAAGGGATAATACGCCGGACTCGTGCATCAAGATGTAATGTGTTGTAGTGAAAAAACAATGCTACATCTATTGACATCTATTGATTGAAAGAATCCTAGGTAAGATTGAATTGATCAAGAAAATCAAAGCTGGTCAGGAGTAATGCCGTATGGATATATACGTGCTAACCCCTCAGAAGATGAAACAGGAAACGGAAGAGCCTCCTCAATGAGTAGACGATCCCTGGCTTCCCTTCGTGATGAGCATTTCGCCGAGTTTCGTCGCCGTCAAGGTAAACACATCAACACGCCCTGATCACCGCAATCGAAGCTTCCTTTCATTTATTCCTTTCAGAAGAAGAGGGAGTTTACACGCTCCCTGGAAGAGCGCTGACAAGGCCCCTCGCTCATTTCATTAGCACAAAAAGGCCGCTTTTCCTCTTTTTCCTGTTTCCCGGACGCTCGGCCATGTTTTATTTATGGGAGCCTCTTCTGCGGTGGGAAAAAGAAACGAGGGCTGCTGCTTGGGGAAAGTTTATTTGGTGTCTGTTTCTGTGGGAATGCCTGTTCGGAGCTGGAATCAGAGAACGATGCCTCCAGAAGAGTATCGGGATTACTTGAAACAATCTGAGTGGAAAGGTGGTTTGGTGGGTATTTATGGCGCAAGGGCCGTATTTGGCCAAGCTTCTATGGACAGAAGACATACTATATCAAGTAATGGACAGACGCAAAGAAAGCTTTACTGACACTGAATGGTTCAAAATTACGTGGTGTTGTCCTCGGTCTTTCCCTTTGGGATTGATCCCCGACAGTTGCCAATAGCCCACTGTGTTTCTCCAGTGCGAGGTTGATTAATTACCTAACCTAACCTCGGATATTTTCCATCGGGATTGATCCCAAACCGTCGTCAATAGCCTATTTTTAGTTCAGTTACCTTACCTTAACTTACCACCAGAAGTACATCAGGATGACTTGAAAAATCTACGCAGGAGCATGGTTGGGTTTTTATGGCGCAAGGACCCTATTTGGCTATGCTAAACCAGACACACAAGACATACGATATCAAGTAATGGACATACACACACAAAGAAAGGACACAGAAGATGGAAATACAAATTTACAAGGAGGAATCGAACCTGACAGGAATCAAACCTGCTCCGCCTACACCTACATGGAAAGAATCGATGGATAGTCGTATGCGTAGAATAGTTGTAGTCGGGTAAGTCAAATAAAGGCGTAATCAATTAGCAAATAGATCCTTCCTAGGAAAGATGTGAAAGGTGAAAAATTAGTTGGTTGGTGCACTGGAGCAACTTAATGGGCTATTGGAGACGGTCTGAGATCAATCATGAGGGGATAGATCCGAGGCCAACACCTCGTCATTTGGAATCACGGTCAGATAACGAGGTCACACCTGAGCTGGCACTTTTCCAAACTTCACCACGCCAATGTAAGAACATTCGATACCACGACACCAGAAACTTTCTGTACGAACTTTAAGAAGTGGGAACACAAAATAGAATCGTATTAACTTAAAGATGTCCAGAAGTATCACCCTGATAGGATGCACTAAGGTGCAGAAATGAAATGCATCAAGTTCAAGCTGGAGTCATACAGGGAATACTGCTTGCATAACGGATTTATGCGTGTCATCCCCTTAGACGGTTACACCAAAAGTGTTGCTCGATAGCATGTTGAATGTCCAAATCCCTGGATGCTATCACTACAGGTAGGTAGTGAATTAACGTCATACTGGAACAACACAACGGGCTATTGGTGACAGTCGGAGACCAATCCCGAAGGGAAAGATTCAAGGACGTTACGTTCACGTTAACTTTCAACCACAGTCAGATGATGAGGTCACATCTGAGCTGGCACGCCACTCTTCAAACTTCCGCACCACGCCAACGTTAGTACATTTGAGGTCACGACAGTTTTTTACGACGGGCTTTGGTCGAACCGAGTTTAGAACTCGCAACCCTCCGTTTGCTAATCCATTACTCTTCCAACTGTGCTACCTCGACCGGATGCTCTCAAGGTAGGTAGGTAGATATTTAATCAACGTCGCACTGGAGGCAACACAACGGGCTAGTGACGACGGCCCGCGATCAACCCTCAAAGGGAATGATCCGAAGACAACACCAAGTTAATTTTGAACCACGGTCAGATGACGAGGTCACACCTGAGCTGGCACCCCACTCTCCAAACTCCCACATCACGCCAACATATTTGAGGCTACGACAGATTTAATGTGCACACTCCCTCTTTGAACACTGCGGTCTTTTGGTTGTATTAGTCCGTTACTCTTCCAACCGGGCTACTGCGGTCCGTTGCTCTCACGGAAGAGATGTGAGTGAAATGCTGTCTCGAAAAGGAATCTTTTCAGCCTACTCCATTTTAGATACCATCTCCCACAAACCCGCTCGTCTCACCTGAACACCCGATGTCCCAACCACGAAATAAAAAAGCAACACCCAGAACCACAAGGCAGTTAGATCTGTTCCTTACGGAAGAGATCCCGTGGCAGCGATGTGAAAAATTCGATAATCCTCCCAACAAGTTTGCGTTCCCCAATTAGATTGGATTACCACTCGCCCTCAGGCAGCTTTCCAAGTGACGGCTTTCCTGCGCTAAGGCTCTTAGGGTGGAGAAAACGGTTTTACAGGGACAACTTTGCCTGGGAACTCGCTCTTACACTGGCTGGATTTTCACTTCTGCGCTCTTCTTAACCCTCTGAGGGGTTCACACGCATGAACCCACCTTGCAACCTGCTGTTTTCCTTGCATGACTTCTAATCAATTTTGACCTTCTTGACCAATACCTTTCCAAAGGATTCTTTTCTATGGAAATGAGTAATAGAAACTTTGTAAGGGATTTTATTCCAAGGAAAGGAGCAATATAATTTTCCCAAAGGATTCTTTTCCAAGGGATGGAACAATAGAATCGTTCTAAAGGCTTCTATTCTAAGAGAAAGAATTCTGCCAAGAGATTCTATCATAAGGTAATGAGTAATAAAATCTATTCCAAGGGATGGAACAATAGAATCGTTCAAAAGGCTTCTATTCTAAGAGAAAGAATTTTCGAAGAGATTCTATCATAAAAGACAATGAGAAATAAAATCTTTCTAAATGATTCTTTTCTATGGAAATGGGCAATAGAATCTTTCTAAGGAATTTCATTCCAAGGAAAGGAGCAATATAATTTTCCTAAAGAATTCTAGTCCAAGGGAAGGAATAATAGAATCTTACCAAATGATAATTTTCCATGGAAATGAGCAATAGAATCTTTCCAAGGTATTCCATTTGAAGGAAAGAAGCCCAATAGGATCTTTAAAAGATATTATTTTCTATGGAAATTAATGAGCAATAGACTATTTACAAGAGATTATTATCAGGTAAGAATCAATAAAATATTTCCAAAGGATTCTATCCGGAATTTCTGATTTCGATAAATCCTGCTTGCCAAGTTACAGATGCCTCCAAAGAGAGAAAGTTATTTTATTACCATAAAGCATAAATCCCCCCACAAAACACATAATAGCTAAATAACTACATCTATCGGTTGAGAGAATTCTAGGAAACATTTTATGTATCCAAAAGGCCAAAACTGGTTAGATATCGTAAAGCAAGACTACAGGTTACAGAACGGATATATGCAAATGAATCTCACAGTGAAGACATCAAAGATGAATACATTTGAACTATACATTTTACGAAACAAATTGCTTTTTTTTGCAGTCTTGGATGGAATATTGGAATTTTCGGTCCGCTCTCTCAACAAGGAAGCACGGTCTCTGAGCTTCTCACACGGCCATGGCCAGAAACCATTTTAGCACTTGGTCTATGGAGCTATGAATCAAAGAGAATCTGGGAAAGTATGTGTGCTCTTGGTTTGATATTGGCAATGGAGAAGTAACAGTTATAGCCGAGACAGCAATATTCAAATGAGACGATTCAAACTGGATCTGAGAAAGAGAATGAAAGGCAAGAATGATATAATACTAAAAGATTTAAGCTAAATTTAAAGGTTTTAGACATGGGATTTCTTTTCCGTATGAACTCTTCGACAGTGGCAGGTAAATGAAAGTGAGCTAAGAGAAACAAATTTGAATATTTTTTATTGTTAGTTAATTGTCGTTATAAACACCTGGGGGAAACAATAATTGTGGAGTGATTTCTGTACTCGGAACAACCCAGATGAATCGCGTTTTAGTATTGCTATGAACTATTCTTACTAACTACCAATCTATTTATTTCCTGCTATCTGTTTACTCTTACTACCCGCTATCCATCTGTTTATTCTTACTATCTTCTATCCATCTATTTATTCTTACTATCTTCTATCCATCTATTTATTCTTACTATCTTCTATCCATCTATTTATTCTTACTGTCTTCTATTTGTTTATTTATTTTTACTGTCTTTTATCTATTTATTCTGTCTTTTATGTATTTCTTTTTAATGTCTTCTATCTATTTATTCTTACTATCTACCTACTTTTGCTATTTTCTATCTGTTTTCCACTATCTTTTATCTATCTATTTTTTCTACTATCTTTTTTCTATCTATTTTTATACTATCTTTTTCTATCTATTTTTATACTATCTTTTTCTATCTATTTTTATACTATCTTTTTCTATCTATTTTTATACTATCTTTTTCTATCTATTTTTATACTATCTTTTTCTATCTATTTTTATACTATCTTTTTCTATCTATTTTTATACTATCTTTTTCTATCTATTTTTATACTATCTTTTTCTATCTATTTTTATACTATCTTTTTCTATCTATTTTTATACTATCTTTTTCTATCTATTTTTTGTACTATCTTTTATCTATCGCTCTATTTTCTATCTTTTATCTCTCTATTTTTTCTATCTGTCTTTATTTTCACATGTCTTCTTTCTCTTTACGTAATTATTTTCTACTATTTTCTATCCAACTATTTTCTACTATTTTTTATCTGTCTATCTATTTTCTATCTATGTATTTATTCTCATCTTTCTTCTATCTATGAAACTATTCCTTCTGTTTTAAAGTATCTTCTATCCATTTTTTACAATCTTCTATCTAATTTCTACTATCTTCTATCTATTTTTTACAATCTTGTATCTATTTTCTACTACATTCTATCTATATTTTTTCTATCCTCTCTCTATTTATTTTCTACTATCCTTCCTCTATCTATTTTCTACTATATTCTCTTCACCTATGTATTCATTCTCACTGTCTCCTATTTGTCTATGTATTTATTTCTACTATCTTCTGTATATTTTCTACAATCTATTTATTCGTACTATCTTGTACACTCCCTTACATGTTCCCCTTACTTCAATATTAAGCCTAGTGACTAAATGATAGACTGTTAACAAAAAATTTATAAACCTAATTTGGTCCAGAACCTTACAGCCGTAAGTCGTGGTCTAATCAGCCGCCGTGTAGTCCCAAAAAGCAACCAAAGAGAAAACCAAACCTAATCAAACCAGATCTTTATTTGGTATAAAAATCACTTCCAACTTCGACCGAAATGAAACCCTAAATACGCTACTGATTAGAACGGCTCCTTTTCTCCGTTTCTTACAAAATATGGGTTAGCCCACTGTTGCCTCAAGCCCTCCAACTTAATCAGAGGTGCCCAAAATGAATATAAATCGATTTCCCGAACGATTTTTCTTTCCATCCCTTCCCGAATCGAACGCCGAGTAATTCGTCATTTGCCCCACCAAGGGAAAAACACAACTGCCCAAAGCGACATCTATCGGAATCAAGCGAAACTTTTATTTTTCACAAAGATGACGCAGAGATCAAAAGACCAAAAATTACCGAAACTTTGCTCTCGGTCGTGATCAATCCCAACCCACTCTGGGGACAGCGATTGGGTTTTCACGCCAAACTGATTTCCCCAATTTTTTCCCCGTTAACGGTCGCCAAACATCGACATTTGGCGCAACCCTTCCAAGATGCCCGAAAGCAAATCTAATCTATTCTCTTTTGAAGTTTATTGAGATGTGAACAACTAATTCAATGTTGCTTTTTAGTTAAAAATACTTCGCAGCACAGAAATAGGGGAGGAGAAAAACAAAAAAGGATCTACCGAGGCAAACTAATTAAATTTACCGTTTAAAACGGTGGACATTGTTTTCATTAGAGTTTTTATAAACGTCCTTCTCTTCAAAGATTCTCCGTCAACAAGGGACGATGTATGAACAGTGAAGGTTTAGCCTTGTAATTAATTTTCCAACAATGTTATCGTTTTCGAGGAGTGTATGGCGCTCCAAATACTAATATGCGGAACGTTTCGTTTCTGTTCTTTCGAATGACTTTTTCTGTTCTTATCTTCCAGACATTCTCTTGGGGTGTTTTTAAATCCTCCGAGGTTCCCGCCGGAGTCGAACGAGTTTGATCGAACTTTTCGGTGCGTGAAGTGTTAGTTCGAAGATTGATTATTCCTCCGCAAATTCTGTAACCTTATGGGTTAATTTATCATACTTCACACAGCAAGTTAATCCTCATAAAGGAGTTACTACAAGTCCTGGGGCCTTAAGTTCTTGAGCCGTGCAAATATTTTTAGTGTTTAGAACCACCCCACACACAAAAAACCTGGTTAAATGTTACAAATATATGGATACAATATGCTATGTGAATTGATCCTACCAATAAGGTTTAATGAAGAGAAACGAAATTTCGTTTCTCTATAGTAATCTCTAGAATTTTTCTATGGAAACGAAATTTCGTTTCTCTGGAAAAATATAGAATTTTCTATAGAAACGAAATTTCGTTTCTCTGGAAAAATATAGAATTTTCTATAGAAACGAAATTTCGTTTCTCTCTATAGAACTTTTTCTATAAAAACGAAATTTCGTTTCTCTCTATAGAAATCTCTAGAATTTTTCTATAGAAACGAAATTTCGTTTCTCTATAGAAATCTCTAGAATTTTTCTATAGAAACGAAATTTCGTTTCTCTGGCAATCTTTAGAATTCGTTCTATAAAAACGAAATTTCGTTTCTGTCTATATAAAATATCTAGAATTTTTCCTATAGAAACGAAACTTCGTTTCTCTCTATAGAAATCTCTAGAATTTTTTTTATATAGAAACGAAATTTCGTTTCTCTGGTAATCTCTAGAATTCTTCTATAAAAACGAAATTTCATTTCTCTCAATAGAAATCGCTATAGAATTTTTTCTATAGAAACAAAATTTCGTTTCTCTGGAAATCTGAAATTTATCTATAGAAACGAAATTTTGTTCCTCTGGAAATCTCTAGAATTTTTCCATAGAAACAAAATTTCGTTTCTCTCTGGAAATGTCTATATCTATGGAAGTCTGAAAGTTTTTTCGTAACGGACAGACGGCAAAAAAAATGTCCCCCATCGCATTGGAAGTCGACATCCACCGAAACGACCACCCAATCTTCCAAAGCAGACCCTCCCCTGCTGAGGAGGTAATCTAAATGCATCAAAAAGCCGAAAGCGTCCACTCATTACAAATAACAAATGAGCGACAAAAGTTAACACAACTTTTCCATTTGCCCGCATCGCTCTGCCCGAATATGCCCCGCACGTCCTTCCAAACGCTTTCTTTTCGGTCGAGGCAGCATTTCGATATCGATTAAAGTAATCGGGAAGCAAAGGGGAGTTTCTTAGAAATGAACAGAAGCGGAGATTTATGGGTGCCCTTTTAATGCTCGACGCTAACGGCCGTCTCGTTTCTCATCTGTGATTGGTTGAATCAACAGCGCAATTAAAAGCACCTGTTCGCGTCCGGTTGTTATTATTCCTTCGGCGGATTCTGTTGGGGTGCTGTAGAAGTTCGTAACATTCGAATTCTGGTATTTCGTAGGGATTTGTTTTCTAAAAAAGGAATTTTTTATAATGTTCTTTGTCTTTTACAAAGAACGGAGGGATGTATGGTGAACGTTGCCACCAATACAAAAATTTACTTATACAGCAGTATAATATTCCTTAGGAAATTGTTTCCCCCATAGAAATCTATAGATTTTTATACAGAAACGAAATTTCATTTCTGCAGAAAAAATTTTATAGAGAAAACGAGCTGTGATTCTATAGAAATGTATTTCTACAGAATTCTTTAGAGAGAGAAGTTCTACAGGAAAGTAAAGTCATGAAAAAATGAGCTCTTATAGAATTCTAAAAAGTTTTCTACAGACACATTTTATACAGATTTTTAGACTTTCTTTAGAGGTTAATTTTAAGAGCAAATAGAAAAGCGGGCCATAATTCTATAGTTTTCTATAGATAGCTATCAACGTCTCACTGGAGACGACTCAGAACGGTCTATTGCCGACGATCTATAATCAATCCCTAAGGGAAAGATCCAAGGACAAAGCTTCGTTATTTTGAACCACGTTCAGATGACCAGAATAACACTTGAGCTGGCATCCACTCTACAAACTCTCATGCCACGCCAACGTAAGAACATTTGAGGCCACGACAGATTTAACGTGCACCAGCCTCCGTGCCAGTGGGAGGAGTAGCGGATTAGCAAATAGAGGGTTGCTAGTTCGAAACTCGATCAAGACTATCGTGTACGTGGGGCTGTTGCAAGTTAAATCTCTCGGTTTATCGAATGTCCTCATGTTGACTTGGTGTGGAAGTTTGGAGTGGGGTACCAGCTGAGGTTTCGACCTCGTCATTTGACCATCGTTCCCAATTACGAGGTGTTGTCGTCGATTCATTCTTTCCCTTCGGGATGAACCCCCGACCATCGCCAATATCCCGTTATGTTGCTTCAATGTGACACAAATTAAACTACCTACCCACCATTTATACACATGCATCTTTTCCATTTTGAGGTTCGTCATCTGACCGTGGTTCAAAATTACGTGGTGTTGTCCTCGGATCTTTCCCTTTGGGATTGATCCCGGACCGTCACCAATAGCCCATTGTGTTGCTCCAGTGTGACGTTAATTGAAATACCCCCCCCCCATTTTGAGGTAGGTAGGTATTTTAATTAACGTCGCACTGGAGCAACACAACGGGCTATCGGCGACGGTCCGAGATCAATCCCGAAAGGAAAGACCAGAGGACGACACCACGTAATTTCGAACCACGGCCAGATGACGAGGTCAACACCTGAGCTGGCACGCCACTCTCCAAACTACCACACCACGCCAACGTAATTTGAGGCCACGGCAGATTTAAGTGCGCAATCCCCCTTCGTACACCGCGGTCTTCGGCAGGATTCGAACTCGCGACCCTCCGGTTGCTAATCCTCAGTCCCTTTACCCTTTTGAATACAATAACCTTAATATTTCAACGAAAATTCTCTCCTCGCTATTATGACCATCCCGCCCTAGTTGAGGACTGGTTACGCCTCCTTCCCACACAGAAACATCTCCAAGCGAGGCCAATCCTCGTAAGCAGACTCTCTCTGGTAACGCACCGTGTAATACCGAAAGCAGCCTCTTTTTGCCTTGGCGAGGTTTAGAGCCTTAATACGACACCGCCGAATGGAGTGTGAAACGGAGCATCCAATCCGAACTTCTACCTAGGAGAAAAGTCTGGAAATTGGTTTTAGATCCTGGGATCAAAGAGAGATGAACTGGGGAATGACACCACCCTGAACTCTTAAGCGCGCATTTGGCAGGGAATGAGATCTGGCATTTGCGGATTTAAGGTGTCCCTTTCTGTGCAACGGAGATGGTTCTTTTGTAAGTCTTGTGAACACATTTCAGAGCTGTAGGTTCATTCCATTAGCAATGCGGTCGCGGTAATTTGGTTGGAAGACTAACGGATTAGCAACAGGAGGGTTTCGAGTTCGTATCCAACCAAAGACCGTCGTGTTCAAAGAGGGCTGGTGCACGTTGAATCTGTCGTGACCTCAAATGTCCCACGTTGGCGTGGTGTGGAAGTTAGGAGAGTGGGTGCCAGCTCAAGTGTGACCTCGTCATCTGACCGTGGTTCAAAATTACGTGGTATTGTCCTCGTATCTCTCCTTTCGGGTTTGATCCCGGGCAGTACATATTAATATTTAGTAAACGTGAATGTCTTTGTGAATCTTCGCAATTGGATATATTTTTTTTACTCTGTGTCCAATCTCTCCAGCCAATTTTGTGGAGATTTTAAAACACTTCCGTCGAAACAGAAACATACGGTACCCCTGATTGAGAGGTACGTGTCCAGGGTTCGAAAGCAGATGCCCAAGCTCGTATTAACATGCAATATACCCTACAGATACCATGTAGGTTTGTTTATAGAAAATAGAAGTGTATATAAGAGGAAGAAATGTTATATGAAAATTAACATAACAGAAAAGCGATTAAAGAAAACTTATTATCTCTCGATATTAAATTAAAACTACACACGAAATATTACTGTTTCTCAACCCCTATATAAACTAAACCCAGAAAGTTTAGGACATTATATGTTCAACAAATTTTTAAATTTGTTAAGATAGTACATCCATCAATTCGAAATTTTTAGCAGAATCATATGGATAACAATGTACCTATACATACAATGAGAAAAGTACATTTCCTAATAATGGTTTCTCTTCATAACAATGTTTCTTTTAATTACTTCTCTACCAATAAAGTCATTGTTATATTCCAACAATGGTCTGAAATGAAATTGATTCCTCACATTTGTGATATTTTTGCTGAACTATAAGCACCAAAGATTTTCACAGCGATTTTAAAAGCGAAAAACTGCGAAACTTTTTGTATTTTTTCGTGCCATCTGCGAATCAGATTGATAGAATGGGACGTAAAATCGTCAAGTGGTTGCGAAAGCACCTGTAAGTCAATTGCCATTACCACTTCGAATGCTTTTTCAACTTATGAAATTACTGTTCTAACGTGAACTGCTTGAAACTAATTTCCATTTTCGTCCTCATGAATTTAGTAGCTTAAACTTTGCACTTTTCATTCCATAAAATAAGACTAATACATTTCCCTTTCTAAATGCAACGGGCCATGTACATTTTCAAAATATTTTCCAACGAGTAATCATTTTGTGTTTAGTTTTACTATTAATTGCTGGTATAATATTTTATTCATGAGTCGTGTTTTTCATAATTATTCTGTGTACACAGTGAGGTAGAAAAGTTTCCAATTTAAGGATAAAGTAGGAAGATAATCAATTTTTTTTCTATCCACTAAAAATTAACTGAAACTTTGTTCTTATTTATCTCAATCAAGATATTTTTGTTGTATTGTAATTTATTTACGAAATTTTTTTATCTGGAAATTATTTGGTCTTTCAAATAATTCCGTATAGTCATGGCCGAATTGTACATGTGCATCATTTTTATATACCGCTAACTATACATAACCGCACTTAGAGATAATTTGACTAACTCGAAAGAATTGGGGATCACAGCGCTATTGAAATTAAAGCAATTGTATGAGAAGTAAAAATGCGAAGCTTCAAAAGATGACTAACAAAATTTGAAAACCCATGAAAGGTCTTCAAAGGTCATTTAGTTGAAGCCAAACGTCCAACTTTTCGAGGAGAGAAGATAGCCAGAAGGTAGTTTAAGTATGTCGCTATCGGTGTTGCCACAACTAACTTTTTTAACCAAGCCTTTTCAAGCCGCGTGTACAGGTGAGAAGTAGCGTCATTCACTGTTCATTTTTCATCCGTTCACTTAATTATCCTGAGTACTGGAAGTGCAGTACCAGGGTACTTGAGCAGCTAAAGATTGTACCCAATGGAGTAACTGACGATGTTCTGTTTCAGGTTTCCATGTCGTGGTCAAAGACTGACGGAGAGAGAAATGTTCTGGATGGTGGCTGACCGGAACTCAAAACTGACACCTGTGACCGAGTCCAGAAGTGGTCACACCTCCGTCCATGAGGTAAGACATCGTATTTTTTGTACTGTGACACCATGAAGCAAGTATACACAAACGAATATAGCTTTCACAAAAAAAGAAAACGACTTCATTACTACAAACATGGAACGAAACTTAACCTTGTAATATGTAATATAATATCACCACGCTTAACGTTCTAGAATTTCTTTCTTTTGTTACTCTTTTTAACAGCTAGTCTTTGTCTCATAGTTAAACATTTATCTGGTCTTGAAAACATGCTTACACCATTCTAAGCCTTCATCTTTCCCAGCTCATTAGCCATGACTTCAAACTCGTCTTTCTTCCTTCGTCCTTTTCCGATCAACAAGGCTCACGAGCACAAGGTG
Organism: Meta bourneti; assembly: GCA_933210815.1. Taxonomy (NCBI): domain Eukaryota; kingdom Metazoa; phylum Arthropoda; class Arachnida; order Araneae; family Tetragnathidae; genus Meta; species Meta bourneti. Next base: position 16,064,267 of record OW119931.1, read on the forward strand.
AACAGCCGCGAACAGTTAATTCCTGCGCGTGAAATGTTTTTATATCTATTGTTCGATTTAATAATATTACATTTCAGTAAATTGTCCAAATAATGGGACATTCAACAAACAATAAAACAAATCACTGTACAATTATACAGCAACATTAACTATTCTATATAAACAAAAAGATATTAATCACAAACGAAAAGTAATGAAAAATAAAATGATCAAATACCTCCGACATAAACCTTAGAAAATATCATCTTGTTTAATTTCTGCAGGAGGAAATGGTGCATTGCATTCAATGTGTCAGTTGTTACCGATCACAAAAAGAGCTGAGACACCACCTACTTGTGGATCACGGTGTACGTAGTTGCACTGGGCCAAGTCTTCCAGAATCGTGTGGAAGACCCAACTCAAATGTCGAAGGTGTCCCGCCCACACGAAGTCGGATGGCCAAAATATTCGACCGATTCTATATTTGTGACAACTGCCCACCTCCAAGTGGATTTCGAGATGGTAAGTGACACTTCAGTGCTTCATTTCAAGAGTTATTAGAAATTCAAATCAAGAATAACTCAAACTTCCTTGTTTTTAAAGCAGAATTAGCAGCAGTATATGAAACACTTAAAGACCCTCAAAATCATCTCCTTAAAATAAATATTTACATTGATTCGCAGGCAGCAATTAAAAAATGCTTCACCAGTTTGATCCTCTTTTGAAAAAAATAGACCTTCTAATAATAAGTTTCAATAAAAATTCTAAAATAAATTTTTAATGTATCCCATCACATTTTGGCATTCTGGGCAATGACAGAGGTGACTTATTGGCAAAAGCTGGAGCAAATAAACAACATGGCACAAGAAAAAGTACTGTCATGCTCTCAGAGGACGATCACCTGTACTTACTTAAAAAGAAATTGCGCAGATCATCTCAGCGTATCAGTGATGAAAGTGTACTTACTCCCTTTCATCACTAATACCTTAGTGGAACACCAAGAGATCTGCTTGCCTTCAATTTGCTCAGGAAATCTTTCTCTATGCTTGCCAGGATCCGATAGGGCCTTCTGTAAAAGATGATTTTTATTGATGTTCAGAAATACTTTCCCACCGGTACAAAGTGTGGCTTTTTACCAGCCTCTCTTTCATACTTCCTGAATTGCATTGGAGCCAAACATGAAGACATTTTTAAGGACCCATCTGCCATTGTGCACGAAAACTTTTTTTGCAGACTCAATGACTTACTGTTTTTTTACACTGGGATAAGAAAGAGAGTTATCCAATGACTTTATATTACAAAGACACTTATAGGTGTTTACAAAGTTTGTTACATCTTTCCCTTCGAGATTGATCACGGACCGTTGCCAATAGCTCGATGTGTTGTTCCAGTGCGACGTTAATTAACTAAATAATACAGAGACAGTTCGGTTATTTAAACGCAACGAAAACGCTACGGGTTTTTTCTATTGTAGCGGGCGTTGAAAAGTGCATAACTTAAAATAACGTGGAACAAGAGATTGTGGGGAAAGAAAAGTAAACCTCCATTCATAAACCCAAAGACCGGTCTTCATTCAAAGATTATGTTGTGTGCATGATGGGATTGGCAGATATGTAGGTAGTTAAGTAATGTCGCACTGGAGCAACACAACGGGCTGTTGGAGACGGTCCGCTATCCATCCCGATGGGAAATATCGAAGGACAATGCCCAATAATTTTGAACGAGTCAGATGACGAGGTCAAAACCTGAGATGGCACCCCACTCTCCAAACTTCCACACCACTCCAATCTGAAGACATATCATCAATATGAATAGAAATTGAAATGTATTTTGCTGTGGGTATTTGCTTTAATATGTAATTATGTGTCTATCTTTTCAGGGCTGTACTTAAGAGCTTCTGCGGATCATCAAAGCAGAAAAATACCATCAATTTCGACGGAATCCACTTTTTGGTAATAAATATTTTTACTGAAATTCGTCATTTAAATTACCTGCCTAAAATGTATGTAGACATTTAATTTAAGTCGCGCTGGAGCAACACATCTGGCTTTTCACCTGCCCAAAAGAGAGCAAATTTTAGTTAAAATCAAATTCCTACGACTTTATACGTGAATAAGACAGTACAAAAATGCGAAAAGCTTTCATATTTAATGTACAAGTTAGCAGGATAGACAGCTATCATCAAGATGTTACCACGTTAATTATCGTATATATAATGTAGCGATTTTCAAACTTTTTCATCTCATGTTGAATGAACTTCGCTCTGGTTGGTTGGTTTTGTAGTTTTATGGCGCAAGGGCCATATTTGGCCATGCTCCAATGTCGCTCTGGAGCAATACACCATGTTATCTAAGATTCTACGGTACACTAAAACATTACATTTCTGCCGATCTGGCAAATAGATGTAAATTTGATTGATGTACAAAAATTATAGTATAATTATGAACACTTATTACTCGAACAAGTGGCTTTTTTTAATCCGTTTGAATGATCTATTTGCGCTTCTTGTAAAAAATACTTTTCAAAATTATTTAAACATGGTATTACTTGAAATTGTTTAAAAAACACGCTTACTGAAATTTCAAAACTAAACCGTTAGAATGAAATCAAAATGTTACATAATTTAAGCCCTTTCATCATATTTAAGGCACACCGGTTGAAAATAGCTAGTGAAAGTTATTCTTAAATCTCCAAGTGGCTTTGACGAAATGTCTTGTCCAAGATCACAGCAATTTAATAATGACGAGATATCTCGTCGAGAGATATTACTCAGAGGAGAATGGGTATTTCAATTAACGTCACACTGGAGCAACACAACGGGCTATTGGTGACGGTCCGGGATCAATCCCAAAGGGAAAGATCCGAGGACAATACCACGTAATTTTGAACCACGGTCAGATGACGAGGCAACACCTGAGTTGGCACCCCACTCTCCAAACTTCCACACCACGCCAACGTGAGGACATTTGAGGCCACGACAGATTTAACGTGCACCAGCCCCCTTTGTACACGACGGTGTTTGGCTGGATTCGAACTCGCAACCCTTCGGTTGCAAGTCCGTTGCTCTTCCAACCGGGCCACCGCGGCCCTCTCAGAGGAGAATGAAGATCCAAGTAGGAAAAACAAATTGTTCTTTACCTTGAACTGATGACAATTTGGAACAGGTTTTTAAAGAGGCTGGCCACTATATGGCAGTTTTCGATACGAAGATAAACCACCATGAGGATTAAACTGCATCTATTATATTGCAGATATTAGATGAAGATAGATTATTCGGTGTATTTCACTTCTAATTGAAAAAGAGTATTGTAAAAGATAACACCCCAATCACGACTTCGATAAAAATCAATGCAGTAGTAAAAACTGTTTGGAAGAGGATTGAAAACCGTTTCGATGTTGTCACGTGATTTGAACGTGCTTTGTTGCAGGAGGACATGATCCATTGCCAAATGTGCTCCAACAAGTCTTGCCGGACTCTGAAGGGAATGCGATTACACATGCTCATGAGCCATGGTGTGGACCGAAACTTCGGGCCCCGAATTCTGGATGGGTATGGAAGGACGTATACCTATCTAGCGGGTCCTTATCCTACGTCCTTGGAGTTATACAGAATGTATGACGCCCTGTCGTTTTTTATGTAGTAAGTGAATAATTTTTATTTGAATAGAATTTCTGGAAAATGTGTTATTTTCAATGCAAACTGCTAAATCATGAAGTGTAAATGATCCATATTTTTTCAGCATGGCAGAGGATTCGGATTGAGCCAGATGTGGCAAGAAGGAACTTTCTGGGTGGGCGGTGGGAATGAAAGATCTGGAGAGAGAATGAATGTAACTATCTTCTGTCTCCTTTTAATATCAACAGTTAATCTTGTAACACTTTAGTCACAGCTCTTTAATTCAAAGATGTTTTTCAAATAAATAGAAGGGAATTTCTCCTTTTGCTTATTTAAAACTCATTTCGTATCAGAAATTGAATTACATCATATGATCTCTAGGGGAAGCGCTAGCTTGCATTCGTTTCTAAGAACGAACCAAATACCGATTAGTGAGCATTCACGCAGAGTGCCTTTCGCAGAGCTAAAGATTGACGAGGAGATACAAGAATGTTGGAGAATGGTTTGGAAGAACATTGAGGAATTTTTTAAAATGTAATGCATTTAATTAATAATTAAGGACAGGGGAGTTTCAAAATATTCAAAACACATTGAAGGGATGGCCGTCTGATTCAATCGTCGTCGTCCGAAATCGATCTACTAGAAAGTTCTAGCAGTCATTTTTCTTTTTTAACGGGAATGTTCCCCTTCTAGAATGTCCTGATAACTCACTCTACCGGATGTCGCTGGTGTTCGCCTTTGATGAGTCATAAGTGAGATGAGTCACGATATCAACAACGAATATAAACAATGTCAAATCAACCTCTAATTTTTCAGATTCGTTTATAAGTTCTTGTATTTTGCTTTGAAGCTATAAAATGCTCGGAAGAGCACACTGTTCAAATGAAATTCTTCAAGCGTCTGATGAAAGAAGGCAATGTGCAATCTGGAAGATGGAATCAGCTAAAAAAATCTTAGCGAATGAGGAAATAAGTTTAGATGATAAAATATACTGAATCGACTTTCAATAAGTAAATGGGAGGCAATTGAAGTGGAATTCGAGAAGCTGATTGTGTTAACAGCTCTGAGGAGTGAAATCTTTTGCCACGCACTCTATTGAAGATAGGAATTAATACACATGAGTACACGAAATGCTGTTCTTATATTTTCTGACTGATTGCATTCGATTCGGGGTATCAATGCGCATATCGATGGTTGTGTCGATTATAAACGGATTTAAATTTGCTCACGAAAGTGACATCAATTGATAGAGAAGAAATTGGAGCGAAGATGCTATGAGGCGAGCGTCTGTTAATTTTAGTAAAAGTGATTTCAGAATTTAAATTTTACTACGTTCATGCAACTGTTACTTCCGTAATTATATTTATTAAGCACGAGCAACTTTGATATAAGAAAATGTATTTTTTATCTATGTTCGTGTGCAAACTGTGACCATGATATGGAAAATGGTAGTAGGGAGTTAATAAATGTCGCACTAAAGCAACACAACGGGCTATTGGCAGTGCGGGAGCCATCCCGAAGGGTAAGATCTGAGGACAACGCCACGTAATTTTGAAACACGGTCAAATGACGAGGTCAACTCATTAACTGGCTGACACTCTACTCTCCGAAATAACACATCATGGCAACGTGAGGACATTTCAGGCCACGACAGATTAAATGTGCACCAGCCACCGTGAACACTTATAGTGCAATATTAACTATTAATCACAAACAAAATAACAGAAAAAGAAAAATCATGACCTAAACATACACCCTCAGAGAATATAGTTACAAATTTTCAGTTTTCGATCGTTAAAGTTACGAAAAGTACTGAATCGTTTAATGAGTTTCAGTTCTAAGCAAACTATACAGTTGGATCTGCACAGTAAAAATAAAGCGGTATTGAAAAAAATATTATTGCGGAGCCTTGAAAAATCTAGATACTTACCTCTCCTGATCTAAAAGTATCTAGTCATTAGCAAAACTGACCGAACAATGATGGATGAGATAGGTTATCTTTAGAAGAAAATTGACTAGGTTTTGATCTCATCATCATGAAAATATCGGCAATATCTTGATGACAAGATATCTTGTCATTAGCAAACTTTAGAAAAGGTTGAGTCTGGCCAGAGTTCTCACTCTTTTACATTCAATAAATTCATGTACCGAATTCTAAGGAACCTCGTTTTGTTATCGACAATCTCTCCTTTCGAGGGATGAAAAGTGACAAAAAAATGTAGGAAATTAAAATTGAATAGAAAAAATATATAGGCGAGTATAATTATGTGAGTACAAAATTTAAGGAAATTAAATTAAGTATTATGAAATACTAAAAAAAACCTAAAAATGTACGAATCAAAAAGTTTTAGATACGATGCAAATTTTGTAAGAAATAAAGTCAGGGTACAATTCAAGGACTAAACGAAATTTTGGTATTTTGAAGTCCTTTTTTAGGAATTTCAAGGATCGAGGAGCTCTACCGAAGGAATGAATAATTAAAAAAACTGTTTTACCCTCGGTGGTGTAACTAATGCACATTTGTGTTCTCTTCCAGGGAAGCCAAGAGCTGGACATTTACCACCTGTTGATAATGTCAGACATCCTGGACCAGAAGAGCTCTGCGTCTGCCCCCTTGTGTTCGCCCACCCTCCTTTCTGTAAATATGACAAAATTCCTGCGGGCGCGAGGGGAGCAGTTAGTAGAGTTTCAGATGGCCGGATGTCTGCACGGACTCTTCTCGTCCAGCTGGTTCAATTGGGGTGCCGCTAGGCTGAAGAATATAGAATGTTTATTGAAGATCTAATAAAAACATTCTACTACCCCAAACCGACTCTCGTCTTCTTTGATCATGTGCAATCGACATTCTAATCACACTTGGATAAGAAAATGAGCGTGGTAGCCTGGTTGGAAGAGCAACGGATAAGCAACCGGAGGGTAGTGAGTTCGAAACTCGGTCCAACGAAAGACCGTCGTATACAAGGGGGTCGGTGTAGGTTTAATTTATCATGGCCACAAATGTCATTACGTTAGCGAGGGGTGGCAGTTTGGAGAGTGGGGTAGCAGCTTAGGTGTTGATCTCGTCATCTGACAGTGGTGCAAAATGACGATTTGTCCTTATATCTTTCCATTAGGGATTTATCCCGGACCATCGCCAATAGCCCATCGTGTTGCTCCAGTGTGACATTAATTAACTACCAAAGAATGGACGTAGATTACCATATTGGAGGTAGCGAGCCTCCACTGAAAGTATTGGTTTCTGGTTTTCTGAATATCTACAATGAAAATACAAAAATGCATGAAATAGAATGTTTAAAGAATTCAAGAACGTAAAAACACTAATTTATTAAAAATTGGAAAATTTAGAGCAAAAGATGACGTTTACGAAAAACATTTTAACTAAAAACATGAGTACATTTGCCTTAATGTTTGTATAAAGTCTCCTAAATTTATAAAATAGAGCCTGAAATCAAGGATGTGCGAAATTACTTTCCGCTCATGAGCTATTTTGAATAATGTAGGAGAAAACACGAATTTTTGAAATTTTTCTTTTAGCGACAATACTGAAACCTCTAAAAGGTTTTCTAAAATAGTTTAAAATTTAATAAAATCGTATATCCTAATTCAGGTCAAACAAAACAAATATAAAAATCAGTTCAGCAAATTTCATTAAAAAAAGTATAGTACACCTTTAGTTATCGCGTTTCTCGTGCAAAATCAGAGAAAACGCATCCAGAGATTTAAAAACAGTTATAACAAGATTGATTGCAATTGCTATATCCCCTTCTATTCATTGTACAGACAAATTAAAACCAGTTTTGTAAAGAATAAAAGTCTAGATATTATAAATATGGAATAAAATGAAATATGAAATTTTAGTCAAATATCGACTATTCAACGTAGTCAGTCATGATTGAATGTTGTGGTTTTATGGCTCAAGGTCCAGAAAAGGACAAGCTGCGTCAAATACAAGACAGAACATAGCCGAACAAAAGCACAAAAGATTTAAAAATGAAATCTAATACAAAGATAAAAGGTAGGTTTGAAACATGTAAAATGGTGTAGATGAGAGAATGAAAATACTTAAATAAACGTATAATAAAAGAAAGACCATTATCGTCTTTGGCATAACTAATGAGACCGGAGAATTCAATTTACATGTGTATAAAATAAAAAATGCATAAACTTTGAAAGTGAAATTTTAAAGGATTCATTATAAAATCATAAAATAGATTTATGAAACACGTTGAATTAGGAAAAAATTAGACGAGATTTAAAAAAAACCAGTTGAATGTAAAAATGCTAAAATGTTTGGATGGGGTTTTCCCAAACAAATCTTGTATATTCAAAATTATACTTCAAAAAAAAGACGGTGATGATCTAAAACAGGACAAGCAATTAAAATATGATAAACAGAAATAGGAGTTGAGCTTGAATTACAAAATTGGGAGAGCTCTCTCCTAGTTTTAAATGACGATGGGTGAATCGTGTGTCCAATGCGAAGGCGGGTCAGTTCGACATCCGTCCTCCGCACTGGAGACACTGGCCACTGCTGAATGATGGGTTTTATACAATGCAATTTGTTGAAGACCTGCATGTTCCACGACTCTTGCCACATAGATTCGACGAACTCCTTTGTAGACATCTTGATATGACTAAGAGGAACGGCTTGCTGCAATGAATCGGAAGCTGCCTTCGCAGCACTGTCAGCAAGCTCGTTACCCTTGATGTGCACGTGACTTGGGGCCTAACAAAACAGAATATCGAAACCCTTGCTCTGCAAATTACGAGAGATGTTAAAAATATCTGACACGACAGGATGGCAAGTGATGGTATATTGCTCCAGCTGTTGTAATACACTCATGCTGTCAGTGTAAATGCAGTACTTACTAGAGGATATCTGCTGAGGGGCGCAATAAAAGACGCATGCTTCAATAGGCTTTCTAACGTATAGCAAAAATATAAGTTTGCCGGTTTCTAAAAAAATTCTCCAAAAACACTATCGAAATCGTAAGTAACGTGGAACACATCCTCGAATAATCTGCAAAATATCAGCCATGTTTGAGAAACCTAAAGACCAAGTAAAATGACAAATTTGAAAATTCAACTCTATTGTACAAGTATAAAAAGTTTGCCGATCTATAGAAGCGGTATCTGAAATAAAATTATCCCAATCCAAAAGATTCGAGATATCATAACTAACGAAGAATACATCTCCGAATAATGTGCAAAATATCAGCCATAAACAACGTAAACATCAAGCAAAATTCGAAGGATTCTTCTGGTGAAGAGGATACGAATTCGAAAAAAGCGAAAGGGCAGTGGTAGTAGAATAACAACGTTGACACTTCGCTCCTCCCTTTTCGAATTTCAAGACGAATCGTTCGAAATTTTCTGTAGTTGAATTAGGCCCTTAGCCTATTCTCGCAAAACACTATCGAAATCGTAACTAGCGAGGAACACATCCTCGAATAATCTGTAGAATATCAGCCATGTTTGAGAAACCTAAAGACCAAGTAAAATATAACAATATATTGGTTGTCGAATCGCAGAGTAGCATTTTTGATCATTGTGGATAATCACTTTAACCAATCAATAACTTAGGATTTATTCTCTTACCTACAACCACGTGACAGAGATTCAAACCGAGCAATTTTAAGAAGTAACATGAAGCTGCGTGCACGTGCTCCGTCTGTTCCATTTTAAATTCGTTGGGTCGACAAAAATTACTTTTATGCTGGATAGTGTTGCCTACATTTGGAAGCACAAGTCTGTTCACCAAATAAAAAAAATATTCTTAGAAACTATTTCACTAGTAGGGAAGGTAAAGTGCAGTCGAAGGTTGAGACCAAAATAGAGAAACCTTTCCTGTTTTGGTGACTACTTTAGACAGCACAATACTATCTCTGGACTTAGATCCTAGACTACTAGAGGACTGTTTAGTAGAATATTTTCTATTTGGTGAACAGATTTGAGCTACCAAATGTTGGCAATACTATCATTAACTTGCATAAAAATAATTATTGGTGGAACGTACATGTCACTATCTATCCAAGCGTATGTCCCTGCGTGGACTTAGACAATAGAATCACAGATCGTACGAAATAGCAAAATTTGTTTTTATTATTTTCTGTTAAGCCAACAGTTTTATCAATCTTAGAAACACAAGTTTTCCATTTGAAAAAAGACAATTTCAAACAAGTGTGGAAGCTACAAACTTCAGGCGCTTCACTATCTCGAAAAATCTTCCGAAAACTCGCATTTCTCAATCTTGCACCGCTTCCAGTCTTGTTGGCATCCAGTTGTGACACGCTGCATGCACCGTTGACTGAGATCTTGGTAGGTAGGTATTTAATTAACGTCGCACTGGAGCAATACGACGGACTGTTGGCGACGGTCCGGCAAAAAATCCGAAGGGAAAGGTCCGAGGACAACACGTCAATTTGAACCACGATCAGATGACGAGGTCACGCCTGAGCTGGCACCCGACTCTCAAAACTTCCACACCACGCCAACGTGAGGACATTGGACTCCCCGACAGATAGAACACGCGCACCAGCCCCTTTGTACACGACGGTCTTTGGTTGGATTCGAACTTGCAAATCTCCTTTTGTTAATTCGTTACTCCTACAACCAGGCTACCACGGCCCGAGCGAGATCTTGGAGCAGAGGAATTTCACAAAATCCAGATGACTCTTTAATCCAGATGGGCTTTAAACTTACGTTAATTAAATACCTACCTAGCAAACTAACCCACCTAACCAACCACACTTTTAATCATTCAATTCATATTTCAGATTGTCGGATGTGCTTTGTTAATCAGATCGAGTTTGATGGCGCAAAGGCCACACTTGGCCAAGCAGCACCAAACCAGGTCGAGTAAATGGACATACTTCAACGATTCACTAAAGTTTCAAGTCATGTGCAAAAAAATAAAAATTACCACTTTTATACATCCATTGACTTTTTAGATACCACTGTTCGCATTGCTGCGAATTTTAAAGTATTTTTGAGTTACATTGCCTTTTTTGATTATAAAAATATATGCACAATTTATCTCTTTCTGTATTATATAGACAACAGAATTCAAAGGAATAAGTCAGTTTTATCGTTCTATGATCAATTTTTGTTCTGCGCATGGTCTAATTACATCGGGACCATTTTCTCAAAGACGAAGTAACTCTGCTAACTAAAATAATGAAAGCAATTTATGTAAACAATGGATAAAATTTAGAAAGTTCAAAATTGGTACTATGTTTTAATCCTGTGTGTTTACACGCATAGATCAGTTATGAAGCATTCAGTCTTTCCTACATGCCATTCAACCAATTTAGACCTTCTTGACCAGTAGATTTTTCCTAAGATTCTTTCAACCAATAGATGTGAATATTTGGTCATGTATTTGTATGCCGAGGTGTAAAAGCTATAAAGCAATTACCGGAAACATCGTGACACCCAGAAGGTAAACAGGTGGCAGGTTATTTTTAGATTTCATGGCGCAAGGGCCGTGATTGACCGGACTGCGACACACACAAGACAGACAACATCAAGTAGGAAATGTTATGAAAGAGAAAAAGGAGTCATTGAGGAATATAGTGGAGGAAAGCGGAAAAGATCGCTTGGTATCCTGAGGCCGCGACCCCCCCATGTTTATCAGAGGAAGTAAATACCTTGGGAAAAGATCACTAGGATATTTCGGGTCTGTGAAGACCGTACACTCATAAAGGAGATGGGAAGGCCAATAAGGTTATTAGAAAATTATTCACAAATAACCGCACAAATGGAAATTAGCGCATGAAATGAAACATGAGATCAAATATCCCTTGCGTGGAAACAAAAGCCCGCATGAACTTTTCATTCAGTTGAAAGTACTAATAATATACAATTTTTTTACCTCGCTCGAGTCTTCCACCAGCCTTGTATCCAGCACAAAGAAAGTTGGATGCGTTTGGTTTGTCCAACATCCGGGACATGTCCACACATTTGCCGTTGCTCATGATCGGAACTTGAACCTCCTGGAAATGGTTTGGAATACCACCACCTGCGAGGAAATAAAACACTCCATTAAATAGGATATCTTAGTAAAATGTATCTACCTATAAAAACATTAACTTTGAAAAGGTAAAATCCTTACATCAAAGAAATTTTCATTTTAAAACCGTTTGGAAATCTATATAATATAAATTAAATTTATGAAGATTTATGAAGATTTAATCCAAGTAAAAAATAATATGTGAGGAAAGATTAATTAAAAAATAAATTTAATTTAGATTTATAGGATAAATTGTTTTCATACTAATATAACTTCTTGAAATGTACAAGGAAACATTCATAGTATGGGTCTTGTAAAGTTTCAAATATTTTACTCTTACTTAAGTGTACATAATTAAAAGAAAATGCTGCAATAAAATAGGTGTTATAACATCTAATTTTTGAGTAAAAACATCTAACTTAAAAAAAGTCTATAGCAAAGAAAATTTGATTTCAGATCTTGTATTTTAAAAGACAATTTATAAAACTATGGTAAAAAAATAATCCAGAATACAGTGTATGTGGCAAGACACGTAAAAGTTAATTTAAAATACAAATGTTGCGAAGTACGTTGATTCTTTTAAATTCAATTATTATTTACTAGCAATAGCTCAGCGAAGTTTTAATTACGAACCAACCTAATAAAATAGCAATATTCAATTGACTACAAGAAATCGCAAAGTACAAGAAAAACTTCTACTCACATTTTATTTCCGAAATTCACGCTACAAATGAATCAATACAATATCTAAAAACCCAACATTCGGGTTGCAGTATATATGCAAGCGGGTTGGCGCCGTTTTACACTTACGCACGCCAAGTGCTCCAACAAGCAAGATATAAGCATTTATATAAATAATATTAAAAAAGGCACAAGGATTAATTGTAGCGTTTCTAAATACCGTTAAGTGTACGTTAAGTGTACATCCCTATCAACACTGAGTTCCAGTTCGGGGCATAAGTGGTTTATTACTTATTTACGCTAGAATTTTGCGAAACGTTAATTCTAGGGCATGATGCATTCCCACGGGCAAGTTGTGAAACCAAAATTGGTTTGTAGGATATTTCATCCCAAGCAAACTTCCATTTCCAGAACTATTTTTAAAGAATTGTAGTTAGAAAACACAAATTGTCTGCCCAAAATGAGACAGACTGTATGGGTGCATAAAGTTCCAAGTCCTTCTCGTTGTCTTTATGGGCACCTTTGCACTCAACTAAACAATTAAAATTCAATTGAGACAAAAACGTATCAGTTAAATGCTAACAAAACATGTTATTTTTCTGCATAAAATCTAACACAAATTCTTTAATGTCCATGTTTAAAACCGCTTGTTTACCGTAATGAGAGAGCCTGGTTTCATGGTTGTAGATAACACATTCTAGCCCATGTTTATTGCTGCTCACAACCGTAGCATTCAAACACAAGAGTTAGGTTTTTTTCTATATGCACTTTTAAGAGTTCAGTCAACGACGTAGTCATGGCCATTTCGGCATCCATGTAACTCACGGCTGGAACAGTATAATCACATTTGCTGGCTTCCAGTTTTGCGAGAGTTGAGAACACGATACCGAGCATACATTATATTGGAGTCGATCGCTTCGTGTCTTTGCAATAGTTCTGTCCACTCTTGCCCGCTCATCGTAATTAAGTTGGGGGTGAATGACCTCGCAGTCTGCCCGTTGAAAGTACTTTTGCACGGTAACGTAGACTTCGCCTCGATGTAATCCTTGGCAAGAAGCGTCAGGCAATCCCGCACAGCGTTAACAGTTCCTGGGCGTAAAGGCACAGTGATGTCGTCCATCTCTCGAGCGAAGTGGAACCACAGTAATGGTGTCATTGCAATTCCATGTTTAGTGGGTGTTAGCAGACCAGCGTCATCTATTTGGAACTGCCGTATGTGACCGCGCACCACGTTCGCAAAGTCCGAAACATATACGTATTTTTGTTGACCCAAATGAAAATAACTTTCAGGAACAGTATTCGGGGGAAATGAAGTCACTCGCTGGATGTAGGAAGAGAGCCGCATACGTTTGGACATAGATTCGAATCCACTAAATCTTTTCATATTGAACAGCAGAGCAAAAGGTCGACCACACAAATTCAAACCCAAGAGAGAAATGCTTAAAGACACTTTAGCAATCTCTGGGCAGTCTTAATTATCTGTAGCATCTGCATAAAATTCTTATTGGTCGAAATATAATCTAAAATCACTATCTATTCCACGAAGTTCCAGTTCTGACATGTAACTTATTTGCTGATTCACAACCATACAAATTCCAAACAGCTATGTAACCCCATTCTACTGTGACTACTGTTTACCTAAGATTTTATATCTAATCAATAAAAGAATTTCCCACGTATGACACGTTCGTTAGTCATATTATCCCAAGTTCCAGAAGCTTCTATATTGTGATACTCTTCCCCGTTCTTACATATAATTCGCATACTTTAAATCTTGGATATAAACTTGTTATATAGCTAAGGTTTGTAAATTCAACTTTATTTATTTTATGTTCATCTTCATTCTTCATAAGAGCAATAAGGTATTCTCAAGAAAGAAAAAACAAACTCACATGTCCCCTTCCCCCCATTAACATGTAAAATGATCTTCAGGAGCTATTATTGTATATGCATTATACAAAGTATTCAAGTGGGTGGTCGTGGTCGATCGATTAAGGTGCTTGTGTAAAACAGACGGCCGCTATTACTTTTTGCCGGGTTCGTATCCACTGTTATAGCATTATTTTCTTTGTTACTACCTCCAACACTAGATTTTGGTACCAGTCATTTCACAAAAATAGGAAATTTATGCGAGAGAACTTGTTAATCTATATGAATAAAGAAAATAATAAGAAATTAATTTGTTCCTTAAATTAATTTCTTTTAAAATCACTAGATGGTGGTACCAGTCATTTTCTAAGAGAATTTATTAAACCGTTTTTAAACATAGCAAATTCACAGAAAGAAAAAAATACAAGTTCAAAAGAGAGAAATCGAACATTACATTAATTCACGGCCCATATTTAACTCTCCGATAACTCAGTGGTTAGCACACTTTGGCTTCGGATCCTACGGTCCGGGTTCGAATCCACGAAGTTATTTTTTAATTTGAAATAATATGGTTGCACATCCTACCACCAGATGGCGCTACAAGCAATTCTTCATCACCATAGCAACACAACTCCAACATGTCAACAAAACGACGTCATCTTGTTCCTCCACCAAAATGTAAACAAACAGCCGCAATCTTGAATTTGGCGCTCAAGTGTCCCCGTACTACTAACGTATAATGATCCATGAACTGATTGCTGGAAGAATATGAATGATGCTTACTGAAATGGAAGATAAAAAGAGTGACACTTAAGATACTCCCCTGAGGGACACCCTCAGCTTGAATAAAATTATCAGAGAAACTTTGTTCAATGCGGAATCTAAAATTGCGTACTTTTAAAAAGTTTTGTATAAAAATTAGAAGAACTCCTTTTAAACCGAATTGAAACATACGTCGGAAAATACCGTGTCGCCACGTACGCTCATATGCCATCTCTACGACGAAGAAGATGGAGACAAAATGGTTCCTCCGCACAAAAGCATTTCGGATTTGTCTCCAGATGTACGATGTTATCCAGAGTGCACCTTCCTTTCCGGAAGTCATTCTGTTGTGGAGGGATGCAGTTATTCTTCTCAAGTACGTATATGAGTCTGGTATTGATCATACGTTCTAAGGTCTTGCGCATTCAGCTCGTCAAGGCAATTGGACCATAGCTCAGATGGTCTTTGGGGTCATTTCCAGGCTTCAGGATGGGAATCCCCAAGTTTTCATTCCATAGAGTTGGAAATATTTGCTCTCTCGAGATCCGATTAAACAGAAGAAAGATGTTTTGTAAGGAATCTGGGGGCAGGTGGCGAAGCATCTGGTATGAGATATCATCCGGCCCATGACTGGTGTTATTAGCCCTAGATAGCGCCTTCTTCAACTCCAACATCGTAAGCTACAGTTATAAGGGAGGGTGCGTGTGCTTTTGAAATTAATCGGTATTCTCTCAGCTGGACTCTTTTTCGCTTGAAAAGCTGAACTATGATTCGGAGCTGGACACTCTTGCAAAAGCCTCTCCGATGACTAGTGATGTCAAGTGGAGTAGAGTGAACAGCAGCACCGGAATGGAGATTGAAAAGTCCCGATATAGACCGTTCAATGCTTTCACTTTCCTCCACAACTGCTTGCTCGATGACGACGATGTGATACAAGGGACGTAGGAGTTGAAATGAAGAAAGCCTCCCATTTTATGAAGAAAGGGAAGTTTTTAGAACTCCATTTTATGAACTGAAATTTCGGTTATTTAACGCAAAGTCGTGCTTAAACCATGAAGCTCTATGAATTATTATTGGGCCGTGGTAGCCCAGTCGGAAGATTAGCAACCGGAGGGTTTCGAGTTCGAAGCTCGGTCGAACCAAAGACCGTCGTGTACACGGAGGCTAGTGCACTTTAAATCTGTCGCGGTCACAAATGTATTTACGTTCGCGTTGTGTGGAAGTTTGGAGAGTGTGATGCTAGCTCAGGTGTTGTTCTCGTCATCTGAACGTAGTTCAAAATTACGAGGCGTTATCCTTGGATATTTCAATTCGGGATTGATTCCGTGTCCTCGCCAATAGGCTGGTGCTTTGCTCCAGTGCGAAGTTAATTTAACTACCTACCCACCACCGCTCCCTAGAAAGAGTGCAACACTGGGAGGGTCAAGAAAAGCCCCAGATGAGCAGATCAGTTTCAGTATTGCAGGACACAACATCCTATTTTCATGAGAAAACGACCTCTGAGTCGTAACTCGATTTTTCCCGAAGCATCAAAGCCCGCATTCTTTACTTGCAGATTGGCGCCTTTCGCATTATGGTAACGATATTGTACACATTAATGTTTAAAAAACGTGAATGTCTTTGTAAATCTTGGCAATTGGATATATTTATTTACACTGTGTCCAAACTGTCCAACCAATTTTGTGGAGATTTTAAAACACTTGAAATTGAAACATTAGGCACCCCTGGTTGAGAGGTACGTGTCCAGGGTTCGAAAGCAGATGATCAGGCTCGGATCAACACGCAACGTACCCTACAGATACCCTGTAGGTTTGTTTTTTATAGAAAATAGTAGTGTATATAAGAGGAAAAAATGTTATATGAAAATTAACGTAACATACATAGAAAAGCGATTTTCTATGATAATTTATTCTCTCTCGATATTAAATTAAAACTACACACAAAACATTGCTGTTTCTCAATATTTATGTAAACTAAACCCAGAAATTTGAAGATATTATCTGTACAACATATTTTTAAATTTCTTAAGGTAGTGCATCCATCAATTCGAAATTTTTAGCAGAATCATATGGATAACAATGCACCTATACAATGGGAAAAGTACATTTCCTAATAATGGTTTCTCTTCATAACAATGTTTCTTTTAATTACTTCTCTACCAATAATGTCATTGTTATATTCCAACAACGGTCTGAAATGAAATTGATTCCGCACATTTGTGATATTTTTGCTGAGCTATAAGCACCAAAGATTTTCACAGCGACTTTAAAAGCGAAAAACTGCGAAACTTTTTGTATTTTTTCGTGCCTTCTGCGAATCTGATTGATAGAATGGGACGTAAAATCGTCAAGTGGTTGCGAAAGCATCTGTAAGTCATTTCCAATTGCCAATTCGAAATCTTTTTTAACTTATGAAATTACTGTTGTAAACATGAACTGCTTGAAACTAATTTCCATTTTCGACCTCATGAATTTAGTAGCTTAAACTTTGTACTTTTCATACGATAAAATAAGACTAATACATTTCCCTTTCTAAACGCAACGGGCATGAACATTTTCAAAATATTTTTCAACGAATAATTATTTTGTGTTTAGTTTTGCTATTAATTGATGGCATAAAATTATATTCATGAGTCATGTGTTTTTCATAATTATTATGTGTACATAGTGAGGTAGAAAAGTTTCCAATTTAAGGATAAAGAAGGAAGAGAAAAAAATTTTGTTCTATATAATCACTTTATAAAATTTTCTTTTACATTTATATCATGTATGTTTTAAAACGGCTAATTAACTTTTCTATACTGTGAGGATGTGCAAACGGCTGATGATCGACTTAACCACACGTGCAGATGTCCGCTGAAATCCGGTGACTGGTAGAAACTATTTTCCTGACTCAGCGAGAGTGAGTTAGAATTGAACTAGTAATTGAAGGCTTCCACGCGCAGGTGGAGCGAGCGCAGTTTTGAACTAGTAACTGAAGGCTTCCACGCGCAGGTGGAGCGAGCGCAGTTTTTTAGAGAATTAATGCAAGTGGCAGCGTGGAGGCTGTTCCATCAATTTGAGATAACGGTTGCTGTACAGAGTTTTAGGTAGAAAAATAAATTGTGTTAGTCCTAATCTCCGTATCACTTCGTAACACCCTAGCGATCGGTCCAAGGTGTAAGTTCAGGCGATCAGCTCGGATCTCCACACTACCTATCCCGACATAAGATGGTGGCAGCGGTAAAAATGATGTACCCGGAGCAGTAAAGATTGGCCAGAGACGAGAAATCCTGAGGAAACGGAAGGCGAGGCTACGCGAAATCCTGGTGAAGCAGACGAACCGGGTGAGTGTTGTTTACCCTTTCTTTTAAGAGAAATAATCAGGGATCCATTGCTAAATAAATGTTAGGTGAAGCATATTTGTTTGTTAAATGATGAGGTGTAGTTGAAAAGCACGGCAGTGCGGGAAATACATCCGTATTTCAAATTTTAGAATTGCGCGACAGCGCAGGTGACACGTCAGTGTTCTTAGCCAAAAGTGCTGATTATAGTTTCTCTTGAAGAATTGTGATACACCAGGAGTGGCAGAAGGTATTTTTAAAGCACGACAGTGCTGGAATTTCAGAGTTACGAATTGAGCGTTAACTCATGTGACACGTCAGTGTTATTGTTCACATGTCATCGTTATCAGTTTAGGGTGAACCATTATTTTTCTCTTTAAACAATTGTGATATATGCTAGGGTTAGTCAATCAGTAGCTGAAAAGGGTTTTTATTTTAATGGTCTTTTAGTTAATACCAGTTAGAAAGGAAAATATATTGGTGAATATGGCTTTTTTGGGAAAATATAAGAAATGCGATCTATTTACTTTAGCATTGGAGTTAGGGGAAACTCCTGATCCAAATATTAAAGTTATAGGACTGAAAGATCTCATAACAGGAAGTAAGTCATACGAAGTCGAATTCGTGATGGAGATGCTTGAAACGATAGTGAGTTCACGAAAGGAGATGGAAGAGAAGAAGGAGAGGGAAGAGAAGAAGGAGAGAGAAGAGAAGGAGAGAGAAGAGAAGAAGGAGAGAGAAGAGAAGGAGAGAGAAGAGAAGAAGGAGAGAGAAGAGAAGGAGAGAGAAGAGGAAAAGGAGAGAAAGAAACAACAAAGAGAATTTGAGCTAGAAAAGGATAGAAGCAGGAATAAGGATAAGCAATGATTCCATAGAAGGAAGAAGTAGTCCTA
The DNA here is from genome assembly GCA_933210815.1 of Meta bourneti. Taxonomy (NCBI): domain Eukaryota; kingdom Metazoa; phylum Arthropoda; class Arachnida; order Araneae; family Tetragnathidae; genus Meta; species Meta bourneti. The sequence goes on from OW119931.1 coordinate 16,083,400, forward strand.
CCGATATACATGTCGACATGACGAAATACATGCCCAAATTCCAAATGAAAGAGGGTGATATCCTTTTATACCTCTCCCTGTTCGAAAGTCAAGCTAGGCGGAGGAAAATTGATGAAAGAAATTGGGTATCATGTCTTTTGACCCTAATGCCTTTGGAGATAATAGAATTGATTGCGAGGGTTTCGGAAGAGGGATTAGAAGATTATGAACACATTAAAGACCTCTTGTTAAAGAAGTTTAAGATGAATCCAGAGGGATTTCGCCAGAAGTTCATTCAACATCAAAAAAGTCCTGATAAAACTTGGCAAGATTTTACTCATGAAGTAACCAATTATTTTCAAGGATGGATCGAAGGACTTGGTATCTCCGATTTTGAGAGTCTGAAGGAATTGATGATAGCCGATCAAGTCAAGAAAAGAGTGCCACAGGAAGCCAGGGACCATTTTATCGATGAATGGGGGAAAATATCAAAACCTTCATTGCTGGCTGAAAAGATAGACGAATACGAATGTGTTCGTAGAACATACAAGAGACAGCCAAGTACCACCATGAAGACAAATTCGGGATACAAGACCCAGTATGATGCAAGAGGTTACGGTGGATACCACATATCTCAGCAGGACACCAAACGAACCTATCACAGAACTCAACCAGAACCGGCGAAACATAATTCCAGGCTTGTTTGTTTCTCATGCGGAATGGAGGGACACATGAAGAGGTTCTGTCCAAAGTCGGATAAAGGAAGATCAGATCACGATAATAGAAGGAAAGCGAACGTGAATAGGATCATAACTGAAGAAAGCGGTGTGGGGGATGAGAAAAGGACACTGAATACTGGCGGAACGGCGGTGGTAGCTAAAGTTGTATCCTTTAAGGAAAGATCCTGGCGAGACAATCTTTGCCCCTTGGAAAGAATCTTAATTAGTGTTGACGGGAGGGAGGCAAAAGCCCTAATTGATTCTGGGACTGAAATTACCGTCATACGGAAAGATATTGTACAAAATCTGTCGCTGGAAGAGAAATCGTCCATCTTTATTAAAGGAATCTTCGGTCCAGCGGAGAAATGCCCGTTAATGAACGTTCCCATAGGACTGATCATAGGAGGTAGGGGTGATGTGCTTCACCAAGAAGTCCTCTGCGCAGTTGCTCCCTCATTGGTGGAAGATGTGCTGTTGCCACCAGATATCCGAGACATGCTTAGAGGAAAGCAGGAATTAATTTCCACCGATATTGGTAGTGGAAACATCTTGGAACCACCTACAAAAGAGGGGAACACAGAAGGGAATTCCGTTGAAGTGAATGACACAGAAGTGTTAGTGGTAGAAAGCACCGACGGAGACCAGGAAGAAGGGATATCGAAGACGGAAAGCTTCCGTAAAGAGCAAGAGGAGTGTAGAGAGCTGGAAGAGACCAGAAAACAGGCTAAGCAAGGTAGTGGAGGAATTTTCTTTAACAATGGTTTGGTTTTTCATAAAGACAAGATTCTTGGAGAGAATGTATGTCAATTGGTTCTTCCTAAACGTAGAAGAAAAGAGGTTCTTAGATTAGCCCACTGCTCAGTGTTTGGGGGACACATGGGAGCGAGGAAGACAATAGAAAGAATTAGATATTCGTTCTATTGGAACGGGCTATCAAGAGACGTGAGACAGTTTTGTTTAGCATGTGAAGGTTGTCAGTTGACGAGAAGGGTCAAACACAAAGATAGGGCCCCAATAACTCCCGTTGCGCGGCCAGAATTGCCCTTCCAAGTGGTCAATGTGGACATCATAGGACCGATAGATCCTCCAAGTTCTAAAGGACACAAATTTATCTTGTGTATGGTAGACCAACATACAAGGTGGGCTGAGGCGATCCCTTTGACGAGTCTTACAGCCAAAGCAACGTGTGAAGCTTTATTATCTATTTTTATGAGGACTGGAGTGCCAAACGTAATTGCCTCGGACAATGGTACAAATTTCAACGCTGAATTGACTCAGGAATTTGAAAAAAGAATGGGTTCAACTCCACGGTTCTCCACACCATTATATCCACAATCAAACGGGTTAGTGGAAAGATTTAACCAAACTTTAAAGAGTATGTTACATCACACCATTAAGGAAGAACCACGGACCTGGCACACCAAAATACCGTTCATTTTATGGGCATACAGAGAGGTCCCGAACAGTACAACGGGTGTAGCACCTTTTCAATTGCTCTTTGGTCGGAAGCCAGAAGGTCCTTTGTCGATTCTAAAGAATACCTGGACGGGAAGACACGAGGGTTTGCAGCTGGATACAACCCCAATACATGTCTATCTGGAGAAGTTGAAAACCCGACTGGAGGAGGCCGCAGAGAAAGCCAAGATAACATCTAATATACAACAAGGGAAAATGGCCCATTATTATAATTTAAGGTCTACAAGAAAGACTTTCAAGCCGGGAGATAAAGTCATCGTGCTCTTGCCAGATTCTACAAACAAATTATTGACCAGATGGCAAGGTCCCGGAATCATTGAAGAACAAAAGAATGAACATTCTTTCATTATAAAGATGCCAGACAATAGGATGAGGCACGTTCACCAGAACAAGATAAGGGAATTTGTGGTCGGTTCCAACGCGGTAAATGTCATTTTTGAAGGTGAGGAAGAATTTGGTAACATAGAAAACGCTCCAATTGTCGAAGCAAGAGACAAATTCACCCAAGAAGTGAAAATGATCACGACACCGTACTTAAATCCTAAACAGGAGGAAGAATTGAAAAGACTCTTGTGTAAGTTCGAAACACTTTTTTGCCGACCAATACAACCCGTGGGAGTAAGTCAGCACAAGATTGAATTGCTGCCTGACTCCATCCGGAGAAAACCACATAGTTATTGCATACCAATAGCATACCGTTCAAAGGTGGAATTACAAGTTGACCCATCGCCCTGGGATTTATCATCAGGGAGCTGATGCTCTCTCCCGCTTGGAAAGAGAGGTCGATCAATAAAGGCTTGGTAGCATATTTGGATGAGATTGTTATTTTTTTATAACTAAATATGGAGAGTTAAGATGTATATTAAATATAGTGTAAATAATGGTTAATTTTATATGTACGGTATTAGTCGAATGTTATTTGTGCAATACTTTAGGTTAGGTTTTGTAGATTGGATCAATTTAGAATGAAAAGGTATTGGAGTTCGGGAGTATCAATATTTGATTGTTTGTGGTGTAAATAGATATAGCATTTGGATGTTAAGATCTAATATTAGCTTGAAAAGTGGTTGCAAAGTATAAATGTTCTTATGCATAATTTTTTTTGGATCCCTTGATTTCTCTTGGGTTGAGAGGGTAACCACTCCTGATCTGACCGGTTGCCACAAATGTTCGGACTATATTATTAGTAAAACAGATTTTTTTGGAAAAAAAAATCTGTTTTCCTCTTGGCGGCGGCGTGTGAGGATGTGCAAACGGCTGATGATCGACTTAACCACACGTGCAGATGTCCGCTGAAATCCGGTGACTGGTAGAAACTATTTTCCTGACTCAGCGAGAGTGAGTTAGAATTGAACTAGTAATTGAAGGCTTCCACGCGCAGGTGGAGCGAGCGCAGTTTTGAACTAGTAACTGAAGGCTCCCACGCGCAGGTGGAGCGAGCGCAGTTTTTTAGAGAATTAATGCAAGTGGCAGCGTGGAGGCTGTTCCATCAATTTGAGATAACGGTTGCTGTACAGAGTTTTAGGTAGAAAAATAAATTGTGTTAGTCCTAATCTCCGTATCACTTCGTGACACTCTAGCGATCGGTCCAAGGTGTAAGTTCAGGCGATCAGCTCGGATCTCCACACTTCCTATCCCGACATATACCACTAAAAATTAACTGAAACTTTGTTCTTATTTATCTGAATCAACATATTTTTGTTGTATTGTAATTTATTTACGAAATTTTTTTTATCTGGAAATTATTTGGTCTTTCAAATAATTCCATGTAGTCATGGCCGAATTGTATATGCGCATCATTTTATATACCGCTAACTATACATAACCACACTTAGAGATAACCTGACTAACTCGGATGAATTGGGGATCACAGCAATATTGAAATTAAAGGAATTGCACGAGAAGTAAAAATGTGAAACTTCAAAAGATGACTAACAAAATTTGAAAACCTATGAAAAAATCATCAAGTCCTTTAGGTGAAACCAAACGTCCAACTTTTAGAGGAGAGTTTAAGTATGTCGCTATCGAAGTGTTCCCACCAATTAATTTTTTAACCAAGCCTTTTCAAGCCGCGTGTACAGGCGAGAAGAACTAGCGTCATTCACTAATGAGTTCAAAAACAAAGAAATATTTAAGGCTTTTCCAATGTTTCAACTCGATAGCACATTTAATAACAGATTGAATTAATTTTTCATTTGTTCACTTAATTATCCTGAGTACTGGAAGTGAAATACCAGGGTACTTGAGCTGCAAAAGATTGTACCCAATGGAGTAACCGACGATGTTCTGTTTCAGGTTTCCATGTCGTGGTCAAAGACTGACGGAGAGAGAAATGTTCTGGATGGTGGCTGACCGGAACTCAAAACTGACACCTGTGACCGAGTCCAGAAGTGGTCACACCTCCGCCCATGAGGTAAGACTTCGTATTTCTTTGTACTGTGACACCATGAAGCAAGTATACACACACGAATATAGCTTTCACAAAAAAAGAAAAAGACTTCATACAAACATAGAACGAAACTTAACCTTGTAATATAATATCACCACACTTAAAGTTCCAGAATTACTTTCTTTTGTTACTCTTTTTAACAGCTAGTCTTTGTCTCATAATTAAACATTTATCTGGTCTTGAAAACATGCTTACACTATTCTAAGACTTCATCTTTCCCAGCTCATTAGCCATGACTTCAAACTCGTCTTTTTTCTTCCTCCTTTTCCGATAAACAAGGCTCACAAACACAAGGTGAACAGCTGCGAACAGTTCGCGGCGATCCTACTGACTGCCGAAATTCTGACCCGAACATATAGAAGTATACTCTGTGGATGCTGTTAGTTTGAAATGTTTTTATATCTATTGCTGGATTTACTAATATTACATTACAGTAAATCGTCCACAGAATGGGACATTCAACAAACAATAAAACAAATCACTGTACAATTATACAACAGCATTATTTATTCTATATAAACAAAAAGATATTAATCACTAACGAAGAGTAATGAAAAAACAAAATAACCAAATACAACCTACATAAACCTTAGAAAATATCGTCTTGTTTAATTTCTGCAGGAGGATATGGTGCATTGCATTCAATGTGTCAGTTCGTACCGAACACAAAAAGAGCTGAGACACCACCTACTTGTGGATCACGGTGTAGATAGTTGCACTGGGCCAAGTCTTCTAGAAACGTGTGGAAGACCCAACTCAAATCTCGAAGGTCTCCCGCCCACACGAAGTCGGATGGCCAAAATATTCGACCGATTCTATATTTGTGACAACTGCCCCACCTCCAAGTGGATATCGAGATGGTAAGTGACACTTCAGTGCTTCATTTCAAGAGTTATTAGAAGTTCAAATCAAGAATAACTCAAACTTCCTTGTTTTTAAAGCAGAATTAGCAGCAGTATATGAAGCACTAAAAAAAGTCCCTAAAATTCAGCTCCTTAAAATAAATATTTACATTGATTCGCAGGCAGCAATTAAAAAATGCTTCACCAGTTTTGATCCTCTTTTGAAAAAAATAGACCTTCTAATATTCAGTTTCAATGAAAATTATAAAATAAATTTTTAATGGATCCCATCATATGTTGTCATTCTGGGCTATGACAGAGGTGGCTTATTGGCAAAAGCTGGAGCAAATAAACAACGTGGCACAAGAAAAAGTACTGTGGTGCTCTCAGAGGACGATCACCTGTACTTAAGAAGAAATTGCGCAGATCAACTCAGCCTAACAGTGATGAAAGGGTACTTACTCCCTTTCATCACTGATACCACATTGGAACACCAAGACATCTGCTTGCCTTCAATTTGCTCCGGAAAACTTTCTCTATGCTTCACAGAATCCGATAGGGACTTTTGAAAAAGATGATTTTTATTGATGGCCAGAAATACTTTCCCACCTGTACAAGTGTGGCTTTTCACCAGCCTCTCTTTCATACTTCCTGAATTGCATTGGAGCCATACATGAAGACATTTTAAGGACCCATCTCCCAGTGCGCAAAAACTTTTTTTGCAGACTCAATGACTTACTGTTTTTTTTACACTGGGATAAGAAAGGAGTTATCCAATGACTTCATATTATAAAGACACTTATAGGTGTTTACAAATTTTGTTGGTTCTTTCCCTTCGAGATTGATCACGGACCGTTGCCAATAGCTCGTTGTGTTTGTTGTACCAGTGCGACGTTAATTAACTAAATAATACCGAGACAGTTTGGTTATTTAAACGCAACGAAAACGCTCCGTTTTTTTTATTGTAGCGGGCGTTGAAAAGTGGATAACTTACAATAACGTGGAACAAGAGATTGTGGGGAAAAAAGTAAACCTCCATTCATCAATCCAAAGACCGGTCTTCATCCAAAGTTTATGTTGCGTGCATTATGGGATTGGCAGATATGTAGGTAGTTAAGTAATGTCGCACTGGAGCAACACAACGGGCTGTTGGAGACGGTCCGCGATCCATCCCGATGGGAAATATCGAAGGACAATGCCCAATAATTTTGAACGAGTCAGATGACGAGGTCAAAACCTGAGATGGCACCCCACTCTCCAAACTTCCACACCATTCCAAACTGAGGACATATCATCAATATGAATAGAAATTGAAATGAATTTTGCTGTACGTATTTGCTTTAATATGGTAATTATGTGTCTATCTTTTTAGGTCTATACTTAAGAGCCTCTGCGGATCATCAAAGCAGAAAAATACCATCAATTTCGACGGAATCCACTTTTTGGTAATAAATATTTTTACTGAAATTCGTCATTTAAATTACCTGCCTAAAATGTATGTAGGTATTTAATTTAAGTCGCGCTGGAGCAACACATCTGGCTTTTCACCTGCCCAAAAGAGAGCAAATTTTAGTTGAAATCAAATTCCTACGACTTTATACTTCGACAAGACAGTACCAAAAATGCGAAATGTTTTCATATATAAAATACAAGTTAGCAGGATAGACAGCTATCATAAAGATGTTACCACGTTAATTATCGTATAATGTAGCGATTTTCAAACTTTTTCATCTCATGTTGAATCAACTTCGCTCTGGTTGGTTGGTTGGTTTTGGAGTTTTATGGCGCAAGGGCCATATTTGACCATGCTGCAACGTCGCTCTGAAGCAATACAACGTGTTATCTAAGATTCTACGGAACACTAAAACATTACATTTCTGCCGATCTGGCAAATAGATATAAATTTGATTGATGTACAAAAAATAATAGTATAATCATGAACCCTTATTGCTCCAACAAGTGGCTTCTTTAATTCGTTAGAAACATCTATTTGTGCTTCTTGTAAAAAATACTTTTCAAAATTATTTAAACATGGTATTACTTGAAATTGTTTGAAAACACGCTTGCTGAAATTTCAAAACAAAACCGTTGGAATGAAATCAAAATGTTACATAATTTAAGCCCTTTCATCATATTTAAGGCACACCGGTTGAAAATAGCTAGTGAAAGGTATTCTTAAACCTCCAAGTGGCTTTGACGAAATGTCCTGTCCAAGATCACGGCAATTTGCTAATGACGAGATATCTCGTCGAGACATAGTACTCAGAGGAGAATGAAGATCCAAGTAGGAAAAACAAATTGTTCTTTACCTTGAACTGGTGACCATTTGGAACAGGTTTTTAAAGATGCTGGCCACTACAGGGCAGTTTTCGATGCGAAGATAAACCACCATGAGGATTAAACTGCATCTATTATATTGCAGATATTAGATGAAGATATATTATTCAGTGTATTTCACTTCTAATTGAAAAAGTGTATTGTAAAAGATAACACCCCAATCACGATTTCGATAAAAATCAATGCAGTAATAAAAACTGTTTGGAAGAGGATTGAAAACCGTTTCGATGTTGTCACGTGATTTGAACGTTCTTTGTTGCAGGAGGACATGATCCATTGCCAAATGTGCTGCAACAAGTCTTGCCGGACTGTAAAGGGAATGCGACTACACATGCTCATGAGCCATGGTGTGGACCGAAATTTCGGGCCCCGAATTCTGGATGGATATGGAAGGACGTATACCTTTCTAGCGGGTCCTCTGCCTAAGTCCTTGGAGTTATACAGGATGTACGACGCCCTGTCGTTTTTTATGTAGTAAGTGAATAATTTTTATTTGAATAGATTTTCTGGAAAATGTGTTATTTTCAATGCAAACTGCTTAATCATGAAGTGTAAATGATCCATATTTTTTCAGCATGGCAGAGGATTCGGATTGAGCCAGATGTGGCAAGAAGGAACTTTCTGGGTGGGCGGTGGGAATGAAAGATCTGGAGAGAGAATGAATGTAACTATCTTCTGTCTCCTTTTAATATCAACAGTTAATCTTGTAACACTTTAGTCACAGCTCTTTAATTCAAAGATGTTTTTCAAATAAATAGAAGGGAATTTCTCCTTTTGCTTATTTAAAACTCATTTCGTATCAGAAATTGAATTACATCATATGATCTCTAGGGGAAGCGCTAGCTTGCATTCGTTTCTAAGAACGAACCAAATACCGATTAGTGAGCATTCCCGCAGAGTGCCTTTCGCAGAGCTAAAGATTGACGAGGAGATACAAGAATGTTGGAGAATGGTTTGGAAGAACATTGAGGAATTTTTTAAAATGTAATGCATTTAATTAATAATTAAGGACAGGGGAGTTTCAAAATATTCAAAACACATTGAAGGGATGGCCGTCTGATTCAATCGTCGTCGTCCGAAATCGATCTACTAGAAAGTTCTAGCAGTCATTTTTCTTTTTTAACGGAAGTCGCAAATGTTCCCCTTCTAGAATGTCCTGATAACTCACTCTACCGGATGTCGCTGGTGTTCGCCTTTGATGAGTCAGAAGTGAGATGAGTCACGATATCAACAACGAATATAAACAATGTCAAATCAACCTCTAATTTTTCCGATTCTTTTATATGTTCTTTTTTTTTTTGCTTTGAAGCTATAAAATGCACGGAAGAGCACACACTGCTCAAATGAAATTCTTCAAGCGTCTGATGAAAGAAGGCAATGTGGAATCTGGAAAATGGAAAGCAGCTCAGAAAAAAATCTTAGCGAATGAGGAAATAAGTTTAGATGATAAAATATACTGAATCGACTTTGAATAAGTAAATGGGAGGCAATTGAAGTGGAATTCGAGAAGCTGATTGTGTTAACAGCTCTGAGGAGTGAAATCTTTTGCCACGCACTCTATTGAAGATAGGAATTAATACACATGAGTACACGAAATGCTGTTCTTATATTTTCTGACTGATTGCATTCGATTCGGGGTATCAATGTGCATATCGATGGTTGTGTCGATTATAAACGGATTTAAATTTGCTCAGGAAAGTGACATCAATTGATAGAGAAGAAATTGGAGCGAAGATGCTATGAGGCGAGCGTCTGTTAAATTTAGTAAGTGATTTCAGAATTTAAATTTTACTATGTGCATGCAACTGCTACTTCCATAATTATATTTATTAAGCACGAGCAACTTTGATACAAGTAAATGTATTTTTTATCTATGTTCGTGTGCAAACTGTGACCATGATATGGAAAATGGTAGTAGGGAGTTAATAAATGTCGCACTAAAGCAACACAACGGGCTATTGGCAGTGCGGGAGCCATCCCGAAGGGAAAGATCTGAGGACAACGCCACGTAATTTTGAAACACGTTCAAATGATGAGGTCAACTCATTAACTGGCTGACACTCTACTCTCCGAAATAACACATCATGGCAACGTGAGGACATTTCAGGCCACGACAGATTAAATGTGCACCAGCCACCGTGAACACTTATAGATCAGTATTAACTATCAATCACAAACAAAATAACAGGAAAAGAAAAATCATGACCTAAACATACACCCTCAGAGAATATAGTTACAAATTTTCAGTTTTCGAACGTTAAAGTTAAGAAAAGTACTGAATCGTTTAATAAGTTTCAGTTTTAACAAACTATATAGTTGAATCTGCACAGTAAAAATAAAGCGGTATTGAACAAATAAACTTGCGGAGCCTTGAAAGATCTAGATATTTAACTCTCCTGGTCTAGAAGAAGTATCTAGTCATTAGCACAACTGACCAGACATTGAAGGATGAGATATCTAGTCTTTAGAAGAAAAATTGACTAGGTTTTGATCTCGTGATCATCAAAATATCGGCAATATCTTGATGACAAGATATCTTGTCATAGCAAACTTTAAAGTTTGATTCGGGCCAGAGTTCTCACTCTTTACATTCAATAAATTCATGGACCGAATTCTAAGGAACCTTGTTTTGTTAACGACAAGCTCTCCTTTCGAGGGATGAAAATTGACAAAAAAATCTAGGAAATTATAATTGAATAGAAAAAATATGAAAGCTAGTATAATTATGTGAATACAAATTTAAAGAAATTAAATAAAGCAATATAAAATACATTAGACCCCCTATAACACGCGTTCATATAAGACGGATTCGTACAACACGGTGGAAAAATTGTGATCATGTTCGTATAACACGCAAAAAGAATGAGACAAATCTTGCGATTTTATTAACTGCTTCTTTTATTTAGCGCAAAATGAATAACAAAACATTTATAATTTCAATATTTGTTCGTTTTGAAGAGAAGTAAAAAATATTTTAACTCTTACATATTAAATATTTATTTTACATCTTTGTTAAGTATCTGCATAAGTGTATGTTTATGCATAACTAAACTGTATGTGAGCCGCTCATTTGCCAAAACGATTAAGTCCATAAAAGAAGAGGTAGAAAATATGTATTGATAAATTTTTATACATTTCTTGTGAAAAAAAATCATTTATTATTCAACGGCCATAACAATTGTTGTCATGTAGCGTCTTAAGCCTGATAATAAAAGAATCGCTTTGGGCTGTGAACGGCTCATGTATTTGTATATTCTAAGTGACTCATACAACACGGATTCATATAACACGGAACGAATGTACCGTGTTATAGGGGAGTCTACTGTATTAAAGCAACATAAAAATGTACGAATCAAAAAGTTTTAGATTCGAGGCAAACTGTGTAAGAAAAAAGTCGGTAAAATTCAAGGATTAAACGAAATTTTGGTATTTTGAAGTACTTTTTAAGAACTTACAAGGATCGAGGAACTCTACCGAAGGAATGAATAATTAAAAAACTCTTTTACCCTCAGTGGTATAACTAATGCACATTTGTGTTCTCTTCCAGGGAAGCCAAGAGCTGGACATCTACCACCTGTGTAGTGACGTCGGACGTCCTGGACCAGAAGAGCTCTACGTCTGCCCCCTTGTGTTCGCCCACCCTCCTTTCTGTAAATATGACAAAATTCCTGCGGGCGCGAGGGGAGCAGTTCGTAGAGTTTCAGATGGCCGGATATCTGCACGGGCTCCACTCGTCCAGCTGGTACAATTGGGGTGCCGTTAGGCTGAAGAATATAGAATGTTTATTGAAGATCTAATAAAAACATTCTACTACCCCAAACCGGCTCTCGTCTTCTTTGATCATGTGCAATCGACATTCCAATCACACTTAGATAAAAAAAATGGGCGTGGTAGCCCAGTTGGAACAGCAATGGATAAGCAACCGGAGGGTTGCGAGTTCGAAACTCGGTCCAACCAAAGACCGTCGTGTACACGTGGGTTGGTGTAGGTTTAATTTAATGTGGCCTCAAATGTCCTCACGTTAACGTGGCGTGGAAGTTTGGAGAGTGGGGTAGCAGCTTAGGCGTCATTCAAAATGACGAGTTGTTTTCCTCGGATACTTACCTTGAGGGATTGACCGCGGATCCCGCCAATAATCCGCTGTGCTTTTCCAGTGCAACGTTAAATCAACTACCCTTCTCTGAGATAAATTTATTGGGGGAGGCAAGGGTTTCAAGGGCCTTGGAGTAGGCCGCCCGTGAGGTTCAGTTAAATTTCCTGATCTGTTTCACAGGTGGATTACCAATGTTGACCCTTGGCGACACTCTTGGCGAAGTTGCCAATCCACAGCAACCCTCCTGCTTACAGAACTTCCACTGATTGTCGCCCGCAAAAAAGCGAGGATATAATCTCGACACCAGGTCCACCCTCACCTTGCATCTCACCCCCAAAAGTAACTTGCAGCCATCGACGATTTTTTTTCGCTGGGTCCTTTTACTTCACTCTTGTGCTGAGAAGAAAAAGGAAAGAAATAAAGCGCCCCAAGTTCTCCGGATCAAAGAACTACAAAATTTAGGTCTCAAAAACTCTTTTTTTCTTCTTGTTCTCCAGCCAGTTGCTCCCGTTCTTCTGAAGAGTGGGTAAAACGAGTCGCTTAACTGGTCACCGGAAAAACTTTTTCGGTAACGAACGGATCTGTCGGAAAACGAATCCCTCTCGGAGTGTATTAATCGAAAAAAGTTGTAGAGGGTGAAAAATAGGTCCTGTAACTGTGGCTGCGGAAAAGTGGGAGTTGTAGTTTGATTTTTTAAATGGTTTATTTCGAGGAAAAGGAGTTGTGGATTTAAAAAATATATACACACACAGGGTATTTCGAAAGATGTTATATAATTTTTTCTTCCTGTGAAAATAAGGTACTAAATAAAATGTTGAAATTGTCTGATAAATTTTATCTGTGGTCTTATTTTCAAGCTTTATCCACACTGCCTGATGTATGGTGGTTGCTAAAACATGCTTACCAATGTGAAACGAGTTACATTTAAAATATACCCCGTGGTTGGCAGTGTATTCACGAGAATACTCGAGGTTGGTAGAGTGTTCATGGGTATACTCGTTGTTGGCAGGGTCTTCACGAGTATACTCGTGGTTGGCAGTTGGTAGGGTGTTAATGAGTATATTCGTGGTTGGCAATTGGCAAGATCTTCAAGGGCATACTCGTGGTTGGCACGGTCTTCACAGGAATTTTCGTGACAGGGTCTTCACGAGTATGCTAGTGGTTGGCAGTTGGCAGGGTGTTCCCAGGTATACTCGTGGTTGGTAGGGTGTTCACGGGTTTTGGCTATTTCGTTGATTATTGGCACACGACTCGGTCTACTACATTACAGTATCTATTCCTTTCAGAAAGCTGTAGTCGCTTTCAATTATATGCCACTCTTAATATTTACCATCCTCAGTTAAGCGTGATGATCTTTTAACCCTACTGTTGGTTTATCTTCGGGTCGAAACCCAGCCGCTGGTGCCTGTTCCAAATTGTCACCAGTTCAGGTCAAGGGACAATTTTTTTACTCCTTGGGTCTTCATTCCTCTTGGAGTTGGAGTAATAGGGCAGTTTTGTCTTGAGATATTTGGTCATTAGCGAAATTGGCCAGATCTTGATGGACGAGATATCTCGTCGAAACTACTTGAAGAGGTAGGAGTCCATCTTCATGGGATAGATTGGGAAGTTTAAGGGGAAAAGTAATTTCACTGGTCAGTTGTGACTGAGTATTCTCTTTGGTCTTTCTGTTTCCTTTAGAATTACTCATGTCGAATAGAAGAATAACCATTTTTGTCCCTCAGAGCCTTTTGGAACATCGCACTTTGTGGACGCTCCCATTTCACAGAGAGCATTTCTCAAACACGGCAAACGACAAGACTCGATTCAATAGGCAAGCACGTGTTTCCCCTACTGTTCTCATAAAGGAGTGACGGTCGAATATTTCCAACTGCACCCCCCAAAAAGAAATGCACCCAAAGAACCCAGAGAGAATTCTTCGAACGTTCTTTTTTCGCAGGGGAGGGCAAGTCTAAAATTCTTCCTCCTTCCCTCAAAAATATTTAATATAATATAATAATATAAAGCGAGAAGGAATGCGGTAGGAGGGGAGAGAAAAGAATTCTCTAACGGCAGACGATTTATTTTGTTTTATCGTTTGTTTATTTTTTTCATTTTCTTTTTAGTTTATTCGGGTTTCATTTCGGTTCCTATATATGAAAATCGTTTTAATAAATACGGTAGGTGGAAGGGAGTGTTCGAATGAGACCACTAGGTACTAGGGAGGACGGTAATGAAGGGATTAGAACTTCCCACGGAATTTCTAATTTTGGAAGACTTGGGATCGGGAAATTGGACGCTTAGTATCATTTGTGATGCTGATTAATGAGCGTTGAATTTTTATTAACATTTGAAAACATTTCGTTTCTGATCCTATATACACTGTTCTGAGAAAAGTCACCGGACTCCTGGAGTAGAAACAAGCATTTATTGACATACATTAAGCATTATTGACATATATTAGTGAGGTGTTAAGCATTATTAAGCATTTATTGACATACATCAGTAAGGTGCTGGTCCTCGTTTGACGCTCATACACGCATTTCCCTTCTAGACATACTTCCGACAAGATTTTAGAATATAGCGATAGAAATGTGTTTCCATTCAGTGCATAATGCCACCTCTAACTTGCTCGATAGTGCTTGGTTTCTTGCTAACTAACTAGGCCTTGGTTCCAAACCTTGTATTCTGGCTCTAATTCATCCCGTAGTTGCTCGGTGGGATTCAGATCAGGAGTCAGTGCTGACCAGTTCAAAAACGATACGGCATTACCTTTAAACCATTGCGTAACAGCCTTTTTCTTGGTGGCTGGTTGCGTTAATTTGAATGGATATCCGGTGACTTTTGTCAGTTCAGTGTAATTACGGTTAAAAATCTTCATAAACCATTCTTTCCAAAAAAATATTTTTGCCTTCAGGGGTATACCTTCGAGTTGTAGGCGGCGCAGGTTCGATTCCTGCCAGGTGCATTCCTCCCTGCGTGTATTTCTCTCTTCTGTGTCAGTAAGACTTTCATTGTGTGTGTCTATTATTTGATATTGTATGTCTTGTGTCTGGCGCAGCATGACCGAATATGGCCCTTGCGCCATAAAACTCCAAAACCAACCAATTAACCTTCTTTAGGTGTATACGGTCTTCACGGGCCCGAAATATCCGAGTAATTTTTTTTCCATGGGGTTTACTGTCTTTGGTAAACACAGGGGTTCGATATCCAAGCGATCTTTTCCTGCTTTCATCACACTACACTATTCGCAATCCTTGTTTCCCCTTTAGCGACATTTTTTACTCGAAATTGTCTTGTGCTTGGCGAAGCTTGGCCAAATATGGCCCTTGTGCCATAAAACGCCAAAACAATCAACTAACCAACCAAAAAGTATTTTATTCAAATGGACATAGGGGATCACATGGAAGTAAACGGGGGACAGACGACGCAGTGGTTGCAACTCCGTCGAACTTCTAATGAAATAGAAGATGCATGTGGGTGGAGTCGTTGTCGTGAGGTCCCAGAAGTTTAAGTCACGTGGGTTTGGGAATACGACTGAGGCCGATTGGTGATCCAAGGCAAATTTGGGTTTTTAATCATGCCCCCATTTTTAATCAAATTCGCATCGACACAAAGCGTCATCTTCCGAACCGAGCTATCGGAAGAGGAAAGAACACAAGATGTGAAGCGGGACCAAGCTCAAGAAGCTGTTCAACGATGCAACCAAACTTTTGAGGAAACAGGCACGATTTGGTTTATCAGAGGCAGCAAAACTTCTCGGCAGAGTCGGATAGTAAGCTAGTTATACATAAAAACGACCGTTATTTATCTATAAAAAATATTCATATCTTTATTTCCGAAACGCATTTTCTATGGAATGAGGAATATCATTTCAATTGCATTTGTAAGAGTCATCATTCATTTTCAATTGAATTTATAAGAGTCATCATTCATTTTCAATTGAATGTGTAAGAGTGAATATTAATTTTCAATTGAATTTCTAAGTCATAATTCCTTTTCAATTGAATGTGTAAGAGTCAATTTTCATTTTCAGTTGAATTTGTAAGAGTCAAGCAATAAGTGCGGATCTTTTGCATCTCAAAGTATATTTTTTATCTAGACTATTTAGCAGTTCAGATCAAAATTTGTTGTGTCGCGCTGTGCCTGTATAATGAGCAACATCTGAAGGGGTATTCACACGCAAATTCTCCCCAAAACCAGATCTCAAAAGTCCCCTTTGCAAACCAGCTACTCACTAACCACGGAAGGTTCTAAGAGTGCTTTTTCCGTATGGGATAACCGGACATCTCTTTATGTGGTGAAGTAGATGATTCTCTTCACTACATGCTAGACTACATGCAGGCTTAACGGCGCACCTCCGAGAAGGACTTGAATTCACTAGTGATCAACCCAGTGACGTTAAGCACCACCCGAAATGCCTCCGAGTGATAATTTATGGTGGCAGACAACTCCTGGCCCACTTCCAAGGGTTCAGATTGGATTGGATGTTGGGGTTTTATGGCGCAAGGTCCAAAAGCGGACAAGCTGCGCCAAACACAAGACAGAATATGACCCAATAAAAATATAAAATATTTTTAAATTAATAGTCCAAGATAAAGATAAAAGGTGATTTAAAACATGTAAAATGTATAGATAAGAATAGAAATATTCAAACAATAGTCGGATCATAAAACAAGATCATCGTCTGGAGCAAAACTAATGAAACTGAAGAACTTAATTTACATGCATGAAATTTTGAATGTGAAATTTAAAAGATGGAAATGAATTAAATGAGGTTTAAAAACCAACCGAACGTAAAGAAGCGAAAAGGTTTGAATGGGGATTTTCCCCAATCAAATCTCGAAAATTTAAAATTGTGCTTTTAAAAAATTTGATACGTTGGTGATTAAAAACAGACAGACAATTGAAATGTGATAAGCAGAAAATGGAGTAGAGCATGGGTTTCAAATGGGTGAGCTCTCTCCTAGTAAAAGATGACGATGGGTGAATCGTGTGTGTCCAATGATAAGTAAGGTCAGTTTGACATCCGTCCTCCGCACTGGAGACACTGGCCGCTGATGAATGATGGGTTTTATACAATGCAATTTGTTGGTGATTTGCAACCAAGGGTTCAGAGAATAGTTCAGGCATTAGAACCACGACGAGGAGTGTAGGCTCACGTAAGTCGAATTTATGACGTTCACTGAAATAAGATATAGGTTCCTAAGTGGAAATTTCATCCCAAGCTCTGCAAGCTTAAGCCTGTGCCAGGCTATAAATGGTAGGACGAACAAATAGGGATAAGGGTCTATCTGTCCCCCCCGTATCAAGACACCAATTAGGGTCCCTGTAAGGTCGACACCTACCGCCTGTTGCAAATGAACACCGTGAGAAAATTGCCAGCCTGCAGTCGACAAGCTATGTCTGATTTTCGTTTTCGTGACCATGTGAGAAAGGATTCTCGCAAGTAACATGTGGAGGCCTTTTCAAATTTTCCTCGGGACATTCCCTAGTGACTTCAAATAGTCGGTAGGTATTTAATTAACGTCGCCCTGGAACAACACAACGGGCTATTGACGACGGTCCAGGATCAAACCCAAAGGGAAAAGATCCGAGGACAACACTACGTAATTTTGAACCACGGCCAGATGACGCTTCAAATAGTCGGAGCTGAGGGGCTGCGCTAAGAAGTGTACCTAAGGATTAAAGTTGGTTCGAACCCGGGATTAACCAACTCCCATTATTGTTGCCGAAATTTCATTTCGAACGGGGCCCAAAGTTTTAAATTCAACTTCCTCAGCCCCAATGAAGATATGGAACCTTACTACATGCAAAAACTCTTTTATTCAGTGTTTTTTTTTATCTTGTTTCGTCATTAGTCTAAACTTTAAAGGATGATTTTTAGGACACAGATTAGGGTTTCGCAGTTGACACAATTACAAACCGCTTTTAAAGTGTGGGTGGTCTGCAAAAAGTGATAAGCAGAGAAAACTTGTGTTTCTTAACACCAGAACCGAATTCGGAATTTCTAAAAATCATACAATAATAGTACGATTGTGTTCCTATAGCACACTGTTCATCGTAGTTCGAAGTAGTAACTCCAACAGAAACCCCATTGTTTCTGCAGACGATTTATCCATCCAGCCCTCAGACGATTTAAATGAGCCAAAAAGAACTTTTTCCACCGTTTAAATACCACACTCTCGAGTGGAACGAGCAGGACGAGAGCCCTTCAACTCCGCCGAGATTTCCCATCCCACCCCTGGGAAGATTCTTCACTTCGCTTCAAGTCCCTTTCCTACAAGAACACGGATCGCGTCGGTACAGAACGATTTTTGCGCCATATTCGTTCCTCTCCCGCAGTTCGCTCTCCCTGTTCCGAGAGAACAAAATAGTCTCTTCTAGAACTCTCCTCCACCCCCTCAAGAGGGGGGTTCTGGCGGATATGAGCCCTTCTTCATCTTTTCATGCATTACGAAGGTTATTGGTCCCTCTCGAGCCCCCCCTTAAGGAGGGGGGTCGGTGCTTTCCACCCTCTCCATGCTTCGGTCTGAATATGGAATCTTCTTTTTGCCACCCTCAGAACCCTTGCAGACGATAGGAGTTACGAGTTTTCGGGTGGCCACAGTGGGAATGAATCGGGGTGATTCTCCACAGGAAGGAGAGGCAATATGCCTTTGACGTTTCGTACATTTCTTTCTGTTCCGTTTGTTGTGCAATATCTTAGGGGCAGGGGGGTTTCGAACCCAAAATTTAGGAAAAAATAACGTTTTCGAATTTTCTTAGAGGTTTGCGTTGTAGTAGTCGTCTGTTTATTTCACATTCACATAATTCAATTTACATTTAATTTTATATGGAATATTCTAGACGGAAAGTTCTACATGGAATATTCTAGACGGAATATTCTGATGGAATGTTTTACATGGAATATTCTAGATGGATCACATTGAAATGCTTACGAAACGAGTAACAGTAGCAAACGATTTATTTCTGCATTCAGAACATTACAGTATTTATAGTTCTATTGAGTTGCAGTAAAATAATAAATCATAACACCTTGGATAGTCTGTTTTGTGTTCTTTCATTGGGTACTTCACTTTTGTTTTACCCCCTCAGAAGAATTAAAGCATACATAAAATAATAAGCTCAATTAAATACAAAACTAAAATTCAAACTTCAAGCGCGAATTTCACTAAATGAGGGTCCGATGTATAATGCACCTTTTTTAAGAAATTAACCGATGCATCAAGATCTGATCAGTTTTGCAAATGACGAAATAACTCCAGAGGGTTAAGAAACAGAAACAACATACATCCACCGTCCTGTAATTTAGCTCTACAGAAAACCCCTCTCATACTTGTGATTTTTTAGTTCACGTAGTGGGAGATGAAACGCATTAATGACTGCTGAGCATAGAAAAGTTCATAAAAAATTCTTTTCCCCCGAAAATACAGAGAAAAGAAAATAATCCCTATTAAGGGAAAAACTTTCTCAATCAAAGATCTCATTCCACCAAATCCCAGATACCAATTGCATGAAAACACTTCATTAAAAAGAGCGGACGTTAAAAGTACGTAAGAACGTAAATATTCCACTTCAGCGTCGTCTGCGAATCGAATTTGGAAAAATAATTAAACACGTCGTTATGGAACGAATCGAAGCGAAAGGATTTCAACACGGTTCGAAGTACAGAATGGGGCAAACGATTTTTGCGTCGAAAAATAATTCCAGACTTGAAAATTTAAACGCAGACGGCCCTGAATAATTCGAAGAATAATATTCCATGGAACATTTTTCAATTATAGCCAAAAGTTCTTTTATCCTAGGGAAAACAAATCTATCATTCGACTGAGAATTTTTCATGAGTCCGTAAAAACGAAAATGGAATAAATAGGAATTAAAAGTAGACGGGAAGAGACTAGTTTTGAAACTCCCGTCTAATGGTTTCCAAACTCCATTCGCGATGTCATTTCGTTGCCAAACCAGGGACAAAAAAGGTCCGAAATTATCGTCTGAAGTTTGAAGAAGTAGAGTACAGAAAAGATGGGGTGGTGTATTTCGTAGTTTGTGTTTAAAGGGAAAAAATGAATGAAACTTTTTGTCAGAAGCAGTTTTTAAATCTCATTTAATGTGTTAAAAGATGGAATTTTTTTTTGGTGATTCCTTTGCAACTTTTATTTACTTCTCAAAGCTTCGAATGACTTCATGAATTTTTACGCAGTAGTTTTTATTTCAATGCGTTTGTTTTTAATGTACGGTAAAAAATGCTTTACCTGTAAAGGTAACTATGAGCGACATTTTGTGTCATGATAAATGTAGGTGGCGGTAGCGTTTCCTGTACATATTCCGAACGTGACGTCACTTGGCTTGATCTTCGAATACAATTTCAGCACTGTAGCCGATGTAAATTCCAAAGAGTGAACCCTTAATTGATATATGATAGGTGATTGGTCAATGGCAACCGCTACCACCTCGCAAATTGCTAACGCAGTGGGTAAACCCTCTGAGCTCTGATAAATGGCCAACATACAAGGGACGTTTTACACCCACAATAGAAACACTCCATTTTTTTCAGGAATCGGACCCGCACCGACTACAGCTCCCAGGCTTCAGGTTGGTTGTTTTTTTTATGGCACTAAAGGCCATACCTGGTTTAGCTGCTCCAAACTCGACAGATAACATTAAGTAATGGACATACACACAAGGAATGTTTTACTGATACAGAAGAGAAAATACACCATATCTTGATGGACATCGCCATTAGAAATAAACTGACCAGATCTTGATCTCGTCATCATAAAATAAGTCGGCACTATCTTGATGAAGAGATATCTGGTCATTAGAAAATTGGTCAGATCTTGATGAATGAGATATCGCGTCGAAACCATTCGAAGAGTTAACTTGCAGAATAACTTGGCATGTGACTCGAATGCATGCCTCTTGAATTAATAATCTGCAATCTTTCCATTCTGGTTTGATCTCGGACCGTCGTCAATAGCCCATTGCGTTGCTTCAGAGCGACGCTAATTAAAATACATACATTCAAGTCCTCTGCAGATCCACTGACTTTTGCGACTGATCAACAAAAATAATCGATTATGCGTCAAATTAATTATGAGGCTTTTTCTCACAGCCGAAATGTATGTGGAAGAATGTGTTTCCTGTATGTATTCCGAACCTGACGTGACTTGGTTTGCTTATCGAATACGATTTCAGCACGTCGCCAATAAAAGTTCCGAAAATGAATCCTGAATTGATTGGTGAACGCCAATTGGATCAAACGCCAAAAGTTACCAAAATAGCGCAAACTATATTTTATGGTAACCCCGATATGTATCATGCGAAAGCAGGGGGTATTTGGGGATATTTAAATTAACGTCGCACACAATGGGTTGTTACGAAAGCATTTGGTCAGTGAAAGTAAAATCTTCACTTTCCGTCTGGTTTTGTTGTTTTACACTAAAAATTCCTCTCACCCGCAAGCTGTTGCAGACTATTTTTAAAATAGTGTTTGGTTTGTAAGTTGCTTTTTCTCATTTCTTGTATTTGTATATATATTTTTAAATAAATTCAAGATGTGGCTCTTACGCAATAAAACCCCAACCTATCAATAGATGTGTTTCGATTTCACAGGGGTTTTAAATTTTGTTTTTTAATTTACAGAATGGGGGGTTACAGAAATATTTCTCTGCATCTTTTATACTTTTTGTAGTGATTCACAAACACGGAACCATAAATTTTCGGGCGGCTTGGACCCCCAGAGCCCCCAGATTATGAATCACTCTCCCGATACGATCACTTTAAGTGCAGTCAAGTGAGTGATCGTATCGATTCTTTTGCGGATTGAATCGCAAGCAGCGGAGAGCCTGGAAATTGAATCTCTGAAACTTCTCGAACACATTGACTGCTTAAACGCCGCATTCCAAACGCCCGAACGACATTCAATTTCCGCTTTCTCGCGTTCCTCGACATAGGGCCCGTCGAAAGGGGAGATGGGGACATCCCCAAGACGAATGGGGGTCGGGGCAGGTTCTTTTAGACCCCTCCGTTATCCGTAAATCCCGCATCGATAAGTCTTCATTTGGATGCTGACCGGCGTCAATTAACCAATCCTCAGGGGGAGGCTGGCTGAATCAGCCAATCCCCTAGGGTGCGGGATTGGCAGTCTCCTGATCTCTCCCCCTCAAGACAGCAGACGATTGACCGTTGGACTTCACCCCTCGCTTGTCAAGAAGCCCTGCCTTTGGTTGTTCGATACCGTAAATTCCGATTATCCGGCCGTTCTGTGAAACGAGATGGGATGGACAGTTGCAATCATAGACGTGAGGTGTAAGTAGACTGAGCATTGCTACTGAGAGGATCTTCAAAGAGTATGACCAACATGTCGACTAGTAGTCACGTGACTGCTTTGTGGAGAATTGACTTGGTTGGCCGATTCGGCATCTTATTGCCTCGTTTGGTGATATAAATTCTTATGACATGGTAGGTGTGTAAATGCGCGTTTCTAGAGTGAGTGAGAAAAGTGGTGACATCGACAGTTTACCACTATATCGCGTGGACCAATCAAATGATGAATCCATGCATGAGCGTCTCCTCCCGTCCCGTGGACCAATCAGGTGATGAATGCTCGGATCCACCCACCTGACGAAAGTAGGCTAAGTCACGTTACTACTAGTTTTAGTCACATGATCCTGGGCACATCAAAAGGCTACCATTGCTAATTCAAATTTTATATTTCCTCTATGGTTGCAATGATTCAGTATGCATTTCGTTTATCTGTGATTTCTGGAGCTGGGATTGTTACGGATAATCGAACTGTACTTGAGTACTTGATCATACTTAAGTACGTCCTTCCGCCACAAGAATAATTCCTGAAACACAGCAAATTTAGCAATGAATAAATGAATGCTGAATACATGTGTAAAACTTGAAACTTCAGAGCATTTATTTTTAACCCTCTGAGGATAGGGCTAGGGTATCGCGGTTGGGAAAGTAGCGGATTAGTAGCAGGAGGAAGCGAGGTCGAAACTCGATCCAACC
Organism: Meta bourneti; assembly: GCA_933210815.1. Taxonomy (NCBI): domain Eukaryota; kingdom Metazoa; phylum Arthropoda; class Arachnida; order Araneae; family Tetragnathidae; genus Meta; species Meta bourneti. The sequence continues at coordinate 16,106,296 of OW119931.1, forward strand.
ACAGACCGCCGTGTACATGGGGGCTGGTGCAATTTAAATCCTTCGTAGTCTCAAATATCCTCACGTTGGCATGGTATAGAAATTTGGAGAGTGGGGTGTGATCTCGCCCAGGTGCGATCTTGTCATCTGACCGTGATTCAAAAAAGGCGTGTCTTCCGACCGAGCAAAAGAAGTTAAAACACTCTCAGTCTTGACCAGTACTTGGGTAGGTATTTTAATTGACGTCACACTGGAGCAACACAACGGGCTATTGGTGAGGTTACGGGATCAATCCCAAAGTGAAAGATCCGAGGACAACACATAATTTAGAACCACGGTCAGAAAATGAGATAACACCTGAGCTGGCACCCCACTCTCCAAACATCCACACGACGCCAACGTGAGGACATTTGAGGTCCCGACAAATTTAACGTGCACCGTAGTGTAAAAAGGGAGCTGCTGCACGTTAAATCTGCCGTGGCCTAAAATATCCTCACGTTAGCGTGGTGTGGAAGTTTGGAGAGTGGTGTTCCAGCTCAGGTGTTATCTCATCATCTGACCGTGGTTCTAAATTACGTGGTGTTGTCTTCGGATATTTCCCTTCGGGTTTGATTCCGAACCGTCGCCAATAGCCCATTGTGTTGCTCCAGTGTGATGTTAATTAAATACCTATCTAAATGTTTGGTTGATTTTGGGGGTTTTAGGCGTAAGGGTCATATTTGGCCATACTGCGCCAGACATAAGACATACAATAACAAGTAATAAACACACAATGAAAGTTTTTACTGACACAAAAGAGAGAAATACACCCAGAGAGGAATGCACCTCACAGTAATCGAACCTGCGCCGCCTACAACTCGAAGGTCGCTAGTGCAGTGGTATTACCCACTGATCCTTGACGGCTTCCGTACCTGATGTATGCTTTCCTTTACCGTGGTTCAAAATGAGGTGTTGCTCTCGAATATTTGCCTTCGGGACTCATCCCTGACGTTAATAGCCCGTTGTCTTGCTCCAGTGTGACGTGAATTCGACTGCCTACCTACCAACAAGTGTCAAGCACAATCTTCACATCGATCGTTTCAATTGTACATGAAAACAATAGCTCATGAGCACACGAAGTGGAATTGTCAAGAGTAAGGACCTTTATACCATGATTAAGAACCTTAAAAGATGTTCTCTGAAAGTGCTACGGACTATAGTTATTCGATATTCTTAACGACTTAATTGATGGAATATTAATCAAGCTCTGGAATTCTACCCTAAGGATAGAATCGATCATGTTCAAGCAGACAGTGTCGAAAAATCTTGCAGTAGAAATGATTGATTGCTCTAAAAGCGACAGACAGAATATCAGTGCTAGTTAAACAACCATTTATATTTTAAATCTGAATGAGGCTGCTTTGGAAAATGGAATCGATTCGAGACCAATTTTGGAGTCGATACATTTCAGTATGGATTAATCGGTTTTTCGAATTGCTATTTGTATTTGAGTAATTAAACTCCACAACGCAGACAGAAATGAATCATTTGTTGCAGAGGCGTTTTTCTTGCTGTCACAACGGTACGAGACTTCTAGTGGTGTTTCGGGCTACGGTAGCCCGGTTGGAAGAGTAACGGATTAGCAACGGTTGCGAGTTGGAATCCAACCAAACTCTATCGTGTACAGGGGTGGTGGTGCATATTAAATCCATCAAGGCCTCAAATGTCCTCACATTGGCGTGAATTAAAATGCCAAACCAAGAGGTAGATATTTAATTAACGTCGCTCTGGAGCAACGCAACGGGCTATTGGCGACGGTCCGGGATCCATCCCAAAGGGAAAGATCCGAGGACAATAAACAATAAATTCTTGATTTTGAACCACGGTCAGATGATGAGGTCACACCTGAGCTGGCACCCCACTCCCCAAACTTCCACACCGTGCCAACGTGAGGACATTTGAGGTCACGACAGATTTAACCTGCAACAGCCCCCGCGTACAAGACGGTCTTTGGCTGGACCGAGTTTCGAATTCGCAACCCTCCGGTTGCTAATCCTTTACTCTGCCAACCGGACTACCTCGGCCCCTCAAAATTTCAAGTTCTCGAATCTTTCCCTTCGGGTAGGTATGGTTCAAAATTACGTGGTGTTGTCCTCGGATCTTTCCCTTCGGGATTGTTCCTGGACCGTCATAAATAGCCCGTTGTATTGCTCCTGTACGAGGTTATTTAATTACCATACCATACCATACCCTTCGGGTAGGTAGGTAGTGGAATTAACGTCTCACTGGAGAAACGCAACGGGGTATTGGCGACGTGGTGGTGAGGTAGCGTGAAGTGATCAACACCTGCGCTGGTACCCCATTCTACAAACTTTTAATCCACCCCAACTTGAGGACATATAGGGACATGACAGATTTAACGTGCACCAGCATCACGTACACGACGGTCTTTGGTTGGACGGTTTCGAACTGGCAATCCTCTGGTTGCTATTCCGCTACTCTTCAAACCTTGAAGGGCCCCTTTCCCTTCGGGATTGATCACGGACCACCACCAATAGCCCATTCCGTTGCTCCAGTACGACGTTAATTCAACTGCCTACCCACCTACATTCTGACTTTTTATGACGGAGATTTCTTCGAATCGGATAACTAAATAAAAGTATAAAAGTAAAGCATTAAGTAAAAAATGGCAGTGATTCAAGATAGTCCATGCTATCAAAATAATATCTTTTCGGGATTGGGTAATGTGAAAGGTTGCGTTCCATCCTATTTGTTGTCTGGGAATTCTATCGCGGTTTGCAGTAACAATAGAATGAAATATTTCTAGAATAGACAAGGCACTTTTAGATCAAACTGTGCTCCTTTGAGCCTTTGAACCTCCCGAAATTTATCTCGGACACCTGAGGGCAATTTAAGACAATTGTTTATTTGTTTTCCTCTATAAAATAATACTAGAGGGAGACAAAGAATATATCTTTCAAGGAAGAAGAACAACCTAACAGAGATTTGACTCTTTTAAGGGGATTTGGAGGTCCACATTTTGGAGTTTTGTTTTTCATAAGCATCCATCTTCGTATTTATGACCCAAGTAACACTAAATGATGGACTTAAATAAAGCATCATAAAATGTTTACGCTATACAGTTGGAATAAGTTTGAGCAAGACGTTTTTTGAACCAGCCTCTGAAAATACTTTCGAAGATTTTGATCACAATGGTGTCTAATAAGTGCGCTCATAAACATGTGAAAGGCCGCGATGGCCCGGTTGGAAGAGTATCGGACTAACAGCAGGAGAGTTGCGAGTTCGAATCCAACCAAATACCGTCGTGTACAAAGGGGTCTGGCACATGTTGAATCTGTCGTGGCAACAAATGTCGTCACGTTGGCGTGGTGTGGAAGTTTGGAGTGGGGTGCCAGCTGAGGTGTGACCTCGTCATCTGACCGTGCTTCAAAATTATGAGGTATTGTCCTCTGATCTTTTCCTTCGGGATTGATCATATTCCGTCACCAATAGTTGTGTTGCTCCTTAATTAAAAAATACCATACCTGTAGCGAATACTTTTTGAGCAAAACGTTTACTGAACCAGCCTCTGAAAATATTTGTGAAATTTTTTATCACAATGGTGTCTATAAAGGAGGTGCTCATAAACACGTGCATTTCAAACAAATAGCCTTAATGACTTAAGCCTTCAAATAGCCTTAAGCATTTATAATTCTTAATTATGGAGAAGTATAGGGTATAGAGAATTATTTTCCCTTCCATTTCAAAACTAAACTTACAGTACAGTACACACTGTACTGACAAAAGTCCCAGGATACTTGGAGTAGAAACAAAACAACATTTATTTTGGGATCTGACTATAAATTTAAATTTTTAATTTCAGTCTACATCCACGTGGGTAACTAGAGCTAACTACTAGTGAGCGTAGACTGAATTTAAGGAAGGATTGGTTCTATAGAAATGTGCAAATGTTTTATATCAAGATCTAAACACTGAAGTGGCAGTCACTTTATTATCAATAAATATCCATATTTAGAACGTCAAATACGTACTTTCGTGAGCACAAGTCCTATAGGACTGAACTGTGCTTGCACCCCTTTACAAAATTATTGACTAGCCAAAATGGTTCAGTCCCCTGGAACTTGTGCTCACGATATTTAAGTATTTAGGTATGGATAGTTAGGGATAAGGTGACTGCTACTTCAGTGTTTGGAATTAGATATAAAACGTCTGCACGCATTTCTATAGGACACTCTTTCCTTAAATTTCACTCTACCCTCACTAGTAGTTTGCTCTGCAGATACCCATGTGGATGTGGAAATTTTAAATTTTAAATTATAGTCAGACCGAAAAATAAATGCTGTTTTGTTTCTACTCCAAGTGTCCGGTGACTTTTGTCAGTACAGTGTAGTCTAGTTCCCGGAAGAGGGCAGGTGAGACTCGTGGTTTTGAACGATTCCATTCTTCACATTAGGCGATAGGTTGGAACGTAAAAAAAACCGTAAACAGTCAAAAAAAATTAAATAAATCTCTCCAAACCTAAACTCAGCGCGTTAACTCATTTCTAATACCAGCCCAACAGCCCCGTGACGTATTCTACGCCCTAAAAACCGCGATTCAAAATTGCGTGGTGTTGTCCTAGGATCTTTCCCTTCGGTGGTTGATCCCGGATCGTCGCCAATAGCCCGTTGTGTTTCTCCAGTGCGACGTTAATTAAAAACCTACCTTTCGGGATTGATCCCGGATTGTGATCAATAGCCCGTTGTGTTGCTCCATTGTGACCTTAATTCAAATATACACTATACACTATATGGACAAAAATATTTGGACACTGGAGAAAATCAGGTTGTTTTTCCTGGTTAGGTCTCGGCCCATTGCTTTATGTGCCTGGTACCATGAACGCTGACGTATACCTAGACGTTCTGGATAATTCGGCCTTGCCTACACTATGGCAATACTACGGCGAGGTTGGTTGTTTCTTCCAACAGGATCGAGCTCCATGTCATACTGCAAAACGTTGTTTTCCTGAAAATGAGGTGAATTTGCTTGACTGGCCTGCTCAGAGCCCCGATCTCAATCCGATCGAGCACTTGTTGGACGAAATGGAGCGACGGGTACGACACCGTCACGCGCACGCCCATCTTCACAACAATCTCTTCTCAGTCTTGCAAGAGGCATGGCGAGCAATTCCTGCCCAGACTTGTAGAGAACTTGTGGAAAGTATGCCTCGACGTGTTGCAGCTGTAATACAAGCAAAAGGAGGGCCTATCCGTTACTAAAGAGAATAGTAAAGCGCTTTTTCTGAAAAACATGCAGTGTCCAAATACTTTTTTTTGTCCATATACGTTAATTCAAATACTACCTATACACTATAAGGACAAAAGTATTTGGACACTGCAGACAATCCGGTTGTTTTTCCTGGTTAGGTCTCGGCCCATTGCTTTATGTACTTGGTACCATGAACGCTGACGTGTACCTCGACGTTCTGGATAATTCGGCTACACTTCATACTTCAGGACTAATACTAATACTTCAGGAGAATACTAATACTTCAGGAGAAACAAAATTAAATTTATTCTCTTCAGTAAAAAAATGGATGTTAAACTCGAGAGAAAAATAACCAATTATTCTGATCACATCAAGATAACTGACCACTAGATCAGAAATTCAGATTTCTTATTGTATTTAGAAATGTATTTTCCACCACCGGAATCAGTCTTCGTGCCATTCATACATCTCTTCCCTCACATCGAGAAATAATGTCTTCTTTTTCAAATTTCTTCCTCTCTTTGAATGACTAAATCCATTTTGGAATGATTTCCCTCAGCGTATTTGCTCCTCCCCCTAGATTACCCTAGATTCGAAACAGGGAGTAGGGGTGCCTCGGGGGATATTAGGGGTGGAGAATTCATTTTCAGCGACGAAGCGATTGACTTTAATTTCGTTCCTCATGGAAATTGAAAGCAACTGTTGATTTGGAATCTCTGGAATCGATTTGCCGAAGCCCCATTTTTTTTCTCCTCCTTCCCTCTCCGCTTATATTTTATTCGATGGAATTGTTTTGATTGTGCTTTCTCGAAACGACTCAATTTGCCGTGCTGCAAAATAAAATCGTTTGATGTCAGCTCTAATGTAATTTTTCTCATCAAGTGGGATTTTTTTGTTTTCGGTTTTTTTTTTACTTCGAGTTCAAAACGAGGTTCGAAGTGAAAATATTCGATGGAGGGAGGAGGGGGAAATTACTTAAGAGCCTGGTTCGGTGATTTTATTGGACACATCATGCTGACGATTCGTAACCCGCCTAACTGGCAAATTAATTTAATGATTTTAGTACCAAAACTACCGATTACACTTTTTGTTTTGTTTTTGGGGCAGAACTGAAACATTTGCAAATAAATAACGACGGTAGGTATTAGGATCAACGTCGCACTGGAGCAATGCAACGTGCTATTGGCGACGGTCCGGGATCAATCTCGAAGGTAAAGATTCAAAGACAACACCGCTTTATTTCGAACCACGGCCAGGTGAAGAGGTCAATGCCTGAGCTGGCTCCCTGATTTCCAAATCTCCACACTATACCAACGTGAGGATATTTGACTTCACGACAGATATAACGTGCATCAGCTCCCTCATACATGATGGAACTCGCAACTCTACGATTGCTAATCCGCGACTCTATCACCCTCGGATCTTTCCTTTTGGGATTGATCCCGAACAGTCACCAATAGCCCGTTGTGTTGCTCTAGTGTGACGTTAATTAAATTACCCCCCGCGACTCTATCAACTAGCGCTAACTATCCTTTTGGTGTTTCCGAATCCAACCAAAGACCGTCGTGTACACGGGGGCTGGTGTATGTTCAATCTGTCAGGGCCTCAAATGTCTTCACGTTGGTGTGGTGTTGAAGTTGAGAGAGTGGAGAGCCAGCTCAGGTGTGATTTCGTCATCTGACCGTGGCTCATAATTATGTAGTGTTGATCTCGGATCTTTTCCTTTGGGATCCATCCCGGACCGTCGTCGATAGCCCATTGTGTTGCTCCAGTGTGACGTTAATTAAAATACATACCTACCGTGCTGAAATCGCTTTCGAAAAACAAGCCAAGTGACGTCACTTTCAGAATACGTACGGCCACAGAAGCACTACCATCACCTAGATTTAGCATGCCAGAAAATGCCTCTCATATATTGATAAGTAAGTAGGTACTTAACTAGCGTCGCACTGGAGCCACACAACGGGCTATGGTGACGGTCTGGGATCAACCTAGAAGGGAAATGTTGGGGGGGGGGAATTTCAATTAACGTCACACTGGAGCAACACAATGGGCTATTGGTGACGGTCCGGGATCAATCCCAAAGGGAAAGATCCGAGGACAACACCACGTAATTTTGAACCACGGTCAGATGACGAGGCAACACCTGAGCTGGCACCCCACTCTCCAAACTTCCACACCACGCCAACGTGAGGACATTTGAGGCCATGACAGATTTAACGTGCACCAGCCCCCTTTGTACACGACGGTGTTTGGCTGGATTCGAACTCGCAACCCTTCGGTTGCAAGTCCGTTACTCTTCCAACCGGGCCACCGCGGCCCTCGGGAAATGTTGGAGGACGACACCACGTAATTTTAAACCACGGTCAGATGACGAGGTCACACCTGAGCTGGCACCCCACTCTCCAAATTTCCACACCGTGAGGACATTGGAGACGACGACGGATATAACGTGCACCAGCCCCCTTTGCACACGACGGTCTTTGGCTGGATTCGAACTCGAAACCCTCCGGTTTCTAGTCCGTTACTCTTCCAACCGGGTCACTTCGGCCCGTGAAAACATTTGGAATCACGACAGATTCAAATTGCACCAGACCCCACGTACACGTAACTGGTTGGATCGAGTTTCGAACTCTCAACCATCCGGTTGATAATCCGCTACTCTTCAGACCGAACTACTGCCGCCCCTTCATTCTCTGTAATTTCTATTGGCAACGTGCTAGAAATCTTTTTCGAAAAATAAGTGACGTCACGTTCAGAATACGTACGTCCCTCCGTAGAACGCTACCGCCCCCTACCCCCTATTTAACTCGGCAGATAATTCCTCTCATACAGTACTTAATAATATGTCATTAAAAAACCATACTGCAGGGCACGTAGGAAGTATACGTGCCATCACGTATTCAGCATCAGCGATTACGTGATGACATCAGATTCAGCATCAGCGCTATGAGGAAAACGTCCTGAGAATATAAACAGCTTTCGGGGAAATATGAATTTCAACATGACAAATATCATTGCTCTCAAATAGTTTCTGTGAGTGATGGTGGGACTTAGGATCTTTTGAGAATGGATGAGAAGTTTTTCCTCGTGAGGAAAATACGCCCCTGCTAAGTTCTCTTCCATCGATAACAGGGAGGGATTTATTACGAAAAAGTTTATTTACACTACCCTTCTGAGCTTCACGATATTTATTATGAAAAAGTTTATTTACACTACCCTTCTGAGCTTCACGAGATTTATTATGAAAAAGTTTATTTACACTACCCTTCTGAGCTTCACGAGATTTATTATGAAAAAGTTTATTTACACTACCCTTCTGAGCTTCACGAGATTTATTATGAAAACGTTCATTTACACTACCCTTCTGAGCTTCACGATATTTATTATGAAAAAGTTTATTTACACTACCCTTCTGAACTTCACGAGATATCTGAGTATTGAAGTACAGGTCGTTAATTAACGTCGCACTGGAACAACACAACGGTCGACGGTCCGGGACCAATATCTAAGGTGAAGATCCAAGGACAACGCCTCATAATTTTGAACCACGTTCAGATGACGTGGTCACACCTGAGTTGGCACCCCACTCTCCAAACTTACACACCACGCCAATGTGAGGCCACGACAGATTTAATGTGCACCAGCCCCCTTCGGTTTGGCTGGATTCGAACTCGCAACTAATCCGTTACTCTCCCAACCGGGCCACTGCGGCCCTCCTACCTAACTTCAACATGGTTTAATTTTACCTATTCTTAAATCTCTTGTTTAACTCCTCTGTGTTTGTACAGGAAATTTTAGTGTAAACAAACAAACCACCGCAAGGCGATGATTTTACTTCCGGTTTCACGTTACAGAATATGTGCAGGAAGCACGTTCTACCACTAAAACACCAGCGCCATCTACATTTATCTTGACAGAAAAAGGGCTCCCATAAAACCCAAACAATCCAAACCTTGAGAGTAAGTCTCGTATTACTCTTTCTTGATAAAAGTGGGGCCTCTGTGGCCTGGTTGAGAAGAGTAACGGATTAGAAACTGGAGGGTTGCGAGTTCGAGTTCTAACAAAAGACCGTCGTGTACAAAGGGGGCTGGTGCACGTTAAATCTGTTGTGGCCTCAAATGTCCTCACTATGGCGTGTGTGGAAGTTTGGAGAGTGGGGTGCCAGCTCAGGTGTTGCCGCGTCATCTGACCGTGGTTCAAAATTACGTGGTGTTGTCCTCGGATCTTTCCTTTAGGGATTGATCCCTGACCGTCACCAATAGTCCGTTGTGTTGCTCCAGTGTCACGTTAATTAAAATACCTACCTTGATAAAAGTGCGACACAACAAAAGATGATTTTTCAATGAATGAGAAGCATTTTATGTCAAGCTGGGTAGGTATTTTTAATTAACGTCACACTGGAGCAACACAACGGGCTATTGGTGACGGTCAGGGATCAATCCCAAAAGAAAAGCTCCGAGGATAACACGTAATTTTGAAACACGGTGAAATGACGAGGCAACACCTGAACTGGCACCCCACTCTCCAAACTTTATGTCAATCTAAATAAAAAGGCGGCTTTCTTTGACTACATATTGCGTGCTCATCATCAGTTTTTTTAATACGATTTTATCCCGTCGCCAATAGAAATTCCAAAAAATGAATTCTGAATAGTAAAATGATAGCTGATTGGTCAATGCCGATTAGATTAAACGCCAAACATCCCCAAACGGCAATAAACTACATTTCACGGTAACCCCGGTATGTATTTGGATACAGAAGCCACTGGACAGCATAAACAAATTCTTCGCAGATCGTCTGGTTTGTTTGCTTACACGGAAAATCTCTTATAAGTGATTCTACCATACTCTTACAAGTCTCGGAAATAATCAAATCACGAAACACTCTAGAGACATGATAAAACTCCTGCACAGCTCAAATTGGAAGTGAAATATATTTAAAGATTTCCTTTTCTTTGACCTTCTTTCGAAATTCGCTTTGAGTCAGAAAATCTATGAACGAATTGCCAAGAATAAACACATCAAATGAAACGGATATAGTGTTGATAGTAACCATGGTAACGGTGTGAAAAGCGTCTATAAATAGAAATAGTGCTCTTCTTAACTTGAGGTGAACTATAATCTATATTTATCTTCTCATTATTCCATGTTAATCAAGACCGCTTTTAATACTAAGAGACAACATTCAGAATGAGACAACTTTTTCAATTTGCATTAGCTTTCCCCCAAATGACACATTTGCTATTTCCTTTCCTGAATACGCTGCTAATCAGGAAGATCATTAAATCCTTAGCACGAGAAATATTCTCTTAGTTAAGGATTTAATTAGGATACTTATTGGGAAATTCCGTTCTTTTTAAGGATCATAGATTATTTTCAAGAACAGGCAGGAATCTTGATGAAATTGAAAAACATACTGTTATCATTTTGGATACGTTTCGTAATGGGACGTCAGAAATATTGTATGGTAGCGCGAAATTAATTATAAATAAGGTAAAAGTTCAAGGTCTTTAACTTCCATTGGATTTTATTATTCTGCTGGATCAGTAACCAAGTGTGATTTGGAATTGAGGCTTGAACAATGATGATTGAGATTGAGGATTGATTTTAATTAAGATTCCTAATGAGAAATCTTTTTTCAGGACAATAGATTGTTTTCAATCTATTGATCTTGATGGAATTCACAACCACATTGTCATCATTTGGGATAAATTTGATAATGGGACATCAGAATTGTGTGGTAGTGTAAGAACTCGCGCAACAGTTCAAGCTATTTAATTTCTATTGGTGGTTGGTTTGATGCTTTAGGGTTATTTATTGCTACATGAGAGGCTACTTGAACTATCTATAGATTAATGTTTTAGTTACCAATTGTGTTTGGGATTTTTGAGACTTAAACGATGAATTGAGATTTAACCTTTCAACTGTTTCGACGAGATATCTCGTTCGAGATCTGGTCATCTTTGCTAAGGACGAGATATCTCGTCGAGATAAAACTGTCCTTTTACACCAAGGAGAATGAAGATCCAAGTAAGAAAAACAAATTGTCCCTTGCTTTTGAACCATCGTCATCTGACCATGGTTCAAAATTACGTGCTGTTGTCCATGGATCTTTCCCTTTGGGTTAGATCCCGGAGCGTCGCCAATAGCCCGTGTGTTGCTCCAGTGCGACGTTAACTAAATACCTACCTACTCTTGCCTAGAACTGGTAACAGTTTGGAAAAGGTTTTTGCTATAGAGGCTGGAATCTTCAGGGCAAAAGGGTTAAGATTAAAGTAGGGTTCATTTTGAGGAATAATTTTCTTTTCCAGGATCGGATTTTTCTCAAGAACTGGATAAACTTAGGAATCTTGACAGAATTCGAAGCCAAGCTGTCATCATTTTGAATAAATTTGATAGTAGGACATCAGAGAAAGTTGCGTGGTAGAGCGAATTAAGATTAGTAACTATGTAAGAACTCAGGATCTTTAACGTCTGTTGGTTTGGTTTAACACTCCCAACCATCTTCTCCACATTTCTACGTATAGTACCCACCCCTCAAACAGACACAAAACAAAAAAGTGAATTTCCAGTCGCAAGCTTTGTTTATTTGCTTAGTGATATTTAATGTAATTTACTTTTGTTAATATTTGCAGAACAGTCATTGTACAGTCATCTGTATACTTAGATAGATCATCGACCTTCTAATAAAATAGATGGAGTATATGTGTATACCGCAGCTTCATGCTATTTCTCCCAGTCGCTTGGTTTGAAGATGTGTCACGTGGTTGTGGGAAAAAGCATTCGTAATGAGGGACAAATTGTTGATTGGTTAAAGTGATTATCAAGCGTGATTAACCCTCCGAGTAATTTGGACATGCTACCTCGTCCAAGATCTAGTCAATTTTGCTAAAGACGAGATACCTCGTCGAGACAAAACTGATCTATTATTCCAAAGGGAACTCGAGATCTAAATAAGAAAAACAAATTGTTCCTTGGCCTAGAATTGGTGACATTTTGTAACAGGTTCTTGCATCAGAGACTGGACACAACAGGGTGGTTTTCGACGCGAAGATAAATCACCCCAGGAGGGTTAAAAACAATAATCTACGTTTCCATAGCCAATCAGCCCAAATCGATTCATAAGCCCACGTGACTTACCCTTCTGAGATCTTGCGACAGTCTGCTCTGTCTAATTACAATATCGATGGGATCAATCAAGACGTGTCGCTTTTTATGTCTACAGTTCTAATTTTAACCTTCTTAGTGGTTGTCCCGATACGTATCTTGTCATGAGAAAAAGACCAGATTCTTGATAGACGAAGATATCTCGTCATTAGAAAAAAATGACCGGATCTTGATCTCGTCATCGTCAAAATATCCGTAATATCTTGATGACGAGATATCTCGTCGAAGCCATTTGGAGGGTTACAGTTCTAACGTGAAAAGAGCTAACAATTCGGATCAGATAACTTTTGCATGAAGTTTTCAATTTTTAAGTCTGGGCCTCTTCCAAATAAATTTGACTTCGAGACAAGAGCATCTGCTAAACTCGGAAATAATTCCCAACCTTTTTTGGCCGCGGTGGCTCGGTTGGGAGAGTAACGGATTAACAACTGGAGGGTTGCAAGTTCGAATCCAAATAAAGACCGTCGTGTACCGTGGTGCACGTTAAATCTGCCAAGGCCTTAAATGACCTCACGTTGGCGTGATGTGGAAGTTTGGAGAGTGGGGTGACGACTCAGGTGTGACCTCGTCATCTGACCGTGGTTACAAAATTACGTGTTGTTGTCCTCGGATCTTTCGCTTCGAGGGATGATCCCGGACCGTCGCCAATAGACCATTGTGTGGCTCCAGTGTGACGTTATTTAAATACATACTTTCCAAATAATATTCTGACTGTTAAACTTGGTAGGTATATAGGTAGGTATTTTAATTAACGTCGCACTGGAGCAACACAACAGGCTATTGGCGACTGTCCGGGATCATCCTTCGAAGGGAAAGATCGAGGACAACACTACGTAATTTTAAACCACGGTCAGATGACAAGGACAGCCCCAGAACTGGCACTCCAAACTTCCACACCAGTCCAATGTGAGGACATTTGAGGCCACGATAGATTTAACATGCATCAGCATCCTTTGTACACATTTTTTTAAATTGGATTCGAATTCCCAACCCTCCGGTTGCTAATCCGCTACTCTCCCAACCGGGCTACAGCCGTCCCCTGTTAAGCTTGGAAAAATTCCCAACCATTTTCCTCCAATCTAATACGTATTCAGAGACCAAATGAACGTTTCCCCAATGGTCTTTGCCTTCAACTGCTGATGAATGTCCAGCACCAAACATGTCTGTAGTTGGGAGACAGGTGATTTTTTGTCTGTTATTTCTTCTGGGATTCAATCTTATTCGCGTGGCCGGATCGAGCAAACAATAACCACCAGATGTTCCTGACTGGGCTTCTGGGCCTTGGGACAGGCCTTTTGTCGCACGCGCCCGCCGGTGTTAAGAGGTTATACAAATGTTTCGTTTTGAGATTAGCTTCCATTGTTCGCTTGTCGCGCAAAGGTGGTACAAAAATGAGAATGTAATTTATGGAGCGCTTCGTGTTTGGAGACTGCTTCAGAGAGTGGGGTGATTAAAAATGTTTTTTTTTCGGGCCTGAACTGTTGTGTTTGCTTTAGATTGCCGGCCAAACCAAGTGTAAGTTTGCTAAAAAAATATTAGAGCAATCAAATGAAAAGGGTGCCGAGCCTCCTAACTGGGACATTAGCGTGGGAGGTATTTTAATTAACGTCACTGTGGAGCAACACAACGGGCTATTGGTGACGGTCCGGGATCAATCCCGAAGGGAAAGATCCGAGGCATTAATGTGGTGTGGAAGTTTAGAGAGTGGGGTGCAAGATAAGGGGTCATCTGACCGAAGTTCAAAATGACGAGGTGTAGTTCTCGTTTCTTTCCCTTCGGGATTGATCTCGGAAAATGTCCAATTGCCTGTTGTGTTGCTCCAGTGCGACGTTAATTAACTAACTACCACACAAACATCGTCGTGTACGTGAGGGATGGTGTAAGTTAAATCTGCCGTGGCTTGAAATGTCCTGACGTTGGCGTGGAGTGGAAGTTTGAAGAGTGGGGTGCCATGTGACCTCGTCATCTGACAGTGGTTCAAAATTACGAGGTGTTATCCTCGGATTTTTCCTTTCTGTTGATCCCGGACAGTCGCAATAGCCCGGCGTGTTGCTTCAGTGCGACGTTAATTAATTACACTACCTACCTAACTCGGACATGCAAATTAGGTTATCTTTTGATTTATTAATTAGGTAACTGAATTAACTGCTCTGCAGCAATACTACGGGCTGTTGGTGACGGTCCGAGATCAGCCCCGACGGGGTAGAACTGAGGACAACACCTCGTCATTTTGAACCTCAGTCTACTTATATTCTACGTCTATGGCTTTGCTAATGGCGACACTTCGAGACAAATTTATAAAAAAAATAAGAGATTTGGAGAAAAATTAAAAGATTTAATGAGATTTTTTGATACTCTTACAACAATCACGACATGTTTGAAAAGATAAGTAACTTCTGAACTTCATTTCGAATGGGATGCGATCCCGTTTAATTTCTCGACGCCATTCAAAACGCCCCCATGACTGACAAGACTTAACTTTTCGCTATTTGTATTCTGTCGGGACACGCGAGTCAATATTCGACAGCTGTCATCACGTAACACGACAAATTAATAATGAAGCACGTGCAGTTCCTCGGAGAGTATGAATTGTGCAAATTTATATATATTGTGAATATTCACGTTCAGTGACAAATCTGATTAGATAGTCTAGTGGTATTTGTTGTGACCAAACGCGTGGTTCGACAAGACGTTCCAATCGGAGAACTGTCGATGGAGGTTGAAGTTCCCGGATGCAGATTTTTCTTGATACTCCGACGTCAATGGGTCGCCCGCATCATGCGATTTAAATAATTGTTTTAGAATACCCAGATTTATTGATGGAATTCGAAAATTTACAGAGGATTAGCCCATTTGCTTTTAATTTGATTTTAGGCTGTCAGACTTGTATTTATTTTAATTACAAACGTAATTGTTTAAAAATATTTCGTTATTTAAGGGGACAATGAACTTTCAAAATCACCAAAATCTATCCAAAAATTAATTGATATAAACTCTGTAGGTTGGTAGATGAATTAACGTCGCATTGGTAGGTAAGTATGTATTTTAATTAACGTCACACTGGAGCAACACAACGGGCTATACGTAATTGTTTGGAAATATTTCGTTATTTAAGGGGACAGTGAACTTCCAAACTCGCCAAATTCGATTCAAAAATTAATTGATATCAAACTCTATAGTTAGGTAGTTGAATTAACGTCGCATTGTAGACACACAACTGGTTTTTGATGGTTTGGGATCAATCCCGATCCAAGGAAAACACCTCGGAATTCTGAAACTCGGTCAGATGACGAGGTCATCACCTGAGTTGGACACCACTCCAAGCTTCGACATCTCGCTAATGTGAGGACATTTGAAGCCACGACAGATTTAACGTGCACAGCCCCCACGCACACGACGGTCTTCGGATTGTGTTTCGAACTCGCAACTCTCAAGTTGCTAATCCGACACTTTACTCATTAAATTAAGAGGCCCCAAAAAGATAATAATAAATTAGTTCCAAGGTTATTTATTCATTCCTAAGAGCTCTAATGAAGCAATCAAGATTGAGACTGGATATTCAACTAAAAGATGTAATAGAGTTGAGAGCGGTGATCCTGCCTGATTCCACCACCGCAATTCAGATAGGTAGGTATTTTAAATAGCGTCGCACTGGAGCAACACAACAGGCTATTGGCGGCGGTACTGGATCAAACCCCAAGGGAAAAATTCGAGGACAACACCACGTAATATCAAATCACGATCACATGACGAGGTCGCACCTTAGCTGGCACCCCACTCTCCAAACTTCCATACCACGCCAACGTTAGGACATTTGAGACCAAGATAGATTTAACGTGGACCAGCCCCTTTTGTACACGGTCTTTGGTTGGATTCGAACTCGCAACCCGCTGGTTGCTAATCCGTTACTCTTCCGACTGGCCTACCGCGGGCCCCGTAATTCAGGATATTTCCGCGTTTGGGACTACGATGTGTGCTACCATCCCAAAGTATAGGAATCGTCTGGAGATGGGGATTGTTCTGCCCTTTATCCCCACCCTCTATGGCATTTATGGAAATTAGATGGCCGACCAATAAGGGCCACGTATTCATCAGACTTATCAGCATGATATACCCCTTGGATCTGCTCTTAGAGGTAGGTAATTAGCGTCCTAGAGCAACACAACGGGCTATTGGTGACGGTCCGGGAATCCGAAGGGAAAGATCAAGGACAACGCCTCGTAATTTTGAACCACGATCAGATGACGAGGTTAGCACCTGAGCACTAGCACCCACTCTCCAAATTTCCCCACTACATTTGAGACCACGAAAGATTTAACATGCACCAACCCCCACGTACTCGACGGTCTTCAACTGGACTGAGCCGTTGGTAAATGAATAAATGCCAGATTATGCTGATTTTGGTATATACAGGGCGAGTCTAAATTGTTTTTACAAAATAAGAGGGGTGATAGTACCCATCCAGACGAGCAATAATTACCATGGAACATAGGGTCGCATTCCACTGAGGCAGAAAAGAGTCAAATTAGAATTTCAACATGAACTTACAACAGTGCTGGGAAAGCGAATGAACGATACCAAAAGTTGCACAATCTGATTGATTGATAAACTCACAGCAAGTGCTCAAAGTGGCGGTCACGCGTGTCGTTACACAGTTCACACAGGCGAAGGAATGACTGGCTCTCGAAGATTCCTGGTGTTGTGTTAATTTTGTCTGCGGCAACACCGATTCTCTTTACGAGATCTTCAGCCGAGTCCACAGGCGTCTGGTACACTAAAGATTTCATGTGCCCCCAGAAGAAAAAGTCCAGTGGGTTGAGGTCCGGTCAGCGAGGAGGCCAAGCCACAGGTCCGCCACGTCCGATCCATCGTGCGGGATATGTGGCATTCAAGAAGTGCCGGACCGTGCTGGAAAAGGGTGCTGGGGCGTCAGAGGCGATGACTTGTTCATGCTCGACGCGTTTCGACTTCACTCTTTTCTGCCTCTCAGAGTGGAATGCGACCCTATGTTCCATGGTAATTATTGCTCGTCTGGATGGGTACTATCACCCCTCTTATTTTGTAAAAACAATTTAGACTCACCCTGTATAGCATGACAGTATTCCCGTCAATGCGCAAGAAAGACTGACTTCATACACACAAGGTGTTATTGCTTTTTGATTTATTCCAACGCGACACCGAGCCATAAGCAAGGAGAGGGGGCGACAGTGAGATTTGAAATTTATGGACCCGATCCCTAATCTTTCCGAGTGTCGGGTTCGCCCCAGTCGACCCCCTCTTATGACCCGGAGGACCGTGAAAAGGGATAGCAGGGATTATGGAACAGGGATCGAGTTCAAGGTCGAGGGGAGGTATCGTATTCATTCCACCGTAATAACCGCATAAGAAAGTTTTAGGTTGATGCCGAAGTTCGTCCCGTTTTTTTTGACAAAAATTTGAGAAACATTTTATTTACTAAAAATTACATTTAATCAACATAGTATGTGTCGTTCTGTTCGATGACCTTTCTACATCTTTCCGGTAGCTCCATAATCTCGAGCTCATAGAAGTTCCGAAGTTCCTGGCTAAGGGGGGTTTTTCAATTAACGTCACACTGGAGCAACACAACGGACTATTGGTGACGGTCCGGGATCAATCCCAAAGGGAAAGATACGAGGACAACACCACGTAATTTTGAACCACGGTCAGATGACGAGGCAACACCTGAGCTGGCACCCCACTCTCCAAACTTCCACACCACGCCAACATGAGGACATTTGAGGCCACGACAGATTTAACGTGCACCAGCCCCCTTTGTACACGACGGTGTTTGGCTGAATTCGAACTCGCAACCCTTCGGTTGCAAGTTCGTTACTCTTCGAACCGGGCCACCGCGGCCCTCCTGGCTAAGGAACTGAACCAGGTGACGAAACTTGAACCACTTACGGCACATAGAATCGTCAACGGCACCCTTCACCATATATAACACATATCTTCTTTTGCGTCTGCGATGTATTCTTGCCTTTTTTCGGAAATAAAAAGCATGTCGAAAAAGCTGCTTGTATTCTGCCATTTTTATAATGCTTAACAAAATTTAAAAACAACCAAATAACGCAATTTTTCCCCCAAATACTCGTTGAAATTCCTTCTTTCAAACAATATCAAAACTTAACAAGTGTGAAGTAGATAACACATCGGTTACGTTTAGGCGGAATAAATGTTCACCTACGCTATACTTATTATTGTATTTGACTGCAATTTTATCTGACTAGTTTTGTAGAAATAGATTTCTCCAATGTCGTCTGCCTTCTCACCGGAGTAATACTATACTGTACCAAACCCTTTTCCATAAAAATCCGAAATGGGAGAGGGATTTTCGGAGTAACAGGTTGTCTGCGAAGATTTTATTTCTGCTGTCCAAAACGTGATACGTATCGAAATTACCTTAAAATAAATTACCTTAAAATTCGGCCAAAATTAATAATAGATATTTAGGGGAAAATAATTAGTTTTCCTTGGAGCGAAATGAAAGTAATTAATGTACACTTTATTTGAAAATTTTAATAATTGATCCAATTACGGTAAATAAAGGGTTATTTATATATATGTACAAAAAAGCTATTATATTTCATTTAGTAATTATATTGTATCTAATAGTTTAACAGGTATTATCTTTAAGGAAACATCGTCATACTCCTCTGATTGCGAAGCTTCTGATATCGTCTATGTAGGTAGATAGTTAACGTCGCACAGGAGCTACACAATGGGCTATTGACGACGATCCGGGATCAATTCCCAAGCGAAAGATTCGAGGACAACACCACGTAATTTTGAACCTCGGTCAGATGACGAGGACAACACCTGTGCTGGCACCGCACGCTCCAAACTTCCACACCACGACAGCGTGAGGACATTTGAGGCCACGACAGATTTAACGTGCACCAGCCCTCTTTGCACACGAGTCTTTGGCTGGATTCGAACTCGCAACTCTCCGGATATCGGCTCTAAAGGAATATTAACTACTTCAGGAGGTAGTTTTAGTTTATCATGGCGACTTATTAGTTTTCATAAATTTATACTTTGAAGTCAGAATTTGTTGTTGTCCATGGCTCTATTTAAAATATCCAGATTGTTTTATCTACTGGGTTTTCTGGAGTAGAATTGTGTCTGTAGTGCTTGTAAAGTTTATTTCTTCCTTCAAATCTTTCTCCGAAATATCCTAGTGGTATTGAAGTATTTTTCATTATCTGCCGATCATGGGCAAGAACTTTATGTATGGTTTCTAGAATTAAGTACACCAGGAGTACTTTACCATGTATAGCCTAGCAGTTGTGACGAGTCTTCAAACTTTTATGTATCTATCTGGCATTTACAAGAGAGGCAATTTAAAATGACTGAAATTTTTAATTCTTATCAACATCTGTAATTATGAAAAAACTTTTGCTGTTTTTAAATACCCAACTTGCAGTGTTGTCGTTTTTGGACTAGAGTTCATTGGGTTTCAGTTTGTAAACGTAATAGTGCTAAAAATGCTTTCGTACCAATTTTCCTGCCGTTCAATGTTTTTATTTTGGGTCTCTAACCTGCCATTTACATATCGGTAGGATATATGAAGTATAGATTCAAAGAAACGAATCCAAGCATATATAGGTTGCTTGGTTTCGGGGTTTTATGGCGCAAGGGCCATATTTGGCAATGCTGCGCCAGACATAAGACATACAATATCAAGTAATATACACACAATGAAAGTTTTACTGACACAGAAGAGAGAAATACTCCCCACCTGGAAGGAATCGAACCCGCGCCGCCTACAACTCGAAGGTTGCTAGGGCAGTGGGCATACCCACTGAGATACGACTGCCTCCAAGCATGTAAAGGAGACACATTGCAAAGTATTTGATTCAGAATCGAATGATTTTGCAGTTTTCAAGTCCTTAACTTGTTGACAATTTCGACGATATAGAACAAGCCTGACTTTATTTCGCTGCCAGAACATTCAGTACTTTACTATCAGCTATAGTCACCAGGAGATTGTATTTTATATGCAATACTCTATGGGGGCTTGGAAGAGATATTTTGAACGTATCAAGTTCATCGATTCGTAAATCTCTATCCATCTTCTTCCAAACATGTTCTATATGGCCAACCAGAAGACGATGATTCAGGTAGTCTATTTTCACGACAAAATTTCTTTTCAGTCTGGTAGGATTTTTATTTTTCAAGAACTTCTTTATCCGAAAAACTCAACACCATCTTTCATCGAAAGTGCGACATAAGAGACGAATATTTTCCTTTATTACCTGCTGAGTCGATGTATTAGTATTCTCGACAATCGTGTTTTTTAATCAAAAATTATTGAGGTAGGTATTTTAATTAACGTCTCACTGGAGCAACACAACGGGCTATTGGCGACGGTCCGCGATCAATCCCAAAGGGGAAGATCCGAGGACGACACGTAATTTTGAATCACGGTCAGATGACAAGGCAACACCTGAGCTGGCACCCCACTCTCCAAACCAAAAATTACTGAGAACTTCTAGTTTGTGTCACTTTAATGCAGCCAGATTTTAAGGTCTTCGTTCTTAAAATGATGAATGTCTTTAACCACTTAACGCATTTACCCGTGTTTGACACGGGCGAAAGTTACCGGCAAATTTGCACATGCCCGTGTCTCACACGGTCCGTTCTAGTAAAAATAGATAGGCTAGATTGAACTTATACCATAGATGGCATAAACTTATTTATCATAGATGATTTACCACTTATTTATAGATGGATATTAAACTTATTTACCGTAGATGGCACCACTATGCACCATTTTTCTTGTGTAAACCAAGTGGTGCATTTTGATGATTAGCTATACGTTTGTTAGGAATTCTTTGTTATAAAGCAGTTGTTAGGTGTCTAAAAGGTAATATATCCATTTTTATTACGTTAAATATCATAAAATTAAACAGTTAACCATAAATTAATTTTTACGAAGTGTTTTTGTAACTTATTTAGAAAAAGTTATCTGATAATGAGCGACTCTGACGATTTTGAATATGCCAATTTATCAGAAAGTTTCAGCGACGAAAGTGATGATCTCTTGAGTGATGGAAGTGAATCTGAAGTCAATATTTTATTATTATTAATATTTTGAAATTCAAAATAAACATGTAATCAAATCGTTTACACTTTGTGTGTATAATAATTTTTTTTATAACTTTTACCCCACCCCCCGCAACTGAAATTGCAAGAAATAACTTACACTATACCTATATATATATATATATCCATTTTCTGTCAAAAAAAAAAACTCGATCATTTTTTACCAGTTTTTCCGAAAAAAACTCGTGCTTTAAGTGGTTAAGAAACTGAAATTTTGTTAAGAATCGCAAGTGGTCGCAAGAAAGTTTTGAATGAAATAAGGTAAGCCCGGTATTCAACCATGCAAAGATTAACAGCCACAACGCCTCCATTTTTTGTAAGTTACTTTGCATATTCATATTTATTTTTACACAAAAAATATATCCATTCATTTCAGCTACACTGAAATATTATGGACAGACTTAAGGGTGTTTACTTAGATATATTGAAATTGTTTACTTATAGGATAATGAAACTACTCACGCCATGTCCAAATGTTGAAAAACAAAGTGAGAGCACACTTTCAAACTTGATATACGCAAGATGACCTTCAAACAACTAAAACTTCCACAATACATACCCGATAATCCTGCATGGAAATGAAACGCTGGAACAAAATTAGATATAAAACCTTGACCTTCAGATTGTTTGCGTTCATTATTGCCTACATGACTAAATTCGTTATAAAAATCGAAAGAAACTGGATTTTGGCTAAGAAATCGGTTTTCAGAAATCAAACTGCGATGTACTGAAATCGTACTCGAAAAATAATCCGTCA
Organism: Meta bourneti; assembly: GCA_933210815.1. Lineage (NCBI taxonomy): Eukaryota > Metazoa > Arthropoda > Arachnida > Araneae > Tetragnathidae > Meta > Meta bourneti. The sequence goes on from OW119931.1 coordinate 16,128,577, forward strand.
CATTTAGAAGGGTTACAGGATAGACGTATCACTATCCTGTACCCCGGAACAGGCCGCAGTAGCTTGGCTGGAAGAGTAACGGATTAGCAACTGGAGATTTGCGAGTTCGAATCCAACGAGAGACCGTCGTGTAAAAAGGGGACTGGTGCGCGTTAAATCTGTCCTAGCCTCAAATTGCCTCACGTTGGCGTGGTGTGGATGTTTGGAGAGTGGGGTTTCAGCTCAGGTGTGACCTCGCCATCTGACTGGTTCAAAATTAAGTGGTCTTGTCCTCGGATCTTTCCCTCTGGGTTTGTTTCCCTACCGCCGCCAATAGCTCGTTGTGTTGCTCCAGTGCGAAGTTAATTATTTCTCTACGTACCTACCTGCGACGTTAGTTAAAGTACATACCTACTTACCACCATGCGAAATACACTGCTGGCCACCGTAAATGCAACACCCTGAAGGAAGCATGCAAATAATATGAAATTTACAACATGCATTAGCGGAGGTGAGATATGCAAATGATTAGAATTTCAGCGCAGACGCACATCACGCGCGCCTGTGGCGCCACTTCAAAGCGCTATTTAAGGCTTGGAGATTTCGACGATTTCAAGTACGGCAATTGTGTTTTTCTTGTGGTTTTTTCAAAAAAAAAAACGATCAATTATGCCTCGTAGAAAACAGCGATCATCTTTTGATCAAGTATCCGAGTTCGACAGAGGAAGGATAGTGGCCTACCGAGATTGTGGATTATCTTTCAGGGAAATCGGTAGTCGTGTTGGACGAAACCAAACAACTGTAATGCGGATATGTGATCGTTGGATGCAGGAGGGTACGACGGACCGACGTGTTCGATCGCATCCATCTCAGTGCACCACTTCACGTGATGACAGGCATATTGTGCGTATGGCAGTGACGGATCGCTCAGCCACATCACGAACCATAGCACAGCACATTCAGTCTGTACCGCATCATCCAGTGTCTGCGCGTACGCCGTTTACAGCAGAGTGGTCTGTCCGCAAGACGTCCATTGCTTCGTCTACCCTTGACGCAGAACCACAGACGTTTCCGCCGCCAATGGTGCTATGAAAGAAGGATGTGGACGGCAGAATGGAATGAAATTGTCTTTACTGACGAGTCACGCTTCTGTCTGCAACACCACGATGGTCGGATTCGAGTCTGGAGACACCGTGGAGAGAGGATGCATGAACAGCTGCGTTATGCACCGCCACACTGGTCCTGCACCGGGTATTATGGTATGGGGCGGTATTGGATATCACTCTCGCACTCCTCTAGTACGCATTGCCGGTACTTTAAACAGCCAGCGCTACATCTCCGAGGTGTTGGAGCCAGTTGTCCTTCCTTACCTTCAGGGCTTGCCCACAGCCATATTTCAACAGGATAATGCGCGACCACACGTGGCACGCATTGTCCAAGGGTTCTTCGTCAATCGCCAGATTGAATTGCTTCACTGGCCAGCTCGCTCTCCGGATCTTTCGCCGATAGAAAACATGTAGTACATGGTTGCTCAACGATTGACCCAGAATACATCCCCAGCTGCCACACCAGATCAACTTTGGCAACGTGTGGAAGCTGCTTGGTCTGCTGTACCCCAAGAACACATCCAAAGTCTCTTTGAATCAATGCCGAGGCGTGTGGCAGCGGTGATCTCCAACAATGGCGGCTACTCTGGCTACTGATTTTGGCAGGAACCACACTTCACAGAAGTCTATAAATTTAATCATTTGATACTTGGTCAACATGTTATCTACAAAATAAATTTTGTTGTGATATCTCTTGTCTTTCTTGGTGTTGCAATTTGGGTGGCCAGCAGTGTACTTTAAATCAATACCCATTGCAAATACTGATTTATTTTACCGATAAAGATAGGTAGGTAGGTATTTTTAATTAACGCCACATTGGAGCAACACAACGGGTTATTGGTGACGGTTCGGGATCAACCCCAAAGGGAAAGATCCGATTACAGCACCACGTAATTTCGAACCACGGTCATATCACCAGGCAACACCTGTGTGAGCTGGCACCCCACTCTAAAAACTTCCACACCACACCAGTGTGAGGACATTTGAGGCCATGACAGATTTAACATGCACCACCACCCCACATACACGACGGTCTTTGGTTCGATCGAGTTTCGAACTCCACCCCCTCAGGTTGCCAATCCGCAACTCTTCCAAACCGGGGCCTATTTCACCGCTAAAAGACAAAGACCCGCAATTTAAATAGATAAGTTTGATTTTAAACGAAAACTACATGGGCTCGATTCAAATTAACCTCATCTCGAGCCTTATTCAAATGTCTAATTAACTCCGCACTCGCCCCCCCCCCCTCCGCATTGTCTGGGAAGGCGTGGAACAGAGTTTATTCCAGCCGTGGCCGTAGTGTCGCGTGAAGTTTACTTTTGATATGAAAATTAGTTTTGACAGGTCACGCAACTGTGATTAAAGTCCTCCGCTTGCAAAGAATTAAATTACAATGGAATATATATGCGGGAATAATTTAAAACTATACTTGCGGTCAGCTTAACTTAATCATACAGAATAATCAGATATGTGAAATGTCTCACCAGCATAAATGGGTTACTCTGTATATACTATTTGGCTTCTGGTCGTCATTATCGCTTAAATGTTAAATTCGGTGTATCGATTTTAAACCTACAAGAGGTTTCGACGAGATATCTCGACTATCTAGATTTGACCAATTTTGCTAATGACGAGATATTTCGTTATAAAGATATTGCCTATTTTTTTTATCACCAGATCTAGTCAGAATTTGTTTCGAATGATGAGGCATCTAGTCCAAGTTCTGGTCAGAGTTTGTTTCGAATGGTGAGACATCTCGTCCATCAAGTTCTGGTCAGAGTTTGTTTCGAATGATGAGACATCTCGTCCATCATGTTCTGGTCAGAGATTGTTTCGAATGGTGAGACATCTCGTCCATCAAGTTCTGGTCAGAGATTGTTTCGAATGGTGAGACATCTTGTTCATCAAGTTCTGGTCAGAGTTTGTTTCGAATGGTGAGACATCTCGTCCATCAAGTTCTGGTCAGAGTTTGTTTCGAATGGTGAGACATCTCGTCCATCAAGTTCTGGTCAGAGTTTGTTTCGAATGATGAGACATCTCGTCCATCAAGTTCTGGTCAGAGTTTGTTTCGAATGGTGAGACATCTCGTCCATCATGTTCTGGTCAGAGTTTGTTTCGAATGGTGAGACATCTCGTCCATCAAGTTCTGGTCAGAGTTTGTTTCGAATGGTGAGACATCTCGTCCATCATGTTCTGGTCAGAGTTTGTTTCGAATGGTGAGACATCTCGTCCATCAAGTTCTGGTCAGAGTTTGTTTCGAATGGTGAGACATCTCGTCCATCAAGTTCTGGTCAGAGTTTGTTTCGAATGGTGAGACATCTCGTCCATCATGTTCTGGTCAGAGATTGTTTCGAATGGTGAGACATCTCGTCCATAAAGTTCTGGTCAGAGATTGTTTCGAATGGTGAGACATCTTGTTCATCAAGTTCTGGTCAGAGTTTGTTTCGAATGGTGAGACATCTCGTCCATCAAGTTCTGGTCAGAGTTTGTTTCGAATGATGAGACATCTCTTCCATCAAGTTCTGGTCAGAGTTTGTTTCGAACGATGAGACATTTCGTTCATCAAGGTCTGGTCAGAAATCCGGACATTGTCGGTGGTAGATGTTTCGGCATATCTTAATACGAGACAATAGGCTCGTTTTGAATGCGCTTTGAGTGGGACACTGATCCTTTGGTAGGTATTTTAAAAGATCCTTGGACAACACCACGTAATTTTGAACCACGGTCAGAAAACGAGGCAACACCTGTGAGCTGGCACCCCATACTCCAAACTTCCACACCACGCCAACATGAGGACATTTGAGGCCACGACAGATTTAACGAGCCCTCTTTGTATACGACGGTCTTTGGTTGGATTCGAACTCGCAACCTTCCGGTTGCTAATCCGTTACTCTTCCAAACGGGCTACCGTGGCCCGTTCCAGAAAGGTTGGTTTGATGGGGTTTTATGGGCGTAAGGGCCATGTTTGGCCATGCTGCCCCAGACACAAGACATACAACATCAAGTAATTGTGAGAAGAAAGGAAAAGGGGAGGGAGACGAGAAGGATCGTTTGGGCATCCTGTGATGCTGACCCCCCATGTTTACCAGTAAATCCCATGGGAAAGGAATAGATCACTAGAGTACGTCGGGTTCTAGGGCCTTGGAACAGGGGTGGGTGCTGATACAAGTTCAAATGAACAAAACATTGCTTGTTCCAAAATTTAAACGCTGTCGCGGTAGCTCGATTGGAAGAGTAGCGGATTAGCAAAAAAAAGGAGGGTTGCGAGTGCGAAGCTCGATCTAACAAAAGACCATCATCTCTGGGGTCTGGTGCACGTTAAATCTGCGGCAACCTCAAATGTTCTCACGTTGGCATGATGTGGAAGTGGGGTGCCAGCTCAGATGTTGACCTAGTCATCTGACTGTGGTTCAAAATTACGAGGTGTTGTCCTCGGATCAGTTCCTTTGGATTGATTCCAGACCGTCGCCTATAGCCCGTTCCTCCAGTATGACTTTAATTCAACCACCTATCCCAACTAACAGAAATTGAAACATCTACATAAAAATTCATTAAACCGATATCAATTGTGTTATATACATGTAAGTACCAAACAGTATTGTATTGAAAGCTGAGAACTTCTAATCATTTGACAGCGGCCTCATATACTCCAGTTCCCAAAAAGTTGGACCGCGGTAGCCTGGTTGGAAGAGTAACGGAGATTAGCAACCGAAGGGTTGCGAGTTCGAACTCAACCAAAGACCGTCGTGTACAAGGGAGACTGGAGCACGTTGTCGTGCCCCCAAATGTCCTCACGTTGGCATAGTGTGGAAGTTTGGAGAGTGGGGTTCCAGCTCAGGTGCGACCTCGTCATCTGACCATGGTTCAATATTACGTGGGGTTGTCCTCGGATCTTTCCCTTCGGGTTTGATTCCGGACAGTCGCCTATAGCCCGTTGAGTTTGCTCCAGTGCATACCTTTCCACCCAAAAATCTGTCTTCGCCTCTGTATCGTGAGTTAAGGCGAAACCTTCGTTTTTGAGGTCACGCAAAAGATGAATCGCGAAATTAATTTGCTACAAGTATAATTTCCCTCTGTCCAAACCGACAGAAGAGTATATTTTTAAAATTATGTTAGAGTTTATAATAAAAAAGCTAAATATCCACCCATTCACGAAAGTGCACTCGTAATAGCTTTATATACTCCTCTCATAATTAAAAGTTAGCGCAGAGGTTGCCATCCACATGAATTATAAATTCCACGTTTCTTTGCTCCCTGAAAGTTTATAATTACATCAATAAAAACAAACTTATTTTCCTAGATGCAAATATTTTTCTTGCATCCACCCATCAGATACGAGAGTTATAGAAACTGTTCACTGAGTTTGCATCCCTGATTAAGAAGTAATTAAGATTCGCTTTGAAGGATAAATTCCAATAAATGCTTCCTACTTCATTCATTAGTTTTTGGCCCAGAGTGAGGTGCTCTCTTGTTAATGGCTTAATCACGCCCCTCATTACACACACTAACCTCTTTTTCTCAAGTTTTTCCCGGAATTTATCTTCTTTGGGAGAGAGAGACGCCGGTTTCTTTGCACCTTAAATCATCACCCTGTACGTGATCTGAATGGTCCGGCTGGATTTCTGGCGCTCGGTCCGGTGGTTTAAGTGTTATTTTACTTTTCAGTGGTTTGCTTTGCAGAGATTAATACTTCGCTGGATTTGTTTTTGAGTTGGTTCTGTTTGAACAGTGAGGTAAAAAGTTTCAAAGGAAGTGGAATAAAGATGAAATAATACTGGATTGGATTGGACCATAGACGTGTGGTGTAAGTAGATAGCATTGCTGTCGAAAGGGACTTCAAAAAGTGTGACCGACATGGCGACTAGTAGTCACGTGACTGCTCAGAAAACTCAACTTGGTTGGCTGATTTGGCATCTTATAGACTCGTTTGGCGGTATAACGTCTTTTGACAGGGTCGATGTTTGAATGCGCATTATTATACAGTGATTCGGAAAACATGGGGCGGACTTCAAGCGGTGTTAGAGTGATTTTTTGTACAGTAAATGTATTGTCGCAAGTGACGCGTTTAGGCACAAACACAAGAATTGCACAAGAAATGAAACCAAATGTTTATTTACATCATTCTTTTACAATTACTTATTTACAATGATTTTTTACAATAATACTGGATTGGATTGGACCATAGACCAAGGACCATGGATGGACCATAGATTGGACCATAGATTGGACCATGGTGTAAGTAGACAACATTGCTATCGAAAGGGGCTTCAAAAAGTGTGACCGACATGGCGACTAGTAGTCACGTGACTGCTGTGTGAAAGCCCAAAGGTGCGACCACCAACAAAAATGCAAGCTTGGCGAAAGATAGTTCATGGTAATTTGCGAACATAGACTTGAAATATACGTAGACTGAGCATTGCTTTTGAGAGGAGCTGCAAAAAGTGACCAACGTGTAGAATATTTGTCATGTGACTTTTCTGTGAAAACTTGACATGGGTGTACGATACCAAAAGATAGTGGGTGCGATCACCTTCTTGACCGCAGGTTCACAGTGCACTTGTTTTTGAAACGAAACGTTCGAAATACCCTGAAAATTGACCAGACTTACGATTATTACATGCTTTAGTTCTGGTACCTAAGGTCAGTGGAAGCCTTCGTAAAGTAGAAGTATCTACCTTCGATAGATACACACTGCAGACACAACGGGCTATTGGTGACGGTCCGGAATCCATCCAAAAGGGAAAGATTCGAGGGCAACACTGCGTCATTTTTTAACCACGGTCAGCTGATGAGGTCAACACCTGAGCTGCCACCCCAGTCTCCAAACTTCCACACCACGCCAATGTGAGGACATTTGAGGCCACGACAGATTTAACATACACCAGCCCCCTTTGTACACGACGGTCTTTGGTCGTATTCGAACTCGCAACCCTTCGGTTGCTATTTCGTTACTCTTCCAAACGGGCTACCTTGGCCCCGGTTAGAAGATTAGCAACCGGAGGTTGTGAGTGCGAGACTCGGTGCAGCCAAAGACCGTCCTGTACGTGGGGGTTGGTACACGTTAAATATGCCGTTGCCTCAAATGTCCTCACGTTGGCGAAGAGAAGTAGAAGTTTGGAGAGTAGGGTGCCAGCTCTGGTGTTGATTTCGCCATTTGACCGTGTTTCAAATTTACATTGTCCTTGAATCTTTCCCGTCGGTAGGTAGGTGGTTAATTAACATCGCACTGGAGCAGCATAACGGGCTGTTGGCAACGATCCGGAATCAGTCGCGGAGAGAAAGATCCAAGGACAATGAATCACAATTTTGAACCACGGTCAGATGACTAGGTCTACATCTGACCTGACACGACAGATTAACTCACACCAGCCCCCATATGAATTTGGCAGGAATAATACATCATGTACTTTAAATTTCATAGTCTTGATTATTAATGATAAGATAGGATCCTAAAGAAACAGTTGAAATACGAGAGCTCCCGGGAAATTCAGGTTGGTAGGTAGGTATTTTAATGAACGTCGGCACTGGAGCAACACATCGAGCTATTGGTGACGGTCCGGATCAATCCTAAGGGGAAAGATTCGAGCACAACATCACGTAATTTCGAACCACGGTCAGATGAGGAGGCTACACCTGAGCTGGCACCCCACTCTCCAAACTTCCACACCACGCCAACATGAGGACATTTCAGGCCGCGACAGATTTAACATGCACCAGCACACCCTTTGCACACAACGGTGTTTGGTTGGATTCGAACTCGAAATCCTCCTGTTGCTCTTCCAACAGGGCTACCAAGGCTCCCGGAAAATTCAGGAAAGCTAGTCAACTCCTAATGCTCAATATCACTTTCATATCGCCTCCACAACAATTCTCAACGTGGAATTTGGGTCGTATTTCGCCTCGCTTCGTCCCCATAAATGTTTCCACATCCAAAATCCAACAGGCCTTCCCCATAGTCAATCAACCCCAGTCCACCTCTCACAATCACAGCCGGAGTGTGTTTCGCAGTCATTCCGTCTCCGACACGGACATTTAAAGCAGCGGGGCCCACCTATTCCTGAGACCATTCTAATGCCGGGCCATTTCCAAATCCCCGGAGCCCCGATGTTTGCAAACTGTCGCGATAAAGCGGCAGAAACGTCTGTTGCAGCGAGTGACGTTGACTCCAACTGGGGTTCTAATGCACCCTTTCATTGGAGAGGGACAACACATCGGCCAGGAGGCATTTGTTGCGAAGAGTCGCTTTCTGAGAGGTCAGTTTGGACTGGAAGTGAATGCTTCGTTTGCTTAAAGGACGATTTCTCTGCATATTCAAAGCGAGGTGCCGGATTGACCTTTTAGCGGAGTAGTAAAACGTTATGTTAAGTTTTGGATCGAGTTAATTCAAGCTATCAGCCAAATCGAAATTGCTCTGATTTCCACTCAACCCTCAAAGTGGTTTACACGAGATACCTCGTCTATCAAGATCTGGGGCCGCGGTTGCCCGGTAACGGATTAGCAACTGGAGGGGTTGCGAGTTCGAATCCAACCAAAGACTGTCGTGTATAAAGGGGGCTGTTGTACGTTAAACCAGTCGTGGCCTCAAATGTCCTCTGGCGTGGTGTGGAGTTTGGAGAGTAGGGTGCCAGCTCAGGTGTTGACTCGTCTACTGACCGTAGTTAAAAATTACGTGGTGTTGTCCTCGGATCTTTTGTTTCTTGTTTGATCCCGGACCGTCGCCAATTGCCCGTTGTGTCACTCCAGTAAATTAACCTACCTACCTGATTTTCACTTAACCCTCAGTGGTTGCGACGAGATATCTCGTCCATCAATATCTGACCCAGTTTGCTAATAAGAAGATCGTGATGTTGCCGATTTTTGTTATGACGAGATCGTTTCATGATAATGAGATCATGAAGATGATCATGATCATGATGAGATCAAGGGTCAGATTTCTTCCAACGATGAGGTATATCGTCCATCAAGATCTGATCAGTTTTGCCAATAACGATATATCTCCTCGTGACAACCACCAGGAGGTTTAAGAATAAAACTGCTTTTTTCTTAATATAAGACATTCTTATAATATACTAGCTGAATTACCTGGCGTTGCCAGATTGAATTGTTTATAATTCATCGTAATATTACTCAATATTATTCCTATGGAGATTTCAAATCGTTTTTAACCCCCTGCAGACTCAGGACAAATCGAACGGGGTTTGAATATACAGGGTTAGTCTAAAATGTTCTTACAAAATAAAAAGGGTGATAGTACCCATCCAGACGAGCCATAATTACCATGGAACATAGGGTCGCATTCCACTCTGAGAGGCAGAAAAGAGTAAAGTCGAAACGCGTCGAGCATGAACAAGTCATCGCCTCTTTCGTCGTTTTGTACCTGCCTACGTAGCATATCTCCTAAGCAAGATGGATCGGACGTGGCGGACCTGTGGCTTGGCCTCCTCGCTCACCGGACCTCAACCCACTGGACTTTTTCTTCTGGGGGCACATGAAATTTTTAGTGTACCAGACGCCTGTGGACTCGGCTGAAGATCTCGTAGCGAGAATCGGTGTTGCCGCAGAGAAAATGAACACAACACCAGGAATCTTCGAGAGGAAGTCATTCCTTCGCCGGTGTGAACTGTGCAACGACACGCGTGGCCGCCACTTTGAGCACTTACTGTGAGGTTTTCTCTGATCAATCAATCAGATTGTGCAACTTTTGGTATCGTTCATTCACTTTCCCAACACTGTCGTAAGTTCATGTTGAAATTCTAATTTGACTATTTTCTGCCTCTCAGAGTGGAATGCGACCCTATGTTCCATGGTAATTATTACTCCTCTGTGGTACCTATCACCCCTCTTATTTTGTAAAAACAATTTAGACTCACCCTGTATAGCCTGTACGTCCCGCAGAATTCTACAGAATGAATGTACCAAATTTAGTGTGAATTGGTCTGACATTGATTGTATAAATACGTATCGTATAATGTTGGTCTGACATTGATCGTATAAAATTGTATAATGTTATTCCTATGATGATTTCGAATTGTCTTTAGCCCCCTGTACCATATCGATGATAAAAAAGACCACTTTCTATAAAAATAATCTTATATTATCATAAAATTTTACATTCCAATAATAAAGCTACAGTTTAAGAATTTACAGACGGGATAGATAAACAATATGATACTAACCGATTTTCAGCGCAATCGCACACATCTGCGTTTGCACCATACTCTAGAATTTTAAAAAACTCCAATGCCATCTTGAGAGGTGACTCCTGTAGATGTTAACTCTGACGTCATCTGCACAGCCAGACCGGTATAAAGCACCCCCTAGCAAGTGCTCTGTCCAGTATGACGGGACGTTACCCCCTCTGCTCACCCAAGACAAATAGAACCGGGGTTAATATGTAGCCTACGTTACCCGCAGGATTCCAAAGAATAAGTGTACCAAATTTGGTGTGGATTGGTCAAACGGTGTAGATTTGTATAGAGAACAGACAGACAGATGCCAACTGCTTTATATCTGTAGATGACGGTCTTAACACTCTGAGGGATTCATTTGAAAATATTCGTTCTAAAATCTGCAGTATTTGCTTTGTCTACACTGATGACATTTGTTTTAAAAACAAGCTCCGTTATTCCACGTGCGGCTGAATAGAATTTCCAAAAAAAAATGTGTGCTTCAAAATAAATTAACCACGAAAGCCGTAACAGTTTAATTTTCCATCATCTCACAATGATAATGTAATTCGAAAACATCGAATCTATGGTACAAGTGTACCACAAATAATAAATATTGATTGGAAAACTGAGTGGAAGACTATACGGCTGAAAGTTCCTCATTTTTACTGAAAATGAACTTAATTGGAATTCGTAATCACTCCAAAACTCAAAATCGACTTCTGAAGTCATCTCAGAAAAAGCTTTTGTAGTTTGTCTTACAGCAAGAGTGTGATGAATATGAAATGAATTATATGGATAGATATATTATGTATACATATTTGCGTCCGAAGTAAATTGTAGAAGCTATGAAAAAGTTAAAACGATGTTAAAAAATATTTTCTGTACACTTAAATGATGCTTGCATTTTTATATGAAATAGAATCAACATTTAACCAATTCAACCCGAGCATCGCCGGGTAATTCTGCTAGTTGTCGATAAAAGAATAAATATGAATTTTTAATACATAAAAGAGTTATTTTATTTTTAAATGGTCTTGTGACTTTTGGGCCATCATGTACATATTCATCAGGTTCAAGCAAGAAAGAGTGGTATAGTCGAAAGTGCGATATCAGGAAAATAATATAATATTTATGTGTATGACACACAATGGCAGAAATCAGTCATAGGCGTGGCAGGAGTGCATAAGGTGAACGCGGGCGTGTGCGAAAATCTCTGAAGGTAGAGCACTATAGTTCCTGACATCTCATATAAATATTTCAATCTTTGTGGATACGAAGAACATGGAAACCAACACGTTTGTACACGTTTCTTTCTCTAAAATATATTTATTACGTATTACAAATTAAAATAATAGTATTTTACAAAGTGCCTTTTTTCCCCATTTTTAGTCCACTTCGTCATTATTTAACGCTCGGTAGCGGGTTAAGGACGTTAAGTAGAAAGTCATTTATTTAAAGAAAAGGCAAAACTGTGATTTAGAAAAAAAATTTCGACCACAATAATATACAGACGCAGACAAAAAAAACGAACCATCTCTTTATTTCGTTATCATTCAATAGGGAATAACGTCATCTACAAATTAGAATGCTAAAAAAATTGCATAAGGAGACGTCTTCATATCAAATTCTGCAAAAACGACAAAATTTCCAATGGAAACACCCTATTTTGATGCCTTTATCAAATTCCGCATCGTTAAAATAGTCTAAATATGAAATTTCATGACTTTACTATCTTTATATACGGAGATATTCAATGTTAAAGTTGCTGTCAATTTCAAGGATCACCTCCATATTGAAAATCGCTATTCGTAAATTGATATTAATTGTAGTTATACCCACCTTAAAATTTCAACACTATTTTAAACGTATTTGTCAGCACGTGCAAACGATCCGAAAATTATGTATTATATTTATTATGCAAGTGCAAACGATCCTAGAATTATTATCCCAGGTCTGTCAGATGTTTTTTATACTTTTGGTAGTCCCCTAAAATCGCCATAATGAGGAAAATTTAATATAACGCAAAAATTTACCATTGCAATGAGCTGAAATTTTGCATGGTCATATTAGAAGTCCTGAATCGATAATATAGTAAGGCTCCAATTCATAATTTTTTCAAACATTAATTTAATAATTGCTGCATACTAAAAACTATTTTTTAAACAAAATATTACGCGGATTTCGTTTGGGTTGTTTACAAAAACATGGTACAAAATATGAGCGCTATAGAAATATTTTTTAGAAAGATATCCATAAAAGTCTGAGAAACGGATTTAATATTAGGAGCTCCAATCTTTATGTACTCATAGCTCCGAAACGGTAAGACCTAATGACATGGCATTTGGTATCTGAAGTTAAATTTTGATATAGATTCGAAATTGTGTGTCGAAATAGGGGTTTCAATTGAAAATTATAAAGTTGGTGCTCAATTTAATATGAAGACGATTCCTTATACAAATTTTATGCATTTGAATTTATAGAGGCCGTTAGTTCCTGTCGAACGCCATCTTTGAATTTTCTCTACTGTTAAAATTGCTAGAATGAAGAGGGTGGTTCGTTTTTTTTCCGCGACTGTACACCAGCAAGTGGCGCCAGCATACTTGCTATGGGTTATACTGTTGTACACAAATGAAAGCCATTTTTGTCAGTCCTCGTTTTCCTGTTTGGACAGTAGGGCTCTCAAAGTTAATACCACCAACAATAATGCTACCACAAACCTAGACGCCTCTGAGGTAACGTTTATTTTACAGTACATTAAAATAATGGACCTCAGTTACATAAGAAACACTGGGAACTTGATAGAAAAATAAAATACAGCTACTTTTCGACCAAATTCTGTATTTCTCTTCTGTGTCAGTAAAACTTTCATTACGTGTATCTGTTACTTAATCTTTACACTACGGCGCTTTTATTCCGCTACCTGAATATGGGACGACTGGTGTCCCGGCCGTAGTCAAAAGGTTTATTGTATGTTTCATGCCTGGCGCAACATGACCAAATGTGTCCCTTGCGCCATAAAACCCCCAAAACCAACCATCGACCAGATTCTATGGTAGGTATTTAATTAACGTCGCACTGAAACGACACAACGGGCTATTGACTACGGTCCGGAATCAACCCGCGAAGGGAAAAAAACGAGGACAACTCCACGTAATTTTGAACCACGGTCAGATGACGAGGTCCCACTTGTGCTGGCACCCCACTCTCCAAACTTCCACACCCCGCCAACGTGAGAATATTTGAGGCCACGACAGATTTTTACTTTGTGTTCCCCGAAATTTGTTCGTACGGGAAGTTTCTAGTGTAGCGGTATCGAATGTCTTTACGTTGGCGTGGTGTGGAAGTTTGGAGAGGGGGGTGCCAGAACAGGTGTGGGTAGATCCAAGGACAGAACCTCGTCATTTTGAACCACGGTCAGATGACGAGGCCGAGGACGATATTACCTATTTTTTTATGATCTCGAATTCAAGATCTGGTCAGCTTTTTTCTAAGGACGAGATATATCGTCCATCAAGATCTGGTCATTTTTTTTAATGACGTGATTTCTCGTAAAGACAACCACCGGAGTATTAAAGTCGCACTGGAACGATACAACAGACTATTGGCAACGGTCCGGGATCAGTTCCAAAGGGAAAGATTCGAGGATACCATGGAATTTTGAACCATGGTCAGATGACGAGGTCACACTTGACTTGGCACTCTATCCAAAGAATAATTTTTATTGATATATGATCGAGTTGATCGGCCAACGCCAATTAGATTGAACGGAAAAACAGCGATGAACTACATTTGAAGACAACCTCGATATATATCATACGAGGGCATTTGTGCAGCAGCAGAAAATCTTAACTTTTCATCTGGTTTGACATCGAAAATCCATCTCATACATTTAGGAAGTGTAGTAAGTTACTGGATGTTTTTGAAACCAATTATAAAAAATATAAGCAAATTAAAACATTCGAGTAATTCTTTTGTTGTGTTCTTCAAACTTAGGAATATACTGTTTTAGAGTAAGTGAAAGGAAACATTTGTAGGCTCGAAATTCTTACCTCTAGAACACCGTCGTGCGAAAGTTTCGAAAAAAAGTTTTTTCTGTACACATTTTTTATTTCTGCAATAATATAATAGTTATGTTCTCATTCGAACTGTATTTAGTTCAATTTAACACGCAAGTATTCTAAGCATTCTATTTAAATATTATTAATAAACGATGAGTTCGTGTATTACAATCAAAAGTTAGTAATATGAGTTCAAATATCGCTGAAACGTAAGAGTAAGCTCTGGGATATATTCAATTCCATTATTCTATTATAATTCTATTCATTTCGATTTTACATAAATGTGTTTAGCTATTGGTTTAAACTAGTATTTGAAAACTATTAATGAGTTTGATTATAATTATACGAATATCGATGGAAAGTAAGAATAAAGTTCTAAACTATAATCAATTCACTTTTGCATAAATATGTTTAGTATTATTTTAAACGTTAACTTGAAAACGATAAACGAGCCCAAATGTAATGATACAAATATCGATCAAAAGTGGGAATAAAGTCCTAAGCTATATTCTATTCCCTTTTACACTGATGTGTTTAGCCATCTTTTAAAATTTAAGGTTAAACGATAAATAAATTCGAAAACAAACCGGTATAAATCGCCAGCTTAGAGCTCATTAACTGCCATTTTTCGGAAGTGTTTTTTGTTAAATGCTTATTTTCATGATGATTCGAAATACATTGACGCGTTTTAGTCTGTTTGAACTAAAATATAATTCTATAAAAATGCTTAGCACTTTTACTTTTGACCTAAACACTGTCCTTAAACGCCTGTCGTCATCTGACCATGGTTCAAAATTACGTGGTGTTGTCCTCGGATCTTTCCCTTTGGGATTGATCCCGGACCGTCACCAATAGCCCATTGTGTTGCTCCAGTGTGACGTTAGTTGAAATACCCCCCCCCCCCCCTTAAACGCCTGAGTTTCTGCTCTATAAGCCGACGAAATATCAATATACGACCAAATATCAGGTAAGAAAAATGTTTCAAGATGGTAAAGTTATCTATGAACGTAATTTCTATCAATACAAGCCGAATTTCAAATTTAGGGGTCAAGTTATTTCGTTTAATAAAACAAAATCCCCGCCATTTTTCAACGATTAGCTAACTTTAAAACTTATAGAATCGAATACTTATAGAAAAACTTATAGAATCAAAAATTCTTTTTCTCTGTTCACATAAATTTACTTTTAAAAACCAGTTATCTTAATTCCTCAAGAGATGTGAGAGAATTTCATTTCATTTCACTCAATCTTCACGTGATCTTTTTTAAAGAATTGGTATTGAAAAGAAATCCAAGCGGATATATTTTTCGATTGGATCGTTTGATTATTCTTACTACTTCGGAATGCCGGTTTCTGTCGCTGATCCCAAATCTCTCGGAAATATCGCGCAGGGATCATTTTAAAATCAAATGATAACAAGAGGAACCGTAGTGAGCTCCCCCTATTCAACATTCAGCTCCAGATCTTTTTCCATTTGCGGACGCGCCCCACAGCAATCGATCGCCGTGAGACAGCGCCATCTTTGAATCGAAAAAAGAACTACGCTTCTCATGTTTTGGTGGGAAAAATGAAAGGGAGGTGGTGGGTGGCATGGTGGCAGCGAAGAAGGAGGCAGAGAGGGGTGGTGCGTCGGTAGGTGCGTTCCGAAGAAGCAAACGACGCCGCGTGTGTTGCCAACAGAGCGGAGGTAGTCGCAGTGATAGGAGGAACTCTGCGAAGTTTCTCTTGGTTTGGTTTTCAAATACCCGGTTTCGTTCGAAAATAAACTATCGTCTGTGTTTGTCACCGGAGAACACTCGTGACAGTGTCGCGATCATCGTCTGCTTTTGTTCAGTGGAGGAGTAAAGGCTTGTTCGAATTAAAAGGTGAGTTCTAAATGATTTTGTTTTGTTCTTTTTAAAAGTTTTAGCGTTCATCATTCGTCTTAGATCTGTTAGATGATCCGGTTTTGGAGCTTTCGCTTTTTCACGTGGAACATTGGTGCTTTAGAACAATCATTTCCTTACAATAAGTTTTATAATTTTTATTTTCATGAAGTGTTGACGATTTTGTTCCCTATTTTTATGATTGTCTTGGATCCTGAGATTGTTCTAAAGCCATGATTTACTTAATTTTTGTGATCGATTCTATAACTTATAAAACTACTCCAAAGAAATATTGTCAGAAAAAGGTCGATAAACTTCATAACTCTCTTAAAGTAGAATTTAACCCTAATAACGATACCAAAACATTGATTGTCAACGAAATTAAACCTAATAAAATATGGAAATTCAAAAATGGAATTGCGAATGAAATGTTGACAAGTCTCGTATGTATTTAAATTATCATTTTATTGTATTTAAAATATTTCTTCTCGACAATAAATAGCTGCAAGTACCTAATTTTTTTTAAAATTTTGCTTTAGTTGATGGCGGACGATAATTGAATTGAAAAACGCGCGAAGTATGCAATTGAAATAATATTTCGAATAAAATTTAAATAGCATTTTTAGTGTACTCATTTTTTATGTAACTCATACATTTTATATTCTCACTGTAATATACTTATTTGATTGTACTCATACTTCATAACTATGCATGTATGTTGATTTAACATCTTGACAATTTTCCCACACGAATATTAGTGATACTGTCGTACCTTTTTACAGAATGATATACAAAATGGAAATTTAATATTAAGTTACACGAATTCTATTAAATACGATAAATCTTAGCAATCAAATGAAGAATTGTACATTTTTGTATTTATGTTACACGTGTGTATAAAAATGTATATATCTCAAGTAACACGAATTCTATTAAACTCAGACAATTTTAGCAATCAAATGCAGAATTACGCATTTTTGTATTAAATGTGTATAAAAATGTATAAATCTTAAGTAACACGAATTTTATTAAACTTGGACATTACATTTTTGTATTAATATACACATGTGTATAAAAATGTATGCTACAAATTTTAAATATGGATACGATGAAATTCTATGTATTTCAAATTGAGAATGAAATTTTCTTAGATATTCCTTTGTTGGGCTCTTCTGTAAAATTAATTCTTTTAGTTATCACTTTAGAAGGGTGCGAAGTATAGCGATATGATGAAATTGCAAATAGTTTGATAACTAATGTTTGTTCAGAGATAAATTTATTGTAGCATTGAAAACGTTCAGATAATATTGGATAGTTGGTCGTAGTATATCTTTTCACTATTTTATAAAACCCAATATATCCCAATACTAATTATTACAAACTCAATTTATAAACCCTAGTTTTCGAACTCAATGTATAATTTTTGCGTTCGTTGTAAACTTTATAGCGGTATACTATCAAAATAACATTTTGTACGAAAGTCACTTGAAAAATAATTCGAGCAGAAAAGATTGAAATATATTGAATAGTATTGTTGGATGAGCTTAAATGAAAATGATTAATCATCACAAACATTTAATGTTCGGTTGTAAGTGTTACACAAAAATGTAGTAACTTTTACGTTTGTCATTCAAACGTATCCTATATGATATATTGTTTTGATAATATGAAGTTTCATTTTGTTTGATGCATAAAATATATATCGATTTGATATTGAAATTATTGTATGAAGATACTTTTGTAAGAAAACTTGTTTGTATTGCATGTGAGAATTAACACCTGTTGTAAGGGTTTTTTGTACAGCTAAATACAGGGGACACTAGAGTTTTAGCAACCTATAACGTAACTTTTGGAGTAACTTGGCATATTACTCGAATAAAATTTCAGCATAGTTAAAAATTAACACCAAAACGACCAATTCATTTTCCGACCTCGGAATTGGACCGTGGTAGCCCGGTTGGAAGAGCAACGGATTAGCAACCGGTGGGTTGCGAGTTCGAATCCGGCCAAAAGACCGTCGTGTACAAAGAGGGCTGGTGCACGTTAAATCTGACGTGGCCTCAAATGTCCTCACGTTGGCGTGATGTGGAAGTTTGGAGAGTGGGGTGCCAGCTCAGGTGTTGCCTCGTCATCTGACCGTGGTTCAAAATTACGTGGTGTTGTCCTCGGATCTTTCCCTTTGGGATTGATCCCGGACCGTCACCAATAGCCCATTGTGTTGCTCCAGTGTGACGTTAATTGAAATACCCCCCTGGAACTAATTAGTTGTACGCGGAACAGGTTCGATTCCTGTTAGTTGCATTTCTCCCTGGGTGTATTTCTCTCTTCTGTGCCAGTCAGCTTTCGGGGCCGCGGTGGCCCGGTTGGAAGAGTAACGAACTAGCAACCGAAGGGTTGCGAGTTCGAATCCAGCCAAACACCGTCGTGTACAAAGGGGGCTGGTGCACGTTAAATCTGTCGTGGCCTCAAATGTCCTCACGTTGGCGTGGTGTGGAAGTTTGGAGAGTGGGGTGCCAGCTCAGGTGTTGCCTCGTCATCTGACCGTGGTTCAAAATTACGTGGTGTTGTCCTCGGATCTTTCCCTTTGGGATTGATCCCGGACCGTCACCAATAGCCCATTGTGTTGCTCCAGTGTGAC
Source organism: Meta bourneti (assembly GCA_933210815.1). Lineage (NCBI taxonomy): Eukaryota > Metazoa > Arthropoda > Arachnida > Araneae > Tetragnathidae > Meta > Meta bourneti. The sequence continues at coordinate 16,147,393 of OW119931.1, forward strand.
GTTAATTGAAATACCCTACCCTGCCAGTCAGCTTTCATTGTGTGTTGATTATTATTTGATATTGATATTTGATATTGTATGTCGTGTCTAGCGCAGCATGGCCAAATATGTCATAAAACCCCAAAACCAACCTGGAGGTAATTTGGGCCGAGATAGCCCGGTTGGAAGAGTAACGGACTTGCAACCGGAGGGTTGCGAGTTCGAATCCACCCCAAGACCATCGTATACAAAGGTGGCTGGGGCACGTTAAATCTCATAGCCTCAAATGTCCTCCCGTTGGCGTGATGTGGAAGTTTGGAGTGGGGGTTTCAGTTCAGCTGTTGACCTCGTCATCTGACCGTGGTTCAAAATTACGTGGTGTTGTCCTCAGTCTTTCCAATTGGGTTTGATCACTGACCGTCGCCAACAGCCCGTTGTGTTGCTGCAGTGTGACGTTAATTAAAAATACCAAATGCCTAAAGTGAAACACAATAGCCCGTTGTGTTGTTTCAGTGTGACGTTAATTAAAATACCTACCTACCTAAAGTGAAACAACGCCCGCAAATTCCTGCTGCACATTGTTCCGCACGAAGAAAGCGGCTTTCAGTTTAACAAACCACGTCTGGGGAAATATATACTTTTATTTTGAAATGACGCACCCGTACAAAAACCAGGGAAAACTGAAAGGCGATTTGTATTTGGATAAACAGATCTTTGAGGTGTGAAGGCTGTTGGTGTTTTTGCTCCTTCTCATTTGCGTTAATAGGGCTATTTACGTGTTTGTAAAGAATTGGGAGGCGACGTCTGCCTTAATTGCGATGGGAATTCGAGATTACCGGGATTTAGAAACAGTAATAAGCGGAGGTCTGATCCCATGTTTTCTGATGTTCAGACGCATTACTTTTCTCGTTTCGACTGCCGTGTTTACAGAGATCTGGTTATGGAATTACTGCTGTTTTGCTTTCTAAGGTTGGAATCAAATTAAATCCAATCTTTCATTGGTTGAAATTGTCTCTTGGTTTCACTCTTTGTGGAATAATTTCCTATGTATCTTAGCCTTCACGGGCGCATATGCTTTAAGGTGTATGTATACACTAAAACATTTTTTTTAAATTTTGACTTTAAAAATCCAGTTTTTTTCACAATAGGTCATTGGTTTGTGCTTAAACTCATTTTAGTGGGAAAAATTGTGATTAAGCTACTCATTAGTTATCTAATTTAGATATAATTAGCTAATTAGCACGTTTTTTGAACAGTGATATCTCAAATTCTAATGTGTTCAGAAAGACAATTCCTGTTGGAAATTATTCCTAATATTATTCTTCATGTTTTGACCCTCCATCAAGTTGCTAGAGGGAACACATTCTTTTTTACAGTTTTTTTCGCGAAGGAAGTCTAAAAAATCAAGATTTTTTTCCGGAATTTCAACATTTAAAAATCAACTAAAAATTCAATATCTTAACCAATAACTTCGACTGAGGGTCAAAACATCCACTGTATTACATAGATTATGACACAAATAATTATAACAGATCAATTCATTGTTGAGTTATCACTTTTCGAAAGAAGCATCCTATTGCAAGAACATAGTTCTTCAGAAATCGAGTTTCAAGTTTTGAAAATGTGTTTGTTTATGGTGTCAGTACCTAACCCAAATCCTTGTAACTTGAAAACTATTTCGAATATATACAAGATCTTGGAATCGTCTGAAAGTTAAGGGGTTGGACAATATTTTGAATTATTAAAAAATAAATCTAAATATATTTTAGTCAATTTTCGTTATTTCTAGTGTATACATACACCTTAAGTGTGTACAGGTTTCACAGACCCGAGGTACTTTAGTGATGGATGAGATCTCTTCCCATGGGATTTGCAGTTTTTAGTAAACACAGGGGTCGCTCTACCGGGATACACTCAGACAATATTTTTCTGCTTTCATCTCGTTATTCTATTCAATCCATTTTTCCCCCTTTCACGACATTTTTTATTTGAAATTGTCTGGTGTTTGGTTCAGCTTGGCCCCAAATATGACCCTTGCTTCATAAGAAACAACCAATTAAGAAACCTAAGTAAGTATCTTAGGGAACATAGTGGCTCAGTAGGTTTGCCCACTGCGGTTGCAACCTATGAGTTAAAGACAGCGCAAATTCGATTCCGCCCTGAGGGAATTATTTCTTGTGTCAGTAAAACTTGTGTATGCCCATTTACTTGACGCTGCTTGGCCAAAATATGGTCCTTGTGCCATTAGTCCCAACCAACATGAGGATCATGAGGTTTTCCCAGCCATGATTTAATAATTCGGAATCCTCTTTAAGTCGTAGATCGCAGTGTAATTATTCCTCGCGTAGTAAAAAAATGGCAGTAGAGCGGCCAAACCTACAAACCAATCAAGCTATTATGCTACCTTTCATTCCTGTAGCTTTCTCTAGCGTATCCTGGTGGCGCTTGCGGACATTGAATCCTATGTGAACACGGATTTTGTGTTCCTTACATCCCTTAAAGTTTGAAAAGGGAAAGGGCGGCACAAATTCAATCCCTCCCTGAGTTTATTTCTCTCTTCTGTGTCAGTAAAAACTGTCCTTGTGTATGCCCATTTACTTGACGTTTGGCACAGCTTGGTCAAATGTGGCCCTTTTTTTTGCGCCATAAAAAAACAACCAACGTCGCAAAGGAAGTTATGAAATACCCTGTGTACGGAGGTAATGGAAAATGACAAGATGTATCAAAATAGATGTACATTAAATCATAGTGACACTCCTGGTCTTACACCATTCGTCCATCTTAACAGCAGGGCTGCCATAAGCGACTAAAAAGGCGACTTTTTGCTACTATATTGGCGAATGGGGATCTTTTTAATCAAAATAGTCTCAAAAGCTCTTATTTTCAAAATCTTGACGACGTTTTTTGAAGATTCGTCAAAGAACAACGAAACTTTAATCTCCCTTTTTTAAACTGATACCGGAAGGAAAAAGTATTTTTCGGATTTTTCTTAGGTGAGAAAATTTTTCAAGGCACCTCAGTTTCAAAGTTTTGACGCCAAGCCGCGGCAAGCATAAAAGAAAAACATCAGAATCTGAGGTTGCTAGATTTTTATATGAAAATCTTATTAAGAAAATATTTAGTTTTTTAATTTTAAAAATTAAAGTTTTTTGTCGAGATCATTGTATCTGAGCCACAAAAATTGCTACTAAAATAGGATTTAACCCTCCAAGTATTTGGACGAGTTATCTCGTCCAAGATCCGGTCAATCTTCCTAAGGACGAGATATCTCGTCAAGACAAAACTGCCCTTCTACTCCAAGAGGAATGAAGATTCGAGTGGGTAAAACAAATTGTCTTTTGCCCAAAAGTGGTGGTAGTTTGGAAAAGGTTTTTGCACTAGAGGCTGGCCACTGTAGGACAGTTTTCGAAGCGAAAATGAACCACCAGGGTGGTTAAGAAGAGACTTTTTTGCTATTTTTTAAAATTTATCCTACTAATGCTGCACAATTTCATCAGTGTTTGTCTGTGGCATCCCTGTAATAAACGTAATTCTTGTCGCTTTATTGAAAGATGCAAGTATCCTATACTTAATCCCCAGAACCCAAACCTTAACTTGGCACTAAATCTAACGATTATATAATTCGCTTGAAGCAACCCCCTGAAAGCAACGGAACTGTCATCTTCAATGTCTAATACAATTGAATCTCAACTAAGATCTAAATCGCCGCATGCAAATAGGGTGATAATGAGATCAATACAAAAGGCTAGCTAAGGCGGCGTCCATAATCCGCATATTTGATGAGATGTGGAATGCCCTATATCCGAAAATGCAATTCTACCCCAGTCCAGTCCACCGAAATTTTCTACGTGGTTGTCTCAAAATCTCATCACCGTGGTCTGTTGATGAATAGCAAACTTTCCTGAAAACACACCTTAGTGGATTATTATTCTACGCAAATCTGGAAAATGACATCAAGAATTCCCTCACTAGTGAACACAAATATTAGGAACGAACGCCACTGTCCTTTTATATTCACCAATGTCAATAAACTTAATCCTTTTTTTATCCTACGCCCATCTGGGGCAGTGGTAGCTCTGTTGGAAGAGTAACGGATTAGCAACCGGAGGGTTGCGATTTCGAATCCAGTCAGACCATCGTGTACAAAGTGGCTGGTGCACGTTAAATCTTGTGGCCTCAAATGTCGCGGTGTGGAAGTTTGAAGAGTGGGGTGGAAATGTGGAGAGTGGGGTGCCAGCTCCGGTGTTATCCTCGTCATTGACTTTGATTCAAATTACGTGTTGTCCTCGAATCTTTACATTTGTGGGTTGATCCCGGACCGTCGCCAATAGCCCGTTGTGTTGCTCCAGTGCGACTAAACACCTACCTCGAAATCTCATCACCGTGGTCTGTTGATGAATAGCAAACTGTCCTGAAAACACACCTTAGTGGATTATTCTATACAGATCTATGGAAAATGACCTCACGAATTCCCTCACTAGTTAACACCAATATTACTGACGCCACTGTCATTTTACCTTCATAATGTCAATAAACTTTATCCTTTTTTATTCTATCCCGTCTGCGGCCTATGGGCCATCAATCGATGAGCACTCTGATAGAGTTCTGGAGTGAAAAAATATGGCCTTAAAACACTCAACAGTGTTTGCAATTCTATTGTCAGGAATTTTAGGGTAGTCTTTAAAGTGGTCTTAATTCATTTCATCTATTTCGCAAAGGGAACAGATCGCGCTACTTCAATACGCGTTAGTCTTTGTAGGTTAGTCATTCTCGGTAAGAAGTCGAAATCAAGCGACTCCTACAGCTCTGGGTAAGGAATCTGGGATGCGAGCTTTATTCCTCACTTTGGGGTCGTCGTGGCTCAGTGGGTAGGTCCACTGCGGTAGCAATCTGCGAGTTGTAGGCGGAGCAGGTTCTATTCCTGTCAGGTGCATTCCTCCCTGGATGTATTTCTCTCTTCTGTGTCAGTAAAACTTTCATTGTATGTGTCTATTACTTGATGTTGTATGTCTTCTGCCTGGCGCAACATGGCCAAACATGACCCTTGCGCAATAAAACCCCAACAAACCAAAACCTATTCTTTACTAAAATATTCCAGTTCTTGTGGACATCTTGTAAATTGAATCTGTCTTTATTGGCGAGCATATAAGGTCCTTAGTGTTGCTTAGAATAAACTTAATCCCTGCTGTATTATTTGAAACTATCTCCTTGCTGCGTTATTGAAAGAGGAAAGTTTGCAATACTTAACAATCCCTTAAAACTTAGATTCATTAAGCAAATGTAATGATTTATACGACTCGCAATTACATCTCTTGGTAGCAACTGGGCTCATCTACTTCATTGACTAAGACAATTGAATCAACTAAGATCCAATTCCTCTCATGTAAACAGGGTGGTAATGAGATCGACTCACTAGGAAGACATCTAATCCGCGTATTAGATGAGATTAGGAATGCCTTCAATCCGAAAACGCGATTCTGTCCTAACCTTTGATACAACCCACCCCAAAATCTCATCATCGTAATCTACTGGTGATTCGACAAGCCTGAACATCACGCCAACTGGAATACATGCTGCAGTAATCAGCTGGGCAATGGAGGTTTATGGAAAAGACCAAAAACTACCTCATTAATGGACACCACTCCTCAAATAATCTCAATTCCAGTTGAAGGGAAAGTGTTGTTATACTAACAATCCCTAGAACTCAGATGCATTAAGCAAATCTGATGATTTATACAACTCGCATTAGCACCGCAACGGGGCTGATCAACTTCATTGCGCCTAAGACAATCGAATCTTAACTAAGATCCAATTCCTCTCATATAAATAGGGTGATAATGAGATCAACAGCAAAGGACTCGCTACGAAGACATCTAATCCGCGTGCTTGATGAGATTAGGAGCGCCTTCAATCCGAAAACGCGATTCCGCCGGGACCTTTGACGCAAATCTCATCATCGTGATCTATTGATGATTCAACAAGCCTCAAACTCTACGCCTGGTCATCACGGCAATACATACTTAAATATCTCCAAATCTACTTCGTCGATGCGGAAAATTACACAGGAATCGGGCCTCTGCAATCCCTTCCTACCGAATCGAGATTTAAACTTGGAAATCATAATCGCTTACAGAGAGCTGCCAAATTCCGTAATTCGTTACAGCGCCCCCGAAACAATCTGCACCGGGGCGGGAGAAGGGGCGGGCATTATCAGGAGGTCCGAAACCAATTCTGCGTGTGCATAAATTCGGGGCCATGCATCCATGCTGGCGGGGGCTTAGGTGGGACTTATAGCTCAATTAGAGCAGGGGAGGCATGGGGCTTGATTAGGAAGACCAACTCATTTGCATATCATCTGCATGGGGCGCATTGAGCCCCAGTATTTTCATTACTGCGGGGGCTGCGATCGTGGAAAGGGGTTTAATGGATGGAAGCGAAAAGGATGAGGGGGGTGCGTTTCCGTCTGGAATTTGATCGGTGGTTCTTGGATCTGGAATGCCAGGCGCTTATAAGATCAGGGTACAGAGACCACCTATGAAGATTACTTGACAAATCGATCTACACGGTGGGGGTGAATTGTGTGGCTTTGTTTCCAAGGAGGGCTCACCCTGAACTTTTAGTCTGGGAGCGGCAGAGAAAGTGGTCGTAATCGTGTTACAGATGTAGTTGTTACGGTCGGATTTCTTTCTTTCTCCCACCACCTTGGATTTCACAATCCATCAACTGAGTCGATTATCTTCGGAATAAGATGGGAGGGTTGTGAAAAATTAAAAACAAATGAAGCTTTGGTTTGTGCGTGTGAAATGTATGCAAATTTTTATGATGATGGAGAGGGTTGAAGCATTCGTTCTGGAATATTAACCACTATCCTTCGGAACAGTCCCAGTTGGAAGAGTAGCGGATTAGCAACCGGAGGATTAAGAGTTCGAAACTAGGTCCAACCAAATACCGTGGTGGAATCGGGGACTTGTGCACGTTAAATCTCTCGTGGCATCAAACGTCGTCACTTTGGCGTAGTGGGGAAGTTTGGAGAGTGGGGGGGTGCCATCTCAGGTTTGACTTCGTCATCTGACCGTGGTTGAAAATGACGTGGTGTTTTCTGATCTGTACCTTGTGGATTGATCCCGGATCGTCACCAATAGCCCTTTGTGGTGCTTCAGTGCGACGTAATTAACTACCTCCATTGATATAAGACTGAAATCGTATTCGAAAAACAAGACATCCGACCTTAAAATGAAATAGACGGAGCATGTGCCCGCAGCTTCATGTTATTTCTTCCAGTTGCTAGGTTTGAAGAATCTGTCACGTGGTTGTGGGTAAAAGCATGAATCCTAAGTTATTGATTGGTTGAAGTGATTATCCACCGTCATCAAAAACACTAGTTTGCGATTCGACAGCCAATCGGCTAAGTCGATTCGTTTGTTCAAGTGGTTCATTCACCCTTCAGAGATCTTACCAATGCGACTCCGACATGCTCCTTCTATATCATTAGAAGGTCGATGAAACAAGCCAACTGACGTCACGTTCACGAAACGCGTACCGCGGCAGAAACAGTACTGCCACCTATATTTAGTTTGACTGAAAATGGAAGAATTTTTTCAGAAATATCAGTTGACGATGTTTTCGAATAGATTGAAAATTTAATTTTCTTTTATTCTGGAGGGTGGATTCCATTTCCCGGGTGTGCCACACTTCCTTGTGTACAACTAAAAACCACCGACCTGGAGTGCGTCACAATCTGGATTCAGCGGGAACACTGGACTTAACCGTGACCGCGCCGGAACAAAAATTACAAAAATAAAATCGCTCAGGGGAGAAACAAAAACGAATGTAAAAAAAAGTCAGCTCCTGGAATGTCGGGTGGGGGTGGAGGAGCGGAATCACGGTTAAGCCCCGAGAACCGTGATCTCTTAAGTGCGGCGGAAACTGTGGAGGGGTGCTTCATACGACTCCGAGGGTGGAGGGGTCGGCCATCCATCAAAAGGGAATTACAAGTGACGACGGTTATCGGCTGCCGGTGGGTGGGTCCGATCCCTTCCCCTCCCTCGAGATTATTTTTGTATATCTGCGGAGAAAGTCTCCTTTCGATTCTTCAATAGTTTCCGAAAAAGTTCTGGAGCTCATTTAAGGCGATCGAAGTGTTTGACGCGCGGTGGTCTTGGGTGATAACGTCTTGGCGAAATTCAGATGGACTTTGGTGTTGCTGCGTTTCAGGTCAAGAGTGTACTGCAGTGGAAGGCAGACTGTATTGGAGGGCTTTTCTGAGCTGCTAAACATAAGGAGCGCTAGTGTTCTGGTAACCTCTTAAATTTCAAGGCCATCTTTGCTCAGTGGGTATCTAGCAATCTGCGAGTTGTAGGCGCTGCTGGTTCGATTCTTGTGAGGTTCATCTAGCAATCTGTGAGTTGTAGCCGTGCAGGTTCGATTCCTACCTGGGTGCATTTCTGTCTTCTGTATTGGTAGAATTTTTTTTGTGTGCGTGTTTTCGTCTGTTATTTGTTATCTGTCTTGTATTCGGCGCTGTATTGCCAAAACAGTGGTCCTTGCCCCCGCCGTAAAACCAAACCAACTTGTCAGGTTCGATTCTTCCCTGGGGTGTATATCTCTTTTCTGTGTTAGCAAAACTTTCTGTGTGTGTATGTTCATTATTTGTATTGTGTTTGGGGGGCGCGGTAGCCCGGTTGGAAGAGTAAAGGACTAGCAATCGGAGGGTTGAGTTCGAATCCAACCAAAGATCGTCGTGTAGAAAATGAGCTAGTTCACCTTAAATCTGTCGTGGCCTCAAATGTCCTCACGTTGGCGTGGTGTGGAAGTTAGAGTGGGGTGCCAGCTCAGGTGTTGCCTCGTCATCTGACCGTGGTTCAAAATTACGTGGTGTTGTCCCCCCGGATCTTTCCCTTTGGGTTTGATTCTGGAACGTCGCCAATAGCCCGTTGTGTTGCTCCAGTGTGACGTTAATTAAATTGTCTACATTCCATACAAATCTAAGTTGTGAAAATTCACTTTTTCTTTTTCGTGATGGAAATACAATGCGTCTTTAGAAAGCAGAACTCCGTCTTCGAGTTTCAATTTTTTATACAAAATTGTCCCAGAAATATTTAGATTACTCGGAACTTTCTCCTTGGAAAAGCGTAGGGCGCTCCTTTGAAACCTTTATTCGAATCTTGACGTTTCTCGGAACATTTTTAGAAACTTAGTTATCCAATAAAACCTTAATTCATTTTCTTTAATCGTAAAAACGGTATCCAATAAACTTTCAGCAAAAGCTATTTAAAAAAATTAACTAATTGAACCAATTTGTCAGGACGATCAATAGTTTACCCAACCCTTGATATTTTCTTTGATGGTTTAGTAGTTTTAGAAATTTTATACCTTTAATCGTTTTTCGAAAACAGATTAACTGCTTTCTCATGGTTTTAAAGTTTTATTCGAACATATTACTCATTCTGGTAATATGTCCGAATATTACCAGAATGAGTAATATGGACATATTATTCATATTTCTCATTCGGAGTTACTCAGACGCCCTACTGAAGCATTTTATTAATTCCCTAGAACCCTATTCGTATCTTGGGGTGTCACGTAACATTCTTAGAACCATATATATAGGATAGGATACCTATACAAAACCTTATACGAAAACCCATATTCATCCGAAATCGTATCCTAATATTGGGGCTCCTTGGAACATTTTTATTGGAAACCTAGGGTGCCCCTTTAATACCTTTATTCGAATTTTGGGGTTCCTCGGAACATTCTTCAGAGAAACTTAGGGTACCAGTGTAAAACATTAATTTAAATCTTGAGGTTTCTCGGAACATTCTGAGACTTAGTCGTCGGATGAAACTTAGTCGACTCTTGAGGTTCCTCGGAACATTCTTCAGAGAAACTTAGGGTACTAGTGTAAAACTTTAATTCAAATTTTGAGATTTCTCGGAACATTCTGAGAGACTTAGTCGTCGGATAAAATTAGTCGATTCTTGAGGTTCCTCGGAACATTCTTCAGAGAAACTCAGGGTACTAGTGTAAAACATTAACTAAAATCTTGAGATTTCTCGGAACATTCTGAGACTTAGTCGTCGGATAAAATTAGCCGATTCTTGAAGTTCCTCGGAACATTCTTCAGAGAAACTTAGGGTACTAGTGTAAAACATTAACTAAAATCTTGAGATTTCTCGGAACATTCTGAGACTTAGTCGTCGGATAAAATTAGTCGATTCTTGAGGTTCCTCGAAACATTCTTCAGAGAAACTTAGGGTACCAGTGCAGAACATTAATTCAAATATTGGGGTTCCTCGGAACATTTTCTTAGAAACTTTTCGCCACCCTACGAAATCTCTTTTCGAGTACGTATTGGTAATTCTTCGAAATATACCTTGGAATCTTGGGGCTCCACGGAATGCTTATTGGAACATTAGGGTTCCCGGGAATGTGGATCCTGGAATCTGATTCCCTAGAACACCCACTCGGATAAACAAAGAATTCTACGAATGAAGTGAAACTAATTCGGGACGCCAGGGGGGAAATTGCTGAGAAAACAAAGCGTTTGGACCATAAACGGCCTCGGAAAAAGAAAACCAGGGAAGGGAACAAAAAATATCGTGAGTGAGACAGACGCAAAATATATCGTCATCTCGAACGCGAGTGACAAAATGAATCGTCCCCTCTCTTCACCCCCTGCACTCAAGATGAAAGAGAGCGTCCTTTTCAGCAAACGATAACTCTCGGGCACCAGGAATTACACGACATTACGACCCCATTGCGACGCACACGAAGAACATAATAGTAACCCCCGCCGAACAAGAAAAAGAACGAAAGAACGAAAAGCAAAAAAAAACCCTCGGCATTTTTATCTTAAAATAAATAAGAACTGCGCATTAATGACTCTGAAAAAATTAAAAAAAAAGAAGTGAAGAGAAAAAAATTAACAATATAGAATGAAAAAAGTTGGCAACCTCACCGTGCTGATGGTATCTGGCGGGGAGGTAGGGAGGGGTTGGATGGAGGCTAGCAAAAGGTGCCGACGGAGAGGTTACTGCAAACGATCGTCGTGCCGATGCCACATTTTTTCCTCCCCAGGCCACTAAATATTGTAGCGAGTTATCTTTGTATCAGGCATTTTGCCGTTTACGACCTGAAATGAAACTGGAATCCTCATGGTGGTAACAAATCAGTGTTTTTCTTTTCTTTTTTTTGAAAGAAAAATGGTTGGGTTTTATAATTGTTCCCGTAAACCTTCTTGACTATCATTTCCAGTCATGAGCAAAAGGTATTTCAACAGCATGACCTTGTGAACGGAATACAATAGATGAAACAAGCTTGAAACATCTTCCGTGTTATGGAAAAAGGGGTTGAGTCAAAATGAATACTTCTCAGAATCCTAAATTGAATATTTCCCTCTACCGCCTTTGCCTGTCACAACTGCCCATATTTCACTCTTTATCACAAATATTCAGGAAGAAAATTAAGCATGCCATGATATATATAATTGTAATTTCGATTCGTAGATTCATGTAGTTTCGATTTTCAGCATATATTGTTTTTTAAATTAAATGACGCTCTTGACACCTTTGGTATATCTGGGGCAGCATGGCCAAATATGGCACTTGCGCCATAAAACCCTCAAACAAACCAACTCAAACCAACCTTTGATAAGTAGGTATTTAATTAATGTCGCACTGGAGCAACATAACATGCTATTGGCGACGATCCGGAATCAAACCCGAAGGGAAAAATCCGAGGACAGCACGTAATTTTGAACCACGGTCAGATGACGAGGTCACACCTGAGCTGGCACCCCACTCCAAATTTCCACACCACACTAACGTGAGGACATTTGAGGTCACGACAGATTTAACGTGCACCAGTCCCTTTGTACACGACGGTCTTTGGTTGTATTTGAACTCGCAACCGGTTGCTAATCCGTTACTCTTCCAACCGGCCCTCTTGACTCCTTTGGAATCATCAAATTCAGACGTAACCCTTTTTTGCCCTGACACGGAAGATATATGAAACGATCCTCCCTGGGTGTATCTTCTGTGTCAGTAAAAGTTTCATCGTGTGTGTATGACCATTACTTGATATTACTATGTCTTGTGTGTGGCGCAGCATGGCCAAATATGGCCCTTGCGCCATAAAAACAACCCATCCTTAGCCTTCTAGAATAACTCCCACTTTTCTCTTCTCTTTCCACCCCTTAGTCTGTTTCGTCCCTTTAGTCACTTAGAAACCCCACACGTCCCCAGTAAATCTTGTCACCACTTTCACCCTTTGATCAATCCCACCTCGCCAACCATGTCCTCACACCGACTCGCTCACTCGAGATGTTTACTTTTCCAAATTTCTGATCGTCTAAGCATTCCACTACAATACTAGTAATTGAACTAACGTCGCACTGGAGCAACACATCGGGCTATTGGAAACGGTCAGGGATCAACCCTGAAGATCTCAGGGACAAATCTTCCTTAGGTGTGTACCGGTATCACAGACCCGTGGTACTCTAGTGATCTTTTCTTTTCATATGAGGTTTACTATCTTTAGTATACAAGGGAATCGTTCTCTCGGGATATCCAAGCGATCTGTTTCTGCTTTCATCGCACTACTGTGTTCCTATTGCCTCTTTTTGCCCCTTTCACGACATTTTTCACCTGACGTTATCTTGTGTTTGTCCAAATATGGCTCTTGCGCCATAAAACGCCAAAACAACCAACCCGAAGACCACAATACTTGAGATGCACGTGCGACTTAATAAAAACTTTGCCTTTTTTTGCCCAATCGATCCGCTTATCCAATAATCTTCCCCCAAATCCATAACCCTTCTGGTGTTGCTCTCGACGACGTATCTCGTCATTTTCAAAACTGACCAGATCTTGATGGGCGGGGTATATCGACATCAGACAAAAACTGACCAGATCTTGATGGGCGGGGTATATCGACATCAGACAAAAACTGACCAGATCTTGATGGGCGGGGTATATCGACATCAGACAAAAACTGACCAGATCTTGATGGGCGGGGTATATCGACATCAGACAAAAACTGGCCAGATCTTGATGGGCGGGGTATATCGACATCAGACAAAAACTGACCAGATCTTGATGGGCGGGGTATATCGACATCAGACAAAAACTGGCCAGATCTTGATGGGCGGGGTATATCGACATCAGACAAAAACTGACCAGATCTTGATGGGTGGGGTATATCGTCATCAGACAAAAACTGACCAGATCTTGATGGGCGGGGTATATCGACATCAGACAAAAACTGACCAGATCTTGATGGGCGGGGTATATCGTCATCAGACAGAAACTGGCCAGATCTTGATGGGCGGGGTATATCGTCATCAGACAGAAACTGGCCAGATCTTGATGGGCGGGGTATATCGTCATCAGACAGAAACTGGCCAGATCTTGATGGACGAGGTATCTCGTCATCAGACAAAAACTGACCAGATCTTGATGGACGGGGTATATCGTCATCAGACAAAAACTGACCTGATCTTGATGGGCGAGGTATCTCATCGTCAGACAAAAACTGTGTCGTCACCATAAAAAAATCGAGTCTTGATGACAAAATCTCTCGTCCAACAAGATCTGCTCAGCTTCCTTGGATACTTCGTCGAACAACCACCAGGAGAGATAAGTAAGACGAAGAAAAATCTTCCCCCTTGAGGGATTGCTGAACCATCAACTTCAAATGCTCGTCCCACATCCGTCCGGATCAGACAATTCCACTAAACAAATGTCATTTTCACACGGCGCAAGTCATGCCCTCTGCTGCACGCGGTTCAGTCACAATGGGTGAACAAACGGGCATTACAAGCCGTAATAAAACAAGAAACAATTTGTCCCCTGACCGTCGCCGTTGACACTCTGCCACCCATGCCCGACCCGCCCGGATTAACGCGGACACGGAATCGTTCCGGCTGGTGGCGCGGGAGGAGGTGCACGCCATTAAGCACCAGATAAATGGACGTTATGTGCGTAAGCGTCTTTTTGAATTACCAGATGAAATATGCTTCGGGGTTTGATAGAGGATTTTGATGTGCGTCTTTTGGCTTCGGTAAAATCGAAGCGGGTTTTCCAGAACCTCCGTGGCTCAGTGAGTTTGTCCACTGCGCTAGCAACCTGTGAGTTGTTGATGGGATTATTACCTGGGTGTTTTTCTCTTTTCTGCGACCGTAAAACTTTCCTTGTCTGTGGGTCCGTTTACTTCACGTTGCTTGGCGCAACTTGGCCAAAAATGGCCATCAGCCTCTAACAACCAACACCAGGATCTTTACATTTTCCCCAGCATAACACAAAGAAAAGACAAAGAACAGACAAATTGCAGCATAACAGATAAGGAAAGTTTTGATGACAGAACCTGTGCTATCCAGAACTCGCTGGTTGCTAGTGCAGTAGGAAAACCCACTGAGCCACGACTGTCCCTACCAGAGTTACGGATGTAGCATATAGCTGCTTTTCTACCGAGGAAATCTTGGAAGCTTGCAATCTTGTACTTTCATGACTACAATATGAACCTGCGCTGTATGTTTAGATTTCTCTGCTTTCTTTTGCGCTGCTTGTATTGGTATGTTTTATATTTCATTGTATATATCTTCAAGGGTTTTACTTTATTTTTTCCTGTTTATACTGCTCTGTTTTATATCACTGTTTTTTTATGTTGTGTACATCTATGTAAAGGGAAACAAATTCTGTTTTCCGAATGGTGCTCGCAATATCTTCCCATCACTGTTCGTCATCTCTTGTGAGAGGTTTTCTTGATTTATTCCCAAATTTCTCAAATCCACGCTTGGCGGTGGTCAACCGTAAATCCCTCTTCCGGGATCGGTTCCGTAGGGTGGTCAAAATCAAACCCTCCCTCTTATAGAATAGAATACATTTTCATCGGTTTGAAAACATCAGTTGGAATTCAGGGAACTTGCTAAACATTTTACACCGATCTCCTTGAAGTTGTGGGCTTTGCTTTTGGCTGAGCACGACCAAATATGGCCCTTGCGCTGTAAAAAAACTCACCGATCTCTAAAGAAAATGTATATTCTTGGGTAAGTAATTAACATCGCATTGGAGCAACACGACGGGCTATTGACGATGGTGCGGGATCAATCCGAGGACAACACCTCGTAATTTTGAGCCATGGTCAGATGACGAGGTCAACATTTGAGCTGGCATCCCAGTCTCCAATCTTCCACACCACCACGCCAACGTGAGGACATTTGAGGCCACGACAGATTTAAGGTGCACCAGTGTACACGACGGTCTTTGGTTGGATCGAGTTTCGAACTCACAACCACTCCGTTTGTTAATCTGTTGCTTTTCCAACTGGGGTACCGTAGCTCTATTTTTTAATGATTTCAATTCAGTGAGTAATCTGCTTTAATGAAGTGTTTTGTCTCTTGTCTAACTGTATCTGTAAATGTCTTTTTTCTTGCAATTTTGAATAATTTATTTTGTTCTCTAGTTGGGTATTTTTCTGTAAGAAACAATTTAATTAATTGTGTAAATTTCTGAGTCAAATGTCACCATGTGCATTTCGCACAGCTTTGGCTATGTGGATTGTTTTCTCGCTGCAAAGCTGTTCTTCAAGGTGGTAATCGATTGTTTGAAGAGCGGCTAATATTGCAGGGCAGTTGAATATAATATGATTACGAGTGAATTCAACGCCCCAGACAGTTGTTACAATGTCTAACCAACTGTTTACATCTCACTATTAATTTTCATACCTTTAAAATGTCCTATTCTCAGTCTGGATATTGTAGTTGTTTTTCTATCGGTGTTAATTTCACACATTTGTTTTATTTGAATTTTTTGTGATGAGTTTGAATTTTTACATCAGTAAGGCATTAGCACCAATAAGAGTTGAGTTCGTTCAGCCTTTAATTCTTTGGATTGCTTTGCCAATCGACCCCTTGGGTCCACATCTTTAAATGTGTACGGGCTTCATGAACCCGAGGTACCCTAGTAATCTATTCTTTTTCCAAGGGGTTTACTGCCTCTGGTAAACATGGGGGGTCGCTGCCCCAGGGCGCCCAAGCGATCTTCCTCTTTTCTCCATCCTTTCTTTTCACAATTACCTGACATTGTCTTCTGTTTGGCGCAGCTTGGCAAAACATGACGCTTGAGCCATAAAACCCAAAGCCAATCAACCAACCAACTTTTGCCAATTGATCTGCAGCTTCACTTCCTTCAATATCACCGGGGCCGCGGTGGCCCGGTTGGAAGAGTAACGGACTTGCAATCGAAGGGTTGCGAGTTCGAATCCAGCCAAACACCGTCGTGTACAAAGGGGGCTAGTGCACGTTAAATCTGTCGTGGCCTCAAATGTCCTCACGTTGGCGTGGTGTGGAAGTTTGGAGAGTGGGGTGCCAGCTCAGGTGTTGCCTCGTCATCTGACCGTGGTTCAAAATTACGTGGTGTTGTCCTCGGATCTTTCCCTTTGGGATTGATCCCGGACCGTCACCGGGATCATCCATATCACGATCAAGCCCGTTGTGTTGCTCCAGTGTGACGTTAATTGAAATACCCCCCACTTCAATATCACCGGGCAGTGGTAGCTCGGTTGCAAGAGTAACGGATTAGCAACCGGAGTTCGAATCCAACCAAAGATCGTCGTGTACAAAGGGGGCTGGTGCACGTTAAATATATCGTGGACTCAAATGTCTTCACGTTGGCGTGGTGTGGAAATTTGGAGAACGGAGTGCCAGCTCAGAAGTGACCTCGTCATCTGAACCGCTGTTTGAAATTACGTGGTGTTGTCCTCGAGTCTTTTCCCTTTGGGTTTCATCCCGGCCGTCGCCAATAGCCCACTGTGTTCCTCCAGTGCGAAGTTAATTAATTCTCTACCTACCTGCGACGTTGATTAAAGTACTTACAACCAAGCAAAATACTTTAAATCAAGACCCATTGCAAATACTGATTTATTTTGCCGATAAAGATAGATAGGTATTTTTAATTAACGTCACACTGAAGACACAACGGGTTATTGGTGACGGTCCGGGATCAATCCCAAAGGGAAAGATCCTTCCCTGATCCCGGACCATCTCCAATAGACCTTTGTGTTTCTCTAGTGCGACGTTAATTAAAATACCTACCACTGAAGAGTGCATCTTTTTTCCAAGCACATGAGTTGGTGCAGAAAATTAATTGATATAAAATGACCATAGAGCGACAAACCTAAGCTCTTCTAAAGAAAAACTCTGAATGCGCTTTTAGTAAGTTACTTCCCAATTCCAAACTCGAGTTTGCCCCATGTTTATCTTTGTTCCCGGACGTTGTTTGAGCGATCTGTATGCAAGTCTTGTCCAAGACGCCTCCCTTATTCCTCACGTTACAACCTATACCACCAATGCCAAGAAAACACCAAACACAATTCCACGGAATTATTGAATAAAATTCAATTCATTTAAAAATACCCTCCGGGAAAGCTCATTTAATTCACTTCGTTTATAATTCATAAAAAAAATTACGGTCGGAGAACCCACTCTTTTATTTAAAAGAATATCGAGAGCATTTAATTTCTGCGACCACCTACTCTCCCGTGGGGAAAAAAGAGACCAACTCTTCTCTGCCCCTCTGGGGATTTTCCCTATTCCCTACGAATTTTCCCTCCATGTTTTTGTAATATCAAAGGACTCTGTTGCTTTGGGAAGATATTATTGAATTAAACTTCTCACGGGTAGTCTCTTTCTTTTCTTCCATTCGCTCTCCCTTTAAAATCTTTTCATTAAATCTTTCAAAGGGAAACGGGGAATAATTGCAAGCATTTTCGATAATACTGAAACAGATTCTTTGTATTACTTCGCGTTTTCTTAATTGCTTCCAATTTTTATGCGTTCCTCGAAAATGGTATTATTTGAATGGGGAAAATGGCAGCGGAAGGATTTCTTTTTTTTATCGTTTGCTGCTTTTTTATTGAGTAAAGTAACTCGTGTTTTAAGAAAATTAAATATTGTTTTATTGAGGAGCATCGTTTGCGATGTTGGCAGAGTTGGTATTTAATGAGAAATGAAGGGGAAATATTTTAAGTAATTGATTAGTTTTTATTGTGGTGGAATTCGAATATTTTTATGAGCCGATGCCGACGGGTGTTTGATTCGATTTTTTTTCGTCGGATGTTCATCAGGTTTTTGCAGCTAAGTTGGACTCGTTCGCTAAAAATAGACTGGTTTAGTTTTGGTCTCTTTATAGGTTTTTGTAGACGTTTTTCGTAGTTTTGGCGTTAACCCTTATGGTGGTTGTCTCGACGAGGCATCTCGGGGCCACCGTAACCCGGTTGGAAGAGTAACGGACTCCAGCCAAAGACCGTCGTGTTCAAGGAGGGGGTGCACGTTAAATCTGTCGTGGCCTCAAATGTCCTCACGTTGGTGTGGAAGTTTGGAGAATGGGATGCCATCTCAGATTTGACTTTGTCATCTGACCGTGGTTCAAAATTACGCGTGTTGTCCTCTTCGGTCAAAACTGGTCATATCTTGATGGACGAGATATCTCGTCGAAACCACTTGGAGATTTGAGCTTTGGCATGATGAATAAATTTACGGTTTGTTATCCGCATAAAGGGGATTAGAAAATTCAATACCGTCGATGATGTACCTAATTTAGAGTACTTTTTTCCAAATATACTAAGAGTATCAGTTCGAAATTTATTTTATGTACTCGACAGACATTGGCTTATAAAAGGGTAGTCAGATTCAACCTCACAATAATCATGCCACGCGATTGGTTATCGAAAATCAACCCGGAAAAGTGTGACACATCTTCCGATTTGACGGTGCAATCCAGAGATATGCGCGTCGAGAGTTTGATGACGTTACTTCCGGTCATTCGAAATTTCAGCGCTAAAAACAGCAAACAAACTATCCTTTTAGCGTCCCTGGGGTTGTCAGTATCTTAGAGTAAATCGAGACACTCGTACAAAATAAAGCAATTGCTGAACGACAGATAAATTCATCACTGCTACTGATTAATGAAAGTAGTTAACAAGCGATTGTGAAAAGTAAGTTACGGATACAAAATTGTGGTACTTACGGTTTTGAAATGAAAAAGATTGCTATAAAGTGGATGAATGAAGCATTAACCCTCCAAGATCTGACCAATTTTGAGAATTTTTTTGCAATTGGCAAAATCTTGATGACGAGATATCTCGTCCATCAAGATCTGCTAATGGTTTTGCTAATGACGAGATATCTCGTCAATACTACCACCAGGAGGGTTAAAAATCACTTTGAAGCATCAATCAGCTTGACATGATTAAGGTCGCTAAATAGACACCATTTGTATCTTAATATGAAACAGTAGAAACTAATAGGGACACAAACGTAGATAAATCAATCTAGAAAGCTGTTTTTGAGCTTCAAGAAAGTTGTCTATTTATTTTTTGCTTTTGTGTTCTAGTTCTCACTAGTAGCCACAATTACGCGAGAACTATTCTAATCAGAATTTTCTGTTCTTTATGTATGAATATTAGAAGGTAGCAGGAATTGCTCTCAGAAGTACCTTACTTCAATTTCTTGAAGTCGGTTATTGAGCCTGCTTTCAAACAAACTCAATTGTTTTTTTGATACTGATGAATTAATTTTAAATTCGTCAAGGCTAGAAAAGAAAGAAAGAAGCTAGAAAAGCTCAACAAAATCAAGATACAACATTTTTCGTGTACATGAGAAATTCTCACTTTGAAATGTGCTTTAAAAATGCAGAAATGCTGAGATATCTAGATTGTTTAGAATTTCATGCATACTTTTTATTGCAAATTCGTAAGATTCTTGATTTTTTATCATAAATGCATACCTTTAGTCGACGTATGCCATTAGTATACATTTTGTTCAAAACCTTTTCTGTGAATGTGATGAACATACAACTGCCTCTTAAAGATTTTTATTTTGCATCATCTTTCATTGCTTTTTGTCAATCGGTAATTCCTTATTGGTTATTCAATTCCATAGCGAGCTTATATCTTGCTTCGACGTCAGAAGACGCCTGACGCAGTCATGCTCGTGACGTCATCGCTCTTTGTGTTGCGGGTTTATGAACATTTCCCTTGAACTCTTTTTATGTAGAATATTTTCGTCTTCATCAGCGTAAAGTTTTTGTTTTTACAATCGCATTTAGTTGCATTTCTCAATAGAAGACAAATCGTAGAAAATTAGTTGACTACCAAATTTCATTCAAACTACATTACACAAAAAAAATCTAATTTACAGCAAAGTGAGAATTACGGTAGAAAACTCAAGAGATCTGATTTTATGTTCCATTCTTACGAATTTTCGATAGCACATACATTACTTTTTTGCAGTTATTAACTCTATTTCTATACCATTATTCTTAGTTTCTAGCATATTATTTGCATCCCATCTCTCTCTTTATCACATTTTATTGTTATAAAGCGCAATAAAGACAGCTTAAATTGCAAGGAATTCAAATTAAGAATAATCCATTTTACAAAAAGATTCCTCAAAAGGATATTAAATTCGCTTCAGTATCATTTTGTAACTGACGAATGTTCTGGAATAATGTTTTATGGAGAAAAGCAGAGTGAAATCACATTTGAAACACTTCATTAAATCGCGTATAAAAATCTAATAATCTTTAGGTAAATCCGTAACGAATGTTGAGGAATTAATTACTTAATCCTATTTAAACACGAACATTTACTTAATTTTTACAAAGCAGACGTTAGTTTGTTACTTTTTTATTCGAATAAAAATTTCTCGAATGTAGACTTTATTGATTATTTATTTTGTTTATATCTTGGCTTCGCATCGTTGGCAACAGGTTTAATGTCTAGTCGTTTGGTTTTAATTAATCAGCACGATCTTTATATTTTTCAACTACGTATTTAGACCGTCTGCAACAGCAGTTATATTGTTTTAAATGTTCTCCCGCTTATCGGTGTGGTGATTATTTTTGTTTGTGTTTATTCTTTAATCTGCGCCTTTTCGATTTAATTTGCTTGCAGTGAATTCCCTATTTTTGCTATAAAATATCGAACCACTTACACACAGCATGATACTGAGGCGAAAATTTAGTATTTTCCTTTTATGAAATGGTTTATTTTAAAAGGTCAAAGATGAAATCCTGAAGAAGGTAGGGTTCAGGTAGGTAGACAGGCATTTAATTAACGTCGCACTGGAGTAACAAAACGGGCTATTGGCGACGGTCTGGGATCGAACCCGAAGCGAAAAATCCAAGGACAATACGCAATTTTGAATCAGGGTCAGATGACAAGACAACACGTTAACTGGCACCCCATTCTACAAACTTCCACACCACGCCAACGTGAGGACATTTGAGTTCACGTCAGATTTAACGTGCACCAACCCTCTTTGTACACGGCGGTCTTTGGTTGGTTTCCAATTCGCAACACTCCGGTTGCTAGTCCGTGACTCTTCCAACCGGGCTACTATTGCCCAAAGGTATAGATTAAATGTTCCGTTGATGAGTCAAACTTTGTTGCTGTAAGCGAAAGAGAACTTCGAATTCATGATTGTAAATTGGTCTTCTTGTATTCCATCGGGCTCCGGTAGCCCGGTTGGAAGAGTAACGGTTTAGCAACCGAAGGATTGCGAGTTCGAATCCAACCAAAACCCGTCATGTATAAAGGAGGCTGGTACACATTAAATCCGTCGTGGCCTCAAATGTCCTCACGTTGGCTTGGTGTGGAAGTTTGGAGAGTGGGGTGCCAGATCAGGTGTTGCCTCGCCATCTGACCGTGGCTCAAAATTACGTGGTGTTGTCCTCGAATCTTTCTCTTCGGATTTGATTCCGGACCGTCGCCAATAGCCCGTTGTGTTGCTCCAGTGTGACGTTAATCAACTTACCTACCTTGTATTCCATCAAGCGCAGCAAGAACATTTGCTAAATTTAGTTCCGAGAACGTTTGTCACTCTGAAATAAAGAGCAAAATAATAATCATTGAAAATTAATTAACAGATTTCGTAACTTTTATTTTTTATATATGTGATGCCATTGATGTACCTATGAAAATGATATCGGTAGTTCTATACTTCACCCTTCAAGTAATTTCGACACGATTTATGTCGTCCAGTAAGATCTGACCAATTTTGCTTATGACGAGATATCTCGTGCATTAAGATCTGATCAGCTTTGCTAATGATACGTGGCCGAGAAAACCACCTGGAAAGTTTTACTAGTTTTTCAAAAAAAAAGTTTTAAGGAGTGGAAATGAACTGTTGTCTTCTGACTTTTTTAACTGAAAACTAATTTCGTAGCAAATTTTTTACTACACTTTGCTTTCTTTCAATCGAAATATCTTCTAAATTGGAATGAGAAATTAAGCAGTAGGTAGCAAAACTATTTTCATAGGAAATTCAGTTCTAGATCAATACTTTTACTTAGAATTCGCGTAGACTTTTAGGTTTGGGTCTAATTTCGTGTCGTTTTTCAGAGTGGAAAGTGTGATGTATCGAAAACTAAGTGCTAGCTATGAAAGGCTTTTTCGGTCTACTTTGTATTGTTCTTTTGTATTTCTTGTAGCTATCTTACCGTCGTGTTATGAGAGGCATTTTCTGTCAAGCTAAACGTTGGAAGTAGTGTTTACTGCGACGAAACGTATTTCCTGTACACATATTCCGAATGTGACGCCACTTGGCTTGTTTTCGAATACGATTAAGCATGTCGCCATTGAAAATTCTAAAGAATTAATAGATAGTTGAATGGTCAACACCAACTAGATTAATTTCCAAACGTCGCCAAAACGGTGATAAGCAACATTTTAAGGAAAACCCTCTTTCAATCATACGAAAGCATTTGGGTAGTGGAATTAGTCTTCACTTTTCGTCTGGTTTATTTATTTGCACTGAAAATACCTCTTATAAACGGGACCGTGGTGGCTAAGTGGGTATGCCCACTGCTCTAGCAACCTTCGAGTTGTAGTAGGCGCAGGTTCGATTCCTTTCGGGTGCAATCCTCCCTAGGTGTATTTCTCTTTTGTGTCAGTAAAACTTTCATTGTGTGTCTATTACTCGTGTCTGGCTTCAGTATGGCCAAATATAGCCCTTGAACCATGAAACTCCAAAACCAACCTCTTATAAATAGCAATATACACTGGCCTAATATTTCTAAAACATTTTCTCTCAGGGCACATCTCCTTTAGGTGTGTACCGGCTTCACGAACCCGAATTAGTGATCTTTCACGAACTAGTGATCTTTTCCTTTCTCATGGGGTTTACCGTCTTCAGTAAACACGGGGGTCGAACTGCCGGGAAACCCAAGCGATCTTTATCTCCTCATCACTATTCCCCCATTCATCTTTTTTCCCCCTTTCGCAGCATTTTTTCTTGACATTGTCTTATGTTTTGGCGCAGCTTGGCAAATCTGACCCCTGCGCTATAAAACCAAGCCCAACATCCTAAAATTTTTATACACAATAGCCTTAATCCTTTCATAGGCAGCCCCTGAATTGACAGCTTTGAAACATGAAATTGTTTCAATTCTGTAGTTTGCTTTGTTCATCCTAGACACATTTCACCATCGACCCTCTAAAGAAACAGACGGACCATGTGGGCGGAGACGATGTCGTAATATATCTCTGAAGGATAAATAACAAATCGACTTAGCCGATTGGCTATGAAAGCGCAAACTAGTGTTTTTGATCACGGCAGATAATCACTTTAACCAATCAATAATTTAGGATTGATGCTTTTACCCACAGCCACGTGACAGATCTTCAAACCGAGCAACTGGAAGAAATAACATGAAGTTACGGGCACATGCTCCGTCTATTTCATTTTAAGGTCGATGCATTTCACCTGTTGTAATCGAAAGAAACGAGACTGAAAACAAACTTGAACTCCAGGCTTTATTTCATGAGACGTTGTTTACCCCAAACCAATCCGGCTTCACCAGGACTTTCCACCGCGTATTTTTTTCTCTCTCCTATCTTGAAGTCTATTAGCAGTAAATAGTGCCAGAGGAGTGCCTCGGGCTTTTTTACGCATCATATTTTCGTTTTATGTACGCGTCCAAATAAGCAAAAACCCAATTTCCAATGTTCTCCGGCGTATTTCGTTGGTAAACCAAAAAAGGACATAAAAGAATCGTTTCTCTCCTGTTTGTCCGGAGTCGTAAAATCACACGGTAGCCTCGACCCAGACTCGTTTTCCTTTCCATAATTATTACGGGGGCAGGCATTTTCCAGAGGGGGTCGTTTCCGGGCCCCCTGGTGTCCTTAATGCCCCTTCTCCTAACCCACTGGCTAAATTTGGGAGGATACAGTCAGCACCGCATACGGGAGGTTGAATATATTACGGGGAGAGTAGCAGACGCCGATGATGACCTCTCATGACTCAGGGACGGAGAATATGTTATTGCATCTGGCAACGCCCCCTTTTATGCTTGTTTTGGTTGGGGGGGGGGGTTCTGCTACTCCGTGATTAGTTCGATCCGAGCATTTTTTTTCTGCAAGAAGCTTGGCTTAATAACTGTAATAGAAGTGTATGAATGAATAAGGTTAATGGTGGGGTTGTGTTCTTGGAGTTAAATGTCTTGCTACTGTGTAATTTTAGTTCCAGGGGTGACTCGTCCATTTTGGGTTTTCTCGTGATGTCAAATTGCATTTTTTGGCGCAACATGACCGCATTTCGAATTTAGTAGCGTTGATCGAATGATTTGATCAGTATTAGTTGCCCTGAAGCAAGAAATGTACAAAAACGTGTACAGGGTGATCGCAGTTAACAGCGCAATAATTCTGTACCTTGGTTGAAAAAGAGTCAATGTGTCCAAATTCGCCGATTTTGATGTATGTCCACAAATAATTCCACTGGAGAGAAATTTATGCTAAAAAAAGTAAAAATGATCTGTCAATGCCAATGCCAGTATCAAAACATTTGAAATTTTTTTGTATCCTCTATTAATAATTAAAATAATAAAAATTACTATATCAGGTGGTTATAAACTTGCAAATTGGCCATTTTTGTACCAAGGTACAGTTGTCTACTTTGTGTTTGGCGCATCGTGGCCAAATATGGTCCTTGCGCCATAGAAACCCAACATTGTCGAAAAACACCCGAAAAGGTATTGCCCGTTTTCCGATGGGACTTCATCCCGGAGATGAGCACTTATAATTGGTATCGAAAGCACACATTCAGATTTACATATCAATCTGATTCCTCATTGAGCCGCGGTAGCCTGGTTGGAGGAGTAACGCATTAGCAACCGGAGGGTTGCTAGTTCGAATCTAGCCAAAGACCGTCGTGTACAAAGGGGGCTGGTGTACGTTAAATCTATCATGCCTCAAATGTCCTCAGGTTGGCGTGGTGTGGACGTTTGGACAGTGGGGTGCCAGCTCAGGTGTGAACCTCGCCATCTGACCTCGGTTCAAAATTACGTGGTGTTGTCCTCGATCTTTCCCTTCGGGTTTGATCCCGGACCGTGATCAGTGGCCCGTTGTGTTGCTCCAGTGCGATGTTAATTAAAACACCTACCTGATTCTTTATTTTCGTTTCAGTTGACTCGGATAACGGCAATCCCAGGAAAGCCTAAAGGGTAGTTTTATGTTTTAAGCGATGAAATTAAGTATGATCGGATGAGACGTAAAAAAAAACTATCGCATAAAACTTCCCACCATCAGGAGGGTTAATTGATCATTTTGGTACCTCATGTTGAAATTAAAAACTGATTGCTTTCTTATTTCAAACGAATTTTTGAGTTGTTTTGTTACTTTTTTTTGTCACAAGAGCTAAACTTATAAATTTTTCGAAGGAAATAAATGGCTCTTTGATATATCACGAATACCGAATGACGAAGATATTGCCGTTTTTTGATGATGACGACATCAAGATTAGGTCAGTTTTATTCTAATGACGAGAAATCTCGTCCATCAAGATCTGGCGAGTTTTGCAAATGACGGGATATATCATCACGAAGAATACCGATTGAATTCCAAACAATTAAGGTATTGCCTTTTTGGATGATGACGACATCAAGATCAGGTCACTTTTTTTCTAATGACGACAATTTGTCCATGACCTGGCGAGTTTTGCAAATGACGGGATCAAGAGTGCCGATTGAATTCCAAATAACGAAGATATTGCCATTTTTGGATGATAGCCAAACGACATCAAGATCATGTCAGTTTTTTTTCTAATGACGATAAATTGTCCATGAAGATCTGTCGAGATTTGCAAATGACGAGATACCTCGTCGAGGCAACCATCTGGAAGGTTAAGGTCTGGGATAGGCTTAACCCTCCCCAGCCCCCCGATAGGTGTTCCAACTCCAGGGAAACGATTGCTAATCTGTACACCTGCTTTCACGGCAAGCGCAGTATGTGTGCGGGAAAGCCCACTCGTAGGGAAAATTTGAAGTCCCTTTTTCCCCTACCAGCCTGAAAGCGGCTATTATAATTCAATCTCCGAAGCTGCAGAAGTCTCCATACATAATGAAGTTAATCGAATCCCGAGTCTTAACTCCAAAACCCTTTTGTTCGTGGAGTCAGACGTTCGTCTGGACACACTCCAAACGACCCTCTCGCGTTACTCGGGGGCTATCGAATGCCACGCAAACAATCAACAGATGACAACGAACAGCTGCACGATAATCATCGGTTGCAGACGACTCTGGGATGCGGAGCTTCGGTTGCCATTCCGAGGGAAAAAATGACAGCTTATTATTTTTTCCCGCCGAGCCTTCGATGAGACAATAGAACTATTTTCTGTTTGTGCCGTTCGTTCGATTTTTTTTTTGTTCTCCCTTGACAAGCTGTCGTAAATTTGATTATCTTGTCCGCTTTTCGCTGATAGTTAAGGAAGAGTGCAAACGATCTATGCGTGTTCCAGTTTTGATAACCGGAGCACTGTTCTTTTTCTGAATTTGTGTCATGTAAATGGCAATCGTACGTCAACTTGGTTTATTTTTAATCCTATGCCGGAAGGGAATGGTTTTCATTTCTCTTGCTGCTCAATAGGAATAAGAATTTAGTTCATTTTATTCATGCGGGGATCTTAGAATAAACGAATATTTTTTTTTGATGTTTGAGAAGAGTTGTGTTATTTTTCTTTCTAACCGGGACATTTTCAACCCTCTGCTGTTCGAGATACCTCGTCCATCAAAATCTGATGTTTGGTAATGACGAGATAAAACTGCCTTACTACTCTAAAGGAATGAAGAACTAGGGTGGAAGAAACAAAGTATCCCTTAACCAAACCTGGTCACCCCCTGCATTTAATTTTAAAAAGACACTTTCTCATCCTTTCTTTAAAACAACCCCTCCGAGGGATCAAGACGCCCACGCGAATCTGCCAAACAAGACTTCCAGGGAAAGAGCTCCAAGAACGGTAGCTCCATCACCGACACTAAGAATCCACTCCCTCCACAGAACAGGGGGGTTGACCTGACCCCGCTCTTTCACACTTGCAGTACCCCGCATGCGTTCGACGGGGGGAGCGCCAAACGATCATTTCATGCCCACATGAAAGGTCGCTTGCAGCTGCCAGACTCATCAGGGGATTTGGAAAAGCTCTCGGGGCTGCAAACGAGAATCGAGTGCGAGAGGGGGGATTTTGAGGAGGGTTAGGGAAGGGGTTGAGGTTCTTTTTCCAGCGTAATCGTCTGCAGCGAAAAGCGCTGTCGCTTGTCACTTGGAACATGTTGGGGTTGATGGGATGAGGGTTTCGCTGTGGGGGATCGTTTCTTGGAATGCCTTATTTGTCGTCTGCGTGTTAGGAAATCGTCTGGTAAGTAGCTGGTATCTAATGGATTTGACCGTTTTTGCCCTCGTCCCAGCCAGGCCGCACACTGGAGCAGCATGAGGTAAAACATGCGATATGCGCATGCCTACTCCGCTTCTGTATAGGAGCCGCGGTAGCCCGGTTGGAAGAGTAACGGATTAGCAACCGGAGGGTTGCGAGTACGAATCCAACCAGAGACCGTCGTTTAGACGGACTTGCAACCGAAGGGTTGCGAGTTCGAATCCAGCCAAACACCGTCGGGGGGCTGGTGCACGTTAAATCTGTCGTGGCCTCAAATGTCCTCACGTTGGCCTGGTGTGGAAGTTTGGAGAGTGGGGTGCCAGCTCAGGTGTTGCCTCATCATCTGACCGTGGTTCAAAATTACGTGGTGTTGTCCTCGGATCCTTCCCTTTGGGATTGATCCCGGACCGTTGTGTTGCTCCAGTGTGACGTTAATTGAAATCCCCCGTCGTTTAGAAAGGGGGCTGGTGCACGTTAAATCTATCGTGACCTCAAATGTCCTCACATTGGCGTGGTGGGGAAGTTTGGAGAGTGGGGTGCAGCTCAGGTTTGATCTCGTCATCTGACCGTGGTTCAAAATTACGTGGTGTTGTCTTCGAATCTTTCCCTTGGGGGATTGATCCCGAACCGTCGCCAATTGTGTTGCTGCAGTGCGACGTTAATTAAAATACCTACCTTACCATTTCCGTACAGAAAACATGTCCGTACGCATGCTTACTTCAGTCAGTTTAGTGTCACAGGACTGATGTTCGACCATTGTGTGGCTTGCCCTACATGTTTAAATTTATTTACTCGCAATCCATATTCTGTACATCTTTCATATGTAATAAATATTTTTGTTCAAGAACTAATGATTTATCGCGGTTTTGACGATGCTTGGGGTTTATTTTAATACAAGCTCCACGTTGAAACAGCACTCGAGTAACATACCAAGTTGCCACAATTTTCAAGAGTTTATACCAAAACACCAGCGCCCTCTATATTTAGCTTTCCAGGAAACCCAATCCAATAAATGGAAACCAGGTTTACCATATTTCAATTTCAATCAGATTTTACGAGTTGCATGTACAACGCAGTTGCAAATAAAAGTACTGGAAAATAATTTGAATAGAACAAATATTGTTAGAAGGATTGAAATGTGGGAGTATGAATGAAATACACAATACTCTTTTAAAGTATAAACGAAATCAAAAACAAAACTTCTTCGAACAGAAAGCGAAATATTCCTTTCACACCGAAGAATAATTCTAATTTCCAGAACTCGAAAACTGTTATTTTTACTTCTAAAAGAAGACTTGTTTTAAATATATTTACTCAGAAAACAAAACTCTTGTCGCATTCTTTATAAATTGTTTTGCGAATATATATCCAACCGGTTTCCTTTCACATGTACCTTCGAGTTGCAGGCGGCGCACGTTCGATTCCTGCCAGATGCATTCCTCCCTGGGTGTATTTCTCCTGTATCAGAAAAACTTTCGTGTGTCTATTACTTGATATTGTATGTCGTATCTGGAGCAGCATGACCAAATATGGCCTTTGCGCTATAAAACCCCAAAATTAACCAACCATCCTTTCATCTGCCCAGGAACTAAAACATAGCTTATGAATAAGGCTCAGTCGCATTATTGATCTCTTACCGGCTTATTATTGTTGTGAACTTTAGATTTTTTTTCAAATTTCCTATTCCAGAATTTTTTTTACAGAGAACGCCACGGTAGATTAAATTGTTTCAGTTCTCCGACTATAATTTTGGCATTCAGTCGCATAATTTATAGAAACAAATCTGCTTTTAAGATTTCCAGAAATAATTCCATTCTCGAAATTGTGTTTTTCTAAACGTTTTGGGCAGCAACGCTTTCAAACGGCATTTCTTAAAAATTTAGCACAATTATTATACATCGGGTGCCGTTTAAGGTTTGAAGATAATGCATTAGATAAGAGATTTGCCCTGTTGTATTTTCCTTTTAAAAAGTCGAACTAACGCTAAATGCGTAAATAACTGAAAACAAAAATTTACATATGTCAAAACACATTAGTGAGTTGTTGACACTTGTGATTAAGGTTGGCGAATTGTGTAGTGCAGTGAATTTTTGTCTTTCGTAACGGTAAATGTTGTTTTTCCATAAAAATTTATGTGTGAATAAATCGTTTTATAATAAAAAGAACATGTTATTTGATCTTTTATATTAATTTTGAAGCTGTAAAGTAAATTCGGATCTTTCCCTTTGGGATTGATCCCGGACCGTCACTAATAGCCCATTATGTTGCTCCAGTGTGACGTTAATTAAAATACCTACCTGAATAAGTAAATAAACATTCTGTGCAACTTGGTATTTTCTTTAAAATCGTTTCTCTTAAGGTGTATGTATACACTAAAACATTTTTTTAAAATTTTGACTTTAACAATCCAGTTTTTTCACAATAGGTCATTGGTTTGTGCTTAAACTCATTTTAGTGTGAAAAATTGTGATTAAACTACTCATTAATTATCTAATTTAGATATAATTAGCTAATTAGCATGATTTTTGAACAGTGGTATCTCAAATTCTAATGTGTTCAGAAAGACAATTCCTGTTGGAAATTATTCCTAATATTATTCTTCATGTTTTGACCCTCCACCGATTTGCTAGAGGGAATACGTTCTTTTTAACAATTTTTTTCACGAAGCAAGTCTAAGAAATCAAGATTTTTTCAGGAATTTCAACATTTAAAAATCAACTAAAATTTCATTTCTTAACCAATAACTTCGACTGAGGGTCAAAACATCCACTGTATTGAAATAGATTATGACACAAAAATAATTATAATAGATCAATTCATTGTTGAGTTATCACTTTTCGAAAGAAGCATCCTATTGCAAGAACATAGTGCTTCAGAAATCGAGTTTCAAGTTTTGAAAATGTGTTTGTTTATGGTGTCATTACCTAACCCAAACCCTTGTAACTTGAAAACTATTTCGAATATATACAAGATCTTGGTATCGTCTGAAAATTAAGGGGTTGGACAATATTTTGAATTATTAAAAAATAGATCTATATTTTAGTCAATTTTCGTTATTTCTAGTGTATACATACACCTTAAAGAGTTAAAAAGGAAGCTTCTTCGTATCACGTCCGGGTCACCAATGTGGGGATTTGGAATGATATAAAGAAATAACTTCACGAACACACTCAAAGACGCCATCCGTTCTTTCAGAATTTCAAACCCTCTTTCAATGGCCATTTCCTGCAGCGAAACTTTTGTTTGCAGTCTACATCTCATCTCCGCATTGTATTTTATTTAAAAGGAAATACTCCTCCACGATAACCATTAGATTCAAAGAAATAGGTTATAGCGATACAGGCCGATTCAGATAACACAAGGAGATCATTCCGTTTCCCGGGGTCCGAAATTATTTCACATTCTCCCGTTTCTCCCATTCACAAAAACGGGAAAAGCAAAAAAAGGGGCCTCTCCCGAAAAAAAACAAGAATAGCGGTTCCAATTTGACGTAAGATGCTCTCCACCTCAAAACCACCGAAAACGCTCCCAAATCTATTTCCTGGAAAAAGGAAATATACTTTTCAGTCCTTTTCCCGGAATATACATTCTTTTCCCGTTTGTTTGTTTCGTCCCTGTTTCCCTTGCCACTGTGTTTCCTGGTCATTTTTCATAATAAAATAAAAAATACTCTTCAGAAAAATGTTTCTCCTCTGCAAGAAAAAGTGACTCGCAGAAACAACCGAATTATAGGAGGAAAGAATAGGATTTTTCTTTTGTTAATGCGGTTGTTGTCTTATTTATGGCGAGTTATAACCAAAAACCTGCGGCTTCATAGAAAAGTCATTTTTCTCTCCTTGACTACGATGCTCGTTTTTTCCCTACCTTTTTTCCCCTCCGAAAAGTCCCCGTGTATTCCCGAGTTTTTTTTGCGTCTTGTTCCGAATCTTTCATCAAATAGCGATCAGGAAAACCGGGCTTAAAAAAATGGGGTGGTCTTGTTTTTGTGCACCCCCTTTCCTGTTTTTCTTATCTGATCCCGTTTTGGGGTTGTTTAAATTTTTGAGGGGATTTAATGTTTCGGGAGGTCGGGATCGGGCGAACGTGTTTTTCTCTCTTTAACGTTGCTTGTAATTCAAAGGAAGAATGAGACGGATGTGTTTTAACTTGTAAGTTGAATTAAAGTCGCACTGGAGCAGCTCAACGGGCTATGGGCGACGGTCCGGGATCCATCCTGAAGGGAAAGATCCGAGGACAATAGATTTTGATGAGGTCACACCTGAGCTGGAACCCATCTCCACACCACTCCAACATGAGGGCATTTGGGGTCACAACCTATTTAACGTGCACCAGTCACCGCGTACAAGACGGTCTTTGGCTGGACCTGAAGGAGGACAATACCTCGCCATTTGAACCACTGTCAGATGACGTTACAGCCACCAGGAGGGTTAATCAAGACAAATAAAAGCTGAAACTGAATTCTACGAATTTCAAATCCATAGCTAAAATAGGCTTAATGATTTTAAAATTTCTTTTCGCTCTCCTGCAAAATATGCCGTGTCGAGTCCGGGTTTTAAATGTATAAAAGAGATGGGTTGGGTTTTATAGCGCAAGTGCCACATTTGGCCTAACTCTATCAATTAACGGCAAGTAAATAGACATAAACACACGAAAATTTCTATTAACATCGAAGAGAGAGAAATAGATCCAGGGAAGAATCGAACCGGCGCCGCCTACAACTCACAGGTTGAGCTTTTTTCAAGAGTAAACAGGAGTACAGGGGATACGTCCCCGAGCCATAACTAATCACCAAAACCAAAGCGGTCAGTGGAAGGGAGGTCACCTCCCGACTACCTTGCGATTCGGCGAGTGCCTTTTTGTTTCGTACTAGCTGATTTTTATGTTTATTAATCCCCAGATCTATATTTTTAACTTAAAATTATCTCCCCTATGTAATATAATTATATAAATTGCATTTTCTTTATGGAGTGGAGATGAGATGTTTGAAAGAGGGTGCTCCGAAAGTGATAGGTTCTATCTTATCTAGCCCTCAGGGGCAATCTTCTTTAGGTGTGCACGGGCATCACAACCCCAAGATACCCGGGATCTTTCCTCTTTCATTTTTACTCACCTACCCTTCGGGGCCGTGGTAGCCCGGTTGGAAGAGTAACGGTTTAGCAACCGGAAGGTTGCGAGTTCGAATCCAACCAAAAGACCGTCGTATACAAAGGGGGATGGTGCGTGATAAATCTGTCGTGGCCTCGAATCTCCTCACGTTGGCGTGGTGTGGAAGTTTGGAGAGTGGGTGCCAGCTCAAGTGTTATCCCATCATCTGACTGATTCAAAATTAAGTGGTGTTGTCCTCGGATCTTTGTCCTCGAATCCCCAAGATCGGTCAGGGATTGATCCTTGACCGTCGCCAATAGCCCGTTGTGTTGCTCCAGTGCGACGTTAATTAAAATACTTACATATCTACCTCACCAACCCTTCAGCTTTTTCTTCTCTCATTGTGTTGTCTGTCTTATGTTTGGCTTAGCTTGGCCAAATATGGCCCTTGCGCCATAAAACCTGAAAACAACCGACCTATCCTATCGTAGGTTGCTAGTGCAGTGGTCGAACCCACTGATCCACGGAAAAATATAAGAATTAGTCATCTGAGCGTTCGTTTTCGAATCAGAAACGTTTCCACCTCTAGCCCCGCGCTCTATTATCAGCACCCCTCTTCCTAGAACAATCGAACATTAAAAAACTTCCCACTCAGGGTTGATGACATGCAATCGAATCAAAGGGGGTTGGCACAACAATATGATAAATAGAAGAGGAAGCAAATCGACAAGTCTGGAATGAGGAATATATTTCTCCCTAAATTCGAAACGTTCGAAAGATGATGGGAAGCACGTTCTAACTTCCCACACACGTGTTCCATTCGAGACTAATTTAATTTTCGTCTGCAAATCAGACGAGAGGGGTTGACTGGAGGACGCGATTTATAACATCCCACACTCCACGGGGGTGCATGGAACGGTAGCGAAAAAAAAACCGACACTGACGATTGTACTATAAAGTGGCCTGGACTATAGATAAAAAAATGGTTGGGTCCCAATAGTACAAATTAAGGGCTGGTGGGGATCCAGGAATATGGTGATTGAATTTATCATCTACTCTGAATGCTCAATTTTTTTCCTCGGCTGCCCCTCCTCCCAGGTCGCAAACGATACTGGAACCTCCTCCTCCACCCCGGTTTTTTCTTCAATTCAGTTCAGTTCACCTCCCTGGGGGTGCCCTGATTACCTCGTTACTCCACTACCCTGGAAATTGATTTTTTTTCTATGGAAAGGGGGAGGAGTGTGTGTGTGTGTGGATTTTTTTTTGCGGAACGCAGACGATTTTTTCGCGGCAGACGATACGGGGGTGGGGTGGAAAGTTTTTCGTGTAAGCTCCGTGGCTCGACTTACAAAGTAATGGATCAGAACGGGATCTCGGGGTGGGATGTAAGCTCTAATTATGCATGAAACACGTCGGGGATTTGTGTAGGTACAGGTGCTTTGTTTCTTCGTTCATGTTTATGTGATTAAGGAGTTACGGGGTTCTCGGGTGTAGTGCGAGAGTTCTGGGTTTTTTTAATTCCGCTCGAGACCCTTTCAATTACAAAAAGGATTATCTGATCCTGTTCGTGGGAGGGATATGTAGGATTTGATGTTTCGCTCCTGCGGTGAAATCCATCGCAATACAATGTAAATCTGCACAGACAACTCCCAATCATCCGCTGAATGGGTTACATAAGAAACGAAATTCGCCGATAGGGGGAACACTTTTTGCTACACTGGACCCTCTTAAACACCCTCTGGGGGTTCCCATGAATATGTCCGTTCTACGAGCTAGTCTTCTAGCATGACTTCAAGTCAGTTTTGATCTCGACGAATATAATCTTTTCTAAGGTTCTTTCGGAGCCGCGATAGCCCAGTCAGTTGAGTCGAGGATTAGCAACCAGAGGGTTGCGAGATTGAAATTCGATCCAACCAAAGACCTACGTGTACATGAGTGCTGGTGCACAATAAATCTATTGTGACCTCAAATTTGACGTGGTGTGGAAGTTTGGAAAGTGGAGTGCTGACCTCGCCATCTGACCGGAGTTCAAAATGATGAGATGCTGTCTTCGGATTAATTGCGAACCGTCGCCAATAGCCCGTTGTGTTGCTCCAGTGCGATGTTAACTCAACAACCGCCCCTCCAGAAAATATTTTTCTCCTTCAGGGTGAAAATCGCCAAATTTGGCGGTACTTTGCTCTGTGTGGTGATATTCGGGTCCTAATATAACGGACCGTTATAGAGTAATAACGGATTTGCTTGTCATGTTTAGTCCTTCCTCATTTACACTGCTCATTTTTCAAAGTTCTACATTTTGTCTGCCGCTTAACTGGTATAGTGGTTGGTCATAGAGTTCATCTGCTACGCAGTAGATTCGAATCTCGGTTAGTAAGGGCATCTATTTTGGTGATTAGCCCTGTTAGGAATAGCGGCGGCTCACCAACTGGATATACTTATGACAAACTGATTGTTACTTATGAAGAACTCCTTCATAAGTAACAATCAGTTTGCTCCTTGTAGTACCGAAGAGATAGTGGTCAGGCTAATGCCCGAAATAAAAACAATTTGAATCGGAAATTTTAAAAGCGCGATAACTAATATTTTCCCTACTGTAATATTTTCTGAGTGTGTACTCGAAAAAAATGGTTTTGACCGAGTATATCTCGGGAACTTTAATTTAGCGGTTAATCTTTATTGACTGCCCCTTCTGTGCCTCCCCCGCAACGCACCGATCCTTTTAACAAATTTTCCACCCTACGGCGAAATTAATCAACCACTTAGTTAAGGTCGGCAACTCCCGGGGATAGTTAACTTTCATTAACCCGCAAATTATTGCCCGGCAATTAACTTTTTCCACCACAGCATCGATTAACAGACCCTGCTATTAACGAAAAGAACCAACCACCAAAATCCCACAATCCATCAAAGAAATTCATTTTTTACTGATTTAAAATCCAAACTCGAGATCGATCAGACGAATGTGGACCCCTCTTTCAGAATAAACTCCGAAAACCACCTGATTTTTTTCACCCACCCCCTTCTCGTCTACAAACGGGTCCACGCATAACTCCCTCCCCCTATCGATTAATCGATGACGTCGGTCTCTGATGGACTTCCCTCTTGCGCCCCTCTATGAGGCCCCCCTCGGGGGGCGAGTATTTTGAGGGGGCTGCGCATGTGGGTTAAGCCCCTGCCGCTGCTTATCTGCCCGGCAAATCGAAACTGCTCCCTGCAGCCGCCTGCTTGAGTTTTATGGTTGTCGGGATGAGGGAGTTTTGCCTTTTTTGCCCTGGCTGTCAGACTCGGGGACCTGGCGGTCTTGGCGACGGGAGTTTGGCGAGAGGTAGAATTTGACTGATGGTTAAGTTCGTTAGAGTTTTATGACGCACGGGGACGTTTTCAGAGTAGGAGAGAGGGGCCTACACCCCCCCCTCCCGAAATATAGTTGACGTTACAGAAATAAATGTTGAAGTTAGCTTAATCGATCGAAATCGAAGTTTTGTGATCGTCGTGGTATCGTAAAATCATCGACAGGTCTCGAAAATAGTTAACCCTCCAAGTGGTTTTGACATGATATCGCGTCAATAAAGATCTGAATTTTGCTTAGGACGAGATATTTCGTCATCAGGATACTGCCGTTTTCTTGATAATCATTAGATCAAGATCTGGTCAGTTTTTTACTTGGACGAGATATCTCATCAAGATCTGGTTAGTTTTGCTAATGGTGTCTCGTCGCGTTTTTCAAGATGCCTCGTCGCGGCAACCACCACGAGGGTGAAACATATTTGGAAACGAAATGCTCATATAGCGGTAACCCAAGGTACCTTAGTGATCTTTTCTCCGCTCTGTTCTACTCTTTGCTTCTTCTACTCCCTCATTGATTACTGGACATGGTCTGTCTTGTGTGTAGCACAGCTTGGCACTGTAAATTATATATATGGTCCCGTATACCTGTAAATTACTCTTTCTGCGGATAACCTCTTCTGACCGTCGTTCAAAATTAGTATTGTATTCGGATCTTTCCCTCCGGAATGGTTCCTGGACCGTCTCCAATAGCCCGTTGTGTTGTTCCAGGCGACGTAAATTATCGTGGACACATTCGCTGGAAACAAAATAAAACTACGTCATCCGGGAGTAGGGAGAGTCATCCCTACTCAAAATGTACGTGCCCTGTTTCTATAGCGACCACCACCAACCAGCAATTCTTGTGGTTGACAGACAATATAAAATTTATTACAATATTGATTTCAATAAAATCGAATTTTGTTGAAAATTCTTTAGCTGTAGATCAAGCAAAATTTTTTTTTGCTCTAACCAGAAACAATTTTCGATAGTCGTTGCTTTAAACTGATTAGATAAGGAAAAATGATATCCATACTTGTGATTGCAACCGCGTATTAAACATTTTTCATCTGAAAATATAAAGCAATTCCTTAACCCTCCACGTGGTTTCGACGAGATATCTCGTCCATCAAGATCTGACCAGATTTGCTGATGACGAGGTATCAAGATGCTCAAGATATTCCAATCACGAGGTATCACGTCATCAAGATTTTTCAATTGTTTTATCACGATAAGATCAAGATCTGGTCAGTCTTTCGAAGTATCACGTCAAGATTTTCCAATTGTTTTATTACGATAAGATCAAGATCTGGTCAGTTTTTCGAGGTATCACGTCATCAAGATTTTCCAATTGTTTTATTACGATAAGATCAAGACCTGGTCAGTTTTTCGAGGTATCACGTCATCAAGATTTTCCAATTGTTTTATTACGATAAGATCAAGATCTGGTCAATTTTTATAATGACGAAATATCTCGTCCATCAAGATCTGATCAGTTTTGCCAATGAGATACCTCGTCGAGACAACCACAAGGAAGGTTGAGATATGTAGCAGATTTTGTTGCTCTAAATTTAATTTTTCTATTGCTTTAGCGAATGAAGCCAATTAGTTGTCCCCGGGTGTGCAATTGTGTCCTTGATTGTTTAAGTTCAATAAAATCGTCTGTTAAAACTTCAAAAAAAAAATTAAATCTTTCTTTTTAGTCCTCAAACATTCCGTTTCGAAAGTTCAATGCCTCAGAAAAGCGATTTATCGCCAATTGTGAGACCCCGCATTCCTGCTCAGAGCTGGCCTCCGCGATTTTTACGGCTGACCGTCTCTAAGAGGTAATTCAACACAACTTTTCCTAATTCTCCCCGTTCCCTTATTCTTTATTTCGCAATTACAACTAAATTGCGGTACCTTTTGTATCGCGGTAGCCAGCTTGGAAGAGTAACGGATTAGCAAACGGACGGTTGCGAATACGAATCCAACCAAAGACCGTCGTGTGTAAAGGGGGCTGGTGTGCGTTAAATCTGCTGTGCCTTGTAATGTCCTCACGTTGGCGTGGTGTGGAAGTTTGGAGAGTGGGGTGCCAGCTCAGGTGTGACCTCGATGCTTCAGGTTTGACCACTCGGATTGGATTTCGATTCTTACTCTCACAGCCACCATCCGATGTGGAATAGGATGATTGTGGCGGTGCAGATCAAAGTGAGATCCTTTTTACAAATTAATTTGAAAACATGTCGACTTAGTGCAGACATTCATAAACCGACAAACAATTCTTTTTACTATACAGCTCTTTGGAGGCAGGCAGGTAGGTAGTTTATTGACACCACACTGGAGCAACACAACGGGGTGTTGGCGAAGATCCGGGATCAATCCCTAAGGGAAATATCCCAGGAAAACGCCTCGTAATTATGAGCCGCGGTAAGATGACGAGGTCAACATCCGAGCTGTCACCCCACTCTCCAAACTTCCACACCACACCAACATGAGGATATTTGAGGCCACGACAGATTGCACTTGCATCATCCCTCATGTACACGACGGTCTATGGTTGGATCGAGTTTCGAACTCGCAACCCTGCGGTAGATCAGCCGAGGCCGTCGTGGCTCAGTGGTTATGTCCACTGCGCTAGCAACCTTGGAGTTGTAGGCGGCGCAGGTTCGATTCCTGTCAGCTGCATTCCTCCTTGGGTGTATTTCTCTCTGCGTCAGTAAAAACTTTCATTGTGCGTATATGTCTATTACTTGGCATTGTATGTCTTGTGTCCGACGCAGCATAGTTACATATGGCCCTTTCGCCATAAAAAACCAAAACCAAACCGGTTGATAAGCCGCTACTCTTCCAACCGAGCTATTGCTGTCCCGAGAGCATTTGGATTATAGGAAGTAAAATCCCCGTTCTCCGTTTAACTTTATTTGTATACACTGAAAATCCCTCTCGTAAGTAAATTTCGTCGGCGTGGTTTGGAAGTTTGGAGAGTGGGGTGCCAGCTCAGGTGTTGCCTCGTCATCTGACCGTGATTCAAAATTACGTGGTGGCGTCTTCCGATCTTTCCCATCGAGATTGATCCCAGACCGTCACCAATAGCCCTGTGTTTGCTCCATTGTGACGTTAATTAAAATACCTACCGATCTCAAAAGTGAATTTTGTCGGTTCGAATACTAGTATGGGTTCGTAATCCCTCTTAAGCAGTACGTCCCGGTCTAACTACCCCTCGTATACCGAAAAAGAAGCGCCCCATAAAACCACACCAATTGAATTTGTCTTTGCGTCGAAATCCGGAAAGAGCAACCCGTAATTTGGAGAGAAGATCGCAAACAAAGTTTCAACGTATCGTGGATTCTTTCCCGTGAGGGAAACGGGCAGGAAGATTTGAAGAGCGCTCCGGGGGATCTGTGCGCATCGACACTTTCGGAATTTCATTTGCATTTCCCCTGATGAGTGGTTTTTCTCGCCGGAGTGGACATTTCCATAAATATTGGAATTGCTCTCTCCGACGGCTTTACCGGAGACGTCTTCGCCATCGCTTAGTGATCCGAAACCGAGCACACCGAGCGGGGCAAGCAGAAAGGTCCCACGCGATTCTTGTTATGGGAGGGTTTTTCTGCGTAAACAGAAACTCTCGAAGTACGGTCGACCTTTGAGACTGGGTTGGTGCAAATGTTCGTCCCGGTTTTGTCGCTAGATGGCATTGCATCGCAAAACGAAGTGCTATCTACGTCACACGTGTAAAGTTTTGATGTTTGAATGAGGGTAGGTATTTTAATTGACGTCGCACTTGGAGCAACACGACGGGTTATTGGTGACGGTCCGGGATCAAACCCGAAAGAAAAGATTCGAGAACAGCACTACGTAATTTTGAACTACAGTCAGATGACGAGATCACATCTTGCTGGCACCCCACTCCAAAACTTCCGCGCCAACGTGAGGACATTTGAGGCCAGATTTAAAGTGCACCAGCCTCTTTGTATACGACGGTCTTTGGTTGGATTCGAACTCGCAACCCTCAGGTTGCTAATCCGTTACTCTTCCAACCGGGCTACCACGGCCCGCGAATACCAAAATTTCAAAACTTGGAAACCTGATGAATTTTTCTCTCATTTGCACAGATACAACAGATTTCAATGATTATCCAGAAAAATTTCAAGCACATCAATTAAACCCAAATGCGCAAGGAACATTTTTAAAAACTGAATGGTCAAAAAATCTCAATCGGAGAAAACGCGTTTCCATAGTATAAATTATAATAATTATCTACTATAACTGTAACCAAGTGTTTCGACGAGATATCTCTACCAAGATCTGGACAATTTAGCTAAGGATGAGATTTGGTTGAGAAAAACTGCCCTGTTACTTCAGGGTAGAAGGATGGTCCAAGTAGGGAAAACATTGTCCCTTTTCCAGAACTTATGAGTTTGGAAAAGGTTTTTGCACAAGAGGTTGACTACTACAAGGCAGTTTTAGCCCGAAGATAAACCAACAGGTTTGATGTTATATATGCGACTCCTTCAAAAGTGATCGTAATTGAAAATTTATTTTTGCTATCCGCAGGATTTGATATCAATCAATTTTTGACGCTAAAATTAAAACATTGATTTTGATGATTTTGAAAGTCCACTGTTCCCTGAAACGGAAATTGTATTGAAAAACTACAATATACTATAGACGAAAATTAATAAAATTAAAAATATATACCTTCCAATTCCCAGAACTTTGGTAGGTAGTTGAATAAACGTCGCACTGGTGCAACGCATCTGACGGTCCGGGATCCATCCTGAAAGTAAAGATCCGAGGCAAACACCTCGTTTGAACCACGATCGGATGACGAGGACAACACCTGAGCTGACACCCCACTCTTCAATCTTCCACACCACGCCAACGTGTGGACATTTGAGGTCCCGGGAAAATTTAACGTGCACCAGCCCCCACGTAAACGACGGACTTTGGTTGATCCCCATAACTTTGGAAACATCCTTTGAATTTTTATATTCGCGATATTCTTTGGTAGGTATTTAATTGACGTCGCACTGGTGCAACGTATCGGGCTATTGGCGACGGTTCGGGATCAAACCCCATGGGAAAGATCCGAGGACAACCCCATGTAATTTAGAACCATGGTTCATATAACGAGGTCACACCTGATCTGGCAAACCACTCTCCAAACTTCCACAACACGCTAACGTAAGGACATTTGAGGCCACGGCATATTTAACATGCACCAGCCGCCTTTGCACACTACGGTCTTTGGTTGGATTCGAACTCGCAACCCTCCAGTTGCTAATCCGTTACTCTTCCAACCGGGCTACCTGTGCCCTCGTGATATGCCTTGGAAAATCAAGTCTCTGTCGAACACAAATGGCAAAAACACTAGCATTAAATAGCTCAAGAAAGTACCATTAGAAAAGTATATTAACCGATATAGATAAATAGATTTCCCATTCTAATGCGTTTGAAATAGGCCAACCTATGGACCCGTGGCATTGAATGATTCCAAATAAGGATAAAATGTTTGGGGCACTATTAAGGCATCTATGTAGATGGACGGATTGATAAAGCGGACGGACAGACGGTTAATGCGACGTGTGCTCAAAGCGTTTGAATGATGAATCACGTCTGGCCAGACGTCAAAAGGAAGAGAAAAAAGCTGAGCGTGAGTGATGCGCTCATGCTCTGACTGTAAATGGCTTTTTAAGTGTCGTGGAAGACTTGAGAATATCGGAATACCATTTGGGATTTCATCCTGCCTCTTAAAGGCGGCTCGTTCCCAGAAGGGTGAAGGATGAATATTTTGAGGGATTGAAATTGGAGATGCCAATCAAGTTAGAGTTCAGTCAATAAAAGAAGAGGTAATGATAGAACAGGCTCTCTCTTTGTAGAAAGAGCGTTATAATAAAATACACCCTTAACATGCCATTATTTTAGTGCGGAAACCGCCAGACTGCTTTGATTTGCATTCATCCTTGACGTATGTCATCGGGCCTTGATCATCGGGGTTGCCGTATTTGGCGTATTTATCGCTTAAAATAATTAGGAATGCCAATTTTAATTATTGATAATTGTTATGTGTATGGACTCTAGTTTTTATATAATCGCGAACGGAACAAATAGCCAGTCTTGAACGAGCGGCACTCTTAACCATTCGGCCGGCCGATGTAAAAGGGCGAAGGGAAGTATTAGAAAACTGCATCATGGCTGTTTTTCTTTCGGTTTTGCCTTTAGGAAAAAAAACAAAAGTAAACGAACTCCTTCTTTAGAAGGTGCTGTTCTGATGGCATTTTATTCATCAAAGAAATTATGACGTTAAATTCAGTTAAATTGTTAATACCATCCTCACTTTACACCCATTATTAATTTCAAGAATCTGCTTATATATCGTCGTCAGGTATATAGAGGAAATATAAAAGTAGAGTGCGCAATGGTAATCTTTTTATGTGCTCAAAATCATGTGACCAGAAATAGTAGTAACTTGACTCCTAGACTGCTTTTGATTGCCGGATGGAGGCAAACATTCATCATCTGATTGGTCCTTTTATGGGAGAAGACGCCCATTCATTGATTCATCATCTGATTGGTCCATTGATTGATCATCTGATAGTAGTAGACTGGCGATTTCACCACTTTTGCCGCCACTCTAGAAATGCGGATTCACAAGCCTACCCTGTCATAAGATGTTATATTGCCAAATGAGTTTGTCGAGATGATACATCGCTAAGATACCAAACCGACCAACCATGTCAATTTTTCACAGAGGCAGTCACATGACTACTAGTCGACATGTTGGTCACACTTTTTGTAGCTCCTCAATTGCATTGCTCAGTCTACTTATATGTCGCGTCTATGGTCAAGTAATGGACATACTCAGAAGGAAAGCTTTTATTGACACGAAAGAGAAAAGTATACCCAGGGAGGATCTAATCTGCGCCACGTAGAACTCGCGAGCTACTAGCGCAGTGGGCAAACTAAGGCGAAGTGAACTAAGGCGGCCTCTATAGACATATATAATCAAGTTAAGTATACAGGGTGAGTCTAAATTGTTTTTACTAAATAAGAGGGGTGATAGTACCCATCCAGACGAGCAATAATTACCATGGAACATAGGGTCGCATTCCACTCTGAGAGGCAGAAAAGAGTAAAGTCGAAATTCGTCGAGCATGAACAAGTCATCGCCTCTTTCGTCGTTTTGTACCTGCCTACGTAGCATATCTCCTAAGCAAGATGGATCGGACGTGGCGGACCTGTGGCTTGGCCTCCTCGCTCACCGGACCTCAACCCACTGGACTTTTTCTTCTGGGGGCACATGAAATCTTTAGTGTACCAGACGCCTGTGGACTCGGCTGAAGATCTCGTAGCGAGAATCGGTGTTGCCGCAGACAAAATTAACACAACAGGAATCTTCGAGAGGTAGCGCCAGTCATTCCTTCGCCGGTGCGAACTGTGCAACGACACGCGTGGCCGCCACTTTGAGCACTTGCTGTGAGTTTTTCTCTGATCAATAAATCAGATTGTGTAACTTTTGGTATCGTTCATTCGCTTTCCCAACACTGTTGTAAGTTCATGTTGAAATTCTAATTTGACTCTTTTCTGCCTCTCAGAGTGGAATGCGACCCTATGTTCCATGGTAATTATTGCTCGTCTGAATGGGTACTATCGCCCCTCTTATTTTGTAAAAACAATTTAGACTCACCCTGTATAAGTTATGTACATTGTAGTATAAGCATATTTAAGTTAACCTGGATGCACTTTACATATAGAAATGTATATTACCAGATAAAAACACTTTCCATTTTTATGGTATAACTAGAGTTGCTGGTATACAATAATGAATGATCAAAATTTAAGAGAATCTGGAGACTTCCGTTGGGGTTGAGGTTGGTTCTGTTCTGAGTGACGTTTTATTTGGATGGATGCTCAAGGCTCTCTGCATGAAAGTTTACTTCTTAAAAGGATTGCTCTACAGCGAAGCCTTCACCGAATTTTACCTCTCGCAAAATAAAATATTAAACGCAGTCGGTACGGGCCTCAGAATTCTCCACCGACCACAGGCAAAAAATGGAGGCTGGGAAAATGCTTATGTATATAGTATTTGTTGATAAATTCTGATTTAAGGAAGGGAAGTCGAATATTTTTTAGATAAAAAAAATGGCAATCGTTTCCAAGTCGAATCTTTTTCTCGATGCATGTTTATGCATGGGTTTTATTCAGAGAGCGACATTTCTGGCAAATGCGAGGAAGAAAAAAGAATGTTTTTGGAATGAAATAAGGCTGTCAGCGAAGTTGAAAAGAGTAAATCTCGAAATTTAACTTATACAAGTATAGAATAGTTCAGTAAGTGATACAAACCTTAGCTCCGAAATGGGAGTCAAACAGCGTCAAAAAATGACTAATTGAGATGAAAGCAAGATGATGAAACTGGTCTATAGCTATTTGGGGTGTGGAAAAAACGTCCACAGTCATTAAGACCAAAACAAACAAGATAAAAATCGAGTTTATAATGTTATATTTGTGAACAGTGTAATTTAGTGTAAGATTAAGATAATCTCTTAGTTTAGAATGGGCCGCGGTAGCCCGGTTGGAAGAGTAACGGACTAGCAACCGGAGGGTTGCGAGTTCGAATCTAACCATAGACAGTCGTGTATAGAGGGGGCTGGTGCACGTTAAATCTGCCGTGTCCTTACTTTGGCGTGGTGTGGAAGTTTTGAAAGTGGGGTGCCAGCTCAAGTGTGACCTCGGTCATCTGACCGTGGTTGAAAATTACGTGGTGTTGTCCTCGGTTTGGTTTGTTGGGGTTTTATGGCGCAAGGGCCATATTTGGCCATGATGCGCCAGACACAAGACATACGATATCAAGTAATAGACACAC
Organism: Meta bourneti; assembly: GCA_933210815.1. Lineage (NCBI taxonomy): Eukaryota > Metazoa > Arthropoda > Arachnida > Araneae > Tetragnathidae > Meta > Meta bourneti. The sequence continues at coordinate 16,192,332 of OW119931.1, forward strand.
TGTTGTTCATTGGTTGGTTCATTGGTTCATTGGCTGGTTTCATCGATTGAAGACAGAGTTTTATATATTAAAAATAAATTTTATTACGTAGCCAAGTCTTATGGTTTAAAACATACATTTTTAAAAACAACAAGAAGTCTGACCAGATCATGATTCCCCTTACTCTTCACATTATCCCCTCTCTTTTATACATTCAAAGATTTACACAATTTTCCATATTGATGTGCCCCACACGGCACTATAATTGGAGGTTTGAGACCGATTCCAACATGCGGCCCCATCGGTTGTAAAACCTCAGCAGATGTATTACAATTCAACATATATATAAATCTAACAAAATATTTTTCTAATAATATTTTTAAATTTATTTAACAATAAAGGCTTTGTTAAAAAGTCGGCCAAATTATTTTCCGATGAAATATAATTTACGTTGAATAGTTCATCTTTTATTAATTTACGAATAAATTTGTACTTGATATCAATATGTTTAGTTTTTAAATTTTCCTGACTACTTTTTGAAAAATAGATAGCAGATTGATTATCACAATATACTTGGGGTCTTATGTAATCACACAAACTTAATTCATTTATAATTCTACTAAACCAAATAACTTCTTTAGTGCAATCGGTTAGTGCAATAAATTCAGATTCCATTGAGCTAAGAGCTATGCACTTTTGTTTAGAAGATTTCCATGATATTGGGATGTTACCAAAATAAATTAAATAGCCACTGCTTGAATGTCTGTTTGTGAGACCACATCCCCAATTTGCATCAGAAAAAGCTATCAAATTTGAACTTTTTACATTGGAAAGATTAATTTTAAAATCCTTTGTAAGAAAAACAGTTCATAATATCAACAACGTAAGACCAGTGTTTGTAAGTATAACCATTACAAAACTGAGACATTATATTAACGGCAAATGCAATATCTGGTCTGGATCTATCTGACAAAAACGATAAACATCCTATTAAGGAACGATAGGGAAATTTCCTCATTAAATCATTTTCAATTATTTCTTCCTCTTTAACCTTATCAGGTAAGTTACAACCAATTTTAAAAGGTAAATTCACAAAACCTTTAGGAAGATCTTTGAATTTTGACATTAATTTTTCAATGTAGGTAATTTGATGTAAATAAATCGAATTTTCAATCTCTTGAAAGTTTACGCCTAACAAATATTTAGTTTTACCTAGGACTGTAAGATCCAATTTTTTGTCCAATAATTCGATTACTTCATTTATCAAATGTTCTCTTTTTGAAAACAAAACCATATCATCTACATAAACAATTAAAATTATATCTTTAAATTTGTAGACACAATTACACCAATTTAACTGAGAAAATCCTAATTTAGTTAAAATACCGTCTAATTCCAAATTCCATTCTCTACCACTTTGATGCAGACCATATATAGCCTTTTCCAATAGACATACTTTGTTTTCGGATCCTTTCAGCACAAATCCTTTTGGCTGTTTCATGTATATAGTATCTTTAAGGTGTCCATATAAATATGCACTTTTCACGTCCTTGACAGTGATACCAACCCAACATAGAAATCAATAGTACAAACAATAATCTAACAATAGAAAAATTCACAACTGGTGAAAAAATATCTTTAAAATCAATGCCGGGTTTTTGCTTAAAACCTTGAGCAACAAGACGAGCTTTATACCTCTTAGGTATATTGTTTTCGTCCATTTTTATGCTGTACACCCACTTACTTCCAATTATGGTTGTATTTGGGGGTGTGTCCACTAATTTCCATACTTGCCTATCCTTCATTATCTGAATTTCTTCATTCATGGCAGTATTCCATTTAATTTTATCCTTACTTGCTTGCGTTTCTTCATAACTTTTGGGTATTTCGACATTGTAACACTGATCATACATGTCGTACATCTGTTGGTCTAAAAAATTAGATTCATCACTAGAAGTAGATGGCACATTAGAAATATCCACATTAGGATGTTCAGTCTCTGGCTTAAAATTGAAATTTACAGGATCAAACCTAATCTTATTTTTAGTACAGTACTTTTTAATATCATTTAAAGATCTCATTCTCAAATTTTCAGGAGAATAATAGTATACATCTATCCTATTGCTTTTATTTCTAGGTTTTTCGATTCTTCGCCAATTTGAAATGTTAAGACTTTTTAAGTTCTCAGTTTTAACTAAATCTTTAGAATCTAAAACTTGAGTTTCACTTTCCGATTTTACTTTTATATTTTCATTTGATTGATAAATAGGAATATCAGAATTAAGATCGAAAGAAACGTACTCAAAGTTTTTACCAAATAGTGCATCAACAGCTTTCTTACTTTCGTCGATATGAACATGGACTGTTTCAACTATTCTCTTCTCGTTTGGGATATATATTCTATAACCTTTAGTTTTCAAACCATATCCTGTCAAAATACCAAGTTTTGCTCTGGGTTGTAATTTATTTCTCTGTATTTTAGGAATATGAACATATGCCAAAGAGCCAAAAATTCTAAAATGTTTTACTGATGGTTTGAAACCAGTCCCTATTTCGTTAGGAGATATACCCTCAGTTAATTTGTGTTCGCATCTATTTTTAGTGTGAATAAATGCTAAAAGTGCTTCTGACCAAAATTGTGGTTGTAAACCACTGTCCTGAAGCATAGCTCTGACACAATCCATGGCTGTTCTATTGAACCTTTCTGCAACGCCATTTTGTTCAGGGGTATAAGTTGAAGTTCTTTCGATTTTTATTCCTAGATCATTTAAAAACTTTTTTAATTCTTTGTGACAAAATTCTAAACCATTGTCAGTTCGGACACATTTTAACTTAACATTTAGTTGTCTTTCAGCTTTAACCAAGTATTTTTTAAAGTAATCAAAAACTTCATTCTTATTTTGAATAATATAAACAGTTACTTTTCGTGAAAAATCATCAATAATAGATAAAAAGTATTTGTTTCCACCTAGAGAGTTAACTGGAGCAGGACCCCACAAATCCATATGGATCCTTTCCAAAACATTTTTAGTTTTCCTTTCGTACATATAGTTTCTTTTTAAGGATATTCTAGTGGATTTAGCAATAGCACAAATCTTACAATTTTTATCTATATTTTTACAATTAAGTTTTTCAATTCCTTTTACACAATTAATTTTACTCATATTTTCAATTAAGGGTATGTTAACATGACAAAACCTACGGTGGGCTTTTTCTAGATCTAAACCAGTTACATATACATAATTTTTAATCTTGGGATAACCTTTCAAGATATACAATTTTCCAATTCTGGGAACAGTAAACAAATATTTATTATAACTATTATAAATAATGGTTATAATAAATATTTGAAATTATAAAAATAGTTATAATAAATATTAAATGGGGAAATAACATTTTGTTATTTCCCCATTTAATTTGGTTTCCCACAAGGTCAATACGAGCACCACTAATTAAATTTCTTCTCATATTAGGCGAGTATAACACATCTTTTAAAGTTATATCATAATTTCTGTTTCTATCTAAAACTGTAAATTGAATATCACCCATACCTAATACTTCCGAGGTGCTGTCCTTGTCTCCGACTAGGATCTTCTGTGGTGGTAGTTTTCTGAATGTCGTAAACATATCGCGTTCTTTACAGAAGTGGGCAGTTGCAGCAGAATCAATAAGAAATTCCCTCGGTCTTTCATTAGGAAAATTTGAAACTGCATAGGCACGTTGAGGATCAGTTTTTGGATTTTCCTCCATATAAAATAATTCACCACCAGGTTTCTGCCGATTGCATTTCTTGAAGCACTTCGATTCGTAATGTCCCGACTTTTTGCAGTAGTTGCAGAATGGTCGCGGCCCCATACGACAAACTGTCGACTTTCTTGGGCTTGAAGGAATTAATACAGGGTCCAGTACGCATCTGCTGTGATCAGGAGTAGACGCCCGTGTCTCCTTGTATCTAGATGACTTGTTTCTTGTAGCATAAGCATCGGCCACGATACTTAATTTTGTGTCTTCAGGTCGATCCGGCTGGATTCTGTTATTAAATGTTTAGACAAATTGTCTAGCGTGAACTCGTTGTCATCCATCCTGTATAGCAGTTGTACCAGATTATCGTATTCGTGAGGCAAATGTCTTATTAGTTGAAAGCAAACTAAGAGGTCTGGGATTTCGAATCCACCTTCTCTTATCTGTAACAGCTTCTCATGCACTCGTTTGCAGAAGAGTCCAATGGATTCGTCCTCCGGCTGGTAGCGGATTGAAAAGAACTCGTCCACAAGGCCTGCCAATCGTGCTCTAGATGCTGGTTCAAAGTTGGTCTTTAATATATCCCAGGCTTCCTTACCGTCCTCAGTAGATGAAATTAAGACTTGATATTTTCTGTCTATACCCTGGTAGATAGTTGTGTATGTCCTCTGCTTCCTATAACGATAGTCTCTTTTTTCTTGTTCTGGAGCATCTTCCAATAATAGAGGTTCTGTTTTAGTGATAAATTCCCAGCAGTTACGGTCGATTAGCAATACCTTCATGTCCGTCTTCCACGTGGCATAGTTGAAATCCGATAACTTCGGGAAGGAAAACATGGACATTTCTTGAATACCCATCATACTGGATACCTGTAGTGGCAGAATTCAGGTTCAGCTTAAGGTCTGTGGCCCATAACCAATTGTTGGGTTTCATCGATTGAAGACAGAGTTTTATATATTAAAAATAAATTTTATTACGTAGCCAAGTCTTATGGTTTAAAACATACATTTTTAAAAACAACAAGAAGTCTGATCAGATCATGATTCCCCTTACTCTTCACATTATCTCCTCTCTTTTATACATTCAAAGATTTACACAATTTTCCATATTGATGTGCCCCACACGGCACTATAATTGGAGGTTTGAGACCGATTCCAACACACACAATGAAAGTTTTGCTGACAAAGAACAGAAATACACCCAGGGAGGAATGCACCTGACATAAATCGAATCTGCGCCGCCTACAACTCGAAGGTTGCTTGCGCAGTGGGCATACCCACTGAGCCACGACGTGTTGTCCTCGGATCTTTCCCTTCAGGGGTTGTTCCTGGAGCGTCGCCAATAGCCCGTTCTGTTGCTCCAGTTCGACGTTAATTAAGTACTGGCCTACCTACCTGCCATAGTCTAGAATTTGAAATTCTGTTGATATATCAAATGATAATTTAATTCATTTTCAATTATTTCTATTTTATTATTTATTTATTTCAAATTTAAATTTTTGCACTATTTGCCATACTTTAAAAACCCTTTTTAATCTTTTTCAGTTTAGCAGAAGACAGCTTTTACGTTTTGTTTGAATATTCAAATCACCACACACAAATTGTAATGACTATCTCTTGATTTGTTATTATATTAATGAATTTTGTTTTTTCTAGGTATGTTCCTGTTTTTTATTGGAAAATTCCGTATTCATTACAATTCTCAATTTGATTGTGCGTGATAAGAAAAACAATGTTTTATTGGAATGGGTAAATATTCTCTATATTTATACATTTAATCCTCACGTTTTTGAAGAAATAAAACAATCTGACAGCTGAATTGTTGGCTGGACGTTACATATTACAAAATAGTCACATCTAACGTTGTTCCAGCCACCAATTCAATTGTGATTTAGGTGCGAAAAGTTTTTATTTTTCTTGATCTGGTTCGATAAGCCGACCTCAATTCATTACAATCTAGAGAACTAGAAATATGCAGGTATTTTTTATTGTATTTGTATTAGATGTATGCATTTGTATGCAACGTATTTGAATGCAACGTATTCTCCAAATGTTTTTAAATTCTGATTGAAACAAACTAACGAAACCGAACTTTGAATAAGAATTGTTTTTAGTTAAGAATTTCTTTTTGTGATTTTTTTCGAAAACTGTCTTGGAAGTTGGTCTACGTAATTTATTATAAATATTTAGTCATATCTTTTGTATTATTTAGTGGAAACGTTTTCTTCACAAGAGATCATTTTCCATTTGAAGGAAATGAATAAAGCGATTCGTTCTGACTGTTCACGTGGAAATAGTTATTTATGTAAATGTTTGATAAAATTGTATGATTATTTGTTGCGTAGTAAGTGTAATAATTTGAGAAAAAATGGAGGGGGAGATTGGTAGGTCGTTGAATTGTCTCACTGAAGCAGCACAACGGGCTATAGGTTACGATCCGGGATCAGTCCCGAAGGGAAAGATCGAGGACAACACCTCTTAATTTTGAATCACGTTCAGATGTCGAGGTCAACACCTGAACTCCCACCCCATTATCTAAATCTTCACACCACGCCAACGTGAGGACATTTTAGATCACGACAGATTTAACCTGCACTACCCCCATGTGTACGACGGTCTTTGGTTAGATCGAGTTTTGAACTTGCAACCATTCAGTTGCTAATCCGTGTCTACCAACTGAAAAGAATGGAGTGGAAACCCAATTTCGGTAGATTTCTTGGAGTTTCCAAATGTATGTCTCCGATTCAAATTGTGAGTCGGCTTACAGCGCTCATAGAGGCCATCTTTGTACTACTATCCGTAAATAGTCTTTCTTAGCCGTTATAAGTTTTTCCGGTTTCGGTTACCATTATCATCGCTTGCCACAGCCAAAGCATTTGTGACGTAGTAGCATTAGTAACATAAACTTTTAAAAATAGCACCGAAAGTCTCTTAAATGTTATTTTAGTAGCAATTTTAGTTGCTCAGATGCAATTCCAACTGGGCTACTACGGCCCAAATCAACTGAAAGAAAGCCTGGATATTTATTAAATCCATTCTTCCCCCTAAATGAGAACTTCTTATGAAGCTAATAAATCTGACATCATCCTAACATAATATCATCGGCAGTAATAGGGTAAAGGAGCTTTTGAAATCTATTGCACAAACATCCGAAACTGCCTCGTGAAACAAACGGTCCGTTCTCTTGAAATGGCCTCGGCAACACAACCAAAGCCGCAGTTCAGAAAGAGCAAATAGATTCATGCATAAAATCTACGGCACACTGAACAACGCAACAAATTGCCCGTTTGTTTCAAAATCGTTGCTGGCGTGAAATTTATTGGACACCGGCCCAAAATCCTGCCTCTCTGGAAAGAATGTGGCAGAGGGAAAATCTTGGTGAGGACTTTCCGATGCTAACCACGTCTCTTCAACGAAGTCTTTGAAGGCTAGATTTCTTTCCCCTTTACCACTTTTTGACCTTTTTTTCCGTTCTTGGTGAAAAGTTTTCAGAGAACTTGAAAAATGGGTTTGAAAAAGAGAGTCCGTTGTATTAGCAAGAATAGGTCGCTCAGTTTTGTGTTTTTTTGTAAAAAGTCTTTCTGGTTGGAATGAGATGCTTGAGATTGCGATGAAGGCAGTTCTTTGTTGTTGGTTGCGTATCTTTGCAAGTCAATTTTGACCTACAATGCTCAGGTTTCAGCTGACCTGGGAGATCGCTTTTGTTTTGTCTCTTCGGTGAGTATTCGGCGTGTCATCTTAAGAAGATACCATCTGTATCTTTTATATGGCGCGAGAAAATGGCCTTGTATTTAATACTCAACCAGCGAGTTGTTGGCGGATCAGGTTTTATTCCTCCCTGTAGATAGGTACTTAATTAGCGTCGCACTGGAGCAACACAACGGGCTATTGTCGACGGTCCAGGATCATCCCCGAAGGGAAAGAGGACAACACCACGTAAATTCAAACCACGATCAGATGACGAGGTCACACCTGAGCTGACAACCCACTCCAAACTTTCACACCACGCAAAGTGAGGACATTTGAGGCCCCGATAAATTTAACGTGCACTAGCCCCTTTTGTACACTGCGGTCTTTGGTTGGAACAACCCTCCGGTTGTTAATCCGTTACTCTTCCAACCGGGCTACCGCGGTCCTCTATTACTCCCTGTGTGCACGTTGGCTAGTGTGGGAGTTTGGAGAGTGGGACGTCAACTCAGATGTTAACCTCGTCATCTAACCGTGGCTCAAAATTATGAGGTGTTGTCTCCGATTCTTTCCCTTCGGGATCGATCGCCGACCATTGTCAATAGCCCGTTGTGTTACTCCAGTGTGAAGTTAATTAACTACCTCCCTCTATGAGTGTATTTCTCTTCTCTGTCAGTAAAGCTTTCCTTTTGTGTCCATTTACTTGATGTTTGGCGCAACTTGGCCAAATATGGACCTTGTGCCACAAAACGAAACCAACCAATAGTCTGAAAACTTAACAAATGACTAATGATGAAAACGTGATGAAATTTGGTCTGAGAGGATTTTTCTGTCTAGCTAAATATAAATGGTTTTAGTGTTTTTCCGACGGAACGTGCTTCCTGTAAATTAACTTTCTTGGGGTTCCTGTGACAATCCAAGGTGGTGGTCAGTAGCCCCAATCCAGGAATTGGGGCTACTGACTGTACGGGTTCAGCCACAGCGTGGGCTTACTGACTCCATTCGAATTACACCTATGTTAAATGGCTGATCCTGTACGGCAATTTCATTGTTCTGAGAATTCGGTGTGACTTTCACTCAGCACGTCCCCAATTAAAAATTAAAAAAAAAATGGATTCCGGATTGATATACTCCCTGGATGCACGTCTTTACGTGTGTACGGTCCTCACGAGGCCCCTAGTGATCTATTCTATTACCATGGAGTTTATTGCCTCTGGTATACATGGGGGGGGCGATCCCAGGATGCCCAAGCTATATTTCTTTACTTTCTCCTTCATCCTTTCCTTTTACAATTGCTTGACATTGTTTTGTGTTTGGCGCAGCTTGGCCTTCGCGCTATAAAACCCTAAACCAACCAACCCATGGGGTTTAATGTCTTATGTAAACATGGGGTCGCGTTCCCGGGATACTAAAACGAATTCTCAATCCCTCTTGCTACCATTTTATGACAATCTTTACTTGACCTTGTCATGTGTTTGGCAAATATGACCCTTGCACCATAAAACCTCGAAACAACCGAATTGATTTATGATATTTGATTGGTCAAAGCCAACTAGACTAAACGTCAAACGTTGCCGAAACGGCGCTAAATTACATTTTGAAGTAACCCCGATATGCATCATTCGAGATCATTTGGGTTTCAGAAGTAAAATATCCGTTTTCTGTCTGCTTTGTATGCACTGAAATTCCTGTCATAGTTATTTCACGGTACAAAACGTTCACCACCACCGGGAACAAAATAAAACTCGAGTTTAAATGCTCGTTATCTTCTAGCAGTGTTGCCACCACTCGATTGTCGCTGGCACTAGTAACATTCATTAGTGCGTCGGATAAAGTAAAAAATGTTAGTTGTGACCTCGTCTTTACATGTGGTCTGGAAAGGCTTTGTTTAAGGTGTATATATGTATGTCATAATAACAGATCTTATAAGCCTGCAGTCGTGACGAGAGTGGCAAGAGTGGTATAAGTCAACCGGAGAGAATGATCCATTGATATTGAGTGTAATGCAGATTCCACAAATGGAGAGGCATGACAATTATTTATTAATTCAATAGACGAGTAGTTACATCATGAAGTTGTTGAGGGAATAAATAGTTTACAAAGATCTCGCTAGAGGATTGGGATTAAGAAAAATATTATTGGACCTGGGGATTTAACAAGAAAGTTCATTGGTAAAAGTCGGTGGTTTTACGGAGGAGAAATGTGATCTTACATATGCGATTTGAAAGCAGGAGAGTCCTTGGGAGGTCCAAGTTAACGAGGCGGCTTGAGTTCAAAGGTGAAAGGGGTTGGTAAGATATTGACCACTTAGATAGGAGACAAAGATTGGGATAAAAGGGGACCGCTAAGGGGTGATCTGTAGTGAGAATTGTACTTAGGGGGTTATTTTTAGGTATCGTTTCATGTATACACTAAAAATCACGAAAATTGAACAGAATATCGGTATTTTTTTAATTCAAAATATTTTCCAACTCCTCCCTCAGCTTTCAAACGATACCAAAATCTTATAAATATTCGAAATCATTTTCAAGTTACAAAGGTTTTGGTTTGGTACTATCACCATATAACTAGCATGTTTCCAAAACTTTATGTTCAATTTCTGTAGAACTGTTTTTACAATAGGATGCTTTGTTCAGACAGTCATAACTCAACAATGAATTGATCTATTATGATTATTTTGTATTATAATTATATATAGAATACAGTGGATGTTTTGACTCTCAGTCAAAGTTAGTTAAAAAATGAATATTTAATTGATTTCTAAAGTTCCTGAAAAAAAAATCTTGATTTTTTTGTATCTTCGTGAAAAAAATTGTAAAAACAACCTATTCCCTCTCGGAACTTAATTGAGAGTCAAAACATAAATAATAATATTAGGAATAATTTAGGACAAGAATTGTCTTTCTGAACAAATTAGAATTTGAGATATCACTGTTAAAAAAACATGTTAATTTGCTAATTAGGTTCTAAATTGGATAATTAATAAGTATCTTAATCTGAATTTTTCATACTAAAATGAGTTTAAGCACAAACCAATGACCTATTGTATTGTTTTTTTTATGATGACGAGATCAAGGTTTGGTAAGTTTTCTTCCAATGACGCGATATTTCGTCCATCAAGAACTGGTCAGTTTTGCTACCGACGAGAAATCTCGTCGAGACAGCCACCAGGAGGGTTAACCCCTCTGAAGGGTTCACCCGAATATATCCATTCTGCCACCTGCAGTGTTCCCTGCATAACTTCCAACCAGTTTTGACCTCCTTGACCAATAGAATCGTTCCTAGGATTCCTTCAACCATTAGATGTGATAGATTTAGTCATTATGAGTTTGTGGGGGAAAGCAATAGTACACGATTCGGAAATCTCAGGGTTAAATATCCAGCCATTCCAAGAGAAATCTGAAACGTAATTACGGGGAATTCACAGACTGATACGATATGTCTAGCCAGCAGGCATAACTGGTCAAAGTAAGAATTGTTACAATAGGGAACACAATTCGATCTGTGGGATAGGAACCCCGATCACGTGACGCAGTGTCACTTCAGAGGGCATAAATCATTTAGTGCCCGAGAGAAAAAAGGCTTTCAAATCAACACTTGGGTGGGGAGGAGGAGGAAAAAGTAGTTCAAACTTTTTCTCAGACGACGTTTACTTGGGCGTTATTCCTTACATTTCCAGTGCCCACGTTCCGCTATTGATTTTGTGATGAGCACTACCAGAATGACCGGGGGTGGAGGAGGAGAAAAGGGAATTTCTCCGGCCCTTCCATTTTCCGTTCCGTGTTTTTTTTTCTTGCCCACTGTCCAGTTCGCTCTCTGGGGACGTACGGTATTTTTTGTTCGTGTCCTCCTAAATAATGTCTCCGAAATCGCCAGAGGTTCTGAAAGTAAGTAAATAAACGAAGGACGTTCTGGGTTTTGAAGGGGAATTAGGTTTTTTAAAAGTGTCATTCTTGAGGGTATGGGAAGGCGGAAAAGGTTTTTTGCTTATCGTTTCTGGTTATGTAGGGGATTTTTTATGGGGGAGAGATGTGTCTGTAGGAGGGGATGGGGAACGCATCGTTGCGAAATGCGACTGTATGTTCGACTGCATCGCTCTTTTTTACTCGTCTCTCAATGAATGTATCGTCTATCTACCACAAGAAATGTTTCCGACACAAAGGCTGCGTCTGCCTGTCGTCATAGAAACGGACCGTAAAACATTTTCCATAAGGGATGCTGGAAGAAATGTATTGAAGTTTGTTATATTTCCGCATGCATCTGTTCTGAAGACTGCTGATTCCTCTGCATGACTTTTAACCAGTTTTGACCTTCTTGACCTATACAGGGTGAGTCTAAATTGTTTTTACAAAATAAGAGGGGTGATAGTACCCATCCAGACGAGCAATAATTACTATGGAACATAGGGTCGCATTCCACTCTGAGAGGCAGAAAAGAGTCAAATTATAATTTCAACATGAACTTACGACAGTGTTGGGAAAGCGAATGAACGATACCAAAAGTTGCACCATCTGATTTATTGATCAGAGAAAGACTCACAGCAAGTGCTCAAAGTGGCGTGTCGTTGCACAGTTCACACCGGCGAAGGAATGACTGGCTCTCGAAGATTCCTGGTGTTGTGTTAATTTTGTCTTCGGCAACACCGATTCTCGCTACGAGATCTTTAGCCGAGTCCACAGGCGTCTGGTACACTAAAGATTTCATGTGCCCCCAGAAGAAAAAGTCCAGTGGGTTGAGGTCCGGTGAGCGAGGAGGCCAAGCCACAGGTCCGCCACGTCCGATCCATCGTGCGGGATATGTGGCATTCAAGAAGGGCCGGACTGTGCTGGAAAAGTGTGCGATGTCAGAGGCGATGACTTGTTCATGCTCGACGCGTTTCGACTTTACTCTTTTCTGCCTCTCAAAGTGAAATGCGACCCTATGTTCCATGGTAATTATTGCTCGTCTGGATGGGTACTATCACCCCTCTTATTTTGTAAAAATAATTTAGATTCACCCTGTAGAATCTTTCCTAGGATTCTTTCAACCAATAGACGTGGTTATTAGAGAATTCGCCCTCCTGCTACCTTCCTCCAAATGTGCTGGGATGAGCACTCCGTGACTATTTTCTTTTTTGCCAAAAAATGTATTAACCCCCAAGTGCTTTCACCGAGATATCTCGTCCATCAAGATCTGACCGATTTTGCTAATGATTGCGTTTTTGATTAGATAACCTCTTCGAGGCAACCACCAGGATTGTTGAGAAAAACAGATAACATAAACCCGATTAAATTGTGAGTTAAGGTTTATTTACATGGTTTTAATAACTCTTGTCCAAGGTTCAACATCCTGCACACGTGTGTCTGGATCTACTACGGTTTATAGAGCTATAATCATTAAGGTCTAGTATAAAACTATCCTGAAAAAAATTAATACGTTTTATAATACAATATTGTTTTGGGGACGAAAAACAGTGTTAGTCCTTCTATAGGCCCGCCGTGGCTTAGTGGGTTTGCGTGCTTCTTCAGTGGGCCACGGTAGCCCAGTTGCCAGAGCCGGAGGGTTGAGAGTTCGAAACTCGATCCAACCAAAGACCGTCGTTTACGTGTGGATGGTGCATGTTAAATCTGTCGTGGCCACGAATGTCCTCACGTTAGCGTGGCGCGGAAGTTTGGAAGAGTGGAGTGCCAGCTCAGGTGATAAACTCGTCATCTGACCTTGATTCAAAATGAGGTGCGGTCCTTGGATCTTTACCTTCGGGATTGGTCCCGGACCGTCGCCAATAGCCCGTTGTGTTGCTCCAGTACGACGTTAGTTCAACTACCTCCCTCTCGGATCTTTCTCTTCGGGATTGGTCCCGGACCTTTGGCAATAACCCTCTGGTACTGCTGTAATCTCACTACGCGAGCAGCCTACGAGCTGTAGGCGAGGCAGGTTTTAGTTCTGTTACCTACTCTGGGTGTATTTCTCTCTTCTGTAACAGTAAAAACTTTCCTTGTGTATGTATGTTCTTTTACTTCACGGTAAGAACATTGCTTGACCAGAACTGGCTCTTACTCCATAAAAACCCAATCAGCACCCTTGTATATAACGTTTGCTCAACTGTAAGGTGGCCATACATCATAAATGACAGAAATTTTTTGTGTATAAAATAAATCTTCATGTTCAGACAAAAGATCCTCCTCTTCACAAGCAGATCAATGTCTTACAACCACCTTGATGTCATTCCTTATCGCGATGGCCCCGATTGAACCTTCTGCTAGCTTCACACCTTCTACCTGTTGATGAGAAGACTACACATCATTACCCAATGCTTCTCTAAGACACATGGCCACCTTTTTTCGTCTAATTTATGGCATCCTGAAAGCTGATAAACATCCTCCGTAAAATGGCTGCCACCTTTGAGTTCATCTCTGCTTCTAAATCGCTTCAATTAAGGGGCGTGCCTGACGATTCCCTCCGCTTTGCATTCTCTGCCTCGTGCTCAACCCCCGTCCCTTCCCTTTCTGTCTCTCGCAATTAGTTCGGTTGTGTTCTTTTTCGGCGGGGAAGCTTCCTTTTAGCCCGCAAGCAGTCGTAGTGAATTTCTGCAGAAGATTTAGCTACGCTCTGATCTTTCAGTTGTAAGTTCCATCAACCGCCACACCATTTCATCAACATTTTCAATAATAACCAATTAGTTACAATTTTAGTTAACAGTACGGTCCTGGAGTAATTTTAATCTTTGTCGCCGAACCAACAGCTTCAATCTCAGCTGTAAGTTCCATCAACTGAAGACCATGAGCATTTTCTTCATAAACCGATTTGGTTAAAATTCTGAATGACGGTTACTGCCTTGGCGTAATTTTGATCTTTGTTGCCAAACCAACATCTTCAATCAATCTCTCAGCTGTAAATGCCATCAACCGAAGACCATGAGCATTTTCTCCATAAACCGATTTGGTAAAATTCTAGTTGACGGTTACCGCCTTGACGTAATTTCGATCTTTGTCGCCAAACCAACAGCTTCAATCTCAGCTGTATGTTCCATCAACCGAAGACCATTTCCTCAGTATTTTCTCCAGGAACAAATTAGGTAAAATTCTAGTAGACGGTATGGACTTGGCGTAATTTCAATCTTTGTCGCCAAAGTAGCAGCTTCAATCTCTCAACTGTAAGTTCCATCAACCGAAGACCATTTTATCAACACTTTCTCCAGTAAGCAATTTCATAAAATTCTAGTTAACGGTCTAATAGCGACTTATCTACTCTCGAATGACTGTTGACATAAACGTGTCTAGCACAAAGGCAGAAATGAAAACGTTGGCGATCTTTCTCTTATTTGCAAGGCTAGAGGGGTCTCTTCCCGGAGTGAAATGAACTCTCACTAAGAGGCTGCCAGTCTCTTTTCTTGGCGGTTGAATTGTAATGGTTAACACTAATAAAGACGTGAATTTGATAAACTTAGGCACTTATGCTAGGTTAGTTGGGTCGGGTTTTATGGCGAAAGTTGTGGAAGCTGCGACAAACAACGTCAAGTAAATGGACATGCACACACAAGGAAAGCCTTACTGACACAGAAGAGAGAACTGCACCCAAGGAGAGAGGAATCGCCGAGTACAACTAGTAGGTTGCCAGTGCAGTGGGCAAATCCTTGAGCCACGGCAACCCCGCACCGATACTAGGATTTAACCACCGATTTGACCCAGACCCAACACCGGAAGGAGTCATCAGTCAGATTGACATTAACAAATCGTTTATTTTATATTTCTGGTTTTATTGATTTATTATTTTGCCACCTAATTTTAATCTTCTCAGGGGTACATCAGGGGTGTACGGGCCCGCAGTATCTGAGTAATCTTTTCTTTTCCCACAGGGCCTACTGTCTTTAGTAAACACGGGGGTCGCTTCTCCCGGAATACAATACACAAGCGATCTTTTTTCTGCTTTCATCCCACTACTCTATCGGGCCGCTGTAGCCCAGTTGGAAGGGCAACGGATTAGCAACCGGTGGGCTGAGAGTTCGGAAGTCGGTCAAGACCGTCGCTGGTGCATGTTAAATCTGTCGTGACCTCAAATGTCCTTTGGTTGGCGTGGTGTGGAAGTTTGGTGTAGTGTCAGCTCAGGTGTTGATCACGTCATCTGACCGTGGTTCAAAATTACGAGACGCTTTTCTTCTCCAAATATGGCCATAAAACGCCAAAACAACCAACCGAATTATAATTTTTTTATTATGGAATCCAGGCTTCTGAGCTTTGATGGTCGGTCAAACTTTTTTCACTATTAGGAATTGTTCCTTTTCAGCCATCACTAATGCACAATGCAGGATGTCAAATTAGACCCGGTCTCCGCAAAACTGAATGCCGTGGCAGGCATCGAATCCATTCAAACACCTCCCAGATCTTAACAACTACACATCCTTTGACACAGGAAAAGGTGGCTTAATTTTACTAATTCAGAATCCGAGCGAAGTTTCGACTTCTGACCTCACACAAAGCGAAAGAATCGAAAAAGAGAACTCGGCAAAGAAGGCGAGCGGACGAAAAATTCAAAAACAAAACGAAAAAACCCGGATTTGCATCTTATGAGAATGGAATGAATCATTAAACAAAGTCTCCCGCTGGTTTCTGCAAAAGACTTAATGCAAGACTCAAACCGACAGAGAAGAGTAATAAAAGCATTAATAAATTCAAAAGGGGAAAAAGACGGGGAAAAAAGAAACATCGGTAGGGGAAACGGATGATATATCGGGGGAAAACCTATTGTGTGTGAATAACCTTGGAAGGGCGGGAAAAATTGGTGTTCTATTGTTGCTCAAATAAAGTCACGAGCCGATCTGGATTATAATGTTGGGTGGAAACTTGGATCAGAAATGACGGAATATTTGATTCTACTCTTTTATGGCGTACGCCTTTTGTGTTTGTTCTTTTGGTGCGTAAACAACAAAAGAATTCAATTGTCAGCGTACAAGTGTGGTGTGTGTAAAACTTGTGTAAATAATTCCATGGAGTGGGTTAATGGCGATGTAGAATGTTGGAAATTTTAGGCTTATGTTTGTTCTTTTCTTGAGTAAAACGGTAATGTGAGTCTCACGTGTGGGATTGTGTGACTGGTGCATTGAAATAAATCTCGGTGCCAGTCGCTTGTGATTTGATTCCGTGTCAAGCAGAACAGAAAAACTACCTTACGAATTCTCGTGTTGGAATTGTTCTCTTTTAAATTCAGATTTGTTAATTTTGTTTTCCAAATTTTCCCACAAAAATACAATCCTTTTCGCAGACGTTATCAAATATTTATACTTAAGAATATTAAATGCATCGACACACTTAATGTTGGATGGAAAAATGTTTGTCTGCATAAGGAACAAAGATGGTTGACTTATTCTGAATTCAGAATAATTATTTAGAATACATTCATACATATTCTAATATAATAGTATATAATTCAGAACAATTCTATTCAGAATGTTGCATTGTGTTATTGTGTACCCTGATTTCGTACAAAATTACCTCAGTTCTGGTGGTAGCCGTTTTTACATATTTCAATTAACTATAGAATAACAAACAAACCTGTTCTTTATTGATGTTGACATCAACTATTAAGCTTTTTTTTTGACTAAAAGCATTGTACAAATATGTTCCTTGAATTGCGATTTTCCATTTAAAAGCAATTAGCCTTTTACATTTGCTGAATAATTTAATGTTTCTATCACCATTTGTTACTGAAAGAGGATTGAACAAAACAGAAAGCAGAGAAATGGCGCTGTTTAATCATAAACACGAGAAAATCCGATGGAAAAAGCGTTGAATTTACCAAAAATAGTTTGACATTGCTACCTGGTATCATCTTGATCTGCTTTCTAAACGAAATCTCCGAAATCATTTATATTACATGTTTGAATTTTTCAACACCAACCTGATTTGCGATAGAGTTAATTGAATTTTTTTCGTGTCATAAACAGGTGACACGATTAGTGTGCACACTAAAAATGCCAACCGTGCATTAGGTGGCAAGGATGAAGAATAAAAGAAAAATGGCGCTGTTTGATCACGAACAAGAATTCCAATTCGATTGAAACAGTGAATCGCCTCGAATAAGATGTCTCACTTTGCGACAGGGTATTTTTTGGGTTGTTTTCAAAATTACATTCCCAGCATTTTAATTACATCGTTGCATTTTCTAACCTCTATCTGACTTCGATTGTATTTATCGAATTATTTTCAAAAGAAGACGCTTGTCTTTCATAGACAAAAGTATATCAAATCCTTGCAGAGCTGGGAAGCGTAAAAAGAAATAGCTCTGATCATGAATTAAAATGTTGTCTCCTCTAATCAGTTGTCTGACATTTTTAACCGGTATTTTTTGCGCTGATTTCGACACAAAATTCCCGGTATTTGAATAACTTGTTTGAGTTTTTCAACGCTAATCTGACTTGCGATAAAATTAATCGAATTCTTTCCATATCACCAGAAACTGACGACTGTTTTACAGACTTTAAAACATAACCGTGCAACATCTGGCAGAAAAGAACAAAAAAATGGCGCTGTTTGATCAAGAACTCGAGGAAATCGAAATGGCACACACGATCGCACCAGCATTGCATCGCTACAAATAAGTTGCTGAAAGGTCTTTTCTCGGGTTGCTTTCAAAATGAAATTCCCGACATTTCACAGTAACTTCGAATTTTCCAATCTCGACCTGATAAAATTAATCATTCTTTCCTGTCTACTGTTTGCAGACTAAGAAATATAACCTGCAGAAGCAGCCAAGAAAGAAAGAACGAATGAAAAAAGAAATGGCGCTGTTTGATCACGAACTCGAGAAAATCCTAAAAGCACACTCACACGACCGAAAGAGCGTTGAGTCGCCCTGAATAAGTTATCTGACTATGTGAACTTGTCATGAAACATGAATTTTCCATCCTTAATCTCTAGAAAAAGAAACTCTGGTCTGGAAGAACTTCTGCAAAAAGGCAAAGTTGAATTGCCCCAAATAAGTTGTCATTGCTACCTGGTATTTTCTTGGGCTGCTTTCAAAACTTACTTATGAAAGTTGTGTGATAAAGTTAATCGGATTCTTTCCACATCATGACTTTAACCCTTTTGGTGCTTTATCTTCGCGCCTGCCCTGTAATGGCCAGCCTTTGATGCAAAAACTTATTCCAAACTGAAACCAGTTCTGGACAACGGACAATTTGTGTTTCCTACTTGGAATAATAGGGCAGTTTTGTCTCGACTAGGAATCTCGTCATTAACAAAACTGATCAAATTTTGATGGACATATCTTGTCATTTACAAAATCGATCAGATCATTGATGGACGAGATATCTCGTCGAAAACACTTGGAGGGTTAAGCCGCAAATCCTGGTCCAATTAGCCTTCGCGTAGCAAAAGAATAGTCATATAGCTACAACCAATTAATATTTCCATATCATCAGAAGGTGATGTCGATTTTACAGTGATTCCGACGAGGTATTCCGTCCATCAAGATCAGATCAGTTTTGCTAATGACGAGATATCTCGTCTTCAAGATATTGCTCTCTTTTTGATGATGGCAAGATCAAGATCAGGTCAGTTTTCTTCTAATGAAATCTCGTCCATCAAGATCTGGTCAGTTTTGTTAATGACGATATACCAATCACCAGGAGGGTTAAAAAATTCATATAGACGCAGTTCTAATTGAGACGTCAGTTTGGAGCGTAGGACTACGGCTTGCAGATAAGAGGATTGAAATGAACTAGTCGAGTATTGTTTCAAAGCGTTCATTTAATTTGTTATAGCCAGCACAGGTCTATGATATAAGAAGTATTTGAATAGATCTCGTCGACAGTTTTAAAACGATACCGCATGTCAGTATCGTGTTGCGCTCACGCTTGCCGAGATAAGCTGAGTCAGACGCGAGAACACCCAGGAATATTGCATCATTTCCTCCGATCACGTGGAGGGACGTGAGCGTCGTCCTCACGATGTATTGCGCAGTATACGAATTGAACTACATGGTGTTTACGAATATGCTAACACGAAAACAGTTCGGCACTTATTTGTATTGATATAATTTGAGGTTCTCCGGCCAGACTGAGGAATGAGACGCATTCCTCAATGACAATGAGGAATGTTGTCTGGAAGGAACCATTTGATCCCCGAAGGACGTTGGCGCGCGGGGGGGGGGGGGGTCCTTGGCCGATCATCCGGATGAGGGGGCTGTGTGTGAGAAAAAGACTCGAATTACGGACGCCGATCAGGAAGGACGTAGTGAGGGTCCTTCGATGTCATGTTCCAAAAGACTTGGAACACTTTAAATGCAAAATAAGTAAATTGCTTATATGGTACTCGGAGTTGTACATAAATGTTTGAAAAGCACCTCGTAGAAGGCGTCATTCATAGTAGCTTATAGACGAAAAGAGAACCGTGTGACATAATGATTTCACTTGGGACCCCTAATCTGAGGTACTTAATTGATCTATTATTTTCTTATGGGATTTACTGCCTCTAGTAAACAAGGGGGTCGCAGGATTCCCAAGTAATCTTTCTCTACTTTCTTCCCTCCATTCTTTCTTTTCACAATTACTTGACAATGTCATATGTATGGCTAAATGTGGCCTTTGCGCCATAAAACCCAAAACGAACCATTTAATTGGGATCTATTTTTGTCGCCTCGCACTATCCGTGGAGTAGTCCTGCGTCAAAATATAACCTTGCAGTAGCTTGCAGGAAAGAAAGAACATATGGAAAAAGAAAATGGCGCTGTTTGATCACGAACTCGACATTCACACACACGATCGAACGAACGTTGAGCCTCCCGAGTAAGTTGTCCCCGACATTGTTAACTCGCCATTAAACATTCCGCCGGCCCCTTCTTTTCCACCTATAATCTGTGGAAAAGGAGGCCCACGGCCGAAAGTTCTACCCTCTAATCGGCGATTACCCAACTCCTCGACCGGAATCCGAAATCAGATGTCCTCGGGGCGAGTAATTCCCAGCTCACACCTGCCGTCCTCTAACTCTTCGTCGCCCGATGTCCCCATAATCCAAGAAAGTCGCAGCATTAGGGGTTGCGAGTGATTTATTAGAAGATTCCAAAACATGACTTGCTCCAGTCAAGATGGATCGCCGCGGAGTTTAATGGAGGCTATGCGCTGTGTGGAGGAATTACTGAAATTAATTTCACATTAAGCATTAATTCGGGAGGATATTCATCACACACACACCGCTGGGGTCCGCTGTTTGTTCTCCGGAATAATCATTAACCCTAAACTCCGGGAATTCGGGGGAACATTAAGTGTTCATAATGCATCAAAAGGCCGGACCCACTGGTGTCTTGTCCGGTAATCTTGGCTGTCGCGGGCTGTGTCCCTCGAGGTGTGAGAATTTCGGGTAATGATGGAAGATCCCAATTTATCTTTGCCACGAAGCAGCGCCCTCCCTTTGTCGGGGGGAGATAGCGGCGCTGAAAGGCCTGAAGACGTCCAATTTGTTTCTCCTTCTGAGACGAGAGATTTGGACGAGGTGGAAGAGCCCCCCGTTTTCGAATGTCGCTGGAGGATCATCAGGGGCTTCAGTTGGAAAAGTTTCTCTGGCGAAAGGAAATTTCGGGTATGAGCTTAAAAATTTTCGGGAATTTACTGAAGCATAGCACATTACATGGTGAAGTCGAAGAGATGTTACCACTTCTGTGAGATTCACATTTCTTTTATTCATTCTCTCCTACAATGGATAAAGTCGAGATACGTCCTAAAATCCATGTCATATTTTTCATCGATTCTCAGGCGGCAATTGGAAGAAAAACGAGTTTGCAACCGGAGGGTTGCGAGTTCGAATCCAACCAAAGACCGTCGTGTACAAAGGGGCTCAAATGTCCTCACATTGTTGTGGCGTGGAAGTTTGGAGAGTGGGGTGCCAGCTCAGGTGTGGCTTCGTTATCTGACCATGGTTCAAAATTACGTGATGTTGTCCTTGGGTCTTTCCCTTTGGGTTTGATCCCGGACCGTCGCAAATAGCCCGTTGTGTTGCTGCAGTGTGACCTTAATTAAATACCTACCTACTTCAGGCAGCAATAATAGCTAGTCAAAAAGTCCATGACTGTTCAAAGTAGCAAAAGTTTTGAATTTGTTCAAAATAACGAGGTCCTAAGATCTAAGATTCTTCCGAATGGATCGCCGGGGCTGTTGTGGCTCAGTGGATTTACTCACTGCGCTAGCAACTTGGGGGGGGGGTATTTCAATTAACGTCACACTGGAGCAACACAATGGGCTATTGGTGACGGTCCGGGATCAATCCCAAAGGGAAAGATCCGAGGACAAACACGTAAGCAACTTGGGAGTTGTAGGTGGTACAGATTCTTCCCTGGTTGTATTTCTCTCTTCTGTGTCAGTAAAACTTTCCTTGTGTGTTTATGTCCATTTCTTTATATTGTCTGTCTTGTTACCTGGCGCAGTGGCCGAATATGACCCTTGCGTAAATTCAACTACCAACCACCATCTAAAGAATCGACTGCTTCGTTCTCAATACGTAAATTCTTTGAGGGACATGCAAAAAAGAGCGATGCATGCGAACGCGCGATATAGCGGGGGTACACTGCACCAATAGCGGATTCGATCGTCGCTCGCTTGTTTTTTCGGGTTCATGGAACAGGGCGGACCGTCAGAGAAGATCCCTAAGCGCTTTAAAAACTAGCAGATCTCGCGGCTGGGTGATTGAGCAGTCTCATCATAAGGGATGACGGAATCTATAATTTGGAGTTGGTGACCTTGTCAGCTGCCCATGATTTCCTTGTCGCTCAGACTTATGAGCTGCTCGGCGTTGCATTTTTGGGGGTAAATGACCGCTAGAGATTTCAGGGTTCGTTTATGGAGTGCGATGCGGGGCAGGTGACAACGATTTTCATGTAAACAGATTTTCTTATTCTAATTAATTATTAATGTTTCTAGCTTCTTCTGATCATTGGGGGCACATCTTCAAGTGTGTACGGGGTCATCACAACCCCGAGGTACTCGAATGATGGGTCCTCCCTCTTGTTTTACCCTCGCCTACCATTCCGCTTTGTCGTCTTATGCTTGCCGTAGCTTGGCCAAATGTGGCCCTTGTGCCTCAGAACCCCCAAACAGCCACCTAGTTCCTCTTGTGTTAATGGCGTCCGTGGTAGCCAGGTTGGAAGAGTAACGGATTATCAAACCGGAAGATTTCGAGTTTGAATCCAACCAAAAGACCGTCGTGTACAAGGGGGATTGGCGCACGTTATATCTGTTGTGGCTTCAAATGTCCTCACGTTGGCGTGGTGTGGAAGTTTGGAGAGGGGTGTGCCAGCTCGCGGGTGTGACCTCGTCATCTGACCGTGGTTCAAAATTACTTTTTCTTTGGAATTGATCCCGGACCGTCACTAATAGCCCGTTGTGTTGATCCAGTGCGACGTTAATTAAAATACCTACCTCATTCTCTGCATTTTTATGTATTTAAAAATACCTGGTTCTTTCTGTAGCATGGCGTAGCTCGAAATTGAGCCTTCTTCGCCACATGATCCACTCCATGCAAATTCATAACCTTGTTCGGCGACATGGAGCAAAATCCATCGGGTGTAATCCAAACGAAAAGAATTCTCGAATATCACGTCCTCCTTTCAGCAGCCTTTAAAGTAAATATCACGGCCGTATGAATAATGCAGTCCCCTTTAATACATTCCTCCGCATCTCGTCCAATTTTCGCAACCCATCAGCAACAACGCCCTCCCTCCAAAAACAAAAGAGGCGAGCGAATTTCACGCCATTTTCCGACACGAATTTACGTTCCTCCCGTGGCATCGGATCTTGTCAGCTTCAATAATTTCCCTAAAAGTTGCACTTAAGACGGGCTGAGATTTGGGCCGTTGTTTTGGATGGCAGGATCGCTTAGCGTCAAAGCAGCCGGCTTAAGTACGCGCAAAGGATTGACTCAACTTTCGGAAAGCTTAGTTGCCCGGCAAAATGGTGGCGTTATTTTACGCCGAAGCGGGTGATGGCGTCAACGTGAATATGGAGCCACTTTGCGAGTCTCGACTGGGGTGAGACGGAAGAGTTCTTGGAGGAGTGAATGAAATATGTTCTGAACGGTGGCAGGGGCAAAAATGGTTGCGCTGTCTGGAATATTGTGAAGATGTCAGGAGTTTTACGGCTTCTGCACTTTAGCTTATGCATGGCTTTTTGGGACAATTGTTTTGCATGAACTCTTTCGGACAGAAAACGATTTGAAGAAAGACATTAAGGTGTCGTAAACTGGCGGGGACATGATCGTAGTGTCAAAAATGCACTTCAGACTCCTGGAAGAAGGATTTTAAAAAGCATATTTGGTGGTATATAGAGGAAATATAAAAGTGAAGTGGGCACTGATAACCTTTTCATGTGCCCAGGATCATGTAACCAAAACAAGAAGAGACGTGATCTTTAGACTGCTTTTGTCTGCGTGTGGAAACGAACATTCATCATCTGATTGGTCCATGGGACGGTAGAAAACGTCCATCCATTGATTGGTTATCTGATTGGTCCTCGTAACATTGCTGAGTTTGGCGATTTCACTTTTTTTATCTCCACTCTAGCACAATGCGTATTCACACATCTACCCTGTCATAAGATGTTTTATTGCCAAACGAAGATGCCTATTCGGCCAACCAAGTCAAATTTTCACAGCTGTCACGTGACTACTAGTCGAAATGTTGGTCACACTTTTTGAAGCTCCTCTCAATAGCAATGCTCAATCTATTTATATTTCCCGTTATGGTGGCATACAGACAAATGGTTTATTGTGTGGGGCGTAATGGCACGAGCCATATTTGGCCAAGCTGAGCCAAACAATGTCGAGTAAATGGACATACACATACGATGAACGTTTTACTGACGCAAAAGAGAGAAATATACCCAAGGAGGAACTGAACCCGCGCCGTCGAACACTCGTAGATTATTAGAGCAATGGGCAAACAGTCACAAAAACTGAAACTACAGACAAATGTAATCTGGTTGGTTGGTTTAATTTCGAGTTATATCGTCTATACAAAAACAGATGTTAAATACATAGAAATACAGAAAATGAAATGAACTAAGCATATCATTCGAATGCCCGGTGAAATGAGAACCAAAAAATGTTTCTGGCCTGGCCAATTGAATTTAGTCGTAGAGAAAGACCAAAGTGTATATGGTTTGACTAGACATACACAAGGACATCGGTATTTGCAAAACTAAGAACTGGAGAACTGTTACTTGCCAATAAGTTACCAATAACAATACCCACAATAGGTTATCGAGCCAATGAAGAAGACGTATTCAGGGGGAGGTTGTGCAACTCCGAAATGTTATTGTTATAAAAATAAATACTGGAAATAAACAACTCGTTATATTGAAGTTCGATGCAATGAGTTAATGTATTTTTTAAGAACTTTTATTGCCTGACTTCTTCTGCCGTCGACACTACGAAAGGTGAACTGACGGCAATTTGTGAAGGCGCATCCACTAGATAAGCCGCAGATATTCCAAACTACATTATATTCCAAAGTCGGGATTTATCCCGAATCGTCTTCGATAGCTCGTTGTGTTGCTCCAGTGCTACGTAAATTCAACTATATAACCTATCTTAACATTCCTAACAGGAGCAATCACCAATATATGAGCTTGCAACCTGAGATTTTAGCCTAATTGCAACCTGAATTTTCGTCACATTGGAGCCGCACAACGGTCGGCGATTGTCCTGGATCCTACCCGAAGGAAAAAATAAGAGGACAGCACCTCGTAATTTGAACCGTGGTCGATGAGGTCGACTCCTAGCCGGCACGTCGCTCTCCAAACTTCCATACCACGCCAACGTGAGGACATTTGGGGCCACGACAGACTTAACGTGCACCGGCCCACACGTTGACTTTGACACTGCATATGCTAGAGTGGGCTTATGAAAACATGTGGTCCATCTGGATTTCTATCACCGAAATGATCCTTTGAGCTATGCAGTACTCTGATAACGATTGTTTACTTTAAAAGAAAAGTGACCACATTTTAATTTTAATCTCAAGGAGGTAGATAAAATCATATCCGAGTTTAGAAAATACGAGGTTTAACCCTCCAATTGGTTTCGACGAGATATCTCGTTCATCAAAATCTGGCTAATTTTATTAATGACGAGATATGATCAAATTTCCTTTTTCGTGACATCTTGTCCTCGAGATATTGCAGATTTTTTTATAACGAGATCAAGATCTGGTCAGTTTTCTTCTAATGACGAGATATCTCGTTCATCAAGATCTGGTCAGTTTTGTCAATGACGAGACTAATCTTCGGGATTACCACCAGAAGGGTTATGTAACTGAATTGTGTGGGGGTTGTAATTTTCCTAGGAGTGATGGTTTAAGAGTGATATGGTAATATTGCTTAGATTCGCTATGAACGACAAGTTCTACATGATTTCAGATATTCCTATGCAGCCCCCTACACGCGGTCTTTGGTTGGACCAAGTTTCGAACTTGCAACCCTGCAGTTGCTAATCGGCGCCGTCGTGGCTCAGTGGGTATGCCCACTGCGCTAGCAACCTTTGAAATGTAGGCGGCGCAGGTTCGATTGCTGTCAGGTGCATTCCAGTTTGGATGTGCACTGCTGGCCACCCAAATTGCAACACCAAGAAAGACAAGAGATATCACAACAAAATTTATTTTGTAGATAACATGTTGACCAAGTATCAAATGATTAAATTTATAGACTTCTGTGAAGTGTGGTTCCTGCCAAAATCAGTAGCCAGAGTAGCCGCCATTGTTGGAGATCACCGCTGCCACACGCCTCGGCATTGATTCAAAGAGACTTTGGATGTGTTCTTCGGGTACAGCAGACCAAGCAGCTTCCACACGTTGCCAAAGTTTATCTGGTGTGGCAGCTGGGGATGTATTCTGGGTCAATCGTTGAGCAACCATGGACCACATGTTTTCTATCGGCGAAAGATCCAGAGAGCGAGCTGGCCAGGGAAGCAATTCAATCTGGCGATTGACGAAGAACCCTTGGACAATGCGTGCCACGTGTGGTCGCGCATTATCCTGTTGAAATATGGCTGTGGGCAAGCCCTGAAGGTAAGGAAGGACAACTGGCTCCAACACCTCGGAGATGTAGCGCTGGCTGTTTAAAGTACCGGCAATGCGTACTAGAGGAGTGCGAGAGTGATATCCAATACCGCCCCATACCATAATACCCGGTGCAGGACCAGTGTGGCGGTGCATAACGCAGCTGTTCAGCATCCTCTCTCCACGGTGTCTCCAGACTCGAATCCGACCATCGTGGTGTTGCAGACAGAAGCGTGACTCGTCAGTAAAGACAATTTCATTCCATTCTGCCGTCCACATCCTTCTTTCATCGCACCATTTGCGGCGGAAACGTCTGTGGTTCTGCGTCAAGGGTAGACGAAGCAATGGACGTCTTGCGGACAGACCACTCTGCTGTAAACAGCGTCGAATGGTACGCGCAGACACTGGATGATGCGGTACAGACTGAATGTGCTGTGCTATGGTTCGTGATGTGGCTGAGCGATCCGTCAATGCCATACGCACAATATGCCTGTCATCACGTGAAGTGGTGCACTGAGGTGGATGCGATCGAACACGTCGGTCCGTCGTACCCTCCTGCATCCAACGATCACATATCCGCATTACAGTTGTTTGGTTTCGTCCAACACGACTACCGATTTCCCTGAAAGATAATCCACAATCTCGGTAGGCCACTATCCTTCCTCTGTCGAACTCGGATACTTGATCAAAAGATGATCGCTGTTTTCTACGAGGCATAATTGATCGTTTTTTTGAAAAAACCACAAGAAAAACACAATTGCCGTACTTGAAATCGTCGAAATCTCCAAGCCTTAAATAGCGCTTTGAAGTGGCGCCACAGGCGCGCGTGATGTGCGTCTGCGCTGAAATTCTAATCATTTGCATATCTCACCTCCGCTAATGCATTGTAAAGACTTCAGACTAAGATAGATGGCGCCCTTGCGCATGCCCAGAAGGACTTTGAGAAAGGAAAGAGTTAAGAACGAGTGTGGCGAGAGACGTGTGGGTGTTTTTTTTTGGAGAGTGATCGAGACTGAGATGTGTGGATTTTGATATATACTACCTTTTCTATTTATGTTGTGTGTCGTGTTTGTACTGTGTCTGTGAGTTCATTAAAATGGTTTAAACCAAAAAGGGAGTATTCCTTGTGATGGTAATTAAAATTTTGAGCAAGTCAGTACAGACGACGAAGAAATGGTGGCAGCCGTTTGGATACGATCCTGGTATTGCTGATATCTCCAGTGCAAATTATTGGGTGAGTACCAGATTTCATTAGCAACAGTGCCTTTTTAATTGTAATTTGTAAAGTTTTGCATGTTGAGTTTTGGTTTTGTAAAAGGCAGTTGTAATATGCAAAAATGCTCTCTTATTTTAACTAGGCTGATATAGTTAAAATTTTGTTTGGTAAAAGGAGTGATAATTTTGAAAAAGTGTTCTTATTTTAACTAGGCTGATATAGTTAAAACTTTGTTTGGTGAAAGGTAGTTGTAATTTTGCAAGTGTTCTTATTTTAACTAGGCTGATATAGTTAAAATTTTGTTTGGTAAAATGGAGTGGTAATTTTGAAAAGTGTTCTTATTTTAACTAGGTTGATATAGTTAAAATTTTGTCTGATTTTGAAAGGCAAATTTATTCTGTTGATTTGCAAAACTATTCTTATTTTAGCTAGACTGATATAGTTAAAATTTTGTTTGATTGTAAAAAAAAAAAAAAAAAATTTAGGACACTCATGTGGTATATAAAAAAGAATTTTCTGTTCTGAATGGTTAGAATTAGAACTATTCAAATGGTCAGTTTGAGTTTTGTTTTCTGAGAAAAGAGAATTATTTTAAAATTTTAAATTGAGATAGCCTAGTTTGTTTTGTGTTCTTTTGTATGATGCTATCTGATGACAATTGAAGTGTTGTTAAAATTTGATTTGATTTTGTTGTATGATTCAAAATAGAATTAAAAATTTGGTGTAGAAGTATATAGTTTGAATTACAAGTATAATTCTTTTTGATGAGTGTTGTCAACAGCACCAAATGCCTAGAATTTTCAATATTTAGTGCGTCTTGGGTTATTTTGCTTTGGAAAATATTTTGTTATATTTCTGAATGAATCGGAAATTCATTTAAAAGAGTTTTGGAGTGTTTTGAAATTGTCATTTTCATTTGTTGCTCATTTAAATGACTAAGAAACCCCTTAGAATTGTTTATTTATTTTGCGGAATTTTGAATGTCTAACTTGTGTACTTAAGGAAATTTTTGTTAGTAATTTGAAATTGCTTTGTGTAACTAATTTGGCAAATGTGAGACCATTTTGTGTTCAGAAAAAGAACTCGAAAAAAAAAAATAATCTGAAAGTGTGGATTTGAATTATTCACTTCCTGTGTTTGTTGACGAAAAAAAAGAAAAGGAAAAGAATGATATTCTGTTTTATATTTTTGTGTGTGCATTTATGCTTCTGAGTGTGAATCAATTGTTCATAGAGAAAAGGGAATTCTTTTGAACTGAAAATACCTTTTCTTGATTAGACAGGAAAGTTGAGTTTATATTCTGAATTGTATTTTAATTGTAGTATTATTTTCAAAACAGCTGTTCTTTAGTTGAACTTTTCTTTAACTGTTTATTTTCTTCTCAATTTGAAAACATCTTTAAAAAAAAAATATTGTTTTAATGAATGAAAATTTTAATTTGTTTATGTGTTCGAAAATTATTTCTATTGATTTTTGGTTGTTCGGTAAGAAAGTTGTAACGTAGAATTAGCGAATTTAATTCTTTGATAAAGTCTTGTGAATTCTGTTGGAATTTAATACCTTAATAGAGGTTTTTGATAGTGTTTCCCCTGGCCCTTAATCATGGCATTTCTTGCAATTGGTAGAAAGCAGGACTTAATTGCTGTTGCGGAAGAAATTGGTGAGAAGGTACCAACTTCGTGCAAGGTTGCGGATATTAAACAAATAATTTTAAAAAGCCCAAATTTCGATCGGGAGGAGGTAACGATAATCATGGAACGAGTCATAAAAGATAGACTGGAAGAGGAAGAATTAGCTAGACAAGAAAAAATTCGTGAGGAAGAATTAGCTAGACAA
This sequence comes from Meta bourneti, assembly GCA_933210815.1. Taxonomy (NCBI): domain Eukaryota; kingdom Metazoa; phylum Arthropoda; class Arachnida; order Araneae; family Tetragnathidae; genus Meta; species Meta bourneti. Next base: position 16,221,804 of record OW119931.1, read on the forward strand.
AAAAAAATTCGTGAGGAAGAATTAGCTAGGCAAGAAGAAGAACGACAAGAACGGGAAAGGGTCAGACAACATGAACTCGAAATTAAAAAACTAGAAATGGCTCAGAAGGAATTTCGCCGGTCTGAAGAGGAATCTGAAAATGGGGCGGATAGAAACAGAAAAATCCAACTTACCCAAATCACTCCCAAATTTGACGAAAAAGGGGATGAAATGGGATTGTATTTGATCAATTTCGAGAGGAAAGCAGAGATGGCTCGAGTGCCGAAGGAGGACTGGGTGGCTTATTTGCTGGCCGTTTTGCCAGCCGAGTTATCTAACATGCTTGCCCGAGAACCTCCTGAAGTGGCCAACAATTATGATGTTGTGAAAAATCTCATTCTGAAACGATACAAAATGAACGCTGAAAAATTGAAACAGTGTTTCTACAGACATCAGAAAACAGCAGAGAAAACATGGAGAAATTATGCTCATGAACTGTACAGCTACTTCACTGAATGGCTTGCTGAATTGGAAATTGAAACCTTTCAGCAACTAAAAGATTTAATCGTTGCCGAGCAATTGAAGTATCGTGTACCAGATCAAATCAAGGAGCATTTTTTTGACAAATGGATGAAGTTGAAGACACCTTTTGAATTGGCAGAAGTGATCGAGGAGTACGAAACCATCAGGCAGAGTTTCAGGAAGAAGGAATTTCCAAAGAAGTATGGCTATCAAGGTTCAAAGGGACATTTTAGTGGAAGTAGACCCAAAGTACCATTCAAGGATGACAAGAACAAACATCCGGTCAAAACCGAACCCGCAAGCAACGAAAACCGTGAAAGAGAGTTTGAAAAGAGAAGACAGCTCCGATGCTATGAATGCGGTTCGTTATCACATCTGAGACCCCAATGCCCGAAGCTCAAGAGATCTGAAGTAGTAGCTGCCAATGAAGTCTTTGGAAGACACGTGCCTGAGTTGATGTCTCCTTATACTAGTGCTGGGACAGTAAATGGAGCCCAAATGTCTATCTTGAGAGATACTGGTGCCAGCATCGATCTTATTCCCAGAAAATTTATCAAACCACATATGTACACAGGTGAGCATGTGTGGCTCGCTTCTCCATTAGTAGACAGCCCGGTCTGCTTGCCCATTGCAGAAGTTGATTTGAACTGCGAATTGGGACATGTCCTTACGAAAGCTGCTGTAAGAGACAGTTTTCTGGATCAAGAGCATTACCTACTAAGTAACAAAACCGTTGCTCTGATCGAGAGTATGAAAAAAGATAAGGAGCTGGAGATCCAAGTTATTAATGCAGTTCAGACGAGAGCTCAGAAAAGTCTTTTGACAGCCGAAGTTGAAGAGTATCCAGTTGAGTCGAGTCCTGGAGAAGAGAATGACAGTACCGTGTTAACAGAGGAAGACGGAGAGGTATTGCCTATGGCGGAAGAAGCCTCACTTCCAGATCTGATTAAAGCCTCACGGAATGATTTTGTCGAAGAGCAGCGCAAGAGTAAAGAGTTGAAACCACTTTTCCTAGAAGCTGAGGAGTTAGCAAAGGAAACCAAGTATGCAATCGTTAATCAAATGCTGTTCTATCTGAAAAGTGACAAGGATGGTACGCAGAGAAAACTGCTGATTGTTCCAGAGAAGTTTCGGGACCAATTAAAGAAACTGTCTCATGAAGGAACAGCGGCTCACTTAGGAGTGACCAAGACTAAAGATGCTCTTTTTAAAACTTTTTTTTGGCCGAATTGTTACAAAGATGTTGAAGAATTTGCCAGATCTTGTGACCAATGTCAGCGAGTCGGGAAACCTCGGGATAAGAAGAAGGCACCCATGAAGATCGTTCCTGTCATCTCGGAGATCTTCACAAAGATTAATGTGGATGCTTGTGGTCCTTTACCTACTACACCATCTGGAAACCGGTATCTCATCACTGCAATTTGCATGTCTTCCAAATATCCCGATGCAGTTCCTGTCCCAAATCTTAGTTCTTCAACCGTGGTCGATAGTTTCCTGCAAATCTTTAGTCGGATGGGTTTCCCGAGGGAGCTGCAAAGCGATCAAGGAACGTCGTTTACAAGTGCACTCACAACGGAGTTCCTGGAGAAATTTGGAGTTAAAGTAGTGCGAAGTTCCGTACATCATCCCCAGAGCAATCCTGTGGAGAGACTACATAGAACTTTGAAGAGAATTCTTCGAGTCCTGTGTCTGGAGTCAGGACCTGATTGGGAGAAAATCTTGCCTCATGCCCTGTTTGCTCTACGAGTTGTTACTCATGACAGTACTGGATATACTCCAGCTGAGCTGGTTCATGGACAGAATTTGAGGACTCCCATGACTCTACTGTACGAGAACTTGACGGAAAGCGAGGAAGAGAAGACTAGCGTAGTATCATATGTCTTCAAGCTACTAAACCGCATGAAAAGGTGTCAAGAATTAGCCGTCCAAAACATGGAGAACGCCAAAGACAAACAAAAACTATGGTATGATCGCAAGGCTGTGAAGCGTAAATTTTGCGAAGGCGACCTTGTGCTGGTTGTCGCTACATCTAGGCCTAACAAAATGGCAGTTCATTGGATCGGCCCAGGGAAAGTCGTTAAACAGCTTTCCGAAACCAACTACATTGTGCAGTTTCCAGAAAAAGACAAATCCCATGTGAACATGCTCAAGCCATATTTCCAGAGACCCGAAAATGTGAATTTAATCTGTCTAAAAGAGATTAGGAACTGTGACAACGAGGAGGACATTCCAAGTCTCGAGCAGAAGCCTGAAGTCTCGGAAATGACACAAATTTGGCAAGACATAGAACAAAATGGTCGCTTGTCAGAAGATCAGAAGGAGCAGCTGAGAGAGTTGCTATCAAAATACTCTAGCTCATTCTCAAACCAGCCGGGGTGTACTGATCTTACTGAACATGACATTGAGCTTGAATCTGAGAGGCCCATCTGTGCCAAACCTTACAAGATGTCTCCACGCCAAACAGAAATTTTGAAGATGGAAGTGGAGAAGATGCTGTCGCTCAAAGTCATTGAGCCAGGAGAATCTGATTTTACTTCTCCTCTTATTCTGGTAGAAGTACCAGGAAAGGATGCAAGACCGTGCATCGACTATCGAAGACTCAACAAGGTCACTAGAACCCAGTACTTTCCTCTGCCAAACATTGAGCAGCTTGTTGAAAAAGTGTCAGCTGCCAAGTATATCACCGTTCTAGATTTGACCCGAGGTTATTGGCAAATACCTCTGAGTAAACGAGCCCAAAGATATTCAGCTTTTGTAACCAGTTTTGGGACATTTCGACCGTTGAGATTGCCATTCGGTTTGAAAAATGCCCCTTATGACTTTAGTCGTTTGATGGCCGAACTGTTGAAAGACTGTGGAGAATTTGCATGCCCTTACTTGGATGATGTAGCCATCTATTCCCTAAGTTGGGAAGATCATTTACAACATTTGAAAACCGTCTTAGAAAAGATGAATGCAGCTCATCTGCACATCAAGCCTTCTAAGTGCCAGTTTGCTCGTGCGTACGTAAAGTATCTTGGGCACTTGGTTGGTCAGGGCCAGAGAACACCTGGAGAATTGAAGATCCAAACTGTAAAGGACTTTCCGACCCCTGCGACTAAGACGCAGATCCGATCTTTCTTAGGACTTGCGGGGTATTATCGAAAATACATTCCTGACTTTTCAGTCCTCTCAGCACCAATTACAGATCTGCTGAAAGGAAAAAATCGTCGTGCTGCTGTCATATGGACTGATGCTTGTCAAGAGGCGTTTGACAATTTAAAGAAACGGTTGTCGGAGAATCCGGTGTTGTACAGTCCAGATTTCTCGAGACAGTTTCTCGTCCAATGTGACGCGTCAAATCTTGGGATTGGCATCGTTTTGTCCCAAATTAATGACATTGGTGAGGAACATCCTGTCATGTACTTGAGTCGGAAGTTCTCAAATGCAGAACAAAAGTACAGTACCATCGAGAGAGAGTGCGCAGCTATCGTGTTCGCCATCCAAAAGCTGCGATGTTATTTGGATGGACACCAGAAGTTCATCATCCAGACGGACCATAATCCCCTTGTTTGGCTGGACAAAAATACGGGAACCAACCCTAGACTTTTACGTTGGGCTTTGATCCTGCAGCCATTCAATTATGAGGTTGTCCATAAGAGGGGGAAACAGCATCAAAATGCTGATTCATTAAGTCGCATCCCATAAACCTCATATCCTTTTATTTTATATTAGTAAGTTTATTGTTTATTTTGATATTTGTATTATGTGTGAAAATTTTAAATTTTTCTTATCATTAGTGTAAATTGTTTTCCTAAATTTTTAATAAGTATATAATATTTTTGAGTTCAAGGCACTGATTGCTATAATCTGGTACATGTGCAGTGTATTTTGTGTACTTGAACTCTTGAACTTTTCCAATGACTGCACCTATCTGGAGACTTTTTCAGGCAGTGGAGTCATCAAAACTTTTCCCTCATTCTTCGAGAAAAGTTTCCTCCTTGTGGGGAGGAGTTTATAAGTCTGTAAAGACTTCAGACTAAGATAGATGGCGCCCTTGCGCATGCCCAGAAGGACTTTGAGAAAGGAAAGAGTTAAGAACGAGTGTGGCGAGAGACGTGTGGGTGTTTTTTTTTTGGAGAGTGATCGAGACTGAGATGTGTGGATTTTGATATATACTACCTTTTCTATTTATGTTGTGTGTCGTGTTTGTACTGTGTCTGTGAGTTCATTAAAATGGTTTAAACCAAAAAGGGAGTATTCCTTGTGATGGTAATTAAAATTTTGAGCAAGTCAGTACAGCATGTTGTAAATTTCATATTATTTGCATGCTTCCTTCAGGGTGTTGCATTTACGGTGGCCAGCAGTGTATTTCTCTCTTTATCAGTAAAACTTTCACTGTGTGTGTTTATTATTTGATCTTATTTTATTACTGGGTAGATTTTTATATATTTTTGTTTTACTGGGTTGAATTTTATCTTGCGTTTGGCGCAGTTTGTCCACTATTGGATATTTGCGCCATCAAACCCAAATTAACCAACCTATTACTTGATATTATTTGCTATATGTCTGGCGTAGCATTGCCAAATATGGCCCTTGCGCCATAGAACCCCCAACCCACCACCTGTTGCTAATCCGCATCTCTACCAACTGGGCCACCGCGGCTCTCTACTGGGTAGCAAACTAAACTGTATTTTGCATTGTTGGCACTAATAAAATGCCTTTATCACTTGCGAAAATAGGGCAATAAAAATCAAGATATTTCGAGTAAACAAATACGGCTGCAACTAGTTCCAATTCTATAGGATGCCCTATTTTTCTCAACCTCCTTGATTGTACTCCATAAAAATCTGTCAACGCAATCTGACGACACGCTGCCAGATCCGAAAGGACAAAACACAAATTCATTACTTCCAAAGTACCACAATCGCGCCGAACTAACACATTGTATCCTTCCCGAATAATTCAGTCACCACTTTCCGCGACAGTGGTCTAACCTGCCCCTCATTCCATGATTTCGAGAGGCAGAATGGCAACAAATTTTAAAAAAGACGATAATCACATACCACTCTCGAACAAGAATAATCGCATTATGGCGGAATACTTTGTCACTGTCACTCTGCGATGATGATCCCTGGGACTTTTTCTCTCCTCGGCGTCTTTTTGTTGTCGAGTTTCTATTTTTGCGAATGGCATCGGTCTTCATCTTTTAAACGTTATAATTGCTGTGCGTGGGAAAAGGAAGGAAGGACAGGCTATAGCCAATTAATTCTTTTTTTCTTCCTGCAGCGGAGACAAAATGGCGTCTAATGGTTGGAGATTTCATTCTGTTTTTTCGTTGGTGTCGTTTATTTTTATAAATGTAATTCAGACTGGAGATAATTTTCTGCACTTTTGGCAATGAAGCGGTTGAAGTGGAAACAGCTGAAAGGAACCAAGGAGTCAAATAATGAAATGGAAGCTGCCTATTGTAGTGAATTGGAATTAGTTTCGAACGAGCAGTGCAGAGGGGGAGGACCACAGGCAGTACCCGATCATCTACTCGGCGAGTTTAAGTGTGTTTCTTAACCATCCAAGTGGTTTGGACGAGATATCTCGTCCATCAAGATCTGACTAATTTTGCTAATGACGAGATATCTTGTCATCGTTGCCGGTTCTTTGACGATGGAAATATTAAGATTTATTTAGTTTTCTTAATGACGAGATATCTCGTCCATCAAAATCTGGTCAATTTTGCTAATGACGAGTGACCACGTCGATGCAATCACCAGGAGGTAACTCAAAACAGGAAAATCAAATGGCTTTTTACATAAAAATTTGAGCAAAGTAGAAAATGTTATAGTTTTCTCTTTCGTTTAAACCTGGATTATGACTGAAACTTCCCCACATAAAAAAGGGCCGCGGCAGACCTGTCTGAAGAGTAACGGATTAGCAACCGGAGGGTTGCGAGTTCGAATCCAAAAAAGACAGTCGTGTACAAGGGGAGCTGGTGCACGTTAAATCAGTCGTGGTGCACGTTAAATCAGCCTCAAATGTCCTCACGTTAACGTGGTGTGGAAGTTTGGAGAGTGAGGTGCCAGCTCAGGTGTGACCTCGTCATCTGACCGTGGTTTAAAATTACGTGGTGTTCTCTTCGGATCTTTCCCTTCGGGTTTGATCCCGGACCTTCGCCAATAGCCCATTATGTTGCTCCAGTGCGACGTTAATTAAATACCTACTCCACATAAAAAGGCACATGATGTCTTCTGTTTTCTCGTCTATTACATTTCCACGACCCCGCAAGAAAGGGTAAACTATGCCACTTAACGAGATGCGTTGGGTGCTTTTTTATTACGGAACGGGAATCAAAATGAACAGAACGCCATGCCAAGATGAAGACATTTGAGGCCACGACAGAATTAACATGCACCAGACTCCAAGTACACGACGGCCCCTCTGAGGGGTTCACACGCATACATCCGTTCTGCAACCTGAAGTCTTCCCTGTATGACTTTTAACTAGTTTTGATCTTCTGGAGAGTAGAACCAGCTTGTCCTGCATGGAGTAGATCTGCATGATAATCTTTCAATTGTGTGAAAGCAAAAAACTTCTGGTTCCTAATGGTACGATTATCAATGGACACGGTTCTACACAATTTTCTAAGGAAAGGAAAAGATGGCGGTGTTTGGGAAATAGAATATTTATTAACACTAGCCTTAACCCTTTCAGAGACAATAGGGCACAAGACCAAAAAATGACCAAATGGGTATGATCTCCGTGACATGCTTTCAAACCGGGACGTTTGTGAACTCTAGGTTCAAAGTGTGGGTGGATTGGACATACCAATTGCGTAGTATCCGCTGCACAGCAATTCGTCATCATAAAAAGGGGAGAAAATCAGAAAAATAGTGTGCATGAATGAAATATTTGAATAAAATTTAGCTGGAATAGGCTGGATAACTTAATTAATCAACGGAGACAAAATTTTATAACGCACCTTCGAATTGGAACTCACGTGGTCACCCTCCCGAGTACTGCCGTGTACAAGGGGCTGGTCCACGTTCAATCTGTCGTGGCCTCAAATGTCCTCACGTTGGCGTGGTGTGGAAGTTTAGAGAGTGGGGTAGCAGCTCAGGTGTGACCTCGTCATCTGACCGTGGTTCGAAATTACGTGGTTTGGCCTTGGATCTTTCTCTTTGGGATCGATCACGGACCGTTGCCAATAGCTCGTTGTGTTGCTCCAGTGCGACGTTTATTAAAATACCTACCTACCCGAGTGCTGCCCGCGACAGAAGGTGCTTAACTTTGAAAGTCGAATGGGCGGGTGATGTAGTTTCGCTTAATTACACTTCAGTAGAAATGCTGGAATTGTTTGACAAATAACGTAATGCGATTGTTTGGTTTCGGAATATTGTAAATGCTCTTTTGGGAATTATATTCAATTGAATCGATTTCCTCAATTTAACACATTTGATAATTTAATCCACATTCAATTTAGCTGAACATCCCGTTTTGTGTTTGTTTTCCTTCAATGTCATAAATTCATCGCCTAATCGAGAAGAAATAACCGGATAAATAATTCTCAATCACAAAACAAATGAGAGCGGTAGGTAGGTAATTTAACTAACGTCGCACTGGAGCAACACACCGGGCAAGTGGCGACGGTCCTGGTACCCGTACACACCTAAAGATATACCCCTTAGGGGAGAGACAATAGGACACCAGACCGATTAGGTGGTCTTTCAAACCAGGACGTATGAGCCCTGGTTGAACGGACTGGACTGCACATATCACTTTCGGAGCACCCGTTGAAAGCAACTCGTCTCCGCATCATAAAAAGTGAAAAATATTAAAATTGCTAATGATGTAAGGGTGGGTGAATTTAAGAAAATGTCGATGAAGAACCTTAAGTGCTAATGTGAAACCTTAGGCTCCGCCCTGCCGGTCACCCTCCAAAGTACTGACCGCGGCCGACGATGCTTGGGTTTTGGATCATGAAGTTTGCTCGGGACAAATCCCCTAGACTGCTACACGCTCTCACAGAAGAGTGTTAGCATTTAATAGATCAAGGAAAGGCAATTAAACTTACGAGAGGAATTACGAATTAAATGTTAAAATTTAACTTCAAAAGTGATACAATTAGTGGTCCAATCGAGTCTGAAAAGTGGGTCATGGTAGCTCTTTTGGAAGATTAACGGATTAGCAACCAGAGGATTACGAGTTTGAATCCAACCAAAGATCGTCGTGCACAAAGGGGACTGTTGCACTTTGCATCTGTCGTGGCCTCAAATGTCCTCACGTTGGCGTGGTGTGGAAGTTTGAAGAGGAGTCACATAAATGATCATTATGTGTTGTCCTCGGATGTTTCTCTTCGGGTTTGATCCTCGCCAATAGCCCATTGCGTTGCTCCAGTGCGAAGTTAATTAAATTACATAACCTAACCGAGTCTGAAAAGCCCTTGTTGGTGTTCAGAAGCAAAGTAGGGAAAGAAATAAGCGGGAGGGGAGAGAATTATCGGAGTTGAAGTCATGGACTTCAGTGTCCAAAGGGAACAAACACCCCACATAGGCGTTTAGGCCTTTAAAGATAATGTGGCTGTTTGGCTTTGGGGTTTTATGGCGCAAGGACCATATTTGACCATGCTGCGCCAGACAGAAAACATACAATATCAATAAATCCACACACAGAATGAAAGTTTTACCGACACAGAGAAGAGAGAAATACTCCCAGGGAGGTATGGACCGTGATTCGAAATTACGTGGTGTTGTCCTCGAACCTTCCCTTCGGGATTGTTCCCGGACCGTCGTCAATAGCCCGTTGTGTTGCTCTTGCACGACGTTAATTATTTACCATTACCTAGGGAGGAATGCAGCTGACAGGAATCGAACCTCTCCCGCCTACAACGCGAAGGTGAAGATAAAGTGGGGTTCGAACTGAGTTCTTTGGGGGGCATTGTAAGCCGCGACTTAGCCGTAGAAAACTTCCGGTTCAACGGGCGATGACAGGGTTCCCTTCTGCATAACCCCGTCTCCCCCCAAAAAGCGCGTGGGCGCGAGTCCAAGATCAGCAGATTCGTCTCGCTGCTTTTTCCCCGGTACCCAAACGCTCTCTTTACGGGGTATTTATTTGACTTAGCCGGCGAACCGAAGACCCGCAACGGAACGACTGCCACAAGCACGTAAATTACGCCGCGATGTTTGTGTACGGTTTGTGTTGTGTTTGTTTGTTGCTTAACGCTTGTTAGCGGCGTTAATGAATTATGGATGGCTCGGGGGAGGGCGTGAAATTTTCATGGCCGCGTAAATCATACAGGTGTCTGCGGATGGCTGCGCCCCTTTTTCCCTTTTTCCTCGGGTTTTATTGAAATGGAGTCGGAGGGGAAGAAATTGTTGATTAATTTATGTGTTTTTGTGCTGGCTGGAGGGGTGTTGTGGAGAACGTGTGTTTTGTGTTCGGTTTCGGTTTGGAATGGGGGAGAGCGTGTGTTCTAATGAGTGGTGTTACTGGTGGATAGTTATGCAGTAGAGTTCCAAATATCAGGGGTGGATCAGTGGGGTTGCCCATTGCCTGCGAGTTGTAGCGGTGTAGTTTCGATTACTGTAACTTTCCCAGGTTGTTTTTCTCTTAAATGCGAAAGTGAAACTTTTCTTGTACGTGTGGGGTTCGAAGTCTTACGGAGTAGCAACCTGAGTGTTGCGAGTTCGAATCCAACCAAATACTCGTGTACAAAGGGGCTGGTGCACATTAAATCTGCCATGGCGTCGAATGTCCTCACGTTGGCGGGGTGTGGAAGTTTGGAGGGTGGGGTGCCAATTCAGGTGTGACCTCGTCATCTGACCGTCGTTCAAAATTATTTGGTGTTGTCCCCGGGTCTTTCTCTTCGGGTTTGATCCTGGATCGTCGCCAATGGCCCGTTGTGTTGCTCCAGTGCGACTTAATTAAATACCTAACTACCTTGTGCGTGTGTGCTTGTATATCCATTTGCTTGAGGTTGTCTGTCTTCTATTTGGCGCAGCTTGACCAAATAAGACCCAAACACTAAATGTGGAATAAGTGGAGTGAATGTACAGGGCTGCCACAGGAGACTGAATGTCTTTTTTTGCTAGTATTTTTCAACCTTGGCGACTGGAGGTATAATTTGAAGCAAAATCGCCTCACTAAAGCTCCTATTTGAAAAATGTTAGCTACTTTTTTTTGAAAATTCACCTAAGATCAACGAAAATTTGCTCCATTTTTTTTAAATAATTAGCAGACGGAAATTATTTTTCGAATTTTTCTTCAAAAAAGTATTCTAAGGGACGCCAATTTCAAAGTTTTGGCGCCAAACCGTAAGAACCGCGATAGAAAACATCGCAATCTGGGGTTGCTAGATTGCATAAAAACCTTATTAGAGCAAAATATTTAAACAAATAAAAATAAAATAAATAAAAAAAAAGCACATGCTAGTTTCGAACTCGTAACCATGCGCTTCAATCTGCAAGTTTCTTAAGAGTGATGTCCTCAGCCGTTCGGACACTGCTGGGAAAACCAAGATAAGTTTTTAAATAAAATTTATAATTGAAATTTTGACGAAATAACTGAAATGAAAGACTTGGTAAAAATAACTTTTATGTTAAATTAATGTTTATTAATTTAATAGAAAAAATTTAAGTTATGATTTAATGTGAATTTTGAAGTACAGCCGTTTAAAAAAATTGCATTTTCACTTAACATTCTCCAAAATGTGATAATTAATCTCTTAATTTGTTATATTTAAAAATTTTGTTTTTTCTAGGTAAGTTATAATTTCCTGTTGAAAAATTCCATTCTCACTGCGACGAATCATCTTGAACATGTGTGTTAAGGAAAACAATATTTTATTGCAATGGGTAAATATTTACACAAATTTAATCCTCACCTTTTTGAATAGCAAAACAATCATTGACAATTGTAATTAAGTTGTGAAAAGATCACTTTTCTCGAGAAAGTTCGAAATGAAATTTTTATTGATGATTAGAAATTGACATTGGAGGTTCATTTTTTCAGTCATGAATCATAAAATTAAAATATTTAATTCAATTTTAATTCTGTCATTGCTTATTTCAATAACATTTATCGGTAACTTAATATTTTAGACAACAGTTATGCTAACTGTTATTTTGTGTGTTTCAACAGTTATATAGCCCCTCATAGCGCCGTGAGGTTTGCGAGTAGTGTAGTATTGCTTTTACTCACATCACACTTAATGACTAAATAATAACATCTTTCTAAAAAATCCATGAATTCTCTCAACCTTTAGAAAAATTCTATTGACCCTTTCTCTAGAATAGAATCCTTTGGAACGATTCTATTGTCCACTTCAGTGAAAAAGAATCCTTTGGAAATATTCCATTGATCGTTTTCTTAGAATGGGAATAGATTTGGAAGATTCTTTGCTCATTTCCTTAGAATGGAATAATTTGGAAAGATTTAATTGGTCTTTTCGTAAGAATAGATTTTTCTGGAAAGATTCTATTGCTTCTTTCCTTAGAATAGAATTATCTGTGAAAATATTATTTGCTCCTTTCCTTATAATAGAATACTTTAGAAAGATTTTATCAACCAATTCAATAGAAAAGTATCATTTGAAAAGATTCTAGTGGTTCTTTCCTTAGATTAAAATCTTTTTGGAGTATTCTATTGCTCTTTTTAGAATAGAATCCATTGGAAAGATCCTGTTGCTCCTTTTCTTAGAATAGAGTAATTTGGAAAGATTTTATTGCTTTCTGTGGAATAGAGTTCTCTGGAAGGATTCTATTGCTTATAAAAGAATCCTTTGGTCAAGAAGGTTGAAATTAGTTAGAAATCATGCAGAGGAGACTAGGTTGCAAAGTAGAATTATGCGTGTGAACCCTTCAGAGGTTTAATCCATCAAGTAACAGGCATACACGCAATGAAAGTTTTACTGATACAGAAGAGAGAAATACACCCAGGGAGAAATACCTGTTAGGAATCGAACCTGCGCCGCCTACAACTCGAAGGTTGCTAGCGCAGTGGGCATACCCACTGAGCCACGACGGCCCTGCACACATGGAGACGAACACTTGTTAGAAAAATTTCGGCATTTGTTAATAAACTAAGCATGATACAAAACTTAAAAAAAAACCAGTAATCAACTCTCTTTTACACTCTTTCTCAAATTCAAATTTCAAATTAATTTTTCATCACAATCAAAATCAAGGTGACAGTTTGCACGTGCATAATTAAAAATGCATTTAGTATTACTTTGCGCGTGCTCAATAATATGACGCAATAACGCTTGCAAGTACGCTAGCCATCGACTCATGGTGGAGTGACCCCTCTACCAGAGGGTCAAGTTCTAAGGGGCCCGAACACCTTGCTCCCCAATACTTTATGTTTCGAACCCACTTTCCCCCTAAAACATAAAGGATAATTATTAAAAATTGAGACCGATATATTGGCCAATGATCTAGCAAACAAAATAGAGTTCTCATCACACATCGCTTACCAACACTACGCAAACAATTTCAACAGGTGCTATGTAATAGTTGTATATGTTACCGGCGATGTGTGAAAAGCAGGCATTGTATAAAATGACTAGGGAATATATAATGTATGGCGTTTTAGGGCAAAGTATGAAACATTCAAATTATTTTAATATTATATATACTTTCTCTAGGCATTGTATGTAGGCATTATACAGAATGACAAATGTTGTTTAGGCAAAGTATTAAAAGAGTCATGAAAAGGCTTTTATTGAAAAGACGTATATGAAAAAGGAATGCAAAATAAAGTATAGGACTTTCTTATTGAGGATATGTTCAGTTCTTTCAACATTCCGTCGCGTCCTCCGTGGCATGTGGCCATATGAGCGTCATGAAGTATGTCAAATAACCCAGTCCTTGATACAGAACTGGATAGCACTAACGCCTTCTTTAACAGGATAAATCAGTTTACTTTCGTTTTCCACTAACATCACATCATAGCGATTCAGCAGCCAATAGTCTCGTTTTTCCTCCCTAGTCATCTTGACTTTTTTCACGCATAGCTCACTAACTTCTGGTAAGTAGTTTCGGTTAGGAAAACACAGTTTTTTGCAGCATTGGCTCGCACTTTAGACAGTTCGTCGAAGAATCGTCGTTGCATGTCAACATGCCATGACTACTCGGACACTACACCTCGCTCTTCCATTTTCATACAGCACAGGTTATGGGCTATGGTCTTTGCTGAACAAATTCAAAGTAGAGTATTTCGTCACTTCCGAACAAAGACTGAAATGTAAATGGGGGCGAATCATCTGAGGCGAGCGTCGAAAGTCACGTGCCTTGTCACGTGGCTTTTGTTGGTTGCCGGTTTGTCTTTTTGCATTGCATAGAATGCCTAGGAAATGTGTGAAATATTAATCGTTTCATACTTTGCCAAAAACGCCAGGTATTCCATACAATGCCTGCTTTGCATACTTTGCCGGGGTAACATATAATCTAGAGAGAAGAAACAGAACTGTCATTTTTACGTAGACACTAAATGCTTATTTTCATGAGAAATAGTCATATTGTAATCTGAAAGATGTGTAACACTCAAAGTGCTCATGATTTTTATTTTTTGTCCTAGAAACTAATAGATTTTAAACAGCTATACAGTAAAAAATGATACTTTCAATCCATGGATATGGTTTAGAATATATGTTACGGGGTAAGGCAATAAATACCCATTACAATACTCAGAAATTTCTAGAAATCTAAACAAATATTTGAACAGTGCGTGAAAGATACATTTCCCAACATTTAAATGCCTAACTTGTGTCAAGCTAACTTATTTTCATCTTTCAATCATCCATAATTGAGTTAATGAATTGAGAACGTTAGATAAATTAATTTTTGTTTCGCAAATAAATTGAAAGAAAATGAAAAACCGATACCGCTCTCATTGGAATTAAAAGCTTACACTAATTTATCCTTTTTAGCAAATAACTGAAACTAGTTTTTGGTCGCTATGTTTCAAAGACCTCCTTTCGAATTAGAACGAAACAAACATTTTGCGCCAATTCGAGTTTTTCTCGACAAATTAAGTCAAACGATACCCCGGACATTAGAATTAAAAAAAGAAACAAAACAAGCAACCCTCTGAGAACCAAATGCAGAATAAAATAATAAAACAGCGAACTTTCTAGATGCAATACTTTCCGACAAACGATTACGAAAAGGATTATTTCCTCTAATCCCACCCTCTCTCCCTCTCCTCTATTTGCATATGTCGGAAACAGAGGAAGTTGTCGGATTTACTTCCATCCTCCTACCCCTTAATCCACACCTCCTTCTCCACCCCGAAGAAAAAAGAACGGTAAAAGGGAACACGATAAAAGATGAGAATTTCAATTACGATGCTCTTTTTCCGCACTTTAATCGGAATCGTATCGTCCATCTGATGTCAGCAGCTTCTCCCTGAACAAACACGGATGACGCAGCTGAAGATTAGGAGCGGGACGAAATTAATCTTTCATACTTAAGTATGAGTTCGGACATATTTTCGTCTCGGGGATCGATGGGGAACGAAAAGGGGGTATTGCAAGAACTTCCGAAATGAATTAATTGGATTTATGGAAGCTTTCTTCCGTTCCTGGGATTTCTGGATTTATTATTATTTTTAATGGAATGTTGGCAACACGATTTCGGGAGCAGAAACGATTAATATTCGAGTTGGACTTGATATTCTTTTTTCAAAATTCATCTTGATGCTTATACTAGGGATGGGTTATTATTCCAATAGCCAATATAGAAGTATAGGTGTCAAGTCGTATCACCCACAAAAGTAAACATCGTCACGAAAACCTTATTAAGAAAGTATTTAGTTTTTGAATTTTAAAATTTAAATTTGGCGAGATCTTCCCCATCTTTTTACTTAATTAGCACATTTTGTGTTTTAGCTCCTTCATTTTATAGGTAGGTATTTTGATTAACGTCACACTGGAGAAACACAACAGGCTATTGGCGATCAATCCCAAAGTTAAAGATCAGAGGACAACACCATGTAATTTTGAACCATGGTCAGATGACGAATCCATTCATTTTGTATTTGAGCAACTAAAATTGCGGGCCGCGGTGGCCCGGTTGGAAGAGCAATGGATTTGCAATCGAAGGGTTGCGAGTTCGAATCCAGCCAAACACCGTCGTGTACAAAGGGGGCTGGTGCACGTTAAATCTGTCGTGGCCTCAAATGTCCTCACGTTGGCGTGGTGTGGAAGTTTGGAGAGTGGGGTGCCAGCTCAGGTGTTGCCTCGTCATCTGACCGTGGTTCAAAATTACGTGGTGTTGTCCTCGGATCTTTCCCTTTGGGATTGATCCCGGACCGTCACCAATAGCCCGTTGTATTGCTCCAGTGTGACGTTAATTGAAATACCCCCCCAACTAAAATTGCTATTAAAATAGTGTGTTTAAGAGATACTTTTTACTACTATTAATTTTATTAATGTTACTATTTCACAAGTCCTTTGGCTGTGACAACCCTGTAATAGTATCCAATCTAATCGATAGTTATTTTTAATTTGGATTTAACCGGAACTTGTTTATTTATCGATTGGTTGCACATTTTGTAAATCTGACAACCCCAACAATATTCCGACCCATGTGGAATTTTTACATGACCAATCCATCCTTGGTTGCTTGGCCGCGGTAGCACTGTTGGAAGATTAACGTATTAGCAACTGGAGGATTGCGAATTCGAATCCAACCAAAGACCGTCGTCTACAAAGGGGGCTGGTGCACGTTAAATCTGTCGTGGATCTCAAATGTCCTCGCATTGGCATGGTGTGGAAGTTAGGAGAATGGGGTGCCAGCTCAGGTGTGACCTCATCATCTGACCGTGGTTCAAAATTACGTGGTGTTGTCATCGTGTCTTTCCCTTCAGGGATTGATCCCGGACCGTCGCCAATAGCACGTTGTGTTGCTCCAGTGCGACGTTGATTGAAATACCTACCATCCTTAGTTGCCGCCCATGAGCATGGCTAAAATGAACAAAGCTCCATGAGTGAGCGATTTTTCAGTTTCACGAGCATTTTCGAGACCAAACTCTCTGATTAATAAAGGGTGTGTGCACCAACGATTTGCACTCCGCATAACGAAGAGGCCGTTGCCACTCACTTATCTACAAATCTCACTCTCCGTTCGAAAGCGCCTCCCTTTCCCTAAGCGGGGATTACCCCAATTTCTTAACTGGGCATTTTAATTCCTTAATAGCCACTAATCCTTCACTTTCCCGGTCGTCCGCGACCCTCTGCAGACGATGTGCATCCTTGATGGGCGGAGCACCTCTCCCACACACTCCCCATCTCCACCCCATCCCCAAGTTCCCAAATTGAGAAATTCCCCCGCGGTTCCCGAAGAATGTTGCCACCTGGTTGGTGGTAAAAGGGATGGGAAGATCGGGTTTAAATGTCGTTTGCGCGAATTAATCAGTGGCTGTTTTAACACTCAACTCCGCTCGAAAAAGAAAGGGTGGGGAGGGGGTAGTCTGCCACTGCTGGAGGAACAGTGAGGTTCGATTTGAATGAGTGCCAAGGGGGGTTGTTCTTGGGGAATGATGGAATGCGTATTGTTTTAGAAAATGTCGTCTGCATATTTTATAGGCTGTCTGTTTTGAGAAATTACTGATGGTGTGTCAAAGTCACGGTTGCTGATGAACCATGGGGGAAAAAAATCGAACCACCCATCTTTATTCGAGCAAAGTTATCGTAGTAGAACAAATTCAAATATGCCATTCAATTGGAAATAAAGTCTATGAACTCAGGGGCAGCGGTAGCTCGGTTGGAAGACTAGCGGATTAGCAACCGGGGGATTGCGAGTTCGAAACTCGATGCAACCAGAGACGTACGTGGGGGCTGGTGCACGTTAAATTTGTCGGGACCTCAAATGTCCACACGTCGGCGTGGTGTGGAAGATTGAAGAGTGGGGTGTCACCTCAGGTGTTGCCCTCGTCATCTGATCGTGATTCAAACGAGGTGTTGTCCTCGGATCTTTCCTTCCGGGATGGATCCCGGACTGTCGCCGATAGCTCATTGTGTTGTGCCAGTGCGACGCTAATTCAACTACCTACCATCTGTAAACTCAGACATAAAATATGTTTTAGGGGTTGTCTTCATATTAAACTGCGGAAAATTCAGAATTTCCAATAACACCGAATCATGAATCCAAATTTCGAGTCTATCAAACTTTTATCGTGGATAACAAGTTTGTAGTCACATTTGGTGCAGCCTTTTCCGGATTACGAATATGTAAAATCTGTAGCGCCTAGTTTTTAATTAGTTCCCCAGACTTTTATTCATATTTTCTGAAATATCTTTCCTATCGCGCTGAATATTTTTATGTTGCTGTTAAAAATACAAACAAAATCAACGTAGTGTTTCCTTTTTAAGTTAATTTTCGGTATGAAATATTAATTATAAAATTAATATTCGAAAAAAGCTGTCAATAGCAACCTTCATATATTTTGATGGAAATCGATTCAGTACTTCTTAAACGATAATGCAAATTTAAAAAAAATATTGGGGCAGTTTTGTATAGGGAATGGATGCAAGTGTGGTGAGCGGTTGACCACTTTTTCTGGAATCAGTAGGATTGATGTCGTCTTCATAGACCTCCCTCATTAGACTATACAAAATCCCTTGTTATGTTTTTGCACTAATTATTTTACTTGAATCAAAGTTCCTTGGATATACTAATTTTATCTTCTCTTCGTTAAATTCGCTCGGTTTTGTGTACTATTTGTTATTTGACTAGGGGCTCCACTTCTTACTCTCTCCCGGATCGGAATCTGGTTGCTAGGTTGTCACGAAAACTTTATAAAAATATTTAGTTTTTAAAATTTAAGTTTCTAGGCAAGATCTTCAACGTCTGTTTCATACTTTGCATCTGAGCGACTAAAATCGGATTTAAAAGGAGACTTTTTGCTACTATTTTTAAAATTCATCCTACTAATGCTGAGGGCCGCGGTAGCCCTGTTGGAAGAGTAACGGATTAGCAACCGGAGGGTGGCGAGTTCGAATCCAACCAAAGACCGTCCTGTACAAAGGGGGTTGGTGCATGTTAAATCCGCCGTGGCCTCAAATGTCCTCTCGTTGGCGTAGTGTGGAAGTTTGGAGAGTGGTTTGCCAGTTCAGGTGCTGCCTCGTCATCTGACCGTGGTTCAAAATTACGTGGTGTTTTCCTCGGATCCCTTTGGGATTGATCCCGGACTGTCACCAATAGCCCGATGTGTTGCTCTAGTGTGACGTTAATTAAAGTACCTAATACCTACCTATGCTGCTATTTCACAATTAATTTGGCTGTGGCAGCCCTGTGATGACAAATTCATTGTCATTTTAATCCGCCCCTAAGATATATATAACCCTATCAAAGTTCTTTAAAAAGAATTTACCTAAAAACTGGGGTTGATCCCGGGACCTTCGCCAATAGCCCGTTGTGTTGATTTAGTGCGACGTTAATTAACTACCCTATCCTTGACCTAAAAACTAAGTCTTTTAACACTAGATTTACCACACCAGTCAAAATGACTGGTTTTACAATTTTATTTTAAAATTCTTACTTCACCTTAATGTTTTTTTGAAACGATTGTCATGACATTTGTAGCGATAATTAAATGAATATTATTAGGTGGTTAGTTTTATATTTTTATTCAAAATCAAAAAGTTTTTGAATATCATCGGTACTTATACCAAACCAGTCAAAATGACTGGTGCATTTTTCTATGTGATGGAATGAGTTTTGCGCAGTTATAATAAATTATAAATACTGCGTAATTGTAGCACGGTCAAAAAAAAATGTCATGCGGGTGATAATTACAGAATTCGTGATAAATTTTCAGTCATTGATTGAATTTTGAGGGGTGTTGGCTGTGGACTTTTGTTTAGAAAACTGGAAAGAAACATTTCTTTGGATACTGAAGTATTGTATATTCTTTGGTAAGAAAACTAAATACAGAGAGAAATATTATCCTATTATTAGTTTCAAATTATTTTTATAATTATCGCTAGGCCCCAAAAATGACAACACGAAAGAAATCTTCCGTGTTTTTGGAAAATATCACCGACATATCTACGGAATGTTCGGATGTTGAAAATGATGAGCTTTATGATAGCGAAGGCGAATTATTAGATAACCAAAGTGATCCACATGGCAGGAACAATAAACGTGTTGAATATCGAGAGTAGTGATAGCGATATTTCTGATAAGAGCAATGAAGATGATTCAAGCGACAGTGAATACGAAAACATTTCAAACATACGTAAACGAAGATGTTTACCATTGCCGTCCAGTGACGAAGATGAAAGTGAAACAGAAATTTCTACAGACGGAACTATTTGGAGAAAAATAAAAGAAGGGGGCGTTGGTGGAAGATTATCAGTTCACAGAATTTTCAAGGATACTCCCGGGCCTACAGCATATGCAAAAAGAAATATTATGAAGGAGGAAATAGTAGCGCATTTTAATTAGTAATTGACCATTTTATTTTGGAACATATAAGAACTTGTACAGAGTTAGAAGCTTCTCGAGTTTTGAACAAAAAATGGATATTTACGCAAGCAAAATTAATTAATATATTATAATTAACCTAATTGAAGTAATTTATCATTTATAAAAAATATATAAAGACTGGAAACCCCACCAACAATTTTTTCTAAGACCAGTCATTTTGACTGGTGTCGGTAGAAAATCATAGTCAAATTGTCGGTATATCTAGTGTTAATAACTGTACATTGAAACAACTGTCTGCCTCTACGTTGATGGTATGAAAAGTTCTGAGACTCATGTGACGATGTAATAGTCTTGTAGAAGTGTGACATGAGGCAGCTGACTTTTCCATCTGAAAATAATAACTAGCTGTTAACACTCGCATCAAATCTGCCCGCTTGGATGACGCGGTGAAATTGAATGACTGTTAGTGATCCCCTTCCACCTGTCGTTACCAGAAACTAAATATGAGGTTGGGCTTGCTAAATTATTTAGTAAAATTTTTTTACGACATTCGTGTTGGGAGGAGAAAAAGCTACTTATTTTATTTTTAAAAGCCTAATTGGGATAATTTATTATCTACATTTATACATTGGAGAATAATAAAACATGCAGATTTAGTAGTAATAATACCATATTTATTTTTGTCGAATATGGAAACAGTGGAAATTTAGATTTTTAATATTGTAACTTTTCGGGCCATTATGGCTTCGATTCGGTTCTTGGGACGGTTAGGTGACACTACGTCCTCAAAATATCATTTTTATAGAATATTAGTTAATGTAATTATATACTGGTTAGGGTAATAATAGTTGAACCTTGTTGTAATGCTGCTCCTTGGAAGTCAATAATCCGTAAAAATTCAGTGCGTCTAATAATTTGGCCAGGGACTGAATAGGATTTCTCAACCCTCCTGGTGGTTGTCTCGACGAGGTATCTCGTCATTAGGTAAACTGACCAGATCTTGATGGACGATATATCTCTTCATTAGAAAAAAACTGACCAGATCTTGATCTAGTTATAAACAAATCAGCTATATCTCGTCGAAACGATTTGAAGGGTGACATAAAAAATGAATATGACATAAAAAAAAGTGGAATACGCGGCGTTAAGAACATGGGGCTCCCAGACGTTCGTAGTTTAGAGTCGGAACATTTACCGTCGGTTCTAAACGTAGGCTGGAGAAGAACAAAGGAATCACGGCTATTTCTCCAAGATTTAAAGTGTGAAAAATCATTCAGCTCATGGAAAAGAATTCGGCATCATGGAAACAAAAATCCCACATAATGTCTTGCAAATGTGGAAGCCGAAGCAAAAGTGTGCCTAGCCATATGTCCACTTTTAAGAATAAGATCAAATTTAGAATTTGATTAAAAATCCTCATGCTACGTGGCAAAATTTCATTGTGTGTATGTCGATTGCTTGGTTTTGTATGTCTTGTGTCTGGCGAAGCATGGCCAAATATGGCCCTTGCGCCATAAAACCCCAAAACCAACCAAGCTTCGTGGCAAAAAGAACAGCAATGTTATACCCTCTTATTGGTTTTTAATCATTTCTGGTAACCAGGAAGGTTTATATAAGGTATCCAATCCTATAAAATGATTCCTACAAAATAAAATAATATTTTTATCAAATTTAATGAATACCCAATCCCTTCGCATGCAGTCACCTTGCCCATAGATGGATTTTGCGCTTGCTTTGAAAATTAAGGATGATTTCCTTTGCAAATGTTTCTAAATGTTTTAAAACTTGCCTACGATTTTGTTGCTTATAGTTTTGACAAAACTTTGATTTGCATGTGTTAACCCTCCTGGTGGTTATTTCGACAAGATATCTCGTCATAAGCGAAACTGACCAGATCTTGATATACGAAATTTCACGTCGAAACCACTTGGAGGGTTAAGCTGACTTCAGCATTTATTTTTGTTCCATCAGTAAGATTTCGAACCACTCAGAATACGTCCTGGGTACTGTCGTCTCCCTCAAATAAGTGATATAATCTAGTAGTTGTATAAAAGATTTAAGGTGTACTATGCACTAAAAAATTTTTTTTTAATTTTGACTTTAGAAATGCATTTTTACAATAAATCATTGGTTTGTGCTTAAACTCAATTCAGTGTCAAAAATTCAGATTAAGCTGATCATTAATTATCTAATTTAGATATAATTAGCGAATTAGCTTGTTTTTTTCGAACAGTGATATTTAATATTCATGTTTTGACCCTCCGTCAAGTTGCTAGAAGTAATAGTTTTTTGACAATTTTTTTTACCAAAGAAATCTAAAAAAAATCAAGATATTTTTCAAAGAATTTCAACATTTAAAAATCAACTAAAAATTCATTTAACTAATAACGTTGAGTGTCAAAACATCCACTGTATTATATAGATTATAATGACACAAAAATAATTATAATAGATCAATTCGTTGTTGAGTTACTGTTTGAACCAAGCATCTTATTGCAAAAACACAGTTATTCAGAAATTGAGTTTAAAGTTTTGGAAACATGTTTGTGTAAGGTGACAGTAGCAAACAAAAACAATTGTAACTAGAAAACTATTTCGAATATTTACAAGATCTTGGTATCGTTTAAAAGCTGAGGAGTTGGAAAATATTTTGAATTAATAAAATGATTAGTGATATTCTGGTCTATTTTCGTGATTTCTAGTGTATACATACACCTTAAATGCGAAAAACTATCACCGAGTTATTTTGATCATTTCATCATCCTCCAACCAAATGAAAAATTCATCGCGTCTGAAAGTTTCTTCCAAGCATTACGGAGGCATGCAGGTCTATCATGCCATCTGGCGGGATTGAAACTACCGCACCACTTAAAGACCAACTAAAAGCCCTCGGGTGAGCTCCTTTAAAATCATCAAGCGTCCGGTTGGACTGCGTATCGGTCCGCCCTTACCCAACAAGGACCCTAATCGAAGATCCCCATCTGACTAAAAGCTCACTCATCCAGCCGATTCAACCTCCCGATAAGAATCCTCAAAGATGATTCCTCCGTATCCGCCTGGAATCAAGAAGGCGACCTGCTTACCAAATGCGGTCCCATAAAAAATGAATAATCGCAATAATAAACTTATTTTCCTGAGGCCCCTGCCTTCCCCCCTGTCTTGTGTCTGAACTTCTTGATGATTGGTTGTCTGCCACACCTACTTGTTATTACATTCATATCCTCGCTAACTAGCCGTATAACGGAAAGGGATTTTTTTCTTGTTCGGATTTGTGTTTGGCGAGGGGTGTGAAAAAGCGTCGTCTGGTGAGCTCACTTCTCGATTCGTAGGCTTAACAGATAGGCATTACTAAATCCAGAAAGGTATTGTGATTTGAATGTGTGCATTTGGTTATTTTCGACTGACAATGTTGTCCAGTTATGAGTCGATTGACAGATATATTTAGTTATTTTTGGCTGACAATATTGTCCAATTATGGATCGAGTGACAGATAAAAACACTAAGTCCAGGAAGGTATTGTGATCTGAATTATTGTGTGCATTTAGTTATTTTTGGCTGGCTAAGTCTTATCTAGATTTTAATAGTTTCGTAGGCTGAACAAATAAAGACATTGCTCAAATTCAGAAAAATATGAGCTGAATGCGTGCATTTAGTTATTTTTAGCAGATTATATTTGGTCTAGTACTTTGAATTGATTCGTAGACTTGACAGAAACACATTACCGCATCCAAGGAGATATTGTGAGCTTAGTTATTTTTTGGCTGGCAATATTTAGTCTACTTTGAGTCAATTCATAGGCTTAAAAGATAAATACTAAGACCAGAAGGATGTGATCTAAATGTGTGTATTTAGTTATTTTTAGTTGACGGTATTTTGTCTTTGAGTCGATTTCTTGTTTTAACCGATGGATACACTACTTTGTATGTTCAGAAAGATATTGTGAGCTAAATTTATGTGTATTTTGTTAGCAAATGTTGACAGGATACAAATGAATGCTTTAACCCTTCTCTTGACGATCTATCTCGTCATTTGCAAAACTGGCCAGATCTTGATGGACGAGATATTTCGTCATTAGACGAAACTGACCAGATCTTGTCATCAAAAAATCAGTAATATCTTGATGACGAAATATCTCATTAGAAGAAGAAAATTGACCAGATTTCGATGGACGAGATATCTCGTCGAAACCACTTGGAGGGTTAATAAGTGCTCATCGTTGGAGTGTCATCCTTGATTAGTATTAACCCTCTAAGACTAACCCACGAGATTTCTGAGCATTGTAGCATATCCCTTTTCCCACATCACACATGACTAAACTGCCACATCTATTGGGGAGGGGTGCCAGCTCAGGTGTTGACCTCGTCATCTGAACATGGTTCAAAATTACGAGTCCTTGGATTTTTTCCTTCGGGATTGATCTCGGAACGTCGCGGACCTTGCACCACAAAACCCAAACATCCAATCCAATCCCGGACCGTCGCCAATGTCCCGTTGTGTTGCTCCAGTGCGACGTTAATTAACTACCTACCTGCCACATCTATTGGTTGAAATAATCCTAGAAAAAAATTAGGGCTACGGTAGCCCGGTTTGAGGAGTAACGAATTAGAAACCGGAGTGTTGCGAGTTCGAATCCAGCCAAAGACCATCGTGTACAAAGGGGGCTGGTGCTCGTTAAATCTGTCTTGGCCTCAAATGTCCCCACGCTGGTGTGGTGTGGAAGTTTGGAGAGTGGGATTCCAGCTCAGGTGTGACCTCGTCATCTGACCGTGGTTCAAGATTACGTGGCGTTGTTCTCGGATCGGTTTTGATCCCAGACCTTCGCTAATAGTCCGTTGTGTTGCTCCAGTGCGACGTTAATTAAAAATGCCTATACATACCTAGAAAATATTATAATGATCAAGAAGATCGAAAGTTACAGAACCGCAGTAGTCCTACTGCGGTTACGGAACGCGGACTGCAGGTTGGAGAGGGTTGAGAAACAACCGATTTTACCCCCCCCCCCGGGTACTTTGCTGACTGTACGAGTGTTAACATTGCTTGCATGCATTGAAGACAGTCATTACCCGTTCCGAATCACCATATTGTGCGTGAAAAAAAATTCAATGTTTCACGCTACTTTCTCACGAAACACATCTCCCGCTGTCTGATTTGCATTCGAATTTTCACACATGCATCCTGCCCGGGCAGGCATCACCCTCCAACTCTCCCCATGAGCTGTAGGGCTCTATAAAACGAGCTCGGATGGGGAGGACCTGGTAAAAAAAAGGAGAGATAAACGACTCCTATAACCTGGCCCTGTGTTATACCCTAAACAACTGATGCCACTCATCATTGTTCCAATCCCCCCTTTTCAATGTATCTCATAAATCGACCCTCTTTAGGACAAACAAGGAGGGAATCGAAATACCTATTCCCTTTATGTTGAGGGGGGAGGGGTTGAAATATGTGCGGAATAAAAATGAAGTGTGGTACAGAGTCATAAAACTTTGGACCCCTCAACTCTTCGGCTTTTTTATAGTATCTTGTCCTTTTGTTGTGCCCTGGATCGTTTGGGCGGGGGGTGATGTGACGTCATTCCGGCCCCCCTTGCCATTTGTCTCGGGTTTTATATTTCCCACGTATTTGATAGTGTGCGTTCTGGAGAACCATCTGTGGGGATTTCGGGAGAGCGATCTGAAGTGAAATGGTGTGCTGGATCGTCTGCGGGATGTTGGGTGGAATCGGTGGTTGGAAGTCGTGATCGTTTGAGTTTTGGGAGGTTTTTATTGTCGGTCTGGTTCGTGAGAGGGTTTGAGTTGGAAGATGTGATTGGGTGAAATTTTCGTTTTTGCCGGAGTTCGAATGACCGAAGCTTATTCTGCGCTCTTTCATTCGTTGAAACAGGGGTATTTGTTCTAAAAATGAATCGATGACCTGAAATTTCATGCTTTTATTCAATTGGTTTAACTCGTTGAGGGGATCACCCGCATATATCCGTTCCGCAACCTGCAGTCTTTCTTGCTTGACTTCTAACCAATGTTGACCCTCATGACCAATAGAATGCTTCCTAGGAATCTTTCAACCAATAGATATGGCTATTTATTTATGGGGGAAAGCATTAGTACTCAACACTCGGGAATTCCTTGACATTAAGAGATTTAAAAGGAAAAGTTAGTGAAGGAAAAAGTATTTGAACGAAGTATTTTCTTTAATTTAATGAGTGAATAAAATTTAACTAAATTTTAACAGCAGAATTATTCCACATTAACTGAGGACCGCGTAAACCTGGTTGGAAGAGTAACGGATTATCAAATGGAGGGTTCCGAGTTGGAAGCTCGATGCAATAAGAGACCGTCGTGTACCTGGTGCACTTTAAATCTATCGTGGCTCCAAATGTCCTCACGCTGGCGTGATGTGGAAGTCTGGAAAGTCTGGTGTTGACTTCGTCATCTGATCTTGGTTCAAAATCAAGAGGTGTTGTCCTCGGATCTTTCGCTTCGGGGTCGCCAACCACCACTATATCTGTAGATGTCCCTATGAAATTTCACATGGTGGCAGAAAGGCCTGCGGAAAAAGGCTAACTGGTTGAAATAGGTGCCTTATAGCCCCCGATTCTTAAGAAATAGATTCCTTCTCAAGCTTATAATTTCAACGGGGACAAAAATGAACGATATATGGAATGATTACTGTACATGGAAAAGTGTCGAGATAGAATCAACGTGAATTCCAAGGATTGAAAGCTTTAAAGGGAAAAAAAGTGCTTGAACAGACATAGAGGAATTGCGTAAAAGGTTCTTGGCTCTTGGGTGACTAAGGTATTTCATAACGACAGGCGGATAAGTATGACATTTACAAACGCTATTGTCTTCACAGCGGTCACTTGAGGCTGATTAAGACACCAACCGTTAATAGACATGAAGTAACTTGAAAGGTTACATATTTTACATATACATTTATTTGCGCCACGAAACCCAAAACCAACCTTCAAGATCTGGTCAGTTTTATTAATGATAAGAAACGTCGATGAGATGAAACTGCCCAATTACTCCAAGGGGGTCGTCGTGGCTCAGTGGGTATGTCCACTGCGCAAGCAACCTTCGAATTGAAGGCGGCGCAGGTTCGATTCCTATCAGGTGCATTCCACCCTGGGTGTTTTTCTGTCTTCTGTATCAGTAAAACTTTCATTGTGTGTATATCTATTACTTGATATCGTATGTCTTGTGTAGCATGGCCTTGCGCCATAAAACCCCAATCAACCAAGGGGAATGAAGATACAAACAGGAAGAGGTTTTGCATCAGGCTGGCCACCACACGGTACTTTTCGACGCGAAAATAACCACCAGGAGGGTTAAAGGGAGCGGGGATTTGAAATATATCGAATGTCTTCCATCAAAGACCTTTTAGAACGTTCTCGTTCCACCCACCATATTGGTGGCGATGCAAAAACAGGCCCAATTCTCGTAAACCGAGCTTTATGACGGGTGACTGTGAGTTACTCATATCTGGGTGTTGGGTCGTGACGGTTTCACTTTTGCGCCACGGTGTAACCGCGGCATAAAACGAGATTAGAACAAAGGGTGGGAAACTCCCCGATGACCCGAACGGTGGCACTAAATTACCCCACCTTTTTTATAGGAAGAGTCATGACCCCCGAAGACACCCCACCGCTGGGTGTCTCCCCTAATCACAAGTCTCCCCTCTCGTGTGTTAATATTAGCTGGGTTTGATCCTCTTGGGGGTATGAATGGACAGGGGTGGTGTCGCCTTGGATACTTTGTATTCCAAGAGTTTTTGGAGTGTTCTTAGAACTGATATTAGCACTGGCAGTAGCTGCTAACAGTGTCCATATACGCTCAGAAACACTGCATTCCCTGTTAAAAGGGCCGAGGTAGCTCGGTTTGAAGAGTAACGGATTAGCAACCGGAGGGTTGCTAGTTCGAATCCAACCAAAGACCGTCGTGTACAAAGGGGGCTGGTGCATGTTAAATCTTGCGTGGCTTTGAATTCCCTCACGTTGGTGAGGAGTGGAAGTTTGGAGAGTGGGGTGCCAGCTCAGGTGTGACCTCGTCATCTGACCGTGGTCGAAAATTACGTGGTGTCTCTCCCATCGGTTTTGATCCCAGATCCTCACCAATAGCCCGTTGTGTTGCTTCAGTAAGACGTTAATTAAAATACCTACCTGCCCTGATAAAAGGAAATTGGCTGAGAAAAAATATAGATGCCTAAATCCTGCAGCAAGACTGCCCTCAGGGGGACATTTACAGGTGTGTACGGGCGTCACAACCCGGATGTACCCGGGTATCTTTCCTCACTTTCATTTTTATCAACTTTGAATTGCTTCTAGTGAGGACTGTAAGTGGTGTCATTTGAAAATAGCGAACTATGCTACCATCGCAATCAATAAAATAATCCTTTGAAATTAATATTTAACTGCACTTTAATCGTTCAAACTGTAAATTAATTATTGAATATTCACACACACAACAAACAATCGTTCAAATTTCCTATGCCTGATTCATTCAATCCACAATCCAACGTTTTAACGGTGTTCTTCAAAATTTTAGTAAGAATGACTCGAAATTTAAATCAGAATTCGAGAGAACATCGAACAGCATCTCTACTACAATACAAACAAATAGCCCGTTGTGTTGCTCCAGTGCGACGTTAATTAAAATACCTACCTACTACAAAACATTTGAGATACTCATGATGATGCAAGTAGTACTGTTAACATTTAACTATATGATATTCATTTCTTTTGGAAAGTTCAGCAGTTAGTGAAGGCACATTGATTGAAAGTTAAACGTAAATGTTGAATTTCATTTCATACTTTGGTGCAATCAATAACAGTACCCAATAAATGTGGTGCATTATGTGAGAACTAGAATTTCTTAACTTTTCTAAAATCTGTTTTTTAATCTCCTATATTGATTGTGGTTTTCCTCTCTTATAGGTAAGATGAACTTCCTTTGTTCATTCGCTTTAGGTTATGACATTCTGCATGTACTCTAAACGTTCGTCGTTTATTTCGTAAGTGCATTTGTTATTGTTGTTTTATTGATGAATATAGATAAATTTTTGAAAATGTCAATAGATATTATAATTTCCTAAGAATTGTTACTCTGTAGTGTACGGAGATGAACCGGATTTTGAAAATTCGTCAAAGGTTCATGAAAATTTAGTCGTAATAGCGGCAGGGAAAAAAATTTCGGATTTTTCTTTAGGGAAAATTTTCTAAGGAACGCCGACGTTTTGGCTCCAAGCCGCTGCAACTACGAATGGAAAATTTCGGAATCTGATTGCTAGATTATCATGAAAACTTTAAGATATTTAAGTTTTTTATTTTAAAATTTAAATTTCTGGGCGATATCTTCAACATCTGTTTCATAATTAGCTATCATTTTGTGTTTTACCGATCCATTTTGTATCTGAGCATTTAAAATTGCTTCTAAAATAGGATTTAATAGACCTTTTTTCTACTCTTTGTAAACATTTGTGCTACTATTCCACAAGTGCTTTGCCTGTGGCAGTCCTGTACTTAAAAATCTTATATTTTTTCTTTATTTACATTGTAATATTAAAAAACCACTAATCAAGGGCAAGGGTTATTTGGGGGAATGCCCACTAAGCTCGGTTGGTTGGGTTTCGGTTTTATGGCCCATGGAGCGAAATGATTTTGGAATAAAAAATATCAAAAATACATGATGAAGCCAGTTGTAACAGAAAATCTAAGTTTATTAAATGACATAGGGACATCTATGTCTGGATATGTTACTATTCTGAAAGCGGTCGAAAGATCATAAACCACAATACTTTTTTCCTCAAGCCTGACGGGGCTGCGGTAGCCCGGGGTTGGAAGAGTAACGGATTAGCAACCGGAGGGTTTCAAGTTCGAATCCAACGAAAGATCGCCGTGTACAAAGGGGGCTGGTGCACGTTAAATCTGTCGTGGCCTCAAATGTCCTCACGTTGGCGTAGAGTGGAAGTTTGGAGAGTGGAGTGCCAGCTCAGGTGGTCTCGTCATCATGGTTCAAAGTTACGTGGTGTTGTCATCGGATCTTTCCCTTCAGAATTTGGTCCCAGACTGTCGCCAATAGACCATTGTGTTGCTTCACTGCGAACGTAATTAAAATACCTACCTACCCCAAGCCTAGCCAATGACCTTTTCGGCCTTCAGTAGTACAAAGGACGAATTGATGGCTATTTGTGAAGGAGCGCCCAATGGGTGAGCTGCCGTTACTAATAACAAGAACAATCACTAACATCCATGCACTGACAAACCGGGATTCGAACTCGCGACCTACTGTTTGGCAGATCACTATACCAGCTAGGCAGCATAAATCACACAATACTAATTAAACATTACGGCGAAGTAGTTAATTAACGTCGCACTAGACGGTAATGATAACGGGCAATTGGCAGATGTCCGGGATCAATC
Source organism: Meta bourneti (assembly GCA_933210815.1). NCBI lineage: Eukaryota > Metazoa > Arthropoda > Arachnida > Araneae > Tetragnathidae > Meta > Meta bourneti. The sequence continues at coordinate 16,252,125 of OW119931.1, forward strand.
CCAAAGGGGAAAGATCTAAGGACAACACCTCCAAATTTTGTACCACCGTCAGATGACGAGGTCAACACCTAAGCTGGATCTCCAAACTTCCAAACCACGCCAACGTGAGAACATTTGAGGTCCCGACAAATTTAACGCGTACTAGACCCCGTGTATACGAGTCTTTGACTGGACCTAGTTTCGAACTTGGTTGCTCTTCCAACTGGGCTGCCATGGCTCCTATTTAGGGAACTGGAAAAAAATAAGACTAGGCCATCAATTATTTTAGAAAAGATGCTCTTTTAGAAAGTCAGATGTGTTTTACTAAATGGGTTGTCAGCTTGGTGAGGTTGACACGTGAGCAGCTAAAATCTACTCCCGCTTCGGGGTTTGTAACATTCAACACTTTATTTTCGTCTACTAGGATGAGCTTGAAAATGCTAGCACATCCGAGGGTATAATCGCAAACATGTCTGCCGGGTAACGAAATGTCTTCGAAAGATGTCTGTTAGAAGAAATGCCCGCGTTCGCTCCGTCTTCACACACCTCAGACATCGCTTCAAATGAAAATAAATTCCTTTACTTTCCCAAAGTCGTCTGCGGGGATGATTTATAAAGGAGGAGGGGTGCAAGGCAGGGTTGGGAAATCGCATGCCGCGCCGGCGAAGGATGGAATTCACATGTGTCGCATAATCCGGCGCTTAGATAAATGTTCGCTAAGCGCATGTTGTCAGGGTGTAAAAATGAAATGTGGATAGTTTCAGGCCACAGATAACAACGGGATGATGGGCGAGGACTGAAAGACGCGAGCGAAAAAAACTGGGAAGCTTTTACTCTGCAGCTGTTATCGCTAGTTGGATGGATAAATAAAAAGAAGGAAAAGAAAAAATGATGAGCTTGATGTTTACGTCCTCACCCTCGAAATTTTCATCGAGAAATCTATTTTCCGACCCCGCGAAATGAAGTGTTCGAAACGAACGCGTGTGGAATTAAGAAAACAAAACAAGTCGTGGGAATTTTCAGCCAATCTGCCTTTGCTGCCAGGTTATTTTGCTTCAAAATAATTTTCTTTTCTCCGCGTTCTTTTTTTCTATTCCACCGAGCCTGTCAGAAGTTCGAAAAAGACCTCAAACGTTGTTTTTCTGAGAAGCCAAAGAAAAAAGAGGGCGGTAGTTACCCGTTTCGTAACTTGTTACGTACCTTGACGTGTTACTCCATTGCTATTTGAGCGTGTCGCTTGTATTAAAAACTGAAGCCAAAGCATCGCCAAAACGGCGATAAATCAAATTGAAATAAATTAAATGAAGTGTTCGAAACGAGCGCTTGCGGAATTAAGAAAACAAAACAAGTCGTGGGAATTATCAACCATCTGCCTCTGTTGCCAGATTACTTTGCTTCAGAATCGTTTTCTTTTCTCCGCATTCTTTTTTTATTATTCCATCGAGCCTGCTAAAAGTTCGAAAAAGAGCTCAATTTCAATGATGGTTTTTCTGTGAAGCTAAATTAAAGAGGACGCTAGTGTTTTCGTTACCTGTTTCGTAACTTGCTACGTACCTTGACGTGTTGCTCCATTACTATTTCCGCGTGTCGCCTTTATTAACCCTTATGGTGGATATATCGACGAGGTATCTCGTCATTAGAAAAATATTTAACAGATCTTGATGGACGAAATATCTCGTCATAAGAAAATTAACCAAGTCTTGATCTCGTCATCTTTTAAAAAAAATCGTCGACACTTTGATTACGAATATTTCGTCATTAGCACAATTGGTCAGATCGAAATGGACGAGATTTCTCGTCTTGGAGGGTTAAAAACTAACGCCAAACATCGTCAAAATGGCGATAAATCAAATGTTCTCTACCGGAAGTATTTTGTCTTAAGGTAGTTTGTTTATGTTTACACTGAAAAACACTCGCATACGTAACTATTTTCGTTTCTGAGAGTCATTTTCTGTCAAACTAAATGTAGGTGTTGGTATTTGCTGCAATACTTGTTTCTTGTGTACGTATTCTGAACGTGGCGTCACTTGGCTTGTTTTTCGAATTCAATTTCAGCACTTCGGCAATAAAAATTCAAAGAATGAATTCCGAATTGATAAAAGATAGTTGATTGGGTCAACTCGAATTCGATTAACAGCAAGACGTTGCAAAAATGACGTTAAACTATGGGTTTTAAGGTAGCCACGATATGTTTTAATGAGAAAGCATTGGGAACAGCAAAAATAAAATCTTTGCAGCCTGTCTGGTTTGTTTGTCTACATTGAAAATCTCTCATTTTGAGAATTTTTTTATGTAAATATAAACTACCAAAAGTCAATTCTTCCACATGAAAACTACATTTTTCGTATGTACGATAGATATTTATTTACTATTTTTTCTCAAATGTTGATTTATCACCATTTTAGTGTCATTTGGCATTAATTCCTTCCACTTCTAAAATATCCGTGTGGAAAAATTAGCCAGAAATCATGACTGGTTGGTTTTTCTATGTGAACAAAAGTCGAATCTAGCCAAGCTGTGCCAAGCACTGTTTTCCGTCAAGTTTGTCTGTTTTTAAACACACAAGGAAAGTTTTTACTGTAGCAGAAGAAATACTGCTTACCAGGTTAGTTACATGAATCGAACCTTAGCCACCTAGAGTTCGCAGGATCAGTAGGCTAGCCTACTTAGACACCCAGAAATCATGTATCAGCCATTTGTAATACAAAATTGGCCATATTTTGAGTTAAATAAAAATAAAACTAAAAGTAATTTTGATTTTTTTATCGCTTGTTCTACGAGAGTAAACAAACGTCCAGAAGAAAAAATTCTTCCGGTTAAGAACTAATTTGGTTTATTGTTCTTTTGGGGGGTTAATTTGTTTTAATTTATCGCCGATTTGGCGTTAATTTTTCTTTATCGCCATTTAGACCTCATTTGATTTAATCGCCGTTTGGCGTTAATTTGTAATCTAACGGACTTGCTCAAATGGCGGTCGAGTAACACGCCAAGTTACGCCAAAGGTCACGAAAGAGGTGGTTACCAAAACACCAGCCCCATCTGTATTCAGTTTTCCGAAATACCCTCTCATAAGCGAATGTCGAAATAGCATTCGACTAATATGCGTCCCTTCTGGAATGGAACACGAAATATATCCTTGGAACACTCGCACCCTCTATGACCAACTTTCCAGAAAAAGCTCCTCATTTGCATTCTCACCTTGAAAATTTAATCGAAAAAATCTATTTTTCAAAGGTCGTCAAGTGTTGGAAAAAGCGCATGTGGAATTAGGAAACAAAATAAGTCGTGAGAATTTCCGACCATCTGTTCTGTTGCCAGATTATTTTCCTCAGAAAATCGTTTTCTTTTCTTCGCGTCCTTTTTTTTTTATTCCACCAGGCCTGTCAAAAGTTGGAAAAAGATCTCAACTGTGATAGGTAACTATTTTCGTCTTTTTTTTATATTTTACTTCACTTTAGGATTTTTTTCTACTTAATTTCTGTTTTTATTTGGTTTTGCTTTACTGGTTGGCTTAAGTGCCATTAAGATTATGTGGACGGTGACAGATCTTTTAGTTTTGTTTTGAGTTTTATTTAATCTCGATCTTTTTCCGCTACGCTTTTTTTTTAATTTCGTTCCACCGGTACGGGAATGTTGTCTTATTTTTCGATGTTTTTATCATTTTTTGTGTGTTAGCGTTTCGGCTCTTCCCAATGACCGGTTGTGTGAGATTTACTTTGTAATTTGTCAGTGATCTTATCCTCGAGGGACCTGGATGTGATTCTGAACCGAATCAAGATTTTGATGTGATTTTATTGTAGAATTTCGAGTATTCGGACTAATGGAAGACTTAATACATCCGTTGAATCGAAATATTCGGATAATTGGGTTATTTTTTTCTGAAGGTTTAACCTGAATTTCTGTGCCTCAATAGAAAAGGTGGAATGTATATTTTGTGAGTTTTTGTTAACAGTTGAAAGCGGCATTTCTATATGTAGTACAGCATACGACAAATAATTTACAATGTTTTGACAGTAGGACATCGGCACTTTTTTCTATTTTAACTCGGGGAACGTGGTAGTCCGGTTGGGAGAGTAGCGGATTAGCAACCGGAGGGTTGCGAGTTCGAAACTAGGTAGCAAAGACCATGGTGTACGTGAGGAGGAGGCTGATACACGATAAATCTGTCATGGCCTGAAATGTCCTCACATTGGCGTCGTGTCGGAAGTTTAGAGAGTGGGGTGCCAGCTCAGGTGTTGACCTCGTTAACTGACCGTGATTCAAAATTACATGTCTTTCACTTCGGGATCGATTCAGCACCGATAGCCAATAGCTCGTTATGTTGCTCCACTGCGACGTTAATTCAACTACCTCAAATAATGTTTTTGTTAAATCTAATCTGCTTTCCTTCTCATTTGTAAATTTAGTTAAATTTTATTTTCAACTGTTTCTTTGATAAATCAACTTCTGTAAGCCCCGTGTCCTTCTGCGGTGCACGGAGAGTTTGCTTTTGTTCAATTAAAAAAATGTCCACTTCAATTACATCCCAGTCCCTAGGTTAACCTTGGGCGTCACGACGAAGTATTTCGCCATTAGCAAAACTGACCAGATCTTGATGGACGAGATATCTCGTCAGAAGAGAAAACACTGACTAGATCTCGATTTTGTCATCTTAAAAATATCGGCAATACTTTGATGACTCGTGCCGCGGTATCCCGGTTGTAAGATTAGCAACCGGAGAGTTGCGAGTTCGAATCCAAGCAGAGACCGTGTACAAAGGGCTGGTGCATGTTAAATCTGTCGTGGTCTCAAATGTCCTTGGAGTGGTGTGGAAGTTTGGAGAGTGGGGTTCCAGCTCAGGCGTTGCCTCGTCATCTGACCGTGGTTCAAAATTATGTGGTGTTGTCCTCGATCTTTCCCTTGGGGGATTGATCCTGGATCGTCGCCAATACCCTGCTGTGTTTCTCCAGTGCGACGTTAATTAAAATACCTACCTACTATAGCTCAAATCAAGTGAATGAATCTCGTAGCGGTTGCCCTTTTTACTGTTTATATTCGTTCATTTTCATTAGACAAAAATTTATACTATTCCATAGACGTTAGTAAAATACATGTAGATGTTTAACACGTTAGTAGTATACCCCCCCGTATAGGACACGGAAGTGACGTCATACCACGTGACCCGAAGTGGGCGGGGCCAAGTGACGTCACAGCGTGACGTCATCGAAAAGCGGAAGTGACGTATGGTTTGTTTACATTTTGGACTTGGGAATTTTTTTTTTTGTCATCGTGCAGGCGTTGAGTTGTTTCAAGATGGCGTCGTTTCGTTACCATGGTGACGAATCACTCGTAGTGTCATCTGGTGGAGAAATTCGAAACTCTATTATTTTTAATTAAAAAGCAATTTGGTGGATTCGAACCGAGGACCATAGGATCCGAAGTCAAGCGCGCTATCCGTTAGGCTGTAAGAGAGTTAACTTACGATGGTGAATTAATGTAGTGTTTATTTCTCTTTCTTTTGGACTTGTATTTTTTCTTAGTATTAGGAATGCGTTATTTTTAGAAAATGGTTTGAATAATTGCATAGGGGTTTTAATAAATGCTTTTTCAAAACGACTTATGGCGCCATCTAGTGATTTTAAAAGTAATTAATCTAAGGAACGAATTGATTTCTTAATGGTTTTACTTTATTCATGACCAGTGACGTCAGTGTGTTTACGTTTGGGACTTGGATTTTTTTTTTCGTTATTCGTACCGCCATCTAGTGTCATTTACTGGAGTGAATAGAATAAAATCCTAAGAAAATAAAAAATATTTGATATTTTGTTGGGGGCTCGAACTTAATACAAAAGTACTCATGGTCGAGGGTTAGTTGAATGACTATAACCGTTCGGCCACGAATACCTATTCTACAGAGATTTAAATGTTTAGAGACCCTTTTTTTTAGAATTGGCGCACGCGTGACGTCATACCACGTGACCAGAGGTGGGCGGGATTGGATTTTTATTCCTTCTGAGATTTCGATGTGACGTCATATAAAGTAAAGTTGAGTTTTAGGTGTCCTGCTTGTGGGGGAAAACATTTAAGCAAGAGTTGAGTTGTTTTTTATGGGAATGGAGCTGAGTAGGTTTTGTAAAAAAAAAAAAAAAAAATTTTGTTGATGAATGGCAACATATTAAATGCCCTTCTTGCGAGAAATTCGTTGTGGCTAATGAACACCAATGTTTCCTGCGCACCGTACCATCGAAAAATCACTCGGACCGTCTCATTTTCTTTGACTTTGAGACGGACCAATCATCGGGTGAACATGTTGTTAATTTTGCGGTGGCACATTACGCCCATGGAGCAGAAAAAGTTTTTAAAGGCTATTCTGCATGCCACGATTTCTGTGCATGGCTTTTCACAGAAAGGCACAAGGACTACACTGCCATTGCCCACAACATGAAAGGGTAAGTTTTCATTCTTATTTTTAAAAATATATATAGAGAGAGCTTGAACGATGTTCTGAGGTACAGACCGAACCGGGAATTAGAGGGATACTTATTTAAATTTATCACTATACGATCATTATTTTTTTTCTCATTGTCAATTATTTTTTTAGATTTGATGGACAGTTTATTATGGCCTGGCTTCTTGAGCAAGGTACGCCTCCTGATATAATACCTAATGGCTCGAAAGTAATGGCAATTACAAGTAGAACTCTAAATTTAAGAATAATTGATTCATTCAACTTTCTTCCCATGCCATTGTCAAAACTACCAGCTTGCTTTGGGTTGATAGAACTCAAAAAAGGATATTTCCCACACCTTTTTAATACTCGGGAAAATCAGACGTACGAGGGGATTTTGCCGGATGTCAGTTATTATAGTGCTGAAAGCATGACACCGTCTGCTCGCACAGCTTTCTTGGCTTGGCACAAGGAACATGAAGGAGACACATTTCATTTCCAAGAAGAAATGCTGTCCTATTGCAAGTATGTGTCGCTTTTTTTAAATGAAAATATAGTGTAAAATTAATAATTTTATTTATTTATGAATTTAATATTTTATTCAAGGTCGGACGTAGATATTCTACGAAGGTGTTGCCTTGAGTTTCGCAATCAGTTTTTAGAAATTGCTGAAGTCGATCCATTTTGGTAAATATTTTGTTTCTTGTTGGTTTTAATTCTTTTTTTTATTTTCTATCCCTTTCATTTTGGTTACATATATTCTACTTTTTTCCACAGTTACATTACCATTGCATCAGCTTGCATGGCAGTTTTTCGATCGAAACACATCCAAGAAAACACCATAGCCATGGTTCCTACTCACGGGTACCTGAATTCTACAAACCATAGTAGGGACTCCATCAGGTGGTTAGATTTTGTTGCCTCAACAGAAGATATTTATATTCAGCATACATTGAATGGGCTCGGAGAGAAAAAGATTTGTGGAATTTCTGTAGATGGCTATTGTGAAGACAAAAACACCATCTATCAATTTCATGTAAGCTTGGTTGCAATCTTATGTAACTGATTTTTAAATAATGTGTATATTCTTGCATATTTATTTATTTATTCTTCTTTTGTTCTTCCAATTCCTTTAGGGTTGTTTTTTTCACGGATGCATTACTTGTTTTGATGCCGATTCAGTGAATCCGCTGGTAGCAGCGACCATGGGAACTTTAAAAGAAAAAACAGAAAAGACAACGTCCTACCTTCGTGCCCAAGGATTCAATGTCATTGAGAAGTGGGAGCACGAATTTACTCGTCAAAAGAAGGAGGACAACGCTTTAAAATCCTTTTTATCTGGCCATGAACTTCATGATCGCCTTGATGCCCGTGATGCCTTTTTCGGCGGTCGAACAAATGCTCTGAGACTATACCATGAGGGTAGAATTAAATACATAGATTTTACATCATTGTATCCCTGGGTAAGTATCCCGTCATTATTTCCCTTTTTTATAAACTTTTTTTATTGTTTCTATCATTTATCCTCTGTTGTATATTCTACTATATTTCTTACATTTAAAAAAATATATTTATTGTATCTATTTACTGATTTTTTTTTTAGGTAAACAAATATTGTCGTTACCCTATCGGACACCCCAAAATTATTACTCAAAATTTTGGCGATCTGGGAGAATATTTTGGATTTGTTAAGTGTCGTGTCTTGCCTCCTCGTGGATTATATCTTCCTGTATTGCCTTATCGGTGCAACGAAAAACTAATGTTTCCACTTTGCCGATGTTGCGCCGAAACTATGCAGCAGGATCCTTGTGAACACACTGATGAGGAACGGGCTATTGTTGGTACCTGGGTCACTGAAGAAGTGAAAATGGCTGTTCAAAAAGGCTACCAGGTTACAAATGTAAGTTATTTTTTCTATTCATAACTGAATTTTTGATTAAGGAGAATATTTATATACATTTCTCTTTTTTTTATTTATCCTTAAATTTGTATGTAATAATTTTTCTTATTTAAATTTAAAAGAACAGTGTTCAGATACTATATTGTTCCCATAGAGGCAATTAATTGTAAAGTAAATTGTTATCCACTATACGATTCGAACATATTATTAACATTACATTACATTCGTTATTTTAGATTTTCGAGGTATACCATTTTCATGAGTCCTCAGACTCCTTGTTTAAGTCATACATTGATCTTTTCTTGAAAATAAAGCAAGAGAGCAGTGGATGGCCTGCGGAATGTATATCACATGAACAACGAGCCCAATACATTAGAGAATATAAAGAACGGGAGGGTGTACAACTTGATTCATCAGCCATCGCAATGAACCCAGGACGGCGACAAGTTGCTAAATTAGCATTAAACAGCTTCTGGGGGAGGTAAATTTACTTTCTAATTATTCAAAAGTTACTTATTATTTTTTTTTTGTATACAATTGTTATTATGTCATTTGTGTATTGCAGGTGGGGCATGAACATAAATAAAGGCCAGCTTACCTACGTTCATACGCTACCCGATTTTAACAAGATATTAGCTGACCCAAAGAAAAATGTACATTCCTTTTTTTTTATAGTCTTAAACTGATTTATAAAGTACAAATTTTAATTACTTTTTATGAAGTCTTACCATTGAAATACGCAATACAATTTTTAAATTTTTTTCAGATCAAGGACATATACTTCGCAACATCTGAAACGGCCGCAATTCATTGGGATATTGTCAAAGATTTTGTTCCCCAAGACAGTGTCACCAATATATTTTTGGCTGCTTTTACCACTTCATGGGCACGGCTTAAACTGTATTCTGAAATGGATAAGTTGGACCATGCCGTATTATATCATGATACGGACTCTATCATTTACAGCAGTGATGGAACTAACGATCCACCTCTTGGAAATTTCCTCGGAGAGTTTACAGACGAACTTAAAGGAGATTTCATCACTACGTTTGTGTCTGGTAAGCTATATATATATATATATATATATATGTGAAATTCAGTGGGAGTGTAACAGGGGGAGGGCGGGTTAAAGAGCACTGAGAAATTCTTTAAAATGATAAAACATCTAACTAAAAAAAAATAACAATAAGGACAGTCACAAAACATATTTAAAACTTTACGGCTGCATTTATTTATATTCAATATTTATATTTTAGGTGGACCAAAGAATTATGCATACTTAACATCAACAGGAAAAACGTGCTGCAAAGTAAGGGGATTCACCCTTAACTTCCGTAATACTCAGCTACTGAATTTTCATTCAGTAAAAAATCTGGTATGCAGCATGGATCCCAAAGCCTCCATACCTTTATACAATCCATCAAAGATTGTAAGAGATGCAAAACGGCGGAAGATCCTGAACAAAGCGGAAACGAAATTGTACAGAACAATCTACAATAAGAGGACACTGAAAGAAGACATGTCTACCCTTCCATACGGTTATTAAGAAGCTGAGGTGTATAGCCTTTTTTAATTAATTTAGTTATTTTTAGGGGAAATTAACTTTTGAGGAAAAACTATATTTTTTGTATTATTTTTAGAGTTTGTTTTTGGAAGAAAAAGAAAAGAAAATTGTAAATATGATTGAAATTAAAAATAGTTTATTTTTATCGAGTTGGTTTTATTTCTGTAAAGTTCTTTATATACAAGGTAAGTCCTTTCAATTTTTTATTTCGTTAATTTCTATTTGCCTCTTTAAATATTCATTTGTTTATTTTTTTTCTTCACAAATATGATAAAATTGTTGTAGGAAATGTTTCCAAGTAGAAGAAAAAAATCTTTTTTCATTTTTTAGGTAGATTAATTTTTTATTAATAATTTATTGTAAAACAAAAAAGAAAACACGAGAATGAAAAAAGACAAATATTTTTATTTAAATCTAAGATATGATGAAGTTACAATTTCAACCAGACATTCGAATAAGACGATTTTCTCTTCTTGCCCCTTTCAGGTTTTGCATACATTGTTTTCACATCAGATAAATAAGTATTTTTCACAAAGTCTTGTGGAAAATTGTTGAATGTTAATATTTCCTTAAATTTTTCAAAGGCCACTGGTTTTCGAACTCTGTTTCTCAATAGGAAGTTGATAAGTTGCACAACATCAGAATCAGGAATCGCTGTTTGATTTAGCATAAGTTCTCTGTTTAAATTCCAAGAGATTTCATGTTGTTTGAAAAAGTCCATGATTTTTCGTGCAGTATCTCTATGTTTCACAGGAACAGATTCTAAGATCTTCTTTTCTACATAAAAATTGCTGTCACGGTCTTTCTCAATAGGCTGTTCTTCGGGTTGATTGATGGTATTAGCATTTGGGAATGTAACATATTTTTGTAAAGCTTGACTGTACAACTTTACTTTTTCATGATCAACAATTTTCTTTTTCAAGATGTGTTGAATCTGTGTATCTAATTCACTCAGATGATCCTCTTCAAATTCTTCCATACGGTCTAACGGTACCAGTGCAAACTTTTTACTGTGTTCCATGTATAAGAGATGATAAGACGGTTATAGCAGCTGGAATAAGAAAGGATAAAAATCCTTCACCTTTTTGTACTAAAAGTCGTCTTTTTCTATAGAGAGGTACTCTTTTCTCAGCGAGTTTTCTTAAAGTTCTTTTAAATGGTACGAGTCGATTCTTGGTACGTTTATCAATAGGGAGATTTCCTTTTAAAAGGTTTAAAACACATTCACAAACTGATTTAATGAGACTGTTTGGACAATTTTTCAATACAGTTGCTTTTCTCCTGCTTCTCTGTAAGAGTTTCAAACATACCACATCCTTCTGAGAAGGCATTCTAAATAGAAATGATTTTTTCTGCTTTTTCACTTTGTTTTATATAGGTTTCGAAGGTATCCGCTTTAATGGCCCTATCGAGGTTCATACACGAAATGTTTATCACCAGGAAATATCCCTGTACGTAACCGTAACCGTTCAGTCGTCTCCGGTCTTAAGTCAATGAGCAAATAACTAAAGGGCGTTGAGGTAGCATCGTCAAATATTTCTTGAAAAGCCTTGATTTTTCTGGGGAACATTTGTTTGGCTAGATGCGTTATTTGACTTTTATCTCTAGGATTTTTGTATAGAACTACATAATGCGAATTCAAATGAACATTTCTCATTTCTTTGCCTTGATGAAAAAAGTTTTGCGTAATAAAAATGATTGAAAGATTTCGGTGATGACTACCTTTTGTAAAAAGATTGCTTAAGCGAGTATCACTTGATAACTCTACCATCAAATCATCTATGATAATTAAAGCATCTCGAATGGAGCTGAGGTTGGAGGGCAAACCTTCTTCAAAATTAACATTTTTCATAGAATTAAAAATAGATTGGTAACTTCCGTAGCAGTAGACAATATGTGTAGGCATTGGATGGAACATTTTGTGATCTATCAGTTTCTTTACGAAAACAGTTTTCCCTGATCCTGTAGGCCCACTGAGGAGGCATGTCGAAGGATGAACTAGTCTAGGGAGTTCCATATTCTAAAATAATAAATTTATTGCTGAAGTTTCCACTTTTATAGTTTGCAGAACATGTCTGTGCACCCTTTAATTGTGTTTGCTACGAGACGACACTCGCTGAACGAATCAACAATGTTTTGAGTAAATTCTAAACAGTGGTTTTCAAAGACATTTAAAGAATTATGAACACATTCACATACTGTTTTCCCACAAACTGAGTTGTTAAAACTAAAATTAGAAAATTCATTGCATTTAATAAATCCTACTAAATCAATTTTTTGGTAAATTTTATAGATTTCAAGCGTCGTTTTATTTTGTTCTAAACTGCATGATTCATGTTTGGGCCAATTGAGACAAGTCCAAGTAATAAAAGCAGAAAAAACAACGTAGGAAAAAATAAGTAATGTAACTAATATTATTTGACTTTTTGTGCTTTCCATTTTTGTACGACTTACTCTGGTGAATATTTTTAACAAAGTGTTTTCTTTTTCCTACGTCAACCCTTTTAAACTCTTGGATTTTACCCCAAAAAACCATTTGTCAGAAAAAAATAAAACCACATCTAAAAAGTATCGAAAAAGTAAATAAAAATGAGTCAATATATCTGGCAATAAAACAATTTTATTATTTTTTAAAAATCATGGTTACACCGTATCTGTTTTTGACAAATTGAAATATTCTAAAATCATTCTTCTTTCCTGCTAATTGATTGATAATAAATTTCATACAAAATCCTTGACATCGTTTAACAATAAAATAAATGCAATAGTGTCCACATACATTAGACGTTAAGCTTTGAAGTGGAACTTTGTTCCATTGAACATATTGAAATTTCTTGACAAATTTTGCGATGTCTTTTCCAAATGCGTCGGGAGGCAATCCATAGGAATCAAAAAATTCAATAGTCTTGTTATCTTGAACGTACACAGCAAGCCAATGAGAACCCGTCTCATCGTGTTTATCAGTATTGAGCACTATGGCAGAGGGAAACTTTTCAATAGTTGGTATCTTATCTGAGGGATAAACACCACCATAATATCTCGCCGAAATAGAATCACGAGATAAGATTCTATGAATCTGTGATGAATTCATTAGTTCCCAAAATCATAAAGTATATTACGAGCTTTGTTGATTTCGATTAGATTTTCAAACTCAGCATACACCAACAATGAAATTGTTTGCTGTAACGTAGTTCCAAATTTTATTTCTATTCTTAAGTTACTGTGTCGAACAAGATTTAAATGTGAACCATCGCACAAATCTGGGGATAAATCAAAGCAAAATAAAGAATAACCTTTCGAAAATTCTGACCTTGAGAGGTACAGGCCTCTATTTTCAGCATTCGTAAATAAGTTCTGATATGCTCTTACAAATTGATCTTTTTCAAAATTTGGTTGGAGTGGGTTATGTGGCACGGGCTGACCATCCACATAGACTCCTATAAAATTAATATTGTAATGTTTGAACTCAAAGGGTGACTTCTTATAGTGTCCGTTGAACGCGTCGTTATCGACACAGGCAATCACAATGCGGTTAGGCATCTGTCCCGTAAAAATGTTATCTTGAACAAAACTCATATTACCAGCCGGAATGGAATAAGCTTTACACAGTACTCTGTTAATGGGGTATTTAGCTGCTGTTTTTTCCAAACCTTTTGCATGTCCTATAACAACACCTGGGCTCACTCTGACTTTACGAACAAGCAAGGAAGCATATTCCAACGAAACTTTAAATTCCCCGTCTCCCAACAAACAAAATTCCGGTTTACTGCGTATAAGCTTAATTTTCACATCCACCATATTTAAAAGGAGTCTCTCTTGATGAAACATATCCAAGTGCAAACGGCCAATCATATCCACCGATGCACCTAGCTTAAACATTTCTGTCCTTTGATTAAATCCATCGTTAGGTTGAGCATCTGCCGTATCAAAAACATTCATACGACCTGCGGTATCTTTAAAAAACAGTTCTGAAGACAATTGAGAAGTTTTAGTATCATAACCATGATTCAGTAATTTTTCTATCATGGCTCGGTATGGATAAGTGTTATTACTGGAGGAAACGAGTCTTTCGTTTAGACTGATATCCACCTGAGAAAACATGGAATGCAGAAAGAGATTTACAGGGCCTACTTTACTTTCAGTTGTGATTGGTTTGCCGTCACTTTTTAAAATTTTAACTTTAACATATAATTGGGTCTGTGACAAATCGAGGTATTCGTCTCCGCTTCCAGAGACATTGAATTCGATAGGGCTTCCACCAGAAACATTAGCTAGGGGATGAAATTCAACCCACTGACCTCTCTCGATGACAGTTTGTGTTGGAGGTAAAGAGAATAATTCTAGTTCTGATTTCACACATTCTGGAGAATCTTTTAGTAGAAAAGCCATGGTGTTACGAGTCGAAAATATCACGTCCTTGTAGCTTCCTGACTTTAGATGAAATGACACGTTTCGAGGGTTTGCGCTTCCTTTTAAGCTTTCCATGACCAATCATCTCATCTGCTTTCTTAACCGCCTTTCTTGCTAATTTTTTCCCAGTTTCTTTTGCACGCGTTTTAACTGATGTTTTGAAATTTTCGCCTGATAACACGTCATTAGCAACCATTGTTCCTGTCCGTAAAGCTTCTTTTCCAATCGTTTTTGCACCACTAATCAAAAAAGGTAATGCTCTGCGAAATAGTTTTGCAAAAAATCCTCCTATTCCTTGCCCTTTCTGAAAAACAACTCCTTTATAGTAGGGCAAGCCATTTCCAATTTGCTCTGAATAATAATCTTCAAACTTTTTACTACAACACGTGTAAGGAACCAACATTTTGTTACTTCTTTTCTTGAATGCGAAAATGAAAAATGAATCAATTCAGAAAGGAACACTCTTTTTATATGATTTGTTTCAAGCGAAAATGTAGTTTCACTATCAACTTTCCGCGTTCAAATGAGACGTAACGACCAGTGTGCGTCCTTATAATGATTTCAATCGAGTCAAAATTTTTTCTGGAAACTGGTAAATAATGAGGTCTCTCAAATTGTTCCTGAATCATATCACCATCTCTTCCCTTCACTGTCAGAGTTCGTAAAAGAGGAGCTAAGATCCCACCAACAAATTCAGGCTGAATGATGTCCGTATAAACGTACAACAAATGTAAATCAACATTAGGATCCGCAACGAAAGGACTCTCAGTGATTACTGTATCTGGGCCTCCATTTCCTGGAATAAAATTTTCTCCAATCACTTTATTAGGTTCAAAACCTAAGTTTTCAGCTAATCCCTTGGATAATTTCACCGTTGCACCATTAGTGAGCTGCACCATCACCTTTTTAGTGTGTTTGTTATATTTCATTTGAATTTTTATGTGCTTTGGAAATGCATTTAAAATGTCGATCGGAGAATCATAAAATCCGCACGCTATTTTTCCATTAACTTTTACTCCGTTTCCTAAATTATATTCAAAAGAATTTTCACCATCAATGATGTTATTCCACATTCTGGGATAAATCATTTCAACTAATCCTACTTCCCATTCACCTGAGAGTTCCAGACGTTTAGGGAGTTTCGTGTAGAAGTGAGACATTGTGTTGCCAGGATAAAACTCGATAGAGCTATCGCTGGGAAGTGTAATGTAGAACGACATCGTACAGTGAAAATGAGAAGGTAAGTACGGTGACAGCTCTATTTATATCATTTTGACATTTTCAACCCAAGCATTAAATTTGTCAGGATAACCCTGAAATTTCACAAAGTATTCCGTTTTCCCCTGACGCTTTCTTTTCTTTAAAACTTTTTCTACTGGATAAAATCCGGAATCCGAGATCTTTTGCAATTCCTCTTTGTAAAAACTTCCTTGTATCACTTCCCCTGCTAAATCTTTCAGTTTATACACAACAGGTATCCGATGTATTATTTTATCGATAGTAAAAATTTCTTTTGTCCAGTTTTGTTCGTATCCTTTTTCAAAGTGCATTTTCTCCCGACTAATACGAACAGTATCGTCAACCTTTAATTCTGAACTGCTCTGTTTTGCAACAGTTTGCTGACCGTATAACGTATCCCATACTTTTCCTTCATTTTGTAATGTCACTGATGAAGGCTCTGTTTTAATACTACGATGCCAAGTATGGTTATAACTATGCATCAATTGGTCTATGACGTCAATATATCTTTTCGTATTTTTTTCAGTAAAGTATTTCCACATTTTAGTTTTAAGGGTACGATTAAAGCGTTCAACGATTGAAGCTTTTGTTGAATTATGTGTGGTAAAGAAATGAACTTTCTTCTTTTTTAAGAAATTTTGCACTAGTTTATTGGTAAACTCTTTCCCAGCATCTGTCTGTAAGGATTGAGGAGTACGTTCGGAAAATATTTTTTCATAAGCGCTCAATATAGTTGCAGATTTTTTATCTAATAGAGGAATGGCCCATGCATATTTAGACAAAATATCAATACAAGTAAGTAAATACTTATACCCGTCGTTATGAGGGGCGAGAGATTGCATGTCCACTAAATCAGATTGAAACTGATCGTTTAATCCTCCTACTATTACACGATTTCTCTGGAATTTGTGCCGTAAAGGCTTGTGTAAAGTATACGAATCTTTCGTTTGTAGCCAATTCTTTATCTGTTTTCTTTTCACGCGACCTTTTAAAGCACGCTGTAAAGCATTGATACCACCAAAGCTGCCGGGGAGTTTGGGATTCCGATATGTCTGATTCAGAATTTCTTCCATTGCAGCAGCGGTTGTGGTCTAACCTAAAGCTGATATTCATAATGACTGTTAAATTATAAGAAACACAGTATTTATATACTTCTCCTACATTCACTTTATGAACAGAATTTCACTATTAAAATTATGTAGCTAAACTAAAGAATATTTAAAAAATAATAATTAAAACAATTATGCAATAACAAATTAAACACTAAATAGGTCAAACATATAGTCAAACATATGCACATTAACAAGTAAGATAAAAGTCTAAATAAAACGCACTCAGGGGTAATAAGAATCAACAAAATTTATTTATAAGTAATAAAAGTAAAAAAAATACATTACACTGATGAAAAATATGGAGGAATACAATCGGTATTTACATACATTTGTCGCACGGACTCCATGAGTTCATTTACATTCAAACATTCAAAAAAGTCACCTTGGAAAATCAAATACCTAAAATTTAACTGAGTACTATATTTTTGAACAAAAGTCCCAGCAAAATCACGCCAATCAATACTGTAAAGAATGGAAGTAAAATGCATGGAAAAAGAATCTTCCTTACTCGTATCTAAACAGGTATGAGCTATGTTGTTCACAATGTAATTCTTACATCCGAAGCAATCCACATGCTTAGATATGTTCTTTGAAATTATATCCTCTAAGTGGGAACACAAGGCTAATTTCATTTCATCCACCCCTTCTGGATTGTCAGGGTCACCGTTGTAAGTTTCTTCGGAATTAAATGTTGAACACTTTTCAAGTTCGTGTCTCACGAAATAATACAAGGAGTAGGTGAATAGTGAAGTATTTACACGTTCAGCAACACGCTGGTAGTTTTCGCAGATTTTAAAGATCTGCTCCCAACACAGCACAACACGTTCGGGCACAAAATGAAATGACATATCACTTTTGCGAAACAGTCTTTGCAGAATGAGAAATGTCGTGTCTCCCACAACTTCTTTGGACATACACAGGTCTCTTTCAAGAATCTTAGCAGATTCCACAGTACCAAAAGTGAAATATTTATTCACTTTACTTATAAAAGAATCCCACACTTTTGGCGAAAGTGAAATACCTTCCTTCGTGGGCTGTAAGCTTTCACTCTCATCCGTAACGTACTTCCTGATATGGACTCTGGTAAGTCCAGTGAACTTGTTTACAAGCAGGAACATGTTGTCTCCAAGGTGTAACATCGTATCAGGCAGCGAATCCATCGTTATTTTTGGCTCTTCCCCAGGCATAGGTAAAGACTTTGTCTTTATTTTTGGTTTTTCACCAAGAACAGACAATGCACTCTTTTCAGCAATACGAGTTTTTTTCATAGGGCTAGACTGAACAGAATTTCGCTTCATAGTCTTTTCAATGCAAAATTACTTCTGAAACTGATCAACAAACCTTGCAGCCACTGATAGAAATGATTTCTGAGGGGGTATAACTTACTTCCCAAGAGCACAAGATTAATCCACCAATCAGAGAAGCTTGAATAATCACGTGATACTAAGAAAATCCCTCCTACCTGGTCTTCAACAAATAGCAACATTCCTACCCTATAACCGGTATGATTGCATCAGCTTGCCACTCGCATTCATGTTCTAACGTGTTACTTAAAGTTTGGGTGTTGCCATTCATCAACAAAATTTTTTTTTTTTTTTTACAAAACCTACTCAGCTCCATTCCCATAAAAAACAACTCAACTCTTGCTTAAATGTTTTCCCCCACAAGCAGGACACCTAAAACTCAACTTTACTTTATATGACGTCACATCGAAATCTCAGAAGGAATAAAAATCCAATCCCGCCCACCTCTGGTCACGTGGTATGACGTCACGCGTGCGCCAATTCTAAAAAAAAAGGGTCTCTAAACATTTAAATCTCTGTAGAATAGGTATTCGTGGCCGAACGGTTATAGTCATTCAACTAACCCTCGACCATGAGTACTTTTGTATTAAGTTCGAGCCCCCAACAAAATATCAAATATTTTTTATTTTCTTAGGATTTTATTCTATTCACTCCAGTAAATGACACTAGATGGCGGTACGAATAACGAAAAAAAAAATCCAAGTCCCAAACGTAAACACACTGACGTCACTGGTCATGAATAAAGTAAAACCATTAAGAAATCAATTCGTTCCTTAGATTAATTACTTTTAAAATCACTAGATGGCGCCATAAGTCGTTTTGAAAAAGCATTTATTAAAACCCCTATGCAATTATTCAAACCATTTTCTAAAAATAACGCATTCCTAATACTAAGAAAAAATACAAGTCCAAAAGAGAAAAAAAAAATCCAACACTACATTAATTCACCATCGTAAGTTAACTCTCTTACAGCCTAACGGATAGCGCGCTTGACTTCGGATCCTATGGTCCTCGGTTCGAATCCACCAAATTGCTTTTTAATTAAAAATAATAGAGTTTCGAATTTCTCCACCAGATGACACTACGAGTGATTCGTCACCATGGTAACGAAACGACGCCATCTTGAAACAACTCAACGCCTGCACGATGACAAAAAAAAAAATTCCCAAGTCCAAAATGTAAACAAACCATACGTCACTTCCGCTTTTCGATGACGTCACGCTGTGACGTCACTTGGCCCCGCCCACTTCGGGTCACGTGGTATGACGTCACTTCCGTGTCCTATACGGGGGGGTATACTACTCACGTTACTTTTAACACCTTAATCCTCCTGGTGGTTGTCCAGACAAGGCATCTCGTCTTTAGCAAAACTGACCAGTTGATTGGGGTTTTATGGAGCAAGGGCCATATTTGACCATGCTGCGCCAAACAGAAGACATACAATATCAAGTAATACACACACAAACAATGAAAGTTTTACTGACAGAAATACACCCAGGAATAAATGCACCTGACAGCAATCGAACCAGCGTCGCCTACAACTCGCACTTTACTAGCGCAGTAAACATACCCACTGAGTCACGACGGCCTCAGCAAAACTGACCAGATTTTGATGGACGAGGTATCTCGTTGAAAATAAAGAACTGACCATATCTTTATTTCGTCAGCATTACAAAATTGACAATATCTTGATTACAAGATATTAGCAAAATTGATCAGATCTTGATGGACGAGATATCTCGTCGAAACCACTTGTAGCGTTGAGAATGCCAAACTGCCATATCCAGCTTTATGCATATAGAAAAATCCAGCCTCCAAATTACCGTTTCTGAAGTCCAGAATTTCCAGTTACATCCTTCAAAAGCACCATCCGAAATCTTGTTATTTTTAAGGAGTTTGTATCAAAATTATCGGCATCAAAAAGTGTTTGAATAATCTTCACGAACGTGTCACGTCAAAGACGCACCCAGATTAAAGGCAATAAAGCGTAGCAGGAATTCCCAATCTGAAAATCTTCCACGTCACCTGAAGCTGTGCGTCTTAACAGCAAAGCCTTGTTAAGCTCCAGCCTCATGTCTGTCTGCAAGAGAAATTGCGCAACGTCGTTTTTTTTAAATTTAATTAACTGGGTGCACACGTTTTTTATCTAAGCAGTTTCATCAGAGTGGCTCTCAATGATCTTCAGCCTAGAAATAATGAAGCTACTTTTTCCCGACCGGCTCTTATCGGGGTGTAATGTATACAGCCATCATCGCGCCGGGATTCATGTCGGGTTTTTTGGGCTACTGGTGTGGCTTCAGTTTGCCGTCACTCGATGCGTCTGCCTTCGGCAACAGAAGAGGGAGGTTTTTGACGTTGGGTCTGTTATCCGATCGATCAGATTGCTCGTCGATTGATTGAAAAGCTCCGGACCGAATTCGCTTCGGGAAAGAGAAAAAAAAAGGTAGCTTTTGGGTTGCTGAATTAACGTCGAAATGGAGGCAACAAAACAGGCTATTGGCGACGGTCCGGAATCCATTCCGAAAGGAAAGATCCCGGCCAGATGACGTGGTCAACAATTGAGCTGACACCTAACTCTCCAAACTTCCGCACCATGCCAACGTGAGGACATTTGAGGCCACGATAGATTTAACGTGCACTAGCTCCCACATAAACGACGGTCTTTGGTTGGATCGAGTTTCAAACTTGCAACCAATCCGCTACTCTTCAAATCGGGAAGAAATACTTGCAAATGTGCATTCAGAAAATAATTTCGAAGCGGGGCTCAATCTCGGTTTTCCATTCCAATTCATCGTCATCAGACACTGGTTCAAAATTATGAGGATCCCGAATCATCGCCAATAGCCCGTTGTGTTGCTCCAGTGACGTAAATTCAACTACATATCTATCTCCATTCAACAATCAACTGATCCATGTGGCGATAGGAGAGAACTGCAGCTTCATTTTGAGAGGCACCAGAAAAGGCCTTTGATTTGTCCTCAAAGGATACATGTCAGTATTTAGATGGGAATATTGGAATAGTCTTCACAACTTGGGTGACCCTGCCAAAATAACCCGATGTGCTTAGCCCATTATTCCCAGTGTCTTCGACCATTATTCCAAGACACCTCCTTCTGTCCACACTCCACCCCATTCAGGCTAACAGGACTTGAGAAGGTGACGTTTCTCTGTGAATGTTTTTAGAATCAGGGTTTTTCCATCTTGCTCCTGGTACTGCCTCGCTTGCATCTGCTCCTTTGATAGAGGACTAAGAGGTAGGAGTAAAGTTAGCGTCGCACTGGAGCGTCACAACGGGCTATTGACGACAGTGGGATGACTCTCGAAAGATCCGAGGAGAACACCTCGTTATTTTTAACCACTGTCAGATGACGGGAAGACCTAGAGGAGGCAGCTTATCTCCTGCTCCTTTGACAAGATTTTATAGTAGGAAGGTATTTTAATTAACGTCGCACTGGGAGCAACACAACGGGCTATTGGCGAAGG
This sequence comes from Meta bourneti, assembly GCA_933210815.1. Classification (NCBI taxonomy): domain Eukaryota; kingdom Metazoa; phylum Arthropoda; class Arachnida; order Araneae; family Tetragnathidae; genus Meta; species Meta bourneti. The sequence goes on from OW119931.1 coordinate 16,273,543, forward strand.
TCCGGGATCAATCCACTGGGAAAGATTCGAGGACAACACCACGTAATTTCGAACCGCGGTCAGATGACAAGGTCACACCTGAGCTGGAACCTCACTCTTCAAACTTCCACAACACGCCAACGTGAGGATATTTGAGACCGCGACAGATTTAACATGCACCAGCCCCCTTTGGCCACGACGGTCTGGTTGGATTCGATCTAACCCTCCGTTTGCTAGTCCGTTATTCTTCCAACCAGGCTACATCGGCCCCGAGATTTTATGGAGCTGGTCTAGTATTTTCTAAAACAGGGTGACAACAAGCAACAACACACATTGAATGATTTTTCAGACATTTTTTCTTCCAATGGCGGTTGACAGTAGAAGAGCCAAAAAATGTGCATACGTCGACAATAACACCAGAACAATGAGACAATAACTCACAGCTCCAACCTATTCATAAATGCAGCACTTCTATTTCTCTGCATCGGAACATGAATTTGAGGGCTTTGAAGTGTCTTATTCAAAGTTGTTCTGAAATATTCAAAGCTAAATTCCGTATTTTTGCTCGACTCCTTGTAGCAAGAGTCGTGGAACCTGCAAGTCACCAACAAATTGCATTGTATAAAACCCATCATTCAACAGTGGCCAGTGTCTCCAATGCGGAGGGTGGATGTCAAACTGACACGTCTTTGCATCGGACGCACGTTTCACCCATTGTCATCTTTTATTAGAAGAGAGCTCACCCATTTACAACTCATACTCTACATTTTCTGTTTATCACATTTTAATTGTCTGTCCTGTTTTTAATCAACGTTTTTAAAAGCACAATTTTAAATCTGCGAGATTTGATTGGGAAAATCCCCATTCAAACCGTTTCGCTTTTTTACGCTCAGTTGGTTTTTAAACCTCATTTAATTTATTTCCATCTTTTAAATTTCACATTCAAAATTTCATACATGTAAATTAAGTTCTTCAGTTTCATTCGTTATGCCGCAGACGATTATCTTTTTTATCATCTGATTATTGTTTGAATATTTTATTCTCATCTATACATTTTACATGTTTTAAATCACCTTTTATCTTTATCTTAGACTTAATTTTTAAATATTTTATATTTTTATTGGGTCATATTCTCTCTTGTGTTTGGCGCAGCTTGTCCGCTTTTGGACCATCGCCATAAAACCCAATCCGTAATTTTGCTCATTTACAGTGTAGTCTGAGTTACGAATAGTTGTATTGTTAGATTGCGAAATCCATTCCGTGGAAAATAATAGTTAAAAAAATTTGTATACAATTTGAAGTGATCATTGAAGCATTTCGTCCTTGACAAGACAGATCTGTTAAGATAGTTCTGCAGTCATTTAAGTAAAAAACTACACGGTTATTTTCAAGGGCGTCTGATGAAGTGAAGATAGTAATGAAGAGAGATGAGGCAATCTTTATGTGTGATCGCCATGTTGGATTATCCCAGGCCATGTTGGATTATTCAGAAAATATTTACAGAGGCGGCCCAATCCTCTCTCCCGGTTTCTATTCCAATCAAAGAGGCAATTGAACATTTAAAAGACGATGGCAGATTACAATAGAATAGCCAAACAAATGGGTAGGTCGAGTCGAGGACACAAACCGTTGTTTTGGCGTGAATACTCGGAGCTGATGTTGGATTGTGGAATGACATAGGAAGTTTGAATGGTTGTTTATTGTGTGTAGTACTATTAAAATTTACAATTTGAACGATTAAAGTGCAGTTTGATATTAATATTGAAAGACAGTTTTATTAATTACAGGCCTTTGATTGTAGTGTAATGACCACACACGACGCAATTCAAAGTTACGTTGGCCGAAAGCTCGCCTAGCACCGTAGAATTTCGACACTCGACTTTTCATGCATGCCCCCAGTACTGTTCCGATTTTAAAGTCGTATTCATGTAAAAAAATGGTACATACGCAGACAATTATCAACAATTGCACAGATCTGTAAAACAACACGGAACAGTAAGACGATAACACGAAACAGTAAAACGATAACACAGAACAGTAAAACGATAACACAGAACAGTGAAACGATAACACAGAAGAGTGAAACGATAACACAGAAGAGTGAAACAATAGCACATAACAGTAAAACGGTAACACAGAACAGTAAAACGATAACACAGAACAGTGAAACGATAGCACAGAACAGTGACAATAACACAGAAGAGTAAAACAGTAACACAGAAGAGTAAGACAATAACGCAGAACAGAAAGACAATAACGCAGAACAGAAAGACAATAACGCAGAACAGAAAGACAAAAACGCAGAACAGTAAGACGATTACACAGAACACTAAAGCAATAACACGGAACAGTAAGACAATAACACAAGAGTAAAACGATAACCCAGAAGAGTAAGACAATAACGCAGAAGAGTAATTAATAACACAGAACAGTAAGATGATAATGCAGAACAGTAAGATGATAATGCAGAACAGTAGGACGATAACGCAGAACAGTAAGACGATAACACAGAACGCAAAGGCAATAACACGGAACAGTAAGACAATAACTCAAGAGTAAAACCATAACACAGAAGAGTAAGACAATAACGCAGAAGAGTAAACAATAACACAGAACAGTAGGACGATAATGCAGAACAGTAAGACAATAACACAGAACAAAGCTATAAGATGAAAGGAAAGTCTAAGCCCAAACGGACCCTCGCCTCCCCCTGTATCAATCAGAAAGTCGGGTAAAGTGAGCGGTACAGAAGGGACCTATCCATTTCCTCATGGGGGTCACAGAGCTTGCAGTAGGGGTCTAGAAGACATCCGATACAAGGAAGATATCGAGCAAAGGATGTTTGTGGCGGGACGAAAGGTCGTCGGCATGCTTTCAGACATATCTACGTGCATTTTACCTGTGTAATAAACGAAACTTTGATTTCTGCTGATTTGTTGGTTGGTTGTTTTGCGACTTTATGGTGCAAGGGCCATATTTGCGAAACTGCGACGAAACAATGTCAAGTGGAAAATGAAGTGAATGGAAAAAGAGGGTAGGTGTTTGAATTAACGTCACACTGGAGCTACGCAACGGGCTATTGGCGATGGTCCGGGATCAACCCCGTAGGAAAGATTCGAGGACAACACCGCGTAATTTTGAAGGGTCAGATGACGCGGTCACACCTGAGCTGGCACCCCACTCTCCAAACTTCCGCAGCACGCCAATTTGAGGCCACGACAGATTTAACGTGTACCCACCCCCTTTGTACACGACGGTCTTTGGTTGGATTTGAACTCGCAACCCTCAGGTTGCTAATCCGTTACTCTTCCGACCGGGCTACCGCGGCCCTCCAAAAGAAAGGAGACTTTATTGATGTTCATGGTTATTCATGAAAATGTTCTCGGAATTCTTCGTCTCATTTATTTATTCTTTTGTTACATAACTGCTGGTTTAGAATAACTTCACTCATGAAGCACCCCCTACGAGCTCTGCCACCGACGTTCCCCATTTAGTTGATCCAGAACGCGTTCCGAAAAGGGAGTTTAAAGTCGAGCAGGATGGCTCTGCCCTCGACCCTAAATCCGTCTCCTTTCTGCCTCAGCAGAGCCTTGATTCTGACACCAAATCTCTCATCCTATCGATCAGATTGTTCATAGATAAGTAGAAAAAATCTTGACAGAATTTACTTTGAGCAAAGATGGACTGCCTTTGGGAAAAAATGGAAATCTCGGGCTGGCATTTCTGGCGATGAAAAACGGACCCGGATAAAATATTGAGGTGCTCCGATGAACTGAAGGGCGAAATTCCGACTGCGTCGTGCGCAGTCCTCCTTTTTTCTGTTTGGTCCGCCGTTCAACTTCAAACTTTTGACTCTTGAGTCTTTTGATGCATTAGTGGGGGGTGGACTAAATATATCGAGCCGCTTCAATTTAAGGGGATTGGACTTTACTCACTCCCAAGCGCAGGTCAAATAAAAATTTAAATTCAATTCACAGATTTTCCTTTATGAATCGATGTGAATTCTATCAACCTTAAGGACAAAGGTGGTAAACTCTGCAAGATGACTGCAGTTGTCAGTTTAGTGCGGCTGAAGTGTTCACTCGGATCTTTCCCTTCGGGTCTGATCCTGGATCTTCGCCAATAGATCCAGGGTTGCGAGTTCGAAATTCGGTCCAACCAAATACCATCGTGTTTTTTCTGTTTGGTCCGCCGTTCAACTTCAAACTTTTGACTCTTGAGTCTTTTGATGCATTAGTGGGGGGTGGACTAAATATATCGAGCCGCTTCAATTTAAGGGGATTGGACTTTACTCACTCCCAAGCGCAGGTCAAATAAAAATTTAAATTCAATTCACAGATTTTCCTTTATGAATCGATGTAAATTCCATCAACCTTAAGGACAAAGATGGTAAACTTTCCAAGATGACTGCAGTTGTCAGTTTAGTGCGGCTGAAGTGTTCACTCGGATCTTTCCCTTTGGGTTTGATCCTGGATCTTCGCCAATAGATCAGGGTTGCGAGTTCGAAATTCGGTCCAACCAAATACCATCGTGCATGTGGGGGTTGGATCACGTTAAATCTGACGAGGCCTCAAATGTCCTCATGTTGTTACGCGGAGGAATCTGATACGTTGAAACTTGTTTGCGATCTTACAAATTACGGGTTGCTATTTCTGGTATTTACGCAGTTGAAAGACTAAAGACAAATTCAATTGGTGTGGTTTTATGTGGCGCTTCTACTGTTTTTCGGTATACGAGGGTTAGTTAGACCGGGACGTACTGCTTAAGAGGGATTCCGAACCCATGCGAACATTCGTGCTCCTAGTATTCGAAGACAGCAACCTACAAAATACACTTATGAGAGGGATTTTCAGTGTGTACAAACAAAGCAAACGGAGATCGTGGATTTTACTTCCTATTCTCCAAATGCTCTCGGGGGCACGGTAGCCCGGTCGGAAGAGAAGCGGCTTAACAACCGGAGGGTTGTGATTTCGCAACTCGATCCAACCACCGTCGTGTACGTGAGGGCTGGTGCAAGTTCAATCTGCCGTGTCCTCAAATGTCCGCACGTTGGCGTGGTGTAGAAGTTTGGAGAGTGTAGTGCCAGTTTAGATGTGACCTCATCATCTGACTGGTTCAAAAGTACGAGGTGTTGGAGAATCTTTCGCTTCGGGAATACCAAAAGCCCGTTGTGCTGCCCCAGTGCGATATTAATATACCTACCTAACTTTTGTTCCTAAGAAAGGAGACTTTATTTGGAAGTTTGGAGGGTGGGGTGCCAGCTCAGATGTTGGTAAGTGTTGGTGATTTAATTAAGATACCTACCTGAAGGGTTCACACTCATTTATCCATTATGTACCCTGCAGTGCTTCCTGCATGAGTTCTCACCACTTTTGACATTCCTGACTTAAAGCTTTTCCTACGATTCTTTCAACCAATCAATTTATACTATTTCCCACGCGCTTTGGCTGTGGCAGCCCTGTGTCATAGGTTCGATTCCTGGTCTGGATGGTTCGGAATTCACTTTTAATCGTAGATATCGGTGTAATTTTCCCTTGTGTTGCAAAAAATTGCTAAGAAACCGACCAATCTTTTTTATGAAAACTTGAGTTTTTCGTGGCTCGCGGTAGCCTGGTTGGTAGGGTTGCGGGTTCGAAACTCAACCCAACCAAAGACCGTCGTGTACGTGACGGCTGGCGCACGTTAAATCTGTCGTGATCTCAAATCTCCGCATGTTGGCGTGGTGTGGATGTTTTGAGAGTGGGGTGTCTTCTCAGGTGTCGACTTCGTCATCTTATCTTATCTTTTATTCATATCCATTCCTTATTTATATCATGTTCATATATAAATTTGTCCAGAATTTTATATTCATTTTCATTCATATATTTATTATGTATTCATTCATTCATTCACTGTGTTATGTAATTAATTATTTTTGGTTTTGTTTGTAAACCGACAGTGTGTCGGTCGTCGATTATTGTTTGGCCCTGTTGGCCTTTTGATGTAAATTTTAAATGCTTAATAAATGCTTTTCGTGGGTGCGGGTTTCCCCGTGTGCCTCTTCGTGTTGGCTGGAAGTCTCCCCTTCCTCCCAGAAAGGGCTCTACACCTAACGGTGAGCTGGGGGGAAGTGGGTCCGGATCCGGATCGGACTTCGTCATCTGACCGCGGTTCAAAATTACGATGTGTTGATCTTTCCTTTCGGGATAGACCCCGGACCGCCTCCAATAGCCCGTTGTGTTGCTCCAGTACGACGTTAATTAGCTACCAATCAACCATCTTTACTTTTCTTGGAGACTTGCGCTTCCCTAACCTTCACAGATCTCGCCCGTTAACATGGTTGCCACGACGCACGAAGGAATTTTAAATAACCACCCATCGTTGGCGTTTCAGACCCACTCTATCTAATAGAAAACTCCCCGCTGATCGTGGTTACCGATTAGATCACCTCTCCGCGATTGCAAAACGCTGCACTTTTCGGTTCCCATTCAATCATCTTCAATCATCGTCCATCCTGAGAAGTGACCGGAAATTTTGCCTCACTTCCTTTTCCACTGCCACAGTGATATCCATCGCTGGGGCCTTGATCTATCGTTGCTCTGTTAACCGCTTTCTCCCGGTATGCCTTGGAAAGTTCCGTGACTTTTAGTATCAAGTCGTTGGAAGTAGGTTGGCAGTTGATTTAGCGTCGTACTGGAGCAACACAAAGGGCTATTGGCGACGGTCCGGAATCAATGCCGAAGGGAAAGATCCGAGAATAATACCGTCCTCAGGGGCACATCTTTAGGCACAACCCCGAGATACCTGAGTGATCTTTTCCCCCTTTCATTTTTACCCTCGCCTACCCTTTCGCTTTTTCTTCCTCATTGTGTTGTCTGTCCTGTGTTTGGCGCTGTTTGGCCAAATATGACCCTTGCGCCATAAAGCCCGAAAACAACCATACAACACCTCGTAATTCGGAACCACGGTGAGATGAGATCACCACCTGAGCTGTCTCCCCACTGTCCAAACTTCCACACCTCGTCAACGTGATGACATTTGAGGACACGACAGTGCACCAGCCCCCACATACACGACTATCTTTGGTTGGATCGAATTTCGAAATCGCAATCCCCCGGCTACTAATCCGCTGCCCTTCCAACCTGGCTACCCTACAGTTTGGAAGGAACTCGAGACCCCACGAAAGTATTTGTGTCTGATTTTTAAAATATTTCTACAAGTGGAATAATAAAACGTGTGAAATATCTTGAATTTCCTTTATAGAGCAATGATAACTTGATTCTAAAAATAGCTATTATTTTATGTAGTAATTTTCTGAAGGGTTCACACGCATATGTCCGTTCTCCAACTTGCGGTCTTCCTGCATGACTTCTAATTAGTTTTGCTCTCTTGATCTGTTGAATCTTTCCTGGGATTCTTTCAATCAATCGCTGTGGTTAATTTAGTCATTATATGAGTTGAGGGGTAAAATCAATACCGCATTACTCTGAAATCTCGAGACGATCTCAATGAGGTTAATGAGATTATCTCAAAATAATTTGGTCAACAAACCTAAGAATAATCATGGAGAAATATATCTACGCCTATGGCTTCGCGGTATCTTAGAAGAGGACTATGATCCACTCCTCTTTTTCCTATGTTGCTTCAGGGCTGCCACAGGCGACTTTTTGCTACCTTGGCGACTAGGGTATCTTTTTAATCAAAATCGTATCATTAGCTCCCATTTTCTCAAAGTTTTGGTGATATTTTTTGAAAATTCACCAAAGGTCAACGAAAATTTAGTCTCCTTTTTTAACTAATAGCTCGTTGTGTTGCTCCAGTGTGACGTTAATTAAAATACCATACCATTTTAACTAATAGGGGACGGAAAAAATATTCTTCGGATTTTTCTTTGGATAAATTTTCCAAGCGACGCCAATTTCGAAGTTTTGGCGCCAATCCTTGGCAACCATAAAAAAACCACATCAGAATCTGTAGTTGCTAGATTGTCATGAAAAAACTTTATTAAAAATATTATTAATTTTAAAATTTAGATTTCTTGGCGAAATCTTCAGCTTCTGGTTCATACTTAATTGGCACATTTTGTGTTATAGGCGATTGACTTTGGTATCTGAGCAACTAAAATTGTTACTGTAATCGGGAATTCTTTGCTACTATTTTTAAACATTTATGCGACTATTTCACAAGTGCTTTTGCTGTGGCAATCCTGATCTATCGAATTCAGTCACCACTAATCTACTTGGTCAAGGTATAACCTAGACCAAGTCCTCCAATAGACCATATTTTTCAAACACAGCTACTTTTTGTACAGAAGCTGTCCCACAAAGACACCGAATTAATCCAAAATATGGGAGGGAGTTTGGGCGACAAGTCGTGTCAGCCATGAAAGAAAAACATTCTAATCTGTGATTGCTAGATTGTCATGAAAACCTTTATGGAAAATATTTAGTTTTTTAATTTTAAAATTAATATTTCTTACCGAGATCTTCAACGTCTGTTTAACTATTTGGGGTTAGGTTGATTAAAAACTGTCCCCTTTTTCTTAGCTTTTTATGTATGGTGAGGTGTTTTCTAACCCACCTCAAAAAGTTGAAATGACTCATAATCATACAGTTTAATATTTTATTTAAATTGTATGATTGAGTTGGCAATGCTACGAACTAACGCTAAATGTGTAAATAACTGAAAACAAAAATTTACGCATGTCAAAACGCATTAGTAAGTTGTTGACACTGTTGTAAATGTTATTTTTTTATGTCGTAAAAATTTATTATGAGTGAATAAATCGTTTTAGAATTTTTAAAAAGCATGTTATTTGATGTTTTATACTAATTTTGAAGCTGAATAAATGAATAAACAATTCTGTGCAACTTGGGTTTCGTGTGCCTCAGAGTTAATTCATTCATCGAGGCATTTCATCATGGCCTCCATTACCTTCTCGACATTCAGACGTGCTTTTAACTCGTCTTCGTATCGGCCACACTCGTTTTACTCACAGGCATCTTTTATTAGGAGAGTGCTCCTGTGAGTAACGCGTGTGGTCCCTTTTACCGTTCATCATATTTTAATCAATAATCCAGTTTTTAACCATCATCGTCGAAATTTAACAATCCAATTTTAAACTTGCAAGATTTGGTGGAAGAAAATCCCCACTAAAATCTATTTAAACTTTTATACCTCATTGAATTTTTACACTTTATAAATTATTTTGTCTATACCTTTTATACCAGTACCACACCACATGAAATGTGGTGTGATACTGGTATAAAAGGTATAGACAACTATAAACTGATATATTAAAAGGTATAGACAACTATAAACTGATGAATTAACAGTACCACACCACATTTCATGTGGTGTGGTACTGTTAATTCATCAGTTGTCAATATTGCCATCGATATAAAACTCATTTTTACCCTTTTTAAATTAATAATTTAATCTCTTAGTTGCTTTCTTTGTCTTTTGATCTCAGTTGACATTTTACATATACCAATTATTGGTCTGACTAATATAAATATTTTTAATTTTTTTTATTGGGTTGGCATTCTATCTTGTATTTGGCGCAGCTTATCCTTTTCTGGATCTTGTGCCATAGAACCCAAATCAACCAACCAAAGAGTTAATTTACCTTGTGTTTTAGCCGATTCATTTTGTGTCTGAGCAACTTAAGTTGCTACTAAAATAGGATCTAAGAGATTTTTGCTATTTTTTTTAATTTATGCTGCTATTTCCCCCAAGTGCTTTTACTATGGCAGCCCTGTGCTTCTCATCCCCTTACCAAACTGGAGCCTCAAGGACACCGCCGATCTTTCGAACCCCTGTGGAATCTTTCACGCTCCTACGGAAGCGTCAACACAACAAAGGGACGAAGGGACATTTCAGATGGGGGAGTCCATCAGCTATCGTTTGATATTTACGGACAAACAAGCTCCCGAGGAGTGTCCATTTGCCTTCCCTCCCTTCCCTCAGTTCCCCGACAATGGCTTGCGGGTGCCGAATGTCGTTATCCCGCCATTGTTGGCTTCTGGAGATCGTCTTCGATATGAGATACGGGAATGAAAAAACTCTGCAACACCTGCCTTCTTTTTGAAAAGGAAGGAGGTATATACGGAGTGGCCTTCGGAAAGGGGCACTAGCGTGTACAGAAAAAACAGGAGCGGCCGAAGTATGCCTCTCAAGTTTGAACATGAAACTGGCACAACAATAAATTTTCCGATGTTAATTTTATTTTTATTCGGTCTTTGAGTATTGCGATTGTAATGAAAGGTAATTTTGAAGCAGAGTAATTTGTTCTTTTACATTAATATATTTAAGGGCGCCTAGTATGCCTTCCAAGTTTAAATATGAACGGGCCCAACTATAAACATGATCCTTTACCGTCGCCAATATCCCGTTATGTTACTCCAGTGCGATGTTAGTTCAACTACCTTTCTACCCAAAGGGGCAGTGGGTATGTCCACTGCGCTAGTAACCTTCGAGTTGTATTCAGGACAGGTTCGATTCCTGTCAAGTGCATTCCTCCATGGGTGTATTTCTCTCTTCTGTGTTGCCCGTTGTGTTGCTCCAGTGTGACGTTAATTAAAATACATACATAAATACATACTCTCTTGTGTCAGTAAAACTTTCATTGTGTATGTGGCTGTTACTTTGTGTTGTGTCTAGCGCGGCATGACCAAATATGGCCCTTGCGCCAAAAAACCCTCCGACAGTGTGACGTTAATTAAAATACATACATAAATACATACTCTCTTGTGTCAGTAAAACTTTCATTGTGTATGTGGCTATTACTTTGTGTTGTGTCTAGCGCGGCATGACCAAATATGGCCCTTGCGCCAAAAAACCCTCAAACCAACCGACCTATCTACACAAACGGGAAGAATTTCGTTGTATTGCGAAATATAAGGGCCAGACACTTGCATTAAGGAGGTATAGTGCGGCTCTGACGAGAAGACATTCGACTTTTTGTCGGTCTAGTCTATATTTGAATAGCTGTGAAAGCTCATTAGGAATAGGTTGCCCCACGCAGAAGCGCGAATGGTGACCGCCGTGGATGGTTACTCCTTATCCCTGCTATCGCTTTCGGCATCGAACGATAAACAGAACCAGAATCCCCTCTAACGACACCAGTTGTGGAAACGCTTTGTTTACATTTCTACGCATCTAACCTAATCTAAAAATAGACCTTGACTCGACTACCAACTCGCAGGAACCGGACTGATTGACACATGAGGTAGGAAGGGTGTCTTCAACGTGGCGGTCGTACTATATTCGATGTTGAATTTTTTTTGTATCGATTCAAAATTTGAATCGATCTTTCTTCGAGGTATTTTGGTGTTAGATCAATGAGCTAGTTTACTCATCTTAAATCGAGATTTTGTAAGTCGCCCTGGAAAAATACGCGCACATATCTGGAGGAAAAGACGAAACAATCATTAAACGATGATTATTTTGGCATTGCGGCAATTTCATTGGAATAGTTAACTTTTTATAGACCCTGGCCACATAGCTCACTCAGAGGGCTTAAGGCTACACGAAAGGGGATCGGGAAAACCTTTGTCAGGGGCCCATAAGGTCCTCAGGCCCCTGAGCCTAATCGAACAATCAAAATAAAATTGATTCATATAGAACAAATCTAAGTAATGGATAAACGTAATGTTACCAAGACACTGCAACTGCTTAGAGACTAGTGATTATAAAATTTACAAAGTGAGCATAGTAATCAGACAATGGAAAACGTAAGCATAATAATGAATCATGCATATACATGCATAAAGATATCTATATCCATACACCATGTATATAACCGTTAGAGTTGTGCAATGTTTTCGGGTAAATACTTGGAAATGTTTATCCGTTTATCGATAGATATTGAGTTACAATATTATTTAGCCATAGTTAGGTAGTTTGATTTACGTCGAACTGGAGCAACAATGAGCTACCGAATTGAAAAACCTATACAGGGAATATTGGTTTAAAGCCGAAAATAATTCCCGAATACGTGTTGAATCTTGTGTACAGATGTGTCTACTTTTAAATCTGTCAGTAGGCAGCATTTTTGAGACAAATTTTCAATTCAATTTCCAGACCCAAAAGCGAAGTCATTTCGCTGTCTAGACGTATTTAATTATGAATTCAACTAAGTAAAGGGAATTAATTAAATTAATGGGTGAAAAGAACTTAAGGTGATTAGAAATTAAAACTGAAGAAAGCTTTGAGCTACATTTAAACTTATGAAACAAAAGTAATTCTCTTCCTTTGAAGATCATTTTCCTTTCCGAAAAAGAATAATTAACTGGTGATTAGAAATTTAAAATTAACTCAAAACGAATTTGGTACTCAAGCCCACAAAATGAGAGGAGTTGGTGAAATTTACGCACACATCAAACAGTAAAAATCTTGAAAGATCCATTTACCAGTCCAGGAACCCATTTGCAGCTTATATAACCCGTCAACAGCAGAGAATTTAAATGAGGGAGTAAACTATAAATTGGTTCTGGCACGATGTGGCTAATGTATGGTAAGGGTGCTGCAGAAAAATTCCATCACCAACGAACCGACAAAAGTTGGGTTGCTACCGCTTGCGTCAGGCAGGTAGTTGAATTAACATTGCATTGAAGCAACGCACCGCGCTATTGGCCACGGTCCGGGATCAATCCCGGATGGAAAGATCCAAAGGCGACATCTAATTTTGAACCGCGGTCAGATTACGAGTCAACACCTAAGCTGGAACCCCACTCTCCAGATTTCCACACGTCAACGTGAGGATATTCGAAGCCACGACAGATTTAACCGCACCAGCCCCACATACACTACGATCTTTGGTTGTTTCGAACTCGGAACCCTCCGGTTGCTAACCCGCTACTCTTCCAACAAGGCTACCGTGGAAGCTTACGTCGGGAAGCAAATGTTTTTTTTCTTGTCTAAATCTTTCCTTGCGTGTGTATATCCATTCCTTGATATTGTCTGTCTTGTTTTTAGCATAGCTTTGCCAAATATGTCCCTGGTGCTATAAAACCATTTATCCTACTGATCAACCTACTTAAGTTACCCTATTGTTCCTGAAAATCTAATGATTCCAATCTTAGGTTGTCTAGAAAGTAATCGATACTAATGGCATGTTTAGAATATAGAGCAGTATATATTAGACATTTTCTTTGTATATGTACAAGTGTGAAAATACTTAAAAACTTATTTCTAAATTTCATACAATAAAAAATTCTAATTAATTTTTAATTACGTTATGTTTCGTGATGTAAAACTGCATCAAATGTAATCGGTTTTGTATTTCAATGAATTTTTTCTGCCAAGTTACTGTGAAAAATAATGGTGTGTAAGTAATTTTACCGAGGGTCTCTGTAGCCCGGTTGGAAGAGTAACGGAATAGCAACGGGAGGGTTGCGAGTTCGAGTTCAACTAAAGACCTTCGTGTACAAAAGGGGGCTGGTGCATGTTAAATCTGTCATGGCATCAAATGTCCTCACGTTGGTGTAGTGTGAAAGTTTGGAGAGTGAGGTGCCAGCTCAGTTGTGACCTCGTCATCTGACCGTGGTTCAAAATTACGTAGTGTCCTCGGATCTTTCCTTTTGGGATAGATTCCGGACCGTCACCAGTGGCCCGTTGTGTTGCTCCAATGTGACGTTAATTAAAAATACCAAATGCCTTTCGTCGAAAAGGGGCCTCAGTGGCTCTGTTTATTCACTGCGCTAGCAACCTGTGAGTTGTAGGCGTCGCAGGTTCGATTCCTCCCTTTGTGTATTTTTCTCTTCTGCGTCAGGTAGCGTAGTGTGGAAGTTTGGAGAGTAGGGTGCCAGCTCAGGTGTCGACCTCATCATCTGACCGCGGTTCAAAATTACGAGCCATTGTCCTTGGATATTTCCCATCGGGATTGATCCCGGACCGTCGCCAATAGCCCGTCGTGTTGCTCCAGTTCGACGTTGATTAACTACCTACCTACCACTTCTGTGTCGGTAAAACTTCCGTTGTGTGTTTGTCCATTACTTGACGTTGTTCGTCTGGCGTTTGGCGCAGCTTTGGCCAAATATTTCCCTTCCGCCATAAAGCACAATGCAACCAACCTTACGTCGAATAACGCATCTTTCAAATTGGTTACGTTAATCGCTGTTTCAACCCCCAAGTGGATTTGACGAGATATCTCGTCCATGAAGCTCTGACCAATTTTGCTGATGACGAGATAAATTGTCATCAAGATGTTATCGATTTTTTATTATGACGAGATGAAGATGATTTGGTTTTTCTAATGACGAGATATCTCGTCCATCTCTATCTGCTAATTGTTTTGCCTATGACGAAATACCCCGTCAAAACAACCTCCAGGGGTGTTAAAAAATAAGCCCCAAATTTTCATGTCAAGTAAAGGACTTCAAGATAATCTATTGTATACTATGCAGGGGAAAAAAGGGAGAAAACAGCCTAAAATGGACCCGAGTTTTACCATAATCCTCCCCATCTCCAAAGCAGTACCTCATGCAAATCTTATTTCCCTTCAGGGAATATTCCCCACCTTTGTCTCTTCGCTTTATCCCTTCCCGAAAAAGCTACAAAACTTAAGAAGTAAATAAATAAAAAGGATGGTAAGGTAATGCTTTTTTGCCTTACAGCCTCTTCGGCTGCCTTTTTTTTATTTCTCTCTTCCCTACCTCCATTCGAGGGAACCTTCTGGATATTACCTCCCAGTCCGACGTTATTGAGGTTACTTTCCCCTCTTCGCCAGCCAGGCATCTGTCGGTTTTAGTGGAGAATTTCGGATCCCTTTTTTAAGAGGGCTGCTTTGAAGGACACGTAACAGCCAATGGCTGCTGTTTAGAGTACGCGTTATGTGTGTGAGTGCTCGTGGGGCTTTTATAACGGTATAAGAGCTATGTCCATTAGGAGGGGAAGGTTCTGATGCCCGTGTTAATGGAATGTCGCATTTCTAGTGCAATGGACATAGAATAATTAAAACGGTTACGGTGAAAGGTACTCTCTTGTCCCTTGTTTATGGGAATGTAGCTTGGGAAGTTGTGACTGGGGTGCATGTTTTTTTTTATTTTGATGTGAATACGTCTTTAAAATCAGAACAGTGATTAGAGACCTTTAATCAATGAAATTTTCCATCGATATTTAGTGTCAAACTGCACTTTAATCGTTCAAATTGTAGATTAATTGTTGAATATCCACACACAATACACAATCGTTGTGCAGGATGGTGTGTTGAGCATACGTCTACTGGAAAAAAATAGGGGTGGCCAACAAAAAATCCAACAAAACAAAAGATCAGTAAATTAAATCGAAGACAACTTGATAGGTTACCGATTTATAAATGGAATGTGATAAACTAAAATATTTTTCTGTATAAGTACTAATTAATAGGTAATAAAATAAGAAGTTATGGAAGTCACATGCACATCTGCGTTCCCCATGGGGTTTACTGTCTTTAGTAAACAGGAGTCCTTAGGAGTAAATTTGCTCCCGGGGCACCCAAGCGACCCTGGGTCACGGTAGTCCGGTTGGAAGAGTAACGGATTAGCAACTGGAGGGGTGCGAATTCGAATCCAACCAAAGACCGTCGTGAACAAGATGGGGGTTGGTGCTAGTTAAATCTGTCGTGGCATCAAATGTCCCCACGTTGGCATGGTGTGGAAGTTTGGAGAGTGGGGAGCCAGCTCAGGTGGATCTCGTCATCTGACCATGGTTTAAAATTACGTGGTGTTGTCATCGGATCTTTCGCTCTGGGATTGATCCCGGATCGTCGCCAATAGCCCGCTGTGTTGCTTCAGTGCGACTTTAATTAAAATATCTACCCAAGCGATCTTTTTTGCTTTCATCCTACTATTGTTTTACCCCATTCACGACATGTCTTATTTGACATCGTCTTTTTTTGGTTTTTGGCGCAACATGGCCCAAAACGGTCCTTGCGCCATAAAACCCCAAAATAATCGGCTTCACTTTCGTAATACTTCGGTAAACACGTAACGACGCAGAAATACTACCGCCACTTGCTTGACAAAAACTGCATCTCATAAATTGTGTTTAATTTTATTGTCCGTTTCGTGTTCGGTGTTTCTGATCTTTTCTCGCTGCCTTCTAATTGGATTAATCTGTTCGACAGTCTGTATGAATAAACAAACATTAAAGGTACAGAAATAGAATGCCGAAGTGGAGAAACTATGTTCTAATCGACGCCATTCATCAATGGACGCTGGAAAACTTCAGAGCGAGTTAAGCCTAACTCTTCCCTCTTCCACTGCCGTTAAAAAACTTTCGTCCTCAGAATTTATTATTCATAGTTTACCCAATAAGTTTTCTTCGTTCGCGGTCCGTAACTACAGCGGACGCTGTCACAACTCGTTACTGCCGACTCGAAGATCTTAATTCTTGAGCTTGTGAAGCTTCGAAGACTCTTTGCCTCGCTTCAATTGCTCCTCCTTTGGAAAGATTTAGTACCAAGATTTTTACTACTAAAAACTCATCTGAGAAATATTTTGAGCTTTTTTTGCTCAAGTCTTTCCGGGACTACTTTTAAAGTAATGTAGATAGAACTCTTATTTGTTTGTAGAGTTGAGACGTTCTTTGCTATTAAATATGTTTAATTACTATGGATAGAGGGAAACTATTTACAGTGGATCATCGTTACATCATATGTTCATCGTGCCCTCAATTCTGATACTTTATACCCAGATACCCACATGCATGAGAGATTTTGAGTGTAAATAAACCACCCGAAGACAAGTATTTTGCCTCCTTTACCCAAAACGGAATACCTACAGAAATCACCGTTCTACTATTCAAAACACTAGCGCCATCTACATTTAGATGAGACAGGAAAATCGTCTAGTAAACACGAATTATGAGTTTAGAAACAAATTTCTCCATCTAAAACTTAGTTTTTTTACTAGAAACAAAAACGGTACAGCTGTATTATACGCCTCGTTTGTTGGCAATGCTCATGGCGAGTTTTTTGGCGTAATTTTAGTAGCAAGTTATGGCAGGTGAATCCAACCCATCTTTATTAGGGTTATTCCCGTTTTTATGGCAAAATAAAAAGATATTTTAACCGCTATTTTCCAACTATTTCTGTTAATTATTTTCCGTTAAAAAACATGTTTTTTTTTTCAAAGTTTTGTATTTTCCTCGTTAATCACTTTCCCTAAAGCTTATTATTTTCCGTTTAAAAAGAACGATTTTTTCTAGGAATTCTTTCCTTGGAGACAAAACGTGCGCCAAGAGCGTTGCCACCAAACGAGGCGTGTAATACAGCTGTACCACAAAAACTAGGGTTCAAAAACCGGTCACGAATTACTTGTTTTTACTTAAATGCATTTTGTTTTTTTAGTTTTATTTCTAAGACTATAATGCAGGGATCGATTTGATAGACGTTTTATAGAGCTTATATGTAGATGGCGCTAGTGTTTTGTGATTGAGCGTGTTTGCTGTACGCATTCTGGGAGTGGTAAATGCCTTTTACAGGGCAATTAAAAATGCACTTCGCAACAAATGCAACTCGCATGAAGCAAAACCGAAACCGGCATTTTAGCCTGCGCTTAAAACTAAAACAGGCCAGTTAATTGAGCGAACCTACAACTGCCAGACGGGCACTTAATTGACGAGGCATTAAAACCCGATTTTAAATCTTTGATAACAGAAGCATTTTTCTTCAGTTCCGGGACAACCTTAAGTGCATTTCTGGGACTTAATCGAGTTACTCCAATCGCTCTCTGCCCCTTTCCTGTTCGCATCCTCGAATTACCACTTTCATTTGCTCGTTTTCTGCAGCCGGTTTTCTTTTTTGATGCCTATGCCTTAAACCCTACGATTTGTTTTGAGATTATTAATTACGGCGGATGTCTTGTTAGAGACGATTTATTTATTTACGAAAGTTTCTCTGTACAACACGGGGGCTAGTACCTAGATAGAATAAATTCAAAATTAACCCCGTTCTGTTGATAAATGTAGGCGGCGCTAGTGTTTCTGAGAGGGAACGGGTTTCCTCTACGTACTCCCAACGTGATGTCACTTGGCTTGTTTTTGTTAATACTATTTCAGGACTTCGCCTATAGAAATTCCAAAGAATAAGTTCAGAAGTGATAAATAATGGTTGATTGGTCGACACCAATTAGATTAACCCTCCTGGTGGTTGTCTCGACGAAGCATCTCGTCATTAGAACAAAAATTGTCCAGGTCTTGATCTCGTCAAAAATGGGCAATATCTATAAATGGGCAATATCAATATCTATAAAAAAAAATGGGCAATATCTTGATGGCGAGATATCTCATCGAAACCACTTGATGCATTAAACGCCAAACATCGCCAAAACGGCGATAAGCAACCATTTAAGGCAACCCCGATGTGTATCATACGAAAGCATTTGGACAGCGGCAATAAAATCTTCGCACTGTCTGGTTTGTTTGCTTGCACTGAAAATCCCTCTTAATACAGAGAGGGTGATTCAAAATTCCACAAACCATAATCATCTTATACTTTTCGCCAAAGAATGCATGCCCGCAACTGGTGCGAGTATATGCTTAGTCTCGTAGTACTTAGTGGGCGTAGACGCTCCTTAGTCTACCTTTCAAACCTTTCAAATTGAATCCAACAAAACTATAATGAGGTAATTGTTTTGCTAGATTTAATCGAGTCTAAACACTTGAATTAAAGCACTGAAAATCACTCTAATAGGGACAGGATGATTCAAAATTCCGCATAACCATTATAGACTTAAACATTTTTTGCCAAAGAATGTATGCCCGCAACTGGTGCGCGTAGATGCTAGAGGGCGCTTTTTAGTCTTAGTCAAACCTTTCAATGTGAATCCAATGAAACTACAACATGAGGTAATTGTTTTGTTCAATCTAATCGCGAGACTTAAACACCTGAATTAAAAAGTGCCATGTGAACAGTTCGTTAATTGGAATTAGACTGTTAAATGAAGCTCGCGCAAAGTAAATGAATGTCACGGTTTCTGTTGGATTGCGGCGGGCAGAAAAATGCAAGTAGATTTACGACCGATTTTTAAACGGTGAAGAGTAAATTATTGGGTTTTAATTAAGTGAGTAAAGTTGTAAACAATACCCGTGTAATTTGTTAAATTAGGCGGTATTGTTGGCGAATTCTAAGCTATTTTCAATGACTCCTTTCGAGACGCTTTTTATCTTTATTACGAGACACGTTTCGATTTTCTAGTGGATTCTTATAAGTGATTTGGTCGCGCTTCCTTTAGTGTTTCGTCGATAGTATTTGCATAAGTTTAATAAAGAATTTCTGAGCAATTTTTTGGATTTGATAAAGGGATAGAACGATCACCTGAGCACCAATACATATCCTTTTTGCTACTGCTTTGTAAATACTTGCAATTCATTTATTGAAACTGAGGTAGAAGATTCACGTTTTCAGAAAAGAAATTTGGTTTAATAATATTAGTCAGATGTCAGAATTAGTGTAAAATTTTACATATTTTGAGAAGTTATAAATATTGGAGGGAAGGTTTGCATATTTTGAGAGCGGTTTTAGAGAAGGTTTAGATACTAGATAGCAGTTTTACATACTTTGAGTTTGGGATATATCAGAGAGGAGTTTTACACATTTGTCTGAGAAGTTTTAAATAGAGAGCAGTTATAAATATTTTTGAGAGGTTTTAGATATTAGAGTGCAGTTTTACTTATTTTTGAGAAGTTTTAGATATTAGAGTAATTTTACATGTTTTTAGAGCAGTTTTATATATTTTGGGAGCAATTTTTGATATCGGAGGACAGTGGAAATCAGTTTTATGTATTTTGAAGGGAAGATTTGCTTTTGCCTATTTGAATTCAACTTTATGGCGAAAAGGCTCATTTGGTCGCTTTATTAGGAGAAAGCATCAAGTGCTAGGAAACAGATTAACAAAATGGAAGTTCTGATTTTGGACCCTTCCCCACATACAATAGAGGCCGTGGTAGCCCAGTTGGTAGAGTATCAGCAACCCGAGAGTTACGAATTCGAAACTATCCAACCAAAGACCGTCGTGTTCGTAGGAGCCCGTTAAATTTGTCGTGGCCTCAAGTATACTCACGTTGACGTGGTGTGGAAGTTTGGGGAGTGGGGCTCCAGCCCAGGTGTTATCCTCATCATCTGACTGTGGTTCAAAATGACGAGGTGATGTCCTCGGATCTTTCCCTTCGGGATAGATCTCGGACCGTCGCCAATAGCCCATTGTCTTGTTCCAGTGCGTTGTAAATTTAACTACCAAATGAGAAGTGCTGAGAAAATCGTTTATCTATCGAAGACATCGTGAATATAGAATCTAGAAGACGTCGTGAACACAGAATCTAGAAGACGTCGTGAACACAGAATCTAGAAGACGTCGGGAACACAGAATCTAGAAGACGTCGCGAACACAGAATCTAGAAAACGTCGCGAACACAGCATCTAGAAGACGTCGTGAACACAGAATCTAGAAAACGTCGCGAACACAGCATCTAGAAGACGTCGTGAACACAGAATCTAGAAGACGTCGTGAACACGGCATCTAGAAGTCGTGAATACAGCATCTAGAAGACGTCGCGAACACAGAATCTAGAAGACGTCGCGATCACAGAATCTAGAAGACGTCGCGAACACAGCATCTAGAAGACGTCGCGAACACAGCATCTAGAAGACGTCGTGAACACAGAATCTAGAAGACGTCGTGAACACAGCATCTAGAAGACGTGAATACAGCATCTAGAAGACGTCGTGGACACAGAATCTAGAAGACGTCGTGAACACAGCATCTAGAAGACGTCGGAACACAGCATCTAGAAGACGTCGGAACACAGAATCTAGAAGACGTCGGAACACAGAATCTAGAAGACGTCGTGAACACAGCATCTAGAAGACGATCGTGAACACAGAATCTAGAAGACGTCGTGAACACAGAATCTAGAAGACGTCGTGAACACAGAATCTAGAAGACATCGTGAAATCGGCTTTAATACGCGACTCGTGTATCAAGATGTAAAGACGAAAAAATTCAAACTAGAGAAAGACCTACCGGTAATTCTGGGCCCCCAATTTCCCTACTGATTTCACCTCGAAACCCGGGTACGTCTTAAAACACAAGCTCATCTTCCACTTCAGACGGATCCGGCGTTGAAAACGTAAATCTCGTGAACACCCTCGTAAAAGACGAGTTAAGAAACTAAATCAAGAAACTTTCGTTTCCACTTTTAATGGTTATTTTATGACCCCCTCCCCTTGGAATGCGCAGTGCCCGCTGAACCCCCTCCGCAATAAACGCAGTCGACTTTTGCCACTGATTTTTATTGTCTCTCCGTTTAAGATAAGTTCCCGTCCAAAGGCAGCGAGCGCTTTTGAAGTAGATAAGCATTGACTTATGGCTGTGTCGGTCGAGATGGAGTGTTGGACCCAGGGAACCGATTTGTTTTCCATCTTAATGGGCCTCCTTTTTGTTGTGGAGTGGGGATTGAATCGGAATTTTTGAGCGCTTTCGGCTGCTGCGGGTTGTCATTTTCGTTTTGCTCGGGAAACGCTTTTGTTTTCGGGATTGTTTGAAAGGTTCAATTTTTTTCGGCCAATGGTCGAAGCGTTTTCTTTTTTTTTGTATATCTCGGTTGGTTGGTAGTTGATCTTACGTCGCACTGGAGCGGCAGTCCTGGATCAATTCCGAAGGGAAAGATCGAGGACATCTCGTCATGTTGGTTGGTTTGGTGGTTTTATGGCGCAAGGGTCGTATTTGGAAATGATGCGCCAGACACAGGACATGCAATATCAAGTAATAGACAGAAGCACACAATGAAAGTTTTACTGACGCAGAAGAGAAATACACCTGACAGGAATCGAACCTGCACCACCTATCGAAGCCCATTGGACATACCCACTGGGCCATGGTCTGATGACGAGGTCAAGTTCTGATTAAAAATCCCACTCTCCAAACTGCCACGTCACTCCAACTTGAGGACATTTGAGTGGACGATGGACTTAACGTGACCTGCCTCCCAAATACGTGACGGTATTTGGTTGGATCTAGTTTCGAACTCGCAACTCTCCTATTGCTAATCCGCGACTCTACTAACTGAGCTACCTCATAGAGGATTTATAAAAGTAGAGTGAGAAATCGTAGCCTTTTTATGCTCATGAGCCTGTGACCAAAACTAGTAGTAACGTGACCCTTAGACTGATCGTCTGCCCCGCCCAATATTCATCTCATTGGTCCACCCGACGTAAAAAGACGCCCATGCATTGATTTATCATCTGATTGGTCCTCGTGACATAGTAGAATTTGGGGATTTCACCACTTTTGTCGCCACACTAGAAATGTGCATTCACGTATCATCAGATGAGACGGTAGCCCAGTTGGCAGAGTAACGAATTATCGAAACTTGGTCCAACCGAAGACTCGTGTTCGTGGTGGTGGGTGCATGATAGATCTGTCATGGCCTGAAATGTCCTCACGTTTTCGTGGTGTTAAAAGTTTGGAGAGTGCGATGCCAGCTCAGGTGTTGACCTGTCATCTGACTGGTTCAAAATAAGGTGTCATCGGATCATTGGGGCCTTCGTGGTTCAGTGGGTGTGCCATCTGCGCTAGCAACCTTCGAGTTGTAGGCGGCGCAGGTTCGATTCCTGCCAGGTACATTCCTCCCTGGGTGTATTTCTCTCTTCTCTGTCAGTAAAACTTTCATTGTGTGTGTCTATTACTTGATATATGTCTTGTGTCGCGCATGACCAAAAAAGGCCCTTGCGCCATAAAAAAAAAGTACCATCACCACCCTTCGAGATTGATCCCGGACTATCTCCAATACTCCGCTGTGTTGCTCCAGCGCGAATTTAATTCGACTACCATTCCATCCAGATATTTCCCTACCAAAAAGGGAAAACAAGATCAAAATTCCCTACCGCTGTACATCTAAGCGTCGTTCGCTCCTCAGTAAGGGTGGAAACAACTCTCGAACAAAGCGAAAGAAATCGGTCCTGGAGGCAAGAAAAAAGCGAAATAAAATAAAATCCCTCCTCAAAGTCCGTCCACAAGAAAAATTCATCTCTCCCAATTCCATCCCCTTGTCACAACGGCCGGGGAAAATAAGGGGAAAAAGATCTCGGCTAGAAGGAAGACGGGACTGGAGAGAGACTTGCAGCTCTCTGACGTCTCCTCGGTCATTAATTTACACTTCTAAGAAACCGGTAATAACAGCCTTTACGGCCCACGTTCCAGCCCAGTTATAGATATATATGTTCCCCAGAAACGCATTGGGCCAAAAAATAAAGCAAAAATTTGTTCGGACTGAACACGGACAAAGAAAAAAACCCTACCACGTGACTCAGAAAAATTAACTGGATGGCCAGACCACGAAGATTGGAAAGGGGGGAGAGTGGAGAAAGCAAGAAAAGAAGTTCTAATGATTGCTGTAGGTTCAGCCAGAAAGTGTTAAAGTTTCGTGGAAATTTTTCTTGTCTATTTTCTCTTTAATGATAGAATAGTCATGAATGGGGTTTTGGTTGTGGAAGGGAATTTCCGGCAAACAAGTGGAATAGTTAGAAATATTTCGAGTGTAGTTTTCTTTCAAGCTGTTTTTTTTGCTGGGGGAAGTTTTGAGAGGTTTTCAGATTTTTAATCTGTTTCTTGTTAAAGTTAGAGGCAGAGGCTGTCGTTTCTGTTTTGTACATTTTAGTTACTTTACAGTCGAAAGGATTTTTAAGAAGATTACGACCGCTATTTACGTCTGGTTGAGTTGGGGGTTTGGTGTGTCGCTATATGGTCATTTTTTTGCTGCACGAGGGCTAATTAGATGGGTTAGGTTGAAGAGGAAAAATTACAAAACTAACGAAAACCTATAAAATGTTTTATAAGTTTCCAGGAAACTTTACGAAAGTTAGGAAGTTAAATTGTTAAATAAAAATTGCATTTACTGAATTGCATTTACTGCATCATTCAAAATAAGATTTAAATAACATGTTATCAAAATCAGTAAGATATAAGGTTTTTCAGTGTTTGGGTTATACATATTTCGTGACTTGTGCCAAGTTACAAGCCTTGTAAGCAAAATCATCTCTAAAGCTCCTATTTTCGAAATTTTGGCCACTCTTGAAAATTCATCAAAGATCGACGAAAGTTTGTCCCTTTTTTTATGTAGTAGCGGACGTAAAATATGTTTTTTCGGATATTTTTTTTAGGGGGAAAATGTTCTTCGGGACGCCATTTTCAAAGTTTTGACGCCAAGTAGGGCAACCCTGAAAGAAAAAATTCGAATCTGGTTGCTGGATTATCATGAAAACAGTCTTATGAAAATATAGTCTTTTAATTTTAAAATTTAAATTTCTTGGAGATCTTCAACGTCTGTTTCACACTTCATTCGCACGTCTTGTGCTTGCAGCTGATTTATTTTGTATCTAAGAAACTAAAAGTGCTTCTTAAATAGGGCTTAACCCTCCATGGGTTTTGACGAGATATCTCGTCCATCGAAATCTAACCAATTTTGTTAATGACGAGATCCAGATATTGCCAAGATATTTTTGATGATAATGGATCAGTTTTTTTTTCTAATGAAGAGATATCTCGTTCATCGGAGATCTAGTCAATTTTACTAATGACGATATATCTCCTTGAGATGACCACCAGAATTGTTAAGATGAGACTTTTTTGCTACTATTTTTAAAAAATTCATTCTACTAATACTATTTCACAAGTGCTTTGGCTGTGGCAGCCCTGTGCTAACCACTTGCTACCCCTCCCCTAAGGAAAACCCCACGAAACAGTGGCAACCTTTGATGCCTCAATAGCCTCCTTCTTGCGTAAACAGCGCTACCACAGCACGGATCCATCGTTTACAAAATTATATACGAGATCTGCTATTTGCGCTACTTTTTTTCCCCTCCAGACACCCTCTCTCGGATCGTCTGCAGAGGAGTGTTCCGGAATGAATTTAGAACGGTCGGGAAGGGTGGATCTATCTATAAAGACGAAAGGCTTTGAAAATTTTACAATTCGGCGGCGATCCATGAATAATTTATACAGCCCTGTGTGGATGGTTTGAGATGGAAGGAGGGAACTGCTACCTGTAGGATGACGCGGGGGGTGGATCGAATGGTGGTATCTGGCAGTGATCTGGGGAGATAGACGCGAAGTGAAGTGGAAAGTGGAGAGAACTTATTTTTCCGCGAAACAATAACCCGGTAGGAGAGAGTTGTTGGGTGAATCCTTTTGGATTTCGGTTCTGGTGAGGATTTGAGGAGCTTCAGTGGCGATTGTGCGATGAGTGCATTGTTTTAGAGTTGGGTGGATGGGAAGTAAGTCCCGGATGTTGCAGAGTCTTTTAACGGACCTTATTGTAAAAAGAAACACTCGAGGCTGAGAAGTTTGCTTGTTGAATTTTAAAATCTCTGCTGAAGATTCAAAATTTTCACCGCGCAAAAAAATATAGGACACAAATCGTAGTTTTGAACGTGAATACTCGGGCCTGATGTTGGCTTGTGGAATGAATGAAGATGACATAAGAAGTTTAAGCGATTGTTAATTATGGATATTCAACAATTAATTAGTTTGAATGATTAAAATGCAGTTTGATAATAATTGTTATTCAATATTAATTGTAGAGTAGTTCGATAGCTTTCGAATGACACCACTTACGCATTTCTCATTCCACGCAACCAAAGTTACACTGGCCCAAAGCTCGCCCATCAACGTACATTTCGACACCCCGCCCGCGCTCAGTGCACCTGCGCAATCGGTCCGAAGGTCATTTATCAGGTACGGACATTCTTTGTCTACATTGCACTATATTTACATTCTGGATGTTTCTTCTAGTTCTGAATTCACAATACAAAACAGTTGTAGGGCTAGACTTTTTATGCATGCTCCCCAGTGCTGTTGTTGGCGTGGTGTGGAAGTTTGGAGAGTGGGGTGCCAGCTCAGGTTTTGCCTCGTTGTCTAACCGTGGTTCAAAATTACGTGGTGTTGTCCTATCGCATCTTTCCCTTTGGGATTGATCCCGGACTGTCACCAATAGCCCGTTGTGTTGCTCCAGTGTGACGTTAATTAAAATAACTACCCCTGTGCTGTTTCAATTTTAGAGATGTATTCACGTCAAAATGTAAATTTCGGTTGCCAGTGACAATCTTCAATGAACTTATGTCCTTTAGCAATGGTTTAAAAACCGGTAATGAATTACCGGGTTTGAAGATTGGTGGGAATTACCGTTATCGAGACACTTTTTTACCGGTTTTCTTTCTTTTAGTTTGATTTATAAGACAATCTTCGGTTGTACTCAACGGGTGTAGTTGCAAATGTCTTAAACTAGTAGTGATACAACTTTCAATTTCCAAATTTTGCCCTCCTCTCAATGAGTGTAGGTACCTCTGGTTTAATCCTTTCATATTTTTGATATCTTCTGATGGAAATAAAAACTTAACCAAACCAATTACTGCCCTGTTCCAAAAGAATTTTTGAAAGGAAATAATTTAGCAGTAAAAATAGGGAAATATTTACTTCTTAAAAAATACGTCTTATTACTTCACCACAACAGCAATTGCTGTCGTTTCAGAACGCTTAAAAACAATTCGCTGAGGACAACTCATTTCGTCATTAGCAAAACTGACCAGATCTTGGTGGACGAAATATATCTTCATTAAAAAAAACTGACCAGATCTTGGTGGACGAAATATGTCTTCATTAAAAAAACTGACCAGATCTTGATCTCATCATCTATAGAAATACGCATTCACACACCCTGTCATAAGATGTAAAATCACCAAACGAGGCGATAAGATGCCAAATCTGCCAACCAAGTCAATTTTTCACGGAGCACTCACGTGACTACTAGTCGACATGATGGTCACACTTTTGGAAGCTCATCTTAACAGCAATGCTCAGTCTACTTATATTTCACGTCTATGTCTACAGCCCTATCCTCATGGATGGTTTCGCCTCAAAAAGGTTTGGAAGCAAAAGGTTCACAGAAAACGCGAACGAGAAATGTCGCCGATCCAATACATTTTGTCTCAGTTTCCCCTTTACCAATCCTACAGGGGAAAAGCATGTAGGCAATAGCGGAAAGAGTAATCCGATTTATTCGCCTCTTCGCATACGCTATTGGTTCTGGATTTTGCCCAATTTTTACCAAAGCCCTCTCGCCATCCCCCCTAGAATCCCAATTTCGATATGAATCCCCTCGATTTCGACCTCCTCCCCTACCTCATTTCGATATGAATCCGCCAGATAGAATGGAAGACCGAGACAAAAGCTTTGCGAACGGGGAATCCGTACTCATCTTAATAAGGTCCTACAAAACAGGACACTGAAAGAGGATTGCGGGGGAGAGCTCTCAGGATAATTATCGTCTGCAGGGGGACCCCTCAACCCCCAGGAACCCGAAGCGTGGAAAGTTTCGATTTTCAAAAGCTCCCCTCTTGTTCGAAACCTTGCCTTTTAACTTTTCCTTTGAAGTCACATGATTAATGTTAGAGGAGAGTTGAGGGGTATTTTTGCTTCCTGTGCTGTTTTTTTTCGGGGCAAAAAGTCCGCAGATCCTTATTTATGGACACTGCATGTCGAATGTTCCCGTTCTTATTGCTCGGGTGGGGACATTGATTTTGAGCTTATTGCAAAATCCATAACTTCCATTCTGTCTTTTGTTTGTTGATGGATTTGGTCTATGAAGAAGCGATTAGTTTGGATTTTCCTCTATTGGTAGACGTCTCTTGTGTTCTTTTATGGAGTTCGACGTCTTTTAGAAGCTTCGTTGTCGGGCTTTGGCTTTTTAAAGCAGCACGGGATAATTCAAAAATCAAATTATTTGGAAGGGAATAAATAATATAAAGTATATGGACGTCGCAACTCTTTATTAGCTACTGACTATCGAGTCGTATTTTTTCTGATGACGGGGTACTTTTGGGAAGGTAGGTTGATATTTTAATTAAAGAACACACTGGGGAAACACAACGGGCTATTGGTGACGGTCTGAGATCAATTCCAAAGGGAAAGATGAGAGGACAACACAATGCAATTTTGAGCCAGGGTCAGATGACGAGAACACCTGAGCTGGCATCCAACTCTCCAAACTTCCACGCCAACATGACTATTTTTGGGCTTTTAGTAAAGTAGTACTTAAATCTTTCTTCTAACTTTCAGACCACTTATGTTCAGCTTATCACTTTCAGATCACGTAAAATGTAGTTAATCACCATTTTGCGTTGAATCCAATTGGCGTTAACAAATTAACTTTCCTGGCACAAGATGATTACTTGGCAAAGATGGGTATTGCGGTTGTTCAGATTCCAAACAGACCCATCTCTTATAATACCATAAAAAAATATACAAGAGTAACGGACTAGCAACCGGAGGGTTGCGAGTACGAATCCAACTATAGACCGTCGTGTACAAAGGGGGCTGGTGCACATTGAATCCGTCGTGGCCTCAAGACGTCCTGACGTTGACTTGGTGCATAAGCTTGGAGCGTGGGGTGGCACACAGCTCAGATGTTGACCTCGTCATCAGACCGTGGTTCAAAATTACGTGATATTGTCCTCGGTCCTTCCCTACGGGATTGATCCCGGACCATCTCCAATAGCCCGTTATGTTCCAGTGCGACGTTAATTAACTACCTATCTATCCAGGGCCGTGGTAGTCCAGTTGGAAGAGCACCGGATTAGCAACCATAGGGTTGCGAGTTCGAAACTCGGTCCAGCCAAAGACCGTTCACACGGGGACTGGTGCGTGTTAAACCTGTCGTGGGCTCAAATGTCCTCAGGTTTGCTTGGTGTGGAAGTTTGGAGAGTGGGGTGCCACACAGCTCAGGTGTTAACCTCGTCATCAGACCGTGGTTTAAAATTACGTGATGTTGTCCTCGGTTTTTTCCTTTCGTTGGGTGATCCCGGACCGTCGTCTATAGCCCGTTGTGTTGCTCCATTGCGATGTTAATTAAATACCTACATAACCAAAATTTTTTTTTGGATTACAGCAGGACAAACAGCTCAATGTAACCAACACCATAAAAACTACCATGGCCAAGAAGATGTAATTAAAAGCTAATTAAAAAAATGTTTCATTTCGTTTTCTTTCAACGACGGTGGTGAAGCTGCTACAAAGAACCAAAAAGTCTCTTTGTCTAACGCACATTGAGTATGTTTGCATTAACATACAGTCCCCATAAAGCAGCCAGCCGCCACCGTGACCACATGGACCCATCCCCCACAGCTCTGTAGACACAACTCGCACAAAGAAACCACTGTCGGATATGGTAATGAAACCGACCGCCGAGTCACGACTCACACCGGCTGCCTCTGCGACCCACCCGTTATAAATTTACGGAATTTCGTTACCCAAACACGCCGCTTCTAATTGGAACCGTCCCCCGTATTCTTTCGCAAGCGCAACATGCCCTCACCCCCTCCGCCGTTGCGGTATTTACACTGCTACCCAATATCTTACTCTAATCAGATACACGCTTTCCTCTACCGACCTTTGTTCTCACGATCTCCAAGGGTTTCCCCTCCTCTTTCATTATCTTTAACTCGACCGGTGTTTAATTATGGAAATGTTTTTATCTCGACACCGCTGCGGACGTCTTCGCGTCTGGCACGTATTCGGATAATGATTTCGGGGGTGGCCCTGTCTTCTCGCCCCGCGACTTATGCCTCCAAGCGGTTTCCACGAGATATCTCGTCCGTCAATATCTGAGCGGCAGTGTTGAAGAGCAGGAGTACCTCAGGCATCGAAACTGAGTAGTCTCGTTGGAAGAGCAGCGGATTAACAACCGGAGGGTTGCGAGTTCGAATCCAACTATAGACCGTCGTGTACAAAGGTGACTGGTGCTCGTTAAATCCGTCGTGGCCTCAAATGTCCTCACGTTGGCTTGGAAGTTTGGAGAATGGGGTGCCACCTCAGTTGTCCTCGTCATCTGACCGTGATTCAAAATTATATCCTCGGATCAATCCCTATGGACTCGGACCGTCGCCCGTTGTGTTGCTCCAGTGTAACGTTAATTAAATACCTACCTATCTGACCTATTTTGATTCAGTTCCGAATGATTGAGATATTGCCGTTTTTTGATGGAGTACGAATCCAACCCGAGACCGTCGTTAACAAAGGGTCTGGTGCAGGTTAAATCTATCGTGACCTCAAATGTCCTCGCATTGGCGTGGTATGGAAGTTTGGAGAGTGGGGTGTCAGCTCAGGGGCTATCTCGTCATCTGACCGTGGTTCAAAATTACGTGGTGTCCTTGGATTTTCTCTTTGGGATTGATCCCGGGCCGTCACCAATTCCCCATTGTGTTGCTCCAGTGTGACGTTATTTATCTACCTACCTATTTTGTTTTCTGCCTGCCATCGGAAAAAAGACACCCCAGTGTTCTTTATTTGTAAAAGATTTCATTTGCCGCAATAAAAAAAATTTTCATTTTAGTTACCGAAATCATCAAAATTATTTAGCATCTAGAAGTTCCGAATACCGAGGGGCGATTTCCGAATCGATTCCACAGCGAACCTAGTGATTTTTTCCTCGTGGTTTGCGTGAGGTTTGGGGCAAAAAGAAGTTTTTGTCAGATCGGCTCTGGTGGTTCGGCGATATTGATAAATATTCCAATGCTCGCGTGCGTCGACGATACGCCGCTGTTGCCACTTTACAAAAAAGAAATTCGATTCCCGCCGGGGAATCCCAAATGCGGTTTAGTTCCGGAAGAGTTGGAAGTAAAGCTCGAAATTCGGTAGACTGTCTCACTTCATCGATCTTTTTATTTCCTCTTGCCTGTTTAGGAAGATCTTTTTTGTCTCCCGTTTGTGCGTGGGTTCTTTTGTTTGTTTTTAAAGGACTTCTTCATCCGAACCACACACAAAAAAAGAGACTTCTAGTGGCTGTGAGGGTTGCTTAATTCTGATTATTGTCAAAGCTTGACTTATGGCGGGGCATTTTCCTTTGATCTGTGGCATAGAGAGAACGTTTATTTTGTTCCAACCGCAGCCGATCGATCAGGCGCTTGGAGCTAAGTAAAGGGACGGGGTTCTTTATTTCTGCTTCTTGTGCAAAGTAGGGAGTTCCGGCCTTTAACAAGTCACTCAATTATTCAGTTGCTTTTGGAGTGGATGGAATATGGAGTTGGGAGAAAAATTATAAAGTCAGTATCGACGAAAAGTGGTATTGTTTTGTTTTATTCTACCGGGTAATTCCCGATGATTTTATCCGGAATTTTAAACTTTTGTATTTTAAAAGGTTTTCTTCGGGATAGCATCAGTTCAATCGCGATTGGATTTGGTTAATTTTCCACCTATACAATGAATTTCACTGAATACACTTTTGAACTAAATATTATTGGAAAGTAGGGTGACTCTGTAGATATATAGATTTGCTTATTTTTTTGCCCTTGAAAAGCAAAATTTTATTTTCTTGAAGCTGTACTCCCCATGCGAGGTGTCAGGTTCCATTCCTCCATGCGTTTATTTCTATTCTGTATCAGTAAAAACTTTCCTCGTGTTGGTTTGTCCACTACTTGACGTTGTCTTGCTTGTCGCAGCTTAGCCAAATATGGCCTTTACGCCATAAATCCCAACAAACCAACTTCATAGGACTGAATTATCAATCCATCCTCTACCTTGGAAAAGCAGTTGCAAGGAGACATCCTCCTCCTAGAGATATAAATGCCCTGAAGACCGCATTGCTGGAGGAGTGGAACTTAATTCCCCAAACTGTTAACAACATTATTGCCAGCATTAAAACACGTTGTGATTTGTGTGTACACGTCAGGGGAGATCACATTCCATATTAAATTCGTAAGCCTTAATTTTTCTGAGTTATTCTTTTTTTCTGAACGCTCCTTGTCACATATTATTGCCATTTTTATTGTTTCATGCTACAGTTTTAAATCATATGCAGTGTTTATAAATTTTTTCCTTTCTATTTATGTGTTATGATTTATGTATCATTTCACACAAATTCATAAAATTATAGTTCACAGTTTCTGAGAAATCCGCGATTTTATGCATGTAAAGATAATTTTGGATATGAGTGTACTAATACTACTATTTTACAAGCTCTTTGGCTGTGGTAGCCCTGTGATTGGTCTATGAACTACAACCAATCAATTTTATCAGTCTTCGTGAAAGTTCGCCCAGCCACTTTTCCGGCTGATGTGGAAAGTTATTTTATATGGCAATTCTAAATAGAAATACATATAAGAGTAGGTTGAATCGCTTCTAGGAATCTGACTGACTCTGATCCGTCATCATCAATCATCTTTCTAACCACTCAGTTTTAAATAGTGGTAAGCATCCGACAATCTATCTGTGTGCGTGCTGTTCTCCTTTAGGTAACGTTTATTCTCATTTTAACTTTTGTCATGCTTAGTTTGGATCCATCTGTCTTTGGCATGATTTTGTAATCATGATTATGAAATGAAGAGAAAAGATGTGGGTTGTGTGCAATTCATAGTCACAGTATAAGTAGGTAGGTATTTCAATTAACGTCACACTGGAGCAACACAACGGGCTATTGACTACGGTCCGGGATCATTCCCGAGGGAAAGACCCGGAGACGACACCTCGTCATTTTGAACTACGGTCGGTGATGAGGTCAATACGAGCTGGCACCTGTCTCCAAACTTCCACACTACCCCCAACTTGAGAGATGGAGTCCCGATAGATTTACCTTGCTCAAGCCCCCACTTACACGACGATCTTTGGTTGAATCGCGTTTCGAACTCGCAACTCTCTGTTGCTCATCCGCTACTCTTCCAACCAGGCTGCCACGGTGTTCCACATAATTTTACAAGTCATTATGTCAGGCAGCTTTCTGCCAACAAAACCAGAGCAGTCGAGGCCAAAAGTGCTCACACTTGTGCTGAGCTTCATTTAAGGATTCACCCTCCTGGTGGTTGTCTCGACGAGGTATCTAGTCATTAGCAAAATCAACCAGATCTTTATTGGACGAGATATCTCGTCATTAAAAGAAAACATCGTGATCATTGGAAGAAAACTGACCAGCTCTTGATTTGGTAATCATGAAAAGATCGGCAATATGTTGATGTCGATCTCGTCAAAACCCCTTGGAGGATTGAAAACAACAATCTGGGTAACAAATTCGGCTTGGATAACGCGGATGGACACTCGGTTAATCGGAGCTCGGATAACTAAGGATCGACTGTATTTGTTTTCCAAAAGAAAATCAAATCTGCATTCATTTTCATTCAGTCAAAGTGACAATTATACTGCAGTTGTCATTGATTGAAAAATCGCGTTTCTAACATTGGGAATGCGGAATAGTAGTACAAAGCGCCCCCTGGTGGCCTGTCAGCATTCCTTTGTCCGCGCATTGATCAACAAGCAGCTCTTTATGGCGAACAGGCGAACCGTAATACATGTTATTACAAACTAAGCTTGTTTGTATCGCTTTTGAGGGAGGGATTCATCCGTCTCGCTTATCCTGGTCCACGTCGAGCGAGAAATGTCCCTTTTTTATGTCATTAGTCCTTGTTTCGTTTTCCACCGGTCGATGGGATGAAGCAAAACACCCGTGACTAATATCCTTTTGGGGAAAACACCGAACGGGCAAAATAAACGTTCGATTCGAACGAAGATCTCTGCCCCATTGTTATCTCCGGGTCGCGCTCTCACAATGCGCGGTATCGATTACGAATTAGTTTTGTTTCTGCATCGATATTTTTACCTCTTTTGGCTTCTTCCCATTGTCCCGGGCGTTTTGTTTATTCCGTTGTCTTTCAATCCAACCCATGGTTTCGGAAGCATTTCGATTGTCTGGAGATGCCTCGTCTTTATTATTCGAATTAGCGTTCTAGGGAATGGCAACGGGCGCGGACGAAACAAAGCGGTCTTCGATCACTCCGCGCGAGATCACGTGATCGGTTTTGGTATCGTTTTGTTTCGGGCGACGATTTATTAGTTTTTTTAAACTCGCGATGGCAAGCGGGGTCGGTGATCCATCAAGATCGGTATCGTAAAGTGAAAATCCCGACAAACCTGGCAACGAGCCGGTGTGGTCTCGACCCCCCTCCCCTCTTGTCACTTGTCGTTTGCGTTCGGCCTATGTTGGCGTTTGATAATATTAATCACCCTTCAGAATTTATGAAGGCCATGGCCTTTCTCTAAAAGGCCCCCCTGTGTCAATACGAACGAGATGCCGATTTGGGAATTGGCAATAAATTACTCGTTGATTCTGGGTTCTGACTTTGCTGTCTTCTTTCTTTTATTTCGGAGCTATCATAGCTCTCGTCTTTGGAACTTGAATTGTTTTGTTTTACATTTCCTTCTGTCACTGCAACTTTTCAAAACAGTCGCTACAATGTCATATTTTTAAAATTATTCTTATTTATATTTTAAACCGTGACCTTCGCAGTTGATGTATCGTCCGCAGGTATTTGCTAAATCATTTTTTCATGTTCAAGTCCAGTGTCACGTATCGCGTTGCAACTTTATGGTTTTAATTTTAATAAATTAAATGATTGGCTGTAGTTATATTTATATACTCTTTTACTGTGAACTAATGTAGTATATCTTGTTTAACTGATTTAATTCAAGTACCCATTATTTCCTTATATCTTTAGTGACTTTAGTTCTTTCAAAATGAATGATTAACAATTGTTACATGTATATGTATTCTTTTACAGTGTGAACTAAGATTTCTTTTGTTCTGTTTTAGGTTGATTTAATTCCAAATTAATCCTTTAATTAAGGCAAGTAATTTCACTTATTTCTAAAACTTTTTTTGTGTAGATTCTATTATTAAAATATTGACTTTTTCTGTTGGATTGATTACTTTCTATTAGCTATTTCTTATTTTTTAAATTCGTCCTGAACCAAAATAGGTATAGTTCCACTGAAATGGTCAGAACCCCTTTTTATATAATCCAAGTTTGCTATTTTATATTAGAAATATACCCGCTATTTTGCTATCTACATTTTTCGTTACATCTCAATGTTTTCCATTTGTTCATTACTACATTTCTACCATTTTTCCTAGCATAAAACTAATTGAAAAAGAATCGATCTATAGAATTCATCTTTAGTCTGATTATCACTTCAATCTAATAATTACTTTTAGCACTCAAAAGGATGTCGTTCCAATCGATTTTAATAACATTAATCTAGAGTTCTTGGAATAATGTAATGGATTTTGATTCAAACTGACACAAATGGGCGGAAGTTTTACCAAACATCGTGAAAATAGGCACACGAAACGACCGAACAATTGTTTTAAATATTCTCCAAGAAGTGTTAATTTTCAATGACAGGCCTCATTCAATTCGAAATGAAGATCGATAATACTGTTTCTATAAATGCTCTTAGTTAAGTGCATTACACAGAAACCACTAGTGCATTTAGTGTGGCGGTATCTCCAAAAATGAAGGATAATCAATTGTTGGAATTATTCGATCCTTCAGTTATGCTATGTGGAATTGAATTGCTCGATAATTTCACCAGAAAACCAAATATGATCAAATGGTATTTCGGTATGTTCACAAAGTACTAGCAATAATCACCCGTTTTTTATACCACAGCTTATTCATTCTATGAATTAGATCTTTTCCAAATGTGTTGATGTTACTAACATCTTTGGTCAAGTTTTTTTATCCTACGCTCGTCTCGGCCTGCCGGCCATCAATCGACGAGCAGTCCAATAGAATTCTGAAGTGGGAAATAATATGGCTTAAAAACATCATCAACAGTATTTGCAATTCTATTGTCTGGAATTTTTGGGCAGTCCTTAAGATGATCAGGGCCGCGGTAGCCCGGTTGGAAGAGTAACGGATTAGCGGTTGCGAGTTCGAATCCAACCAAAGACCTTCGTATACAAGGGAGACTGGTGCACGATTAAATCTGTTGTGACTTCAAATGTCCTCACGTTGGCGTGGTGTGAAAGTTTGGGAAGTGGGGTGCCAGCTCAGGTGTTGTCTCGTCATCTGACCGTGGTTCAAAATTACGAGGTATATCCTCGGTTCTTTCCCTTTGGGATTGATTCCGGACCGTCCCCAATAGCCCGTTGTGTTGCCCCAGTGCGACGTTAATTAAAATACCTACCTTAAGATTATCTCCAGTCATTTCTTCCAGTTCGCAGAGGACAGATAGCCGATATCGCCACTCCAATACGGTGTAAATGTTATTGTAGGTTGTCATGTCTGGTAAGAAGTCGAAAGGAGGTGACTCCTAAAGCTCTGGGCAGAGAACGTGGGATACGAGTTTTTTCTCAATAAAACATTCCAGTTATTGAAGACATCTCTTTCAAGATTGAGAGCCTATTAGTCTTTAGAGACTAGTATATAAAGCTCTTGACGTTACGTAGAGGTAAAGGATATTTAGATTGGGGTAACTAGTCCAGCCTTAGCCAATTGGTCCGTCTGTTCATTGTCATATACTATACCACAGTTTCTCCTTAAAGGGTATTTATATTGGGACAACTGTAGTGTCCAGCCTTGGCTAATTGGTCCACCTGTTCATTTCCATATATACCACAGTTACTTCCTTTGGTCAAGGTGAAACCTAGACCAAGTCTCAAAAAGAACCAAAATATAGAAATGAATTTCTGAGGTTGCGAACCCAGGACAAGTTAGAAAGTTCTTAGTTCCTCTAACATAAATCATTCTACATAAAATCCTCTAACATAAATTGTGTGCAGGCTCCTAAATCTCGCCAGAACAGTCTGGTGTTGTCTTGAACCTTTAAAATGCAATGAAAGTTCAGGGCACTTTGCGAGATACTAAGAATGTGGAGGAACAGACCATGTTTTGTGGGTTTCTGAGGAGTAAATTTCTGTGGTGATGAAATCACTCTTTGCTGGGCTGATCTGCTTGCAAACTTTTACCTGCAAATCAGCTATCTCATTACCAAATAAATCAACATAATGTGGTATCCACCGCAAGAGCCGGTGTGCGCCAATTCCAACTAGAGTAGAATCTAGATAAATGGAAAAAATAGATTGATGCTACTACTTCAAACTACTGGATGTGAGTGTTACCTTCACTCATCAGAAAAGAAGTATACTAAAATAGATAAATTACGTCAACTTAAATTATAACTTAAACAGAATCCGATTAGTTGTCTAGACTAAAGTATTTCTATTTGATTTTTTTTAAATCGTTGACTTCAACAAATTGTTTTGAGTTCAAGATTTATTCGCATTGCCTTTTTCAAACATTAGCCCACTGAGGGCTTCAGTGCATGCCCCAACTGTGGGCCATACACATGTTTCAAACCCAAGCCTCCTTTTTAGCTATTTCAAAGTAACAAAAACAGTTCGCACAAATAGGTTATCACAATATTAATCGGAGATAACCTGGCCCATGGGTTATAACTGCTTGGTGTGCTCATTCCGGTTCTGGTCTTGAGACAATCCATAGGACAATCCGCACAAGTTTGAATTAGTGATCACAATATTAATCGGAGGTATAACTGCCGGTACTGGTCTTGAAACAATCTATAGGACCTCGGTTCGTTACTTCAAATAGTCTCGAGTTCAAGATTTATTCCGCAGTGCCTTTTTCAAACATTAGTCCTCTGGGGGCGTCAGAGCACGCAGCAACTGTGGACACGCACATGTTTCAAACTCAAACCTCCCCTTAGCTATTTTAACACCCAAAAGCTCGCCACTTTCCTTAACTGCAAACAAACAAACCACACGCCACCTACACGAATATTTCGTGCCTCTCCGAGGTTGTCTAATGACCACTCCTCTTGAAAGGATTGAGGCTACTCTTACCCGACAGAAACTCCCAGAAAGGAGGGTCGGGCGGGGGTGGATAAAGGAACTTTCCAAAAGGAAGCGTCTCATAAAAGTTCTGGGGATGAGAAGAGTATTTTTCTCTGGAGTGGAAGGTGTCGAGGGGGTTTAATGTGCGGTTTCGAGTGGGATATCGTCTTCTGGAATGAAAAGAACCTCGCCTCGGTGGAAGTGGCCATTGTTGTGGTCGCCGCGGAGAAAAAAGGAACTCGGGTGAGTAATTTTCGAGCTGGACGGTTTGGAATCTTTTTCGTTCTATGCGAAGATGCTCCAAATGGGGGAATTAAGTAAAATGGAATTTTTTTTTCTTAGTTTGTTTGCTCTGTGTGCGGGAATTTGGTTTTTTGTGTAAACACAAATACCTCGCTGCCCGTGTGCAAGCCGAGCAGTTCCGTAATGAGTGTTTTTGCAGTGCTAAGTGGCGGTTTCGGAGCTTGTACGACCCTTTTTTTTTTGCTCGATTCTCCCACGTTGTGCTGTGCGTGGTGCGTTCTCTTTTTCGCCTCTTCTATCTTCCAAGTTTTCAAATGTCAAATCAAAATACTGTTTATGTCCTTGAAACCACTGTTGATGAACTTTCGAAATGTAAGGGTTGAAGTTACGGGCCTGAGCCGTCGTGGTTTAATCATCGACCTTCCAATGAAATCGAGGGCCGCTATAGCCCAGTTGGTAGATAGGTATTTTAATTAAAGTCGCACTAGAGCAGCACAACGGGCTATTGACGACAGTCCGGGATCAATCTCCAAGGAAAAGATCCGAGACAACACCACGTAATTTTGAACCACGGCCAGATGACGAGAACAACACCTGTGCTGGCACCCCCTCTCCAAACTTCCACGCCAAAGTGAGGACATTTGAGGCCACGACCGATTTAACGTGCGCCAGTCCCCTTTGTACATGACGGTCGTTGGTTGGATTCGAATTCGCAACGTTCCGGTTGCTAATGCGTTACTCTGCCAAAGGGGCTACCGTAGCCCCCGAGTTGGAAGAGCAACAGATTAGCAACCGGAGAGTTGCGAGTTCGAATCCAACCAAAGACAGTCGTGTTCGCGGGATAATGCAGGTTAAATCTGTCATGGTCTCATGTCCTCACGTTGGCGTGGTGTGGAAATTTTGAGAGTGAGATGCCAGCCCAGGTGTTGACCTCGTCATCTGACCATGCCTCAAAATTACGAGGTGTTAATCTCGGATCTTTCGGTTCTGGATTGATCCCAGACCGTCGGCAATAGCCCGTTCTGTTACTCCAGTTCGACGCTAATTAACTATCTACCTACAAACATTACCGTTAGTGCTTTCTTCCAATAGCATATCACCTTCACCTCGGAGGTCTTGAAATATCGACTTTTTACTGAAATAGACGGATCCTGTGGGCGGAGTCGCTGTTGTAAGATCTCTAAGGGTAAATCATAAATCGACTTAACCAATTGACTATGGAAGCGTAGACTAGTGTTTTTGATCAAGGTGGATAATCAGTTTAACCAATCAATAATTTAGGACTTTTATCCACAATCATGTGACAGATCTTCAAACCGAGCAACTGAAAGACTGCGGATACATGCTCCGTCTATTTCATTTTAAGGTCAATGTCTTGAAACCGAGCGATCGCGAAAAATAGCATGAAGTTGCTCGCATATGCTCCGTCTATTTCGTTTGAAGGTTGATGAGTGTGACTGCTGATGGAGTGGACAAATCAGTCATTCTTCACAGACCAAGAACTGAAAGAATCGGTGCCTTTGTGCCTCGTCACGTTACTACTAGCTTTGGTCACATGATCCTGGGCACACAAAAAAGACACCATTGCTCGCTCTACTTTTATATTTCCTCTATGGTGCTAACGGTGGAGCCCTTCTCTATATTTGGTAGGCAGTTGAATTAACGTCACGCTGGAGCCGAAGACAAAACCTCTTAATTTTGAATCACGGTCAGATGACGAGGTCAACACCTCAGCTTCATCTCGATGGAAGCAGTCATTGTGATCGTAACGCCAGTCTTGTTTTATTTCTGGTGTACGTAATTGTGTAGGTGGATGTGTAACTTTCACTCTGGATGAAGAGGTTGAATGTTTCTTCTTCCAAGCAAGGGCGTAGGATGAAATGCCATATACATCGAGGGGAATTAAATAAAGATTTTTTAGTGTTTGGTATTAGTGCTGGGATCTATTTTTTTGGGTAAACACAATTATCTCCGACGGTTACAGCAAGGTCGGAATGGTTTCTATTAAGTGGAATTTGCCACATTTGTTGAATGCTTGCTAGGTGTGTTTTACTTATGGCTTTCATTCCAATGGCAGATTACGGTTGATTGGTTGTTTTGGATTTTATGGGCGCAAGGGCCATATTTCGCCTAGCTTCGCCAAACAAGACAAAGTATAGAGACTGTTCGGACATTTTTTTGAACGATTTTAATGGACTGAAACTCAATTTTTTACATGAAATTTTTGTTTTAAATTCCATTTGATAGTCCCTATTGTTAACTATCTTTCTACACCTTAATTTCCATGGTAATAATGACTTTTGTAGTATCGACAGTGGTATTTTGTCCCATTCTTGCTCCACAGTATTCCAGTCCTTGAATGATTTTCGGTCGACGTTTTGATAATGCCCTTTTTAAAGGTCCAAAAGCACAAAAGTCCATGGGTGAAACATCTGGAGATTTGGCAGGAATATCAGTAAAGGGTATTGATCAGTAGGAATATCAGTAAAGGACTTGATACCAGTTTCTTGTTCCATTTTTTTCCAAGAATTTAATAGTCGATTTAGATGTGTGGCTGCTTGCTTTACCTTGATGCAGTTCTACTGATTGTTGGCACTGTGGGTAAAGATATGGTATTTCTTTTTGAATATTGGGATAAAATAGGGTCTTGATAATATGTGGGAGTTGATTTTTACATTTCCCCCTCTTTTTACTTTAAATTTTCCATTATATGTGCAAAACCGGCAACAATCCTAAATCTCTTAGAGAAAGTTCTCACGTTCACTTTGCTATAGTCTTTTGACTTGGCGGATTTAAAATTAAAGATTTTACTTTACAAATATTTTCAGATATGTTTTCTTTTTTGGAAGTATTTTTCCACTTTTACGTGTTTTCCCTTCTCATTAATAATATTACTTACCGTACCTTTAGATATCGAGAAGCCATGACTTATACAGCGTTTTTGAATAATTGAATAAGCATAATTCTCTTCGGAAAGAGAGGAAACAGCCTTCCATCCATTGCTTATTTAAAAGCGCCATTTTGAAAGTAAACAAAACTCTGAGTTAGCAGACGATAAGTTATACTATTTAGCTGCTGTGAAAATAAAATTCTTTCGTACATACAATTTTTTTACAGCTCATCAAAATCGTTCAAAAAATGTCCGAACAGCTTCTTATAGTAAAAGAAAAAGCCTAGAAAGGCCAAACAAAAGTGATTGGAGAATAGAGTAGGGTGATAAAAGCGGTAAAAGATAGCCAGGGTATCCCCCGTGTTCACTAAAGACAATCTCTAAAGACTAAAGACAAGAGAGAAAAGATCTCTAGAGTACCTCGTGTCCGTGAAGCCCGTACATGCCTAAAGGAGATACAGGGAAGGCGGTAGGTAGGTATCTTAATTAACGTCGCACTGGAGCAACACAATGGGCTATAGGCAAAGGTCCGGAGTAGTATACCCCCCCGTATAGGACACGGAAGTGACGTCATACCACGTGACCCGAAGTGGGCGGGGCCAAGTGACGTCACAGCGTGACGTCATCGAAAAGCGGAAGTGACGTATGGTTTGTTTACATTTTGGACTTGGGAATTTTTTTTTTGTCATCGACTTCGTGCAGGCGTTGAGTTGTTTCAAGATGGCGTCGTTTTGTTGCCATGATGACGAATCACTCGTAGTGTCATCTGGTGGAGATATTCGAAACCCTATTATTTTTAATTAAAAAGCAATTTCGTGGATTCGAACCGAGGACCATAGGATCCGAAGTCAAGTGCGCTATCCGTTACGCTGTAAGAGAGTTAACTATGGGCGGTGAATTAATGTAGTGTTTCTCTCTCTTTTGGACTTGTATTTTTTCTTAGTATTAGGAATGGGTTATTTTTAGAAAATGGTTTGAATAATTGCATAGGGGTTTTAATAAATGCTTTTTCAAAACGACTTATGGCGCCATCTAGTGATTTTAAAAGTAAGTAATCTAAGGAACGAATTGATTTCTTAATGTTTTTACTTTATTCATGACCAGTGACGTCAGTGTGTTTACGTTTGGGACTTGGATTTTTTTCCTTCTGAGATTTCGATGTGACGTCACGAGTATGTCCATCGAGCACGTCTGAACTTGAAAAAAGCCAAGTCTGAACTTGAAAAAGCCTACTCACAGTACATTTCCTTACAAGATTTAATTTTGTGTTGGTGAACCGTTATAAAGATGGTAAGGACTGTATGGGTGCCCATAATGACAACGATTTGGATCTTTATGCACCCATAGCGTCTGTTTCATTTGGACAGAAAAGGCAATTTGTGTTTTCTAGAAAGAACTACAATTCTTTAAAAATTGTTCTGGAAATGGAAGCTTGCTTGTGATGAAGTATCCAACAAACCAATTTTGGTTTCACAGCTTGCCCCGTGGGAATGCATTATGCCCTAGAATAAACTTAACGTTTCGTAAAATCCTTGTATAAAGCAGCGATAAACCACTGATGTGCCCCCGAACTAGAACTCAGTGACGTACACTAGACGATATTTGGACAACGTTGCAATTGATCTTTGCCTTTCAGAATAGTATTTTTATAAATGCTTACATCTTGTTGTTTTTAAATAAATTTTTAGCGTGTCTTACCACATATACTGTATTTTGGATTATTTGGGTTTTTTTATTACCATGGTTTTATAAATTTTCTTTTAAAATGCAAGATCTGAAATGAAATTTTTCTTTCCTATATAGATTTATGGTTTTTTTAAGTTAGATGTTTTTACTCAAAAATTAATTATACATTAGATGCTA
The DNA here is from genome assembly GCA_933210815.1 of Meta bourneti. Lineage (NCBI taxonomy): Eukaryota > Metazoa > Arthropoda > Arachnida > Araneae > Tetragnathidae > Meta > Meta bourneti. The sequence continues at coordinate 16,316,150 of OW119931.1, forward strand.
TAACACCTATTTTATAGCAGAAATTTTGTTTTAAAATAATAATATACACTTAAGTAAGAGTAAAAATTTTTGAAACTTTACAAGACAAATACTATGAATATTTTTTCTTGTACATTTGAAGAAGTTATAATAGTATAAAACCCATTTATTCTATAAATCTAACTTAAATGTTATTTTTTAATTAATCTTTCCTTGCATATTATTTTTTGCTTTGAATAAATCTTCATAAATTTTAGTGATTTAATTTATATTATATATAGATTTACAAACCTGTTTTTGGATGAAATATAAGGATTTTATATTTTAAAAATTAATGTTTTTACTTAAAATTAATTATATATTAAATACTATTACACGTATTTTTAATGTTGAAGATTTTTAGAAAACATTTTACAATTGAAACATATACATTAAATATTATGACAAACACTTAAATGCAGATCCATAAGGGAATATTGGAAATCTTTTTAATGCTTACACCTTTCTATTTTAAATAAACTTTTGCTTGTCTTACCACATACACTGTATTTTGGATTATTTGGGTTTTTTTTTTTTTATTACCATGGTCTTATAAATTTTCTTTTAAAATGCACGATCTGAAATGAAATTTTCCTTGATTTTGAGATTTACTCAAAAATTAATTATACATTAGATGCTATAGCACATATTTTATTGCAGAATTTTTTAATATTATACACATAAGTGAGCGTAAAAATTTTTGAAACTTTACAAGACCCATATTATGAACATGTTTCCTTACACATTTGAAGTAGTGAAAAATAGTATTAAAACCCTTTATCCTGTAAAATATAAATTAAATATTATTTTTATTTAATCTTTCCTTGCATATTATTGTTTACTTTAAATACATTTTCATTCATTTTAGTGATTTTATTTATATTATAAAGATTTATAAAACTGTTTTTAACGAAATTTTCTTTGATATAAGGATTTATATTTTAAAAGTTAGATGTTTTTTACACAAAAATTAATTATATATCAAATACTATTGCACGTATTATAACATTGAAGATTTTTAGAAAGCGTTTAACAATTGAGAGAGATATATACTTTAAATATTATTACAAACATTTAAATGCAATTTGCTTTTTATTTTTTAATTTTACAATTGAGACATTTTGAAAAGTTTGATTCTTAAAGTGCGTTTTATGCATAGTAAAAAAAAAATATTATAAAAAACCTGTAAGAGTAAAAAGAATTTTATACATTGAAACTTTACAAGACCCATACCATGTTTCCTTGCACATTTGAAGTAGTGAAATATAGAATTAAAAACCATTTGTCCCTGAAGTTCTAAATTAAAAGTTATTTTTCTTTAATGCTTTTGCAAAACCACACATTTTACTATATATGAACTTCCTTTTATTTATTTGAAAACCTTATGCACATCGTACAATTTAAAATTGCACAGCAAAATACCAATACTGTACGAAGCTATGAAGTATTTTACAAGATACTTTGGTACTGTTTTCTTAATTTTAAGTGTTCTACATTGCTATATTAAATGGATAGTTAGTGGGTTTTCTGTTTTTGAAAATAATGTGTGCACATCTGTGCTGCAAAGCAAATTAACTTTTGCCTTTTTCTTGATATTTAATGCATAATCTAAATATTTACTCACACCGCTGATAGTTTTACCCATGAGTAAAATTAAATAATAACTGAAAATTTTAAGTATTAATGTGAATTTTAAAATGAACAAAAATTATTGAAATAATGGATTAAATCTGAATTCTATGTATTCTTAAAACAATCTCTGCAAATCCAGCAGACAATTCTTAAACAGATTGAAGGAAACCACATGGAAACAAAGTAAATTAGAACACTTTTTAATAGTAAAAACATTATGATTAATATTTTTACAAAAATAATACATTGTAGTAAAAAAAGAACTTATTTTTACATACTTACATTTTTTTAAGAGACTTATTTCCGACAAGCCAATTATTCAATGCCATCACCTCAGCTATGGGCAATGCAAATTATTTTTGTGATGACCACATTATAGTTTTTGGATATCTTTGTTGCTACTTAGAGCATAAAATGCATCGAATTTGGGAAACCCATATTGTTCTAAGTTGATATTCGGAATATTCAATGCATCTAAGCGTTTCTTTTCCACACAACCACCTTTGTAAGCAATTAGGTACTGAGTGACCCTCTTGGTCTGCTCGTAATATTCTAAAAGCTTAGAGTCTAGATTTTTCTAAGGGAGCACAATTTGCTATGTCATGGGACAGAAATGAAGTGCACATACGTAATTTTTAACATATCACACAGTTGTACGATCTTTGGCACTCAGTTTATGCTTAGACGATAAGTTAAAACGAATACTTGAAGCTACTTGCGACTTTTACAGCGATGTATGCGTATTTACGTACTAAGAAACTTTCTTGAATCTGAAATTCATCAAAATGCACAATTGCACAAATATTAATCATTGCTATTGAAAAGCGTTAGCTGTTCTTGGAAAAATAATTGTAAACTGGAGGCCACGAAGAACTGGACTATATAACACCATACACTTACTAATCAGTAAAGTTAAAATTTATCTTTTGCGTTCCATAGTTACTCACAAAAGATAAGACTAAGTGAAGAATGTACATACTCAGAAAACATGGTGTTTGTGATAATGCGCGAAATAAAATTTTGTGTTATAATACAAGATTTTAACGAAAGGATATACTTAAATGTGCGTGTGATTTTTTGACTCTACCACGTTTATGCGCTGAATGCAATTCAATTCTACGACTAAATTTGAGCAAGAAAAAAAATATAACCAAATATAATTTATAAGAGAAACGTATTTTGACTTTCTTTAAAATGAGAACTTTAAAGTATACTGAATTCTCTTGATTCTGCAGTTTTATTTTTTCTAAAATTACATCAACAAATTGAATTATTTTATTTGTGTGCACACACAAGTCTTTGCCTCTGTTAAAAGGAAACTAGTATCTTTGACAAGTATCAGATTTTTAAAAATTAATTCAGAGAAGAACCTTTTTTCATGGGATTTAACTCAATCTGCTCCATAATTTTACCCTTAAGAGTAATAGAGCATATTATAGTTTTTAAGGAAAATGAATAACCATTATGCAAATTTGAAGCCAAAAGTTCCAAGCATGTCTATGCGCCTATCTACGTTTAGAGATTGACCAACGCACAGACGTTGACATTAGGGACCTAGCCGTAAACGGATCGTATTATACTGAACGATTATACCGGTGTCTTGGACGTGATCAGGTGCTATTGGTGTGGCGAAGGGCTTGAAAATTGGTAAAAAGATGTAGTGAGACACAAACACAAAGTTTTATCCAAAATGTTTGGTAGCCCATAGATGAAATTGTACAGGTGCTGGATGAAATCAACAATACCAATGGTTTTATAAAAAAAAACGATGTATAGCTTTACCCCTTAGACAACGACAAGGACGAACGACTTTGTAAAATTTGCAAGGAATCGGAAAATGAATGCTACTTTACAGCCTTGCGGTCATCTGGTGACATGCATGTGATGTACGAAGAGTCTTTCAACGTGTCCTATGTATCGAACCAATATTTTACATAAAATTAAAACGTACATTTGTTACTAAACTCTATTTATTAGTACATGTAGTAGATGCAATTTCAAGTGATATACTGAACATGGTGAGGAAGAAAATCCAATTGTAAAAGGGTGGTATTGAGTTGAAAGTTATTAAATTGGCAAAAGTGCTTCAGTAAGAAGATTAGTAAGGAAGTTTGAGACTCTAAAACCCTAAAACTCTTTATTAAGGAAAAAAATCGTGTAGGAAAGACTTATACACCCTTATAAATATATTGACTATTTTAATTATTAGTCGTTTGTTCATTATATGTTAAACCTATTTACTAAAGAATTTTAAAGGGTGCCTTAAACAGGAGTTACTAAATGCTTTAGGAAAGATGTGTAAATGTACTCTGTAATGCAAGAGAGAATGCTTGAATTAAATATTCATTTTGAGTGTTTCCTTCTTGTAGTGGGGGGGCTTATTAATAGTACTTTTGTTAGAGCATTTTAAAATATTTCACACTTTAAAAGAATTATTTATATTTATTTTTTATTAATTTTTAAAACTTTTTAACTTTACTGCTTAACTTTTTTATTGTTACTGTTTAACTTTATTTTACTGCTTAACTTTTTTACTGTTTAACTTTTTAAGTTTAACTTTTTTTACTGTTTAACTTTTTTTACTGTTTAACTTTTTTTTACTGTTTAACTTTTTCTCTTTAACATTTTTTTTTTACTGTTTAAATTTTTTTCCTGTTTAACTTTTTTTCACTGTTTAACTTTTTATTGGTTAATTTTTTCTATTTAACTTTTTTTACTGTTTAACTTTTTTAATTGGTTTTTTACTGCTTAATGTTTTTTCTACTATAAAAATAGGTCTAAGATTATTCAGGATGTTTCGAAAATTCTTGTGAAAATGAATGTTTTCTGAAAAGAATGCCTGGATTACAAATATAGTAATTTTAGATAAAATATCATTTGCATGTATATCTATGTCCTATTTCTCCTTGGGTTCATTACTCGAAACTTAGGTAAAATATATTTTGATTTAGAAAAGTGCAGTAACAATAAAAAAGTTAAGCAGTAAAGTTAAAAAGTTTTAAAAATTAATAAAAAATAAATATAAATAATTCTTTTAAAGTGTGAAATATTTTAAAATGCTCTAACAAAAGTACTATTAATAAGCCCCCCCACTACAAGAAGGAAACACTCAAAATGAATATTTAATTCAAGCATTCTCTCTTGCATTACAGAGTACATTTACACATCTTTCCTAAAGCATTTAGTAACTCCTGTTTAAGGCACCCTTTAAAATTCTTTAGTAAATAGGTTTAACATATAATGAACAAACGACTAATAATTAAAATAGTCAATATATTTATAAGGGTGTATAAGTCTTTCCTACACGATTTTTTTCCTTAATAAAGAGTTTTAGGGTTTTAGAGTCTCAAACTTCCTTACTAATCTTCTTACTGAAGCACTTTTGCCAATTTAATAACTTTCAACTCAATACCACCCTTTTACAATTGGATTTTCTTCCTCACCATGTTCAGTATATCACTTGAAATTGCATCTACTACATGTACTAATAAATAGAGTTTAGTAACAAATGTACGTTTTAATTTTATGTAAAATATTGGTTCGATACATAGGACACGTTGAAAGACTCTTCGTACATCACATGCATGTCACCAGATGACCGCAAGGCTGTAAAGTAGCATTCATTTTCCGATTCCTTGCAAATTTTACAAAGTCGTTCGTCCTTGTCGTTGTCTAAGGGGTAAAGCTATACATCGTTTTTTTTTATAAAACCATTGGTATTGTTGATTTCATCCAGCACCTGTACAATTTCATCTATGGGCTACCAAACATTTTGGATAAAACTTTGTGTTTGTGTCTCACTACATCTTTTTACCAATTTTCAAGCCCTTCGCCACACCAATAGCACCTGATCACGTCCAAGACACCGGTATAATCGTTCAGTATAATACGATCCGTTTACGGCTAGGTCCCTAATGTCAACGTCTGTGCGTTGGTCAATCTCTAAACGTAGATAGGCGCATAGACATGCTTGGAACTTTTGGCTTCAAATTTGCATAATGGTTATTCATTTTCCTTAAAAACTATAATATGCTCTATTACTCTTAAGGGTAAAATTATGGAGCAGATTGAGTTAAATCCCATGAAAAAAGGTTCTTCTCTGAATTAATTTTTAAAAATCTGATACTTGTCAAAGATACTAGTTTCCTTTTAACAGAGGCAAAGACTTGTGTGTGCACACAAATAAAATAATTCAATTTGTTGATGTAATTTTAGAAAAAATAAAACTGCAGAATCAAGAGAATTCAGTATACTTTAAAGTTCTCATTTTAAAGAAAGTCAAAAAACGTTTCTCTTATAAATTATATTTGGTTATATTTTTTTTCTTGCTCAAATTTAGTCGTAGAATTGAATTGCATTCAGCGCATAAACGTGGTAGAGTCAAAAAATCACACGCACATTTAAGTATATCCTTTCGTTAAAATCTTGTATTATAACACAAAATTTTATTTCGCGCATTATCACAAACACCATGTTTTCTGAGTATGTACATTCTTCACTTAGTCTTATCTTTTGTGAGTAACTATGGAACGCAAAAGATAAATTTTAACTTTACTGATTAGTAAGTGTATGGTGTTATATAGTCCAGTTCTTCGTGGCCTCCAGTTTACAATTATTTTTCCAAGAACAGCTAACGCTTTTCAATAGCAATGATTAATATTTGTGCAATTGTGCATTTTGATGAATTTCAGATTCAAGAAAGTTTCTTAGTACGTAAATACGCATACATCGCTGTAAAAGTCGCAAGTAGCTTCAAGTATTCGTTTTAACTTATCGTCTAAGCATAAACTGAGTGCCAAAGATCGTACAACTGTGTGATATGTTAAAAATTACGTATGTGCACTTCATTTCTGTCCCATGACATAGCAAATTGTGCTCCCTTAGAAAAATCTAGACTCTAAGCTTTTAGAATATTACGAGCAGACCAAGAGGGTCACTCAGTACCTAATTGCTTACAAAGGTGGTTGTGTGGAAAAGAAACGCTTAGATGCATTGAATATTCCGAATATCAACTTAGAACAATATGGGTTTCCCAAATTCGATGCATTTTATGCTCTAAGTAGCAACAAAGATATCCAAAAACTATAATGTGGTCATCACAAAAATAATTTGCATTGCCCATAGCTGAGGTGATGGCATTGAATAATTGGCTTGTCGGAAATAAGTCTCTTAAAAAAATGTAAGTATGTAAAAATAAGTTCTTTTTTTACTACAATGTATTATTTTTGTAAAAATATTAATCATAATGTTTTTACTATTAAAAAGTGTTCTAATTTACTTTGTTTCCATGTGGTTTCCTTCAATCTGTTTAAGAATTGTCTGCTGGATTTGCAGAGATTGTTTTAAGAATACATAGAATTCAGATTTAATCCATTATTTCAATAATTTTTGTTCATTTTAAAATTCACATTAATACTTAAAATTTTCAGTTATTATTTAATTTTACTCATGGGTAAAACTATCAGCGGTGTGAGTAAATATTTAGATTATGCATTAAATATCAAGAAAAAGGCAAAAGTTAATTTGCTTTGCAGCACAGATGTGCACACATTATTTTCAAAAACAGAAAACCCACTAACTATCCATTTAATATAGCAATGTAGAACACTTAAAATTAAGAAAACAGTACCAAAGTATCTTGTAAAATACTTCATAGCTTCGTACAGTATTGGTATTTTGCTGTGCAATTTTAAATTGTACGATGTGCATAAGGTTTTCAAATAAATAAAAGGAAGTTCATATATAGTAAAATGTGTGGTTTTGCAAAAGCATTAAAGAAAAATAACTTTTAATTTAGAACTTCAGGGACAAATGGTTTTTAATTCTATATTTCACTACTTCAAATGTGCAAGGAAACATGGTATGGGTCTTGTAAAGTTTCAATGTATAAAATTCTTTTTACTCTTACAGGTTTTTTATAATATTTTTTTTTTACTATGCATAAAACGCACTTTAAGAATCAAACTTTTCAAAATGTCTCAATTGTAAAATTAAAAAATAAAAAGCAAATTGCATTTAAATGTTTGTAATAATATTTAAAGTATATATCTCTCTCAATTGTTAAACGCTTTCTAAAAATCTTCAATGTTATAATACGTGCAATAGTATTTGATATATAATTAATTTTTGTGTAAAAAACATCTAACTTTTAAAATATAAATCCTTATATCAAAGAAAATTTCGTTAAAAACAGTTTTATAAATCTTTATAATATAAATAAAATCACTAAAATGAATGAAAATGTATTTAAAGTAAACAATAATATGCAAGGAAAGATTAAATAAAAATAATATTTAATTTATATTTTACAGGATAAAGGGTTTTAATACTATTTTTCACTACTTCAAATGTGTAAGGAAACATGTTCATAATATGGGTCTTGTAAAGTTTCAAAAATTTTTACGCTCACTTATGTGTATAATATTAAAAAATTCTGCAATAAAATATGTGCTATAGCATCTAATGTATAATTAATTTTTGAGTAAATCTCAAAATCAAGGAAAATTTCATTTCAGATCGTGCATTTTAAAAGAAAATTTATAAGACCATGGTAATAAAAAAAAAAAAACCCAAATAATCCAAAATACAGTGTATGTGGTAAGACAAGCAAAAGTTTATTTAAAATAGAAAGGTGTAAGCATTAAAAAGATTTCCAATATTCCCTTATGGATCTGCATTTAAGTGTTTGTCATAATATTTAATGTATATGTTTCAATTGTAAAATGTTTTCTAAAAATCTTCAACATTAAAAATACGTGTAATAGTATTTAATATATAATTAATTTTAAGTAAAAACATTAATTTTTAAAATATAAAATCCTTATATTTCATCCAAAAACAGGTTTGTAAATCTATATATAATATAAATTAAATCACTAAAATTTATGAAGATTTATTCAAAGCAAAAAATAATATGCAAGGAAAGATTAATTAAAAAATAACATTTAAGTTAGATTTATAGAATAAATGGGTTTTATACTATTATAACTTCTTCAAATGTACAAGAAAAAATATTCATAGTATTTGTCTTGTAAAGTTTCAAAAATTTTTACTCTTACTTAAGTGTATATTATTATTTTAAAACAAAATTTCTGCTATAAAATAGGTGTTATAGCATCTAATGTATAATTAATTTTTGAGTAAAAACATCTAACTTAAAAAAACCATAAATCTATATAGGAAAGAAAAATTTCATTTCAGATCTTGCATTTTAAAAGAAAATTTATAAAACCATGGTAATAAAAAAACCCAAATAATCCAAAATACAGTATATGTGGTAAGACACGCTAAAAATTTATTTAAAAACAACAAGATGTAAGCATTTATAAAAATACTATTCTGAAAGGCAAAGATCAATTGCAACGTTGTCCAAATATCGTCTAGTGTACGTCACTGAGTTCTAGTTCGGGGGCACATCAGTGGTTTATCGCTGCTTTATACAAGGATTTTACGAAACGTTAAGTTTATTCTAGGGCATAATGCATTCCCACGGGGCAAGCTGTGAAACCAAAATTGGTTTGTTGGATACTTCATCACAAGCAAGCTTCCATTTCCAGAACAATTTTTAAAGAATTGTAGTTCTTTCTAGAAAACACAAATTGCCTTTTCTGTCCAAATGAAACAGACGCTATGGGTGCATAAAGATCCAAATCGTTGTCATTATGGGCACCCATACAGTCCTTACCATCTTTATAACGGTTCACCAACACAAAATTAAATCTTGTAAGGAAATGTACTGTGAGTAGGCTTTTTCAAGTTCAGACTTGGCTTTTTTCAAGTTCAGACGTGCTCGATGGACATACTCGTGACGTCACATCGAAATCTCAGAAGGAAAAAAATCCAAGTCCCAAACGTAAACACACTGACGTCACTGGTCATGAATAAAGTAAAAACATTAAGAAATCAATTCGTTCCTTAGATTACTTACTTTTAAAATCACTAGATGGCGCCATAAGTCGTTTTGAAAAAGCATTTATTAAAACCCCTATGCAATTATTCAAACCATTTTCTAAAAATAACCCATTCCTAATACTAAGAAAAAATACAAGTCCAAAAGAGAGAGAAACACTACATTAATTCACCGCCCATAGTTAACTCTCTTACAGCGTAACGGATAGCGCACTTGACTTCGGATCCTATGGTCCTCGGTTCGAATCCACGAAATTGCTTTTTAATTAAAAATAATAGGGTTTCGAATATCTCCACCAGATGACACTACGAGTGATTCGTCATCATGGCAACAAAACGACGCCATCTTGAAACAACTCAACGCCTGCACGAAGTCGATGACAAAAAAAAAATTCCCAAGTCCAAAATGTAAACAAACCATACGTCACTTCCGCTTTTCGATGACGTCACGCTGTGACGTCACTTGGCCCCGCCCACTTCGGGTCACGTGGTATGACGTCACTTCCGTGTCCTATACGGGGGGGTATACTACTGTCCGGGATCAAGCCTGAAGGGAAAGGACAACTCCTCGTCATTTTGAACCACTGTCAGATGACGAGGTCACACCTCAGCTGGCACCCCACTCTCCAAACTTCCATACCACACCAACGTGAGCACATTTGAGGCCATGAAAGATTTAAAGTATACCACCCCATTTGTACACGACGGTCTCTTGGCTGGATCGAGTTTCGAACCGAAAACTCTCCGGTTGCTAATCCGTTTCCTATCCAACCGGGCTACCGCGGCACCATTGCAGAACGAATGTATACGTGTTAACTTCTCAGAGGGTTAATAAAAATCTACACCTCTGTTAGTTCTCGGCAATGTCTCCCTTTCTATACTAATTAGCCCCGAAATGAGACGCTTCTATGCATCGTTAACTAATTCCCAAGGCCTCTCGCTTCACTTTCACTCAACGACAACAGAACGAAATTTTTAAGACATCGCGACTTTTACGTCTCACAATCACCCAAAACCCAACGGCGCTTTGAGACGCCACCACCGAAACTCTCCCCAAAAACCTTTAATCTTTTCATCAACCGCCAATTATCGGCGGAATTGTCTTCCAAACGCGTCACCCTCCAGAACGTTCGAATATTAAAAACCCAGGTTGGAGAAGGGGGTGGTCCAAAACGTTCCAATATAGAGAAATAGAATTAAAAATAATTCCCCTTCAACCGACGGTGTCTTGAGTGTTGGGCTAGTGCTAAAAACTTTTAAAGTCCGCGACGGCGGTTTTGAGACGCGAGTTTAGTTCCCCTAATTGCTTTTACGAGTTTAACATAAACAAGAAAGTCCTTTTAAGGAACGAGGGGTCTAGCACTTGCGAAGTCTCGGGGATGTCGCTGTTATTGGACGCGTTTTCGGTTTCCATCACGGCGTAGAGGACGTTAATTGTGGATAATTTATTATTTTCTTTCGCGGAAGGGCCTAATGAGAGGCAGCTATGGTTTCGCGGTGGGTGTATTTATTGTTTCGGTTCTTCCATTAAAAAGCGCCCTCAAGGATTCATTTCGGATTAAGTGGTTTCGTTAAGGAGCAGTTTTACTTTGGGGCGGATCCGTAGAAGATCGAGTGTTGAGAAAGATAGCCCCTGCAAATTTAGGGTTGGTTGGTTTTCGGGTTTTATGGCGCAACGGTCATATTTGGAAGTTTAAGGGCCGCAGTGGGGCTACCCACTACGCTAGGGGCCTTGGTAGCCCAGTTGGAAGAGTAACGAATCGGCACCGGAGTTCGAAACTAGATCTAACCGAGGAACGTGGGGGCTGGTGCGTGTTAAACCTATCATGGTCGAAATATAATCACGGTGTTGTGTGGATATTTGGAGAGTGAGTTGCCGGCTGAGGTGTTGTACTCGTCATATGATTGATTCAAAATGACGAGGTGCTGACCTCGGATCTTTTATTTCGGGGTTGATCCCGGACCTTCGCCAAATATCCCGTTGTGTTGCTCCAGTGTGACGATAACTCTACCGGGTTTGATTGGGCATCCCTGTATTTCTGCCAGGTTCTATTCCTCTGGTTTGGAGAGTGAGTGCCAGCTCAGGTGTGGACTCGTCATCTGTTCTTGGTGTGTATTACTTGATGTTGTCTTATGTTTGGCCCGGCTTGGCCAAATATGGATCTTCTGCCATATAACTCAAATCAACCATCCCTGCAGCCACTTATGCTTTATATAGGAAGTTTTAAATTACCAAATATACATATACTTCCCATCACTAGATGATAGTATGGTCACTAACCAACGTTGATTAACCCTCCTCGTGGTTGACTCGACGTGGTATCTGGTCATTCGTAAAACTGACCAGATCTTTATGAACGAATTATCTCGTCTATCAAGATCTCGTCGTCCCTCGTCATTAGAAAAATTGGTCAGATCTTGATGGACGAGATATCTCGTCAATAAAGGTTTGACTATATTTGTTTAAGGACGAGATTGACAAATCCCTAATGGGACCAAACAAACTCTTTAGGGTTAACCCTTTACCTTTAAGTTAAGCCGGGCATTACAACCCCGAGTTACCCTAGTGATCTGTCCTCCCCTCACCTGTCCTTCTACTTTTACTTATCCAACCAAAGACCACCGTGTACAAAGGGGGTGCACGTTAAATTTCTCGTGACTTCAAATGTCCTCACGTTGGCGTGGTGGAAGTTTGGAGAGTGGGGTGCCAGCTCAGGTGTGACCTCGTCATCTGATCGAGGTTCAAAATTACGCGGTGTTGTCCAAGGATCTTTCCTTTGGGGTTAGATCCCGGACCGTCGCCAATAGCCCGTTGTGTTGCTCCAGTGTGACGTTAATTAAATACCTACTTTACTTTTTTCCTCCTTTGTTGATAACGTGACGTTGTCTTATGTGTGGTGCAGCGTGGCCAAATACGTATGATCTTTGCGCCATAAAACCCAAGACAATCAACCAACCCTTATGACTAAAGTTGGAGATACTGAAAATCGATCCATTGAAACAGTGATTGCACAGAAAAAAGAATTAGCTATTCGATTTTTTTCCTAAAGGAAAGTGTTATAATTATAATTGATAATTAAAGTGAGTCACGAAGTGAGAACACTTGCCGAAATTAGTGCTATCAAATCATATTACTGAAAATCAAAAATTTTAAAAAATAAGGCATTCTGCTGTATCATTTTTACTCGCGATATTTCATAAATTCAAATGCAATCATAAATCGATTTATTTCTATAGCAATCAATTAGGTAGGTAGGTATTTTAATTAACATTCACACTGGAGCAACACAATAGCAATCGATTAGGAAATATCCATTCTTGAAAATTCGTCGTTCAAATACAATATACAATCGATTTCCTTCAGATACGATTTATTCGAGAACATCGATTCTTGAAATTCTCTGTATTGGAATACAAATAGTAATAAAAATCAATTGTATTGATAGACGATGTGTTGAGAAGAGATTGCAGAAAACGTTGTAGTTCGAATGCAATAAAAAAGTAGATTCGCTTCATATGCACGAGATAATATCGATTTTTTAAAAGAACGTTATGTGATAATTATCGATGCAGTAATTTATATCGAAATTTCCTGATAGATCTCGACACCGTTTCTAAATTTATTTTGAGACTGCAGGAGTAATGAAAATAGAAAATTGATAACAATTGTTTTTGAGTTATGACTTCGAATTTTGAAGCAGGCGTGATTTAACTTAACCTTTACATCCACAAATACAATACACATTTAAAAATTATAGCGAGTGTAAGGCCGTAGTCAAATAGGAAGCGCAAAGCGACATGCGCAGACCAGTCAGAGGTGCGGACGCGAGTGGTGAAAACGCTCTGATTGGTCTGCGCGTGTTGCTTTGTGCCTTACACTTCCCATTTGATCACGGCTTAAAATATATTCCCACAGTGCCCGATTTTCAAACATTATGTACGATTATTCACGTTAATTCGCACACGTTCCTTAAAACGGTGAAAATATGGTAGAATATATTTAAAAAAGTTTTGAGTAGGAAGTATGGATGGATATTAGACTATATTTTAAATTATAGAGTCCAAGAGTTCAACAAAATGCATTCGGGGAGTACATCCAAGAAAGCATACATTCGGTTTATAAATTTGATTGGTTCGAAGTATTAAGTTAGCAAATGAGTTTGGATACCTTTCAACTGATACATGGTGGTCAGAACCAACCACTATGTATAATCATACCTCGTGATTCAAAAATTAATCCGAACGCGTGTTCGTTTTTCTGTTTCACGTGGATTATGGAGTTATTCGCTTCCAAAGCTTTGACGGGCCGCGGTGGCCCGGTTGGAAGAGTAACGGACTTGCAACCGAAGGGTTGCGAGTTCGAATCCAGCCAAACACCGTCGTGTACAAAGGGGGCTGGTGCACGTTAAATCTGTCGTGGCCTCAAATGTCCTCACGTTGGCGTGGTGTGGAAGTTTGGAGAGTGGGGTGCCAGCTCAGGTGTTGCCTCGTCATCTGACCGTGGTTCAAAATTACGTGGTGTTGTCCTCGGATCTTTTCCTTTGGGATTGATCCCGGACCGTCACCAATAGCCCGTTGTGTTGCTCCAGTGTGACGTTAATTGAAATACCCCCCCAAAGCTTTGACGTCGCTTCCGGTCATTTTAAATTTGAGAGCTATAAACACCAAATTATCCATTTGACTTCCCTCCGGTTGCCGATGTTTGGCGAAGCTTGCCCACTTTTGGACCTTGCGCCGTAAAGCCCTAACATCCAATCCAATCTGGTTGCCGATATAGGCGAGTTGGCATTTGAGTCAAGTGGTTCTGGGTGAGTATTTGTTAGAAAAAGAGGGCGTGATAGCCAGTTGGTTGGTAGGTATTTAATTAACGTCACACTGGAGCAACAAAACGGGCTATTGGGGGAGGAGTTTGTGCATTCCCTTATTTCTGTCAGGTTCGTTTCCTCTCTGATTTGGAGAGTGGGGTGTCAGCTCGTCATCTGACCGTGATTCAAAATTAAGAGGCGATGTCCTTGGATCTTTCTCTTCAGGATGGATCCCAGACAGTCACCAGTAGCCCGTTGTGTTTCTCCAGTGCGTCGTTAATTAAATACCTACCTACCTCCATCTTTAGCGTAGTTTCTAGCCCAGAGTTCGATGCCTGATGTCATTCCAGTGATAGAGTTGACGAAACAATTAATCACCTATGACAATCGTCATGCATGGGTTTGAAGATAACAAGTATCGTTATCGGTACACGAGTACTTTTTATACTTGCTGTCATTCAAACCCATAGAACCTATATAACTCAAATATACACAATCGGAAACGCACAAAGGTACTTGACAACACTAAAACGTTTCATGAAGCGTAAAGTAAACTGGGTGTGTCATATTTTTATAAATCGTTTTTTAACGTGCTTGTCTGCTAGCGAAGACAGGACGACAGATGATTTATGTTATGGAAGTTTGGTTTAGTTTGTCACCTGCTGCACGAAACTACAGCTCAAATTAAGTTGAGGAAGATAGATATAGCAAATTTACCATGTTTCACGTACATGGATCCATCATTGCTTTTTACACGGAACATTTAATTCTATTTATCATAAGTTGGCTAACTTCTGCACAAGATTGGATTCATAACAGCTTACTTAGATGAGGTCTGTAGTTTTTACTTACGTTGCCGTGGTGTGGAAGTTTGGAGGGTGGAATTCCAGCTCAGGTGTGACCTCGTCATCTGACCGTGGTTCAAAATTACGTGGTGTTGTCCTCGGATCTTTCCCTTCGGGGGATGATCCCGGACCGTCGCCAATAGCCCGTTGTGCTGCTCCAGTGCGACGTTATTTAAAATACCTACTACCGTAGATTTTACTATTGCTGATAGATCAACTGCGGAATTGTAGATCCTTGAGATCAAGTGCAAAAGTCGGTAGGTAGTTGAATTAACGTCGTGAACAGATGAACATTCATCATCTGATTGGTCCACGGGACGGTAGAAAATACCCATCCATTGATTCATCATCCGATTGGTCCACGGGACGGTAGAAAATGCCCATCCATTGATTCATCATCTGATTGGTCCACGGGACGGTAGAAAATACCCATCCATTGATTCATCATCTGATTGGTCCACGGGACGGTAGAAAATACCCATCCATTGATTCATCATCCGATTGGTCCACGGGATAGTAGAAAATACCCATCCATTGATTCATCATCCGATTGGTCCACGGGATAGTAGAAAATACCCATCCATTGATTCATCGGGCTGCGGTGGCCCGGTTGGAAGAGTAACGGACTAGCAACCGAAGGGTTGCGGGTTCGAATCCAGCCAAACACCGTCGTGTACAAAGGGGGCTGGTGCACGTTAAATCTGTCGTGGCCTCAAATGTCCTCACGTTGGCGTGGTGTGGAAGTTTGGAGAGTGGGGTGCCAGCTCAGGTGTTGCCTCGTCATCTGACCGTGGTTCAAAATTACGTGGTGTTGTCCTCGGATCTTTCCCTTTGGTGATCGATCCCGGACCGTCACCAATAGCCCGTTGTGTTGCTCCAGTGTGACGTTAATTGAAATACCCCCCCCACCCATTGATTCATCATCCGATTGGTCCACGAAATAGTAGAAAATGCCCATCCATTGATTCATCATCTGATTGGTCCACGGGACGGTAGAAAATACCCATCCATTGATTCATCATCTGATTGGTCCACGGGACGGTAGAAAATACCCATCCATTGATTCATCATCCGATTGGTCCACGGGATAGTAGAAAATACCCATCCATTGATTCATCATCCGATTGGTCCACGGGATAGTAGAAAATACCCATCCATTGATTCATCATCCGATTGGTCCACGGGACGGTAGAAAATGCCCATCCATTGATTCATCATCCGATTGGTCCACGGGACGGTACAAAATACCCATCCATTGATTCATCATCCGATTGGTCCACGAAATAGTAGAAAATGCCCATCCATTGATTCATCATCTGATTGGTCCACGGGACGGTAGAAAATACCCATCCATTGATTCATCATCTGATTGGTCCACGGGATAGTAGAAAATACCCATCCATTGATTCATCATCCGATTGGTCCACGGGATAGTAGAAAATACCCATCCATTGATTCATCATCCGATTGGTCCACGGGACGGTAGAAAATGCCCATCCATTGATTCATCATCCGATTGGTCCACGGGACGGTACAAAATACCCATCCATTGATTCATCATCCGATTGGTCCACGGGACGGTAGAAAATGCCCATCCATTGATTCATCATCTGATTGGTCCACGGGACGGTAGAAAATACCCATCCATTGATTCATCATCTGATTGGTCCACGCGACATAGTAGAGTTTGGCGATTTCCCCACTTTTGTCGCCACTTTTTGGAAATGCGCATTCTTCCATCGATCCTCTCACAAGATGTCATATCGCCAAATGAGACGGTGATAAGATGCCGAACCGGTAACCAAGTAAATTTTTCTGAGTACTCACGTGACTGCTAGTCTCATGTTTGCCACGCTTTTTGAAGCCCCTCAATACCAATGCTCGGTCTACTTATATTTCACTACTTCTATGGGGCAAACCGACTGAGCCACGCAACGAGAACTCAGCCTAAAAAATCGAATGCATTTTTAATTGCAAATCCTACAACCTTGAACGAATGCAAATGCATCGATTCCAGGAAGCACGCGGCTTCAGCTCTTAATCTGCGATTTCTTTCGATGAAGCCATGTCCTGTGCACCTTCATCCAGGGAATGTGAGTATTAAAAAGTGATCGCGATCCTCCCTAATGCCCTTATAAATAGCCGTGTCGGGCGACTTTCCGATGTCCCGATCACTTCATCGTCCGGATCGCGAGTGCTCCTAATGTCTCTTTGATGGCCTTTCAATTACTCCTGCCCTACAAGGATGTCATTTTATATGGGCTTAATCACAGGTTGTTATGCGTTGTTCGATCGCCCAACTCTTCTGCCATTGGTTGCTTCCCCCTTTCTTTTGCTGTCACGTGGGCCCGGTACCTTTTTCGATGGCATTAATGCAACACTACTTCATTTGCCTAATCATGTTTGAACTGTTGATGGTTGGAAGGGTTGGGCAGTTTTCCGTGGTAAGAAAATTTGCATGTGATCTTTTGCGATATTAAACAGACTTGGACAACAGTCCTCGGATGCAACTGATGTGAAAAACCGGTCTTTCTAATGAGGAAGGTTTTAGAAACGAAAGGGCCGCGGTAGCCCAGTTGGAAGAGCAACGAATTCAACCAGAGGATTGCGAGCCCTAAACTCGGTCCAACCAAAGACTAGTGTAAGTAGGGGCTGGATTTTGTTAAATCTACTGATTGGTCATCTGACCGTGGTTCAAAATTACGAAGTGTTACCTCGGAACTTTCCCACTAGGATCGTCGCCAATACTCCGTTGTGTTGCTCCAATGCGACTTTAATTAAAATGCCTACCTACCTATCCCTTATAAACGAGAGATTCATCAGTATTTGCATCAAATCAGTAATACGAACCAAATTATTACCTATGTACCGGATATAGTAAGCTTATAACTTATTACCTATGTACCGGGTTATAATAAGCTTATAACTCGGTACATAGGTATCTTCCTGTGTTGATTGGTTTTAGGGTTTTATGGCGCAAGGGTCATTTGGCCAAGCTGCGCCAGACACAAGACATACAATATCGAGTAATAGACATACACAATGGAAGTTTTACTGATACAGAAAAGAGAAATACACTCAGGGTGGAATGCACCTGACACCAATCGGATCTACGACGCCTACTACTCGAAAGTTGCTAGCGCAGTGGGCACACCCACTGAGCCACGACGGCCCGAGAGGTATCTCCTGGAATTTAGACTTTTGAAAAGCAGCAAAAAATACTATAGTAATACAATACTACAGCTAAAAAACTACTGATTGGCCATAAAATATATATTAACGGAATGGAACCAAATTTGGTATTGAGACTTTCGAAGACATGGGGAGATGTATTACGCGAATATAGACTTGAAAGATAACATAAAACGGGCTCTGAACATCCAACCCGACATATTAAGCTCAGCTGTAGAGCATGACTCATACCTGATGCAATTTGTTGTATCCCAGAAAGGTCAGCACATTGAAATTGGTCTAAGTAGTCAAGGGGAACCTGATTCTGGTGAATAAAAGAGAACTTCATCTGAGTCGTATCTCTATATTAACTTGTGTGTCTATTGCCAATGTTTTTTATATCAACGTTCCACATATTCTACTAGAATTAGTGGTATGGTCGTGCTTACATAGTCGAAACTTTGCATAATCCATTTTATCTGCGTTTCATGCAAATGTTCGTCTGTTTTCGACATCAACAACGCCAAATTTCACCCTAACGGCGACTGGTTTTTTAATATTCTTTTTCCCTCGGAATACATCTCCCTGTTTTCAAGTTTCGAAACCAAATTTGGTTCCATTCCGTTTATTTGATTTAGCTGCAGATGCCTATAAAGAGTTGATTGTTGATCCCGGACCGTCGCCAATATCCCGTTGTGTTGCTCAGTGCAACGTTAATTAAATACATACCTACCTACCTGTCTTTAAAGAGCGAAAGTTATTTTATGGCCACTTGTTTAGTAAGAGAGGCATTTTTTGTCAAGCTAAATATAGATGGTTGTAGTGTTTCTGCGGTGATTGTGCTTCTTGCTCGTGTTCTGAACGTGAAGTCAGTTGGCTTGCTTTTCGAATACGATTTCAGCACTTCACTAATAAATACGTTAGCGTGGTGTGGAAGTTTGGAGAGTGGGGTTCCAGCTCATATATTGACGTCATCATCTGAGAGAGATTCAAAATTGCGAGATGTTCTCGGATTTTTCCCTTCGGAATTGGTGGTCTGAAAGTTTGGAGTGGGGTGCCAGCTCAGGTGTTGCCTCGTCATCTGACCGTGGTTCAAAATTGCGTGGTGTTGTCCCTTTGGGGACTGATCCCGAACCACCAATGGCCCGTTGTGTTGATCCTGTATTACGTTAATTAAAATACCTACCCTTCGGGATTGATACGGACTGTCGCCAATAGTCCCTTGTATTGCTGCAGTGCAACGTAAATTCAACTACCTACCTAATTCACCAACAAAAATTCCATGGAATGGTAGTTATATGTTTTATGTTTTTTGATTGGAGGAGGTCAGATTAAACGCCAAACTTCACCAAAACGGCGGTAAGCTATATTTTATGTTAACCCCGATGTTCAGTTGCAGTGTGATGAGAGTTTAGTTGAATAGCGGAAGTAAAATCTTCACTTTCCGTCTGATTTTTTTTGTTGGCCTTAAATCTAATTGGCGTTAACCAATCAACTATTATAGGAATTCGGAATATATTCTTTGAAACTGACGACTTGCTGAAATCATAAACGGGAAATACAAGTAGTCTGAGCATTGATATTGAGAGGATCTTCAAAAAGTGACCAACATGTCGACTAGTAGTCACGTGACTTTTCTATGAAAAATTTACTTGTTTGGCCGATTTAGTATCTTATCTCCTCGTTTGGGATGTAACATTTTATGACAGGGTAGGTGTGACAATCCGCTTTTCTATAGAGTGGCGACAAAAGTAGTGAAATCGCCAGTCTACACTATCAGATGATCAATCAAGAAACCAATCAGATGATGAATCAGTGGATGGTCATCTTCTCCCGTTCCGTGGACCAATCATATGATGAATGCTAAGCTCACCCAACAGATGAAAGAAGTCTAAGGATCACGTTACTGCTAATTTTGATCACATCCTGGGCACGTAAAAGGTTACCATTGCTCACTCTACTTTTATATTTCCTCTATGAACCTTCGTCTGCAGCTCGCAGGGTGCTGACACAGTGAAAAAACCACTGAGCCACGGAAAGCTCAATAACGCTGTATTTTTAGCAATTTGATACACCAAATTTTCCAAGCATGACAGACTTTTATAGCCTTCTAATTAGCTAATGCCCATCCGTTAGATCTTCAAATTGAAGAACAAGGTCTGTTTTTAAGTCATCGGATGGAACAGCCGGCGTGACCATGGAACGCTTTTGTGACCGCTGCCACTGAGGGAGAGAGTAATTCGAATGGGACGTGATGGGCGAGAAGTAATTGACGTCATTCCACTCGGCATAAAAGCCTCATGCATGAGCGAGCGAGAAAATGGTGAGGAAAGGATGAAATGACTAATTTCTAACAACAGCTACACCTGGAATAAAGCCGGAGATTTGGTTCGCCATTTTTGTTATCACAGTTAGTTTCCGGGAAGATCGCCATCAGTACACGCAACACTCGGCAGATAAGAATAAAGGCACAGGTATGGATTTTTGAATGAAGAATAATGGCATTGATGCAGATTATCGTTTTAGTATAATGAAGTGATGTGTTCATATTAGGGTGATTCAAAAGTTCGTCCCGTTTCTTAGACGAAAATTTAAGAAAAATTGTATTTACTAAAAATTACATCTAATCCATATAGTATGTGCCTTTCTGTTCGATGACCTTTCCCCATCTCCGGTAACTGCATAATCCCGAGCTCATAGGAGTACTGAGGTTTTTGGCTAAAGAACTGATTCAGGTGACGAAACTTTCTGAACCACCCCTCACCATACACATCTTTTGCGTCTGTGAAGCATTCTTACCTTTCCGGAAATAAAAAAGCGTAATATATCGAAAACGCTCCTTGTTTTCAGACATTTTTAATGCTTAACAAAATTTAAAAAACGCAACCCAATAACACAATTTTTTCCCTAAGTACTCGCTGAAATTCCTTCTTTCAAACAACATCAAAACTTGAGAAGTAGATAACACTTCGGTTTTGCGATGCAATGCCACCTTGCGCCAAAAACGGGACGACTTTTGCATCAACCCATAGTGTATTTTCATTTTCATGCAAATGGTCATAAGTGACCGGATCTGAAGAAACTACCGACATTACGTTTGCTTTTATACGTCGTAGGGGATCTGATGTAAGCAAAGGCGTTTTTAGATACCTATTCGTCAACAACCGATGGGTTGCGAGTTCGAAACTAGGTTTAACCGTCGTGTACACGAGGGCTGGTACACGTTAAATATGTCGTAGCCTCAAATGTCCTCATGTTGGTGTGGTGTGGAAGTTTGGAGAGTGGGGTGTCAGCTCAGGTGTGACCTCGCAAAGTGACGTGGTGTTGTCCTCGGGTCTTTCCCTTCGGATTGATTTCGGACAGTCGCCAATAGCCCGTTGTGTTGCTCCAGGGCGACGTTAATTAATTACCATTATTTTTCATGCAAATGGTCAGCGTGAAAGGTCTGATGAAAATAACGACGTTATGTTTGTTTTTAGATTCCTGAATGTCTTAAGTATCTGACATTAAAGTCGCCGTATTGTTCAACCTGGTTCCTTCTAGTTGTGGAATGCGAACCAATAAATGATTGATTCTATTTGGTTGGGTTTGTTGCTTTACGGTCAAGTATTTGCTACACGAGGGCTAATTCGACCGGGATCTACGGCTTGAAGTTGATTTTATTTGGATCTTTTGGGCTCCACGTAAGAAAACAATGCTTCAAATAACTGCCTGTTTTCTTAAGAGGTTCTTCAGCCTTATGGTTCCCGTTGATGGATCGCAGATTATAATGTGCTATTGTTTGTTGCTGTCCTACAGTTCGGCCTAATGGGTTTCCTTTCAATGACGTCTATTTTGAAGAGGATGTTTATATGCTTCCTTCCTTAATGGATTTTACTACTTAGCACACATTTATACTGTTCGGACTTTTGTGTCGTTTACTTTTTTAATGCGTTTTGGGATGTGCTTCATATTAAATGCCAACACGTTTCTTGAGCATGTAATTTGTGAATGGGTTTTGCTTATGTCGGTGTCCTTATACCAGTGCTCGTATCTTTCCCTTTGGGATTGATTCCGGACCGTCACTAATAGCCCGTTGTGTTACTTCAATGCGACGTTAATTCAACCTACCTACCTATCAATTAATTCCCACTGAGCCAGTTATCTAGTGCTACGACTTTCAATTTTTTTATCCCACTGCACGCATAAACTAATCACCAAAATTCTGCAGCACACCAAAACATACTTTTTGCCGATCTGAAAAAAATAGATACTAGTAAAAATAATTTTGTTTGATCTGCAAAAAAAGTAATAGTAATTGCCGATCATCTTTTGCTCCAAAGTGGGTTTTTCAAATAATCTGACCACTTTGGCTAATGACGAGATATCTCGTCATCAAGATATTGACTATTTTTTTAGCTCAAGATCTGGTCAGTTTTTTTTTAATCACGAGATTTCTCGTCCATCAAGATCTGGTCAGGTTTGCTAATGACGAGATACCTAGTCGAGGAGTGGCTCAGGGTATGTCCACTGCGCTAGCAACCTTCGAGTTGTAGGCGGTGCGGATTCCATTCCTGTCAGATCTTTCCTCCCTGGATGTATTTCTCTCTTGTGCTATTAAAATTACATTGTGTGCATGTCTATTACTTGATATTGTATGTCTTGTGTCTGGCGCAGCATGGCCACTTGCGCCTCAAAACCAACCAACCTCGTCGAGACAACCACCAGGAGGGTTAAATTGGCGTCTAGTTGTGAATGCCCTGAAAAATGACTCCAATCCTGTAAAAGTACTTGAACCCGGAATGACCACACCGAAACGGTTCATTTCCCCCGCCTACCCACAAACTCACCATAATTCAACATTAAAATTTCATTAGACAATCGCACCATACTCCCACCACTCCGTTGCGCAAGCGCACCACGTCCCAGCGATATGGGGCCAGCAAACCGCGACAGTTCCACCAAAGTTAAACCGTGCGGATCCCTCCAAGTCAACCTGACCATCGGTCACTCAGCCTTGGACGGTTTCCAGTCGATCTGCTGACCTGACGGACGGACTAATGAAGGACGGGGTAGAGAGAGGGGACGACCGGTCATTTGTCATGACCGCTGCAGTGCGGACAATGCTTTTCCATCGGAGGCTGCTTATTTCGGAACGGCTGATTCATCACCGATGTGGCGTAATTTGTTTTTAATAATCGCTGCTCGCCGGAGCGGTTAATGAGTTGATTAACCATCGGGGTTAATGCGCAGCTGTAATTGCTTTTGCTGATGGTTGCGTTGTCTGGTCTGCGCTGATTTTTTTTATTTTAAATTGCTTTGGTGGGGGAAGGATGTGGTGTAAGGTGGTTTTGATGAGTAGCTAGCTAAATTTGACCTCACTGGGTGGAAGGTGTTTAGCAACCCGGATTTAATTTCGGTCCTAAAGGTTAGGACTTCGATTGTTTTACCAATCAGCCCGCTAGGAGGCGCACACCTCAGATGGGAACATAAACGGTCTCTTGGGGTATCACTGTACCCCAAACTCCATTAAGAACGCCGAATTAGGTACGCAATTGTGTTTATCTCTAATTTAAATATTATTAATTTAATCATAGTGCCGCGGCAGTAGCTCAGTTGGAAGAGTAGCGGATTAGCAACCGGAGGGTTGCGAGTTGGAAACTCGGTCCAGTCCAAGACCGTCGTGTACGTCGGGGCTGGTGCACGTTGAATCTGTCGAATTGTCGCCAATATCCCGTTGTGCCGCTGCAGTGCGATGTTAACTACTTACCCACACTATGGTTAGACGCTGAAAAATCTTCCCATGCTACTACTAAATTCATTTTTAAAAATATGTTGCTTTGGATAGAATTTTCTCCGTTTAATCGCTTTTTGAATGGCGGTCGCTAAAGTGAATTTTATAGGTCCTCCATGTTTGATATTGTAACGTCTTGGTTCACGGGTAGCTAGACTAGTTACCATTGAAAGTATCCGTTTCTAGACTAATGTATTTTATTTTACAATTTGTACAAAAGTCGGAAAAATGAATGAAGAGTTCATTTAATGTTAGTTCATTGAAAAGTCCAAGGTTCTATCGAGGCGCTTCTTAAGGCTGCTGGCGAGTCTCTCACAATTCGCTCGGGGGAGTCTAATTTACGGCTACGGGTGAGCCTTTTCTCAACAAAAATACTCAGATGAGTATAGAGTCCCAAGGCAGGATATCTCAGTCTTTCCAGATAGCATCAGATCAATCTCCCCTACTCGGACGAGTAGCGACACAAGTTTCTCGGAGGGGTCTCCTTCACGGCTACGGCGGGCCCTTCTCAATAAAATACTCTGGCGAGTATAGAATCCCAAGGCGGGATAAATGCGCCGACAGTGAACGGGTGTTCACGTCTCTCTCCAAAACGGTCTCTGCTGACCGCCTCTCTCTCTCTCTGCTGTTCTCTCCAAGCTCTCTCCCTTTCTCTCTGATCCTCAAGATCTAAAAAACTCTATATATACTGGGTGCTTATCGACTCCTCCTTTTCGTTTCGGGTCCGCCTTTTAGTCGGTGCTGGTTGGCTGTTGAAAATTATCACCATCTTCGGACCTTCCCGAATGGCTCTCTCACGTTGGCCTCTCCCCTTGACTTTTACGACCGACTTCGGCGGACTTAAAACCCTGTCGGTAGTGGTCATCGTAATTCATCTCCGTCCTCTTTGTCTCGAAATGTCATAGAGAGCGACAGAAAGGCGCCTGCCCTTTGTTTCGAAACCACAACGATTTCCGACCCCTGCTGGTTGGCTGTCGTTAAAAAGATGTTTCGGGTGGTCGCTTCGGTGTGGCCTTTTCCTCTCGACACGAACCGGCAAGATTGTCAGACCCCCTATCTCTTCCGGCTGCCGTGGTGGTCGTTTCTCTAGCCGCCGTTACAACATGTTTGTGAATTGTAGCTTTGTATTAATTCGCTTTTAAACAAATAGTCGCTAACCTTGAGTTATGGAAAACCAACAAATTAAGAGTCGATGTTCGTCTAACAATTTGTATTTGTGCGAGTATTACTTGAAAGTATTTGGAAAAACACACACAGTAATGAAAAGTTCAAAACTAAATCGCTGAAATGAAATAAATCTTATACCATTTAAGCAGTTTCACCATCCGTAAGGTTTGACTATTGTGCTTGGCGCAGCAAGGCCAAATTTGACCCTTGCACCCAAAACCCAAACCATGCATAAGATACACCAGTATATCATTCTCATCATCTGACCATGGTTCAAAATTACGTGGTGTTGTCCTCGATCTTTCCCTTTGGAATTGATCCCGGACCGTCACCAATAACCCGATGTGTTGCTCCAGTGTGACGTTAATTAAAATACCTACCTACATGTAAATCTTGCGGTACACCAGTTGAAAATCGCTGGTCTACACTGAAAATCCAAGTGTAACCTCGTCATCAGACCGTGGTTCAAAACCACGTCAACCCTTCATCGGACCGTGGTTGGAGTTGTCCTCGGATCTTTCCCATCGGGGAATGATCCTGCATCGTCGCCAATAGCCCGTTGTGTTTCTCCAGTGCCACGTTAATTAAATATCTACCTACATTTAAAATCACTCTGAAGTTCATTTCAATTATATGCACTCGTGACTCTACGAAAGATGTTTTCAAATACTTCTTAATCGAGGTAGGTAGTTAATTAACTTCAAACTGAAGCAACAAAACGGGCTATTGGCGACGGTCCGAGATTCATCCCGAAGGGAAGGATCCGAAGTACCTCGTCATTTTCAACCACGGTCAGATGACGAGGTCAACACCTGAGCTGGCGCCCGACTCCAAGTTTCCATACTACGCCAATGTGAGGACATTTGAGGCCACGACAGATTTAACGTTTCCCCGTGTTCAAGGCGGTCTTTGCCTGGACCAAGTTTCGAATTCGCAACCCTTCGGTTGCTTATCCGTTACCCTTCCAACTGGGCTACCGCGGCCTCTCTTGATCGAGAAAGAGTTGGTTGCTCTTACTCAGCGAGTCGTATTGGTAGCGAATCGAAGAGAATTTCTCCATCTCGTT
This sequence comes from Meta bourneti, assembly GCA_933210815.1. Lineage (NCBI taxonomy): Eukaryota > Metazoa > Arthropoda > Arachnida > Araneae > Tetragnathidae > Meta > Meta bourneti. The sequence goes on from OW119931.1 coordinate 16,342,535, forward strand.
CTCGGTTTTGATATAATTATGCAAAGCTAATTAAGAACCGTCCCGAGGAAGGCTCCGGCAAATGAAAAAAGACTCACTTTTGGCCCTTTTTTGTTAAAAAAAAACCAAAAACCTGTTTTTCACTCGTCCTCTCACAGTGAGAGCTAAATTAATGAAAGTAAATAATTAAATAAAAGATACATTTCTCTGCCCGTTATTTTAATTAAAAATTTTTTTCATTCCTCCAGAACCTTTCCTTGTTTTTGTTTCCCGGAGTTTTATATTTCATTACAGAGTCCGTCGAGGAAAAAAAAATGTTTTCCAAGAGCAATTGAGTCTTAGTTTCGCTTTGTGGCTAAACTCTCCGTTGTGAATACTGCCTTATTTCAGTTCAGGTGGATTTCTGACGCGTCGCGGTTTATATTCCGAGCGTTAAGAGAGTAGTGTTTTCGTAGAGCCACTTTTTCTTCGTATATGAGGGAACCGGTTGTGTTTTTTTTTTGGGGGGTGGGTGGATTTTTATTAAATTAAACCTTCGCGTGAAAGGGTCGGGGCAGCTCTTCTAAATTAGGATGGAGTAATTTGAGTGTTTCGTTCTGGATCGGTTAATTAAAATTTAAATGAAGCGGTGGTTTGTAAGACTTGAAGGCGAATCGTATATTTAATGCGCAAGCATTTGTTTGGATACAATTTTTATTCTAAACAGCTTTGCAGGGCCGTCGTGCCGCAGTGGGTATTCCCACCCTTGTCGTCCAAAAGGAAGCTGTTAATTCAAAAATAACGAAACTTCAGGAAAACGTTAAGCTATTTGGACAATGGTATCTCTGCACAGATTATAAACAAAATGTTTTTCTTCAACTCAGCCAACCCGCTCAAGTCTTCAATCAATTATAGGACCACCCTCTCCTAGCATCACAACATCAATTTATACAGACGGCTTGAAAACTCCTAAAGGCGTTGGCAGCGCATATGTACTTTTCGAGGATTCCGCAATCTGTCATAGCTGTGCCAGTACTCTACATTCTTGCAAGTCTATACCAAGCTGAACTGCTTGCTCTTAAGGAAGCAGTCTACTAGTGTGTTTCAGAGAGAATAGCAGCCAACATCTTTAGACAGTGCATAACATATTACCGCTCTGGGTAATCTGTTCTCCCACAATCCAATCATCGATGAAGTCAGGGCCGCGGTGGCCCGGTTGGAAGAGTAACGAACTAGCAACCGAAGGGTTGCGAGTTCGAATCCAGCCAAACACCGTCGTGTACAAAGGGCGCTGGTGCACGTTAAATCTGTCGTGGCCTCAAATGTCCTCACGTTGGCGTGGTGTGGAAGTTTGGAGAGTGGGGTGCCAGCTCAGGTGTTGCCTCGTCATCTGACCGTGGTTCAAAATTACGTGGTGTTGTCCTCGGATCTTTCCCTTTGGGATTGATCCCGGACCGTCACCAATAGCCCATTGTGTTGCTCCAGTGTGACGTTAATTGAAATACCCAAATACCCATCGATGAAGTCAAGAAAAAAACTGCTTAAAGCCACTGAAATACCCCAAATTAACATGTATTGGATAAAAGCACACGCTGGCATTGAGGGAAACGATCAAGCAGACTTACTTGCGAAGTCTGCAGCAAATGGGATTTCCCATCAAACAAGTTTAAAGTGGCTTAGAAGCAAATTAAGTTCAACTGATACGTTGGTATTGGACCAATGGCAAGCAGAATGGGATGTTTCTTCTAAATACTTATCAATTCTTTCCGAAGATTTCAACCGAACTTATTTACCAGAACTCAAAGCTGGTACAATTTTTCGCAGGCCATGGTCCATTTCCGGCGTATCTAGAATGTTCCCATCTAAAAACAAGTGCGCTGTTCATCTGCGGCCGATCCCATCCACTACCTTTTTGACTGTGATCTCACAAGTCCGTGGCATTTGGCGAAACCTTCTCTACCAAACTACTCTCATTAGTGCCGAAGTACTGTTAAGAATAGACACTGTCACCACAAAATCCTTAAAATGTGTGATGGAATATCTCAGCTCCAACATTGATTATATCTGTGAGAGCTGAGAAGTCGAAAGTTCTCGAAATAACTTAACTTTTTTTACGAAATTAGTAAATCTATTTTTTAGTTGTCTTTTTAGTGGTTTTGCTCTTTGAATTTTTTTTGTTCTAAATACGTATCCTTGTTCATTGTGTATTGTTACCTTCTATTGTATATGGATTATTTATTATGATATTATTATGTTCAGTATTACTTTTATGTTATCATTTGGTTCTCTGTAAATTTAACAAATTTTGTAATCCTTTTCTTGCGTCATTGTATTTTTGTGCTTACATGTTTAGCCCTTCACTTGCCTTCTATTTTTATGTGTACTATCTAGAATGTTTTATGTATATAGTGGATTTCTGGGCTCTCCCTAATCCCCGAAACTCCTTCGTAAGGCGGACTATATGTCTGAAAGCCACACAGGTGAAACTGTCCGCCTACGGCGTCCAATCCAATGCCCACTCGCTAGCCATCTTCGAGTTGTAGGCGGCGCAGGTTCGATTCCTGTCGATGCATTCCTCCCTGGGTGTATTTCTCTCTTCTGTGTCAGTAAAACTTTCATTGTGTGTGTATTACTTGATATTGTATGTCGTGTCTGGCTCAGCATTGGCCAAATATGGCCCTCGCGCCATATAACCCCGAAACCAACCAACCAATCTAAACAGCTTTGGACTATAGCCTCGATTTTTAACCGTTGTGAAGCAAAAATGGCACTTGTATGCATTACAGGTAGGTAGTTAATTAACGTCGCACTGGAGCACCACAAGGGCTATTGGCGATGATCCGAGATCAGTCCTGAAGGGAAAGATCCGAGGTTTGACACTTTCTTAATTTTGAACCACGGTCAGATGACGAGGTCAACACCTGAGCTGGTACCCCTCTCTCCAAACTTCCACACCTCGTGAGGATATTTGAGGCCACGACAGTTTAACGTGCAAAACCCCCCGCGTACACAACGGTCTATGGTTGGGGCGAGTTTCGAACTCGCCACCTTCCGGTTGCTAATTCATTGCTCTTCGAAGTCTGCTACCATGGTCGTGGTATGCCTTACGGATAGTGAAGCGGTGTAAATTATCTAAGATGCATTTCATTTCAACGGTTTAGTTTTATACTTTTGACAAGTGTGTTTACAAATAATTTCAATTAATACTAGTGCTTTGGTTGTTTGGACGAGATATCTCGTCATTAGCAAGACTGGCCAGATATTGATGGACGAGATACCTCGTCCAACAAACTCTTGTCTTTCGTCAAGAAAACTGGCCAGATCTTGATCTCGTAATAAAAAAAATATGCAATATCTTGATGACGATGACCTCGTCATTAGCAAAATTGATCAGATCTTGATGGACGAGATATCTCGTCAAAACCTCTTGAAGGGTTTATACCAGTATAAAAATAATTTTCAGTATTATTTTTTTCTTAGAGTATCAAATAAATTGTTTCAAAAATATTTTTTAAAATCACTTTGGAGTAAAATGTGTAGTCATTTACTGTTATTATTTTTATAAATCAATGAAAATTATATATTTTTGACAGATTAGAGAATTTTATTAATTTGCCGCAGAATTTTATTAATTAGTTTGTGTCATGGATGAAAATGAATTGAACTTAAAATTAAATTAAATTAAAATGTAAATTAAACGGTGGTTCGTAGGACTTGAAGCGAATTGTATATTCAATACCCCAGTCTCTTTGGATGCAATTTTTATTCTAATCTGCGTTGGACTATAGCAGCTATTTTCAACCGCAAAAGTGGCACTGGCGTGACTTACAGATAGTGAAGCGATATAATTTATCTAAGATGTATTTTGTTCCAACGTTTCAGTTTCATACTTTTGACAAGTGTGTCTAGAAATAATTTCAAGCAATACTCGTACTTTTAATACCCGTATAAATAATTTTGAGTATCATTTTTATTAGAGTACCATAAATTATTTCAAAAATATATTTTTTAAAATCACTTTAGAGCAAAAAAGGTGAACATTTACTATTTGTAAATCGATGAAAATTATACTTTTTGATCAGATTAGCAAAAACTTTTTGGTGTGAAGCAGAATTTTAGAAAGAAGTTTGTGTCATGGATGAAAAAGGTTGTAAATCACTGAACTGGAGTGTATATAAGAGCAATATTGGTTAAATTTAAAGGGGAGCCAGTTTAATTGTCCTGTCTCAAGTTAAGAATTTACAACTATAAAATGGACGTGTATTGCCTGTACCATAAAACTGTAACCGAAATCTAAGCCTGTACCTTAAATTATCCGCTTGCACCAATGATTGGTGAATGCTTTGCTTAATTTTGTAATTAATTTATTCTTTTATCTCTTAGATAAATATTCAAAGTTCATATCATAATTCATATTATCATAGTTCATATTATCAGTTTATATTGAACCAATAACTACTCTGTCCCCAGTAATTTTTGTAAAATTTTCTATATTTATCACATTTCCAGACCGTTGACTAACATGTGTTTAGACCAATGGCGTAGCTTCCATCGAAGCCCGGCATTTAGTCATGCTCAACGACTACCTTCAGTACAGACTTCTCAGGCCTACACCATGCTCCATATTGAGGCTAACACCCAATCAAGATAATATGCGCAGGGGTTGCTTGCGCATTCTCCCCTCATTTTCCTATCCTTTGTAAAACTTAGCGCTACTGGAAATTAGATCTCTGCAGTCAAGCAACTTAAGCTCTCGGTACCATGACAACAGCACCCTTTCGTTGGTAGTGCTGATAGGGGGGTTGAGTGGGTCATATCCTGCAAAAGCCTACTCAGGTCTAAGGTCAAGGCACTTAAAGCTGAGGTCTCAGGCACTTGGTGAATAATATGGCGATCTAAAGTTATCCGCGGTAGGTAGACGCTTGCAGTCAATTTAGAACCTCGGAACATTCATCAACGGTTCTAAACGCAGGCAGTGGAAGAACAAAGGAAACAAGATATCACCTGACATATTTACGACGGCCCCCGGAATCCGCGGCATCACGTGCAACTCCAGGTTCGAAAAAAAACTCCGAAGAAGAAAGCAAAATCGCAAATCATGTTAAACCGTCCACAAAATTTTTCATTGTTTCTACCTCTCATACTGGGGTCAAGCGACTGACTTTTAAAGAACCTTTCCAACCAAAGAAAGAAACTGAAAAGTGATGGGTCTTAGACAATCGACCAAGAGACCTCTCCCGCCGTAAATGTATGTTCTGACCTCTAATATTCACACTGAACGTGCCCATCAGAAGGGCTCCATTGTGTTAAAAGCCGGCTTTTAATTTCTTCTTTATTATTTCGTTCTCCAAACCCAAGCGAACTGTAGGCGTGTTACCTCATGCCACTGTTGCCAGATAAATGACGCATTAATGGACATGACCCCGATTTTTTATTTTTTCCAAAACTCGAAACGATATTTCTTGCCTTCTGCCTCGACTTCCAAGAGCCGGGCAGGTGTTAAATATTTGTATTCTCGAACGCACACAGCTCGCTTCTCAGCTGGAATGATCGGTGGCCGTTTTTTTTTTTTTTTTTGCTGCTGTTGCAATGGCGGCATAACCGTCCCTCATGGATGCGCTGTTTGATTAAAAGTCAGCGATGCTGGATAGCCGTGACTACTTCTCATTTTCAGTGCCCATTGGAATGGGTCAGAGGTGAGCGTTTTATGGGCTCCCGGGTTTAGGGTTACGGCGGATTGTGTTCGGAGCCCACATCGTAATGGGCTCTTTATTTGCGATAATTTATGCTGTCGCTCTCAGCCACGGATACGCGGGATCGACCAATGGAATTTTAACACGCTCCATCGCGTTGTCCTTGAGACAATGTGTGATTGGTCATTCCCTACCACGCGTTCTTTCCGGGGGGAATGTAATTGATGGTTTCGGCTCCGCCTTCTTTTCTTTTGCATTTTTTCAACCCTTTCTTTCCATTAGGGGATTGTCTTTTCGCCACCAAAAAGCGTGAGGCTGGCAAATGAAGTTGCAAGGATCGGATGGATGAAATCCGAAATGCTCATTATGGAACCTTTCTTCACGAACATGGGCGTTCCCAATTTTCCCACCTTGAGTCCTTTGTCATACTTCAATGCCATGGGAAAGAGCATGGCTACCTTCAAAATTGCGAATCACTGCAGCAACGTTGCATGACATTGACAGCTGGGGTTTCCGAGATTGGATCGAAAGCAAAAAACAAACCTCATACTTAGCCTTAGACCGACCACTCACTGCGACTGGACATGCGCATGCGTACTCCTTTCCCGTGCGAAAATATGCCGGTGCGCATGCATATTTCAGCCAATTCAGTGTCGCAAGACCAATCTTTGGTTGTTGGACCAATGTTTGACTTGACTAAGACAGTCTTATAAGTTAACTTCATTCGCCGCTGCTTCTTTTCCGCAGACAATACAAAACAAATTATTATTAGCCCTAAGTTAAAAAAGAGTCACAAAAGCCCAATTGTGCCCAATCCTTGTAACTCTGTATGGATGATCCAAACGCTGTTTTGGAGCAGAAGCAGTTCTTTACAAAGACTGCAGAATGAAGAAAGGGTAGTTCTTGCAAAATGCAAAGCATTTTTAGCCCTAAGTCAAAAGGCCCAATCGTGCCCAATCCTTGCAACTCTATGGATGATCCAAACGATGAGCAGAAACAGTCGTTTACAAAGACGGGAAAAACAAGAAAGGATAGACCATGGTCAAGGACCCACTGAACAAAATATAAATTATTTTTGCTTAGGTTAAAAAAGATCCTAAAAGACGCAATTGTGCCCTATCGTGCCCATTCTGTATAGATTATAAAAAACTTGAATAAACAAACCAATTTAAAAATAACAAATTTAAACACAAATCAACCGGGCCGCGGGTGCCCGGTTCGAAGAGTAACTGATTAGCAACAGGAGGGTTGCGAATTCTAATCCAACGAAAGACCGTCATGTATAAAGGGGGCTGATGTACTTTAAATCTGTCCTGACCTTAAATGTCCTCGCGTTGGCGTGGTGTGGAAATTTGGAGCGTGGTGTGCCAGCTTAGGTGTTGACCTCGTCATCTGACTGATTCAAAATTACGTGGTGTGCTCGGATCTTTATCTTCAGGTTGGATCCAGGACCGGCGCCAATACCTTATTGTGTTGATCCAGTGCGACGTTAATTAGAATACCTATCTACGTAAACAAATAAGCCAAAGGCAAAGCTGGACTTTTGGAACCTTTGGCATACGAAGCTAATGCCGTCCTGTCCAAAAAAATTTAAAATGAAGATAATTTGGAAATATAGTAAATTCTTAGGATTTCATTTTGTTTAATATTAACAATATTGATTTGTATTCCAAATATTATTAACAGTTAGAAAAACTAGCAAAAGGCCGAGTTTTGTAAATGGCCCCTGAGGCCAGGTCGAAGTAAGAAAAGGTGCCCCTCTTTTTTGCGCTCTCCAGACCATTCGTGAGAAGAGAATTTAAATACTTTGTCTCTTCTCTCATCTGAATAAAGAATACGATTGGAGAGGGTACATGGAAAGAAGAATCGACTTTAAAGCGTAGTGTTCAGAAGATGGAGTGCTTGAAAGCACGTTAACTTCACACGCACAGTACCGGAGAATACTTCTGTAACAAGGGGAAAACTGCATTTAAATTTATGGTACTTTTCGAAACATTTTCTCGGGAAGATTCACTTTGTAATAAACTAGCAGACCCGCAAATAGCATCTGCGCTAAACTTTCTCAATTGCTTGCATCCATTGATGGCTGTTATGCTTTCATTTCCAAGAGAACTCTATTCTTTAATTTGACATATAAGGAAAGTAGGTGGTTGAACTAACATCGCACTGGAACGCGACGGGCTATTGGCGACGGTCTGGGATCGATTCCTAAGAAAAAGATTCGAGGACAACACCTCGTTATTTTGAACCACGGTTCAGGTGACGAGGTTAGCATATGAGCTGGCACCCCACTTTCTAAATTTCCAATGTGAGGACACTTGATGCAACGACAGATTTAACGTTCACCAGCCTCCACGTACACGACGGTCTTCGGTTGGATCGCGTTCCGAACTCGCAACCCTCCAGTTGCTAATCCGCTACACTACCAACCGTGTTACCAGGGCCCACTGTGCATAGTATCAGCGCTAAACTTTCTTAATTGCGTACATCTCCTCGTGACTAAGTGCCATTACTCATATTTCGTATCTAATTTCAATCCATTTATAACGAATATAGCATCCATATTTACATAAATGAATTTCATACTTCTAAATGAAACCAAAACAACCAAAAAATGTATCACAACATATCGTTTACTTTTACTGATCTTATATATGTATACACACAGTGTTTCGAAAATATCTGGCCAAATTGTAAAGAGTGGTAGAGAGGCCCAAAATAAACATTTTTTGTCAAAGGATGTGTGTCATATTTGGCTACGATGCTTCCGTTTATGGTATCGTTTTGTTTTGCTCATCGGTTCGATAATTCCCGATGTATTTGTATCAGTTTCTCACCTGCAGATACTTCACTGCAAAGTAGCAGCTGAAAATCATACTGTTCCTTAAGTTTCACACGCTAGTTTATAATATATATTAGATATTTTGAAAATATTTGGCCAAATTGTAAAGGGTGGTATAGGGGCTCAAAATAACATTTTTTGTCAGAATGTGTGTCGAAAATGCCACGATTAGGTTGTTGAGGACTCTGTTTAGGTCATTCGAGAACATCGTTTCTATGGCGTTAGGCATCATTCCCGATCTGATTTTCCACGGCATACACCGCTGCACGAATTCGGAGCTAACAGGTATGCATATGATGTCTGGAGCTTCGAATTTAAACGGATGAATGTTTATCTTTAAAATATCTTTTAAATTAAAATTTTTTATTTTAATGTTTATTTTTGGGCCCCTGTATTCCCCTTTACAATTTGGCCCGATATTTTCGAGACACTCGGGCACGTTGCCCCACTTGCTACGCCACTGACTGGAAGGAAAAACCGCTCAAAAACCAAGTCACCAAAAAAAACCTTTGCCTCATGTAACCTTTTTCCGGTATCATGACTAATGCAGCGTTCTAATTCCATGATCGGTTGGCGACTTTATTAATTGCTCTCTAATGAGCGCCGCTAATAATTAAAGACAGATCGAACACCAGGGATGCGCAATTTGGGCCACAGCGAAAGAAAACCTTTTAAGATAATTACTCGCCTCACTGGATTCTCGTTCCGATGCTTTTAGAAATTGGAAGGTGGGGCAAAAAGCTACGTGTATGTGGGGGTAGGAGATGGGGGAGGTGGCCCCGCCAGTTCGCGGAAACTAATCCTCGATTTGGTTCGTAATCAACGAGTCATAAACTAACGATGAAATTCGAATAGATTTGACGAAATTATCCAGGCATGCCATCTGTTTCGGGCCAAGAAAATACTCTGCGAAAAAAGGACCAATGGTTCCTTCCGTGTGGTTCGACGAGGTATTTCTTCCATCAAGATCTGATCAATTTTGGTAATGAGGAGATAGTTCGTCCATCAAGATATTGCCGATTTTATGACGAGATCAAAGTCTGGTGAGTATTTTTCTAATAACGAGATATCGCGTCCGTCAAGATCCGGTCTGTTTTCTTAATGACGAGATATCGCGTCCATCAATATCCGGTCTGTTTTTCTAATAACGAGACATCGCGTCCATCAAGATCTGGTCTATTTTTGTAGTGACGAGACATCGCGTCCATCAAGATCTGGATTGTTTTTCTAATGACGAGACATCGCGTCCATCAAGATCTGGTCTGTTTTCCTAATGACGAGACATCGCGTCCATTAAGATCTGGTCTGTTTTCCTAATGACGAGATATCGGTCCATCAAGATCTGGTCTGTTTTTCTAATGACGAGATATCGGTCCATCAAGATCTGGTCTGTTTTTCTAATGACGAGATATCGGTCCATCAAGATCTGGATTGTTTTTCTAGTGACGAGACATCGCGTCCATCAAGATCTGGTCTGTTTTCCTAATGACGAGATATCGGTCCATCAAGATCTGGTCTGTTTTTCTAATGACGAGATATCGGTCCATCAAGATCTGGTCTGTTTTTCTAATGACGAGATATCGGTCCATCAAGATCTGGTCTGTTTTTCTAATGACGAGATATCGGTCCATCAAGATCTGGTCTGTTTTTCTAATGACGAGATATCGGTCCATCAAGATCTGGTCTGTTTTTCTAATGACGAGATATCAGGTTCATCAAGACCTGCTCAGTTTTTCTAATGATGAGACACCTCGTTGAGCACAACCACCAGGAGGGTTAACGAAAGATAAAATTGGTTTACCGAAATTAACTTATCCTTACGCTGACGTTTTGTATCGTTTTGAACAGTACAGTACCGTTATTCGTTTTTCATATATTCCGGACGTCCCGTCCTTTTGATAAAATGTCAATTTTGTCCCGTTTTAAATAAAATATTTTAACCCTCCTGGTGGTTTGTTGTCTTGACGAGGTATCTCGTTATTAGCAAAACTGACCAGATCTTGATGGATGAGATATCTCGTCGAAACCACTTTGAGAGTTAAAAAACAATCAACAAAGTGACAATAGAACATCAGACCAGAAGAAACTGGCCGATCAGGTGGTTCACCAAGACACCTTTCGAACCTGTTCGCATGTGAACCCTAGGTTCGATGTGTGAGAAGTGGGTTCTCTTCTGCATACACCATCCCCCGAAAAAAAAACGAGTCCAGGATTAGCAGATTCGTCTAGCTGCTTTTTCAATCAATGCCGGCGGTTTAATTTTCATATTTTTTAAGTTTTAAGTCTTATTTTTTAAAGCTTTTTAACTCACCTTGCAATGCCAGAAGCGAAACTGCAATTTTAATGACGATTTCCAGAAAGAATTTATCATTTTTCTTTTTCAAGAATACTTAATATTACATAACCCCCGTCCTGTCTTTGCCATATCCCATTACGGAGCCATCACCAGTTTTACAATCCCTGTTAATATGCGGAATCCATGGCTTCATGGGGTTTTCTCCACACACGACCATCTCCCGAAAAGTTGGAAACGCGATTCGTCAGACCAGGCTACTCATTTCCAGTCATCAAGTACCCAGTGGTGGTGTTCCCGAGCCCAAGAGAGGTGCATACTGTGTGTCGAGTATTTATCAAAAGTGCTCGAGTTGGGTGTGGACTCCTAAACCCATATCTTTGAGGAAACGTTGCACAGTTCTCACGCTGATGTTTGTTGAGTTCCCAGCATTGAATTCAGATGCTATTTAAGGCAGTTTTACCACTCCTATCGCGTGAAATTTCTTCCAGCCGACGCTGATCATGTTCACCCAGAGTATTTTTATGGCAACACTGCTGTCGTATTTGAGATTTTTCCAGAATTCTTGTAGTTACGGTGTCCCCTTGAAATGGTAGTACGTGAAAATCCAAATTTATCCTCTACCGCCGAAATGCTATGACCTCCAAATATTAAGCCGCGTTTAAAATTGCTTAGTTCGCTATAACTTGCCTTTCCCATGGCGGAAACTGGATGCTTCCCAGACGGGACATAGCACTTATGGAACACCCGCTGGTAGCAGCTCATCTTCTCACCATAAGTAGAGAAAAAAGATAGTGTGCGCTTTATATGTATATGCATTTGCAGACTCTTGCAATGTTGTGTGTCCAAATGATATCGTGTGTCCAAACCAATGTGTCCATTTCTGAGTCAGAAGTAGCCGTGTGCATTTTACACATCTGGCTATGTCGATTATTTTTTCGCTGTAAAGCTATTCTTCAAGATGGTAATCGATGATTTGAAGGGCAGCTATTATTGCAGGGCTGGTGAATATATGATTAGTTGTGAGTTCTACGCCCAGATAGTTACAATGCCTATAAGTTCTGGTTCACTGTTCATTTTAATGTCCTGTTCTCAGTTTGGATATTGTGGTGGTGTTTTTTCTATCGGTGTTAATTTCACAAAAAAATTTTGTTTGATTTTAATTTTTTTGTGATACGAGTTTTAACTTTACCAAGGCATTAGCATCAGTAAGAGTTATTGTGACTTATTCAGAGCGTTTAATACTCTGGCTTCTTTTGCCAATTGATCTGCAGCTTAATTTCCTTCACACATGTGCGGGAATTCACCGAAGAGTGCACCTTTTCTCCAAGCACATGAGTTCCAATGAAGTACGTAAGTGGCGTTGCTATGTATTTTGCATAGACTTGTCTACAGTTTTTCTGGCACTTCAGTGTATTTATAAATAATTGAATATTGAGTCGCTACAAGATTGCTTGGGGAAGATAAGGCTAATTTAACATCGAAATAGTTGTCGAGGTTCACTCAAAAAATACAAACTTTAGTGGACTGTAATTATGTTTATTGATTGCTGTACTATCCTAAGTACAAAGAAAGAGATGTACTATCCTAAGTACACAAAGAATGGTTCCTGGAATGAAACGCTGGCGATATCGTCTGATCGTGTCAAGAGATCAAGCACGAACTAAGAAGTTGGCAACGTTCTTGGCGGTCGCCAAGTACATGAAAAGTTTCGCCAATTCAGGAGTAGCGCCAACTATCATGGAGATATGCACGGCGCGAACAATAGTTTTTGTTGCAGATTCTTAATATTAACATGCTACTGTGTCAACTATTCGTATCATATTTTTATGAAGCGTTTTAATATTTCTTGGGCATGCAGAAGGCAAATAACACCTTTTTTGCATTTTTTCTTTGAATGTTTATTGATGTCAACATTCTTAATTAATCTGCTGGTTTCCATAAATCTTTTGTTAATGATTTTTGTTTTTTCTAGGTAAGTTCCAGTTTTCTCGGAAAATTTTGTTTTCACTACCAGTCGACTTATTTCTGTGCATTAATGAAAACAACCTTTTTTTGGTATGGGTAAATATGCTTGTTCTGTGTGTTTGCAATAAATCTATTGAGAATCTTTTTCAAGCAGATAAATCTTTTATTTATTGATAACAGTTGTGATTTATATGGCTATTAAATTAAGCCAACTCCGAAGGAACAAAATGAAAGTACTTATCACTTATCTTCTCATGTTTTAATGTTTTATATATATATATATATATATATATATTGTATTTGGAACTTTTTTCGGTACTTGTGTAAAATCCCGTCGACCATTCTCGCCAAACCAGAAAAATGTCGCCAAACGATGCGATATTCCGCTAATAATGGAAAGCGTGAAATCAAACACGGTTTTTCCTATTTTGCCCCTCTGCTTGTCGTCATAGCGACGTGACGGCAAACACACTTGGTTTTATGTAACCTTGTTTAGCCATTTTTTTAAACAAGAGTTTTATCAGCTATTATTAACCACTATTTCTCTGTTTTCTCACCTCACATTTTGGAAAAAAATTATTAAAATTTGGGACCTGCCTACTACAGAACAGAATTCAGTTGACTATTTTCAAAGTTATGGAAACCTGGCATAAAAAAAGTGTTAACGGACGCGATATTTCGCCACCGAAATGAATGGAGTAAGTTTGGCTGGAATTGAGCCAACTGCGCCAACTTTCATGGTCAACGGGATTTTACACAATTACCCTTTTTTCTACTTTAGTTTTGTAATGTTTCTTGTCGGTTTAGCGAGTCTTGTATTATTTTGACTCTTTGTTGGTGTATGTGCAAATATTTGTTTTATTGGGTTGATGCAGAAGTTCGTCCCGTTTTTGGCGCTAGATAGGCATTGCTTCGCAAAACTGAAGTGTTATCTACTTCATACGTGTAAAGTTTTAATGTTGCTTGAAAGAAGGGATTTCAGCGAGTACTTGGGAAAAAAAATTGTGTTATTGGATTGTGTTTTTTAAATCTTGTTAAGCATTAAAAATGGCAGAAAATAAGGAGCATTTTTGATGTTATGCTTTTTTATTTCCGGAAAGGCAAGAATGCTTCGCAGACGCAAAAGAAGATATGTGTTGTGTATGGTGAAGGTGCCGTTAATGATTCCACGTGCCGTAAGTGGTTCAGAAAGTTTCGTCACCTGGATCAGTTCTTTAGCCAGGAACCTCAGAAGATAGATGGAGAAAGAGAAAGGTCATCGAATATAGAACGGCACATTCTATATTAATTAAATGTAATTTTTAGTAAAGAAAATTTTTCTTCACTTGTAAAAAAAACGGGGCGAACTTTTGCATCAACCTAATATTTTTTTCATGTTATTTTACTGCTTTAAAATCTTGTATTTCTATTTTATCCTTTTGTCTCCAAATTTTCAGTTTTCGGGGGAATCTTCTGTATATTTTTTGGCATTGCACAAATCAGTATTTCTTTTTAAAGTGACTTCCACTTTACTTCTTGAAAAAGTAAGTGCAGGGGTGTCATAGGCGACCAAAGCTTATTTCAAAATTTTGACATTTCTGGGAAAATTATGAAAGGTCAACGAAAATTTAGTCTCCTGTTTGTAAACTAATAGTGGACGGGAAAATATTTTTCGAATTCTTCATAGAAAATTTTCCAAGGGGCGCCAATTTTGGCATCAGGCCGTGGCAAACCATGAAAGAAAAGCATCGGAATCTGGTTGCTTGATTACCATGAAAACTTTGAAAACATTTATTTTTTCGATATTAAAATTTTAATTTCTGTCTAAATCTTCAACGTCTATTTAATACTTATTTGACACATTTTGTGCTTTCTCCTATTCATTCTCTATCTGAGAAACTAAAATTGCTACTAAAATAGGGTTTAAGAAGAGACTTTTCGTTACTATTTTTTAAAAATTATGCTACTATTTCACAAGCGCTTTGACTGTGGTAGCCCTGTATGGACTCACTCTTTCTGTTCATTTTCATTCATTTCTTTTCTGATGTCTTCTTCCCATTTCCAAGTAGTTAGCCTTAACTTATAAGTTATAAATAGAGCAAGCATATCCTGAACTAAAACTATTCAGCAATGTAAACTAAATTCACAATTAAGATCTGATCAGGTTTTGCCAATGACAAGATACCTCGTCAAGACAACCACCAGGAGGATTAAGACTTCTCTTACCCCAAACGGCGCTCAACTATTCGACACGCCATAACTAACTAAATCGTTACACACACAAGAACTATTTCGGAAAACAAACCCGTACGTATCCATTACCACACGAATGTTTGACGTGGATTGCTTTCGAAATTAATTAATAAGGAAATATTATCCGAACAAACGAACACGTCATTAAAAGCACGTAAATCTAATCAACCATAACGAATTCTGATCGAAAAAAAGAACTCCAGAACGGAACACATTCGAACAAATCGGGGGAAAAACGAATCTTATTAATTCCTATAGGTATCAGCTTAAAACTAGAGCAGCTCTTAATTCGTAATTGAAACTAGGGGAAAAGTACGCCTGAAAGAATGGGATTTTTTCCCCTTTCGCGTCTTTTAATAGGGAACAGTTCCCCTTTTTCAAGTCCCCTTTCTTTTTAATCCCAAAGTCGTACCTGGATTTTTATCTTTTCTTTAATTTACCATTTCCCCCTGCCTTGGAAACCTTTTTATGGAATTAAGGCAGCGTAAATAGTTACTGCATGTGAAAAGAGAAAACTATCTGTGTTAATTCTATTCCACCATTGAATTAATGAAAAAAATGGCGCATATAATGGTCACGGGTTTCTTTGCCTGGAATTTTTTGCTACTTTCTTCCAATTACTCTTTTAGCATTGATTTTCGTATTTTCCTAGGTAGAAAGGGTATTGTTATGTGGAAGATTTTTTCCGTTTAATAATTATGCTTTTTCTTTTTCGCGATTTATTTTTATGTTTGCATTTTTGTTTCGTTCTTTGTAACGGAGAGCTGTTTAAATACTTGATTATTAGGCATATAGCTGTGGAGTTGGATTCGAAAAAAAGCGCAGGACATGTATCTTGGGAATTTTTCACTTTGCGGAAGCAAATGGAAAAAAGACTAGTTCAACCGAAAGAGAAAAATACCAAGAGATGATGTTTAAAAGCATTTAGCTTTTGGTCAGTTGCTGAGCTCGGTTACATCAAAAAATTTTTAATTGCACCGGGGTTCTGAAAAAGAAATGTTCTGTTCGAGAAATATTCGTTTTGAAAAGAATTTTCTGTAGCGAATTTTGTATCACAAGTTCAAACGTGTAATTTTTATTTTTACGAATTTAAAAAGTGATCGCTGAAAAAAGTTCTTCAATGAACACAACATAGAAACCAATTGAAACTTAAAAAATTGGATAAATACGAAACTCAATTTTGCTCCAAGGGCCATCAAAGGTGAGCCTTAGATAATTTAAAATAAATACACGACTTTTTCCTGCACTAATTCTGCGTGTCGACTAGTATTGATTTTTTACATTTTCCAATTACATATAACTTTTTCATTGAATGTTATAGTACGGAACAAGTACCCTATTCATTGAATGTTATAGTAAGGAACAAGTATCGTATCCATTGAATGTTATTGCACAAAACAAGTACCCGATTCATTGAATGTTATAGTAAGAAACAAATAGCCTATCCATTGAATGTTATAGTATGGAACAAGTACCCTATCCATTGAATGTTGTTGCACACAACAAGTACCCGATTCATTGAATGTTATAGTATGGAACAAGTACCCGATCCATTGAATGTATTGTGGCCTAATGGCCCATTGAAAAAAGGTTAAAATAACTGGTTGATAAAGTTGAACTCACAATTCTAAAGAAACAGATTGAGATTCCCTCTACTGTTCGTGGTTCATTGCGCAAACAACCTGTGATTCCTGTAAATTATCCTGGGTGTATTTCTGGTGTCAGTTTAACTTTCCTTGTGTGTGTATGACCATTACTTCATGTGTTTAGTCATGCGTTTGGCGTAGCTTGGCCAAATATGGCCTTTGTGCCTTGAAAACCGAACCCAACCAACCTTATGTGTGTACGCTCATTACTTGACGTTGCTTCTCTTGTGTTTGGCGCAGCTTTGCCATATACGGCCCTTGCGCCATAGAAACCCAACCCAAACAACCGACTTTCTGTGTATTCGTCCACTACTTTACGTAGTTTGTCTTGTATTTAACACAGCTTAGCCAAATTTGCGCCTTAAGACCCAACCAACCTCAGCTGTTCGCAAATTTCAAATTCTTCTAGGGATTAGTAAAATAAGCGTTATAGGCAAATAGACTTGAAAATAATATTGAAAATAAGCATTCAAGATAGGAAGTCAAGATGTGGCTGGAAAGATGACAGATCGGTTATACACACTTCTATATATAGAACTAGCTGAATTACTCGGGTTGAATTGTTTATAATTCATCGTAATATTACTTAATATTATTCCTATGGAGATTTCGAATTGTTTTTAGCCTCCCTGCAGACCCAGGACAAATCGAACGGGGTTAATATATAGCCTATATGTCCCGCAGAAATCTACAGGATGAATGTACCAAATTTAGTGTGAATTGGTCTGACATTGATTGTCTAAATAAGCAATGTTATTCCTATAAGGATTTCGAATTGTCTTTAGCCTCCTGTACCATAACGACGATAAAAAAGACCACTTTCAAACAATAATTATAAAATTTACATTCCAATAATAACACTACAGTTTAAGAATTTACAGACGGGATACATAAACGATATGATACTGAGCGATTTTCAGCGCTACCGCACGATTGCACCATACTCTAAAATTCTAAAAAAACCTCCAAGGTCATCTTGAGAGGCGACTCCTGTAGATGTTAACTCTGACGTCATCTGCACAGCCAGACCGGGAGAGAGCGCCCCCTAGCAAATGCTCTGTACTGGATGACGGGACGTTACACCCCTCTGCACAACCAAGACAAATAGAACGGGGGTTAATATGTAGCCTACGTTACCCACAGCGTTCCAAAGAATAAGTGTATCAAATTTGGTATAGATTGGTCAGACGGTGTAGATTTGTATAGAGGACAGACAGATGCCAACTCTGTTTTATATGGATAGATTTACAAGAATTCAACCACATGTGAAGCCCCCATAAAACCGCATGGTGATTTGGGTATCGGTATTTTAATTACCATCGCACTGGGGCAACATAACATGGTGATTCGGTACGAAGAACGATATATCGAAGCGTGATATAGCGGTGGGGTACTGTATGCGGACGATGCTTCTGTGCTGCTACAGCACAGCGGTATTCTTACATGTGTCTCCACCAAGCCTAAAATGCAACCCTTTTCGGCGAAAAACACTCGACTATTTTCGTGCCACTTGTAGCTGTCTTCTCATTAAAAAAAAAGATCTATTTATTTATACCCGAGAAATTGTTATGATCTTTTCCCTGCCTTTATTATTATTATTTCTCCAAGCTAGGGGAACTCGAGTGTGTTTTGGATGCAGTCCAAATCACTATTGACAAAAGAGTCCTTTAACATATGCGGGTCGCTTGCTGAGGAAGCGTTTTGGGTCCTGTCGCCCCAAAGAAAAGAAAGGCTGCTTTTCTTGCCCTGGACGTTGTTAATGCTCGCAATCTGTTGATCTGACAGTGTTGTGATAAAGCACCCATGAGGAAGGAAGGGACCGTGTTGGGAAAGAAAAACGACGAATAGTTTTTGGGGTTGTGCAACCGATGGCCGGATTCATTATTCAAAAGACCCCTTTGTGGTGTTTTAAATATATTTTCTTCGTTTGGGGCCAATCTGAAGAAATGGTTGGTTGGGTTTTATGACATGAGGCCCATAGTTGGCAAAGCCGCATCAAACATGAAACAACGTTGAGTGAGGGACAAATACAATAAAAGTTAAGTTATTTTTGTAAGATCAAGAGCATTTCAAGGGCTTTGTCCTTGCTTTGAGTGTTTCTGGTAGGTAGGTAGTTTATTAATGTCGCACTGGAGCAACACAACGGGATTTTGGCGACGGTCCGGGATCAATCCCAAAGGGAAAGACCGTGGACAACACCAGATAATTTTGAACCATTGACAAAGATGACGAGGCAACACCTGAGCTGGTTGAGTTTTGATTGTTTGAGTTTCATAGTGCAAGCGCCGTATTTGACCAAGTAGGAAGTTTTAAAATACCCCGCGTGATAACGACATTCGTCAGCCATAGTGCGAACCAAAACCTCCCTCGTCAGGCAGTGCGAGCTGAAATTTATCCCATCTGCGCATGCGCAAACTTTTTCGACTCCTTTCAGACTTGTCATCTGACCGTGGTTCAAAATTACGTGGTGTCGTCCTTGGATCTTTTCCTTAGGGGGATTGATCTCGGACCGTCGTCAATAGCCCGTTGTGTTGCTCCAGTGCGACGTTAATTAAATACCTACCTACCTACTTTAACTGTCTACTGTTGTCTCGTAAAAATGTATGTCCTAAATGTTGATTAAAGTAATTTGATGTTCGTGGTTATATTATGTTAGTACCGACAAGGTCCACAACCTATTGAAGGAAACTGATGTTATATTATGATTAAGATTGTCTCCTTTTCAATCGATATTTTTTTATCAGCAATTGAGAAATGCAATAACTGTATTGGGGTGAAATTTCACACGCGACTGAAAGTATAGGGAAATGACGAATGATCAATAAAAGGAAATTAAATGACGCTTTATCCGAACACACTGAATATGGCAACAACCTAAAAAGAATATTGATGAGACTAACGGAACACACAAGCCATTTCTTTTTTTCTCACACAAAAAGATCACCAATAAAAACAAAACGGGATACGGCTAGAATTGGTTTCTACTTAAATTTCCATTTGGACGTTCGTTTCAATTTTCATGAACACAGATGAAGCGAGAAACACGACAATCGGATATTTAAAAACGAATCGAACTCACATCAGAAGAAAGTAAACAACAAACAAACGCGCGGATCTGATATTTATTCGTTTTCACAACAAATGATATTGGAGCCTTTATTTTCGCATTCATTATTTGTCTTCTGCGTGTAATAAGCCAATTCCCAGGCAAATGGAAACTATATTGATCAAATTCTGCTCTCGGTGGAATTTTCCGTCCGCCATGTCTAAGAGTGGAGTTGAGTGGTTCGGCAGAATGCGTATCGGCTTTTGTTTCAAGATATTGTATCTGGAACTTTTTAGGTGCGTCTTGGGAAACGATATTAAATGGAGTAAAAATAGTTGTAATGAAGTTATTTTTCTCGAATTAAATATTTGTTTTTAAGTTGGAAAGTGTTTTTTTATGTATCGGATTTAACTTAGTTTCAATCGTGAAAACGAAAATGTTTGTCACATTTCTGGAATTGTTCAATTTGTATAAAGGAATTCAAAGTTTTGTGGTTTCAGTTTAAATTTAATGTTTGTTTTTAGAATAAAATAATAAAACTAATAGAATAGGTAGGTAGTTAATTAAGTTGCACTGGAGCAACACAACGAGTTATTAGTGATGGTCCGGGGTAAATCCCAAAGGGAAAATCTGAGGACACCTCGTAATTTTGAACCACGGTCAGGTGACTACATAATCAATATGGCAGATGCTTTACGATATATGTAAGACACTTTCACTGAAAGGAATTTTCAGTTTAAGCAAGTAAACCACCAAAAGACGAATATTTTACTGTTATGCAGTAAAATATTCAGATATAAGGATGTAAGTTTTACAACAAAAACACTAACTCCATCTACATTTAGCTTCACAAAAAAAAGCTTCTCATCATCAAAGAGAAAACCTTGTGCTCTTTTTTTAAAAGTATTTTCTTTGGTTTATTCTGTATTTTAAATCAGCTCAGGCGTCGTCTGACCGTGGTTCAAAATTTCGACTGCTCGGTGAAAAACTGACTTGGTTGGCCAATTTGGTATTTTATCGCTGATGCAACGTTATGACAGTGAAGTAGTGTGAATGCGCATTTCTATAGAGTGGCTGCAGAAGTGGTGAAATCGCCAAAGTCGACTACTCTGCCTCGCGGACCAATCAGATGATGAATGTTTGTTTTCACCGGGCAGACGAAAGTAGTTGAAGGATCACGATGCAACATGTTTTGGTCACGTGATCCTGGGCTCATAAAGATTACCACTACTCTACTTTTATATTTCCTTTGAGCTAAACAGCTAGACCAAGTCCATGAGTCCGAAAACGTTCAAAAAGTACAGCACTAGACCAGGACTTCCATAGACAAATCACACAATGATCCCAGATTAGTCCTGCGATATTATTTAGGACGAGACTCGCGCAAGCTTCTGTACACAAACGGAGTACGCATGCGCAGTCGGATGTTGTCGCATGTCTGATCTATGTGTGGCGTACCATAAACCAACGCAGTCCAATAGATAACTTGCCGAGGCATGTTCAATGTACCCCTCTAAGTTTATACAGGAAGCATATATAATGCGTATAACCTTGAAGCCAGTGGGTTAGAGCATATCTTATCCATTTCCCCTATATTAGGTACTATTGCAGGGGACAGTGTACCGAAACTCTTGTGTTCGTTTCCGATTAGCGACGATAGACTTTCACGCGCAGAGAGTTCCCGTCATCTAATATGTATCGCGCAGCAGCAGACATCTCTCATCGCAATGGACTCTCCGAATGACACCGCGGCTTTCTAATCATATACAACACATTAAATCTAATGCCTCTCTCCCTGATCGGGAGGCATCGGGCTGTGTGCCTTTTGCAATTAATATAGGTGGCACACTTCCCTTTGAACCGTGGGACAAATTGGGATGGAAGAGATAGAGGAATGGCCGGAGTGAAGTCGCGTGTCGGAGTTTCGTCGCGTTTCGTCAGCTTTCGACTTAGTGGAGGTGATCGCTCGTCAGATCAAACGGGCGCGTTTCTGCCTAGCTCAGGGGCGGACGGGTAGGTAGGTAGCTAATTAACGTCGCTCTGGAGCAGTACAGCGGGCTATTGTCGACGGTCCGGGATCGTTTACGAAGGGATGGCTGCCGGACCGCCGAGAGTTGCGAGTTCGAAACTCGATCCAATCAAAGATCGTCGCGTTTGTGGTGGCCGATGCACGTTGAAATCTGTCGTGGCCTCAAATGTCCTCACGTTGGCGTCGTGTGGTTGGTAGGTAGTTAATAAACGTTATACTGAAGCAGCACAACTAGATTCTATAGAATTCTATTCTATATTGTTTTGTTTTACTACTATTCTATAGGAACTTCTCTATAGAAATATATTTCTATAGAATCAGAGTTCGTTTTCTCAATAGAAATTTATAGAAATTTTTTTTATATAGAAACGAAATTTTCTCTATAGAATTTTATGAAACTCTATAAACTTTTTTCGTAAGGTGTTAAGAACGCAATACGGCAAAGTTTAGTCTTTAGTAGTCAATAATACAGAAGCTTCAAAAATGACTAGTGATAGTTTATAGCTATTTCAGAGGAACAAAACGGTGTCACCAGGGCGAAAATTAAAACCGAGTTTAAGTTTGTTATCTTTGAATAATCGCCAATAGCCCCTTGCGTTGCTCCAGTGCGATGTTAATTCACCTATCTACATAACTTAAAATCTAGTTTATCACCAAGCCCCCGTTGTGTTGCTCCATCACGACGTTAATTAAAATACCTACCTAGTTTATCACCATTTGGCGTTTCTGTTAATTGACGCTGACCAATCAAATAGCATTACATCAATTCGGTAGGTAGGCGTTTTAATTAAAGTCGCACTTGGAGCAACAAAACAGGCTATTGGCGACTGTCCGGGTTGTATCCAGAAAGAAAAGATCCGAGGACACCACCTTGTCTCTTTTGAACCACGGTCCGATGACGAGGTCGACACCTGAGCGGGCACCCCACTCTCGAAACTTCCACACCACGCCAACGTGAGGACATCTGAGGCCACGACGGATTAAACGAGCACCAGCCTCCGCGTACATGACGGTCTTTAGTTGGACTTAGTTTCTAGCTCGCAACTCTCCGGTTCCTAATCTAATACTCTACCAACTGCTACCACAGCCTTAGCATGACAGAAAAAGCATCTTTCATAAAATATATTAAGGAAACATTTTTCAGAGAAGAAACACGAGATTAATTCTTTCCGAATGCTGCCCCTTCAGATAGTGCACCCCGGGCTACTGACCCTGTCACCTCTCTCCCCTTAGCCAATGCACATTCAAAAGGATGAAGTTGGGGGTTTATGATGTAAGGGCCATATTTACAAGAGATATTACACGAGATACAGTATAAAGTAATGAATATACACACAAAGTTTTACTGACTCAGAAAAGGTAAATACACCCGGTGAGGAATCGAACCTGCGCCACCTACAACTCGAAGATTGCTATCGCAATGGGCATACATGCCAATGAGCCACGAAGCCCCCGGTTGAGTTTTGGTTTGTTGGTTTTATGGAGCAAGGGCCATACTTCGTCAGACAAGATATGCAGTATCAAGTAATAGACATACACGCACAATGAAAGGTTTTACTGACACAGGAGAGAGGAATACACCCAGGGAGGAATAAACCTGACAGGAATTGAACCTACGCCGCCTACAGGTTGCTAGTGCAGTGATCCACTGAGCCACGACGCCCCGGATGGACTTTGGAAACCGAAACTCTTTCCATAAACGAAAGAAATTTTCCTTGAAATTAATTAGAAAAACGTGCTAAAACATTTGTCTTCAAGTTAAAGCTCTGATTTAGTGTACCCAAATCGGACGGATGCTTCTTTTAAGCCAGTATCATCTTTCATGTACGAATTAGCAGTGAGCATTATCTCCGTCGCCACTCGATCCAGGGAAAAGGCTGTGAACTATGACACTTTCTTCAGTGTGGTTTACGTAGCACTCGTCAACACACGATAAACGCATTCGTCCTTCGCGTACTTTAACAAGAGCGATAAGTGATATTTCCTAATGCATGACTTCTTCCACCAGAATTCTAAGGGTACGCGAGCGCCGACGATTTTTGCCTTTACGAGGGGTGTAGTAATCACATAACAGGGCGTATTCAGAGAGGGAGAACTCGGGTGGAGCACCCCCGAAACGTTCTTGGTGTTACGGGACTGAATTATTTAAATGCCGAGTTAGGTTAATTTACGTAAATCGAAGGGTTGCCCATAAAAAGAAGCATGATCTGAAAATTGTTAAATGTCTGCAAACGATATGCTCCTTTTGGGGGTCGCCGTGGCACAGTGGGTTAACCTGCTGCGCTTGAGCAATCTGATTTGTGGGCGGCGCAAGTTCCAGTTCCTCTCTGGGTGTAGTTCTCCCCTTTGACAGTAAAACTGTATGTCCATTCACTTGACGTTGTCTGTCTTGTGTTTGCGCCATAAAACCCAACTAAAACCAACCAGACGAAATTATTTTCAGAATACGGGCTTGTAACGTATACAGTTATAATGTCTCGTGCACTGACATGCAAAACATTAGGAATGCAATTATTTTTAAGGGGCTGCGGTAGCCCGGTTGGAAGAGTAACGGATTAGCAACCGGATGGTTGCGAGTTCGAATCCAACCAAAGACCGTCCTTATACAAAGGGGACTGGTGCACGTTAAATCTGTCCTGCCTCAAATGTCCTCACGTTTGCGTGATGTGGGAGTTTGTATAGCGGGTTGCCAGCTCAGGTGTTGACATCGTCATCAGATTGTGGATCAAAATGAGAGGTTGTCCTCGGATCTTTCCTATGGGATTGATCCCGAACCGATGCTAATAGCCCTTTGTGTTTCTCCAGTTCGACGTAAAATTCAACTACCTATCTAAAGAAAGTCAACTTCTACACTATATGGACAAAAGTATTTGGACACTGCAGAAAATCAGGTTGTTTTTCCTGGTTAGGACTAGGCCCATTGCTTTATGTACTTGGTATCATGAACGTGTACCTCGACGTTCTGGATAATTCGGCCTTGTCTACACTATGGCAATACTACGGCGATGATGGTTGTTGCTTCCAACACGATCGAGCTCCATGTCATACTGCAAAATGTATGCTGGACTGGTTTCCTGAAAATGAGGTGAATTTGCTTGACTGGCCTGCTCAGAGCCCCGATCTCAATCCTATCGGGCACTTGTGGGACGAACTGGAGCTACGGGTACGACACCGCCACCCACGTCCATCTTCACAACAATCTCTTCTCAGCCTTGCAAGAGGCATGGCGAGCTATTCCTGCCCAGACTTATAGAGAACTTGTGGAAAGTATGCCTCGCCGTGTTGCAGCTGTAATGCAAAAGGAGGGCCTACCCGTTACTCAATAGAATAATAAAGCACTTTTTCTGAAAAACATGCAGTATCCAAATACTTTTGTCCATATAGCGTAGATGTTACTTCTCGTCAGAAGAAAATTGAACCACATCTGGACAAACCAGTACCTCGTCATCAGAAAAAACTAACCACATCTGATGGACGTGATATCTCGTCATTAGAAGAAAACCGACCAGATATTTCCACGTCACCATAACAAAACAGGCAATACCTTGATGACGAAACATCTCGTCATTACCAAAATCGGTCAGATCATGACGGACGAGATATCTCGTCGAAACCACTTGGAGGGTTGAGCTATCTCATGGAACACTCCCGCTCCTACCCAGAAAACACCCGATCCCGCACGAGCCCCAACTTCCCAGACGACGAAAGCGGACGACACCCGATCTAGATGTTACACATTCCGACCAGAGAACGACCCTCCCCGTGGCGCAAACGATTTCCCGTCTGGAAACCATAAATAAAACCCACCAGGTACGACCTGCCCATCGGAGTAGAATACCAAGAGAGAACCAGAAAAAAAATAAAGACAAACGATTCCTCGTTCTCGAGCGGACACCGAGATCTCGAAAAAGCCATGTGCCACCCTCCTCCAGAAGAACCCTCGCCGAAGACAGCCTCTTTTGATTAATGAACCCTGCGGAGTCCCGGATGTGGTTCGGGCAGGGATTTTCTTCGTCCCTGTTTTCTCGGTCTTATCTATTTATTTGTTTTTAATCTGGCGGAGCTATGGGCGAGGGGCTATCCGCCATAATGCGGTATCCGCGGATGGGTCCGATATTAGATTCTGCCCATGGGCGTTGGAGAGTGACATTTGGCCTCGGAATACAAATTGAATTTTTTGAGGGGGATTGTGATTGATAACGGTGTCCTTCCCCTCCCACGCAGAATACAACAAACAGGGTCTTTGCAATGTCCTACGGAATGGATGCTACAAACTGGAAAACATGGACGATACGTAGACAAGAAAACCTGTGAATATATAATACTGAGATCTATCCATATAAAACAGAGTTGGCATCTGTCTGTCCTCTATACAAATCTACACCGTTTGACCAATCTACACCAAATTTGGTGCACTTATTCTTTGGAACCCTGCGGTTAACGTAGGCTCACATTAATCCCCGTTCTGTTTTTCTTGGGTGTGCAGAGGGGTGTAACGTCCCGTCATCCTGGACAGAACACTTGCTAGGGGGCGCTCTCTCTGGTCTGGCTGTGCAGATGACGTCAGAGTTAACATCTACAGGAGTCGCCTCTCAAGATGACCTTGGAGGTTTTTTAGACTTGTAGAGTGGTACAATCGTGCGGTTGCGCTGAAAATCGCTCAGTATCATATCGTTTATGTATCCCGTCTGTAAATTTTTAAACTAGCTTTATTATTGGAATATAAATTTTTATATAATACAAGATTATTTTTATAGAAAGTGGTCTTTTTTTATCGTTGATATGGTACAGGGGGCTAAAGACAATTCGAAATCCTCATAAGAATAACATTGCTTATTTATACGATCAATGTCAGACCAATTTACACTAAATTTGGTACATTCATCGTGTAGAATCTTGCGGGACACAGGCTATATATTAACCCCGTTCGATTTGTCTTGGGTCTGCAGGGGGGCTAAAAACAATTCGAAATCTTCATAGGAATAATATTGAGTAATATTACGATGAATTATAAACAATTCAACCCGAGCAACGCCTGGTAATTCATCTAGTGCTATATATTATACACTGGCCTACAAAACAAGGTTTTCAGATGCTACTTTGAAGTGAATTCACCCTTTATGAGGGAAAATGATGCAAATTAAACATAGGGAGTTACCGATTGGTTGATTGTTTTGGGGGTTTGTGACACGAGTGCCATATTTGGCCAAGCTGCGCCAAAAACAAGATAGACCGTCAAGTAATTGTTGAAAGCATGGAGAGGAGAAAATAGAGAGATCGCCTGGGCATCTTGGGTCGCGATTTCCATGTTACCAGAGTCAAACACCATGGGAAAAGAATATATCACTAGGGTACCTCGGGTTCGTGAAGCCCGAACACACCTAAAGAAGTGCCCCCGAGCGGTGGAAATTGTCGGAGAATAATACTAGGAACAAGGTCTTTACCAAAGGAATAGATACTACAAACTGGAAAACATGGACTATATGTGGACAAGAAAAACGCGTATATATAAAACTGATGCTATGTATTATGTACTGGCGTACGAAACTTAAGGAACACAGTAAGGTTTTCAGATGCTACTTTGCAGTCAAGTGATCTGGATGTGGAAAAATGACACAAGGTACATCGAGAGTTTGAACCGATGAAACAAAAGACTACAAGAACAGAAGCAAACAGTGGAAGAAGTCTTTGAGCTGAAGTGGTGAAACTACACTGGATGCCATGAGACAGGGTAATTGAAAACTTATAGTAACTGAAAAAATATAGGTCCTTCGAAGGCTGTATGTCCAACTCGAACACTGATGCACCACGTTTCCATACAGAGAATGAGATTACGGATAAGTTTTTGCAGACCCATTTGCATTACAATGAAAGCAATATTTATTATTTTGATTATTTTATTTGGTGGTGGTATTTTAATTAACGTCGCACTGGAGCAACACAAGGGACTATTGGCGACGTCCGAGGATAACACCTCGTTATTTTGAACCACGATCATATGGCGAGGTGAGAAAGGAGCTCTTCCTAACAAGATGCGTGCCGAAGTGATGGTCGGACTATATATAACAGCAACCCAATAGAACAAAAGAAAAAAAATTAAAGATAAAGAAGGGTTGAAATAAGAAATCGAAACCAACAAATCACGAAATCAGCTGGAATTCAATTTAATAGTAATAAAATGCTCAGGCAGTTATGCGGATCTCTGTTCCAACAACAGTTTTCTTCCTTTCTTTTGTATTGGAAGAGGGATATCTTGAGGTCTAATCAATTTTTTAAGTTTTCCAGGGTAACGATGGGGTAAGGGTAACGATGAAGAGGAATTCAATTCAATTTAGCGACATAGCCGGGATGAGTGGGGGAAAGTCCTATTTCATTTGTTGGAAAAGTCTTAAACTTTATCGAAACTTTTATCAAATGAAAAGGGGGGGGATCCCTTTGAGATAAAGGGTTGGGGGAAAGAGGGGGAAATCGCTTTTCTGCAGGAGAGAAATAAACTGGAAGGCACGTAAACGGTTTTTTTTGTTCTTGGTGCGGGATTTTTTGCGCCCTTCTTGACCTGGTCAGTTCATAATCGATCGACACTCGAAGCATTTCCCCCGTATGTT
The DNA here is from genome assembly GCA_933210815.1 of Meta bourneti. Taxonomy (NCBI): domain Eukaryota; kingdom Metazoa; phylum Arthropoda; class Arachnida; order Araneae; family Tetragnathidae; genus Meta; species Meta bourneti. The sequence goes on from OW119931.1 coordinate 16,370,847, forward strand.
CGTTCCGAGGGTATTGTTTTTGTTCGATAGCGACCACCGTTGATGGAATGATGTTCTTAAGGGTACCCTTTGAACAATTTTTTTGTTTTCATGTGTAGCAAAATTTTTAGTATACTATATTGAAATGTGCATAAAATGAATATTTTAGGCGAAAAAATTTAATTTTACAAAAGCAATAATTCAGAAATTTAATTTTTTTGAAAAAAAAAATCAACATTTTAAAATCCCTACTACTTTTTTAAATATCTTTTTAGAATTTTTTTTACACTTTTCTTTTCATTGATGTATTTTACACAATTCTATGTATTTTACACAATTCTATGCATGGGTTTGCATGTATTCTGATTATTTATTTTCTAGAATTTTTTTCTAAAAAATACTGTGAAAAACTATAAAACAAGAATATTTTAGTTTGTCAATTTAAAAAAAACTTTTCATCCAAATTCTTATCCCATGCACACAATTGTCAAATATACTATTATGAACTACTATAAAAAGTTTCAATCCTCTAAATTAAATTTTAAAAAAAGCCTTAGCAATTTGAGTACTTCATAGTCATCAAAAACAGAAAGCTGAGAAAAAGCCATTTAAAGTTTTAATTTTTGGTTTCGGTTTTTTATATTCAAGAGAAAAAAAACTTAAATAACTCTTAAAATAATGTTGCTAGAACTACGAAATTTTGCACACATATTCAGAAGGGTTGTATAGTTAAAATAAAGCAATAAAATTATCGATATTTTGGTCATTTTAAGCGTACCGTGTCAAGACACCGGTGGTTGAAAATTACCTGGTGTTGTCCTCGGATCTTTCCCTTCGGGTTTGATGCAGGACCGTCGCCAATAGCCCGTTGAGTGGCTCCAATGCGACGTTAATTAAAATACTTAGCTACCTACCTCAAAAAAGACCGAAGTTTTAAAAAATACTACAAACGCCAAATCTCGATAAATACGAAAACCTTTCTGTAATAGGCACAGCGGTAGCCCAGTTGGAAGAGCAAGGGAAGGTTCCGAGTTCAATCTGTCGTGGCCTCAAATGTCTTCACATTGGCGTGGTGGGGAAGTTTGGAGAGTGTGGTTCCAGTTCAGTTGTTGACCTCGTCATCTGACGTGAAAAATGGGAATGGGGCCCTTGGGAATTGAATCCCGGATAGCCATTAATACTACGTTGTGTTGCTCCAGTGCGACGTTGATTACCTACAAATATAAAATCTCGATAAACACGAAAACCTTAATCAAATTGGTAGTAAAAAATGAAGAACTTCAAAAACAAGGTCTGATAGAGATTAAAAATTCGCGGAAAAAGTAGGTTGTCATTCTTGGGTGAAGTCATGTCTATGTTTAAATTGTAAAATATAGTGTATGAAATCAATGTCCAGTAAGGGAAAAACATGTTTGAATGATAAAATTAGTTCTTCAATGGTCTGTCAGTATAAGATGAGTAACCCCAAATTGGCTGAAAATTTCTGAATCCCGTTAAATGTGTCGAACTGAAGGTAGGTAGGTATTTCAATTAACGTTGGCACTGGAGCTATTAGCGACGGTTCGGGATCAAACCCAAACGGAAAGATCCAAGGACAACACCACGTAATTTTGAACCACGGTCAATTTTTTTTTTGGTATTTTTTTTTTGGTATTTTTTTTTTTTTTAATTAACGTCACACTGGAGCAACACAACGGGCTATTGGTGACGGTCCGGGATCAATCCCAAAGGGAAAGATCCGAGGACAACACCACGTAATTTTGAACCACGGTCAGATGACGAGGCAACACCTGAGCTGGCACCCCACTCTCCAAACTTCCACACCACACCAAGAACCACGGTCAAAAGGAGGTAGCACCTGAGCTGGCACCCCATTCTCCAAACTCCCACACAACGCGAGGACATTTAAGGCCAGTAGTATACACCCCCCCCCCCGTATAGGACACGGAAGTGACGTCATACCACGTGACCCGAAGTGGGCGGGGCCAAGTGACATCACAGCGTGACGTCATCGAAAAGCGGAAGTGACGTATTGTTTGTTTACATTTGGATTTTTTTTGTCATCGACTTCGTGCAGGCGTTTCAAGATGGCGTCGTTTCGTTACCATGGTGACGAATCACTCGTAGTGTCATCTGGTGGAGAAATTCGAAACTCTATTATTTTTAATTAAAAAGGAGTTTCTTGGATTCGAACCCGGGACCATAGGATCCGAAGTCAAGTGCGCTATCCGTTAGGCTGTAAGAGAGTTAACTTAAGATGGTGAATTAATGTAGTGTTTCTCTCTCTTTTGAACTTGTATTTTTTCTTAGTATTAGGAATGGGTTATTTTTAGAAAATGGTTTGAATAATTGCATAGGGGTTTTAATAAATGCTTTTTCAAAACGACTTATGGCGCCATCTAGTGATTTTAAAAGTAATTAATCTAAGGAACGAATTGATTTCTTAATGTTTTTACTTTATTCATGACCAGTGACGTCAGTGTGTTTACGTTTGGGACTTGGATTTTTTTCCTTCTGAGATTTCGATGTGACGTCACGAGTATGTCCATCGAGCACGTCTGAACTTGAAAAAAGCCAAGTCTGAACTTGAAAAAGCCTACTCACAGTACATTTCCTTACAAGATTTAATTTTGTGTTGGTGAACCGTTATAAAGATGGTAAGGACTGTATGGGTGCCCATAATGACAACGATTTGGATCTTTATGCACCCCATAGCGTCTGTTTCATTTGGACAGAAAAGGCAATTTGTGTTTTCTAGAAAGAACTACAATTCTTTAAAAATTGTTCTGGAAATGGAAGCTTGCTTGTGATGAAGTATCCAATTTTGGTTTCACAGCTTGCCCCGTGGGAATGCATTATGCCCTAGAATAAACTTAACGTTTCGTAAAATCCTTGTATAAAGCAGCGATAAACCACTGATGTGCCCCCCGAACTAGAACTCAGTGACGTACACTAGACGATATTTGGACAACGTTGCAATTGATCTTTGCCTTTCAGAATAGTATTTTTATAAATGCTTACATCTTGTTGTTTTTAAATAAATTTTTAGCGTGTCTTACCACATATACTGTATTTTGGATTATTTGGGTTTTTTTATTACCATGGTTTTATAAATTTTCTTTTAAAATGCAAGATCTGAAATGAAATTTTTCTTTCCTATATAGATTTATGGTTTTTTTTAAGTTAGATGTTTTTACTCAAAAATTAATTATACATTAGATGCTATAACACCTATTTTATAGCAGAAATTTTGTTTTAAAATAATAATATACACTTAAGTAAGAGTAAAAATTTTTGAAACTTTACAAGACAAATACTATGAATATTTTTTCTTGTACATTTGAAGAAGTTATAATAGTATAAAACCCATTTATTCTATAAATCTAACTTAAATGTTATTTTTTAATTAATCTTTCCTTGCATATTATTTTTTGCTTTGAATAAATCTTCATAAATTTTAGTGATTTAATTTATATTATATAGATTTACAAACCTGTTTTTGGATGAAATATAAGGATTTTATATTTTAAAAATTAATGTTTTTACTTAAAATTAATTATATATTAAATACTATTACACGTATTTTTAATGTTGAAGATTTTTAGAAAACATTTTACAATTGAAACATATACATTAAATATTATGACAAACACTTAAATGCAGATCCATAAGGGAATATTGGAAATCTTTTTAATGCTTACACCTTTCTATTTTAAATAAACTTTTGCTTGTCTTACCACATACACTGTATTTTGGATTATTTGGGGTTTTTTTTTATTACCATGGTCTTATAAATTTTCTTTTAAAATGCACGATCTGAAATGAAATTTTCCTTGATTTTGAGATTTACTCAAAAATTAATTATACATTAGATGCTATAGCACATATTTTATTGCAGAATTTTTTAATATTATACACATAAGTGAGCGTAAAAATTTTTGAAACTTTACAAGACCCATATTATGAACATGTTTCCTTACACATTTGAAGTAGTGAAAAATAGTATTAAAACCCTTTATCCTGTAAAATATAAATTAAATATTATTTTTATTTAATCTTTCCTTGCATATTATTGTTTACTTTAAATACATTTTCATTCATTTTAGTGATTTTATTTATATTATAAAGATTTATAAAACTGTTTTTAACGAAATTTTCTTTGATATAAGGATTTATATTTTAAAAGTTAGATGTTTTTTACACAAAAATTAATTATATATCAAATACTATTGCACGTATTATAACATTGAAGATTTTTAGAAAGCGTTTAACAATTGAGAGAGATATATACTTTAAATATTATTACAAACATTTAAATGCAATTTGCTTTTTATTTTTTAATTTTACAATTGAGACATTTTGAAAAGTTTGATTCTTAAAGTGCGTTTTATGCATAGTAAAAAAAAATATTATAAAAAACCTGTAAGAGTAAAAAGAATTTTATACATTGAAACTTTACAAGACTCATACCATGTTTCCTTGCACATTTGAAGTAGTGAAATATAGAATTAAAAACCATTTGTCCCTGAAGTTCTAAATTAAAAGTTATTTTTCTTTAATGCTTTTGCAAAACCACACATTTTACTATATATGAACTTCCTTTTATTTATTTGAAAACCTTATGCACATCGTACAATTTAAAATTGCACAGCAAAATACCAATACTGTACGAAGCTATGAAGTATTTTACAAGATACTTTGGTACTGTTTTCTTAATTTTAAGTGTTCTACATTGCTATATTAAATGGATAGTTAGTGGGTTTTCTGTTTTTGAAAATAATGTGTGCACATCTGTGCTGCAAAGCAAATTAACTTTTGCCTTTTTCTTGATATTTAATGCATAATCTAAATATTTACTCACACCGCTGATAGTTTTACCCATGAGTAAAATTAAATAATAACTGAAAATTTTAAGTATTAATGTGAATTTTAAAATGAACAAAAATTATTGAAATAATGGATTAAATCTGAATTCTATGTATTCTTAAAACAATCTCTGCAAATCCAGCAGACAATTCTTAAACAGATTGAAGGAAACCACATGGAAACAAAGTAAATTAGAACACTTTTTAATAGTAAAAACATTATGATTAATATTTTTACAAAAATAATACATTGTAGTAAAAAAAGAACTTATTTTTACATACTTACATTTTTTTAAGAGACTTATTTCCGACAAGCCAATTATTCAATGCCATCACCTCAGCTATGGGCAATGCAAATTATTTTTGTGATGACCACATTATAGTTTTTGGATATCTTTGTTGCTACTTAGAGCATAAAATGCATCGAATTTGGGAAACCCATATTGTTCTAAGTTGATATTCGGAATATTCAATGCATCTAAGCGTTTCTTTTCCACACAACCACCTTTGTAAGCAATTAGGTACTGAGTGACCCTCTTGGTCTGCTCGTAATATTCTAAAAGCTTAGAGTCTAGATTTTTCTAAGGGAGCACAATTTGCTATGTCATGGGACAGAAATGAAGTGCACATACGTAATTTTTAACATATCACACAGTTGTACGATCTTTGGCACTCAGTTTATGCTTAGACGATAAGTTAAAACGAATACTTGAAGCTACTTGCGACTTTTTACAGCGATGTATGCGTATTTACGTACTAAGAAACTTTCTTGAATCTGAAATTCATCAAAATGCACAATTGCACAAATATTAATCATTGCTATTGAAAAGCGTTAGCTGTTCTTGGAAAAATAATTGTAAACTGGAGGCCACGAAGAACTGGACTATATAACACCATACACTTACTAATCAGTAAAGTTAAAATTTATCTTTTGCGTTCCATAGTTACTCACAAAAGATAAGACTAAGTGAAGAATGTACATACTCAGAAAACATGGTGTTTGTGATAATGTGCGAAATAAAATTTTGTGTTATAATACAAGATTTTAACGAAAGGATATACTTAAATGTGCGTGTGATTTTTTGACTCTACCACGTTTATGCGCTGAATGCAATTCAATTCTACGACTAAATTTGAGCAAGAAAAAAAATATAACCAAATATAATTTATAAGAGAAACGTATTTTGACTTTCTTTAAAATGAGAACTTTAAAGTATACTGAATTCTCTTGATTCTGCAGTTTTATTTTTTCTAAAATTACATCAACAAATTGAATTATTTTATTTGTGTGCACACACAAGTCTTTGCCTCTGTTGAAAGGAAACTAGTATCTTTGACAAGTATCAGATTTTTAAAAATTAATTCAGAGAAGAACCTTTTTTCATGGGATTTAACTCAATCTGCTCCATAATTTTACCCTTAAGAGTAATAGAGCATATTATAGTTTTTAAGGAAAATGAATAACCATTATGCAAATTTGAAGCCAAAAGTTCCAAGCATGTCTATGCGCCTATCTACGTTTAGAGATTGACCAACGCACAGACGTTGACATTAGGGACCTAGCCGTAAACGGATCGTATTATACTGAACGATTATACCGGTGTCTTGGACGTGATCAGGTGCTATTGGTGTGGCGAAGGGCTTGAAAATTGGTAAAAAGATGTAGTGAGACACAAACACAAAGTTTTATCCAAAATGTTTGGTAGCCCATAGATGAAATTGTACAGGTGCTGGATGAAATCAACAATACCAATGGTTTTATAAAAAAAAACGATGTATAGCTTTACCCCTTAGACAACGACAAGGACGAACGACTTTGTAAAATTTGCAAGGAATCGGAAAATGAATGCTACTTTACAGCCTTGCGGTCATCTGGTGACATGCATGAGATGTACGAAGAGTCTTTCAACGTGTCCTATGTATCGAACCAATATTTTACATAAAATTAAAACGTACATTTGTTACTAAACTCTATTTATTAGTACATGTAGTAGATGCAATTTCAAGTGATATACTGAACATGGTGAGGAAGAAAATCCAATTGTAAAAGGGTGGTATTGAGTTGAAAGTTATTAAATTGGCAAAAGTGCTTCAGTAAGAAGATTAGTAAGGAAGTTTGAGACTCTAAAACCCTAAAACTCTTTATTAAGGAAAAAAATCGTGTAGGAAAGACTTATACACCCTTATAAATATATTGACTATTTTAATTATTAGTCGTTTGTTCATTATATGTTAAACCTATTTACTAAAGAATTTTAAAGGGTGCCTTAAACAGGAGTTACTAAATGCTTTAGGAAAGATGTGTAAATGTACTCTGTAATGCAAGAGAGAATGCTTGAATTAAATATTCATTTTGAGTGTTTCCTTCTTGTAGTGGGGGGCTTATTAATAGTACTTTTGTTAGAGCATTTTAAAATATTTCACACTTTAAAAGAATTATTTATATTTATTTTTTATTAATTTTTAAAACTTTTTAACTTTACTGCTTAACTTTTTTATTGTTACTGCACTTTTCTAAATCAAAATATATTTTACCTAAGTTTCGAGTAATGAACCCAAGGAGAAATAGGACATAGATATACATGCAAATGATATTTTATCTAAAATTACTATATTTGTAATCCAGGCATTCTTTTCAGAAAACATTCATTTTCACAAGAATTTTCGAAACATCCTGAATAATCTTAGACCTATTTTTATAGTAGAAAAAACATTAAGCAGTAAAAAACCAATTAAAAAAGTTAAACAGTAAAAAAAGTTAAATAGAAAAAATTAACCAATAAAAAGTTAAACAGTGAAAAAAAGTTAAACAGGAAAAAAATTTAAACAGTAAAAAAAAATGTTAAAGAGAAAAAGTTAAACAGTAAAAAAAGTTAAACAGTAAAAAAGTTAAACAGTAAAAAAAGTTAAACTTAAAAAGTTAAACAGTAAAAAAGTTAAGCAGTAAAATAAAGTTAAACAGTAACAATAAAAAAGTTAAGCAGTAAAGTTAAAAAGTTTTAAAAATTAATAAAAAATAAATATAAATAATTCTTTTAAAGTGTGAAATATTTTAAAATGCTCTAACAAAAGTACTATTAATAAGCCCCCCACTACAAGAAGGAAACACTCAAAATGAATATTTAATTCAAGCATTCTCTCTTGCATTACAGAGTACATTTACACATCTTTCCTAAAGCATTTAGTAACTCCTGTTTAAGGCACCCTTTAAAATTCTTTAGTAAATAGGTTTAACATATAATGAACAAACGACTAATAATTAAAATAGTCAATATATTTATAAGGGTGTATAAGTCTTTCCTACACGATTTTTTTCCTTAATAAAGAGTTTTAGGGTTTTAGAGTCTCAAACTTCCTTACTAATCTTCTTACTGAAGCACTTTTGCCAATTTAATAACTTTCAACTCAATACCACCCTTTTACAATTGGATTTTCTTCCTCACCATGTTCAGTATATCACTTGAAATTGCATCTACTACATGTACTAATAAATAGAGTTTAGTAACAAATGTACGTTTTAATTTTATGTAAAATATTGGTTCGATACATAGGACACGTTGAAAGACTCTTCGTACATCTCATGCATGTCACCAGATGACCGCAAGGCTGTAAAGTAGCATTCATTTTCCGATTCCTTGCAAATTTTACAAAGTCGTTCGTCCTTGTCGTTGTCTAAGGGGTAAAGCTATACATCGTTTTTTTTTTATAAAACCATTGGTATTGTTGATTTCATCCAGCACCTGTACAATTTCATCTATGGGCTACCAAACATTTTGGATAAAACTTTGTGTTTGTGTCTCACTACATCTTTTTACCAATTTTCAAGCCCTTCGCCACACCAATAGCACCTGATCACGTCCAAGACACCGGTATAATCGTTCAGTATAATACGATCCGTTTACGGCTAGGTCCCTAATGTCAACGTCTGTGCGTTGGTCAATCTCTAAACGTAGATAGGCGCATAGACATGCTTGGAACTTTTGGCTTCAAATTTGCATAATGGTTATTCATTTTCCTTAAAAACTATAATATGCTCTATTACTCTTAAGGGTAAAATTATGGAGCAGATTGAGTTAAATCCCATGAAAAAAGGTTCTTCTCTGAATTAATTTTTAAAAATCTGATACTTGTCAAAGATACTAGTTTCCTTTCAACAGAGGCAAAGACTTGTGTGTGTGCACACAAATAAAATAATTCAATTTGTTGATGTAATTTTAGAAAAAATAAAACTGCAGAATCAAGAGAATTCAGTATACTTTAAAGTTCTCATTTTAAAGAAAGTCAAAATACGTTTCTCTTATAAATTATATTTGGTTATATTTTTTTTCTTGCTCAAATTTAGTCGTAGAATTGAATTGCATTCAGCGCATAAACGTGGTAGAGTCAAAAAATCACACGCACATTTAAGTATATCCTTTCGTTAAAATCTTGTATTATAACACAAAATTTTATTTCGCACATTATCACAAACACCATGTTTTCTGAGTATGTACATTCTTCACTTAGTCTTATCTTTTGTGAGTAACTATGGAACGCAAAAGATAAATTTTAACTTTACTGATTAGTAAGTGTATGGTGTTATATAGTCCAGTTCTTCGTGGCCTCCAGTTTACAATTATTTTTCCAAGAACAGCTAACGCTTTTCAATAGCAATGATTAATATTTGTGCAATTGTGCATTTTGATGAATTTCAGATTCAAGAAAGTTTCTTAGTACGTAAATACGCATACATCGCTGTAAAAAGTCGCAAGTAGCTTCAAGTATTCGTTTTAACTTATCGTCTAAGCATAAACTGAGTGCCAAAGATCGTACAACTGTGTGATATGTTAAAAATTACGTATGTGCACTTCATTTCTGTCCCATGACATAGCAAATTGTGCTCCCTTAGAAAAATCTAGACTCTAAGCTTTTAGAATATTACGAGCAGACCAAGAGGGTCACTCAGTACCTAATTGCTTACAAAGGTGGTTGTGTGGAAAAGAAACGCTTAGATGCATTGAATATTCCGAATATCAACTTAGAACAATATGGGTTTCCCAAATTCGATGCATTTTATGCTCTAAGTAGCAACAAAGATATCCAAAAACTATAATGTGGTCATCACAAAAATAATTTGCATTGCCCATAGCTGAGGTGATGGCATTGAATAATTGGCTTGTCGGAAATAAGTCTCTTAAAAAAATGTAAGTATGTAAAAATAAGTTCTTTTTTTACTACAATGTATTATTTTTGTAAAAATATTAATCATAATGTTTTTACTATTAAAAAGTGTTCTAATTTACTTTGTTTCCATGTGGTTTCCTTCAATCTGTTTAAGAATTGTCTGCTGGATTTGCAGAGATTGTTTTAAGAATACATAGAATTCAGATTTAATCCATTATTTCAATAATTTTTGTTCATTTTAAAATTCACATTAATACTTAAAATTTTCAGTTATTATTTAATTTTACTCATGGGTAAAACTATCAGCGGTGTGAGTAAATATTTAGATTATGCATTAAATATCAAGAAAAAGGCAAAAGTTAATTTGCTTTGCAGCACAGATGTGCACACATTATTTTCAAAAACAGAAAACCCACTAACTATCCATTTAATATAGCAATGTAGAACACTTAAAATTAAGAAAACAGTACCAAAGTATCTTGTAAAATACTTCATAGCTTCGTACAGTATTGGTATTTTGCTGTGCAATTTTAAATTGTACGATGTGCATAAGGTTTTCAAATAAATAAAAGGAAGTTCATATATAGTAAAATGTGTGGTTTTGCAAAAGCATTAAAGAAAAATAACTTTTAATTTAGAACTTCAGGGACAAATGGTTTTTAATTCTATATTTCACTACTTCAAATGTGCAAGGAAACATGGTATGAGTCTTGTAAAGTTTCAATGTATAAAATTCTTTTTACTCTTACAGGTTTTTTATAATATTTTTTTTTACTATGCATAAAACGCACTTTAAGAATCAAACTTTTCAAAATGTCTCAATTGTAAAATTAAAAAATAAAAAGCAAATTGCATTTAAATGTTTGTAATAATATTTAAAGTATATATCTCTCTCAATTGTTAAACGCTTTCTAAAAATCTTCAATGTTATAATACGTGCAATAGTATTTGATATATAATTAATTTTTGTGTAAAAAACATCTAACTTTTAAAATATAAATCCTTATATCAAAGAAAATTTCGTTAAAAACAGTTTTATAAATCTTTATAATATAAATAAAATCACTAAAATGAATGAAAATGTATTTAAAGTAAACAATAATATGCAAGGAAAGATTAAATAAAAATAATATTTAATTTATATTTTACAGGATAAAGGGTTTTAATACTATTTTTCACTACTTCAAATGTGTAAGGAAACATGTTCATAATATGGGTCTTGTAAAGTTTCAAAAATTTTTACGCTCACTTATGTGTATAATATTAAAAAATTCTGCAATAAAATATGTGCTATAGCATCTAATGTATAATTAATTTTTGAGTAAATCTCAAAATCAAGGAAAATTTCATTTCAGATCGTGCATTTTAAAAGAAAATTTATAAGACCATGGTAATAAAAAAAAAACCCAAATAATCCAAAATACAGTGTATGTGGTAAGACAAGCAAAAGTTTATTTAAAATAGAAAGGTGTAAGCATTAAAAAGATTTCCAATATTCCCTTATGGATCTGCATTTAAGTGTTTGTCATAATATTTAATGTATATGTTTCAATTGTAAAATGTTTTCTAAAAATCTTCAACATTAAAAATACGTGTAATAGTATTTAATATATAATTAATTTTAAGTAAAAACATTAATTTTTAAAATATAAAATCCTTATATTTCATCCAAAAACAGGTTTGTAAATCTATATAATATAAATTAAATCACTAAAATTTATGAAGATTTATTCAAAGCAAAAAATAATATGCAAGGAAAGATTAATTAAAAAATAACATTTAAGTTAGATTTATAGAATAAATGGGTTTTATACTATTATAACTTCTTCAAATGTACAAGAAAAAATATTCATAGTATTTGTCTTGTAAAGTTTCAAAAATTTTTACTCTTACTTAAGTGTATATTATTATTTTAAAACAAAATTTCTGCTATAAAATAGGTGTTATAGCATCTAATGTATAATTAATTTTTGAGTAAAAACATCTAACTTAAAAAAAACCATAAATCTATATAGGAAAGAAAAATTTCATTTCAGATCTTGCATTTTAAAAGAAAATTTATAAAACCATGGTAATAAAAAAACCCAAATAATCCAAAATACAGTATATGTGGTAAGACACGCTAAAAATTTATTTAAAAACAACAAGATGTAAGCATTTATAAAAATACTATTCTGAAAGGCAAAGATCAATTGCAACGTTGTCCAAATATCGTCTAGTGTACGTCACTGAGTTCTAGTTCGGGGGGCACATCAGTGGTTTATCGCTGCTTTATACAAGGATTTTACGAAACGTTAAGTTTATTCTAGGGCATAATGCATTCCCACGGGGCAAGCTGTGAAACCAAAATTGGATACTTCATCACAAGCAAGCTTCCATTTCCAGAACAATTTTTAAAGAATTGTAGTTCTTTCTAGAAAACACAAATTGCCTTTTCTGTCCAAATGAAACAGACGCTATGGGGTGCATAAAGATCCAAATCGTTGTCATTATGGGCACCCATACAGTCCTTACCATCTTTATAACGGTTCACCAACACAAAATTAAATCTTGTAAGGAAATGTACTGTGAGTAGGCTTTTTCAAGTTCAGACTTGGCTTTTTTCAAGTTCAGACGTGCTCGATGGACATACTCGTGACGTCACATCGAAATCTCAGAAGGAAAAAAATCCAAGTCCCAAACGTAAACACACTGACGTCACTGGTCATGAATAAAGTAAAAACATTAAGAAATCAATTCGTTCCTTAGATTAATTACTTTTAAAATCACTAGATGGCGCCATAAGTCGTTTTGAAAAAGCATTTATTAAAACCCCTATGCAATTATTCAAACCATTTTCTAAAAATAACCCATTCCTAATACTAAGAAAAAATACAAGTTCAAAAGAGAGAGAAACACTACATTAATTCACCACCTTAAGTTAACTCTCTTACAGCCTAACGGATAGCGCACTTGACTTCGGATCCTATGGTCCCGGGTTCGAATCCAAGAAACTCCTTTTTAATTAAAAATAATAGAGTTTCGAATTTCTCCACCAGATGACACTACGAGTGATTCGTCACCATGGTAACGAAACGACGCCATCTTGAAACGCCTGCACGAAGTCGATGACAAAAAAAATCCAAATGTAAACAAACAATACGTCACTTCCGCTTTTCGATGACGTCACGCTGTGATGTCACTTGGCCCCGCCCACTTCGGGTCACGCTGTGATGTCACTTGGCCCCGCCCACTTCGGGTCACGTGGTATGACGTCACTTCCGTGTCCTATACGGGGGGGGGTATACTACTAAGGCCCCGACAGATTGGACGTGCACCAGCCCCCTTTGTACACGGCGGTCTTTGGTTGGATTCAAACTAGCAACCTATCGGCTGCTAATCCGTTACCGGGGTACAGCGTCCCCTGTCAAACTGAAAGGCTGACGAAATGCAAAGCTTCAAAACCACGATTAATAGAGATTAGAAAAGATCGTTGATGGCCATTTCGGTGGAGGAAAACAACCACCATCATCAGAACAGAAGGTGGAGGTGTTGCACCACCGAAATGGCCATCGACGATCTCTTCTGTTTTTAATCTTTATTCGTCGTTGTTTTGAAGTTTTCTATTTTTTATATAGTTTATTAAGTTTTTCATCTGTTTATCCACTGAAAAGAGGACACAACTGAAGCACAATACAGCAGGTTTTCCGAGTAATCAATGGGACCGCTTTAGCCCTGTTGGAAGAGTAACGAATCCAACCAAAGACCGTCGTGTATCGAGGGAACTGGTGCACGTTAAATCTGTCGTGGCCTCAAATGTCCACGTTGGCATGGTGTGGAACTTTGGAGAGGGGGTGCCAGCTCAGACCGTCGCTAATAGCCCGTTGCTCTAATGCGACGTTAATTAAATATATACCTCATTTCATCTGAATACCTTTTGTAAAGCCTACCGTGTTTTGTATCTATATATTAAACAGTTGTTTTGCGGCGCTTGACTGTTAAGTCGTTGGATATAAGTTAGGCAGTATGTGTTCGATCCAGTTGTGTAATAAATGAATAGAAACCACTCTGATAAAACAGCGTATTCAGAATTCAAAATATATGTTTTGTTTTAACGCTAGTTTTGCTATTTTACAGAATATAACTACATCGATAAGCATCTTTTGTGAATCTAATCCTCTGCTGATGAATAGACTTAGGCGCACTAATAATGCATCATCCTTTGAGATCTCAAACCGCTTTATTTCTGTATATGTCGTGTTTTCAAAGAAAAAGCCTTTGTAGGCAACTGATGCTTTTATGATATGAAGTAAACAATGGCTTTTCATGTATTTATGAGGTATTTAGAAAGGGATCTAGTGTCTTCCGTCCATCAGATATTTATCTTTGTCCCTTTTTCCCATACGCTAATCATTACTTTAAGTGCATATTTTCCAGCATAAACGCATGAACAATAACCACATTCGCTTTCGCCATCTACGCTTTAATGTCTTTTGTTTTGCTTCAATGTCTTTTGGATAAAAGAAGGGAATTATACCAGTCTCGTCGAACGCAGTTTTGCTTTTGGCTTTTACAAATGAAGTGAAAGTGGGTATTTTTGTTAGGGTATTTGGTATTTCAAATAACGTCGCACGGGACCAACACAACGGGCTATTGGCGACGGTCCGGGATCAAACCCGAAGTAAAAGGGGACGCGGTATCCCGGTTGGAAGAGTAACGGATTAGCAATCGGAGGGTTGCGAGTTCGAATCCATCCAAACACCGTCGTGTAAAAAGGGAGCTGGTGCACGTTAGATCTGTCGTGGCCTCAAATGTCCTCACGTTGGCGTGGTGTAGAAGTTTGGAGAGTGGGGTGCCCGCTCAGGTGTGACTTCGCCATCTGACCGTGGTTCAAAATTACGTGGTGTTGTCCTCGGATTTTTTCCCTTCGGGTTTGATCCTGGACCGTCGCCAAGAGTCCGTTTTGTTGCTCCAGTGCGACGTTAATTAGAATACATACCTAAACAAATAAACCAAAGGCAAACCTGGACTTTTGGAACCTTAGGCATACGAAGCTAATGCTGTTCTGTCCAAAAAATTTAGGAATTTATAATGAAGATAATTCAGAAATTTATAATGAAGATAATTTAGGAATTGATAATGAAGATAATTCAGGAATTTATAATGAAGATTATTCAGGAATTTAAAATGAAGATAATTCAGGAATTTAAAATGAAGATAATTTAGGAATATTTAAAATGAAGATAATTCAGGAATTTTTATAATAAAGATAATTTGGAAATATAATTCGTACTATTTTATTTTGGTTTTGCATTAAGATTTACAATATTTATTTGTATCCCAATTATTATTAACAGCTCAAAAAACTAACCATTCAAAACTTAACATTTCGAAATACTACCTAATTCCTCGACTCTACCAACAAGGCTACCGCGGCGCCCAATTAAATTGGAAAACGCTGCCTTACCCGTTTCTGCGGCTTCAGAATCAAAGTGGTGCAAGCGCTCTGGAATGAGTTGTAAGGTGCACCGTCTGTTCTACGTCCCAGGATCATTGGAGCGGACATAAAGGGCCTGTCTGGCCGCTTCGTAATTCTTAAACGGACACAACCAGGCGAGCCATCGTCGAAATACTTCGAGATTTATCGCATGCCTCGGAGAAATTCCCTTTTTTTCGTCAGCTGTCTTTGTCCTTTCTCTCTCCTCACCGTCGTCTTAAATCTAATTTCGACGTAAATCACTTCAACTTCGACTTCACGGTGGCCCACTGGCGACGAAAGTAATTTATCGCGGTGGCAACTGGTTTCTTATAATATTAAGACCTAATTTACGACATAAACTCGCCGTGACAGGGGCAGCTGAAAAGTGCCCTGAACGCCAGGGAGCGCGGGCGTTTTGTCGACTGCTTTGATGGAGTCTCCAAGTCCAGCATACAAAGCGATTTTTATTTCAGACGCCCGAGTGAGAAAAGGACCACAAAAGGGAACACGAAAAAGAATTAAACGCATGCACCAGCTTCCTTGACGCACCGTGGACTATTTTTCAATTCGGAATTTTGATTTATGGGGACAAGTTTTGTCATTATTTATTTTCCGGCTTCTTGATTTTTGCGAAGTTCCGAGATCTATGTGCAGTGTCTGGCTTCGATGTGGGGCACACTGATGTTGGAAGAGGAGGGGAAAAAACGATCTGTTATTTCTGCATCAATCTTTGTTTGAAGTTTCCCCCGGCCTTCCGAAATGCCCATCAGTTCGTATTTGCTTTGGCCGTGCTTTTTGGAGATAAGGACAGGCTTGCGTTCGAGTTTCTGGAAATAGCCATTCTGATTTGCTGTCGGGGCTTAGAGTTACGCTTTTATTGTGTTTAAAGAGCTTCGTTTTTCAAGTTGTTTGTTTTTAACGCATCGTTTTTGTTTAAAAGAATGAGGTTTGATGGATGTATTGAGTCTGAACATTTTTGCAGGACGCATTATTTGAGGTACATGTTTATAATTTTAGTTTTTCGGTTGAGAATTCTGCAAATAGCCATTCTGTTTCGTTGTGGTATGGAGAGTTACGCTTTTGTTATGTTTAAATAGAGCTTTGTTTATCAAGTTCTTTGTTTTAAATGGTAGCCCAGTTGGAAGAGCAACGGATTAGTAACCGGGGGGTTGCGAGTTCGAAACTAGGTCCAGCCAAAGACTGCCGTGTATGTGGGGACTGGTGCACGTTAAATCTGCCGTGGCCTCATATGTCCTCATTTTGGCGTGGTGTGGAAGTTTGGAGAGCGGGGTGCCAACTCAGGTGTAACCTCGTCTGATCATGGTTCAAAATTACGTGGTGTTGTCCTCGGTCTTTCCCTTCGGAATTGATCCCGAACCGTCGTTAATAGCCCGTTGTGTTGCTTCAGTGCGACGTTAATTAATAATGTTTTATATGCATCGTTTCTGCTAAAAAGAATATTTTATGGATGTATTGAGCCTAGAGCACTTACTGGGCGCATTATTTAAAGCTCATGTTTATAATTTCTAGTTTTCGGTTAAGATTTTGGGTATAGTGATTCCGATTTGCTGTTGGGGTTTGGAGTTATATTTTAATTATGTTTAAAGAGTTTCATTTGGCAACTAACTTTGTTTTTAACGCACCTTTAATGTAAAAAGAATAATGTTTGATGGATGTATTGATCCTGAAACATTTCCGCAGGATGCTTTATTTAAGGTGCAGGTTTGTAGTTCTGCTGATATTCTGGAAATATCCATTCTGATTTGCAGTTAGGGTTTGGAGTTGCGTTTTCATTAGGTTTAAAGGACTTGATTTATCAAATAGATTTTAATTTTTAACGCATCGTTTTTACTAGAAAAGAATAGTGTTTGATGGATGCATTGATCCTGATGCATTTTTGCAGCACGCCTTATTTGAGGCGCATTTTTATTTTTTAACAAGTTGATACAGGAACGCTTGAGCCATTTAATGAGCTTGGAAATTACCTACTAGAAATATAATATTTCGATAAAGTTTTGCTTGTTTTCAGCAAATACTATTTCTTTTTTCGAATAGATACTTAATAAATTTCTGTTCTTTTTAGCAGTAAAATTTTTCTGGTTTAAAAGTGTTAATCAATACACCTGAAAAATGCTATCCGAATTTTTCTATTCGAGAAAATCCGTTTTGTTCGTTCCGTAGCCTATTAATTTCTTCGACTTTTCTTATGGTAATGGGAGAATAGCGGATTAGAAACCGGATAGTTGCGATTTCGAAACTCGATCCAACCAAAAACCGTCGTATACACTCATATCCAAAACTATCTTTACATGCATAAAATCGCGGATTTCTCCGAAACTGAACTATAATTTTATGAATTTGTGTGAAATGATACATAACATCATAACACATAAATGCAAAGGAAAAAATTTATAAGCACTGCATATGATATAAAACTGTAGCATGAAACAATAAAAATGGCAATAATATGTGACAAGGAGAGTTCAGAAAAAAAGAATAACTCAGAAAAAAATTAAGGCTTATGAATTTAATATGGAATGTGATCTCCCCTGACGTGTACACACATATCACAACGTGTTTTAATGCTGGCAATAATGTTGCTAACCACAGTTTGGGGAATTAAGTTCCACTCCTCCAGCAATGCGTATACAGGGCATTTATATCTCTAGGAGGAGGATGTCACCGTGCAACTGCTTTTCTGAAGTAGTCCCATAAGTTCTCTATCGGATTCAGATGAGGAGATTTTGCTGGCCACAGTATTCGCTCAATGGCTTCACTTTCAAGGAATTCGTCAACGATGTTTGCTCGATGTGGACGAGCATTATCGTCCATAAATAAAAAGTCAGATCCATATGCACCTCTGAAAAGTCCTACATAAGGCTCTAAGACCTCATTCCTATATCTCTGGTCGGTCACAGATCCGCTGTTGAAAACGTGTAGGGGCGTACGTCCATCGATCATTATTCCTCCCCAAACCATCACACCTGCACTACCGAAACGCTCACGTTCCATAATGTTCGAAGGAAGATTTCGCGTTCCTGACTCCCTCCAGATGTAAACACGTTTAGAATCAGATGTTAAACTAAACATCGAATCATCAGTAAAAAGAATATGAGTCCATTGGTGTTCACTCCAGTTCTGATGTTCTTTGCACCAATTAAAGCGATCCCTCTTTTGTTGCGAAGACAGTGAAACCCATACCCTTGACTTTCTGGCATAAAGGCCTTTTTCATTAAGCCTTCTGTATACAGTTTGCCGTGATACAACAGTTCCAGAGGCGGCTGCAACCTCTGAACTTAACTGCTTAGCAGTAGACTTCCTGTTACGACGGGCAGTTATTGCCAGATATCGATCTTGAGAATCAGTTGTTTTCGTTTACAACCTTGTCCAAGCTCCTTACAACAGTTCGAGTTCTGAAATTGTTTCCATAGCGTAGAAACTGTCTTGAAATATTCACATATCTTGCTGCTTCCTTGATTGTCTGCCCCTCTTCTAAATGGCCGATAATTCGACACTTCACAGATTCTTCCAAATAATACTTCGGAGCCATAACAAACCGTTTTGAGTCCTTACACACTGAAATCAAATGCTGTATTGCAGAAATGCACTCAGATATCCACTTTGCGCAAAGCGCTTGATTCACCGTCGGATGACGTAACGCCTTGATTTGCATATCAGAAACGGTTTGATCACTTTTAATTGGATAATGCTAATTCGGCTGGTCTTTCACACATTCCCTGCAAAAATGGATTACATCGATTGGATATTTCAAGGAATATCATTATTTTTGGGTATGTGAAGATAAATTTGGACATGAGTGTACATGGTGCACGTTAAATATGTCGTGGCCTCAAATGTCCTCTGAGCTTCAAAAAGTGTGACTAAGATGTCGACTAGTAGTCACTTGACTGCTCTGAAAAAATGGATTTGGTTGACCGATTTGGCAACTTATCACTTCGTTTGACGATATATGACTCGTTGCGCATTTCAATTGAGTACTGATCAAAGTGGAGAAATCGCCCTAAGTCTTCAACTATCAGATGATCCATCAATGAACCAATCATCTGATGTATAATAGCCTCCACCCAAAAGAACAAAGTAGTTTAAGGGTCACTTTATTACTGTTTTTGGTCACTTGATCCTTGGCACTTAAAAATGTTACCATTGCTCACTCTACTTTTATATTTCCTCCATTTTAGCAACCTGTGGGTTGTAGGCAACGCAGGTGCCATTCCTTCCTGGATGTATTTTTCTCGTCAGTAAAACTTTCATTGCGTGTGTTTGTTCAGTACTTGACATTGTCTTGTGTTTGGCGCAGCTTGGCCAAATAAGGCCCTTGCGCCATGAAAACTCAACGCAACTAAGCAGTGCCCTTCCTGCTTTTTCCCTTCAGGGCTGATCCCGGACAGTCGCCAATAGCCCGTTTGCTCCAGAGCGACGTTAATTCTACTAAGTACCTGGCATTCTTGCTGCACACCAGAAAGCCGCGGCGCAGAAGATCGCCGCTCTATAGTGAATAACGCTTCTCAACAAATTCACTCATTCCCATCCGGAGAAAAAAAGCTGCTCATCTCTGCACCGCAGCGACCCCAGCTGGCTCTAAAACGATTCAAAAGAAACGCACGAAAAAAAGATCCCTAACAATAATAAATAAAGCTCGGCAAAGTGAGCCATTTTCAAAGTGGCCGACATTCCACAACGTTCCCTCCAAAAAGGCTAAGAACAGGA
Source organism: Meta bourneti (assembly GCA_933210815.1). Classification (NCBI taxonomy): domain Eukaryota; kingdom Metazoa; phylum Arthropoda; class Arachnida; order Araneae; family Tetragnathidae; genus Meta; species Meta bourneti. Next base: position 16,391,040 of record OW119931.1, read on the forward strand.
GAAAAAAACAGAACGAAAAAAGTACGATTCTGCGAGATAGAACGCAGAGGGGAGAGATAAAATAAAGTAGCCAAGACGAGGGGGATCGGCTGATGGAAGCTTGTGGCATCATTAAGACGTCCAGGTGCGAACAAGCGGCGTGCAGACTGCCTCCCCCACTGGGAGATCGGGATTATATTAGCCACAGAAAACGATCTGCGAAAATGTGTGAGAAAAGAAGTGGAGCGGGTTGATCACTGCTCAATTGACCGGAACGAATGCTGGATGTTCTTTTTTTTTCGTTGCCTCGTCCCTTTCATCTGGTTTGGTGATCATGTCTTCATTATTGCACTTCCATCTTCACGCCTTTGTATCCGCTATCCGGAGTTGTAATCACGTACTGGACAATTGAAGCGAGATTTGGTTGTGGAGTGGTTGATGATTTGGGTGGGATTTGCTGTCGGAAAGTTTGGACTGCGCTTTGATGTTGTCCGGATCTAGACTATGACTGCCCACTTTAAACCCTCTGAGCCTCATGATTCGAAGTATTGCTTTTCTCTCCACAACACACATAATAATGAAATAACCACAAATATTAGCCACCCAATTGGTTTTGACGAGATATCTGGTCCGTTAAAGATCAGATCAATGTTGCTAATGACTCACGATGAGATATTTTCAGTGCAAACAAACGAACCAGACTTAATTCGAAGATTTTACTTCCGCTGCCTAAATGCTTTCATTGGGTGGGTTAAAAACTGTCCCACCTTTTGCTTAGCTTTTTATGCATGGTGGGATATTTTTTAACCCACATCCAAACGTTGAAATTACTTCATAAAGATTAATATATTTTATTTAAAGTTTTTGCATTGAGTTGGCAATGCTGTGAACTAACGCTAAATGTCTAAATAACTGAAAACAAAAATTTACACACGACAAAACGCATTAGTAAGTTGTCCATAACGGTCAATGTTTATTTTCGTAAAAATTTATTATGAGTGAATAAAACGTTTTATAAAAAAATGCATGTTATCTGATGTTTTATAAGCTGAATAAGTGAATAAACAGTTCTGTGCAATTTGGTTTTTCCCTTTAAAATCGTGTGCCTCAAGGAGTTAATACATACGTATCTCGATTAACGTAAAATGTAGACCGTCCATTTTGGCGACGCTTTGCGCTTTAAGTAATTGATGTTGGCAAATCAACTGGGTTTTTCAATTCGGAATTGATTCTTTGGAATTTTTATTGGCAACGTGATGAAATCGAGTTCGATAGGCAAGGCAAGTGACATACTACTGCAGAAATACTACTGCCACCTACATTTAGGTTGATAGAAAATGCCTTTCGAGTCGCTTCCCTCAACGTTCCCTCAAATATCCTCACGTTGGCATGGTGTAAAAGTTTGGAGAGGGGTGCCTGCTCAGGTATTACCTCGTCATCTGACCGTGGTTTAAAATTACGAGGTGTTGTCCTCAGATCTTTTCCTTCAGGATTCATCCCAGACCATCACCAATATCCCGCTGTGTTGCTGCAGTGCGACGTTAATTCAACTACCCCTCCGAAATCGATGTTTTCTTGTCCCCTATATATCTCGATTATATATGGAAGGGTTTCTGTATTTGCATAATAGACAGTTGATTGTCAGTGGAATCCTTGTGGGGCTCTGAGACTCCTGAATGGTTTAATGAAATGTCGGTTATATAATATGCTCAAAGCCCGTCTATACGAGTCTCATTATTTAAATTTATTTAACGAGTCAAAGTGATGAGAGGAAACGAATGCGATTAACCATCTCGCTGTCACACCCAAAAGATTTATTTATCGCATTGATATTAAAATTCCGCCATTTTTTTTCTTATCTAAAGGCAACACAATCGACCAGAGCACTCATTTGCAAAATGATCTGCCCGCTCATTTGCAAAATGAATGTCGTCCCGAACCAGCTTTAAAAGCGTGCCCTGAATTTAAAGCGCGTGCATTTATTCCCAAGTTATGCGATGCGCTCACTCATTACGCCGATGGCCTCGCGTTCCGGGGATCGTTAAAGCTTCTCTCTTGTGACTGTTGTCTTTTGTTGCTGTTCAAAAGCAGCTTCAATGACACGCCGGAGTTTTCTCTTCGGAAGGCATAAAGCCGCTGGATTCTGCGAAGACTGCAGTACGCCTGGTTTGGTATATTCGATCTTGTTCACAAAATAACTGACTGCTATAAAGCCCCGGGAAAAGGCAGATATCCTCGGGGAAGACCATCTGTGCAAAGGTGGTGAAGCTCGCTAGGTGAAAGGGCTCCCGTACGCGAAGTTATGTTGGTCACCATAGGTTATTTGATTTGCCAACTCGTAGCCATTGCAGAATCTTACTGCATCGAACGATAAAGTCGGAGCCAGAACTCATCTCAAACACGTCAATTGTGGGAGCGTGTTTGCGTTTAACAATCCTCCCTAAGCGTAAAAACAACACGTTCCTACAATTTAACCCTCCTGGTGGTTGCCCTGCGCGTTGGAAACTGCCCTGTAATTTACAGTCTGGTGCAGAAACCTGCTTCCAATTGTCACCAGTTCTGGGCAAGAGAGAATTTGTTTTCCTACTTTGATATTCATTCCTCCTTGGAGTAGTAGGACAGTTTTGTCTCGTCCTTAGCAAAATTGACCAGATCTTGAACGAGATATCTCGTCGAAGCACTTGGAGTCTAGATGTTCAAAACATGCCACCTTTAACTTGATTACTTGATTGGGTTTTATGGCCATATTTAGCATATACTACGCCAGACATGAGACAACATCAATTAATGAACATACGCACACAAGGAAAGTTCTACAAACACAGAAGATAGAAATACACCCAGGAAGGAATCAAAACCGCGCCGCCTACATTTCTCAGGTTGCTAGCTCAGTGGGCATACCCACTGAGCGACGACGGCCCCAGAAACCTCTCAGAGGGTTTTGTAGATGGGTATACTTTGGACACATTGGAATTATAATTGTAATTGTAAAAATAAAATCTGCATAACCGAACTTTACATCAGAAGACCTTAAATTAAACAGTTATTACTTAACGGGTAGGTAGATGAATTAACGTCGCACTGAAGCAACCTAACGCTATTGAAGAAAGAGTCCGAGATCAATCCCACAGGGAAAGATTTCAAGACACTTCGTAATTTTGAGGTCAGATGACGAGATCAGAGGTGGTACGCCATTTTCCACAAGCTTCCACACTATGCTAACGTGAAGACATTTGAGCTCAAGACAGATTCAACGCATGCACCAGTCCCTCGTACACGACAATTTTTGGTTGGGTAGAGTTTCGAACTTGTGGTTGTTAATCCGCTGCTCTACCAACAATTACTTTATGGATTTAATATTGTTTATAGAAATTCGTTTGTTAAAATTGTTTATAGAAAAATAGAAATTTTTTGTCTTAAGTAGCAGAAAGTCGAGGTTGCTTACTTGAAATTCAAACTGTTCGTGTACAACTTAGGTACCTGTGAAACATTAATTGAAAGCAGTGATTTTGTTAAAAGAATAATCTCGATTGAGTTTGCTTTGTCTACACTGATGATATTTGTTTTAAAAACAAGCTCCGTTATTCCACGTGCGGCTGAATAGAATTTTCAAGAATGAAATGTGTGCTTCAAAATAAATTAACCACGAATGCCGTAACAGTTTAATTTTCCATCCTCTCATAATGATAAGTAATTCAAAAACATCGAATCAATGGTGCAAGGGTACCACAAATAATAAATATCGATTGGAAAACTGATGCAAGACTACCCTGAAAGTTCCTCATTTTTACTGAAAATGAACTTAATTGGCATTCATAATCACTCCAAAACTCAAAATCGACTCCTGAAGAAGTCATCTCTTAAAAAGTTATTCTAATTTGTCTTACAAAGAGTGTGATGAATATGAAATGGATTATATGGATGGATATATTATGTATACATGTTTACGTCCTAAGTAAATTGTAGAAGCTATGAAAAAGTTATTTCTCTTAGCTTCTACAATTTACTTATGTTAAAATACCTACCTTCCTACCGGAATGCTACGTCTAATCGAAAAACCGACATTTTTTGGTTGGTTTTCGACAAGGTTGGTAGGCATTTTAATTAACATCGCACTGGAGCCACTCAATGGGCTATTGGTGACGGTCCGTGATCATCCCCCGAAGGGAAAGATCCGAGGACAACACCACGTAATTTTGAACCACTTTCAGATGATGTCACATCTGAGCTGGCATCCCACTCTCCAAACTTCCATACCACGCTAACGTGAGGATATTTGAGGCCACGATAGATTTAAAATACACCAGCTCCCTTTTGGCGGTTTTGGTTGGGTTCGAACTCGCAAACCTCCGGTTGCTAATGCGTTACTCTTGAAACCAGGCAACCGCGGCTTGGTTTTCGACAAGGAATCGAGTGGTATGTTATTGTAAGGTCGCCATTCCGATCACTCTATAATACAAAGTATCCTACTTCGGAAACAACACTTTCAGATTGCAGAAATTGTCTTTCTTGTGAACGAGTTGCCCAAAGAAGGAAAAAAGCCTGAATAATTCATGGAAAGCCGAAGCAGCACATCCATGATTGTTATCATGCATCTGTTTCCTCGAATGCTTTCCCAATTGAAACAGAAGAAGCAGTCATTTATATTTACCAAAGGCATTTATTAATGAATAGGCATGGGGTTGTTGATAAATGGGTTGGTTTACTCATGAATATTTTGCGCACTTTGACACTCTCGGAACATGTGTTCGCTGATAGGATATAATTACGATGACACTTGTGATTTCTTTCCAATGGCTTCATTGGAAGGACTGAAAAAGAATTGCTGGAATACCGGTTTTTGGTCAAGTAGAACGTGTTGCAATTTTGATATATATTTAGCTTGGAAATAAAATATATTGCTGTGAATTGCTGTTTCGAATAGTGTGTCCAATTCAATCTGCATATAGCAGGGTTGCCATGGACGACTAAAAGGCGACTGCTAGTTTATTCCAACCATGGAGACTATGGGTATCTTAAGCAAAGTCGTCTCAAAAGCTCCTATTTTCAAAATCTTTGGGACTTTTCTTGAAAATCCACCAAAGGTCAACGAAATTTAATCCATTTTTTAACTAATAACGGACGGAAAAAATAATTTTCGGATTTTTGTTTAGGGAAATAATTTTCAGAGTAGGGGAAGGTATTTTAATTAACGTCGCACTGGAGCAACACAACGGGCTATTGGCGACGGTCCGGGATCAAACCCGATGGCAAAGATCCAAGGACAACGCCTCGTAATTTTGAACCACGGTCAAATGACGAGGTCACACATGAGCTGGCACCCCACTCCAAACTTCCGCACCACACCAACGTGAGGACATTTGGAGACCATGACGGATTTTACGTGCTCCAGCAACTTTTGTACACGACGGTCTTTTGGTTGGATTCGAACTCGCAACCCTCCGGTTACTAATCCGTTACTCTTCCAACCGGGCTACCGCGGCCCAATTTTCAAAGGACATTAATTTCGAAGTTTTGGCGCCAAGTCATATCAACTAGAAGAGAAAAATTCCGGAATCTGGTAAGTGGATTGTCAAGAAAACCTTGTTAAGAAAATATGAAGTTTTTAATTTAAAATATTTAAAATTTCTTGGCGAGATCTTCAACGTCTGTTTCACACATAATTAGGACATTTTGTGTTGTAATCGATTCATTTTGTATCTGAGCAACTAAAAGTGCTACTAAAATAGGGTTCAAGAGACTTAAAACTACTTATTTTTTTTAAATTTATGCTACTAATGCCACAATTCCGCAAATGCTGCTTTGGATGTGTCAGCTCTGATATAGGTATGGGCTAGAATTACTGTGAAATGTGGTTTGTTCTGGATATGGAGATGTCCCATAAAGCTGTGATTGATTGAAATTCTCGTTAGCTATGCACCTCTGTTTGGAATCCTTTAGAAAGATTCTATTAGTCAAAGTCAAAATTAGTTTGAAGTCATTCTGGGGAAGAATGAAAGTTACAAGGAGGGAATTATGCACAGCAGATTAAATTACTTTAGCAGACGTAACTAAACAAGCACATATTTTCGTTGAAAGAATTCTATGAAAAATTCTATTGATCTAAGTCAAAACTGATTAGAAGTCACGCAGGGGAAGAAGGTTGCTCAATGGACACATGCGTGTTAACCCCTAAGAAGGTTAAAGGGTTAATAATACGAACTGGGTAACAGATTTCGAAACTTGCAACCTCCTGATACTTATTTAGCCCTCTATTATATCACGTTCTTGCGAAGTTAAACAACGGAATGAAACATCGGGACCACATTACTTACAGAAGCCGGCACTAAACTCCTATTCTCTCCAGAAGAAGCTGGACGAAAGAAACCCTGCTGCATAATCCCCAGCGGCCCAAAAGCAGCCACTCTAAGCTATTAAAACCCTTTCGTGACAGCCCTAAACAAGCCCCGCGCCCCTGCAGCCTCCAGGACCATATAAATGCATTAGGGGGACATCAAAGGGCGTCGTGTCCACCGTCCATCACACTTTGCCCCTTCCTGTCCTGTCACGGAGTCCCTTTTTTTACGCCCTCATTTGCCCGACAACCGGTTGTAAACATCTTAAATCCAATATCCGGTTAATGGAGAATGTTACATTCTTCTTGTTTGGTGGAGATAGGGTGGACATGCTCATCTGGGGCGCAGAGGAGGTTTGGTTTGGGCTCCATGGTCATTTTTTGTTGATTAGATCTTGGATTTTAAAGATCGTTCTTGATGAATGGTCCTTGAAGAGGGTGTTAGAGTTTTCAACCCTTTTAGTTTGGTATCTCCCTAGAGAGCTTATGTTCTCGGAATAAAAAAAATGGTGGATGAGTATTTTGGTTCGTTCCTTTGACCCTGGAAAGTCAGTTTGGAGACAAAAGTGATGAAATCGCCAAAGTGTGCTATGGTGTCACGCGGACCAATCAGATGATGAATAATATAAATGGGCGTCTTCTGTCCCGTTAACCAATCAAATGATAAATTCTCATTTCCACTCGGCAGACGGAAGTAGTCTAATGGTCACGTTATTACTAGTTTTGATCACGTGACTTCCAGACTAGTTTTGATCCTCTGTGACTTTGACGCCAATTGACCGTGATTCAAAATTGAGGCGTCTTCGGAAATTTCCCTTTGAGAATTCTCAACCGGAGGGTTGTGAGTTCCTCATCCAACCAAATACCGTCGTGTACTTGGGAGCTAGTGCACGTTAATTCTATCGCGACCTCAAATATCCTCTCGTTGGCGTGGTGTGAAAATTTGGAGTGGGGTACCAACTCAGGTGTTGACCTTGTCATCCCGACTACCGGTGGTAAACATTTTAAATCCAATATCCGGTTAATCCGGTAAATTCCGGTTTCTCAGCTCCAACATTGATTGTATCTCTGAGAGCTGAGAAGTCGAAAGTTCTCGAAATAACCTAGCTTTTCTTACAAAAGTAGTATATCGGTACTTTATAGTTGTCTTTTTGAGGTTTTGCTCTTAAAATTTTTTTCTGAATACGTATCCTTATTCATTGTGTATTGTTTCCGTTTATTCATGGATTATATTTTTATTATTATTTTGTTATCTATAAATGTAACAAATTTTGTAATCCTTTTCTTACGTCATATTGTATTTTTGTGCTTACATGTTTTGCCCTTCTCTTACCTTGTTTTTTTATGTATTATCTTAAATATTTGATATGTATAGTGGATTGCTTGGCTCTCCCTAATCCCCGAAACTTCTCCGTAAGGCGGTGTATATAGCTGAAAGCCGCACAGGTGAAACAGTGTTCGCCTACGGCGTCCAATCCAATATCTGGTTAATGGAAAATGCTGGATTCTTGTTAAGTGAAAGATAGGGTGGACATGCTCATCTAGGATGTCGAGGAAGCTTGGTTTTCGCTGCATGGTCATTTTTTGCTGATTATTACAGAGGTATTTCGAAGATCCTTCTTGATGAATGTCTTTTAAGAGGGTGTTTGGTTTTCAACCCTTTTTGTTTGGCATTCCTCTAGAGAGGTTTTTATATTCTCGGAGTGAAATGCTGGATGAGTGTTGTGATTCGTTCCTTTGACATAGTAACGTCGCGAGATGAATTTAACCCTCCAAGTGGTTTTGACGAGATATCTCGTCTATCAATATCTGGTCAGTTTTGCGAATGACGAGATATTTCGCCATCAGAACTGCCCTATTACTCCGAATGGGAATGAAGATCTAAACAGTAAAACCAATTGTCCCTTGGCCAGAACTGGTGATAGTTTGGAGCAAGTTGTTGCATCATAAACCTGGAAGTTTTCGGCACGAAGATAAACCACCAGGAAGGTTAGGTTTCCAGATCAGAAGGTTGGAAGATCACCGTCAGGGTCATAAATTATTTTTACCCCAAAATAACGACACTTAAATTCAGTCTCTTGCCTCTAAAACTCCCACATAAAAATTTATTTAGAGCAGCACATGCTTGTGAGTTTAATATATAACTCAAAATTTCTGCTTTGAATCACAAAAAAGTTATTCCTCATCTTACACGTTGTAGGAATTTTTTTTACCGTAAACACTTTATATATCAGTATCCCACGATGCAGTTGAGTTGAGATGAATTTAAATTGTGGCGAGTGTATTGCGGTATAGAAACAGCTTTGAAACAAGTAACACATTAAGTTCAATGAAATTTACAGTATTTACAATGGTCAAGCAATTTAAGGTAGATTTCAAGGCTAATTTAAGCTTAAATCAAAATGGTTTCGGGGCCGTCGTGGTTCAGTGGGTATGCCCACTGCGCTAGCAATCTTCGGGTTGTAGGCGGATCAAGTTCGATCCCTAACAGGTGCATTCCTCCCTGGGTGTATTTCTCTCTTCTGTGACAGTAAAACTTTCATTCTGAGTGTTTTTCTATAACTTGATGTTGTATGTCTTGTGTCTGGCGCAGCATGGCCAAATTTCGTACTTGCGCCATAAAATCCCCGAACCAACCAACAAAAATGGTTTCAGTCCAGCGGGTCCATCGGAGCAGGCCAGCTCTGCATCTGTTCACTTACAAAACTTGAACGGATCTCCCGGGGGACAGGGATGAAGGTCACCACCCCTCCAGTTCCTTGTTGACGAATGGGAACAGTTACCAAAACAAGGATGCTGCTGGACACCCCTTAATTCCATCCGGTCGTTTCCGCTCGGAAGGATTTATACATCGACGGTCAGCTCAAGGTAGAAGGGAAACCATGACTACAACACATTAGTAGTGTCTTTTGAATTGTAAAAGTATTTATTGCTTTGGATGCTTTTTAGAGAACAAACACCGTCCTTTCATAAATTTGCCGATGGTCCTGTCCATCACTGGGAGAAACTGATTCATTACCATTTGTGAATCATCATGAACTTACATCCAGACACACAGAAACGATTCAACTTCCCATAATCACGACGGCTCTAAAACGCGGATAAATATTTGAACCGAAGCATGACTGAGGGGCAAGCCTGGGGCATATTTATACGCCCTTTCACACCGGGTTGAGGCATGGGCTCGTACATCTCACGCCCTTTGTTCCTATGCCGACGGGGCACATGACCCCTCCCTCTATCTGCGCACTTTATCTGTGGTCTGTGGGGCCCAATTGAGGGACGGACCGCAGCGGGTGGAGGCCCTGCTTAGTGTCTGCCCCGTGTCAGCTTTATGGACCTTCGCCCCAAGAAAGAGATGCCACATGGCCGACGTGGTAGTCCATTAGGTTATTTGCTGCATCTGAAGCGAAACTAGAACACTGCTGTCCCTTATGTAAAATTCTATACAAAAATTCTGGAAACTTCTATAGAATGTGGTTTACAGAATTCTATAAAATTATGGTCCGTTTTCCTATAAGCTCTAAAGTAACCTCTATAAGAAATCTATAGAAATCTCGAAAGAATGTCTGTAGAAAACTTAGAATGTCTGTAGAAAACTATAGAATGTCTGTAGAAAACTATAGAATGTCTGTAGAAAACTATGGAATGTCTGTAGAAAACTATGGAATGTCTGTAGAAAACTATAGAATGTCTGTAGAAAACTATGGAATGTCTGTAGAAACATGTATATAATGTCTGTAGAAACCTCTATATAATGTCTGTAGAAACCTCTATATAATGTCTGTAGAAACCTCTGAAGAATGTCTGTAGAAACCTCTTTAAAATGTCTAGAAATTCCTATAGAATGTCTGTAGAAACAACTATAAAATGTTTGTGGAAACCTAAAATTCTATAGAAAATGTCTGTAGAAAACTAGAATTCAAGAAAATGTCTAGAGAAACCTGTATAGAAAATGTCTGTAGGAAACTCTAAAATGTCTGAAAACCTCTGAAGAATTCTATAGAAAATGTCTGGAAACGTCTCTAGATTCTATTCTATATTCAGTTTATTTCACGACTACTTTTTAATTACTATAATTTTTCTTTAGAATGTCTGGAAACTTCTATAGAATTCTATTCTATATTGTTTTGTTTTACTACTATTCCATAGGAACTTCTCTATAGAAATATATTTCTATAGAATCAGAGTTCGTTTTCTCAATAGAAATTTATAGAATTTTTTTATATAGAAAGAAATTTTCTCTATAGAATTTTATGGAACTCTAAACTTTTTTCGTAAGGGGTGTTTGTCAAGAACGCAATACCGCAAAGTTCAGTCTTTAGTAGTCAATAATGTAAAAGCTTCAAAAGTGACTAGTGAATGATATAAGTGGTTTATAGCTATTTCAGAGGAACAAAGAGGTGTCATCAGGGCGGAAATTAAAACCGAATTTAAGTTTGTTATCTTTGAATAATCGCCAATAGCCCCTTGCGTTGCTCCAGTGCGATGGTAGTTCATCTATCTACATACCTTTAAATCTAGTTTATCACCAAGCCATCGTTGTGTTGCTCCATTACGACATTAATTAAAATACCTACCTAGTTTATCACCATTTGGCGTTTCTGTTAATTGGCGTTGACCAATCAAATATCATTATATCAATCCGGTAGGTAGGAATTTTAATTAACGTCGCACTGGACCAACAGAACGGGCTATTGGTGACGATCCGGAATGAACCACCGAAGGGAAAGTCAGAGGACAACACCACGTAATTTTGAACCACGGTCAGACGTCGAGGTCATACCTGAGCTGGCACCCGACTCTCCAAACTTCCACACCACGCCACATCTGGGGCCACGACAGATTTAACGTCCCCTTTGTACACGACGGTCTTTGGTTGGATTCGAACTCGCAACCCTCCTGTTGCTAGTCAGTTACTCTTCTAAACGTTCTACCGCGGCCCCATATATCAATTCGGAATTTATTCTTTGGAATTTTTATTGGCGAATTGTAAAAAGTAGATAGTAAAGTTAACGTCTCACTGGAGCAACATAAAGGGCCATTGGCGAGGGAGGAAACACGTAGAAACACTAGCGCTACCTACATTTAACTTGATAGCAAATGCCTCATTGAATAAATTGAATAACTAAAGTAAATGGATAACTGGAGTAAACAGGTATTAACTCAGATCCTCCTAGAGTTGCACAACTCGACGAAATAACCCGCAGTCTATAACTATATTAAGTTTCTGGGCACACTTAAGAGAGTATATACAGTCCGAGTTAAGTTTACTGGAATAACCAGAATCCCAGAGAGTAACTAACTTGCCTAACTAGAATCTAAATTGAGATAAATATCTAATGAAGTTAATTAGGGTTGATGCGTTAAGAGACTAGAGGTTTCGAAATTCGTTCTTGTGTACGCATTTAAGTACTAACTAGGAAATTTCACCACTTTATAACCAGAAAAGTGCTCTTACCGTTTATATACATTTAATACAAGTTTCTGCTTTCAGGAATGTTTATGAATATAGGGACATCACTAAGAACTGAAAGTTTTAAGGCAAGTGTGGATAGATGGTTTTTGAGATCATGCACCCTTAAAATTATTTGCCTGCATTTAGCTTCAATAAGTTTATATAATTATAAACACACATTAATTTTTCCATGAGTAAAATAACTCATAATTCATCGGTCGTGGCAAGTTTTCACATCTGCCGTTTCGAAAGTTCCAAGTATCACTTGGAAGAGTAACGTTTGCGAGTATGAAACTTGGTTCAACAAAGACGTTGTGTTCGAGGGGGCTGGTGCAATTTAAACCTGTCGTGGCCTCAAATGTGCTCACTTTGGCGTGGTGTTGAAGTTTGGAGAGTGGGGTGCAAGATCAGGTGTTACCTCGTCATCTGACCGTGGTTCAAAATTACGTGGTGTTGTCCTCGATCTTTCCCTTCGGGATTGATCCCGGACCGTCGCCAATTGCCCGTTGTATTGTTCCAGTGCGACGTTATTTAGATACCTACCTACCTGTGTGATAAACGAACCTTTCATTAATGCTGATTCAATTAGCTTCGTTGTTTTTTAACACTCAATATTTCACGAAGGTTTCGAGCTCTGTGAGCCTTTAACAAATTTTCGATTTACATCGCTTAAACTAACTTCCGCTTTTATTTCTGTAAATTTCGGGGCCTCCTCTGATACGTACTTGTTAACAGTTAGCGGATGCAAAATTTTCAAAACTGAATGCACTCCAATTGCAGCCCCTTCAAGGGGCCGCTGTAGCCCAGTTGGTAGAGTACCGTATTAACAACCGAAGGGTTGCGAGTTCGAAACTCGGTCCACCCAAAGGGGGCTGCTTCACCTTAAACCTGTCGTGGCCTCAGATGTCTTCACGCTGACGTGGTTTAGAAATTTGGAGAGTGTGGTGCAAGCTGAGGTATTGACCTCGTCATCTGACCTTCGTTCAACCTGACGAAGGACCGTCCTCGAATCCTTCCCATCGGAGTGGATCCCGGACCGTCGCCAATAGCCCGTTGCGTTGTTCCAGTGCGACGTTAATTACAATACCTACCATCTAATTTCTATAGAGTGGCGACAGAAGTGGAGAAATTGCCAAAGTCTACTCTAATACCATCAGATGATGAATTAATGGACCAATCAAATGATGAATCAATGGACCAATCAGATGATGAATTAATGGACCAATCAAATGATGAATCGTATGTTCGTCTTAAGTTAATATCAACTACGTACCTACCCAAAATCGTTCCCATGTCTTCCTGTGAAATCTCATACCCACTCGGGATTTCAAGACGATGACGGCACGGCTTTAAATTCCTGAAGAAGCCGTCATCCGTGTTCAAACTATTCCGACTGAAGAACCGTTTTCCACGAGTTCAACTTTTCTCGGCTTAAGGACTTTCCGACACAAAGAGGCTGACAAAAGGGAGGCTTCACGGAAAAGATGTTCGACAAGACAGGTGAATGGAGGATTCGAAAGAGGCCAGATTCTAGTCTGGGACGTCATTCTGCCAACTTCTTACCGTCAACAAGTATCAGACTGAAATCTCATGTATAAAAGACGGAAACGAGATTAAGGGACATCTCTTTTCTCGAAGCAGCTAGGACTTGCAACGAACCGGGTTTTTGCAGTTCTGTGGTTGTTGAAGTGATTTTTAATAAGGTTGTGAAATGAAAACGGCAATTTTGTTCGAGTACCGTAGAAAACTGAAATGCTATTTTAAATTAAAAGAAATAAATGAATTACTAAATGTCTAAGCGCCCCAGTTTTTCTCAGTTATCCAACTAAACAAATTGTGTACACGATCATGATTATGCTTCTTAAGGTATGTGTGATTATTTTGATGTGTTAATTGGCGTTAGAATATTTGTGACTCTGGGGAGGCTATGGCGCAAGGACCATATTTGGCCATGCCGTGCCAGACACAAAACATACAATATCAAATACACACAATGAAAGTTTTACTGTCACAGAAGAGAGAAATACACCCAGGGAGGAAAAGTGTATTTGTGGCAGACATACTTGTAGTCCTACATTAAGTGTTACTCCGCCTAGATGGGTCACGGTAGTCCGGTTGGAAGAGTAAAGGATTAGCAACCGGAGGGTTGCGAATTCGAATCCAACCAAAGACCGTCGTGTACAAAGGGGGCTGGTGCACGCTCTATCTGTCGTGGTCTGAAATGTCCACGTTGGCGTGGTGTGGTTGGTTTAAAGGTTTTAAGGCGAAAGGGCCATATTTGGCCATGCTGCGCCAGACACAAGACATACAACATCAAGTAATAGACACAATGAAAGTTTTACTGACATAGAAGAGAGAAATACATCCGGAGAGGAATGCTCCTGACAGGAATCGAACCTGCTCCGCCTACAACTCGAATGTTGCTAGCGCAGTGGACATACCCACTGAGCCACGACGGCCCCGGCGTGGTGTGGAAGTTTGGAGAGTGGGATGCCAGCTCGGGTGTGACCTCGTCATCTGACCATGGTTCAAAATTACGTTGTGTTGTCCGATCTTTTACGATTATGAAGAGAAACCTTCGGAATTGATTCCAGATCGTCACCAATAGCCCAATGCTTTACTCCAGTGCGACGTTAATTCAACTACCTACCGTATGTTAGAATAGTAAATTTTATGTTAAATCTATTTAATTGTTAAAACCCCTCTCTACTGTGCTACGTCACAGCACCCACTATTTTTCTTTCAGAGGTGTCAACTGCGGGTTTATCGTTTGCGGTTTTAATCCCCTTTGTGCTCCACCTTACCCAAGGTTCGGACAGCGCACCCCGTCTTTTATTAAAAACCGCAAAATGAACACTGGAAAGAAACACCCCTCTTCCCTCCTGAGTTCCACGAAAATCCATTCTTTGTAATGAACCTCTACCCTATACAGAAGTTATATTTCTTTTCAAGCCGCTATCTTACACCCCTCCGTTATGGAAAGAATGATATAAAAACAGGGGGTTGCAAACGATTTCATGGGGGGGGGTAGACTTCCCTCTCCTGTGGTCCACTGGCCTGAGGGGTTTAAAAGAAAGAGGGAGAAATCTTTTGCAACAAAACGATATTTTTCTTTAAATGGCACAAAGAGAAACGGCGTTATTTGGATCAAGTTCGGGTTTTTATTTCCCTCGTCCTTTGTAATGGAGGTTTTTGTTCTTCTCCGTGTTGTGCTTCCCCGTATGCGCTCCTTCTTATGTATGTACGGAGAAGGGGAGTTGGGAATTATTTTATCAGCTTTTGCGCTCTAGAGGAGAATGTTTTATACAAATGTTCCGAAAGCTTTCGCCGTGGTGGTTGTGTAGTGTGTGGGGTGGGACGGTTCACAAACTCTAGTTTTTTCGATTTGCAATGGTCTTTGAATGGTGGGGTGCATCCTGTTCGTTTTTTCGTCAGACGGGTCTCTCCCGTATTTGCAAATAGGCCCAGTACTAGTTTAGATTATGGATTGCAGTACCACTTTAGATGACTGATCACCCAGCACCGGTTTAGATGACGGGTCCCAGTGCCGGTTTAGACGACGTGTTCCTGTACCAGTTTCGATGAAGGGTCCCAATACCGGTTCCGATGACGGGTACCAGTTTAGACGAGTGTTCCTGCACCAGTTTAGATGAAGGGTCCCAATATCAGTTTAGATGACGGGTCCCAATCCCAGTTTAGATGACGTGTTTCTGTACCAGTTTCGATGAAGGGTCCCAATATCAGTTTACATGACGGTTCCCAGTGCCAGTTCAAATGACCGGCCTCTGTACCAATTTAGATAACGGATTCCGGTGCCAGTTTAGATGAAGGGCCCAGAGCCAGTTTAGATGACAGTTCCCGGATCCAGTTTAGATGACTGTCCCCGGAGCCAGTTTAGATGACGGGCCACAGTACTGGTACAGATGACGGACCACTGAACCAGTTTATATGACGCCCCCAATATGAAATAAAAATATGTTATTCCCTGTGTGCATTTCACTTTTTGTGTCAGTATAACTTTTTATGTGTGTAAGTGAATGTCCATTACTTGACGTTTGTCTTGTGTTTGGCACAGCTTGGCCAAATATAGCCCTTGCACCATATAAACCCAACCAATCTGTGTTATCTCCATAACATGAAATTTTCATGTCTGAAGTACATAAAGTTATAGGTCTTCACTCATAAAGTTCTTTCCAATATTTTTTTACTTATGCTTTTCAAAGGGCATTACGCAAGTACTTGCGCTATTTTTCAAATGACCAATGCATTTAAACAATGCAGATATGGAAGTTTTTATACATGTCTGACTTTCCCGATCAGAGCCACTCACTACAACTGATGTAGTGTGATAAATGTAGCCTATTGACAACCCCTTCGAAGTGGCGATCGACCTTGAAAGGCCGACTTATGGATTAACATTTTATCACTACATCGATATCCAATGTAGGTCTGAATGAAAAAAATGAACGATGGGTTAGTCGATTTTAATACCGGATATCGTGTCTGACAATGAAAAACCGTCCAACCTTTTTAAAACCCGACGTACAAAGAGAAGTATCTTTAACCATCGAACTAATTATGGAAAATGGATTAACATTGGTTTGTTAGCATAGCAAAAACACATATTGGTCTTGATTATTCTGGGGTAAAATATTACTGCGTTTTGGGTGACAGAAAGTCGCCTCTTTTTTGAAATATCCATTTTCGAAGATATTGTTTTGTTGGTAAAAGGAATGGTCTAACGCATGTTTGTTTGGAAAAATCGAATAAAATTAACCAGTGTTTGTGCACGCGTGCAGGATAATTATCGTTTGCGCCAAATGATTATCGTTTTCGCGTGACATACAAAGAGAAGTATCCTTAACCATCTAACTAATTATGGAAAATGGATTAACATTGGTTTGTTATTGTTTAGCATAGCAAAACACGCATATTGGTCTTGATTATTATGGGGTAAAATGTTACTGCGTTTTGGGTGACAGAAGGTTGCCCCAAAGGCTAATGCAACTGCTACTAGCTTATATGTAAAGGTTATTGTGTCTTAATATTATATTTATTAAGCACGCGCCGACTGATATTAGTGATGGTATTTTTAATTATGCACGTGCAAGGTGTAACCATGATATGGAATGTTATGAAAAATTAATTTTGAATTTTGAAGAATGGCAGAAGTGTAAAAAGATAGTTGATTCGCGTTCTTTGTAAGTTTTGCATCGACCTTAGTTTGTTAATAAATGTCGAAATTTTTTAACAAGCGTTCGTCTCCATGTGTAAACCGAAAAGCTAATCTACAATTATTGAATGCAATCTTATTGATACTCTGATCATCCGAAAGTGACTAGTTTTCATCTCCAGGTGAAATAGGAACCACTCAGGGGGATCACCACAAATGGTGGCAGCGAAGGGGATTTCCAATCCCTGACAGTCCGCTTCAAATAGTTAAAATTAGCGTTCTCTATAATTACGTAATTAATACAATATTATTATGAACTGTACTTTTTCCTTCAGTGGTTTCGCACGCATATCCGTTCTGCAATCTTCCCTGCTGGATTTCTTACCAGTTTTGACCGTAGAATCTTTCGGGTTCCATTAGCCCTGTTGCGAGTTCGAAACTCGATCCAACCAAACACCGTCGTGTATTTGGGGGGTTAGTGCACGTTAAATCTCGTGGGCTCAAATGTCCTCCCGTTGGCGTGGTGTGGAAGTTTGGAGAGTGGATTTGGAGAAAGGATCTCGGATCGTCTCGAATAGCCCCGTTGTGTTGCTCCATTGCGACGCTGATTCAACTTACCTGCCGTATCTTTCCTAGGATTCTTTCGACCAACAGGTGTGGCTACTTCGTCATTATATGTGTGTTGTGGGATCAAAACAATCCTATACTACACAGAAATCTCATGACGCTCTGTAGGTTAAATTACCCTACATAATAGTAATGTCAATTTTGTACAATTACAAACGAATTTGGAAAGGCTATTGTGAAAACTAAGTTCCTTATAGCCCAGATATGAGGTCTCTTTGTCCCGATTTTCTTACTCATCAATTCAGATTCTTTCAAAGCATAAGCGGCGTTTGGCGAGCGCCAACATTTGGAAGTCCGACGCCAAATGGTATTGGCACTTCAGCACATGCGGTGAGGAAATATTTTGGTTAAGTGTACTTGACATGAATATTCCGCTCTCAAGGATGTGAAAAAGCACAGGTAAAAATGTATGACAAAAAATGTTCTTTGTCAAAACATCACGGAAGAGTTTTCGATGTCTCGAACAATCGCGGATGACCGTGTTGCCGTTGAGGCGACGAGTTTTTATTTTTGACATTTTTTTCTCGGTGCGTTTAAAGAGTTTTCAGCTTTTTCTCTCTTCTCATGACTCCACCCTATCTATTGTGACACTTGCTTCCTTAACTGATTGATTAATTGTGTGACATACTTGGACACCACTATAAAAACTAATTTGTAATCGTATATATGAGAAGGATTTTCAGTGTCTAACCAAGGGCCGTGGTAGCCCACTTGGACGAGTATCGGATTAGCAACTGGAGGGTTGATATTTCGAAACTCGGTCCAACCAAAGACAGTCGTGTACGCGGGTGCACGATAAATATCTCGTGGCCTAAAATGATCTCACGTTGGCGTGTTGTGTTACCTCGTCATCTGACCGTGACTCAAAATAACGAGGTGCTGTCCTCGGATCTTTCCCTTCGGTATTGCATATGAGCAAATAAAATTGTTGCTAAAATAAGGTTTAAGAGGAGACTTGTTTTACTACTATTTTGAAAACTTTATGCTGCTATATCAAAAGTGCTTTGGTTGTGGTAACCTGTGATCTCTGGTCAAGTGGATAAATGCTTAGAACATTTTTTGGCGACAAATTTATTTAGCATCTCACTACTTCCCACTCTCGCTACTCAACACCCTCTATTTCCCATGGATTCAGCACACAAAAATCCTTAAGCGCCCTCTCTGGGAAAACTATGCAGATCTTCTTCCCGACCATTAGAAGCCTAGAAAAAAAACCCAAAACACGTCAGTTTGCTTGAAACTTATTTAAATCTCATTAACGCATCAAAACGAGAGAATTATTATCTTCAGTGATTACAGATCTACCTTAGAAGCAATTGCAAATGGAAACTCCAAATGTGCCCAAGATGTCCATTCACTTCTGCACCAATCCTTTGTGCTTCGAGAAAAGATATACTCTTCAGTAGATTCCCGCACATTTGGACATCGAAAGAAATGAAGCTGCAGATCAATTGTCAAAGGAAGCCAGAGAATTAAATACTGAACAAACTGCAATGAGTCTTACTGATACTATGCTATTGATAAAATTAAAACTCATCACAAAAAATTAAAACAAAACGACGGATTTGGGAAATTAACACCAATAGAAAACCCTCCACCACAGTATTCAGACTGAGAACAGGATAGTTTAAAGTCATGAAAATAAACCCTCCAATTGGTTTTGACGAGATCTGACGTTTTGTTAATGACGAGATATCTCGTCGAGATAAAACTGCCCTACTACTCTTAGAAATGGAGACGCAAAGTGTTCCTTACCCACAATGGTTACAATCTGGAATAGGTTTTTGTATCAGGCTGTTCAGTACAGGGCAAGTTGCGACGCGAAGATAAACCATCAGGAGAGTTAACAGTGATGGAACCAGAACTTATAGACATTGCAACAACTGTCTGGGTGTTTATCTAGCACCTAATCATATTCATCATCAATAGTAACTGCTCTTCAAACCATAGATTGTCATCCTGAAGAAGTTTCACAGCGAGAAAAAAATCGACATCGCCAAAGCTGTGCGAAACGACATCTGACTCAGAAAAAGAACACAACACCAGCATCAGTTCAATTTATATCCGTCCCCCCAAAAGAAAAAAGGCAAAAAAAAACGGCTTAAGATATTCACTCGCGAAAATACTAGCAGATGCTTCACTCAATTTCAAAAGGAACAAACAAAAATAGTCAAAATATAAAAATAGAGCGCACGGTTCAAAGAAAAAAATCCAGTGGGGAAAAAATCCCCAACACAGACTGGAGACACTCAAGAAAGAAGAAAGCTTTGATAAAAGAAGAGGTAAAGCTCAACCCTTCCCTTGGAATATATTGCATAATAGCCACTTCAATATATGTGGTCCTCTCCTTCCTTCCAATATTTCTGAGGGAAGGAATATCTTGAAAAATGGATAGCAGACGCCTCCTTCCTTAAAGAAAACGTCTTTCCTTTTTATTCTGCTCTGTTCCACACTTTTTGATAACTACCACCTTCGGAAGAGGTATATCTGGCCTCGCTATCAAAAGCTACTACCGTTGCCATCGAGAAGAGCGAAGTTCTGTTATTACTGCGTCTCGCTTAGTTATATTTGTCTTCCAGATAAATCTTTTAAGACCTTAGAGGACGAGAAAAAAGAGGACGGCAGATGAAAGGAAAGTAAACTGGCCGCGTAGAGGATTTTTCTCTTAAATTTGAAAAGTAAACTTTTTCCTCGGAACTTGAATGGTAATCAAATGATGTATTGTGTCTTTAAGGTTGAAGAGGAACGGAAAGTTTATTTATGTTATGAGGATGATATTTTTTATGGGGTTTGGACTGGAAAATGGCTCTCCCAAGGGGATTAAAAATATTTCGAATAAATATAATTCTCGTGGAAGGTGAAATGAACAGTTCGAAAGCAGAGCTGGAGTATAATGTCGAGTGTTTTTTTTCTTCCGGTCTTTGTGTTGGTGGAGCTTTCTTCGATTTCGTTTTTTGGAATCGAATAATGGGACGCTTCTGAATTGTGTTGTTTGAGTTTGAAATTTGCTATTCGAACTTTTTTCCCGATTTGCGGAGAAGGGAATGAAACGTCGCCGCGGATCTGTTTTATTTACTGTTTGAGAATGTTTTGAATTAATTTCCCAAGTTTTTCGGCTTACTTGGAATTCGAGTTGAAGTGGTGTGGAGGTGGGTTGGTGGTTGAATTAACGTCGCGCTGGAGCAACACAGCGGGCTGTTGGCGATGGTCCGGGAACAATCCCGGAGAAAGATCCGAGAACACCACGTAACTGAGAACCACGGTCAGATGACGAGGTCAACACCTGAGCTGACACTCCACACTTCCGCACCATGCCAATGTGAGGACATTTGAGGCGACGTAAGATTTAACACGCACCAGCCACGACGGTCTTTGGTTGGATCGAGTTTCGAACTTGCAACCCTCCGGTTGATAATCAGCAACTCTTCCAATCGGGCTGACTCACGTTGGCGTGGTGTGGAAGTTTGGAGAGCGGAGTTCTAGCTCAAGTGTTGACCTCGTCATCTGACCGCGGTCCAAAATTACGAGGTGCTGTCCGCGATCTTTCCCTTCGGAATTGATTCCGGACTGTCGCCGATAGCTTGTTGTGTGCATTGAGGACATATAAAATTAGAGTGCGTAAAGGTAGCCTTTTTATGCGTCTAGGATCATGTGACCAAACTGGTAGTAACTCGACCCTTAGACTACTTTCGTCTGCTGAGTGGAACCTAAATTAAAAATCTGATTGGTCCACGGGGAGGGAGAAGATGCCACATCCGTTGATTCATCATCGGATTGGTCTGTGCGATGTAGTAGTGGACTTTGAATATTTAACCACATTTATCGCCTCTGTATAAGAACGCGCATTAAGATGTTATATCGTCAAACTAGACTATACGATGCCAAATCGGCCAACCGGGTCAATTTTTCAATCAAACGCCCATCCATTCATTCATCTGATTGGACAGCGCGGCATATTAGACTTTGGTTATTTCACCACTTTTGTCGCCTCTCTATAGAAATGCGCATTCACACAACTATCTTATAAGATTTTATATCGGCAAACGAGGCGATAAGATACCAACCAAGAAAATGTTTCACATCACCGTGACTACTAATCGACATGTTAGTCACACTTTTCGAAGCTCCTCTCAATATCAATGCTCAGTCTACTCGTATTTCACGTCGATGGTTGTGTTGCTCCAGTGCGACGTTAATTAACTACCTACCAACGAGACTAGCAGGGCCGACTTATTCAAGGAAGGGATACTAGTTATCCATTCAGATCTAGCAAGACACGGCATTGAAACAAATTCACGAACACCACTGACGAAACCGAAGAACTCAGAAACACACCGAATTCCCTATCCGAACTAAAACCCCTTCACGTTTTAATTACGAATTCCCAACTCCGCCTCTCGCTCGAACTTCGCAAAATAATTTCTTCCACCCCTCCCAAAAAAAGCGCCCCCCCCCCCTTAGTCCTTTGAACACGCGCAGGCGACTAACAAGTTTCGCGTCGCTGAACCAGAACGTTCTCGACTTTAATGAACACGCTTTTCCCGATCCAGGCTCCAAAGCGGGCTCCTTCTTTTTCCCGGACCTCCCTCAAGAGAGTGGACCGGCCCGCGGTTTTTCCAAGCGTGTAATGAAAGTCATATTTCACGGCAGTCCCTTTTATGAGTAATTCCCGGGTCTTGGGGATCGGGCCCGTAAAGTGTTCTTAAAACCCCGTTTTGCATGAGTTATGTGGAGGTGTTTTTAAATTGCTCTGGAAAGGGGGTTCTGCCAGGCTTTAAAAGGCCTCCAGGATGTTTCATCTTTTTTTTTTTGCGTGTTCCGGGGCTTGAGCACGTGTAGCAAAGCAGGCCTTTGCGGTGTCGCACTTGTTCGTGTTGATTTAGGAGCGCTGCACGTGTTATCCTTTGAGATTCTTGCTGTTTGGGAGACAGGAAGTGAGTTTCGTTTGGTTGAGAGGGGGGCTCTTGCGATGTTTTCCGAAGGCTTGAGAGGTGCGCTGGTTCCCTCGGGGTAAGGGGGAAAGATTATATCTGGTGGAATTTGTAACTGTGTTATTCCTCTTTAGCGGAGTGACATTAAGTTACAAATGATCTTCCGGTATGTAAAAACGCATTGGGAGCAAGAGAGGAATGACGCAAAGTTAAAAATGGGGGTAGGTAGTTGAATTAGCGCTACACTGGAGCAACACAACGGACTATTGGCAACGATTCAATCGACAATCCATTCCGAAGGGATCCCGGACCATTAGTTATCAAGAGGTGTTATCCTCGGAAAGATCCGAGGTGTTTTCCTCGAATCCCGGACCTTTAGAGATCAAGAGGTTTCCCGTACCGTTAGAGTTAGACCGTTATCCTTGGAAAGATCCGAGGTGTTATCCTCGAAAGATCCGGATCGCGAGGTGTTATCCACGGAAAAATCCTGGTTGTTATCCTCGAAAAGATCCGAGTTGTTATCCTCGAATTCGTGACCGTTAGAGATCAAAAGGCGTTATCCTCGGAAAGATCCGAGTTGTTATCCTCGAAAGATCCGGATCGAGAGGTGTTATCCTTGGAAAGATCCGAGGATAACACCTCTTGGTTTTGAACCACGGTCAGATAACGGATCAGCACCTGAGCTGGCAGTCTGCTCTCCAAAGTTTAACAAAGAGTTTCACTTCTCCATGAGGACGATGGAGGTTACGGCAGATTTAACATGCACCAGCTGAAGTTATACTGTCCCAAAGCTCGCCCAACACCTTAGAATTTCGACATAATGCGGGCCCCATCCGCACGCTCAGTGCGCATGCGCACTCGGTCCGAAGGTCATGTCAGGTACGGACATAATTGTCTACCACGACGCTATATTGTGTTCTAGATGTTCCTTCTAGTTCTGATATTATAGGACAAAACAATTATAGCGCTTTTTTTGTAACACTCGTCTTTTCATGCACACTCCCCAGTGCTGTTTCCATTTTAAAGACGTAGTTACATCAGAATGATCCAATAATATCTCAACTCCAAATTGCATATTGTTATCAATGGAATAAACAGTATGTAAAAAAATTACGTATGTTTTACTTAAAAGTAATTGCAAAACAAAATGTTGCCCTTTTTAAAAAAAAATACCCTGAATATTTTTATACGGATAAGGTTCGCGATATTTGTGAGTTGGTTGCTATGCCCTATTTCGTTTTCTATTTTATAACCTTCCCTATGAACGTCAAATTGCTTACACCAGAAGATACTGTCCATCTTATTCTCCTTTAAGCTCATTAAAAGTACTTCAAAAATAATCCTCGAAAGCATATCGAAAAGAAAGCAACGATCAATTAGAGAAACGTGTGTTACCAACAGCAGAAATGATTTGGCTGTTCTTCCAAGATCTGAGACAGCTGCCGTGAATGTCGGTTTGAAAAGTGGCGTACTTAAAACCTGAATGCCTTGTCAAAAGATCGGCTTAATGAATCCGACATCAAAAGGCCTCGACTTTTTCATCGCATCAAGGGTCCTCTGCAGGTGACGTTTGTTTGCGTTGAATTTCAAACGGAATGTTCTTAGGAGGCTTAGTTTGAAACTTCCGAGTTTGGACGGCTGCTCTGTTTATGTTGAAGCCCTTGGGATTTCACTGATCGGGACGTATTCTTAGATGGATCTCCTGAGTTTAGATGTTTGGATAAAACTATCTTAACCCGCAAGATTTCCGACTGCTGTAGTGTTGCTTTTACCTCAGAACACATTTAATGACTTAACAACTACGTCTTTCTAAAGAGTTAAATGGACTCTTTTAACCGTTAGAAAGTTTCTATTGGTTCCTTCCTTAGAATAGAACCCTTTTCGGAGCGTTTCTATTGGTTCTTTCCTTAGAATATAATCTTTCTCCGGAACGATTCTGTTGCTCCTTTCCTTGGAAACTTGGAATTCCTTCAAAACCATTCTATTGGTTCATTCTGTAGAATAGAACCTTTTTCGGGACGTTTCTATTGGTCCTTTCCTTAGAATATAATCTTTCTCTGGAACGATTCTGTTGCACCCTTCCTTGGAATAGAATCCTTCAAAACGGTTCTATTGGTCCATTCTGTAGAATAGAATCCTTTGAAAGATTCTAGCCTTCGGGGGCACATCTCCTTTAGATGTGTACGGGCTTCACGAACCCGAGGTACTCCAGTGATCTTTTCTTTTCCCATGGGGTATATTGTCTTTCGTAAACACGGCGGTTGCGCTCCTAAGATACCCAAGCGATCTTTTCCTGCTTTCATCCCACTACTCTGTTCCGCAATCCCTTTTCCCCCTTTCACAATTTTTTCTTTACGCCGTCTTGTGTTTGGCGCAGCTTGGCCATAAAACTGCCAAACAACCGACCTTAGTTCATAATCCTTTGGAAAGATCCCATTGCTCCTTTCCTTAGAATATAATCCTTTTCCCTTGAGAAGATTCTTTTTCTGTCGTTTCATTAGAATTGTGACATCTTAGCGCCTAAGAGTCTAGAATGGCCGGCTGCAGACCCGGAAGTTTCCTGTTAAAAAGTCCTTCAATACTGCGCTTGCGCATGTGAGGAGAATGAGAAACAGTTAGCTCACGGACTCCGTCTAGTTGAGACGTCTTCGTAGCAATTCGTAAATTTTAATATGAAAATAAGCATTTTTGTTTCGCGCGTCCATTGTAAACCCATTGTTTTGTCTGTGTTAAAATAAATGTTATTTTTTAATGTCCAACAAAAGTTCGGATTAATTCATCACAGAATGGAATCATTTGGAAACATTCTATTCCTCATTTCCTTAGAATATAATTCTTTGGAAAGATTCTATTGATCAAGAAGGTCGACATGTGAAGACAGCGGGTTAAAAGATGGAATTTTGAGTGTGAACCCCTTAGAAGAGTGGTTCCCAACTGGTGGTACGCGTATCACTGGTGGTACGCGAGAGCATTTAGGGTGGTACGCAGAAGGATTCAATATTAATACAAACCAAGCGTACTTGGTTAAAACTTAATGAATGTTTCATAGAACTAATCAGTGACAGTTCAACGAAAGACTCAAGGAGGAAAGTCTTGTTTCTTTCTGGATGTCTACAAGTCTACTCTGGATGCTCTTTCGTATTTATGTGACCGTGGGTTTTCAGAGCTAGCGTATGTGAAAAACAAGTACAGGTATAGACTGCGTGGAAAACGACTTAAGATTAAATATAAGCACTATTGAACCTGTCAGAAGCTCTAATAAGAAATAAGCGTAAGTTTTATTTATACTCAAATACATTTTGTAAAATTATTCATATGTGTATGGAATTTATTTGACCCCCTCAAAATGTTATAACATAACCAGTTGTACGCCACGACACTACAAAATTCTCAGGTGGTACTCAAATGTTGAGAATCACTGCCTTAGAAGATTAAAAGGTTATTGTGTTCATTATACAAACATCGCCGAATCAGTCACCACATCCTATAAAAGTAATCGGAAGTTGTCTATGGATTGTTGATCGCCATTTGTTATAATGTTATGCGTTGCACTTTTAAGTCTTCTAAAGAGATAAATTCCATCCTTTAATCACTACTTCTTTCCAAGATTAAATATGGGAGGAATTTTCAGTGTAAAAACAAACAAACCAGACGGAAAATGGAGATTTACATCCTTTTTGCCAAATGAATGAATTTTCTGAATTCACTTTCGAGTTTTTATATCGACCTTAAAATGAAATAGGAGCATGTGCCCGCAGCTTCATGTTATTTCTTCCAGTTGCTCGGTTTGAAGATCTATCATGTGGTTGTGGGTAAAATAATGAATCCTAAATTGATTGGTTAAAGCGATTATCCACCGTGATCAAAAACACTAGTCTGCGCTTCCATAGCCAATAGGCTAAGTCGATTTCTGATTTACCCTTCAAAGATCTTAAGACAGTGACTCCGCCCACATGATCTATCTATTTCATTGGAAGGTTGGTGTGTATTGGTGACGTGCTGAAATCGTATAAAAAACGAGCCAAGTGACGTCACTTCCGGAATACCTACAGGAAGCACGTTCCTGCAAAAATACAACCCCCACATATATTTAGCTTGACAGGAAAAGCCTTTCCTATGTTATTTATGTTCCGTAGATTACCATTACTTATACCAGGAAAGGCCCAAGAATATCTAACGCACTTAAAAATGATTTACTATTAAAGTGCAAATTTTAATCTTTACAGCAGAACCGTTTTCTTTTAACGCAATAGTTCTAGAAAACGCTAACGAAAATTCAACCATAAATGTTTTGGAAATGTCCCAAATCAAATAATGAGAGAATCAAAATTCGAATATCTTCAAAGCCCTCGATTGGATCGAAATCTGTTGAAGTTGGGAAAATAGAACATCCGGGATCTTCCGTGATTCGCGGATCAGTTCTTGACTGAATCATTTCATAAAATGTTGAGAATAATCGATGAAAACTTTCGGAACCTCCTCCAAATCAAGTAACATGGAGATTGGTATTGAGGACATCATCCTGGTAGAACTGCTGCTTGAGTAAAACGAACGCAATTTTTTCACAGTATTCTATAGTAAGAATTTCAGTTAATTCTATTAATAATTTTTGAAAACGCAACATGGAATATCTTACGTTTCAGAAGTGATACATAAATACAAACACTTATTAGTTTGAAAAATTTCTATTTATTTACAAACTAAGGGTGGCTCAGTGGGTATGTCCAATGCTCTAGCAACATGCGATTTGTAGGCGATGCAGGTTCGATTCCTCCTTGGGTGTTTTTCTCTCTTCTGTGTCAGTAAAACTTTCATTGTGTGTGCATGTCTGTTACTTGATATTGTATATCTTGTGTCTGGGACAGCATGGCCAAATATGACCCTTGGCCACAAAGCCCAATCAACTAATAACTATATTCATTAATATCATAGTTTGAGCGTGTTTAATAAATATAATATGAAGACATAATAACGTTTACAAGTACGCTAGTAGCAGTTACACTCGAGTAATAAATATTAAATTCACGGAGTGATTGTACGCGCTCACAGATATGTGCTTATATTCATTACCACTGGTTTTTAAATGAGTTATGCTTTGGTAATAACGACATTGTCACTAGTAGATAAAAAAACTACCGAGAAACCTTAGTGCAGATTCTATACACGGGTCTGTTGGTTCCAGGAAATTGATGAAGGACGTCTAGGTTTATTTATAAACTAGCAGAATTACCCGGCGATGCTTGGATTGAATTGGTTAAATGCTGATTCTATTTCACAGAAAAATGCAAGCATTATTTAAGCGTAGAGAAGATATTTTAACATCGTTTTAAGTTTTTCATAGCTTCTACAATTTACTTCGGACACAAACATGTATACGTAATATATCCATCCATATAATCCATTTCATATTCATCACTCTTGTAAGAAAACTACAAAATCTTTTTCTGAGATGACTTCACAAGTCGATTTTGAGTTTTGGAGTGATTACGAAAACCAATTAAGTTCATTTTCAGTAAAAATGAGGAACTTCCAGCCGTATAGTCTTGCACTCATTTTTCCAATCAATATTTATTATTTGTGGTACCCTTTCACCATGGATTCGATGTTTTCGAATTACATTATCACTGTGAGAGGATGGCAAATTAAACTGTTAGGCATTCGTGGTTAATTTATTTCGAAGCACACATTTTTTCTTGATAATTCTATTCAGCCGCACGTGGAATAACGGAGCTTTTTTTTAAACCAAATATCAGTGTAGACAAAGCAAACTCAATCGATTACACTTTCTACAAAATCACTGCTTTCAATTAATATTTCACAGGTACCTAAATTGTATACGAAGTTTCAACTTCAAATCACGCAGGGTACACTGAAGGTTGTAAGAGGGAATTATGCGTGTAAACCCTTCAGAGGATTAACCCTCCAAGTGGTTTAGACAAGATATCTCGTCCATCAAGATCTGACCAATTTGCAAATGACGAGATATCGCGTCATCAAGATATTGCCGATTTATTGACGGTGGTGAGATCAAGATCTGGTCCATTTACTTCTTCAAATGACGAGATATCTCGTCATTACAAGAAATTCGTCATTATTGCAATGACGAGATATCTCATCCAAGATGTGGTCAGCTTTGCTGATGACTAGATATCCCATTAAGACAACGACCGCAGGAGAGTTAACTTTCAAAATTAGTTTTAACTTCAGTGAATAACTCATTTTTATCCCAATTAAGTCTTATTAATTTGGTTTATAAAGATAATCCCACTGTCTGAATTGGATCTTTTCCTTAGGAATTGATTCCGGGCCATCGCTGTGTCCATATCCAGCTGTGTTGCTCCAGTGCGACGTTAATTAACTACCTACCTACTAACTGTCTGAAAAACTAATAATGGTTCATTATTCATTCTCCCGACCTTATATAAATTCTTCCCATACTAGAGTATAATTCCCTTGATCCAAACAATAGCCTTTGGAGATATTGCTATAGGTTTTTTAATCGTGAATTTTAAACTATCACCATCCCCAAGTCATTAACAGCAGACAGTTAAAAAAAGGGGCGATGGAGTGATAACGTACCTTCCTCTTCAGTGTAGGTAATTTCTCTATTTTTGTTTTTCAGGTGGAACTGCCAACTGCTGGGAAATCTTTAGAAGGTAAAATTTCTAATTTTCTAATTAGTTTCATGCACCCATTGACAGAGTTCGAGTTTATTTTTATGCTGGTTGTTCCCTTAATTGTGATGAATCCTTAAGAGATCTAATTAAGATAATACGTCATCCCTACAAAAGATTAAAACCGAAGCACACGCAAAAAAAAGGAGCTGTTTCAAGCGTTCGCCGAAAGCGCAGGAGGGCTTCATTATCTGTTACGCGCACATTTTATCGGCGCTTTTTCGAATCGCCGAACCTGGCAGCGGGCGGAACTTCAATGGCTCGGAAAGGAAATTAAGTCGGCGTGGAATGGCATCGCCCGTGAAACAGCAAGTTCGAAATCAATTTCTCCATTTTTATGGCGATGATCTCTAACTCCCTGTATCGGAGCTTAATCGACTGATAAACGGGTTCGTAGAGCGAAGTCCGTGTCACTTGAGAGGGAGGAATGCAGACTGGGGCCATGCAAAACCGCCATCTTTGGTTCGAAAGCGAAACGCTTACCAGTCTCCTAAAGTGACTGGAGTTCTGAGCAAGGCCGTTTCTAGGTGCTGTAGGCAAGTTGGTTGGGTTTTATGGCGCAAGGGCCTTATCTGGCTTAGTAGGGTCAAATAAATGGACAGACACGCAAAGCAAGTTTTAGTGATGTGGAAGAGAGATATAAACTCAAGGAACAATTGAACCTGAACAGGAATCGAGCCTTCACCGCCTGCAACTCGTAGATTGCTAGCAGAGTGGGCAAACCTACTGAGTCACGGAGTCCCCAGATCTAAGGAGATTTGCTTTCAATTAAAGGGAGACTTACTTTCCATAAAGTGTTCCGCAAGGGAGACTTACTTTCCATAAAGTGTTCCGCAAGGGAGACTTACTTTCCATAAAGTGTTCCGCAAGGGAGACTTACTTTCCATAAAGTGTTCCTAAAGGGAGGCTTACTTTCCATAAAGTGTTCCACAAGGGAGACTTACTTTCCATAAAGTGTTCCTAAAGGGAGGTTTACTTTCCATAAAGTGTTCCGAAAGGGAGACTTACTTTCCATAAAGTGTTCCGCAAGGGAGATTTACTTTCCATAAAGTGTTCCGAAAGGGAGACTTACTTTCCATAAAGTGTTCCTAAAGGGAGGCTTACTTTCCATAAAGTGTTCCGAAAGGAGACTTACTTTCCATAAAGTGTTCCGCAAGGGAGACTTACTTTCCATAAACTGTTCCGCAAGGGAGACTTACTTTCAATAAAATATTCCGCAAGGGAGACTTACTTTCAATAAAATGTTCCTTAGGGGAGACTTACTTTTAATAAAATGTTTCGTGTATAAAAATGAATTAGGAATCAATGAAAATTTGATGAGGCTAATAATCAAGGTATGTAGGTAGTTGAATCAACGTCGCACTGGTGCAAAACAACGTGTTATTAGCAATGGTTCAATATGAATCCCGAAGGGAAAGATCCAAGAACAACACCTCGTCATTTTGAACCACAGTCTGACGAGGTAAATGCCTGAGCTGGCACCCCACTCTCCAAACTTCCACACCACGTCAACATGAGTACATTTGAAGACACGAGATTTAATGTAACTAGCCCCACGTACACGACGGTCTTTGATTGGATCGAGTTTCGGACTCACTACCCTCCGGTTGCTAATCCTCTACTTTTCCAACCGTTCTATCGCGGCCTCACTATATGGCGGGGTATTATTTTTGTGTGCGTGATATTATAGAATCATCTTATAATAGAATTATGATCCTTTCCTTATAACAGAATCTTGCTCCTCTCCTTAGAGTAGGGTAATTTTTTGTAAGATTCTATGGGTCCTTTCCTTACAATAGAACCCTTTGGAACGATTCCATTGGCCCAGAACGATTCCATTGTAGAATGAAATCATTCGGAAAGATTCTATTTGTCCTTTTTTAGAATATAATCCTTTGGATTATAGAATAAGAATAGAGCCTTTTGGAAAGATTCTATTGCTCCTTTCCTAAGAATAGAGTCTTGGAGAGAAAGATTCTATTCGTCAATAAAGTAAAAATTGGTCATGCAAGGCAGACTGCAGCTTACAAAATGTAACTATGCGTGTAAACCCCACAGAGGGTTGTAAAGATATTTTGATTTGTCACTTTTCTCGAGCAGTGGCGATATATCTATATTTGTTCTAGACAGTTTCAGTCTGAGTTCCAAATGTTTTCTTGGTGTTTAAGTTTCAAGATTTCTACATTTGTACTTATCCGACTGGAGACTTTCCTGATTAGAGGATTTGAAATCCAGACATCGTCTGGTCCTCTGAGGTTGCGAGATCAGTACATAGTTTCCCATTGGTCCTTATTTGTATGATGTTATTCCAGTTTTGAGAATTGAAATGCAAGTGCTCACTTGATGTAAGAATTCTGCCTGGATTTACTTTTTGTCCTTGTTTCGACTTATTGCTTCGATTGATGCATATTTTACTGCAGATCGTAATTCTGATACACCGTAATAAGAAAGTTGACTCACTAAAGTGCTTTGCGTTAGTAGATGTTATCATTTTTACATAGTTTTATAAAAACACTCAAGAAAATGCCCTTTTATCAAGGATTTTCTTTGTGCATTCCTCCCTGGGTGTATTTCTCTCTTGTAACTTTCTGTGTCAGTAAAAACTTTCATTGTGTGTGTCTATTACTTGATGTTGTATGTCTTGTGTCTGGCGCAGCATGGCCAAATATGGCCCTTGCGCCATAAAACGCCTAAACCAACCAACTTTGTAATTCATACTATACACTTCTTTAGTGACTATGAGAGGCATTTCTGTCAAGCTAAATGTAGATGGCAGTAGTGTTTCTGCGGCGATACGTTCTTGTACGTGTTCTGAACGTGACTTCAGTTGTGGCTTGTTTCTCGAGTACGATTTCAGTATTTCGCCAATGAAAATTCCAAGGAATGAATTCCGAATTGATAAAATGACATTTGATTGGTCAACGCAAATTAGATTAAATGCCAAAGTGGCGATAAACTACATTTTAAGGTAACTCCTATATGTATTGTGCGAGGACAATTGTGCAGTAGAAGTAAATCTTTGCCGATCGTCTGCTTTGTTTGTTGTACTTCATATTTCTCATAGCATAGTGGCATAGAGAATTTTTGTGGAAATCTTAAGGGGAGAGGGTTATACAAAATTATTCGCACGGGGGTGTATGTCCTGAAGTGCCACTTACATGTGGTAGAGGGCACATTAAGGTGCAGAAGTGGAAGACAGCATGCACGTAAACAACATTTTTTCTAGCCCTGATTGGGAAGTTTCATAATAGGTGCTCAAAGTTGCGACCACCTATAGTAATACACGTCACAGCTTCGACGCATGTGTTGTCATACAAGCTGGCCAATTGCCGAACATCGCTGTCTAGGAAAGCCTGGTAGCGCATGCGTCCAATTTTGACCAATAGAGTCTTTCTTCCGGAGGTTTATATTCCAAGGAAAGGAGCAATAACATCTTTCTTAAGGATTCTGTTATGTGGACATGACCAACAGAATATTTCCAAAAGAAAGGAGCAGTAGAATAAGTTCAAAGGATTCTATTCTATGGGAAACGGAACAATGGTATCTTTTCCAAGTATTGTAATCTAAGGAAATGGCCAACCGAATCTTTCCAAAGGATTCATTTCCCAAGAAAGAAGCATTAGAATAATTGAAAAGGATTCTATTCTGAGGAAAGTAGCAATAGAATCTTTCAAAAGGATTCGATTCTAAGGAAATGACAACAGAATCTTTCTGAAGGATTAGATTATAAGGAAATGGCCAACAGAATCTATTAAAAGAACTAGTTTCCAAGGAAAGGAGCGGTAGAAGCATTTCAAAGGATTCTTTTCTAAGGAAAAGAGCAATAGAATCTTCCAAATGATTTTTATAAGTGAATGTCGAACGGTATTATAAGAAAAGGACCAGTAGAATATTTTCAAAGGATTCACTTCTAAGGAAAGAGCAATGCAATCTTTCCAATGGATTCTATTGTAGGGAAAGGGCTAATAGAATTCTTCTAAAGGTTGAAAGAATTGGATTCTTTCAACCTTTAGAATACATGGATTCTTTCACTCAATAGGTTATTTAGTTATCAAGTCTCGCAATTGTTCTCGCGTTCGATCTGCGAAGATTTAAAATCTGCTGTACGATTGTTCTCGCATGATACATATCGGAGTTACCTTAAAATGTAGTTTAGCGCCACTTTGGCATTTAATCTAATTGATAATTAAACTTGATAACTAAATAACTTTTTTATTTATCAATAGTTATAGTATCAAATCAATACTACACTACTCGGAAATCTCTGATGAGTGAAGTGTAGAATACCCCGTGTAGAATACTACGACTCACTGGTTACAATGAAAACGTTACCAAAAATGGCGGACCACCTGTTCCGCACTCTGTCACCGATCAAGACTCATTGTTTCGGCATCGTGAACGAGGTTAAGCCCTTTGTTGTTCCTTTCAAAAGAAGGGAAAAAAACAAGTCTACCCAATCCTCCGCGCTTTCTTCACTCCAGAACCCTTTTCGCAACCTGCCTCATGGCGATGGGCGGGGTTCCATTTTAAAAGTGTGATGTTGGAAAAAGGGCTTTTAATTTCCAGAAGTGTTGATAACGGTTTTTGCTCCTTTTTTTACCAAACCCTCCTGATTAATTACAACTCGAAACTGTCTGTTTACACGGGAACTAACCCGAGTGATTGAATGTGGACCGAAGGCGAACATGCTCGCTGCCAATTATTCCTACACGGATTGGTTTTTATCGAACTGACCTCATCAGAACTCGGAGCGCAACCGGGAGACGCTGTCTGTCCGTCTGTCCTCGCGAACAGGCGTAGGCGATTGGGGAGGCATTCCCGCGCGTTGCCATTCCCGGTGTGGTAATAAAAAAAAGTGAATTATCGAGGCATGTGTCGACGAAGGAGATTGATAACTGTGCTTGATCGGCCCATTTTGGAAGGCAATTGGAAAATTGGTTCATTAGTTAGCTGGTTGTTGGGAAAGCTTTTGTCGCTGCGGTGTCGGTTGCAGACTTGCCGACTCCTGGCATGTTTATGGTGGATTGTTGATGAATGAATAAATTACCTTCCCACCTATAATACTAAGGTAGGGAGTTGAATTTACGTCGCATTGGAGCAACACAACGGACTATTGGAGACGGTCCAGAATCCATTCCGAAGTGAAAGACCCTAGACAACACCGTAATTTTGAACCTCGGTCAGATGACGAGGTCAACACTTGAGGTGGCACCCCACTCACCAAAATTTCACATAGGAAGGAAGAAGAATGATATATCAAAATACTTAATTACATTATGAGGCAAACAAGCTTTACTGGGCTTCACAGAATGTGTCTTCCTCGAGAGGAACCGAAGTATTTTTGTGTCATATAATTATGTTATTTGCCATGTTTTTTAATGCCTGACCATTGGGTTCTTCTGGACTACGAGGAGTGAATTAGCGGCCATTAGTGAAGAAGCACCTAGTTGGTAAGCCGCGCATATTCCAAAAAGGGACAACCTTCATGCGCTTACTACTGAGATTCGAACCGGGGACTTATTGGGCAGCAGACAAACACTAACCACTACACCAGATGGCCGGTGTATATTTATGAAGGATTATAACCGGATATAAATCTAATAAAGGGCCTTAACCCTAAAAGTGATTTCAACAAGATATCTGATCCATCAAGATCTGACCAGCTATCCCGTTTTCGCCTTTTTTCTCTCCAGGTTTCTTTTGTGATTCTTGATTTCTACAAGTGAATGGGTTTTGTTGTTTTAGGTTCTTGTGATCTTCCTTCAGGGGGGTTTGCATTCAATTCGGGCTACTTAAGGTAATGCATTTGTAAGTATAGGGCTCAGCATGTAAGACAGTTTTGCCTTTCAAGTTTGAGATTTTATCTAATTTTTAATTCAGTATTTTATCCGGATCATTTAGTAGATACTTAATAGTGGTGAAGGAGCTAAGTTAATGGTTTATATAGCCTTATACTTGAAACATCAATACTTGACGAGATATCTCGTCATAAGATACTACTTATTTTTTTATGATGACGAGATCAATTTCTGGTCAGTTTTGCTATTGACGAGATTCATCGTTGATTCAACCATCAGGAAGGTTAAATAATCGATAGATGGTCAAAATGGCCGTTTATTTAGTGATTGGAAACATTTGTAGATTGTGGGGTTTATCTGTGTGTAGGTGGTGATAGTCTTTTCAAATAATAAAAAATTGTTTTTAATTTTGAGTAGCAAAATAGGTCCATCGGTTGGTTATTTTCGGGTTTGGCGCAAGAGCCATGTTTGACCAAGCTGCGCCAAACACAAGACAGACAACACAACGATGGAGGAAGAAAAAGCAAAAAGCTGAAGGATAGGCGAAGGTGAAAATGAAAGGTAGGAAATATCACTCGGGCACCTCAGGGTTGTGATGCTAGTACACATCTAAGATGATGGGACCCTGAGGTCGTAGGCCGATTGGAAATAGCAAAGAACCTGTATTCACGACGTTTTTATTTCCCACAAAATTATAAGTTTTACAAATCACCTGACGTATGGCGACCTACGCCACCCTCAAATATGCCTTCCCATCTGGATCTTCCAAAGTTCGACATACCCAGTCAACCCCCGAACGCATACAGTAAATATCGTGCCCGTCTCAATCGTATCTTCCGCATCCCAAAACAACCTGTTCCATTTCCAAAACCGTTCTCGTGGCTTTCGGGAAGAAGGGAAAAAAATATCGAATTCGAATAAACAAGCGAAAAGAACGTTTTATTCTCTTGCCTCGCCCCCACCAGGGAATATCAAAGTAAGTTATTCGATTTAACTTCATTCCGGTAGAAGTGACGCAACTTCCGCTTCCGGTGGTGGGTATAAAGCAGAAAGATATTGGAAAAGATTCAGCCCGTGGCCCATAATACCCGGGCTATCCCTCTGGGATGGTCCACGTGGGCACGGTGGGGTGGGGACAAGAAGTTTGGTTTGTTTCTTGATTTACATTAAGCGGGAAGGCGCCTTGATGTTGGAATATATGTGGATACGTTGCGGAGATTGTTGTATGTATGTATTGTAAAAAATGCGCATATATTTCTACGGCCTTTCAAAGCTCCAACTGGAAAGGAATGGGCATGTCCCTCGGAGGAAAGGGGCCAATGTCCCTCGCTTCCTGTTTGTATTCTTCGGGGCAGTTTTGTGGTAAGAAACAAAGCTGACTGCTGCAATGGTAGATGGAATCATTCTTTATACTTATTTCACCGCAAAGATTGTATTACCATTACTGAGGATTTTTTTTCACAAAAAGCAGCCCAATACTTGAATACAATGTTTAATACATGTCCTCAATACAATATCAACGAAATTTTATCAATAGAATGCAAATCAGGTAGATATGTAGTTGAATTTACGTCCCACTGGAACAACACAAAGGGTTATTGGCGATGGTCCGGGTTTAGTCCCGAAGGAAAGATTCGAGGACATAATTTTGAACCACGGTCCGATGACCGAACCTTCTGTGTTAGTAAAACTTTTCTTGTGTGTGGATGTTCTTTATTTGATATTGTCTACCTTGTGTTTGGAGGCCAAAACCATGGCCAAATATGGCCCTTGAGCCATAACACAACCAACCACACCACACCAAGGTAACGACATTTTTAGAAGCGATGTTTTTAACGTGAACCAGCCTGCACAGGCACGACGGTCTTTGGTTGATCAAGTTTCGAACTCGCAACTTGCTAATCCGCGACTCTCCCAATTGGTCTACCGCGGCACCGGTGTACAAATCAGACACGCATCTTAACTTCAGGTCCCACTATTAGGTTAGATAACGAGCCTTTGCACGTCGCTATAGAAACGGGGCTCTTTCATTTCGAGTAGGGGTGACTCGGGATGACGTAACTTAATGTTTTTCCACAAATATTGGCGGAAGGAGGTAATTTACTAGTATAAGAACTTCTCGGCGACAAATAAAATTGTTAACAGATACATTTTTCCAAATTGCATGAAGAGCGGCAATGCGGCACATTTGAATACATTTCTCCAAGAATTCCCTGTGAGAAATTGGATTGTCCTTTTCTACGGCAACAAACAGGGGCAGACTGGAGCAGTTCTCGTGGTAGACCAGACAGTACATGCCTATGTAGAAATTTCAATCAAGCCCCGCAGGCTTAAGCTATTCCGAGGCTATAAATTAGTAGAATGAAGATAGAGTATGCTCTACCTGACCCTCGAGGGAAAGCAGGTTCTCATTCTTGTGTGAAATCATGTCAAAGTTTAAATCGTAAAATATAATTTATGAAGTCTGTCAGTAAGGAATAAAAATACATTTGAATAATAGAATTAGATCCCTCAAATGGTCTCAATATGAGTAACACCAAATCGGGGATGAAAAATTGTGCTTCCTGTTAAAATGTGTCGAACTGAAACGGTGACGAAATGCATAACTTCAAAAACTCGATTAATAAAGATTGAAACTCAATGAAAACTCAAAAGATCAATGGTCATTTCAGTGGGCCACCTTTTGTCTTGGTGATGGTGGACGTCTTGCACCACCGTAATGGCCATTGACAATTTTTTTCTTTATTAATGGTGGTTTTGACGTTTTGTATATTTTACTAGCTATTTGACTACTGTTTTCATCTTTTTATCTACAAAAAAAGTGGCATTTACAACTGGCGCACAATAGAGCAGGTTCTCCGAGTAATTAATGCCGATGAGTAAAACACCTTACGTGGAATCTCGTGTCAGTTTTACATTATATTTTCTGTTAATGCTTTCTGAAATCCGTTTATAAATGGTTGAATGGGATGGAGTTTATTACTTATTTCGTTGTTATTAAGTATCTGAAGATATGGCTCTTATATGCCATAAAAATTTAGTCACTCATCTTACAAAATATAGATTAAGCCACTATTTTAAATATTCAGTTAATATCGCCAATAAAATTGTTACGCGGGTAGCAATCTCTTTACAAATGGTTGAATACATGGTAGGCAAGTAATTGAATTTCCGTCACACTGGAGCAACCATAGAGGAAAAATAAAACTAGAATCAGCAATGTCAACCTTTTATGTCCCCAGGACATGTGACCAAAACTAGTAGTAACATGACCCTTAGACTACTTTCGTCTGGTGGGTGGAACCGAACATTTATCATCTGATTGGTCCACGGCATGGGAAAAAGCACCCATCCATTTATTCATCATCTGATTGGTCCGCACGACATAGACACCCAGCAGACGAAAGCAGTCTAAGGGTCACGTTACTACTAGTTTTGGTCACATGATTCTGGGGACATAAAAAGATTACCATTGCTCACTACTTTTACATTTCCTCTATGGTCCGAGGACAATACCTCATAATTTTGAACCAGTCAGATGATGAGGTCAACACCTGAGCTGGCATGAAAGCACGGAGCTTGTTATTTAGTTCGTTATAACAATCTGGGAATTTCGCTCTTATGCCAAGAAAATTCAGCCATTTATGCCCTAGTGACTGCAAAGTTACTTTTTACAAAATGCAGGTTAGCCCTCATTCAATATTCATTTAATTAATTTCTTCACCAAAATTGATGTACCAGATTTGATATTATCCAAGGGGGAAGGAATCATCTTCGTTACCTTTCCACCCCTCCGATAACAAAAATTGGCACCGGTGGCATTCCACCCGCGACCAGCTTCACTTTCGGTGTTCTATCCCCATGGGCTTCTATTCGATTTAAGAAATAAAAGAAAGTATTCTCTTCCGAAAGGCCCTGATGACGCTCACTTTCTTTTCCCTGCGCGTCCACCCCTCACCCGAACGACTCTCCGGGAAAAGGGCCTCCCGGAAAAATCCCCCGGGATCACCGACTTTCCCGGCCTCTGGAAAAACCGAACCCGAACAGATTCGATTTTCTTAATGCTCGCGCTTTCGGGAAAATCGAGGTCCAATTCCTTATTATTTTCATTTCTTTGTTTTTGTTGGGAGTTTTCGGGAAAACTGGAGAAGGGGGATCCGCGCCCCCTTCATACATAAATAACGATGATTCCCGTTATTAGTTCCCTGCTTTTTCTTGGTTCACTTCACTGCCTGTTTTCGAATTCCTTCTTCACTTCACTTTTTTGCGCCGGTGTATTAGCGCGAGTTTAAAAACATTGTTAGCTCCAGGGCACGCAGTGTACGTTTCTTTCACTCCTGAAGGATGGCATTTCAGCAACTCTCCCGTTTTCCGAAGAGCGATCCCGTTTTCGCCCTTTTTTTTTCTATCTCCCGGTTTCTTTTGTGATTCTTGATTTCTCCAAGTGAATGGGTTTTGTTGTTTTTGGTTCTTGTGATCTTCCTTCAGGGGAGTTTGCATTCGATTCGGGCTACTTAAGGTAATGCATTTGTAAGCTTAGGGCTCAGCATGTAAGACAGTTTTGCTTTCAAGTTTGAGATTTTATCTAATTTTTAATTCAGTATTTCATCCGGATCATTTAGTAGTTACTTAATAGTGGTGAAGGTGCTAAGTTAATGGCTCATATAGCTGTATCCTTGAAACATTACTGCATTAAAACCCCTAAGATATAAGTATTTCATCTGAATCATTTAGTAGTTACTTAATAGTGGTGAAGGTGCTAAGTTAATGGCTCATATAGCCGTATCCTTGAAACATTACTGCATTAAAACCCCTAAGATATAAGTATTTCATCTGGATCATTTAGTAGTTACTTTATAGTGGTGAATGTGCTAAGTTAATGGCTCATATAGCCTTATCCTTGAAACATTCATTAAAACCCCTAAGATATAAGTATTTTATCCGAGTCGTTTGGAGTTGCTTAATAGTGGTGAAGGAGCAAAGTAACTCTGGTGGTTGTCTCGACGAGATATCTCGTCACTAGCATCTCGTCATTCATGAAATTAGGTCAAAACTGACCGGTACTCGATGGACGAGACATCTCGTCAAAAAAAGAAAACTGACCAGATCTTGATCTCGTCATCATCAAACAATCGGCAATATCTTGATGACCAGATATCTCATCATTAGCAAAATTGGTCGGATCTCGATGGATGAGATATTTCTTTCAAACCACTTGGAGGGTTGATTCATAGCAATTTTTCAAAAATCAAATTAGAGGGTGTTGATGAAAGAGGGATGGTGAAACAGGAACATCGACTCTAGAATGCACATGCGCGCATCTTCTGAACATATCTATTTTGTATTAATCGCTCGTCTTGTTCGAGATAAAATCAGATTCTGAGGTGTCAGATGTGGACAGCAAGCGTTCGCTTAGCAATGTTATTTCGTAAATTGTAAATGAATATGGAGCACGCATCATTTATTACTCCTCCAAGTGGTTTCGACGAGATATCTCGTCGAAATCCATCAATATCTGACCAATTATGCTGATCTCCTCATCAATATATTGTCGATTTTATGATAACGAGATCAAGATCTGGTCAGCTGTCTTCTAATGATGAGAGACGACGAGATCATGATGGACGAGATATTTCGTCGAGAAAACCACCAGGAGCGGTAACACAGCAATCTTCATGCACTAACATTATTGTCGAAACGTTGATCACAATAATAGTTTCTCCCAAGGTTTAACAGACCGCGGTATCCTGTTTGGAAGAGTAACGGATTAGCAATGGGAGGGTTACGAGTTCGAATTCAACCAAAGACCGTCGTGTACAAAGAGGGCTGGTGCACTTTAAATCTATCGTGGCCTCAAATGTCCTCACGTTGGAGTGTTGTGGAAGTTTGGAGAGTGGTGTGCCAGCTCAGGTGTTGCCTCGTCATCCGACCGTGGTTCAAAATTACGTGGTGTTGTCCTCAGATCATTCCCCTTCGGGGGATGATCCCGGACCGTCGGCAATATTTCGCTGTGTTGCTACAGTGCGACGTTAATTAAAATACCTACCTACCCAAGGTTTCAACGTGAAATCGTTCAAAAATACATAAATGTTTAGTTAATGATTTTGATTCGTGTTCGAAAATAATAATTTTTATTGTTAGGCCATGAATATGACATACCCTAAACGACATTTATAACGTTGTGAAAAGAAAATCATGAATACACTTGAGACTGCATCAAAAACAATTCTTGAAGTATAATAACCTTTCGAGCACCATTTGTGACGAAAAGCCATTTACAAAACCCCACCGTAAACGCGTGCCACCTCTTATTATTCATCATTTCATTGTTCATTAGCTCGCAGCTGTATCTTGTGGCCTACAGCTATATTTCAATTACCCTGGATTTGACTTAGATTTCCGCTGATTGTTTTTCTTTCCTTCCGAATGGCAATGTCAAAAATGAAGCAAAATGGCGCCGTTCCGTTCCGATTGTTCCAGAGTAGCGTTTCGTATAGACATTCAACTTTCTCTTCCATTCTTTTTTGGAACAAATAAATGCTGCGCTTAACATTTTCGGTTCGTTTGGCTATCATAATTTAATATTCTGATTTGGGTCTTGTATCCATTTTTGTGTTTGCGGAATTGTTTTGTCATATCTAGAATGCATTCGATTATTCAGATCGCGCAGCTGTTCCAGAAGTTTTCTGGTTCCGATTATGCACACGAAACAATAATCGATTCCATCTGCTGTTCGCATCCAATTAAGAATTATTTACACTTTCATGTGTTGATGGCATTCTGGAAATAAAATATCGAATTTGGATGAGGGATGAATGTTATAAAAATAAGTGAATGTGTTTGGAATTTTTTATGAGCGAAGAGAAATTTATTCGAAGACATA
The DNA here is from genome assembly GCA_933210815.1 of Meta bourneti. Classification (NCBI taxonomy): domain Eukaryota; kingdom Metazoa; phylum Arthropoda; class Arachnida; order Araneae; family Tetragnathidae; genus Meta; species Meta bourneti. The sequence continues at coordinate 16,432,897 of OW119931.1, forward strand.
TTTCTAGGAATCATAAAAGCGACTTAACTGTTGTTGCCGAATGAAAATTGTTTTAATCTTATTTAACTTTATTATTTTGGACAGTTTGGTTTGACGCTCTACGATATTTTTTTTCTACTTGGATTTGCAGATTAAGGTTGTTCTCAATACCGGTAAATCACCGACGAGAGTTCAGAATACCGGTTTTTAACCCTCCTGGTGGTTGTCAATGTACCTCGTCAATAGCAAAACTGACCCGATCTTAATGGACGAGATATCTCGTCATTAGAAGAAAACTGATCAGAGCTTGGCATAAAAAATCAGCATTGTCATCTTTATGATGAGATATAACGTCATTAGCAAAATTGGTCAGATCTTGATGGACGAGATATCTCGTCGAAACTACTTGGAGGGTTAATTCTTAATCAGTCAGTACCTACCTGACTGAATTAATGCGAGTTAAATCTTGTGAAACATCAATGGAAATTTCTTCAACAATCAAATATGTCTGATTTAGGAAAGTGGGTAGTTTTTAGGCAAGCTGCCACATTGGTCCAACATCAGTCCTGTGACACTAAATTGACTGAAATACGCATGTCGCATATTTTGTTGTATGCTGCAACACTGTAGTCTGGCTTACTATCAATGGAAGACCCCAAAATTCCATCTATTAAAGCATAAAAAATACTATTAAAAGACAGTTCTAATACAATTTTGGGATAGACTTATCTTGATCATAATAGTTCGCGCAATTATTATACCAAGAGATTCCTTGTCGAAAACACACGAAAAGTGTTGTCTTTTTTTACAATTAAAAAATATTTTTCGATAGCAGTGTTAATTCAAGTGTGGGAAAGGTTGCGGGTACACTTCCACTTGCTGGATAGTAGAGAGGTAGTTGAATTTGCGTTGTAGTGGAGCAATACAAAGGCTATTCAAAAATGGAAGGAATGCTAAATAATTTATTCGCTAAGTTGGAATGTTTTATAAAATACATATTACATTAAAAAAATATTAAAATGAGTTTATACAATAGTTATTCAAACATGCAAACAGACATAAAACGGGAAGACAGACACTGACGCTGTGAATTTTAGTCACTAAGAAACTAAGTACTCAGTGTTTACAAAAGTTCATGAGCATATAGTTGTTTTGGCACATGAACTCAGAAATGAAACGCGAAAACCACCGATTTTGCATTAAAAATGGCTCCAAACTGATAAATAACTTGAAATGCGGCGAAAATATTCGTATGTACAAACTCTCCCATCTGAATTGTAGCCGGCGCAGGTTCAATTCCTCCCTGGTATTTCTGTCTTCTGTTAGCAAAACTTTCTTTGTGCCTATGTCCGTTACTTGGCGCCGTCTTATGTTTAGCACAGCACGGCCAAATATGGCCCTTGTTCCATAAAACCCAATAAGCCAACAGGAAATCGGTTAACGGAAACATTTTAGGTATGGCATTTATTTAATGCTAATACTATAGTCTCAGTAAATAATCATAAATGAGAGTTATTTATGACGTATTTGTGTGCGTCATTTCTTAAAGGTAAATAGATTATTTCCTATTGCTCAGTACGATTATCTACATAATATAATGCGCTACCCACATTAAACGTTTCCTATCTATTTAATGTTCCGTCTATTAGAATAGAACGATCACTATTCGAATGTTTAAGAATAACGACCCTGGCAATGCTCGTAAACGCACGGAACAACTTAACGCGCGCATTTCCGCCATTTTATTCCGTTCCGTTACAACTCGCGATTGAGATATACCCTTTGAATCGCAATTTACGTTAGGGGAAAAAAGCTTCGTTCGATATTTCTGCTAAACATTATAATTTACCCCGAAATGAGGTCGGAAGAGACATCCCGATATCTCACCCCCCCCCCCCTCCCTCGCTGTAACTGTAGCTTTAATGGGAAGCATTATTCGGACCCTTCCCAAAAAATAAAGTCAATAACCCTTTCTCGAAAATAATAGCAAAAGCGAGGTTATAATGCAACTGGTAATTTCCCCATGCTCGATGCTCGTCCATCCCTCCTTCGCTGCCCCTCAACCGGACCAAACGATAAAAAAAAGAAGAAAGGAAGAAGAAAAAAAGATCGAGGAACTAGTTTAACCATACAATGGCTTTCTTTTATTTCGGTTTTCGCGGAGCTTTATCAGAGCGACCGCGGCCATCTTGGTGTGAGTTGAGAAAGGCTGATTTGCGGGCTTTATTACAATGTGTTCGAGTCTGGTTCAATCTTTTCCAAGTCCGGGCTGTGTTGCTTTGAGTTGAAAGGTGCAATAACCCTGCAATATATCGCCAATTCGATTGTATCGCTCTTTTTTACTTGTCCCCGATGCAGTTTTAAGTTTGCGAACTCAGGAAATCTCAATCTGTTTCTATCGAATTGAGAGTTATGACTATTAGACCCTATTTATCCTCCTGGTGGTTGCGTCGACGAGGTATATCGTCGTTTAGCATAACTGGCCAGATCTTGATGTCTCGTCATTAATAACAAAACTGACCACATCTTGATCTCGTTATCATGAAAAGATCGTCAGTCTTGAGATATCTCGTCATTAGCAAAATTGGTCAGATCTTTATGGACAAGATATCTTCTCGAAACCACTTGGAGGATTAACCCTTTCAGGGGGTCACACGCATAATTCTATCTTATAACCTGCAGTCTTCCCTGAGTGCCTTCTAACCAGTTTTGATTTTGATCAATAGAATCTTTCCAAAGGATTCTAGTCTAAGAAAATGTGCAATAGAATCCTTCCAAAGGATTTTATTTTGAGGTAATAAGCAATATGTTTCCAGAGGATTCTATTCTAAGGAAAGGAGCAGTAGAATATTTCCAAAGGATTCAAATTTAAGGAAAGGACCAATATGATCCTTCCAAGGGATTCTGTTCTACAGGATGGGCCAATAGAATCGTTCCAAAGAATTCGAAAGACCGATAGAATTTTTCCAAAACGACCAATTGAATCTTTGCAAGTGACTTTTTAGCTAATTTTTATGCAGTCGATAGAAATTTTTACGGTGCTAGTTTGTATATTTTATCCTAAATATTTAAATGAGTATACATTATTTATTTATAGATATGCAAATTTTGTTTGGGATTGGGTATCATTTCAATCGGCCTCATTTGACGTGAGTTTCTGCGGTTAAGCATCTAAAGAAAGCGTTCGACTCTGAAACTGATGCAGTGTAACTTACCCCTCCAAGTGGTTTTGACGAGATATCTCGTCCATCAAGATCTGGACAATTTTGCTAATGACGAAATATCTCGTCATCAAGATATTGTCGTTTTTTTTAAGATGATGAGATCGAGATTTGATCAGTTCTCTTCTATTGACGAAATACCACGCCTATCAAGTCTGGTCAGTTTGTTAATGATAAGATACCTCATCGTCAAGACAACCACCAAAAGGGTTAAGTTAACTTGACCCATGAATACAACTTTCATTAGAGAGGTGTTGACGTTGACGCGGATTGTGACATCTAAGAGTAAACTAATCCAAACCTATATGCTTTGGGTTTTGATCTCGGACCGTCACCAATAGCTCGTTGTGTTGTTCCAGTGCGACGTTAATTAAAATACCTACCAAACCTATGCAAATTGAAAACAACCCGATGTAAGTACTGTAAATTTAATTTAATGTCTTGCTTGTTTCAAAGCTGTTTTTATGTCCTAAATCCACTCTCCATAACTTAAATTCAATTCACGACGTTATAGTACTATATAAACACACTTACATTGGACCTCCTGTTACGTTTAATTATTCAAGAACGTGCTGGACAATTATTTATATTTTCGAGCATTCCGTTTTTGAGGAGAACCATTTCATCATGGACTTGAAAAGCCTTATCGCGGGCAACTCATTATAAGAATCGATTCGTCATCGAACTGCACAATTCATTACCGTGATGGATTGATTCCCGAATCTTAACGTTGTATTCGAAAACCCCAGATCACTTGCTCATGTGAGTTCTTAAATAGACATCGTGACTACTTTATTTCTTTGGGGAAATGTTGATTGATGCCCATTGAATCGAATGAAAATTTTGAGCTGCTTCAAAATATTTAAAATTGATTGGAAATCGCCGGAGCCTCCTTGAACGGTTTGATCATAACTCGGGTCATGTGGATTGGTTCAGGAATTTTGTATTTTACCCGTGTAGTTGTAATTAAGCTCAAAAGCATATGATGGATCGCTTGTCTAGTTAATTTGAAAATAGTGTATTTAAATTTGTTTTTTTCCTAATTATATTTGACTGACATAAACGTGGTTTAAAATGATCGAATAAAATTGTATTGACCTATGGCGAAGCCTTCATGTGAGCCCGGCAACAGCCGATTGAAAAAAATTAAAAAATTATTCGATGACAAAAAAATAATTGATGAAACCTGACTAGGTTAGGTAGGTTGTTGAATTAACGTCGCACTGAAACACAACGGGCTATTGCGGACGGTCTGGGATCAATCCCGAAGGGAAAGATCATAGAATAACCCCTCTTAATTTTGATCTACGGCCAGATGACGAGGTCAACACCTGAGCTGGCAGCCTGCTCACCAAATTTTCCAACGTGAGGACATTTGAGGCAACGACAGATGCACCGCGTGCACCAGCTCCAACTAACACGACGGTCTTTGGCTGGATCGAGTTTCGAACTCACTCCGGTTGCTAGTCCGCAACTCTCCCAACCGGGCTACCTCGTCCCTATCTCCACTCGGATGTGCTAGAGCATTGTTTTTCAAAGTAGGCGTTACCGCATCCCCGTGGGTGCAGCTGGGATCTTGAAAGGGGGTCACCTGAACGATTTCAACAAATGTTCTGATCCCTCATTTGATCGATTTTTTTTACGTGTAGTACTGTGAAGATCAGGGAATTGCTAAAGGCCGAACGAGCGCAGCATGCGCAACGGCTACGGGGTGTTATTCCCCATAGTAAGTGGTACCACTTTCTTTTGGCAAACTAGTCGTTATCTGAGCGGAACATTATGAATGAGTGCTTCTTTTCAGTTTTAAGATCACAATGGATTGTCTCTAAAATTACACGGAGTGGGAAATCCATTGATTTTTCAATTTACCGCCTTCCTCACGGGGGTGAGAAAATCATTTTTTCGAGCATTTTTCTACACCCCCACACTCCTTAATGACGTAACTACTCACTGGCTGCACATCAAAAGGTCATTATAGACATCCTCCTGCCCTTCACAGCAGAGAAAAATGAATTTTATATTCCCCAAATATATGCTAATGCAATTTTTCCCTCTTCTCCCGTTTTTTCCCTCGAAATTCCTCGGCCTTGTTCTTAATTTGCATTCAAAAGATAATAAGTGTTCGTAAATTTTCCCAGCAGCCCCTTTTTTTATTATTATTATTTAATTTTTCTTTATTTTAACGCGATTTTTTTCCTACCCTTTTTGTTTCACTTCGTCTCAAATATTTATTTTCGGGCACCGAGGCTGCAGATGAAGCGGACGGGGTAGGGGAAAAAAAACGTTCTATTCGCCGGTGTTCTTTCGAACATCGGGGGGAGGGAAAAAATCTCCGTCGTAAAGGAAAAAGATTCCGCTTGCGCTGTATCAAAAACGACGCTTTTTTTAATAACATGAGCAGACGGACTTTTATTTTTTAAAAGTACGGCGCAAAATACCCTAACGTACTTAATGAATAAAAGGAGGAATTATTCAAATTTTCGCGCAGACGTCTTTGCTGCGCTTGTTTTTGCATCGCGTGGTTGAGGATTAACAAGGCGGTTGCCGTGCTTCGATTATCGAATATATTTCGGGTCATTATACCTGATTAATATGCATCGGTGGATCCATTGGGGAAGCGTAATTACGAAAACGCATCTGACGAGGAAGATATATAACACCTTAAGTGAGCAAGGGAAAAAGCGCCGTAAACTATTGATGGGGTATTAGGAAAACTCCAATATTCTTAAGGTGCTCCTTGCGTGACGGAGTTTGCCATCGCTGCACCCCAAACTGGACACCTTGAGATGTTTCTCGGTGGTTGAAGATATAGAAAGAAACAACGAAATTTCTGTTACATGCGTTTGAATTTTACAATTGTTCACAATTATTTTCTGGTGTTCTGATAAACTGTCCTAATAGAACCCAGCACTAGCAGATTGGTTGGTTGCAAAGAGCTTTATGGCGCTTAACCCTATTTGACCAAGCTATGCCAAACACAACTACATCAAGTGCTTGGCAGCGATAGGGAAGAGTAACGTATAAGCAACTGGAGGAAATTCAGAAGGGGACGTCACGTTCGGGAATACGTGCAAAAAACACGTTCCGCTCCAGGACTAATACCGCCACCTACATTTAGCTTAATAGAAAATGCCTCTCGGCATTACGGGGCGGCGGTAGCCGGGTTGGAAGAGTAGCGGTTTGGCAGCCGGAGGATTGCGAGTTCGAAACTGGTCCAGCCAAAAACCGTCGTGTACACGGTGGCTGGTGCAAGTTAAATCTTGTGGCCTCAAAGGACCTCACGTTGGCGTAGTGTGGAAGCTTGGAGAGTGGGGTGCCAGCTCAGGTGTTGACTCAGTCGTCTGATGGTTCAAAATTACGAGGCGTTGTCTTCGGATGGGTCCCGGACCGTCGCCATTTGCTTATTTTGTTGCTCCAGTGCGACGTTAATTCAAATATCTATAATCTAGGTGTGAGCACTTAGTAAAATATTTATTTAATCCCCGAGTATTATATTACATTTTTATATATTTGCACAAAAAAGGCAATTGTTTCGTCTCGTGGACCATGACGCTCTCAGGACTCCACTTCGATCACTTTATTCGAGTCCGTCCCTCGGGTATACTCTTACCCTTGAAATTCTTTTTCCTCTTCCTCACAGGACCCTGATGACCGTCTCGAGTACACCCCCACATCGGGGATCAAATGCTTCCTTCCGGTCAACGTCATTTCCTGTCTGTCCGGAGATATCTGGAGAGACAGATGGCGTTGATGTTTGCCTACTTTTGCTACTTTTCATCAAGCTACTGCTTGTCTGCCGCGAGAGCTACTCCAGACAGAAAGTCTATATGTGTAGAAACAAGACAGTCCATTTTCTACGGGGATTCTTGAACAGGACTGCCACAGGCCACTTAAAGGAGACTGGTATTGTTTTTCAACCTTGGCGACTGAGGGTATCTTTTTAAGCAAAATCGTCTCAAAAGCTCCTGTTTTCAAAACTTTGGCGACTTTTCAAAATTCATCAAGGCAGTTAATTAAATTCGCACTGGAGCAACACAACGGACTATTGGAGATGGTCTGGTATCAATCCCGAAGGGAAAGATCCAAGGATAACGCCTCGTAATTTTGAACCACTGTCAATGACGAGAACAGCCCTTGAGCTGGCACCCCACTCTCCAAACTTCCACACCGCACCAATTAATTCATCAAAAGTCAACGAAAATTTTGTTCATTTTTTTAACTAATAGAACAGAACCGAAAAAAAATTTCGGATTTTTCTCCAGGAAGTAAATTTTCCAAGGGACGCCAATTTCGAAGTTTTGGCGCCAAGCCGTGGCAACCATGGAAGAAAAACATCGGAATCTGTAGTTGCTAGATTGTCACGAAAACCTTACTAAGAAAATATTATTTTTTAAATTTTAACTTCTTGGTAAGATCTTTAACATCTGTTTTATACTTAATTTGGCAAACCAAACCAAACTTTCCTTATAAAAATCCAACACTGTCAATGATCATTTCCCAAATGTGCACCGCGATAACATTTTTCTAGATAAACCACCATCCTTCTTAATCCCATCCTTCATAAAAATCGATTATTAGGTTGATAGAAATTATTTTTCATTGCTTCTCGAATCTCCGAGTTCATTCATGGGATCCAGACAGACCCCCCACCTCAATTCCACAACAATCAGAACCCCCCTGCAGAACTCCTAACTATCACAAGCGCGATCTTTCAGATAACTAAATTAACTCCCCTCCAACCTCAGCCCTTCATACCTGTGCGGTCGGCAGGGGCATACGCTAATTAACAGACACACGCGCGCGCGGTAATTGAAGCGGCAGCCACAAAAGATCGGCCCTGCACTTAATGAACGCACAGATAACGGCGCTTTAATTGGCTATGTAAATAGTCCACTTCTCTTTCCCTGCCGCCGGTGGAATTTTTGACAGTCCTCCTCCCCCACTTGGAACTATCTCTGATCAAACTGTTTTGGAGGTTATTAATTTATGCGCCTTCTTTCTGCGTTCGCCTGCGCCGCTTTTGTTTGCCCGATATTAAAACGTCCGGGTCACCTCTTTTGACGATTCGGTTTTGGTTTTGCTCTGCGTTTGTTTCGGGTGGAAGTTATTAGTGGAGTTTGGGTGCATTGATTTTCGAGGGGAGTTTGGGGTTCGGTCACACACGTATTCAGAAAACGTTTTCGGGGGGATATCAATCCCCTCTCCCGGTTTTTGTTCCAATCAATACTGAATAAACATCACGTTGAATGATTTTATGACCGTTTCCAGATATATCTACGCGCGTTTTGTTAGTGCGATAAGCGAAACTCCGATTTATGCTGATTAAATTAACTTCGGTGTGTGGATTTTCGATTGATCTTTAACATTTAAAATATTTCGGGAGGGTTCTAGCTCCGTGGGCCTTTCCTCTAAGTGCTTTTCTGGTCACTCATGTCCAGGAGAATAGATGAGATTGCCGGGTTTACCCCATAGGCGTGAAATATAAATAGACTGAGCATTATTATTGAGGTGAGTATTTTAATTAACGTCGCACTGGAGCAACAACGGGCTATGGGCAACGGTCCGGGATCAAATCCGAAGAGAAATTTCCGAGGACAACACAACGTAATTTTGAACCACGGTCAGATGACGAGCATTACTATTGACTTCAAAAAGTGTGACCAAGATGTCGACTAGTAGACACGTGACTGCTCTGAAAAATTGACTTGGTTGGCGGATTAGTCATTCTATCGTCTCGTTTGGCGATGTAACGTCTTATGACAGGGTAGATGTGTGAATTCGCATTTCTATAGAGTGGTGACAAAAATGGTGAGATTGCCAAACTCTACTACCATGTTACGCGGAAATCATGATGAATAATGTCCCACCCCGCAGACGAAAGTAGTCTAAGAGGTGGATCAAGGTCATGTGACTACTAGTTTTGATCACATGATCTTGAGCACATAGAAAGGTTACCATTGCTCTACTTTTGTATCTCCTCTGGTTGAGATTTGCATGTGGGCAACCCAAGCCTTAAGGAAAGTTCTGCGTTGTGAAAGAATTGAACATTAGTGTGGTAAAGTTTGTCATAAAAAGATAATATATACCTCTTTAATGAATGTCTGAGAGGTTTTCCTGTTCTAAATGTAGGTGGCGATGGTTCAGGTGTCAGGTTCTTATTTTTAGAGATGGGAGAATCGAATACTTTTTTCGAACACTTGGCATTTACTTTCAAGTATCGAAAGACTTCGAATATATATTCAAACAACGAATAATCGATTGTAAGAATCAGCCAAATGCACAATACAAGGCTTTTTGTAAAAGGGTAAACGGTACTGGAGCATATGCAGGAGTTCATATTATTCACAATTGCAACGTAAACTAACCAAAGGAAGGCGAGGATTTTACTTTCAGTTACTCAATACGTACAGGAAACACGTTTTACCACTGAAGTACAAGTTCGTTTGTCCAGCACATTACTAGCAATGTGGGTATTTTTTATACAAGTACAATAATTCTTCTAGGCCGTTCCAGCCTAATGAAACGAACAGGTCCAAAAGTGTCAAAGCAATTTCTATACTTGAAAATACTCGAATGCCGAATATTCGATTCTGAAGTACTCGATTCTGAAAAGTACTCGATTCTGAAAAGTACTCGATTGTAAAAAGTACTCGATTGTAAAAAGTACTCGATTGTAAAAAGTTCTCTATATATTCTAAAAGTACTCTATTCTAAAAAGTACTTGATTGTAAAAAGTACTCGAGATATTCTAAAAAGAACTCGATTCTAAAGAGAACTCGATTTTCTCCATCTCCAAAAATAAGAACCTGCTACCGGGACTATCTCGTTTATCCAGCATACCACGGAAATTATGGGTATTTTTTTAAATATAAGTATAATATATCCTCACGCTTAGGCTGTTCCAGCCTGATCACACGAACGGGTCGAAAAGTATCAAAACAATTTCTGCACTTGAAAGTACTCGAGTGCCAAATATTCGATTCTAAAAAGTACTCGATTCTCTCCATCTCCCAAACTAAGGACCTACCACCTGGACTCTCGTTTGTCCAGCACTACTAGCATTGTTGGTATTTCTTATGCGAGTATAATAATTCCTCGCGCCTAGGTCATTCCAGCCTGATGAAATGAACGGGTCCAAAAGTGTCAAAACAATTTCCTCGCTAAGCACCATCATTACCTCATCTCCCTTTATTAAATGGAAGAATCCTACCTCGGAGATTCTTCCGAAATTAGAGGCACCGAAACGTCTTAACCTTCCGATTTGAATGTGAAAGGGGGATAATGAGGTGGAATAAAAGGAGAACTTTAAAAGAGCGGCACTTTAACGCAACGCCTAGCTTCCTCTCTGGCCAACTGCTCTCTCCGACAGCCCATCATTCGGTTTGGAGTTCGCAGCCCCCCCCCCCCCTTTATAATCCCGGTCACCAACAATAAAACACACTCAACTCAAGAGTTCCCGGGTAAGAATTTCGGCGCTGAGTGCTTAAGCAAATTAAGAAAAAAGAGAAGAAACGCTCGAAAAAAGGAAGGGGGTGTAGCAGAACCTCGTGAAGAGGTCAGCGAGCGAAGAAGGGGTTCGGTATCGCAAGCGCGATGAATAATGCATGCCGTCGCACGTACTATTGTCTGGAGGGGTAGTTGGCGAGCAAATTGTAGAATATGTTAAAGAGCGTGTGTGCTTGTGGGTCGGTCTTTAAGTGGGGCTCGTTTTGACTCTTCCTTCGCTGGTGATTCTTGTGTTTGTCATCTTGGATGCCCCTTGAGGGTGGCTTTGACTTTTTTGATGGTTTAAAATGTTTTTTTGTTTGTTTTAGAAAATTTCGAGTGGGATTCGAAGCTTTTTTTTTGTGCGATGATGCCTGCGCGTAGGTTATAAGTGGGTCTGGCCCAAACGATTCTGTACGTAAACAGCATCTTGAAGTGAAGTCAAGGACGTATTCATGGGAGGGGACACCCTCCACTTGCTCTTGTGCAAAAATAAATGCTGAAGTTAGCCTGGTAAAACTCAAGAACAAGGTACTGGTCCCTCGCCAAATTGGCTGCTGAAATTTTCGTCGCCAAACGGCTATTTGGATATAGGCTTACCTGTTACCATATTCCTTAATTATCGCCTATTAGCGATGAAAATTAATTTTGATTTAATCCATAGGAAAATTCATGGGAGAGTCTGAAAGTAGCCCAGTATAATAGCAGACGAAATACTCATTTAGTATTCGGTTGCTAAGGCAATCGAATCCATCTCTGTACTAGGAGACTGAATGGGGTAGGTAGGTACTTAAATTAACGTCGTGCTGGAGACGGTCCGGGATCAAACTCGAAAGGAAAGATCCGAGGACATTTTGAATCACGGCCAGCTGACGAGGTCAACACCTGAGCTGGCACTCCACTCTCCAAACTTCCACACCTCGCCAACGTGAGGTCATTTGAAGCCACTACAGATTAAAAGTGCCCCCCACGTAAACGATGAACTTTGATTGAATCGAGTTTCGAACTTGCAACCCTCCGGTTTCTAATTCGCTACTCTTCCAACCTTGCCACAGCGGCCCTTTTTTGAATTAGGAATCGCATTGTATGATTAATGTGAGATCCCCTCCCTCTCCGCTCTGTATAGCATTTACTTTTTTAATTTTGGTTATGGCCTTGTGTCGAATTGGTCCGCAATTAATTACGTGCCTAAGCACGTAATTGATTGGGAAAGCCCGTAAAAACTTAAAGCAGTCCCTCAAGTTTGATTGGCTGGTCAATATAAAGGCTGGATCGCACCAAAAGTTTACTCTACGACAAGGTTGCACCTTTTGAAACCAATTTTTTTAGAGAAGTGAAGCGAGAAAGGTTTGCTACAAGGTTGCAAACCTTTATTGTTTCATTGTTCTGAAAAACTGATTGTTTTGTCTTTATGACTCAAGGGCCATATTTGGCCAAGCTGCGCCAAACACGTCAAGTAAAAAATGTGAAAGGGAAAAAAGAGAGATTGGAGAACAGAGTAGTAGGATGAAAGCAGAAAAAGGTCGCTTGGGAACGGGCGTGACCCTCGTGTTTACTACAGTAAACCCTTGTTAAAAGAAAAATATCACTAGATCATCACTTACTAGAAAAAGTTCACCTTGGGTCTGTGAAGCCCGTACACTCCTGAAGGAGATTTGCCCACGAGAGCCTGAAAAGCTGGGAATTTCGTTTTAGATTTGTGGTTATGAATAAAATAACTAAGACCTTACTGTATTTATTAAACACTACATTCAAGAAAAATAGTCTCAAAGGAAAAGAAAAACTCAATTTATTTACATAATTGTTGTTTCTCTGTAGAAAATATCCAATTACAGAGAACCAAAATCCAAATCGATCCAAAAATGAATTCAGAAATAGATAGACAAGAGATAAAACAAAACACTTCATTGAAACAGATAGCTTATTCTATTGAAATCATTAAAAAAATTCACGTCCGCGTAGTGTGGAAGTTTGGAGAGTTGGGTGCCAGCTCTGGTGTTGACCTCGTCATCTGATCGCGGTTCGAAATTACGAGGCGATTCCCTCGGATCTTTCCCGTCGGGATTGATCTCGGACCGTCACCAATAGCCCTTTGTGTTGCTTCAGTGCGACGTCAATCAACTACCTACCATTAAAAAGTAATATATCAACCTTCGAGAAATAATTATTTTGTTTAAAAATCTATTTGCAAAATTGTTACATTATCTTTTAAAAGTTTAACAAAAAATAATTTACAGTTTCTGATGATGTAGTATCAGGGGACGTTAAAATCAACCATTCGAAATGTCGTATTCTCTATCCGAATCCGAGAGGAATTATAACAATTCAAATGAACACGAGGTTCACAAATCCATAATCCAAAACAAGAAATCCCTCAACATCCAAGCATAGCGTGAAAACTTCAAACACATATCCTGATTGTAATTTTTAAAAAACATATCCACGCACAAAAATAACTATCATTCTCCCTTCGCTACATTATAACTCGGGTGCAATTATTCTCTGACTTAACTTCGATTTCTCTCCGCTGCCTTCGTGTTGCCACATAAAAAGAACTAATAACGAATGGAAAACCGTCACGTTCGAAAATCATTTAACGCAGGGAACTGTCATTGTTTTTGGTATGCCTTGTTCACGTTCTATGTGTGAACTTCCCTTCTTGCTTGGAATACCAGCTTAAGCCACCTTACCCCCCTTTTTTATTTATTAATTTCTTGTGGTTGATTTAATTATAGCCTTGGGGAAAAAAGCGATTAACTATCGAATCTAGCACTGCTTCGGCGAAGTTTTTTTTACACCGGTCTCCCCTTTCCTACGCTTTTTTGTTTTCGGCTTTTTTTATAAAATATTTTTCGTGACGATTTTTAATAACTCAGTAATTAACTAAACTGGCCTGTTTCTGATTATAGGTTGCTTGCTCAGAGAGTAACGCGCTTTGGTTCCTTTTAATTTTTTTGGTTGTGTTTGTTTTTCCTCGGGTTCCATAACTCTGGGTGTGTTATTCGAAGTATGTGGCTCTGAGGATTCCATTGTTGATAGTGTTGATGACACAATTTTTTTTAAGTAATTAAAAAAATTCCGGGGAAATGTTTTGAATCGTTTTTTTCCGTGCGTTTATTGTGATTAAAAAAGGGAATTTTGCAATGGAAAAAAAGACACGTTTTATGACCAAAATTATTATCCCGCTCGTTTAAATATTTGGACACTTGGAACAGAACGTCGCACCTTTTAGAGGAAAGTGACGTAACGTTAAGATTTTTTTTCGATGGCCCAAGTGATTCTTTTTAAACCAAAACAACCCTAGGAAATCTAATAAAAACATGCTATAAATGTTTTTGAAAATTGAACGAATTGACATAGATATGTTTCACTTTATTATTTTTTATTGGCTAAAGGCAACAAACGGTTAGTTGTTGAATTTACGTCGAACTGAAGTAACCCAACGAACTATTGGCGACGATCCGGAATCAATTCCAAAGGGCAAGATCCGAGGACACCTCGTCATTTTCAACCACTGCCGGATGGCGAGTTTTCAACACCTGAGATGGCAGCCCACTCTCCAAACTTCCACACCAAGCCAACGTGAAGGCATTTGGAGCCACGGCAGATTTAACGAACACCAGCCCCCACGTACACGACGGTCTTTGGTTGGATCAAGTTTCGAACTCGCAACCCTCCGGTTGCTAATCCGTTATTCTTTCAACCGAGCTACCGCTACCCTATTGGAAATGGAAATTAGAAGTGAGGTGTATACAAAATGCTGTTTTATATTTTTGATCAATTTGATTTCACTTATAAGTGTATGTGCATATCGATGCTTATATTCATTATGAAGGAATTTAAATTATATATATATATATATATATATATATATATATATATATAATACCTTTCCATGAAAGATTTTCTATCTTATGGCTCTTCTGTAAAACTCCACTTTTCTCGAGAATGAAAGATGATGATTGATTGTTCTCGGAGCTTCCCTTCGGGATTGATCCCGGACCGTCACCAATAGCCCTTTGTGCTGCTCCAGTACGACGTTAATTCAACTACCTTACCTAACCTACCCAAGTGTTTCGATGCACTAGTGCGAACAGAGTTACGGGACAGTATGGATATTTCAACCACCTGTGAGAAAGCCAAAATAAATTGGTGAACATATTGGGATCACTAAAACGTGATTAAGAACGAATATTTGGTTTCAAAAATATACTATCGATTTTACAATGATTTACAATAAAGTAAGAAATAAATTAAAAGTATGAGAAAATTTAGTTATTTTATTTCTGATAAGTCTAATGTTGAACAAGGGCGCTATATCGCATCTCCCGATTTTTCTTGTCCCCTATGATATGTCAAGGGGTTACTGTTAACCTTCCAAGTGGTTTGGACGAGATATCTCGTTCGTCAAGATCCGACCAATTTTGCCAATGACGAGATATCTCGTCATCAAGAATGCCGATTGTATTCCGAATGATAAAGAGATTGCCATTGTTTGTTGATGACAAGGTCAAGATCAGGTTAGTTTTTCTAATGACGAGATATCTCGTCCATCAAGATCTGATCAATTTTGCTAATGACGAGATACCTCGTCGAGACTACACTCAGGAGTGTTAAGTTAACCTGTGAAAAAAACAGTTTCTGGTTTGAATGCTGGACTATTCTCGTAGTATGAAAGTGTTAAGAAACGAAGGAGGGAGGGGGTAACGTCACTACCCACTATTTGTTGAGAGAGAGAGGATGATGGCCACCTAGGTGGGCGGATCATCAAACGATTTTAAGGGTTCTTTAAAGAGTAATCTGACATCTGCCCTGAGAGTGCTTCAACGCCTACACGCCTTCCATATGCTGCATTCATTCGGTACTTCCAAACCTTGTTCGTGTTTGAAATACAGACGGACTGTTATTCTGATGACAGTAAAAATAACAGCATTATTACAAAGAACAGTTAACAACTGTTAATAGATATGTTAAGTTATCTATGAATGTTATGAAGAGATTTTTAAATAACGAAACTTGCCACAAAGGCTGGTAAATCGCATTTTTAAATGTATTAAGAATTTGGAAAGATTGAAAGTTGCAATTAATAATTGGTTGTGGAGCTGTTAATACTATCAGTAAAGAAACCGTAGGAAATGTATTACATAAATTTTTCAAATCTGAAGTTGAAGAGTAAAATATGCTGAAAGATTTTCAATTTTCTTTTGGTTCTCCTTTAAAATGTACTATTTTGAGTTATATCACTTTTCTATTGTATGTGTGAAATGATGAATAATATTTGCTGTTTAAAAGGGACTTTCAGTGTAAAAGAAATCACACGGAAGACGGAATTTTACTTCTTGTTTCCCAAATGCCTTCGCATGGGGCATATCAGGGTTGTCTTAAAATGTAGTTTATCACTGTTTTAGGACTTTTGACATTCAGTCTAATTGGTGTTGACCAGTCAATTATCATATATCAATTCGGAATTTATTCTTTGGAATTTTCATTGTCTCTCAAATTATTTTTTTATCCTAGTTGTAACTTCCCCATCATGCTTAAATTACTTTTCAAGTACCTATATATTTTTCGAGTAAAAAGAAATTCTGCTACAAAGGTAAATTTTGAATTTCTGGTAAAATCTATTCTCGACGTTCTGAAATTGTATTCGGAAAACAACCCAAGTGACACCACATCCAGAATACGTAAAGAAGAAATGTACTTTAGCAATTCTAAGTTTCTTTTGATTTTCGGAGGCAAATTGAAATTGAAATAAAGCTTTGCAAAACACCACTTTACTTAATTTCTTTAAGTGTATGCATACGCTAAAATCATGAAAATCGACCAGTCTATTGATACTTTTTTATTAGTTCAAAATATTGTCCAACTATACTTAGCTTTCAAACTATTCCAAGATCTTATAAGTATTTGGAAGAGCTTTCTAGTTACAAGGGTTTTCGCTAGTTACTGTCACCATATACAAACATGTTTCCAAAAGTTTAAATTCAATTTGTGAGGAACTGTTTTTGCAATATGATGCTTTGTTCAGTAATAACTGAACAATGAAATGATCTGTTATAATTATAATTGTGTCATAATCTATATAATACAGTGGATGTTTTGACCCGCAGTCAAAGTTATTAGTAAAGAAGTTTTTGACTTTTAAATGTTGAAATTCGTGAAAAAGTCTTGATTTTTTAGATTTAATTGATGAAAAAATTGTATAAAAATGTATTATTTCAAGCAACTTGATGGAGTGTCAACATGAAGAATAATATTAGTAATAATTTCCAACAGGAATTGTATTTCTGAACAAATTAGAATTTGAAATATCACTTAAAAACATGCTAATTACTAATTATATTTAAATTAGATAAATAAAGATTAGATTAATCTGAATTTTTCACACTGAAAGGAGTCTAGGCACGAACCAAGGACCTATTTAAAAAATGTATTTTTAAATTCAAAATTAAATTAAATATCTTCTAATGTTTTCGTACACCTTAATAAAGCGCAAAATTCAAATGACGATATAAAACGAAACGTTAATTTAGACGAATAAAATTGTATTGGTCAGAAGAAAAATTAAAGTAATTCAATTTTTTAATCAATTCTAAAATAAAATTTTGAGTTATTTGCGTTGGGGGACCGAAAACAATTTCGAATAAAGAATTAGTAAATTAAATAATCTTTCTGTCGATAGAGAAAACATCGATTTTTTTCTCTGGAAAGAATTCGAAGTAGGAAATCGAATTTTGTTTTTAAATAAAATGTTCGAGAAGGGGGAATCGTTATTGATGAATGTTATTGATGGAAATATATTTCCTTTCGAGTTCTTGTAATCTTTTATGAAACGCGCATCTCTCTTCCCAATGTATTCCTTTTTTTTGTTTCAATTCAACGTGTTCCACGACATTTTTTCCTAACTTATTTCGACGAAAAATGTAGAGTCGCAAAGTTGAATAATCCAACTATCAAGTCCAGCAAAAAGAACAGGAAAGGGAATAAAGATGTTGGACTGTGTCGCATTATTTTATCTTTCTGGAATTCAGCTGCTTTTGTTTCTGCCGTCTGGATTCTTGTAGTAAATTAGTTTGTCGTGTATAATTTGTGCACCTTGTAATTTTATTTCGAATTCGTGTTCTTAGTCATTCGAAATTGAGAACAATTCGAATGGTTTGTTTTGGGGCGTTTCTTTATTTCGAAGGATATGATGTTTTCCTTAGATAAACTTAATAAAAAATATTACTTTTAAAATGTTTGAGTTATAGAAATAAAAGTAGTATTTCTGAGTAAAACGAAATAGATTGAATTTGTGACTTCTATAACCCACGCCATTGATTGAAAGAAGAAAAATATTTTGAAAAGAAATTTATCAATTTTCTTTCGGATTGGTAAATTCGAATTCTTTAAGAATTCGAAATAAAGAATGGTTTCTTGTAATTATCAGGCGTTATTTCGATTGATATGAACTATTGTTTGACAGTTAGGCTTTAAATGTTCAAGTTATGGAAATACAAATAGTGTTTTTAGAATAAAATAAAACATTGAATTTGTGACATTATGCTGCGCCATTAAATTGAAAGAAAATTTATCGAAAAAATTTGTATCGCGTTTTATGTTTAGAGATTTAAAATAAGAGCACAGAAGTATGGATGACGCTAAAATATTACTAACGCGAAATTATTTTTTATAAAACTGGAATAAAGTTATGAATTATGATTCTGCAAGAAAAATAAACGAAATTCTAATTATCCTTTGAAAGAAATGATAAATTATGACCTATAAGGACAAAGTTTTTAAAAGAACGTGAACAGAAAATAATGATTTTCTGGAAGAGCATGTAAATAAGACAGTAAATGAAATACTGATAATTAGGAGATAATACTGGAGAATATAATATCAATTATTCTTTCAAGATAAGGAGACGGCCTAATTAAAATGATTTTTTTGTAATAACTATAATCGAATTCCCGTATTTAATAGTTAAGTAGCATTAAAATACAATAAATTACGTAATTATTTTCAAGAATATATGAATGTCTAATATCTTTTAAAGTGAAAATAAAACAGCCATGAAGAAGTTTCAAGTTACCACTAACATTTAATTATATTTTAGAGTTTATTCAAATAATTTTAATAAAACAAGAAGTTATAGAAATGCAGTTCTTTGAAAGGATAAACTGAATAGAGAGGAAAGATAATTAAAGTGAGATAGGAAACAATAACAATAAGCTGTGAAAGGATCTATAAACATTTTAGATGATGAAGAAAATATTACTATACAGCATCCAATCAAATTGCTAGGAATTTTTTCCTTTGGTTTCTTTTTAATTTGGAATAACCCCTTTTGTTCTGGGTTTAAGACTGTTATCGATGTTATGAAAATCAGAATATAATTGTTTTGCTGCAAATAGGGTTAAATTTATGAATGAGCAAGAATAATTTCGATATCTTAATTCTTTGAACTATTCTTTTCTTCCAAAAATTAAAAAGCTTTCTACGAACTAGATTTTTTACACGGCTTACTATCAATGAATTTATCTTTTAAACCATAAAAGATGTAAGCAAACCGTAAAGAACAGCAATGCTTTGTAGAAAATCGATTAATCTCGAACCAGTTTTAAGATTGATATAATAATTTGTTTTTTACATTGCTCTTATAGTTTTAAAACAATTGCCGTGTCTGTTGTGCATTTAAAATATTTTAATGTAAAATATTAGATGGGTTAGCAGTGAATTGTAATTGTAATTTCTACTTTTAATCCCTAGATAAATCGTACGAGAGGAATTTTTTGTCAAATGGGGGGAAGGGGGGGGGGGTAGGTGGCGGTGGGGTATCTGCGGCGATACGTGTTTCCTGTACGTATTCTGAACGTGCCGTTACTTGGCTTGTTTCTTCGAATTAGGTTTCAGCACTTCGCCAATAAGAATTCCAAAGAACGAATTCCGAATTGACATATTATAGTTGATTGATCAACTTCCCAACATTTGTAAAATCTTCGCAGACCGTCTGGTTCGTGTACACTGAAAATCTGCCATTGTGAAAGTTTTTTGTAAACATAAACTATCCGCAGAAGACAAAATTCTTCCGGTTGAAAAATATCCCTTTTTCGTATGTACAATAGACATTTGTTTACAACGCTTTTCTTCCAAATGTTGATTTATCACCATTTTAGTGTCATTTGGCATCACGTGACGTCCTTGGCTAGTTTTTCGAATACGATTCTCGCCAATAACACTTCCAAAGAGCGATTTCCGAAATGGTATATGATAGTTGATCGGTCAATACCTAGTAGATTAAACGCCAAAACGCGGCGATAAACTACATTTTAAGGAATCTTGATGTGTATTATGAGTGAGTATTTGGGTAGCGGAGGTAAAAAGTCCACTTTCCATCCGATGTGTTTGTTCACACAGGATATCCCTCTAGTCTAGATTTTAATAATCTAATTTTTGAGATAAAAAAATGTTTTCTGTAGAAAATGTGTTTTTATCTGTATTCGAAAATTTAAGAATTTATTGTTTTCGTTTTACTCAAAAAACTTGAACAGATCATAAAATCTAGTTGGTCACACTTGTATGATAGGCTTTTTTTGTAAAGCTAACAAATTAATTCAATAACAAATAGCAACGAAAGGTTTTGAGATAGAGTTAATTAATCGTAGAGATGTTTTTATTAAATGTTACATTATTAATAGAATTGCACTAGCTAAATAGATTGTAACATTCATTTGTGTCAGAAATAAAGGCGGCTTTGTATTGTCACGTGTTGTTCATTGTCTTGTTGTCTGAAAGCGAATGAAGCATTATTTGTTACTTATTTAGATAATTTCGCATTGAAATTTATCGTGTCGGAAAAGTCGACAAACAAGTCCGACAAAACAGGTCGATAAAAATCGTTTGCAACGATATCGATGGACTCATTTTTGAGAACTCGGCTGTATTTGAAAATTCGAATTCGTTCAAAGCAAGTGTAAGGTAGGAAGTTTTCTAATAAAGTTGAAGCTTAATATTTTGGTTAGAATGTTTCTTTTTTATGTAGACTACTAAAATCAAAACTAAATGAATCTACTAATCTAAATTACAATTATTTGTATCATGGTATGCTTATTTTTCTACTTGAATATTGTCAGAGAATGAAATATTCAACTTAAGATTCTCTGAGAAGTAACCGTTTTGACTTAATCCCTTATGCCCTGATACGGAAGAAATAGTGAGTAATAAATATTTTTAAGACGGAGTTAATTAACCGTAGAGATGTGTTGTTATTTAATGTTGCATCGTTAATAGAATTGCACTCGCTAAATAGATCGTAACATTATTAATTTGCGTTAGAAATAAAGACGGCTTTGTAATATTGTCGCTTGTTTATTGTCTTGATGGTGTTGGGTTGAAACATTATTTTGTATTTATTTGTTTACATAAGCAAATTTTAACCCGGTTCATTCGGTGCAGTCGTCTCCAACTTTATTTTGGATCTCATCCATCATCATCCATCAACAGAGACAGATTTTCGACGGACGCCATTTTTTTCTCTACTCTTCACTTCTCACTTGACAATAAAGATGTTCCGCATCGTTTGCTAAATCGTTTGCTTGTCGTCAGGTGTAGACTGACAAAACATCGAATGAAAAATTTTCGCTCGCCCTTTTAAAGGCTCAAAACCGTTTGTCGGTCGTGTTCCAATTAGCGAGATTAAACACCTTCGCTGCTCTAAGTACAGGTTGCCAACGTTTTTAATTTTCGTCGTTTCCTTTCGAAAGTTCGGAAGGAAAAAATGGTACTGCATATTTCGACAAACATTATTAATCTCTTTCTTTTATTCGAAATTCTCTCCCCCTTTTCTTCATTAAGAGTTGATTTTTCGTTCTTTTTTCGTGCTTATCATTGTTATTAACTTTTGGAAGTGTTGGAATTTTTCTTTTTTCGAACTTGTGGAAATTCATGGTATAGTTGACTTTTGTTTTTAACGGAGGCGATAATAAATGTTTTTCGAATTCGTTTTCGCTTTTTGTTCTTTTGAAATTGTTTTTGAAAAGAGCAGTTAATCCGAAAGTTGAATTTGTTTTATTTGTTCGCGTATTTGTTGTCACTTCAAAGTGGGTTTTCCTCTAGTTCGGCTAATTGTAAAAACCGTTCTTTTAAAATTATGCGCATAAATTAAAATAAGAACTGATATAATTTTTAAAAGAACCCTAGGTTTAAATAATGTGCCTCTTGTGTGCTTTTTGTCTTTTTCTGTAAATGCAGTTGCAGGAGGATGGTATATTTATCAATTCATCGTAGAGGCATGTTGGATCAGTTCTAAAACAAGGCTAATATTTTCAACTTAAAATTAATGTGATGCTTCAATGTAAAGAACGCAATACAGCATAACTGCACAACTTCATAGGTGCTACGGGCCGGATTGTGAAGAAAGCTGATCACATGTATGAGTTTGAAGAAGGGTAAGATGTATTAATGAGAGGACTTAGTCAAGAGAAATAATACTGTTCTAGAAATAATCAAGGCATCTCTCGAATTCGTAAGTTCTCCCGAATACGAAGGTTACGAGTTCGAAACTCGATCGAACCAAAGACCGTCGAGCACTTGCGGATGGTACACGTTAAATCTGTCATGTCCTCACGTTTGCGTGATGTGGAAGTTCGAAAAGTGGGGTGCCAGATCAGATGAAACCTCGTTATCTCATCGTTATTCAAAATTACGAGGTGTTGTCCTCGGATCTTTCCCTTCGGGATCGTAAGCAATAGCCCGTTATGTTGCTCCAGTGCAATGTTAATTCAACTACCTACCTGTGCCACGAACATTTGCGAAATATGTATGCAAATATGTCGCTTTTGGCTTATATGTCGTTGAACTTTGGCCCTAATCCTTTTTGGAAAAATAATTTGCTTTCTTAGACAGAATATTTTATCTGCGTTTTAAAACTCGCCTGTTTTTACTTATTTTACCGGCATTCTTATATGTGCCTTGAAGCTAATTTATTCCACTAATTTTTTAATAACTGATTGAAATTAAAATATTTTTTCCTCATCTACTCTATTGTTAATAAATGTTATACCTTCTTTATACCGTACAAATAAAACGTTAATAGTAAAAAATAGTTGATTATTAAATAAATATTTCTCAGACGAGTGCGAGACTTGTTTTTTTACTTAAGCTTTTACCATTACTTTTTTATGGAAACAAACCACTAGCTGTTGCGTGCTTTCGGAAATTAATTTATTAAAAACAGCTGTATGGAACAGAAAAAATAGGTAATCACGCTACTAAATTAAAGATCGCGTTTAAGCCGGTAACACAATTAAAGTTGGTAAACGCTAAAAATTTATTTTCTTCAATACTTGTATCCTATTATAATTGGAACTAGTCATGTATTTTACATTTTTATTTATTAAAATGTTTTATTCATGCACGTAGTTTTTATTTAAATCTATATTTGATTCAATTACTATAATAAACATTATAATGGTTCTAAAATAATGTAAAACACAAAAATTGTTTACCCACCTTAACTGTTTCTTAATCAAAAATAATTTATCGTACGTGAAAGATATTTTTCATAAATATTTATTACATCTGCTTCTTTTAAACTCGCCTTACACTAATTTTATTCAAACGAATTGAAATATTTATGTTCTATCTACTTACTGCTACAAGGACTTTTTTATTTATGTTGACAGGTTAAACAGAAAACAAGTTAAGAACGAAAAACTTGTATTCGATCTGATTGCAATCAAACCGGATGCTGCAATTTTTACCTGTAAAGGTTTTCAAAGCACACGTGTTTAAAATAGTAAATGCATATTTACTTGCATAATTAACTGTTTTATTGCTTTGCTTTTTTATTGCTACCTCAAGCGATATCTTTTCCTCTTAATTTTCGCGCTAAAATTTATCGTGTCGGAAAAGTCGACAAACAAGTCCGACAAAACAAGGTCGATACAAATCGTTTGCAACGATATCGATGGACTCATTTTTGAGAACTCGGCTCTATTTGAAAATTCGCAAGTGTAAGGTAAGTTTCCTAAAAAGTTGAATTTATTTTGTTTACTGTTTCTTTTTCCTGTGAAGATTTATTTTCAGCGAAATTGAAGATGTTTGTTTCGTTACGATCGTAAACATGTATTTCTGTTTGAAATACGTGCATATTTTCAACCAATGTTACTGAGATAATTTTGCCGGTTATGAAGAATACTTTCTTCAAGGAGGTCAGTAAAAAAATAATTAAATTATTAGATATTGTAAGTTATGAAATAGCGTTATTAGCTTCTTAGTTTTTTCTTACTAAGCATTTTTTACTTCTCTTTTTACAAACGTACGTTCGTTATTAAGGCGAGTTGAGAACCAGAATTTTCGAAAGGATCGATTTTGAGATTTTTAGAGATTAGCATAGTTTGCATTGATCATGCTTCAATGAAATTATAAAGATACGAATGAAACTTCGTAAAATCACAATTAATACTGAAGTGACCGTTCTGTAATATGCGGTAATTGTACTTTTACGAACCAAAGATCCACGCAAAGCATCTGCGCTGAACTTTCTTAATTGATGGCAGTTATACACATTTGATACCTTACTTAAATCCATTTATTATCAATATAAGTATTGATAAGCGCATTTCAAACTGTGATCTCTAATAATTATATCGTTTCCTTGGCGTTATGGCGCAAGGGTCATATTTGGCCAAGCTGTGCCAAATAGGACAATGTAAACAATGTCGTGAAAGAAATGAAAGAAGGATTGGGAAACAGTTGTTGGATGAAAGCAGGAAAAAATCGCTTGGATATTCCCGGAGCGCGACCCCCTTGTTAGGGGTCGTGCTCGGGTTCGGGCAGCCTTTACACAGCTAAAGGAGATATGCTTAGAATAGTTATGTGAAAAGATCTTTCATTTAACACTATTTGAACGAATAAGTTCTTGGAGGGCTGCCATAAGCGACTTTTTGCTACTATTTTTCAAATTTGGCGACTAGGCGTATCTTTTTAAGCAAACTGATCTCAAAAGCTCCTATTTTCAAAATTTTCTTGAAAATTCACCAAAGGTCAACGAAAATTTAGTCCCATTTTTAAATTATAGCTAACGGAAAAAATATTTTCGGATTTTTTTTTTCGGGGAAATTTTCCAAGGAACGCCAATTTCGTTTTGGTGCTAAGTCGTGTCAATCTAAAAGAAAAACATCGGAGTCTAGTTGCTAGATTGTTATAAAACCTTACAAAGAAAATACAGTTTTTTAATTTCAGAATTTAAATTTCTTGGCGAGATCTTCAAAGCCTGTTTCATACTTAGCGCGTTTTGTGTTGTAGCCGATTCATTTTGTATCTGAACAACTAAAATTGCTACTAATAGGGTTTAAAAGGAGACTTTTGCTACTATTTTTAAAAATTTAAATGCTACTAATGCCACTATTTCACAAGTGCTTAGACTGACAGTCCTGTTCTTGGAAATATTTATCTCGACGTACAAGATGATGGAATAGCAGTGTTGGCCGGTGCGGAAATTTCTCCAACTGGAGATAAGAATCTCCCGACACTTATTTCCAGGGCGTGGGGAAATTGTTTAGTTAGGCAATGATGTCATCTAGGAAGCAGCTAAAAATCTACCTCCCTCCTATCTCTATGACCCTTGAGCTAATTTCCCTTTGCCTATCTTGTTTACTACGCAAATAAAATGACGCTACAACGGGAAGAAATATGAGCCTCTACTATCCAAAGGAAATTACGATGGAACTGCACATATCCGGCCTCTGTTATCCGGATCTCTGATTATCCGGATGGCTCGTTTAATTTTGTTAATTTGATTGCTTTTTTCTTTATTTTATTTGGTTCTCACAGGTGTTTGTAAGTGATAAGAATATGCTCTATGACGGGTGGCGGGGCTTAGTATGTTTGCCCACCACACTAGCAACCTGAGATGTATAGGCGGTGCAAGTTAGCATCCTTCTTGGGAGGTACTCTCTTCTATGTCAGTATAGCTTTCTTTGTTTGTGTATATGTCCATTTATTTTGCGTTCTTTGGCGCAACTTGATCAAATATGGAACTTGCGTCATAAAACCCAAACCAACTAATCTTATGAAAGAGTTAGGGCCGCCCGGTTGGAAGAGTAACGGATTAGCAACCGGAGGGTTGCGAGTTCGAATCCAACAAAAGACCCACGTTAAATCCGCCGTGGCCTCAAATGTCCTCACGTTGGCGTGGTGTGGAAGTTTGAAGAGAGGGGTGCCAGCTCAGGTGTGACCTCGCCATTTGACCGTGGTTCAAAGTTACGTGGTGTTGTCCTGGGATCTCTCCTTTCGGGTTTGATCGCGGATCGTCGCCAATGGCACATTGTGTTGCTCCAGTGCGACATTAATTGAATACCTACCTATGAAAGGGTTTTCCGTAAAGCTTAAAATAGAGGGTACTGTTTTGGATTTCGTACAGTGAGGACTGCTTATGTGGTGTCATTCGAAAGCTACCAACTACGCTACAGTCCTTTAATCAATAAAATGATTCTTCAATATTAATATCAAACTGCACTTTAATCGTTTAAACTAGATTAATTATTGAATATTCGCACGCAATAAACAATCGTTCAAACGTATTGCTTGAAAAAGTGTCTGTTTCGTTCATTCTACAATCCAACATCAGGCCCAAATAATCACGTCAAAAATACGGTTTATATCCTCGTCACAGCCTACCAAATTTTTTAACATTTAAAATATTTTGGGTTTGGCGGTGGTGTCTTTTCTCTCTCACCTGTCACTCATGTCAAGGGGAACAGACGATAATTTTTTCTCGTCTTGTTCCAATTCAGTCCTCCTTCCCATTTTCAGTCACCTAGCACATGAATGAATAATTCTCGTGCCACCAGATCCAGTTTCTCTGATATTAAATGATAATTTCGTTTGCAAATGTAATTACAGGCCTGCTACATTTGTGATATAGCATTAGCATAATTTTTTTAAAATAATGACAAAAGTGTCCTCTTAAACCCTATTATTGTAGCAATTTAATTGCCCAAAATGAATTGGATAAAACACCAAATGTGCTAATTAAGTATGAAACAAATGTTGAATATCGCGTCAAGAAATTAAAATTTTTAATTTTGAAAACTATTTTCGTAATAAGGGTTGATATTCATGACAGTTTAGGGAACAAAGATTCCGATGTTTTCCTTTCATGGTTCCCATGGCTTGGCGTCAAAATTTTGAAATTGGCGTCCATTGGAAAAATTTCTCTAAAAAAATCCGAAATTTAGTTTAAAAAGGGGACTAAGTTTTCGTTGACAGTCGGTGAATTTTCAAAAAAGTCGCAAAATTTTTTGAAATTAGTAGCTTTTGAGGCGATCTTGCTTCAAACTGTACCCCTAGTCGCCAAGGATGAAAAACAGTAGCAAAAAGTCGCTTTTGGCAGCCCTGTAATTATGGTCGGTTTACAATTGAAACACATTAGTCAAAACACATTGTTCCGAGAAACGAAGGGGAAAAATCTGTTCACTATTCCACACTCACCGAATGTTTCTCAAGAAATCTAATCTTCATGCGAAGAAAAAAATGACTTAATGAATTTCACCAGACTAGGGAAGCTAAAAAACTTGTCTCGAAAATTTAGACACCGACGGTATTTGTATTTTTTCAGTCCGTCCACAATATTTCTAATTGTGAACTCAACACAAGTTTGATTTGCATCAATTAAACTGAATCCAGAGTTTATTGGGCCGCGGTAGCCCTGTTGGAAGAGTAACGGATTAACAACCAGACGGTTTCAAGTTCGATTCCAACCAAAGACCGTCGTGTACAAAGGGGCTGGTGCAGGTTAAATCTGCCATGGCTTCAAATGTCCTGACGCCGTGGTGGGGAAGTTTGGAGAGCAGAGTGCCAGCTTAGGTGACTACGACATCTATGCGTGGTTCAAAATTACGTGGTGTTGTCCTTGGATTTTTCTCTTCCGATTTGATCACGGACCGCCCCCCAATAGCCCGTCGTGTTGCTCCACTGCGACACTAATTAAAAAAATACCTCAGCGTTCATTTTTGCGAATTTTGTAAAACTGTTTTTCGTTGGTAAATTGTGTTAACAACTGATGAACTCTAAATGAACATCTCGTTTGTAAATACATTTGGCAACTTTCATTTGACCCTGACCTGAGGGTTGTGAGTTCGAATCCAACCAGAGACCGTCGTGTACAAAGGGCCCGCGTTAAATCTGTCGTGGCCTCAGATGTCCTCACGTTGGCGTGGTGTACAAGTTTGGAGAGTAGGGTACCAGCTGAGGTGAGACCTCGTAATCAAACCATGGTTCAAAATTACGTGGTGTCGTCCTCGGATCTTTCCCTTCGGGTTTGATCCCGGACCGCCGCCAATAGCCCGTTGTGTTGCTCCAATGCGACGTTAATTAAGATACCTACCTCATTAGATCGTGAATTTTCCGATTATGGGTCCTTGGAGTGGTGTGGAAGTTTGGAGAGTGGGGTGCCAGCTCAGGTGTGACCTCGTCATCTGACCGTGGTTCAAAATTACGTGTTGTCCTCTGCTCTTTCCCTTCGGGATTGACCCCGGACCGTCGCCAGTGTTGCTCCAGTGTGACGTTAATTGAAATACCTACCTACCGATTGTGGGTTCAATAAAACTTCGATTTGCGTCTAATAAGTTAAATTTAATGCATTTACTCTTGAAACATTATGAATATTTCCGGGAAAGGGATGGGCTTCTGAATACGCCCCTGATAGAAATATCCTGACGTATTTAATTAACTTCCAAAAGCTTAAAATTTTGCTTGACAGATAAGGCACCGGAACGTCGTTCTGTCAAGTTCCAATTCGAAAAAAGAACTCTTGTGACAAGATATTGGAGAAAAATAAGTTACCAATTCCATCGGTTCCGCAGCATTGTTATCTGACGCGTCCCAGATTAGCTTTGCATTGCACCCGGCGTAACAAAAGTACGTGTGTTTTCCTATCCGAAA
The DNA here is from genome assembly GCA_933210815.1 of Meta bourneti. NCBI lineage: Eukaryota > Metazoa > Arthropoda > Arachnida > Araneae > Tetragnathidae > Meta > Meta bourneti. The sequence goes on from OW119931.1 coordinate 16,461,510, forward strand.
ACATGCACACTTCATGTGAGTGACATTCGCACAAGTGTTCGTGCATTATCAAGGAACTCTTTTTTTTACGGAAGCTCGCGCGATATGGCACGAAAAATAAAACTTGTCACGTTCCGAAGCCTTCTCCATAACTGTCAAAATGGAAAATTCAAAAAAGGAGGAAAAAAGAAGCAGTTTATTTCAAATAAACTTCATATTAAAAGCGATAGCGAAAATATGAAAAAAATGCAAACGAAAAATGTGGAGATTCGCAGGGTTGCCAGATTCAAAGATTTAGAAAGAGTCCGATATCGCTTTTAAATTAACGCTCCAATTGCGCCGAAATAATTTTTAAGTATTTTGTCACAAGAAAAGGTTTTCTTTGTAAGAGATTGTATCCGTTGTACGTTAGGGCCGTAGTGGCTCAGTAGGGGGTATACCCACTGCGCTAGCTACCTGCGAATCGTAGGCGGATCAGCTTCGATTCCTGTTCAGGTTCGATTCCTCCCTGGGTGTATCTCTCTTTTGTGTCAGTAATACTTTCATTGTGTATATTACTTGATACAGAGGCTGTTCGGACATTTTTTGAACGATTTTAATGGACTGAAGCTCAATTTGTTACATGAAATTTTTGTGTTCTAAATGTTGCATTTGATAGCTCTTATTGTTAACTATCTTTCTACACCTTAATTTCCATGATAATAATGACTTTTGTAGTATCGGCAGTGGTATTTTGTCCCATCCTTGCTTCACAGTTTTCCAGTCCTGGAATGGTTTTCGGTCGACGTTTCGATAATCCCTTTTTAAAAGTCAAAAAGCACAAAAGTCCATGGGTGAAACATTCGGAGATTTAGAAGGAATATCAGTAAAGGACTTGATACCAGTTTCTTGTTCCATTTTTTCCAAGAATTTAATAGTCGATTTAGATGTGTGGCTGCTTGCTATACCCTGATGTAGTTCTACTGATTGTTGGCACTGTGGGTAAAGATATGGTATTTCTTTTTGAATATTGGGATAAAATAGGGTTTTAATAATATGTGGGAGTTGATTTTTACATTTCCCCCTCTTTTTGCTTTTAATTTTCCATTATATGCAAAACCGGCTACAATCATAAATCTCTTAGAGAAAGTTCTCACGTTCACTTTGCTATAGTCCTTTGACTTGGCCGATTCTCTTTTAAAATTATAGATATTGCCTTACAAATATTCTCAGAAATTTGTTCTTTTTGGAAGTATTTTTCCACTTTCACGTTTTTTTCCTTTCTCATTAATAATATTACTTATCGTACCTTTAGATATCGAAAAACCATGACTTTTACAGCGTTTTTGAATAATTGAATAAGCATAATTCTCTTCGGAAAGAGAGGAAACATAGCCTTCCATCCATTGCTTATTTCAAAGCGCCATTTTGAAAGTAAACAAAACTGAGTTAGCAGACGATAAGTTATACTTTAACTATTTAACTGCTGTGAAAATAAAATTCTTTCGTAGCATGCAATTTTTTTTACAGTTCATCAAAATCGTTCAAAAAATGTCCGAACAGCCTCTGTATTGTATGTTTTGTGTCTGGTACTGCATAGCCAAATATGACCCTTGCGCCTTAAAACACCATCCAGCAAACCGTTGTGGGTCAATGGAATATAAAGATTCATAATCTCAAAAGCAGCAAGACATTTATTATTAAATTCCATTTAAACCTGACGCTGATCGCTGAAGAGCGTTTTATTAATTTTAATTTTCAATTACTCGTGAACTTCAAACACTGCTCGTGTCTCGTATTGCTTGTCTCGTATCTTAAATTGTATACAATAGAGATCTTCTGAGTACCGGGAACAACCCACAGGAAGACGAGTAAAATATTTCTCCGTTATATACTTAAAATACCATAATATAGCCATAATATAATTCTACCATAATATAATTAAAATACTATGGTAGAGAACTAATCAACGAGTATATATGTTACCGCTAAAGTACGGAAATCATGTAATCTGCAGATTAACTACGCCGATCCTTTAAAGTGCGGAAAATTGTTTCATTTCTCAAATTACCTAGGTAATCTGCACATTACCCACTAGGCACTCGTTAAAGTGGAAATAAGATCTTTGCTCGAACAGCAGCGTTTTTGTACGCTTAAATTAATACTCAGATAAACAACTCAGTAATACTAGGTACTAGTAATTGGAAAACACGCTATACTTTTATCCCATAAAGTTATAAGTAATTTCATATAATAATCAGTAGATGTAAATAAAATATACTGACAATTGTTGAAACATAATGTTATTTATTTATTTTTCGATATCTAAAGAATCAAGTGTATAGAATTAATCAACAGAATAGTTGATAGAATCAATCAATGAACAAAGTATACAAAGAATCAATTGAACGGTTTAAAAGTATTATTACAATTAAGGAAATGAATTTGAGAAAGGGAAGAAAGGGAAAGGAAATTAGAGAAACAAACTTTTGCACTTAAACGATTCGAAAGCCGTTAATGTGCACATTACATAGATAAAGCGCGTAAAACTTTTATTTTATAGATGATTCCGCACTTTAACGGAACAAATCAGCTAATCTGCAGATTACTTTGGTAATGTGCACATTAAAGGCTTTCGAGCTTTAACGATAACATATTTATATATAAAGAAGAGTTGGCTTCTGTCTGTTGCCTGTACAAATCTACACCGTTTGACCAATCCACACCAAATTTGGTACATTTATACTTTAGAACCTTGCGGATAATGTAGGCTACATATTAACCCCCGTTCTATTTGTCCTGGGAGGCTAAAAAACGCAATTCGAAATCCACATAGGAATAACATTGAATATAAAACGATTGCAGTACGCAACTAATTTTGTTTTACCTGTATCGATGGTAAAGAAATTTTCCAATAAAATTGTATCAGTATTGCTCGAAAAACAATTTTTTCCAAAGCAAATTAAATTATAATATTTATGTTTGAACTAATTTTTATTTCTTCCCATAATATAAGTAATTCATGAATATTTGATTGATGAAAAAGGATATTTAAAACATTTAATTTTACATGACTTACATTTTGTAATGGAACACGAAAAGCCCAAACGAAAAACTCATTGATCATAAAAGCGTAATTTTGCTATTTGAGATCTGGCAACGCCAAAATTAATGTTTAATTTTATAAATTTAGTATAGAATCCCGTGTTTGTTATTTGAGTTAAGACAGCAAAATATTGCGGTCATGTTTGAGCATTTCTGAATTTCATAAATCATTATCGTCTTAATCAATATTCTTCAAATGTCTTTTTTCGAATTGCTGTATTTCAGAATATACTCAGGAAGTCGAAATTCAACAAGCTTGGTCACATCTTTCGTTTTTCGGAATTCTGCCTTTTTTCAATAATCGGAATTTCGCTTCTGTTTGTAATTATGTGTGTTCCAGTACATATTTCAGATGCATTATTTAGGAGTTAAATTTAAAGGAATTATTTTTTTTTATTTTCTGCAAAATATCACTAGACATGTGTAATTTCTTGGCGATATATGTATATTTTGACCAACTTTCCTCAAGTCTGTAGTAGAATACGTAATGGTTTGTAGAGTTCTGTTTCATAAAAATAAATGAAATATACAAAGCGAAACCTTTTTAAGTAATGTGTAACTTCTTATTTTAAAATGACCGGTAAAGTGAAAATAAAATTATTTTAAAATAAGACAGGTTACGTTGAATTAAAACGGGTAACCATACGTTGTTGTTAATTTCTAAATGATTTCTGAAATATATAGTCACCTTAGAAAAACTTTAGTTGTGTCTTACAGTAGAAATTCGAATATGAAATGGTTTATATGGATGGATACATGTATATATATTTGCGTCCGAAGCAAATTGTAGAAGCTATGAAAAAGTTAAAATGATGTTAAAAAATTATTTCCGTGCACTTAAATTGATGTTTGCATTTTCTATGAAAGAGAAGCGATTTATTCTGATCACTTTTCAATCAAAATTTAACCAATTCAACCCGATCAACACCGGGTAATCCTACCAGTTCGATATAAGGATCATTCCATGTCAATTCGATACTCAAACCTTTCAACAAAAATTGGTGAGAAGGTGCTCTTTTGGTAGTAAACCAAAAATACAAGTTTGTTAATTTTTTCGTCATCTTCCGGTGGTTTATGCATTGAGAATCTCACATTAGCGACGTCTGAAATCCCATTCGAAAGGTAAGCAGTGACGACACTTCCAGGAAAATAGCTGGAAGTGCTTACTACCACATAAACCCTAACGTCCTGAATCTTTAGCTTTGCAGAATAAGCCTCTCATACCCAGTGCTGTACAATTAATGTATTGTCTTCTCTCGTAAAAAATATATTCATGGAGGATATTGTATGTAAAGTATATTTGTATGCAGTTTTTCGAGAAGCTCATTATACTGATATAAAAATGATGCCACATAGTATATTATTTTTAGCTCCAATGCAAAATTTCGGTGCCCAAGTTAAAAAGTTGCCCAAACGGCGCAATTGCGCCCAATCTGGTAATTTTTGAGATTCGCAGAAGTTTCCGACGATAAAAAAAATTGCGAATGAAATAAAAAATAAGAGCATCGAAAATAAACCCATTATTCTTGAACCGCCTACCTTCTTGCTGTGATTTTTCGACACTTCGACGAAATTCCTACCTTCCCCCTTTCGCGAAAAGCCCGGAGGTTGTAAATGACATTAGAAAGGAAATGCGAAACAACAATCTGGCAGCTCGTACGATAATCTCCGATGCGTTTCTATTTCGCTGTGTTTAGCGTTCGGGAGATGGCAACGGTAAAAAATAAGGTCGTGGAAGAAGTAGAAATTTATATCAATGTAAAGCCGGGGGATGGTAGTGAGAAATAAATGAATATAAAAGCGCACTCCGAAAATTGAGGGAAAAAAACAAACAAAAAAAGCGAAAATGTAATAAAATATAAGATTAGAATCGTCTGCAATTTTTTTCCACCGTGTTTTTTTTATTCGAGTAGTTATATACGGTGGAAGGTTTTCCCCCAACTTTTTCTCCTCATTCTGCGTATAGAGTGAGGGATTTCGTACATTTATGTGATTTTTTTTATGTGGGTGAAGTATAACATTTTTTGTCTTAGGGAACTTCGAAGTAAATGGGTACATTTAGTTTGCGTCAACCGTATGAGTATTATAGGCTTACGTCGTGGCGATTTGTTGCTCTTTCGATTTATCACACTTTGATTGCATTTTCGGCGAATTTTATAAAGTTTATTTGGTGTTGGGGGATGGTTGGACGTATTTGCTTATTACCCTATTGTTTTAATTGTCATTTAACCCTCCCAGTGGTTGTTTTGAAGAGGAATCTCGTCCTTCGCAAAATTAACCATTTTGACGGACGAAATATCTCTTCACTAGAAAAACTGACCTGATCTCGATCCCATCATCACCAAAGAACGGCAAGATCTTCATTCGGAATTCAATCGGCATTCTCAATGACGAGGTATCTCGGCGTTAGCAGAATTGGTCAGATCTTGATGGACGAGATATCTCGTCGAAATGAATCGCTTAGAGCAGAGGTGTCAAACTAGCGGCCCGCATGTGGCCCCCGAGGTAATTTTTTGTGGCCCACGATGCTCTGAAATAAAATGAAAACAGGACAATATGTTATGAAGAAAATAGCACTTAGGGGAGATCGAGGCAATACCGTACACGCAATTTCGTCATGTCAAAAATGTGTGAGCAACTATTTTCGTCCATGAAATTAAATAAAACGGCCTACAGATCAAGATTAACTGATAAACATCTATCTGCCATAATGAAGATAGTCTGTTCTCAGTCTTTGAATCCAGATATTGGAAAACTAGTAGGAGGAAAGCGCTGGCAAGTTTCCGGTAAAAAAAATTAATTTTAGTTTTATAAATACATTAAATTAAATAAACGTTTAAATAAAAGCAATTATATATCAATATTATAAATTATTACCCTAAATTCATTTAATTACATATATAATGTGTTTTAAGTATCCTATACATATTCCTGAATACTCACTTCAAAATATAATTTTAATTTTTTAATTTTTTTTTGCAAATGTGATGTGGCCCGCGTGAATCTTACCAGTTGCATTAAATGGCCCGTGTTTTAATTGAGTTTGACACTCCTGGCTTAGAGAGTTAATGTTGCTCCAGGGATGCACAACTTCATGAGTGTTGCAGGCTGTATCCTACCTCCGGGATCGGATCTTTCCCTCTGGGATTGATCCCGGACCGTCACCAATAGCCCGTTGTGTTGCTCCAGTGTGACGTTAATTGAAAATACCAAAAATACCAAATACCTACCTCCGGGCTGTATGTGCTGGGTTTCCCCTTCCTGCTCTAAATCGTTACGATTAGTGAAGACCGAGCAAAACGAAAGCATGTTTCTCAATGGCAAAATAAACGCGGAGCCAAGTTGGAAGAGTTGCGGATTTGTTACCGGTGGTTTGCGAGTCCGAACCCACCCTCGATCCAACCGAAGACCGTTGTGTACGTGGGGGCTGGTGCACGTTAAATCTGTAGTGGCCTCAAATGTCCTTACGTTGGTGTGGAAGTTTGGAGAATGGGGCGCCCGCTCTTCATCTGACCGTCGTTCAAAATTACGAGGCGTTTCCCTTCGGGATTGATCCCGGACAGTCGCCAATAGCCCGTTGTGTTGCTCCAGTACGACGTTAATTCGACTACACCCCCTCTGAGCGTCACGAGATTTCCGAGTTGCGTAGCGTTGCTTTTCTCCCCGAGACATGATTAAATAATCACGTCTTGCTTGAAGTAGGTAGGTATTTAACGTCGCACTGGAGCAACACAACGGGCTATTGGCGACGGTCCGGGATCAACCCCCGAAGGGGAAGATCCAAGAATAACACCGCGTAATTTTGAACCACGGTCGGATGACGAGGTCACACCTGAGCTGGTACCCCACTCTCCAAACTTCCATACCACGCCGACGTGGGGACATTTGAGGCCACGACAAATTTAACGTGCACCAGCCCCCTTTGTACCCGACGGTCTTTGGTTGAATATTCCGACCGGGATACCGCACGTCTTTCTTGAAAGAATCCTAAGAAATATCAAGGACATATTGATCATGAAGATCAAAGCTGGTTAGGAATCATGCAGGAAAGACTGCAGGTGGCAGAACGTATATATGCGTGTGAACCCATCAGAACGTTAAACAATGGAGAGTAAAACTATTAATTTAGACATCATTCTTAACAGTTATTGCTAATTTGTGTAACAATCGTATTAAATACTTGTTTTTCCAGTTTAACAGTAACTATCTAACAACCGTGTATAATTTAAACAATAATTAACTTAGAAATTGACGTTAAAGGTGAAATTTTATTAACTACTTCAATCATCAATAATTTCAACTTTCGAACTCGTGAATTTTTTACCTCAAGATTTGCTCCACCGTTGATTATGCAACGTCCTATAAATTTTTAAAGTGAACTGTATTGCGAAATAGTGACATTTATAAGCTACACTGGAATTCAAAACTACAAACCAAGCAAGATTTATTAAAGCTGTATATTTACATGACACCGACTGCTCTGTAACTCACGAACTCTGTTCTGAAAACTAATTTTTTATTGTTCTACCAAATCAGAATTCCAATTCCGGATAAAGATAAAATCAAAATTGCGCGGAAATGTTCACAAGCAATAGATATTAAAATGAAAAGTTTAAACATAACATCAATTGCGAGCTCGAACTCGCACGCCTTGAATAGATTTAATTTATTAATTTTTATCTATGTTTAGTGATTTTAAAAGTAACTTTTGAACATTTATCGATAGCTGAATATTTCCGATGGCAGTTGTTAACTGTTAATTTGTGATAGCACTTCTATTTTAGCTGCTTTATTTAGCAAGCCCATTCGTGTTTTGGATAATTGGAGTATGAATATGTGAAGTTCTACAGTAGTCTGTCTTAAGAAAATAAAAAAGATATTTTTTGATTAAATTTAATAAGAAACGATTTAAACAAAGTGAAATATTTTTTCGCTCATTCTCTCGAAGATGGAGGATTAAAACATCTCAACCAACGACAAATTTAAAAACAAAGGTGAAATTAATTATTAACAGCTTAAATCATTAATAATTTCAACTTAGTCTTATAAATGTCTTAAATGCTTAAAATTTGTATGTTTAGTCATTTTAAAAGTTACTTCTGAACATTTATCTACAACTGTAAATATATTTATGATAACTGTTTCTGTTAATTTGTAATAACACTTCTATTTTATCTATTCTATTTAACACCAGCACATTGGTGTTTTGGATAATTTGAGTATGGATACGTGAGGTTCTACAGTACTACTCTGTATTAAGAAAAGAAAAAGATATTTTTGCTGTTTGTTTAAATTTAATAAGAAACCATTTAAACGTGAAATATTTTTTCGCCCATTCTCCTTCAAAACGAAGAATTAAAAAAAATCACAACTAACGACAAATTAATTAAAAATGAATTCATTAAGCAATTTAATTCACGGCAGAATCGTATTAAAAAGTAATAACGTTCCTAATGATATAGAAATTGCAGTTTTATCGAAAAGCATTTTTAACACTTTGTTGAAATCACCCACGAACCGAATATGGGAAAAGTGTTGAGCTGCGAACATCTGTGCCGATTCATTAGAACAAAATCTTAACGCTTTCTAATTTGATCAACGCCCAACTGAAGTGAATGGAGTGAAAAAAGTTAAAAACGGGATAATTGACATCTTGGATGGAATTTGTTGGATTAAGGGGTTGGGTGGGAGACCTCTAATCAAATCTAACTTCGAAAAGGGAAAATGGACGGTGGAATTCTTCACTTTTCTAAAAACCATTCATTTAATTAATTTAAATTAATTTTCCCCTTGATTTATCCCGTACCGAGTTTCGCGGAGTAGAATAATTAACAATAGCTCGGCGCTGTACTTATTTAAATTAATAGATTATTAACAAAAGGGGGAGAGGTTCCGTGAAAAGAAATAATGCCCACGTATTTTTACTTTGTAATCTTAAGGGAAGATTATTATTAATACACTTTCGCTTGCCATCAATAAAAACGTAGCCGAAAGCGCGAAAATCGTTTGGAGATGTGATTAATATGGTTTTGTTCTTTTTTTATCGAGAAAAAAATCCGTTCTTGAAGGAATTGTGCAAGCGTTTAAGCCGAGTTCGTTTTAGTTTCTTTTTTTTTTGGAGGTATTTTAAATTTCGTCTCTGAATAGAGTACCTTTTCTTGCCCATTCTTTTGATCTGGATATTTTACTATTCTTGTTCATTACTTATTTACCAGCCAATTTCAGTGTTCCCATTAGTGCACAAGATCGAAAATTTCGCGTTTTAAGGTTAGCAACAATAGAAAATATGGTTTACTAGATTTTTTACTAGGTATTTGTGAAAGTTTGTTACAATTCTATTTGCTGTTCTCCATTTTATTGATATATCTTAAAGAATTCCTCTAAAAACGTTTTCTTATTAAATTAGATTAAGATGACAAAAATCTAGTGTACCCGATTTTATTTTACTCGAATAGGTTTTAGAAATCGTATTAGCTATTCTATTATGCATTAAAAATTCAAGGTACATGTTCTGTTCAAAATTCCAGTGCAAATATTTCTATAAAAAACCTTTACTAAAAGACAAGAACTAAACTGTTGCCACAAATCTTACTTTATAACAGTACCTTTTGAAAATAAATTGTCATTTGTTGTATGAGAATTTAAAAATTCGTTACTTAGAGCGGGCAAGTGTTTCTTGCTCTGATAGGCTAATAGACGAGTCTAGTACATCACTATAATAAAAATAATTCCATGAAATAAGAACGAAATTCCTTTTGATGGAACGATATCCGTTAAAATTTTACTTATATGTTTATCTGGTTTGTTTATTTGATGATCTTCGGGACTAAAAAACTCAATTGAAGTAAGCAAACAAACTTAAACAACGAATTCGAAGATTTATTATTTTTTGTGTGTCAATTCCACTTAATTTTGAGAATTTCGCTTGTTTGTATAGAATTTCTTCCATTGTTAGCTTACAAGCTGTGGTATGAACTACTAAAGATTTATAGTTTGAAATAGGAATTTGTTATCAGACATGATATGTTATAAACAGAAAGTTTTCTTGATGTTTATTAGTGAATTAAAAAAAGAGTGAAATATTACTATTTATTTTGTTATTCTAAGAATAAAGTGTTGTTTTATTCTTGGCTGTTTTTAAAAAAACCTTTTCGGCATTATTGTTGCGAAAGCAGTTGAAGCGTAGCCAAAGGAAATAATCGAATTCTTCATTTTTAAAGAATATCAGCAAAACCTTGTTACTAATATTCCTTTTTCCTTGTAGGAAACGCCGAACAAGCCAACATCGAAGGGAATCAACACGCCCTTGTAATGTCGTAAACATACTCGCGGCATGACAGTGCTGTGTTATTCAACCTCAAAGAAGCCATCGTGAGTACGGACGAAGGAAAGAAAGGAAACAAATAAATAAGTAAAGCCAGCAAGCGGAGAAAGCGAAAAGAAGCCTTCCAGAAGTGGACTCGCAGACAGAACAGGAATTTTCCGTGCGCAGCCTCACTGCGCATACCACGGCGTCCCGTTCAAAATCGGAAGCGCTTCGCTTTCATTCCACCAGAAAGGATTAGTTCGTGCAGACGTTCGCTCGGGTAGCTCAGCTACCAATCGCCGGTGTGCTTGCTTCAGAAGATTTCGCTCTCGTTTGTTTTGAGATTGAGAATTATTTATCCGCTTATTTCTTCTCGATCTGGCAATGAAAACAAAGATGACATTGACGGATGACAAACACAATTCTGGATGTTTTAGAACTTCGTTTTGAGTTAGATTAAATTGTTCTTGGTTTGAAAATAGTTCCGAAGAGAATATTTTTGACTGAAACAACGTTATTTGTCAAGCAATATCGGCATTTCAATTGACGTGTAATTAACCGAAACGATATCACCAAGCTGTGTTACTAACTCAACTGTGTAAATAGTTTTTTGACATTTAGTTCTAGTGTTCTCAATGCGACAACAAACCACCTGAATTTGCTCAGCAGTGTACAGTCGTACTTATATACAAACCTATATCTGTTAGTGTATTCGTACTGTGATCATTGTTATCGTTTGGCATCTTCTAATTGGTCATCATGATTCTACGAGTTCCCGCATTCGATGAGAAACGGACATCTGTTTTCATCGTAGTCTGCTATGCAATATGTGTCCTTCTCCCGTCAGTGTTGTGTATGAATCCTCTTCACAACCCGATCATCAGAAAAGGTAAGAAAATAATTTTTCTCCCCTATAATTGTGTTGTATTTACTAAGATACGCAAGATGTTTTACTTTTCCCCCCAAAGAAATGTGTATTAAGTCATCAATTGGTTTTTTCGAACGTACAGTTAAACTTTACAGCATTAGGTAACGTTAAACGTGGAAATGCATTGAAAATTTCGACTAATATTGTTGTCAAAGTGTTTCCAAACTCCTGGCTTAGAACAAATATTCTAATATAGGTTGAATGTATTTTGTCTTGATTCAGAAATTTATCATTTATAAGTTTCATTATCGTTTACACGTTAAGGAATTTTTATTTTTAGTGGAATTCAGTGGCGTAGCTAGAATTCAATGTCTAAGGGACGGTATTTCAGAAATATTAGTCTTGTTTTTATCTTATTCCATTCTAATCCTCTAAAGCAGATATCGAAAAACAACTTTCTAGTACTTCCTGGAAAGTAATCTAGTCATACTATTACTAATAGACATCGGAAAATAATTTATCAATACTTTTTGCCATTGTAATGTTCGAAAAAAATTTAAATGGCTTCAATCGACGTCTTCCTTTATTTTGATTATCCAAATATGCCACAAATTAAAAAAAACTATTTAGTATGTTGTTTTTATTTCAATAGTTTATGTTAGCATTCTTCCGACACTTGAAAAAACTGTTCTGAAGAATTAGTATTGTATTATGCATTTATAAAAGATCCAATCCAAACTTTTGAGCCAATGTCTGAAGTTTTACAAAATCGATGTACATATTGGTTGTATTCTTACATTTGAAAATTTTTTTTGCTGTAATGAATTGAAATATTAACGTATTTATAAAACGACCCGATCTATTAATATTTGAAAGATCGATGTTTTAATAAAACGATCGATTGTATTCCTACTTAAATAATAATGCTGTTTCTCGCTCTACGGTCACTTTTATGTTACACAAGGGCTAATTTGACCATTTATTTCAAAGATAACCGTTCTTTCAGAACGTGAACTCGAAAAAATTTATATTCTAACTAAACGAAATCGGTGACCGTTGTGTACGATATAAGTACAAGTTCTCATTTAATGACGCCTAATCAAAATTAAATTCTAAAAATGTTATTCCCGAAAAATAACCATATATATAATTCATCTCAGAGGGGACCCAAAATTAAGTTATTCAATTTTTATGGATCTTATTACATTTCTACTACAAGCTTTTTTTTAATCTTGAATTTAGATACCCGACCAAATGTTAAAAGCTAAGCTATGAGCTTAAAAGGGAATCGTTTACCATCGATCCGAATGCAGTAATGGTTGTAAGTAACGCAATTTAGGAGTGATAGCATATGACAAATGATTGTACTGCCAATAAAGAACATTTTGAAAATATTCCCGTTTTGTTCCTCGAAATGTACTTTCCCTGTCTATTCCGACACTTTTGAAGCTACGTTGCGTTATGTAGAGATGATTAGGGAGGTAGTTGGGGAATTGACTGGAGCAACATAACAGGCCATTGGCTTCGTCTGAAAAAAATATAACACTATCAAAATTTTTACAATTTTTAATTTTGATCTAAAACTTAATAGTCAGTCTGTGTTCTTGTCAGGTAATGAGTTTTTGCTCTAAGCCGACGATATAAAATATAAAGACTTGGTGGAACTGTTCAAAATTGTTATCATGTCCAAATCTTCACTTGCCATAAAAATATTTCTAATTTTGGGCCCCTCCAAAATGTAATCCCGGCTATGCCAGGTAGGTAGGTAATTAATAACGTTACACTGGAGTAACACAACGTACTATTGGCGACGGTCCGGGATCAATCCCGAAGGGAAAGATCCAAGACAACGACTCGTCATTTCGAACCATCGAGAACACCTGAGCTGGCACCCCACTTTCCAAACTCCCACACCATGCCAACGGGAGAACATTTGAGGCCACGACAGATTTAACGTGCTCCAGCCCCCGTGTACACGACGGTCTTTGGTCGGATTCGAACTCGCAAACCTCCGGTTTGCTAATCCTTTACTTTTCCAACCGGGCTACCGCGGCCCGCCAACTGGCTGGAGTTTATATCCAATTATTATTTATAGAGCTTTTATGTATAAGCCCAGATCGATTGGTGCAGACTGATGCCTGTGAAGTTTGTGAGGGGTGTAGCAGGCCCCGCTCCGTTCCGTGTTGATGCCATCGGTGCTTTGACTCGCGTCCCTTCCTGTGTTGACCCCCTGGATTCTTTGAGGCAAGGTCATTGGGGAGAGAGCAGCCCGTGCACGGGGAAGATGGTGTGTGAGATTATACATTCGAGACCCCAACCATTTTCGGATTGGTTGAATACTCCGGAGAATTGGTAAACAAGGGGGGGCAGTCTGCCGGTCTCTGGTAACTGGCACTGCTGTAGACGCATTTTTGTAGGGTTGCTTAGCTTTGGGTGCTCGAACACCCCATCACCCACCTGAAAGTGTTGGTTTCTAATTTTTAAAAATGTATCTACTAATAAAATATGAAATCCATAAAATACTTTCTCTATTCTTCCAACCCTCAGGGGCACATCTTTAGGTGTGTGAGGGTTTCATTAACCCCAAGTACCCTAGTGATCTATTATTTTCCCATGGGGTTCACTGGCTTATGAACATGGCGGTCGCAACCCCAGCATGCTCAAGCTATCTTTATATTCTTTTCTCTCCATCCTTTCTTTTCACAATTACTCGTCATTGATTTGTGTTTGGCACAGCTTGACCAAATATGGCCCTTGCGCCATAAAACCCAAAATCGACCAACTATATTCTTCTCATAAAATAATAGTCCCTCTGTTTTAGCATCATCTGACCGTGATTCAAAATCCCGAGTTGTCCTTGGAGAGCTTTCCCTTCAGGATTGATCCCAGACTGTCGCCAATAGCCCGTTGTGTTTCTCCAGTGTGACGTTAATTACATACCTACCTCTGTCCTCTACCGAATAAATGGGTTCGGTTCCTGTAATTTACCTTGGGTGTATTTCTCTTCTGTATCAGCAAAACTTCCTTCTTGTACGTCAATTACTTGACGCTCTTTGTCCGTCTTGTGTTTGGCGCAGTTTGGCAAAATATGGACCTTGCCGTAATTGGTCACAAATATACTGCCCATAAACCCCAACCAAATATGACCTTTTCTACATAAAACCCTACCAGCTAATCTTGTAAGCGGTTAAGCGACAAGAAGCTGGAACGCGCATCGACATAAAGTTACTGTATACAGTCGCTTCTAACGGAGAATCAGTTCTGCGATTCCGACATTTAGGAATGGTTTTCCCAATGTTTTTCTAATGAGGAAATGAGTCGGGCCTTCTAGACATTGCTTTCTCGCCTTACGACATGTGCGAGGATTTAGGAGATTCCGTCTGAGGATTTGCTTGTCTTGCCAGATGTTGGTCGTCTTTCAATAGATTTGCAAAGAAGGGAAAACATGTCTAGTAAATTGATCATTCAGGGGATATGAGAATTATGTAACTAAACTTATATAAATTTCAGCGATAAACTTAAGTATCGCTGAAATATTACTAGCAGACCCGGGAATAGTATCTTATTGCTAATATCTATTAATGACATGTAGTTACTCACATTTATACTTTAATTTAAGGTGTGTGTTTTCACTAGAAATAAAAATATTGACCAGAATATTGATTTTGTTTTCATTGCCTCAAAATATTTCCCGATTTCTTAACCTTTTAACGATACCAAGATCTTGTAAATATTCGGAATACTTTTCATTACAAGGGTTTTTCAGTAGGTTTTCAGTCACCAGTACAAACATGGTTCCAAAACTTTAAACTGCGTTTTGAAGAATGCGTTTTTGCAATACGATGCTTTGTTCAAACAGTGATAACTCAACAATGAACTGATCTGTTATAATTATGTTTGTATCCTCATAATCTATGTAAGACGGTGGATGTTCTGAACCTCAATCAGAGTTATTAGTTAAAAAATAAATTTTTAGTTTATTTTTAAATGTTAAAATTCCTGAAAAATCTTGATTTTTTTTTGGCTTTGGTGAAAACAATTGTAAAAAATAACTTGTTCCCTCTAGCAACTTGATTGAGGGTCAGAATATGAAGAATAATATTACGAATGATTTCTAACAGGAATTGTTTTTCTGAATAAATTAGAATTTGAGATATCACTGTTGAAAAAACATGCTAATTAGCTGATTATATCTAAATTAGATAATTAATAATTAGCTTAATCTGATTTTCTCTCACTGAAATGATGTTTTAAGCATAAGTCAATGACTTGTTGGAAAGAACTGGATTTTTAGTCAAAATTAAAGAAATTTCTAGTGCATACGTACACCTTAAATCCATTTATGATGAATATTAGCATAGATATGCTCATTTCATATCTTCAAATCAAATAGAATTTGTCTGAAATATTCCTCAGCATTTCGCGTGCTTATTACTAGAATTAAATTCTTATTTAAAATACAGTGCATGATAAAAAGTTCGTACCTCAGTCACGCTACCTTAATTAGCTGCCGAACGTCCACTACAATTGCATCCCATGCACTTGTACAAAGGTCGATTCTGTATTTGTTGACGTCTTAACTTGTTTTCACGTTCGCTAACATTTTCTCTTCTGCCCTGATTTCTATCTCAGATTTCTTATTGCCTTCTGTCAAGTGACTACTGAAGAATTTTCTCTTCCGTGTAATTTTAGCTGTATCGTACAGCTCCATAGCAAAAAATTAATCATATTTGAACTAAACAGTAAAATTGATGAATAAATATCAGCTTTTGATTTTATATTGTTAATATTCATTTATTGCCATTCTGTGCTATGTACAAGAGTGAAAATATATTGATAGTAAACTGCTTATGGTTGGCTTAATTTTATTTACTTTTCCATATCCATGTTATTTAAAGATATCTTACTTTTCTTCCATAAATTTTTGGTGCCATGTCTACTTTTTCTGATTCATCTTTTGTAGATTTAGGAGGTTTTTTGAAGATTGTTCAGATGTAGATATAATTGTATTAAGGCAAACGCATGGCCATCTGTTTCTATAATTTAGTTAACACAATTTTATTTTCACCCGAATTCTGTGGTTGTATTTGGTAAACTTGCCAAGATTAGTTACTTAGCTTTGAATAAAAGATTTCTTTAAGTTCTTTTTACTAAAAGAACTTGGATTAATTGAATATACCGATCTCCATCTTGTGTTCCCAGACATCCTCAATCTTTTGCCATGTCTTTTTTCTGCGAGCAATTAATTTTAGATTGAGGATTTTGAAGTTTACACTGTGCATCTGTTTTAGTAATGATGGTCCATTATTTTTTTCAGATGTCGGATTTTTAATGACTAGCATTAAACTATGATCTTGCTTTTACGTAAATAATATTGAAATATTCATAAATATGTTTAACCCTCGAAGTAGTTTCAAGGGGCCGTCATGGATCAATGGGCATGTCCACTGCGCTAGCAACCTTCGAGTTGTAGGCGGCGCACGTTCGATTCCTGTCAGGTGCATTCCTCCCTGGGTGTATCCTCTCTCTCTTCTTGTATCAGTAAAACTTTCATTGTGTGTATGTCTATTACTTGTAATTGTATGTCTTGTGTCTGGCGCAGCATGGCCAAATATGGCCCTTGCGCCATAAAATCCCAATAAACCAAGTACATAGTTTCGACGAGATGCCTCGTCAATAAAGATCTGGCTAATTTTGCTAATGGTGATCTCATCATTAGGATAATGGCAATATTTTGATGATGGCTAGATCAAGATCTGGTCAGTTTTTTCAGGAAGAGGTATCTCGTCTGTCAAGATCTGGTCAGTTTTGCTAAGGACGAAATACCTCTTCGAGACAACCACCAGGAGGGTTAACGTACGTGTCGCCGAAGTCTTGTTTGTATCTTGGTGAATAACAACAAGCGGATATACACAATATTGTTTTGCGTGGGTTGTAGCAGGTGGCTCTCAAAGAGAGGGTAACGGGTAACATCTCGGAAGAGAAACACGGGTAGACTGTACTCCTTGATTATTTTTAGCTCGCTCAAATAACACAGAAGAAAAACAAATAACGGAAGGTAACAGACGATGGCAGTGCCATCTTTTAGATCCTCTAGAAACCTGGGCTTTAACAAATATAAAATCAACCGCCCCGGGTTGCATTAGCAAATTTTGGCCTTCTTTTAAACAAGCTTGATTTGAGCCATGCATAATACTGCTGAAACTACATGCAAGTGCTCGAAATTATTCAGCAGTCTGATGACAGAAGGCAATGAGAAATGTGGGATACAGAAAATCAACGCAGAGAAGAACGCGAAAATTGGTTGACACCGAATCGCCTTTTACCCTCCTAGTGGTTTTCTCTACGAGGTATCTCGTCATTGGCAAAATTGACCAGATTTCGATGGACGATATATCTCGTCATTAGACAAAAAATGACCGGATCTTGATCTCGGGATCATATAAAAAAACGGTAATATCTCGATCTCGTTCGGTAGTTAATTGTGATTACATGACCGAAGTGTGAATTTTTTACTCAGCAATTTATTTTATATAAGAATTAACCACAGTAAGGTAACGAAATATTACTTTATACTTTGGACTAATTATATTTCATTGGTTGGTATGCTATGTGCATATCGATACTTATATTCGTTATAAATGAATGTCTCCGGGTTAAATAGACAGCCCGTTGTGTTGCTCCAGGGTGAAGTTAATTAAAAAATACATACCATACCGGGCTAAATAGTGATAAGCCTCTTTTCACACACCCTTTCACATTATAAGCAATAACCCTCCTAAATGGTCAAGGTTCGCACTGTGAATGAGGGATCTTAGCAAAATTGGCCAGATCTTGATGGACGAGATATCTTGTCAAAACCACTTGGAGGGTTATGATTGAGTTTTTATGGCTCAAGGGCCATATTTAGCTAAGCTGCGCCAAACAAAAGATAACGTCAAGTAAAAATAACGTGAAAGGATAGAAAAAACATTGAGGAATAGAGTAGTGGAATTGAAACAGAAAATGATCGCTTGGGGTATTCCGGGAGCCGGACCCCCTGTTTACTAATGACAGTAAACCCCATGGCAAAAGAAAAGATCACTAGAGTACGTCGGATTCGTGAAGCCCGTACACACCTAAAAGAATGGCTGAGTTGGCTGGAGAGTTAAGAAACTTCAGCGCAGATTTATGCGCGGTCTGCTAGTTTAATTACGATCTTGCTCTTACGCCAAGAATACTAAATTAGAAACATTGAGGAATCGGAAATCTGCAATGCCTATCTGACCGGGATTCATCCCGGACCGTCGCCAATAGCCCGTTGCAAGTGCGACGTTAATTAACTACCTACCTATCTGATTTCAAACAAAAGAATCTTTCCTAACGAGACTGGACGCTCACTCCTTGCCGCAGTGAAGTTAGAGCCGTTTCAGGGTCTTGAGGAGGGAGCCCCAATTAGCCCTCGGGCGAATAAGGCAACGCGCGCGCTGCCCCTGCCCCTGCATTGATCAGCCCACGCCTGACCGAGGGCCGACTCCCGGCTAACTAGAACCGAGTTTGTTCCGATGGCAACTCGAATGCCGAATCGATTCCCCGCCCCGAGGGCTCAAAAATCGTCGTGGGGTCGGTCTGACGACTTGGGTTTCGTTTGGGGGAATCTGTTCCGAGTGTTATACGAAGCTGCAGAGTGGGATTTCGTTCTTTTTTTTTGTTGGTTCGCGTGTTCGAAAATCTGTTAGACGGAACGTTGCTGTCTAAGCACCTCGTTATGTTTTCTTCTGCCGCGTGGTTTGCGAAGAACTAACTACAAGGCAAAACTGCAATTAAAGGCAGTGTTGCGTGGATCGCAAGGGTTGTTGCCGAGATTGGATCGAAGTCGACAGCACACAAAAAATGGATACTTAGTGTTAGACAACCTTCTAAATCTGACAGGGCGTGGCTGCCTGGTCAAGCATTTGTATCGTCTTGGCATCTATGGTAGCCCGAAATGTGTCCTATGCAGAGGGATGGCTGACATGGACTGTGACCACCTTTTGGAATGTGCGGTGTTTACATGGATGGGCTCGAGAACATTTGAAGCATCTGGAATCGTGTTGCTCTTTTTTTTCTACCTTTCGTTTTGTTCTATGCTTTAACCTCGTGTGTCGCATATTGACACTTGAGGTTAACCGTCCTGGTGATTGTCTTGACGAGGTATGTCCCCATCTGCTCGTTCTGCTTTCATCCCATTATTCTATTCCCACTCCCTTTGTTTCCCTCTTTCTTGATATTTTTTACTGGAAGTTGTCTGCCTTGTGTTTGGGGCAACTTGACCAAATATGGCCCTTGCGCCATAACCCCCCCCCCGAAGAAAAAACAAACAACAACCCAAGAAAGCGATTTAACTGAAAAAAATAACTTTTACAGAAAAGAAATAAAAGGTTGGAAGGTCTTAAGTTATTTTACTTGTCAACTGTTATTCCGATTGTGATAGCAGTTTGCGAGATTCACTCAACACCGAAATCTTTTTTTTTATTATTCCAAATTCAACCTATTTCGCTTTTTAGGGAAGATGTGGTCGCTCAATTGAATCCTTCGAATCCCTAACACCCTCAGCTGATAGCAATCGATAATTCAACTCCGGATTCGGACGATAAAACGTCTTACTCCACTGCACATCTGCAGCGTGTTACACCAAGACACGAAAATAAAAACAACACTCCACAGACGAGAGTTTTCGAACAAGAAAAGAATACACCCCGGCACAGAAATTTAAAATGAACAGGCCGTGTAACAGACGATACCAACCATCCAATAAAAAAGTCCCAAAAGATACCCTCGACTAAAGTGTACACATATGAAGACACAAAAAAGAATAGGAAACGAAAATTCGAAAACACCCGAGTAAATATAGGACAGTGTTGATCACTCGAAATCGTTCGATCACGCTGATCGAATGAAATGCATGGTTTGTTTCGAACTCTCGAAGATTCGAGTAAATAAAACGAAACTGATATAGTTTTCGGAAGAATATTGCAGAAATAATTCGTTTGTCAGTGTTGCATTGCAATAGTCGGATAAGATCGAGTGGGTTGAAACTATTGGATTTATATATTTACTTCGTGTTTTGTTGCTTATGGGGCGGTGATCTTTCGGCGTGGATTACGTTTCGTGTTTATTCTTTTTCCGTGTGAATGAAAGTGTTTCTTTTTTATCCTATAATTCCTCTGTTGCCGGTCGAGTGGGTTTGGATGGGACTAAAAATACCTTAAAATCTTTTGATGGAATTGCGATAATTTTTTACCCTCAATTTCTGAACGGTATCTAGTGCATTTCGGACGATGTAGATTTCCAACAAATCCACGGGGTTGGTATTTTAATTAACGTCACACTGGAGCAACATAACGGGCTATTGGTGACGGTCCGGGATAAATCCCAAAGGGAAAGATCCCACGAGAACACCACGTAATTTTGAACGACGGTCAGATGACGAGGCAACACCTGAGCTGGCACCCCACTCTCCAAACTTCCACACCACGCCAACATGAGGACATTTGAGGCCACGACGGATTAACGTGCACCAGCCCCCTTTGTACTCGACGGTCTTTCGTTGGATTCGAACTCGCAATCCTCCGTTTGCTAATCCATTACTCTTCCAACCGGGCTACCGCGGCCCTCACATCTACAGAGTGTTTCAAGGTTCTTGAATGGACTCTTAATTAGAACCATCACCTCTTGACTTCACAAAAAAACAAGACAATAGCAGCACTGAGACTGCCTGGTTTCGTCGTCTCCTAGGCAACGGACCAATTCTTTTGAATTTTACAATATGTTTTACTCTACGTGCTTCTTTATTTAACTCTCCAAGTTGTTTCAACGAGATATCTCGTCCACCAAAGTCTGACGAATTTTGCTAATGACGATATATCTTCTCATTAAGATATTGTCGAGTTTTTGATGACGAGATCAAGATCTAGTCAATTTTTCTCCAATGATGAGATAACTCGTCCATCAAGATGTAGTCAGTTTTGCCAATGACGAAATATCTCGTCGAGACAAGGACCACCAGAAAGATTAATGACGAGATATCTCGTCATTAAGATATTACCGATTTTTTGATGATGACGAGATCGAGGTCTGGCCAGTTTTCTAATGACGAGATGCCTTGTCGAGACAACCACCAGGAGGATTAAAACCCACGTAAATTTTTTAAATGTCTATCTAAATAAATTTAACTCTGAGGTTCACGAGAACTCCGAGTATTGTACTAGTACTTTTTACTTTACTACGTACAAAATGATAGTAGATGGAAAAGGCGGGTTCTGGAACAGCGGTGCTGCGGTACCGGAAGTGACGTCACGTGGAGTTGAGTTGTTTTCTCCTGCTGCCGGAAGTGACGTCATAGACCGGAAGTTGAGTTGAGTTGTTTTCTATTGCTGCCGGAAGTGACGTCATAAACCGGAAGTTGAGTTTAGTTGTTTACTCCTGCTGCTAAAAAAATGACGTCATAAACCGGAAGTTGAGTTTAGTTGTTTACTCCTGCTGCTAAAAATGACGTCATAGGCTATAGGTTGAGTTTAGTTGTTTTCTTTTTAGTTTTTTTGGGATCTGGCAACACGAATATATATCTTTCGCAGAATGGCAACGAATTTATCATGGGAAGTGCATGTTATGAGCAAATTGCGGTGCCGTGAGTGACGTCACAGTCTGGATTGAACAAATTGCGGTGCCTTGTGTGACGGCAGACTCGGTATACGAGAAAGGACTCGTTCTTACATGTTTGATCATGTTCTCAATGCTGCTATGACGTCACAGTCTGGCGTGTTCGGCAAATTGCGGTGCCTTGTGTGACGTCATGACTTAGTGATACCTTCGGTACCCGTGTGGCGTGTTCGGCAAATTGCGGTGCCTTGTGTGACGTCATGACTTAGTGATACCTTCGGTACCCGTGGGGCCATCTGGCGATCACTTTTAAAATGAAGAGACAATTTTTTAAATTTTATATAGAGAAAAATTATCTACTTTTTCAGGACTTGAACGCGTGACAAAAGATACTCGTCTCCGAGTATTTGATCAACTAAACCACTCGGCCACGAATATCTACCGATCTTAGCTATATAAATGTATTAGTCTTCCACAAAAAATAATCAGTCATGGAAGAGGTGAAGAAAGTATTCAACGACGTTGCTCATCCTGCTGGATTGGGAAATGTTCAAACCTTAAAGAAATTTTTTAAAGTCCCTGCTAAAGACATAAGATCTATGCTTCAAAAGGAACGTGCATATACTTTACATAAACCAATTAGAAAAGTATTTCCCCGTAACCGCGTTTACGTTTCAGGTGCACAAGTGCAGTATCAAGCAGATCTAGTTGACTTAAGAAGTCTTTCCAAATTCAACCAAGGATATTGCTATTTGTTAACTGTGATTGACGTATTTTCGAAATATGCATGGGCTATACCTTTGAAATATAAAACTGGTAAAAGTATAGTGGAAGCTTTTAAAATTATATTTGAGGAACGCAAACCTTTGAAATTGCAAAGCGATCGCGGTTCAGAATTTTTGAATACACGATTTCAATCCTTTTTAAAATCTCAGGGAGTTCACTTCTTTTCTACATTTAATGAGACAAAAGCAAGCGTTGTTGAGCGTTACAATCGCACACTTAAAACCCGTATGTGGCGATATTTTACTCATGCTAACACTTTCAATTACATTAATGTTTTGAAAAAGTTGGTTCACAGCTACAACAATACCGTTCACTCGAGCATCGGTAGAAAACCATCTAGCGTAAATATTGATAATGAAAATGAAGTCCGTAAAAAACTTTATGGGGATGCACTTCAGATGCGTAAGAAACCTATTTTCAAATTTAAAGTGGGAGATATTGTAAGAGTTTCAAAGCAGAAAATAACGTTCGAAAAAGGATATGAAAGTAATTGGTCAGAAGAATTATTTGTAATACGCGAATTAGTGTCCAACCCTATACCCGTGTATAAAATTAAGGATTTGTTACATGAAGACATTCAAGGTACATTTTATGCTGAAGAATTGCAACAAGTAGCGAACAGTGAAAAATTTCCAGTGGATAAAGTTCTGAAGAAGAGGAAGAGGAAAAACGTGATAGAGTACTTCGTAAAGTTTAAGGGATATTCGAATAAATTTAATGATTGGATACCTTCCAGAAATTTGTTTTCCCTATAAAAGACGTGTGAGAGTAAGAAAGCAATCATTTGTATAAAGAAAAATGAGTTTCTACATAACTCTTCCTAGTGATGGAAGCATTGATGTTTTCACTGATAATGCTCTGTCTCATTACATAACGAGACTTCCGAAGAATTTTGAACTGTCTGGAGAATGGGAATGCGGCATAGTTGAATTGATCTATCCAAAAATGTGGAATAATGTTACTCACGGTAACAATAAATATGAGTATGATTTAGGTTCTGGTGGAAAAATGAACTACAGTATTCCATGCGGTTATTATGAAACACCGCAAGACATTATAAACGCTTTTGAAAAACGCATTCAAATACAAATGAATTACAATAAACATAATAAGAAAGTTAAACTTCAGTTGTTTAAAGGTTCAAAGTTGAAACTGAGTGATGGATTAGCGCAATGTTTGGGTTTTGAGCCCAATAATATAATTGGGGAAAATAATGTTTCTGAAACCTTGAGCATTGAGAGTCCTTTTGTGGCAGATCCTAATGTTGACTTACAATTGCTGTACGTGTATACAGATATAATTGAGTCTCAAGTGGTCGGTGGTGTCGTTGCTCCCCTATTACGCATCGTTACAGTTCGAGGTATAGACGGTCAGATGGTACATGAATTATTCGATAGACCTCATTATTATTCGATTTCTAGAAAAAATTTTCAGACCATCGAAATAGTTATAAAGACGCACACAGGACGATACGTGTCATTTGAACGTGGGAAAGTGATCGTGAAACTACATTTTCGTCTAAAGCATTTGTAAGTCATGTATCAACCATATCATTGCTGCACTCGTTCTTACGAGGAATACTATTCAAATCAAGCTGGAAATGGTTTATCTTTCTACAAGGGAGTTTCTTTACAAAGAGGTAGCGGTATTGGAGGTATTTTTAGAAGTATGTACCGAATGATTCTGCCGTTATTCAAATCTGGTGCAAAGGTTTTTGGAAAACAGGCCTTCAAGACTGGGGTGGATATTGCCAACGACTACGTACAAGGGAAAAATCTGAAGGCGTCAGCAAAAGAAAGAGCAAAAGAGGCAGCAAGTGTTCTATCTGATAAAGCAGCAACCAAAGTGAAATCGATGGTTGGTGGACATAAAAGGAAACGTCTTACTAAGAAACGCTTCATTCGAAAGAAATCTCGCAAGCAGAGCACGTCAGATATTTTCGACTATCCATAACATGGCTCTAATACGTAATGATTCCTATCCCTCAGTAAAGAGCGAGCTTGATTTGTTTTTAACTCCTCCGACACAAACATCAATAGAAAAAGGACAATGGTTGGAATACTACCCAATTGCAAATATACAAGATGAGTCACCCATAGAATTTAATATTTCGGGGAGCGGCGAGGAATACATTGATTTATCAGCCACACAGCTTTATTTAAAAGTACGCATTTTAAAGAACGGCGCCGACTTACCCGATACTGAACCTGTAGGCCCTATAAATTTGTTCTTGCATTCCCTGTTTTCTCAAGTAGATGTGAGTTTGAATGATCGTCTGATTTCATCGTCCAGTAATACGTATCCATACAGAGCTTACATCGAAACTTTGCTAAATTACGGTTCGGATTACAAGAAAAGTTTTCTCACCTCGGAAGGTTTTTATAAAGACACTGCCGATCATATTGGGGAAAATGATCCATCGAAAGGAAACGAAGGTTTAAAGAAAAGGACATCAATGACTGCCCAAAGCAAAGTTTTAGATATGATTGGAAACTTGCATTGCGATATATTCCACCAAGATAGACTTTTACTGAACTTGGTGGATTTGAAGATTAGACTGATACGAAACAAGCCGGAATTCTGTCTGATGGCTTTGCAGAAAGCAAATTACACCATCAGTATTGATCATGCTTCTATTTTTATAAGGAAACAAAAATTGTCCCCAGGTGTTCTAATAGGACATGCAAAGGCTCTTGAGAAATCAAACGCTAAATATCCCATTGATCGAATTTTATGTAAAATGTACGCCGTCTCAGGTGGAAGTTATAGTTTCCAGCAGGATAATGTTTTTCTCGGTGCTATGCCAAATAAACTAATTATCGCCACCATAGACAATGAAGCTTTCAATGGAAATTTTGAGAAGAACCCTTTGGAATTCAAACACTATGATTTAAACTTCATCGGTGTGTATGTGGATGGAAATCCAATCGCTTTCAAACCTATCACACCGGATTTTTCTAGCGATCAATATATAAGAGCATATAACAGTCTACTGTTAGGAAGTGGAAAATTGATATCAGACAAAGGAATATACATAAATAGGGATGAGTTTGCAAAAGGATATTCATTATATTCCTTCGACTTGACTCCGGATCTTTGCGATGGAAACCACCTTAATTTGATACAACAAGGAAATTTACGCATAGAATTGAAATTCGCATCTGCTCTACCAAAGACCATTTCAGTGTTGGTATATGCCGAATTTCAAAGTGTTATTGAAATAACCAAGTCGCGCAATGTATTATGTGATTTTTCAATATGAATTCAATTCAAATAAATGAAATTCTGAAAAGAGATGCTTACACAAGACATTGTTTCATTGGCGTGTTTGCCTGTGATAATATTCCAATGCGATTGAATCATTATCCAGCAGCCATGGTTATTAACACAGATCCTGCTCACGAAGAAGGTACTCACTGGTTAGCAGTTTTTCTGAGATCGTCGAGAAATATAGAATTCTTTGACTCCTTTGGACGTTCCCCTCAAGTTTTCAACAATTACATCCGCTATTATTTTAAAAAATTTTCCAATGTGACGTACAACGATTTCCCGCTACAAAACTTCAGAACAGCTGTTTGTGGACAATACTGCATATATTACCTTAAACAGCGATGTAGAAATAATTCTTTTAAGCAAATTCTATCTAAGTTTGGACATGATTCAATGAATAATGATATTATTATGTATAATTATGTTAAAAGAAACCATAATTTATATGTGAAATTGTTTCAATAAAAAAAAATATTATAAATTAGATGAAATGACTTTTCTTTCTTCATTTGACACAATGAATCCTTTAGTGCTACGACATCCTTTTACTGCTCTAGTTTCAGGCCCGACTTCATGTGGAAAGTCATACTTTTTAAAAAAACTTCTCGAACACCGAACAGAGGTGATTCATGCAAATATCAACAAAGTTGTATGGTTTTACGGTATCTATCAGGATTTGTATGAAAAGATAACAAATGTGACCTTTGTGGAGGGATTCCCAGAGAATTTTAAAAATTATTTGGATGGAAATACACTCTTCATTATCGATGATCTAATGGTTGAATGCGGAAACGATAAACGTTTAACAAATTTGTATACTAAAGGCTCACATCATCTCAATCTATCAATCATCACAGTGACTCAAAATATTTTTCATAAAGGTAAAGAGTTCAGAGAAGTATCGCTAAACAGCCATTATATGTTTTTATTCAAGTCACGTAGAGATATCAATCAAATTACGCATCTTGGAAGACAATTGTATCCTCATAATACAAAATTTTTCATGGAAGCTTTTCAAGACGCAACAATGAGACCTTACAGTTATTTATTGATTGATTTAAAACCTGATACCGAGGAGTCCATGCGTTTGCGAACCAACATATTACCAGGAGAAACAACGTATGTTTATCAACCACGACATTAGTTGTATCAATTTAGTTTGAAGTATGCCACCGAATAAGAAAGACGTTCAAAAACTGCTGGCCATTAGTGCAAGCAAACCTGAATTGAGGAAATCCTTGATAAGGAAAGTTCCGAAATCAACTTTGAAATGCATCTGTGAATATTGTTTAAATCTTATAAAAGGCAATGTGTCTTTAAGACCAGCTCAAAAAGCTCGATTCCGTCAATACAAAACAACATTCAGAAAATTGGCTGATAAAAAAACACCGTTGTATGTGAAGCGCAAGCTTTTAGTACAAAAAGGAGGGTTTTTAAATTTGCTGATTCCAGCCGCATTGAGTGTTTTAACAAGTCTTATTGCTAAGTAATGGAGTTTGCGAAAAAATTTGTTCTGGTACCTCATGATCAACTTTCAAAACATGTACCTACCGAAGAAAACTTATCGAATCTGGACAAAGAAATGTCTGCAATACTGAAACGCATGCTTTCTGACGATGAAAAAGTGAAGCTTTACCATCAAGTTCTTCAAAAGCGTATTCATGTTGAAACACATAATCCCTCTATTAAGAAACCTGTTGAAGAAATATACACAACTACTCCTGGTCAGAAACAGAGAGAAAGACTTCCGGTTCATGAATCGTCCGAGGAAATCTCTATCAAAACGGAACCTTCAACTGAAATTCTTGATCAGCTGATATTAAATGCAGCGCCCAGAAATAAAAAGACTATGACTAGAAACATTTTATCATTTTTAAAACAGCACAAACACGTCATAAACTGGAATGAGAGAGGAGAAATCATTCATAAGGGAAAGCTGATTCCACACTCTAATGTGATCGACTTGATTCAATCGGTTGTAAATGATGCATCTAACAAAGAAGAAATAAATGGATTTTCTCAATTTTTGAATGCCATTCAAGAACTGAATATTCCGAAGGTTTTTGTTAATCCTAAGCGTAGAACAAGATCTAATATGAAAATTATGTCATGGATACCTTATTAATAAAAAAAATGTTTTATTTATCTAACTACATTGACTTGTTTCTTTTTTTTTTATTTTATAAAATTACATTAACTTAGACGAAGCTCATCTAGAGATCCTTTTGACATAATGCCATATGCTAATGTCTTGTTTAGTAAGTTAATCTTAAAAGTAATCTTTCACATTTGTATGGTAAATAGTTTTATCTACACTGGAAGGGACCCTCTCACTTCAAGATAATAAGTCTAGTCACTGATATGCATCTGCGACAATCCACGCATTGTTAACACCGCGCGACTTTCCTGCAAAACATGTTCTAACAACATTCCTCCATGCATTGTCAACACCATCGCGCGACTTTCCTGCAAAACATGTTCTAACAACATTCCTCCATGCATTGTTAACACCACGTGGCGTTCCAGCAAAAACATGTCTTCATTTCATTTCAAGTTTAGATAACGCATTGAGTAGTATTAGTGCTTCTTGGAATATTTTCATTGGTTGTCAACTATTTATTCCATGTTTAGTGGCAATAGAAATAAGTTTTAACCAGCAGATATAAAGACGTTTTAGGTGGATCATTGCATTTTACTTGCTTTTTTTCTCAGCCTTTGGTGAGCACCATTATCTGAGTTTGCTGAAACGTTTTAATTGAGATTACTGCTGAATATAACTTCGATATGATTTCTTGTGAAGTTTGTGGCGTTTCTTTCACGGTTAAGAAAAGTTTGTTGCGGCATAACAGAGTAAAGCATAGCGGAACATCCTCATTCTCATGTGATATTTGTGAGTCTGTGTTTAATCGCAAAGATATTCTACAACGTCATCGTAAGATTCATAACAAACCTGTTCCTGGGTCATCGAAAAAGCGATCTGAATCGAATATTGTGCAACCGAAAGAGAAGAGGCCTCGTTTGAGACGTGTCAACCTGCAACAAAGTGAACGTGCTTTTGACGGTGTGCTGGAGACATACCGAATAGAAAACTCTCTTGGGTTCTTGGACATTCAGAGATTCCTGAATTCGGTGGAAGTCGATGTGTGTGATCATCTGAATGACATTTTACCGCAACGTGAACTAAAAGTCAATTTTCGCTTGTTTTGCGGATATGAAAAAACTGTGGACGGTGGATATATTGACGAAGTTAAATACTTCAAAACAAAAACCGATGTAGTGCTTCGAACCACAGAATTGGCAAATTTTTATGTCAAAGCTGCTGACAAGTTGTGTCGAGAAGCATCGGAATTTGAGCAAAAAGAGTCTGGATGGCGGCTGATGGAAATTTTGTATTTGGAATTGCGAGTAAATAGTTACAATCCTTTAAAAGCCACATCCTATATTCCTTTGCCACCATTGATTCAGCAAAAACATGCGGTGATAAATGTTAAAAATGATGACAATAAGTGCTTCAAATGGGCCGTTTTGTCAGCCCTGCATCCCGTTGATGAAAATGCTCATAGACAATCACACTACGAATCGCATGCTGATTCGTTGAACTTTGATGGAATACTATTTCCGGTGAGTCTCTCTGATATTCCAAAATTTGAAAAGCGCAATAATATTTCTATAAATGTGTTTTCCTACAATGATCAATTTAAAATCTATCCTCTGTGTATAAGCAAAGTATGTAATTCCTCACACATCGACCTTCTATACTTGAAAACTGAAGGCACTGCCCATTACGCGTGGATTAAAGATCTTTCGCGTTTGGTGTCATCTCAAATTTCAAATCACAAAAATAGAAAGTACATTTGCCGTCGCTGCCTCAATGCTTTCGGGTCGTCAGAACTTTTGTCAAAGCATCAAGTGTTGTGCTCCGAGCATGATGTGGCGAAAGTAAAAATGCCCCTGAAAGGTGATTTTATTTCATTTAAAAACACAAAACATCAGCAAAAAATTCCTTTTATCATTGTTGCTGATTTTGAAGCGCTTACAGAAAAAATTGATGTGTGTGAGCCGAACCTAAGAGCCTCCTTCTCCATGCCATATCAAAAGCATAAGTGTATCTCCTTTTGTTACTATATTTTATATTCCCATGGACAATATAAGGCACCTGTTGTTTACCGAGGAGCTGCAGCGCCTAAAAAATTTATGGAGATGCTGGTGGAAGAAGCTAAAGAAATTGCTGAAATATACAAGGCTACAGTTCCAATGGAACGCCTCAACGAAGAGAAAAAATTGGAACATTTCACAAAAACTTTGTGTTATCTATGTAATTGTGAATTTTCAGTAACAAATTACAAAGTCTTCGATCACGACCACGTCACAGGGGCTTATAGAGGAGCAGCATGCAATAACTGCAATTTAAAGCATCAAATGCCGAATTTTATCCCGGTTTTTCTGCACAACTTGTCGGGATACGATTCGCATTTCATAGTTAAAGAACTTGGTCTAGACGAAAAGGAAATCCAGTTGATTGCTGAGAATGAGGAAAAATACATTTCGTTCAGCAAGCAAGTAGGAAAGATTCGATTGCGCTTCCTGGATTCCTACCGTTTCATGCCGAGTAGTTTAGAAACTTTGGTTTCCAATTTGCACAAAGAGGAATTCAAGCATATGAAAACCTTCTTTCCTTCTTCGAAAGTGGATATGCTGCTGCGGAAGGGTGTTTATCCTTATGATTACATGGACGACATGTGCAAATTCAATGAAACGTCTCTTCCCAGCCATGAAGTTTTTTACAGCTTTCTGAACGAATGTAACATCAGCGACGAGGAATACTTACATGCCCAACACGTCTGGAAAGAATTTCAACTAAAGGACTTGGGTGAATACACCGACCTGTACGTAAAAACAGATGTTTTGCTACTAGCCGATGTGCTAGAAGCCTTTAGGAGAAATTGTTTCCGGACGTATGGTTTGGATATGGCATGGTACTATACTGCCCCTGGACTTTCATTCGATGCTATGTTAAAGTTTACTGGAGTTCAAATTGAGCTTCTTCACGATTACGAACAATTGCTTTTTATTGAAAAAGGGATAAGAGGTGGTGTGTCCCAATGCAGTCACCGTTATGCCCGATCGAATAACAAATATATGTCCGAGTATGATGCTTGTGAGCCCGACTCATACCTGCTTTACTTAGATGCAAATAATCTGTATGGTTGGGCCATGAGCCAGCCACTTCCACTCAACACTTTCGAATGGGTGGATTATACACCCGATATATTAAAGACATCCGACGAAGACGAATTTGGCTTCATTTTAGAAGTCGATCTGGACTATCCTCATGAGCTGCATGAAAATCATAATGATTATCCATTAGCTCCTTCCAGTCAAGTTCCTCCCGGCTGCAAGGAAAAACGGCTTCTCCTCACATTAGAAGACAAGAAAAATTATATTGTTCATTACAGAAATTTGAAGTTTTATATTCAGAATGGACTAAAGCTCAGTAAAATACACAGAATTCTTCGTTTTAAACAAATGCCCTTTTTAAAGCCCTATATAGAACATAATACCAATCTAAGAACAGCGGCCTTAAATGCCTTCGAAAAGGATTTTTATAAATTGATGAACAACAGTGTTTTCGGAAAATGTATGGAGGATGTGAGGAGAAGAAAAGATATCCGCTTATGCTGCAGCACAAGACAAGCTGAAAAATTGATTGCGAAGCCGAATTTTGTTGATCGAACAATTTTTACTCCTCAATTGGCGGCAATTCACCTCCGAAAATCCGAGATAGTATTCAACAAAGCAATCACAATTGGAATGGCTATTTTAGATAATTCGAAAATACTTATGTATGACTTTTTTTACAACCACCTGAAAGCGAGGTATGGAAGAAACATTCGTCTGATGTATACCGACACAGACTCTTTAATTCTCAAAGTAGAAACACATGATGTGTATGAGGATATGAAAGATTCTCTTCATCTCTTCGACACATCAGATTATCCTCAAAACAATGTGTTTGGTTTGCCCCTACTCAACAAAAAGAAATTAGGGCTCATGAAAGATGAATGTGGAGGTCGTATTATGATCGAATTTGCAGCACTCCGCAGCAAAGTGTACTGCTACAGAGTGGAAGGAGGAGACCTTGTAAAAAAATTAAAAGGTGTGAGGAAACCGGCCTTGAAGAATCGAATAACCTTCGAGGATTATAAAAATTGTGTATTTGCTGGAAATGAGCGATACACAACGATGCAAAGCATTCGAAGTGTGGGACACGAGGTATTTACTTCAAAGATGAATAAACTTGCACTGTCCCCGGGTGATGAAAAAAGATTCGTCTCCGAGGACGGTATTTCAACATACGCTTGGGGGCATCATGAACTGCGAGAGGTAACCTCATTTTAATTAAATATTGTAAAGAATGTTATCAATTACTATTTAACTGATATGAAACTGCACGTAACTATTTCTGTATATTATCAATTTTGTAGTTAGTTACATATTTTTATTAAATGTTATATTTGTTTGTAGTGTTTCTAATATATTTGCTTAAAAAAAATGTTTTGATTAAATAAATATTCTAGTAATGCAGTAAAGCTAAAAAAAAATTTACAGGATTTATGTATTCTGAAAATTAGACTGAAAAAAAGCATTGAGATCTGAGTTCGTTTAAAACAATCTCGCATTAAACCATTCATTGTTGATTAATCTTAACTATAGGAACTCTCTTGTGGTTGATTTAAACAATTTTTTTTTGTTAAAAGTTTAATTAACAATTTAATAAAAAAAATGTAGCTTTGCTTTATTTCTTAAAATTAGATATTTTATGCAGAACTTTGAAAATGAAAATTTTTCTGAAAATTACTGTTGCTTATAACAGGAGGAATTTATGTAACTTTTTTCTTGAAAGTATATGGTGAAATAAAATTCGTTATTTTAAACACTTATGAATTTTTATTGTGTTTAATTTATAAAACCTGTCTTTTTTCTGAAATAGCTTCTATTATATTGCTTAAAATGTTTTGCTTAAAGACCTAGTAATGTAATTCTTATGTTAATATGTTCTAAAAATTAGACTTAAAGACATTTTCATTTTGAAGCATTTGATGTGATTATTGATGACTTTTCATAGAAATTTTCATGGGAAATAATTTTTAAGAATAAAAAAGAAATAGTGTTTCTAATATCTGAATTAATATTCTAATTTCTGAGTAAAACATTTTGCTTAAAAGAATTTCTATTTCTAGTAATTAAATTAAACTTAATTTTAGTTTATGTTCTTTAAATTAGATAATTAAAAAAAATGGTAAAAATTCTTTGAAACTTCTCACAGTAATTCATGATTGTTAAAGAATAATTTTAATAACACACCATTGAAAAACATCAACATTTATTAAAAGCACGTAAGATGTTACTCAGTTACATTTGTTAGAGAATATATTATACTTATTTTTACAGATCTTTTACATACATATTTCTGATATTATTGAAAACATCAGTTGTATTCAAGCATTCAAAAAAGTCACCCTCAAATATTATATAAAAAAAGTTTATAATTCCATGGTTTTCTTTCACAAAGTTAAAAGCAAAATCTTTCCAGTTTATAGAATATAAGGCTGGAGTAAAGAATTCGCAAAAGCGTTCATCAACACTCATGTTCATGCATGTATGTACAGATTGATCGATAATTTCATTTTTACAACTTAAACAGTCCAAAAGAAGAGTAATGTTAAGCGCTATAATATCCTTTAGGCACTTACACAATGAAGTTGTAACTTCTCTCCAACCCTCAGGGTTATCAGGATCACCATAGTAGAGTTTGTAAATCTCACTGGGAAAGTTCTTTTGCACTTCCATTTTCACATAATATGGTAGGGAATATTTCAAAAGCGATATTTTCAGTATATCCGATACATTCTCATAGTGTTCACACAGTTTAAAATACTGATCAGAATTCAGAAAAATAGAGTTGGGTAGGAATTGTAAGGAGTGGTCTCTTTTTTGAAATACTCTTTGTAAAACCAAGTCCATTTTTCCGTTATCACACACTTTCGAAAGACAGACTTCTTTCTGTAAAACTTTAACGTCAGAGTCAGCAGCATGTGCAAAAAAAATTGCTTACCTTTCTCATCAGAATATCCCATGTTTTTGGATGTAGGGAGATACCTTCCTTTGTTGGTTGCAAGTCACCATTTCCATTCAAAGCAAATTTTCGCACATGCACTCGAGTAGAGCCGATGAAGTTGTTAATCAACATAAATGAATAGTTTCCAAGATGAAACATGGTGTCTGGAAGTGACTGCATCGTTAATTTAGAAACTTCAGATTGAACCACTTGATCATCAAAATGAACTCTTTTACACACTTTAGGTTGATTGCTGAAACGCTTCATATTTTTTCCCCTTAGCTTTTAGGTTGAAAGTTTTTTTTTTTTTTTCACGAAAAGGTTTTCAGTAAAGCAAGAGATAGAGTCACTGTTCACTAAAGGACCTCAGAGTTTAAAATGCGATGGTCAGATGAGAACGTCGTTTATTCCAAACAGAAAACCGGTTGACAACCAATGAAAAAACTGCAAGCAGGACTATTACAACTCACCGCAGTACTTATATTGGAAATGAAATGAAAACAGGCTTCTACACAGGAACTTGTATCAGGGGACATGATCTGACACGCAAAAAAAAAAAAAAAAAAAAAATACCAAGGCACCGCAATTTGCTCATAACATGCACTTCCCATGATGACGTCATAGCAGCATTGAGAACATGATCAAACATGTAAGAACGAGTCCTTTCTCGTATACCGAGTCTGCCGTCACACAAGGCACCGCAATTTGTTCAATCCAGACTGTGACGTCACTCACGGCACCGCAATTTGCTCATAACATGCACTTCCCATGATAAATTCGTTGCCATTCTGCGAAAGATATATATTCGTGTTGCCAGATCCCAAAAAAACTAAAAAGAAAACAACTAAACTCAACCTATAGCTTATGACGTCATTTTTAGCAGCAGGAGTAAACAACTAAACTCAACTTCCGGTTTATGACGTCATTTTTTTAGCAGCAGGAGTAAACAACTAAACTCAACTTCCGGTTTATGACGTCACTTCCGGCAGCAATAGAAAACAACTAAACTCTACTTCCGGTTTACGACGTCACTTCCGGCAGCAATAGAAAACAACTCAACTCAACTTCCGGTCTATGACGTCACTTCCGGCAGCAGGAGAAAACAACTCAACTCCACGTGACGTCACTTCCGGTACCGCGGCACCGCTGTTCCAGAACCCGCCTTTTCCATCTACTAATGATTTACTACGCACCTGGATTTACTGGAGGGTGCAGTTCAGAAGCGCGGTGATTGGTCAGTTTGGGCCATCTTCATTTAAACGCTCATTTCGCATAGGTAACATGCATATACGTGAAATACAAGAAGACTGAGCACTGATATTGAGAGGACCTTCAAAAAGTGTTTGCAACATGTCGACTAGTAGTCACGTGACTGCTATCATGAATGAAAACGTCGGAATCTGGTTGCTAGATTGTCATAAAAATCTTTTATGGAAATATTTAGTATTTTAGTTTTAAAATTTAACTTTAACCAAGATCTTCAACGTTCTGTTTCATACTTAATTTTCACATTTTGTGTTTTTGCCTATTCATTTTGTATCTGAGCAACTAAAATTGCTTCTAAAATAGAGCTTAACTGAAGACTTTTTAGCTACTATTTTTACAAGTTCTTTGGCTGTGGCAGCCCTGCATTCATTTCTGTGTAGTGGGTATGTATCCTCTAAGACATTCGGATGGGACTTACATCCGGACGGACACACATTTCTGTATGAAAACTTTATATTCCCTCCCCTTAAATTTTGCACTCTAAATTTTAAAACTCCGCATAGTTTTATAGAAATTGAAGTTATGTAGTCTATCATCATTCCATCTTGCTAGCAACGAAAACAAGCGAATTTTCGACACCCACACATGCGATGCATCTGATAAAAATTTTAAGTTGAAAAATAAAGTTCTCTCCTTTCAAACAAAATCTGTGTGGGTGCGCTGTTGTCTGCTTTTATTGGCTAGACACTGCACAAAAAAGTTACAAGTTTTTTTTTTTATTTCAATCACGGGAAAAGTATTTTTATTTTGTGTACCATCAAATATTTATCTTGGAAAATGTGAGTCTTGCGAAATCCAAATACCTTTTCAATAGGAAAAGCGTTTTTACTCCAGTGACATTTTATATTGCATTAAAGTATATTTTGAATAATAGCTCTTTGTTGGTGAAGGGTCATATTTTAAAGTATGTTCTGCATGATGACTATATGAATAATAAATGTTATTTCGCAGAAATGCACCGCGAGTTGTAGGGGGCGCATGTACGATTCCTCCCTACGTATATTTCTTTCTGTCTAAAACTTTCCTTGTGCGTGTGTATGTTCAGTACTTGATGTCTGTTTTGTGTTTGGTGCAGCATGGCCAAGTATGGCCCTCCCGCCATAAAAACCCAATTCAACCAACCAAGACCCTAAACAACCAACTTGCTTTAATCCTTTGATTTAATTTATTGTGTATAAAATTTGACACCCGCTGTAATTTTGAATAAAGTTCCATTACAGAGAAAACTTTCTACTAAAGCTTTCTCGGGAAAATAGTTTTAAAAAGGCGCAGCCATTTTTAGATTCTAATTGGAATGAAAGCATTTAAGTGAATTGAACACTGAACTGTATCATCAAAAAGTTCCAGGTTTTTTTTAAAATTATTTACGTGGTTATTTTATTCAATTTCGACCAGCGATTTGGTTGTTTTTCGGCTCAATATATGCGACAGAGCTGATTTTCAACATGCACAGAGAAAAATTTAGTTAATCGCACTATAAGTGTGCTTGGTTGCATTTGTTGGCCCAAAATGCCTACGAATTAAGAAAAGGTGAAAGATTGCCATCTTGGAAAAATTACCCACGTCAAACGAAAAAAGGAGGGTACCCTTATGATCTGTCCTCCCCTTCGTTTTATTCCTCACATGCCCTTTTTACTTTTCCCCCTCCCTCACTGATTACTTGACGTTGTCTTGTGCTTGGCGCAGCTTGGTCAAATATGGCTCTAGCGCCATAAAAGCCGAAACAACCAACCATCAAACGAATGAGTAATGCGATGATATTCCGTAAACAAACTAATACGAGACAGAAAATTTAAAAATAAATTCCTCGACTAGAAATATTTCTCAAAAACACAATTATAGGGTTGAAAAATAAGGTGATTAGTAAATATAATTTTACATCGAAACTGTGCATCCAATATCTGGAAACAAAGAACATGAATTAAGTACACCTTTCGAACAACAGACACTGAATTTTTATTCAGTGTCTGTTGTTCGTAAACTTACAATTAACAGACAGAAGAAAATGAAAATCGCTCAAGCTTTCATGAAATTTCACGGATCTTAAGTTCACAGGATACTTTGGAGAGAATTCTTTTTGAATTACGATTCCAACAAATACCAGTCTAGCAATATTTAGTACAAAGAGTGGTAAAAGGTTTTAAATTTTTCTATTGCTTTCTGAACTAACAAAAATACAAGTTTTCGACACTTGATAAAAATAGTGTTTCGCGGTCAACATGAGAACCGAAAGCACTCTTATATAAGAAAAACAAACATTTGCTGTCTGCATAAAGTACTAAACAAAAACCGTTTGGGGATTGATACTCTCATATAAGAGTTATAAATATTTATATTTACTTCCATTTTTAAAATAGCTATCCTTTCAACAAGATTTCATCTCAATTTCCCATTTTTCAAAAAAAAAAAAATCTAAATAAAAACGAAAACTATCGACATCCTTATCCGTCTCACTCACTTATCGCCCAGAATAAAAGAAATAGAATCTCATTTTTGAAAAAACCTCTTCTCTCTCATGTAAATAAATGAAAGTCCATTGTTTGTCCTCTATTGTTGATCCAGAACTCTAGACACCAATTTTTCTCGTCTAAGCCGTAGCGGCAATAGCCCACCATGGGACCTTGTACTTGGAGAAAAGAAACTGCGAGTTGAGGTGTTTCCACCCGTTTTTTTGTTTAATCTTTTGCCCGAAAAATCCTGTAACCGTATTTAATCAGGAACAGCGTGGAATAATGGAAGGCAGCGTTTTTGAGGCTTTGATCCATTTTTAATTAATGTTTGATAGCACCTTTCGGAACGGGATTTTTTTTCCTTTACTTTATTTATTACTTTAAAGGTTTGTTAGTTTTGGCTGTTCCGTTTTCTGCGGAAGTTCTTTTATATTCTTGTTTTCGGAACCTTTTCGTTCTTCCTTATTAAGGTTGATCATACTGTTTTTTTGTTGTTGTTTTCGTTATTCTTTTAGTTTCTTTTTTAATCAGGGTTTTATCTTCCTTTTTTTCAATATTGTTTTCGAGGAGCCCGGCTAGCAATTTTTGGAAGGGAGAAGTATTGTTCCTGGAGGAGAGGGTTGGTTGTGATGTTTTCTTCTTAAATGGGAAGGTGTAATCTCTTTTCGCTTCTTTTATAATTTCCTCTTGAAGCAAAGCTTTTCGTTTTACTATTGAATGAAGAGAGGAAAAAAATTTGAACAAACTGCCTTTTTATGGTGTCGTGGAATGGAACATCTTTCGTTTCTTTGATATTGGTCGTAGTTCCAAACTTTGCTTTATTTTTTCTGTAAAAAATTTAATTTTGTAGACTATCTCATGTGAGGAATTTTCAGTGTAAACAAACCACCAGAAGACGAAGATTTCTTCCGGTAGAAATTTACCTTTTTAGATTATTCCACGAGAGGGATTTTCTATGTAAACAAACCACCAGAGAAGACGAGGATTCTTCCAGTTAATCATTTAGATTTACATTAACAGCCTCTCAATGCACCAACTCGTACTGTAAAAAATCCGACTTTTAGAATAGACCTTATTTCTTAGTAGTGGTTTAGAGTATACAGCCCGACGGTCGTCGTTTTTCGCTTTACGTGGTCTAAATACATAGATCGTGTCATACGGCTTAAAGTTTCAACAAACAGTGATATTGTACACAATTATTGAAGTAGACAATAGACGTAATTTCTCAATAGTGATTTAGTTTTCCGCTCTATGGTCACTTTTCGCCTTCGCGATAACTAAATAGACCTGATCTCTACGTTATTAAAGTCTGAACTACCTTTGATTTTTATTCAATTATCGAAGTAGACTATAAACGTGATTTGGATTGCCGCTCTATAGTCGTTTATCGCTTCACCACAACTAAATAGACTCACCTAAGGCTTATAATCTCAACAGTGATATTGGAAACAATTATCGAAATTGACAAAAGACGTGATTTCCCAATAGTATAGATTACGGATAATTTTTCACGAGAGTTAAATGGGGCTTCCGGCCGTGGCTTAGTGAGTTTGCCCACTGCGAGTTGTAGGCGGCGCCGGTTCGATTCCTGCGACTTAACCTGGGTGTATTTCTCTCTTCTGTGTCAGTGAAAAGTTTCCATGTGTGTGCATTACTTGACGTTGTCTTGTGTTTGCCGCAGCTTGGCCAACATGTGATCAAGCTGCGTCAAATCCAACCAACCTTCAACCCAAAATAGATTGTCTCAAGCTATACATTAGTCCAACATGAACCCTATGACACTAAATCTGCTGAAATACGCATATATACGGATATGTTTTCTGTACAAAAACGGAGTGCGCATGCTGGGCTAAAAATCACTAGTTCACGGAAGTAGCTCGATCTAAATGCAATAAAATACAAACTATATACAATTCAGAGGGGAAAAGATGAATACACATACGTAATAGCCAAGAAAAACCAACTTCACTTGTGTGCATAAAACAATTATAAAAACACCGCATTTTAAAGTGCCAGCGGCAAGTAAAAACCCGACCCATCCTATTGCTTCACAAAACCACGACCCAGTCGATTCCAATTACCAATAAGAACGGAGCATTCGGCTCCCAATACCCGGTAACTCTTCATTTAAAAAAGTGGGTGTTCCCTCCAGTGGAACCCCGGCATCTGGTCGTAATTATATGCGCACGAAAAACATCGTCGGGGAGTAAAAAAAGAACAAACTAAAAACAGTTTTTCGATAGGTTTGAGAGTCGCGCTATTCAGAAGACGGGGTGGGTTGAAGTGTTTATCCTGTAAAAACATCCCCCGGATAGACGTTTTTAAGGGAAGAATGGCGAAAGGAAATTGGATCCATAAAATTAATGATGCGAGTTTATGATCGACTTTGATAATCGGAATCTTGCGTAATTGACGTTTTCGGAGGAATTTTTTCTCTCCCACGAAGTCCCTTGACTAATAGCGAAGAGACAGCATTAAATGGTTTAAAAATGTCGATATTGAGCATCGACTGAAAACATTCCCCTCCTCTGGCAATTTGGCGAATGTTCATTTAGGTAATGTTTTTTTTCGGGGGAGGTTCGAATGTTTTTTTTAATGAAAATAGTCCCATGACATACATGGCAATAGTTCGAAAAGGACACCCCCTTTTCGCTCTGACTTGGGCAGATACTTAGGATATGATAAAAAAAAATGAATGAACGCCGATTTCATTTTAAGATTTTCCAAGTAGCTACTTCTCGTTATTGTCTTGTGTTCGGTGTAGCTTGGCCAAATACGGCCGTTGTGCCATAAAATCCACAACCACCAAATAACTACTTACCCCTCCTTGTGATTGCCTCGACGAGGTATCTCGTCATTCGCAAAATTAGTCAGATCTTGATGGACGAGATATCTCGTCCTTAACCACGTGGAGGGTTAATGAGATTTAAAGCCGCCTCTCAACCGGCCAAGATAGTCACATAGTCAAAAGGTTGCTTGGTTTTGGGTTTTTTGGCGCAAGGCCATATTTGGCCAAGCTGCGCAAAACAAGATAGAGAATGTTAAGTGACTGCGAAAAGAAAGGATGGAGATAATTTGAGAAACATCGCTTAGGCATCCTAGGGTCTCGACCCCTACCAGAGGCAGTAATCCCCATGGGAAAAGAATAGATCATTAGAGTACCTCGGGTTCGTGAAGTCCGTACACACCTATAGGTGTGCCCCCAAGGGGGCATAGTCTAAAGGGCAATATCTTCAAGTTTGGTATTGTGGCTTAGTGGGCTTGTCCACTGCGCTAGCAACTATGGCCATGATTCCTCCATGGGTGCAGTTCTGAGTGTCAGTAAAATTCTTGCGTGTCAGTAAAACTTTCATTGTGTGTGTTTGTCCATTACTTGACATTGTCTGTCCTGTGTTTGGCGCAGATTGGCCAAATATTGTACCATAAAATTCAATGCAACCTACCATTTGGGAATTCACGATGAGGTCCGTTCTTGAATGGTGTGCTGGGCATGTTCGTTGTTCAAGTATAGGGACATCTGAAAGAAACGGGTACAGTGTGTCTCCAACTTTAAACATAAAATTTTGCGATATTATTAATTTAATATTTGTCGGCGTTCTTTATATAGGTCTTTTTGCCATTGTAATAAAGAATACTTACCAATCTGAATGTTTTGTCCTTAGTTTACTCTGGAGTATTCATAAAGCACTCATCCATTCTAGGGATTATTCAGGCGAGTACCGACGGGGTGGAACTCATCCCGAAATGAGTTTGGAATTAAACAGCTATCGAACATGCCTACTGAAGTTAGTTATATCACAGAAAATCGGAGTTTCGGAATCACGTAGACAAAATATGCATCTGATTACCTCAATAGACTGAAAGCAGTAAACATACCCCATAAAACGCAATGTTCGTTTTGCATTCAGGGAACTTGGTAGGTATTTAATAAACGTCTCACTTGGAGCAACACAATGGGCTATTGGTGACGGTCCGGGATCAAACCCAAAGGACAACACCAGGTAATTTTGAACCACGGTCAGATGACGAGATCACACCTGAGCTAGCACCCCACTCTCCAAACTTCCATACCACGCCAACGTGAGGACATTTGAGGCCCCGGCAGATTTAACGTGCACCAGCTCCCTTTGTACGCGACGGTCCTTGGTTGGATTCGATCTCGCAACCCTCCGGTTGATAATCCGTCACTCTTCACAACGAGTTACGGCGGCCCTCGGGGAATCGGGAAAAGGAAGATTGAGTCATCCAAAATTATTTTCGGAATACGTGCTCGGTGAAAGAACGTTCTTTAGAAGATCAAATGTTTTCAAGACTTGCTTAGGTTTGCACGTGGGCTGCTCGTACCTCTAGAGCGGCCACACCCTGCGTATTTAAAAGAAATATAACCTATAATTCCGTCATCCTTAAGACTCCAGGAAAGAGATCCTGAAAGGAGGTCTAGGTTTATTAAAAGGTTCATGGTATGGTTTTCAACTGCTCTGTTTCTATCATGGAGTAAGAGGTTCACCCCTGCTGTGACCGAAACCATCCCCTTGCTTTCGGCAGGGACGAATGCTCATTTACCCGTTAATGAATCGGGTCAGTTGTGCGGCTTCGCTTACAAGTTACATGTAATTAGTATAGGGTTTCTTCCCCAAAACAAAGCTTATAAGGAAAAAATGCTGCGTTTTTTGGGGGTAAAGTTAGCCCACTGTTTTTGCGCTTTCGGAGAAAATCTGTTGGAAGCCCTAAATTGGTACCAGTTGCACGCGAACAAGGAAAGGATT
This sequence comes from Meta bourneti, assembly GCA_933210815.1. NCBI lineage: Eukaryota > Metazoa > Arthropoda > Arachnida > Araneae > Tetragnathidae > Meta > Meta bourneti. The sequence goes on from OW119931.1 coordinate 16,504,024, forward strand.
AGAGAAAAAGCCGCGCATATGTAAGCGAAATATGCAAGATGTTTAATGTACAACATAATTAACCTCCCAAGAGACGCACGTGTATACAGGGCGAGTCTAAATTGTTTTTACAAAATAAGAGGGGTGATAGTACCCATCCAGACGAGCAATAATTACCATGGGACATAGGGGCGCATTCCACTCTGAGAGGCAGAAAAGAGTAAAGTCGACAGAAAAGAGTAAAGAGGCAGAAAAGAGTAAGTTTTCGACACAAACCATAAACAACCAGGAGGGTTAAAGAAAAGCCACCATCGCCGTCTTCGGTTCATTAGCACGGTAACTTATCACCTCCGCCATCGGGAAGCTCATCCCGGACATCTGAGACGGAAAAACTTCGCGGAAAAGGTGCTCAACAAAGACACCCCTTGTTCTCCCCGCGAGACCACCCACAGGGAACAAGATACCTCTGGTACAAACCAAACTCCGCAAATCGGACGGACGAAAACCCGATCTCCAAGGCGAGCCATAAATCGCCAGCCATTAACCTTTCAAATGGTTTCGACGAGGTATCTCGTCCATCAAGATCTGAGGGCCGTCGTAACCCGGTTGGTAGAGTAGCAGATTAGCAACCGGTTGCGAGTTCGAAACTCGATCCATTCAAAGACCGTCGTGTAGGTGGGGGGCTGATGCACGTTAAATCTCTCGTGGCCTCAAATGTCCTCACGTTGGCGTGGTGTGGAAGTTTTGAGAGTGGGGTGCCAGCTTAGGTGTTAATCTCTTCATCTGACCGGACCGTGGTTCAAAATTACTAGGCGTTGTCCTCGGATCATTCCCTTTGGAACGGACCCCGGATCGTCACGGTGCATTCCTCCCTCGGTGTATTTCTCTCCTGTGTCAGTAAAAACTTTCATGCCTGTGTAATGTCTATTACTTGATATTGTATGTCTTGCGTCTGGCGCAGCATGTTCAAATATGGCCCTTGCGACATAAAACCCCAAAAACAACCAACCCGGATCCGCGCCAATTGCTCGCCGTGTTTCTCCAGTGCGACCGTTATCCAGCTACCTATCTACCATCAAGATCTGACCAGTTTTGCTATGATGAGATATCTCGTCATCAAGATATTGCTGATTTTTTGATGATGACGAGTCTGGTCAGTTTTTGTCGTACCCAATCGATGGACGAGATATCTCGTCCATCGGGTATGAAAAACTAGCCAGTGTCAGACATCAAGTACGAAGCTGACAGTTTTGCTAACGACGAGATACCTCGTCGAGACAACCACCAGGAGGGTTACAGAAAAGACAGATTCGCCGTCCCCGGTTCGTTTCCACGGCGACTTATCACCTCCGCCATCGGAAAGCTCATCCGGGACATCCGAGACGGAAAAGGTGCGCAACAAAAGCACCCCTTGTACTCCCCGCGAGACCACCCACTGGGAACAAGATACCTCTGGCACCGACCAAAGCGGGCCAAGAAAAACCCGATCTCCAAGGCGAGCCATAAATCGCCAGCCTTAATAAGAGGCAAAGGGGGGCGCGTTTCATTAGAGCGTAAATGAGTCGGCGAGCGTCTTAATCGCGCGATCGAGGCAGCGAGGAAATAAAAAAAAACCAACAACGGGGTTCTCGAGAGTGACTGCGAAGCGCTCGCGGTGGTATTTTGCGGCGTAATTAGCATGCCTTGGTAAAATCTCGCGAAAAGGAAAAGTTTTACGCGGCCAGGAACCGGCATTAAGATGCCCACACGTCCCACTTCATTATGCGAGAGGGATAATTAACATCCGAAGTTCGAGGGAAAAAGAAGGGGTAACAGCGTTGGCGAGTTTTAATGATGACCGTTACTTTTCGGGTAACGAAGGAGCCTTGATGGAGGCCAGGTGGGAGTGACTTGGGTGCTTCGAGTTGGACTTGGTTTGGGGATTTGGATTCAATGAGATGGCTGCGGAATTGCAAGTCAGCCACATAAATGAAAGTAGATATACTATTCCTGGACATAAGAAATAGATAAACATACACTCACACACGCAACGTTCCAGTATATTCTGGGGCCGCGGTAGCCCGGTTGGAAGAGTAACGGATTAGCCCAGGTATGACCTCGTCATCTGACCGTGGTTCAAAATTACTTCCAGGTCCTCGGATCTTTGCCTTTGGGTTTGGTCCCGGACCGTCGTCAATAGCCCGTGTGTTGCTCCAGTGCGACGTTAATTAAATACCTACCTACCAGTATATTCTGTACAGGTGTCAGTTTGAGTCAAAAACAGACGAGCACTTGGCATCATTATAATACGTGTGTAAAGTAGCATTAAAGCTTACAATATTCAAATAAAGCTCAAAAGAGGTAAAGTTAACTTTTTCTTTTATCATTTTATTATTTAGGTACTACAGTAATGCACATTGAGTACATTCTATGGATACTCCGCTTAAATCGTCAAAATTTCTTGGTTCCTTGTGTGACGACTTATCGAGGTTTTATTGCAATTTGCATTGTGTATAATTTTATACCATTTTGATATTAAAAAAAATGTAACCTTTTGTCGTTAAAAGCCAAAAGAATTTTGCTAGTGAAAAAAACTCACCTTTTGATTTAGCTCGTTGTGTTGTTCCAGTGCGACGTTAATTAAAAAACATACATACCTTTGGTCTTCAAAAACGATAAGCTTATGTTCATGTTTCACTTCTCAATCTCGCTCTCTTTTTTGTCACCATCTCCACAACATCCTCCCCTCTAACGAATCGAGCTTATCTTGTTTTTGTCCAATCAAAAATGTTTCCTTTTCCGTTGGGGAATGAGCAAATTAACACTAAACTTTTTAATATACACCCGACCATCTCACTCCTACCGTCACTTTCATCTCGACGCTTTGATGTTCTAACTCGTCTTCGCATCGGTTATTCTAGAATCAAGTATAGATTTTCATTGGTCGGTGAATCCGCACCATAGCGCCAGTATTGTCAACAAACTCTTTCCATAAATCAATTTAATATCATGTACTGATCTTAGACAACTTTCGAACTTTTTTTTTAGCATATCACCTACTTTATCTGGTTTGTCGTATCACCCTCTACATTCATCACTATTTACCTTATTACATTACTCTGGCTTTTTATGGCATCATATTTTAATTCTGTTTCATAATTTAAGACTTAAGCTTTAGTTTTGTTGACAAGATTTTTATGTTCGTGTATATTTTTAGACTCGTTTTTATCGTTGTTTTAGTTGCTATTAAATATTATCTAATCTTTCGCTTGGCTCAGTTTGTCCTTTATCGAACCTTGTGCCATAAAACCCAACCAACCTTTTCCTTTGGCGTTGTGAGTTTAAAATCGGGGTAGCCTTGTGGTACTCCGAAAGTCTTTCTGTTGATGAGACAGAAAAAGTCAAATTTGGGCGAAGAAATGGGATTGGGATAAGTCAAGGGAGCAAGGTGGAAAGTCGCGGGTAGGAGCGGCATAAGGTCACTGACCCCTCTGACCCATGGGGTGATGTTACAGGTACGAAATCATAAAACTCGCATTTTCTTGCTCGGAGGAATCTCATTCTTTAAACCAACACCCCAACGTAAAGCTTTTTAGTCGGGACGAAAATGGTCGGTATGCCATCCTCACGAAGTTTCTCCCGTATCTCTTACACCACATTCCGGCCCCTAATGACACGAACCTCCGCAAAAAGACGCGGAAGTTGCACGCACGTGTCCCCTGCACTAGATGGGGTGCGTGCACGAGTGTGTTAGCAGATGCCGTCGACGCCCCAAACTCAAATATAGAATGCCGTCTTCTCTCTTCCAGATACAAGTGAGCCATTAAAGTAAATGCGAAGCAATTGAATGCAACAAGGAATTTTTTCCCTTCATCGACATTAAGTTGATGATTGCCGACGTTTTGGTCTCTGCTGCTGTAATTACAGCTTCCAACACGAATGGGATGTTTGGAGACGCGCCGGAGTGGTGTCTGCTTCTAATTAGTTTGCTTAAGTAATTATGTGTTCCGTGAATTCCTGTCTTGGTTTTTGTTTGGATACCGTTCCCTCTTCCATTGAGTACTGAGTGTATTTGATCTGATGAAGTTTTTGGAATCAAAACGAGGAATGGCGTGGATCGATCCAAGAATTGGTTTGTACGGGATTAATAGACGCTCTAGCGTTCTTGGTGATTCATTAGTGTATGCTTTTCAGGAAATAAAGTCCCTTTAACGCAGCTTTAAAAGGAAATCTGCTTGTTTTACTGGATAATTTAATGGTAAACTAATATCCGCCCGGTGCACTACTTTTCCGGATACGAGTTATACTTAATTTCTATTATCCGACTCGTTTAAATTTTTGCAGCGTTTGAAAGAAGTGCTTGAATTAAGCTGCTCTTCGATAGACTACTTAAATTAAAGACCTTTATACATTGAACCTCAGCGAACGCATTAGAAGAAACGTTGGAAATGTGCCCTCAGGGGCCATCTTCCTTTAAGTGTGTACAGGCTTCACGAACTCGAGGTACTCTAATAAACTTTTCTTTTCCCATGGGGTTTTCTTAGTTAACACGGGGCTCGCTATCCCGGGATATCTAAGCGATCTTTTCTGCTTTCATCGCACTACTCTATTCCCCCAATCCATCTTCCTTTTCAGGACATTTTTTACTTGTGTTTCGCGCAGCTTGACCAAATATGGCCCTTGTGCCATAAAACCTAAAAACAACCAATCTTGTGTGTGTATGTCCATTTACTTAAAGTTGTTTAGCGCAGCTTCGCCAAATATGGCTCTTGCGCCAGAACCCAACCAACCATCAAACTGAATGCTCACTAAAGTACCTCGTGGCACATTCTCTCAATATTTGGAGACTTCAGTTTATCGCAATTCCGTAAAGTGATCGACGATCAGTTTACAATTCAGATTCAATCCTCTCACGACAGCCTTCCGTCCTCGGAGACCACCACTTTGAATGGCTCCATTAAGCCGTGCCATCAAGTGATCTGCCACCTCTAACAGTCTCCAACCCCGAAACCAAAAGCGACGACAACCGAACAGCTTTAACTTGGGCTCGAGTGGTGTCATCCTTCGACAGCAAAGTTTGGATCGAAAGTTCCCAAATCCCCGTCGATCGGCAGGTGTCGGTGCAGGCAGGCAGGCAGGCAGGCTCCTTAATACCACAAAGGAATTTCCGCCGCCGCGCTAATTCTTGGCCCATTTAATTCGTCCCGAGCCTCCCTCCGCTCTCAGCTAATTAAGTTTAATGGATCTCAGACAGTTCCTGATTAGGCGGGTACTTTTCGGGAATGCCTTCGGATTATGGGCATGCTTCCGGGCGGGCGGTGATTGTGGGCGGTGGGTGATGTTTCTTTCTGTTTGACTTTCGGGTGGGGGAGTGCCGAACCTTGGATGCCGGTTCAAGTCCTCGGCTGCCTTTAGTTCGGAAGGGACGGTAGGTAGGTATTTAATTAACGTCGCACTGGAGGGCTATTGGCGTCGGTCCGGGATCAAACCGGATTGAAAGATCCGAGAACAGCACCACGTAATTTTGAACCACGGTCAGATGACGAGGTCGTACCTGAGCTGGCACCCAAACCAAACTTCCACACCCCGCCAAACGTGAGGACATTTGAGGCCACGACAGATTTAACATGCACCAGTCCCCCTTGTACACGACGGCCTTTGGTTGGATTCGAACTCGGAACCCACCGGTTGTTTGTCCGTTACTCTACCAACCGGGCTACTGCGGCCCTAGTTCGAAAGAGAAGCTGGGCTTTTTGGAACCTATGGCCAAAAGGTTGATGACAAATGAAAATGAAGTATAATTGTTTAAATAGTTAGGATAAAGTATACCTGGGATGCACAGACTGCGGGCATCATGCGGTCCTCCATTGATTTTCTGGCGGTCCGCCTCACTATACGTTATTTTAACTTTAACAAGTCACACTACAGGTACTTTAGGTTGAAACTACGTTGCTAGGTAATACATTAAAATGCCAAGACTCTTTGAGCCAACATATCTACGTGAACAAAGTTTTCCAGTCATGAATATTAACAAAGCGAAAAATTGGAACCTCTTGACTTATGAAGATTTATAATCAATTTTGCGCTTGGCCTACTACAAATTTCGAATCAAATATTAAAACAATTGTTAAATTAATGCAATGTCACCCATCCAATTAAATACTTTATTTACTTTTATTATCTTTCTTTTTTGTAACATAAAATATGAAAAATAAATGCTATCAAAATCAATAATGCATGATGAATAACTTCCATGGCTTTTTGGGTGGTCCTTCCATAAGTCGCAGGGAATTTATGTGGCAACAAGTCTGCATCTCTGAAATACACTATTCGGTACTATAAGGTTAAGGATAGCTGACTTTAGATAGCAAAGTAATTGTTTTTGATCTTTTAAAAATGGAACTGATTTTTCAAAACAATGCTCTTCCTGTTAAGGATTTTTATGTCCCTGATTTCTCCGCTGATTCTGTATCTTTCCAGTTGAGCGAGATCATATGGTTGTAATTGTTTCTCTGCATTCTTAACTAGTCTAAAGAAATTCCAGGAATGTAAGTCCCCTCGTTTCTGAAACATTTCTAAGGTTAACTTAAAACAAAAAGGAGCCGAGTATTTTCGAAAGTGCGTTATTGGGGATAAAATCAAGCAAAACGCCATCCCGTATACAGTAAAAAAACACTTTCTGTAAGGAAAGAGAACGAAAGAATGTGACGTCCTCTTCCCCCGACACGTGTAATCCGATAATGGAATCCATTGAAACCGAATTCTTACACAATTTTCCATAAACAGAAACCCTTTGATCTCGCGAATAAAAAAAGCGACTCACTTCAGTTCATTCCGCAGAGAAAGCGTGTCTTCTCCGTCTTCTCGAAAATCGCACCCGGAAACTCGTCCTCCCCCAACTTTTCCCGAAATCCGGAGATGAGTTTCGTTTGAAATTCTACGACCGGACAGAACGTGTATGCGCGCTCTCCTGATCTCTTCACTTCAGTCCCTTTCGCAGATGACGCCGTTTGCCTCTGATGATGATGATGATCCCGCGCTATACTGTTTATCGTCTGCCATGAAATCGGAACGTGATGCGATGCGGGCGCTCTTCCATTGTCTTTTATTCGATGCTTCGAAGAGTCCACATTTTTGCTCTAATGGCGCGCAGGGACTCTCCACCCCCTTCTCCTCTCGAGACTAATTTCGTCTGCTGTTTTTGTTTTCCTTCGGATGGCAACGTGGACTTTTTGTTCTTGTATTTATTTATAAAGGAGCCTCGCATCTGGGTTTTGCCATTTTTCAGAACGGCACGGGTGGTCAGTTGGAACTCCTACAATGCTTCTCGAACTTTCGTGTGCGCGTGGGGGCGGATTTGGTTGTTTGGAATGCGCATGCAATCTTCGAGTAGGGAGAGTGGATTGAATTGTTTTCCCAAGATTCGATTGAATTTTTTTGTCCCGGCGATTTGCATCGTTTCTTTTCCTTTCGAGGAATTTCACATCGAGGAGTTGTTTTACGTTTCCCTTTTTGATATTTATGCGGTGTCTCTTTTGGGAGCAAATGGTTTTGAGTTTATTGTGCGGTTTGTTGAAAGGAGCCCCCTTTTCTTGACTTACAATTTTAGGAAGATAATAATTTGATGCAGTTGAAACGACGAGTCAAGCCAACCGTAAATGAGAGGTCGTCATTTTTAAATTTTAAAATATCTATGAAGGGAAGTTTTATATAGTAGTTTGGGTTTGGGGTTTTATGGCTCAAGGGCCATATTTGAACAAGCTGTGCCAAACACAACATACAATGCCAAGTATTGTGACTCGACTGCAAGTTTGTGTGAACAGGACTATAGCTTGTGTGAGTTTTTCAATGTAAACGTAAACAAATCACCTGTTGGTTGGATTTTATGGCCATAGTTGGCCAAAATGTGCAAACACAAAATTGACAATGTCAAGTAATTGTGAAAAGAAAGGACGGAGAGGAGAAAGAAGAAAAAGATCGCTTGGGCATCCCGGGGTCTCGATCCCCATGTTTACCAGATGCAGTAAACCCCATGAAAAAAGAATAGATCACTAGTCGTGAAGCTCGTATACACCTAAAGATATTCCCCTTAGGGGAGAATTTTTATATAGAGCGGCTACTGAGGTTAATTTTAGAGCGACTACTTGATGAATAGTCACGTGTGGCAAAGAATGACCCTAGAACTAATCCAAGACCAAAAATACTCAATTTATAATTTGTTTAATTTAACTGTTGTAATCTGAAACCTAGCAACCAACCGCTAACTGCCATGTTAGCCTTAGCGTGACGTCACAAATTTCGCTGCATCGACCTTCTAATGAGACGGATTATTTGTGAGCAGCCTCGTGCTATTTCTACCGGTCACTCGGTTTAAATATCTCACGTATAATAAAAAGTACGAATCGTGGTTAAAAGTATGAAGAGTAATGTGGGGCAAATTATTGATTGGTTAAAGTGATTATCCAGCGAGATTAAAAACACTAATCTACGCTTGGATAGCCATTGGGCCCAAATCGATTCGTAAGCCCATGTGACATACCCTTCTGAGATTTTACGACAGCGATTCCGCCCACATGCTCTGTCGATTTCATTGGAAAGTCGATGTCTTTACCCTTTGAATCACATCTCCTTTAGGTGTTGTATGGTTTTCACAGACCCCATGTACTCCAGTGACCCTTTCTTTTCTCATGGAGTGTACTGTTTTTAATAAACACGGGTGTCGCGTGGCCAGGATACACACAAGCGATCTCTTTCCGCTTTCATCCCTTTATTCTATTGGGGCCGTGGCTCAGTGGGTATGTCCACTGTGCTAGCAACCTTCGAGTTGTAGGCGACGCAGGTTCGATTCCTGTCAGGTGCATTCCTCCCTGGGTGTATTTCTCTCTTCTGTGTCAGTAAAACTTTCATTGTGTGTGTATTATATGATATTGTATGTCTTGTGTCTGGCGCAGCATGGCCAAATATGTCCCTTTCTTTATAAAACTCAAAAAAAGCCAAATCCATCCATTATTCTATTCCCAATCCCTCTTTTTTCCTCTTTCATGACATTTTCCCCTTGTAGTTGTCTTACGTTTGGCGCAGCTTGGCCAAATATGGCCCTTGCACCATAAGACCTGAAATCAACCAACTCTCTTGTCGATGTTGCATATTTCCATATAGTAGATGGCCCAGTTGGAAGAGTAACGGACTAGCAACCGGAGGGTTGCGAGTTCGAATCCAAGCAAACGCCATCGTGTACAAAGGGGGCTGGTGCACGTTAAATCTGTCGTGGTCTCAAGTATCCTCGCGTTGGCGAGGTGTGGAAGCTTGGAGAGTGGGATGCCAGCTCAGGTGTTGCCTCGTCATCTGACCGTGGTTCAAAATTACGTGGTGTTGTCCTCGGATCTTTCCCTTTGCGATTGATCCCGGACTGTCACCAATAGTCCGTTTTGTTGCTGTGTGACGTTAATTAAAATACCATACCTACCATACCATATAGTAGAAGTGTTCAAATCACGTACAAATCCTGGATACATAATTTATTTTACAAGGAGTTGTATTTGTTTATACGTAAGGGGTTGTGGTTGTCTCGAAGGGGTGTCTCGTCATTACCAAATCTTGATGGACGAGATATCTCGTCATTAGAAGAAAACTGGCGCGACCCTGATCTCGTCAAATAAAAAAAATCGGTAGTATTTTTTTGACGAGATATTTCGTCATGACCAAAATTGGTCAGATCTCGATGGACGAGATATCTCGTCGAAACCACTAGAAGGGTTTATAATACGAAGTATTTTATTCTGGTCGTTTACTTTAATTATTAATAATTTTATTTTTATTGTATTTAGTAACTTAACTTAATTGTATTAAAATTTTATTTTTATTGTATTTAGTAACTTAACTTAGTTGTATTTTTATTGTATTTAATAATTGTACTTAATTGTATTTTAAATTAGAAATGTGTATCTAAATCTTATCGATTAAGATAGAAACCTGCATTCCCTGCTCCCTAATCTCCGAAGATTGTCAAGCAGTCTTGGTTCGATCTGCGAACCATACTCTCCTCGCTCGCTAAAACAGAAAAAAATGCTCCCTAGAATCAGAAGTTTGTTAAATAAAAAACATTGGCTTAACGAATATAATTGTGTAACTTGATCGAAGCTTTTCAAAAACACTTTAAGGACATTTTAATCAAACGTTTTATTCTTAAAAGCTAAATCTTTGTTCTCTTTTTTACCTTTTACATCTTTCTTATACGTATCCATTTGCTAATTATGTCTTTATCTCGTATAAATGTCAGCAAAACTTAAATTCGTTTTTAAAACAAGAGTTTAAAACTTCTCGTGTCATTGTATTTATTTAAATCATGTGAAAAGTTTACTCCGTCGGCAGATTTGATTTGCCTGCGGAATCACGTGATAGTTTATCGAATCGTTGCCATGCAACAAATACTAATGAGGCCATTTTTACACGCCACGTAAAAGAAATTTGTATGCAGTTCAAAAAATATTTTTTTGAAATGTCCACGAAGTTATTGGATATTTTGAATTTTGTATTACTTGTTGGGATTTCGAATTTAATTTTATTTGCTCGTCTTCGTTTTATATTGTGTATTCTTATTTCGTTTCAAAAGTGAGTATTAAAGGCGTATTTTAACGTAACCAAATATAACTTATGTCATAAAAATCAAAAGCAAATTTCGAGGAATACTTAGACGTGTCACGTTCGTTACAACGAATGTTCGAAAACCAAATAATCGTAAAACCGAGGTTTTGCTTATATTTTACCAAGTTGAGTTTTGTGCGTGTGTCTGACATACAGTTGAACGATCACATTTGATTGACTGTACTTGACAAATTTCTAAGTATTATGTTAATAATCAAAACAAGCGTTTCCAAACGCAAGTTTATTTTGACAAAGGGGAAAAAGCAATTATTTCTGTAAAACTCATGTTTTGTGAATACGTAAAAGGCGATTTCCTTGAAAAAGCAGGAGCCGCTGTAGCCCAGTTGTAAGTGTAACGGATTAGCAACCGGAGGGTTGCGAGTTCGAAACCAATCAAAGACCGTCGTGTACAAAGGGGGTTAAATCTGTCGTGGCCTGAAATGTCCTCACGTTGGTGTGGAAGTTTGGAGAGTGGGGTGCCAGCTCACACGTGTTTGCCTCATCATCTGACCGTGGTTCAAAATTACGTGGTGTCCTCAGATCTTCCCCTTCGGGAGTTGATCGCGGACCGTCGCCAATAGCCCGTTGTGTTGCTCTAGTGCGACATTAATTAAATACCTACCTACCTTGAAAAAGCAATATTTTTGGATCATTAAAAATTAAAGATAGGTTGATGTTTTAGTAGAGATCTTGTCGCTTGGCATACAAGTGTGCCTGGTGTTTTTAATGCTCCTTTGAAACAACGAATTAATCTTATTTAAACCGAAACTGAAAGCTTTTTTATGTGTTGCTTGAATTATCATTTTATCCTCGAACCAAAATTTGCGAGCAAGAACCAGCTAGTCACCATCAATGATAAGCATTGATAGATACAAGTGACCGAATTTCATTTTCAATTAATTTTACAATTATCATGTATTATCTCATGCGAATCCTCGGTTCCTGATAGCTTTTGACAACGTTTTGTGTGGATAAATCTCTTGCGTAATGTTGGGTCCTTCGTGGCTCAGTGGGTTTGCCCACGAGTTGTTCAGATTCGATTCCTCCCTGGGTGTTTTTCTCTCTTCTGTATCAGTAAAACTTTCCTTGTGTGTGCATGTCCATTACTTGATGTCCTATGTTTGGCGCAGCATGGCCAAATATAACCCTTACGCCATAAAACCCAACCAACCATTTTGTGTATTGTTCCATGTTAAATTTGACTTCTATGGTTCTAAGAGAACGTTGTACCGGAGCTGAAAATAGTTGCTTTGCCTTAGGAATTCCAGACAGATTAGCTCTCAGGGGCACATCTTTAGGTGTGGCCCTGAGAGATAATCTCATGACCACCACGAGTGATTTGTCCTCTCTTCTGTTTAACCCTTGCTTATGATTCTCCTTTTTGCTTTTATTCCTCCATCGTTGTCTTGTGTTTGCCGCAGCTTGGCTAAATATGGCTTTTGCGCAGTAAAACTTCAAACAACCAATCCAGACAGATTAAGCTGTGCTAATTTCATGACACCAGAGTTTAGGGCTCGAGAGTTTGAAGCTTCAGACCAACATAATTTCTGCTTATTTAACCCTCCAAGTGGTTTGGACGAGATATCTCATCCATAAAGATCAGGTCAGTTTTGTTTATGACGAAATATAGAGACAAAACTGTTATTACTCCGAGGGAATGAATATCCAAATGGGAAAATGTTTTGAATCAGATTGGCCACTACAAGGCATTTTTGTACGCGAAGATAAACCACCAGGAAGGTTAAGATAATCAATTTCCATGTAGTTTTAGTCAAAATCAATACAGTTTGTGTTGACAAAACAAGGGCAAAAAGCAATTCAATACGGAAAATGCGATTACACTGAAAGCACAATATTTTCGCGTCATAGTTAAAAAAACAGATGCTGATACTTTTTCTGTTTCGGACGCGATCTCATCGCTTGACATCCAAGTACACCTGCTCTTTTTAACGCGCGCGCTTTCCCCAAACGTTTGAACGAACATAAAAACAAAACTCTCTTCCCCTCTGCCACTTTTTCACTCCGCCATAGACGAGCCTTGTTGTCACTCACCTCACAAGTAATTTCATTTGGGGGCAAAAAGGAAAACACTTTTTTTGCACTGCTCCGAAAAAAAAACTTTATCTCCTCGAACTAGAATTTGCTCGCTTGGAGAAAGAGAAATCTTTGAAGGAAGCGCCGCTCACGAAAATAAAAACTTAAGATAAACAAACAAATAAATAAAATAAGTCGAGTGGGTAATATTCTGTATCGGGGGAAAAAGGTGAAGGGTTCGCAGTCACAGATCTAAAGTAAATAAATAAAGCTATCAGATTTGCATTCATTTGCATAACGACATTGAAATGCTATGCTGATGATAATACTTAGAGGTTTTCTTCCGTGTTCCCATTCGCTTTTATGCGGGATTCCTTCTTAAAAAAAGGGAACTTTCTGGAGGAGGTAAAAAAAGTGTCTTCCGAATCTGCTTGAAAAATAAAACGGAAGAAAAATGGAGATTTCTTTCGCTCCGTACGTTCCTGGACGCCATTTTGTTTACTAAAAATGCAATTTTGTTTTCGATTTTTTATGCGGTATATTGTTAGGGAGTACAGTTTTGTGCTGCGAGGAATTTTTTTGAGATAAAAGTCGCTGCGGTATTAAGGGGGAACTAGTACCTTTCATTGGACTTCACGTTAAGTTGACGGGGCCGCGGTATCCCGGTTGGTAGAGTCGCGGATTAGCAACCGGGGGTTACGAGTTCGAAATTCGATCAAACCAAAGGGACTAGTGTGCGTTAAATCTGTCGTGGCCTCAAATGTCTCACGTTGGTGAGGTGTGGAATGCAATTTTGTTTTTGATTTTTTTTTATGCGGTATGTTTGAGAATAGTTTTGCAGTGAGGAATTTTTTTTTAGATAAAATTCGCTGGCAGTACGAAGAGGGGACTAGTACCCTTCATTGGACTTCGCTTTAAGTTGACGGGGTGGCGGTATCCCAGTTGGTAGAGTCGCAGATTAGCAACCGGGGGTTACGAGTTCGAAATTCGATCAAACCAAAGGGACTGATGTGCGTTAAATCTGTCGTGGCCTCAAATGACCTCACGTTGGTGTGGTGTGGAAGTTTGTAGAGTGGGGTGCCAGCTCAGGCGTTGAACTCGTCATCTGACCGTGGTTCGAAATGACGAGGTGCTGTCCTCGAATCTTTCCCTTCGGGATGAATCGCGGACCGTCGCCAATAGCCCGTTGTGTTACTCCAGTGCGACATCAACTACCCGCGTACCTATAAACGACTGGGATTATTGCCCTCGATTTAACCCTCCTAGTGGTTAAGGTATAAGGTATCTCGTCATTAGCAAAACTGACCAGATCTTGATCTCATGATAAAGAAATCGGAAATATCGTGTTGACGGGATAACTTGTCACTAACAAAATTCGTTAGATCTTTATGGACGAGATATCTCATCATTACAAGAAAACTGACCAGATGTTGATTTCGTCATCATATGAAAAACCTACAATATTTTGTTGGAAATATCTCGTCATTAACAAACTTCGTCAGGTCAGATCTTGATGAGTGAGATATCTCTTCATTAGCAAAAAAACTGACCAGATCTTGATCTCGTCATCATAGAAGAACCCGGCAATATCTTGATGACGACCATCAGTAAAATTTGTCAAATCTTGATGGATGAGGTATCTCGTAGAAACTACTTGGAGGTACGAACTTAACTAAACTACTAATTTAGCTACTACTAAACTTAAGAAATGTCTGGTTCGAATCCCAGTCACGGCTTGGATGCTTTCAGTGGTTTGGAACCTTTTCTGTGGTTTGGAACCTTGAATAGGTCTCGGTGCAATTAGCCTTTAGACCTACAAACTAAACCTGCATAAATTAAAAATTGAATATTATCAATGGCTAATTTTTATTGCAAAATTCACTAAAAAGTTTAATTTAAATAAACATGTTTTCATTCTTTAGCGATTGCAATGTATACGTTTTAATTTTGCGTTTCCTGGAAACTTGCCTAAAACATTTTTTCCCTAATCCTTTGCTATCCTCGCTCGAGATAAATTTCAAAAGGATTAATTCCGGAATAATTACTCCACGAGCTCACCATCGGAAGTACATTGTATGTTTTGCGAAAACGAGGAAAAAACGCCCAAAACGCCGTAATTAAAAGTAAATTTTTCCAGCACGTCGTCTCCAACACGCGATTAAAAGAGTAACTTTAAAATTTGTAGGAAAAATACCCCAGACAAATTAATCCCAGCGATACGAGTAAAAAAAAACAAACAAAACAAAAGACCGAAGCATTCACCGTCGTACAAAATGAGACGAGACAAAAGATCAAGCGTCGCGGAGTACTAGATAATGCATATTGGCTGTGAAAGTAAAAACCCGAAAATATCCATTAAAAATGAGTGTTTTGATATGCCACTCAAATATTTCATTTTTGCCTTTGTGTTGTTTTTTCCCACTCCCCCATCTGCTCGCACGTGGACTCGTTAATTAGTGAAATGAGGGAAAGAAAAATCTCGCAATTAGGGTGTCAAATGGATCGTTAAAAGCGGATAAAAATGAGAGCCCGGGTAAGTTGGAAAAAAAGGGGATGTCGCTTTTATTTGTTGACTTTGCGCCCCACTTCAACATTCATTATTCGAGAAAAGACCTCAGTCAAAAGTGCTTTAAAATTATTAACGGCTTCGGCGATAAAGAATTGCTTGGCGAGGATTTGACGCTCAAATGTTGAGGCACTCTACCAGGAAAAACAGGCAGATTTGAGTTTGTCCTGATTGAACTGAATTTATTCATAACGCTATAAGGAAAATTGTGATTGGGTTATGTGGTCGTATAGGGTTGCATTATACGTGATTTGTATTGCTTTGTAATTTAACAGATCTTTTAATTAGTTACTTGAAGGATGAAGTTGTTTGAGATTGTCTTGTATAGAGCAGTAGAAACTAACTTCACTCATATTTACGTTAAATGATTGAACTGAATTTATTCACAACACTGAGAATCAAAGTGTGATTGGGATATGAGGTTGTATATGGTTACATTGTGTGATTAGTATTGCATTGTAATTTAATTTATCTTTTTTAAATTATTTTAATGCTGAAATGTTTTGAGATTGTATATAGAGCAGTAAAAATTCATATCACTCATTTGCGTTAAAAAAATTCGTAATTTTTACGTCAAATCTTATCATTTTTAATTTTTTTGGGTGGTGGTGGAATGGTGGGCTGCTACGTCACTGCTTGGAGGTACTGCCTTTTTGATTTAGAACAGCCCAATAAAGAAAGGTCAAATTTGTATGTTACACTACATCATCTATTTACGAGGTGTTTCACTTAGTAAAAGTTGCTCACGTTTACATTAAATTTTATCGATCTTTTTATAAATACCTGTTTTTACCGAAACTGGTTAAATGACTCATTTCCTATCTTGTGTGTGTGTGATGCTTATAACAGTGAAATTAGTGCTTGAAATAATAAAAAAAACATCTGTAAATAATAATTTAATTATAAACAAAATAACAAAACTTTAATAATCATAAGTGAGATGCTATTTTGACTTCAGTTCCCCTTTTTTGGAGTATTTGATAATAAAACATCGATTCGTTTGCGCATTTTTTTTTTCAAATGCAAGGTTGCTCTTCTAAACATTTCTAGCTCAGCGAACCGATTTAGTGGTTTTATTTTCATGGTACTACCGCATTTGGTAATTTTTGCACACATTAGTAACTTTCTTGAAGTTGCCGATGCTGCTGCCATATTAGTCCATTTTCCCTGAATGAATCGTTAGAATGCAATGAAGCATGAAACTTTGCAGTGGTGTGTGTGATTATTGCTTTGCACAACAGTGTATATGGAATGGTTTTAGAGTTGACATTGTTATAAAAACACTTATTAAAACAGTCAAATTATCCGTCACTGTAAAAACAGGTATACTTGATACGCATGTCGGATGAGTTGAAGAGAAAAACATACCACTAAATAACTCTCCTGGTTGTTGTCCCGACGAGATATCTCGTCATTAGAAGGAAAATGACCAGCTCTTGATCTCGTCATCATAAAAAAATTGGCAAATATCTTGATGACGAGATATTTCGTCAGAAACAAAATTGGCCAGATCTTGTTATGGACTATGAGATATCTCGTCGATGCCGCTTGGAGGGTAAATTGTATAAACATTATCAGGAAAAGTCGTAAAATCAATTGAGGAAAAGATTATAAAACTTAAAAGTAATTTTAAGTCATAATTTTAACCCTCCTGGTGGTTGTCTTGACGGGATATCTCATCATTAGCATCTAGACATCCATTAGATTCGATCAAAAGTGACCAGATCTTGATCGTGCCATCATTTGCAAAATTGGCCTGATTTTGGTGGACGAGATATCTCGTCGAAACCACTTGGAGGGTTAAAACGGGCCATTTGACCCACTTGGTAAATTTAATGTTAATAACTTGCTGGTCTGGAGTTGCATTATTTGGTCACCCGTCTGGACGTTGTAGCCTATTCAGTCAACGCCAAATATGCGTCGCACCTCTCCTCCGACCCGTAACAATGGACTCCCCCGACACGGCCAAGATATTTTTCATTAAATTCACTTCGATTCCTCTCGACTCCCCACCCCCGTCTGTGCGGCGCTCACAATGAGTCCACTCCATTCCCGCGGTCTCTCGGACACCGTCCGCGGCACTGGAATGCATTGTGCGTGGTCAAGATGCAATTTGTGCCCTCTTCCAATTTCACCGCCTCCCGCCGCTTCCGGATTAGGGTCAACTCTCACACACCCCTCGGAAATGGATGACGGGGATTCGGGGGGCTTTGTGGACCTCTAGTAGGGTGGGTGAGAAAATGTATGTTCTGTGACTTGCCGTGTTGGTTGGTGCTTGAGGGACTTGGGGTAGTTAGTGGTTATTTGTAATTATATATATGTGTGCCGATTGAGGCGAATCTGAGATTGCATCCTTTCAAACTTCAAGTGCATCTGATCCATTCCAGAAATTGAAACCTTTGGAGAACTTCCAGATTTTAGTCTTGCAATAACCATGGTAGGTGCAATAGGAATTAATTCCAAGTCGGAGTTGGGTTCAGTGCGCTAGCAACTTGCGAGTTATAGACTGCGAAGGTTCGATTTCTTCCTGTATGTCTCTCTTTCTGTGTCGGAAAAACTTTGTATGTCTATTTACTTGACGTTGCTTTTCTCGTAGCTTCGTAAGATATGACCCTTGTGGTATAAAACCCAACCAACCATCCAGGTAGGTGTTTACCATTTTTTAAAATATATTTCTGAATTCAAAGAATTACTCAAAGTCCGTGTCACCACTTTTGGAGAACTCCTTGTTGTCTTCCATTGACTCCAAGTAAGAAAGAAGGTTGCAAGAAAAGACGAAATTGTTTAGTAAGATAATTATTTTGTTTAACAGAATATTAATTGTTAATCTCAAAATTCATTCAATTAACATCGTTATGGTACGATGTTAGTTCTCGTTACGATATGCATCACCCGTGCGTGCCTTTTAATGATATCAATGCTACGCGCGGAAACAAAAAGTTGGTCCAATGAGAGGCAAGTCATTGCAATTTTACATTTGCAGTTTTGCGTAGTATTGTGCCGTTGCCACCTCGAACCTTCGTAAATTAAAATAAAAAAATATTTTTATATTTAGCATTATCATATTTGTATCGTATTATCGGCCAAAATAAGGTCCATAAGTTACAGCCTTCGCCCTTCAGAATTTTTCAATTGCCACCGAACCCTTTCTCCTGCTGTCTTCATCCACGACGAAATTGCAAAGATTAAAGTTCCTGAAACTTTTAATTCCTCATTGATAGCCACGGAACCGAAAATTCGTTGCAATCCTTGCATCACAAAACAAGATATTTTAAAAGCTAATGTTTGAAAAGTCCTACAGTTCCACTGATGATATCGTTCGGAAAATATGTTCATTATTCGAAAGAGATCTCCATAATTCGATGAATCATTGTTTCATTGTATATGTAGAAAACGACTCCAAAGTCCCTAAATCCTCGCTTGACAGCTGGAAAGTTAATTATTGTGCTAGTTTACACTGTCAATGAATATATTCTATTCTTTTCATCTTTCTATTCTATTCTTTGTTTTCGTTTCATTAACTAGTTAGTGTTTGTTCTTTGCTGTACACTTTTATTTCGTTAGAACAGGTTATAGAGATTAGTAAAGTTTCAATGATCCATGATTTCTTGAATTTGTGAAACAATGGCTCCATAAACAATAGCCTCCTAAGTTCTTATAAAATTTTAACTATTCATTTAACCGATGTGCGAAATTGCAAAAGATACCAATCTTTTCCAAGTATAAAACTACAACCAATCCCCCCTCCAGAATTCTTTTCAATTACCACCAAAACCTTCCTGTTGTGTTCATCCACGACCAAACTGCCGAAAAAGTAATAAAGTTCCAGAAACTTATTCCTTATTCTTAATAGCCACGGAACCGAAAATTTATCTCCATCCTTCCATCGCAAAATAAGATTTCAGGAGACAAAAAAAAAACGAAGACGCATCGTGAAAGGATCTCCTCCAAAAGCTAATATTTGAAACGTCGTCCCGTTCTTCCGATGATCTCTTTCGGAAAAATCTGTTCATTTATGAATCATTGTTTCATCGTATACATAGAAAACGACTCCGAAGTCCCTAAATCCTTGCATGGTAGCTGGAAAGTTAGTTACGGTGCTAGTTAGTGTACACTGTTAATAGTATATTCTATTCTTGCCATTCTTTGTTTTCGTTCCATTCATTAGTTGTGTGTTCGTTCTTTGTTGTGCCTTTATTTCGTCGTTGCGACAGGCTATAGAGATTAGTAAAGTTTCAACGATCCACGAGTACTTGAATTTGTGGAACAATGACTTCGTAAGTTCTAATAAAAATTTTAATCATTCATTTAACGATCCGTGAGTTCTTGTGTGAGATCCATGAGTTCAGTGTGCGAAATCTCAAAAGTTACCAATATCGCCAAGTATAAAACCGAAACCGATCACCTTCCAGAACTCTTTTCAATTACCACCAAAACCTTCCTCCTGTTATATCTATCCACGACCAAACTACAAAAACTCCAGGAACTTATTCCTTACGCTTAATGGCCACGGAACCGAAAATTCATTGTCATCCTTGCCTCACAAAAAATGTTCCAGGAGAAAAAAACCCGAAGAAGCATCGTGGAAGAATCTCCTCAAGGCTAATATTTGAAAAGTCCCCCAATCCCACTGATGATCTCTTTCTAAAAAATGTTCATTTATGTACCATTGTTTCATCCTATATGTAGAAAACGACTCCTAAGTCTCTAAATCCTCTTATGGTATCTAGAAAGTTAGTTACGGTGCTAGTTTACACTAACTAGTATATTCTATTGCCATTCCTTCCATTGTCTGTTTTCGTTCAATTAACTAGTTGTTTTCGTTCTTTGTTCTACTCTTTTATTTCGTTCGGGTTTCAGAGATTAATGAAGTTTCAACGATCCGTGAGTTCTTGAATTCGTTGAACAATGGCTTTATAAACAATAGCTTCGTTAGTTCTAATAAAAATTTTAATCATTCATTTAACCTATCTGAAATGTCAAAAGTTACCAATCTTCACCAAGTATAAAACTACAACCGACTACCCTCCAGAACTCTTTTCAATTACCACCCATATTTTCCTCTTGATATATCCATCCGCGACCAAACTGCAAAAAAAGTTCCTGAAACTTATTCCTTATTCCACGGAACCGAAAATTCATCTCCATCCTTCCATCGCAAAATAAGAGATTTCAGGAGAAAAAAACCCCGAAGACGCATCGTGGAAGGATCTCCTCCTCCAAAAGCTAATATTTGAAAAGTCCTCCAGTCCCACTGATGATCTCTTTCGGACTGGAACTTCCCATTTTCGCAGTTTCCCTTTTCGCGCGCTCGTAATTAACTTTTCCAACAAAGGCACAAGACGCTCTTCAAAATATAATTCCGCAGATATTGCGCGCTGACTTCCTATTCAACTCCTCCCGTCTTGGCGAGTTTTTTTCCACCCTCCTGCGTCCTTTGAATGCATTTCTTTATATTGATTCCGCCGCGATCATTGTCTTCGGATATTATTAAGAGATCCCAGATATACGAGGTTTGTCTAAAAAGTATCCGACCTTGAATTTTCCTGCATACGGTAATGATGCTAGAGCGGTGCCACTGTGCACAGTGGAAGAAGACAACTTAATGCGCATGCTTGAATTTTTTCTCCGTGTTCGAGTGTGTCAGTCGCTGCCTGCTGGCCGCTGAGTAAGGTGCTGTTATAAGTGTTCGTCGGATTTTTGATTTCTCTCAAGATGACTGAACGAGTTGAGCAAAGATACTGCATCAAATTTTGTCAAAAGCTTGGCGATTCGCAAAGCGAAACAATTCGTAAAATTCAGCAAGTTTTTGGAGACGATGCTATGGGCGTAACACAAGTGAAGGAGTGGTTTAACCGATTCAAAAATGACCGCACATCGGTGGAGAGTGATCAGCGTCTTGGGAGGCCTCAAACCGCTCGGAATGCAGCTGTTGTTGAGAGGGTGGAAAATCTGGTAAAGGGAGATCGTCGTTTGACCGTACGAGAGATTGCCGAAGAGGTTGGGATCAGTAAAGATTCCGCACATGCAATTTTGCGTGATGATTTGAACATGCGCAGAGTGGCTGCAAAATTTGTGCCCAAGCTGCTGTCGGCACAACAAAAAGAACTCCGTCTTGAGATTGCACAGGACCTTCTGGACACTACCAACACTGATCCTCAGTTTCTGAACACCGTGATTACTGGAGATGAGTCATGGGTATACGGGTACGACCCAGAAACAAAAGCACAGTCGTCGCAATGGAAGCATCCCGAGTCTCCAAGGCCGAAAAAAGCGCGACAGGTGCGAAGCAAAATCAAGGTGATGCTAACTGTGTTCTTTGATATCTGTGGAATTGTGCATCACGAATACGCACCGGAAGGACAAACAGTGACAAAAGAGTACTATCAACAAGTTCTACGCCGACTCAGAGATGCAGTTCGGCGCAAAAGACCACACCTCTGGACGACGAAAAACTGGCAGTTGCATCATGACAATGCTCCGGCTCATTCGTCACACCTGATCCAGACTTTCTTGGCGAAACACGGAATTCCAGTCGTCTCCCAACCTCCCTACTCTCCTGATATGGCTCCTTGCGACTTCTGGTTGTTTCCGAAATTGAAGATGCCGTTGAAAGGATCCCGTTTTGAGAGTAGAGAAGAGATAATGCAGAACGCGACAACGGAGATGAACACCATTCCAAAAGAAGCCTTCCAGGAGTGTTTTCGGCAGTGGAAGGATCGGTGGGCTAAGTGTGTGAAGGCGCAAGGGGCCTACTTTGAAGGGGATTAGGGTCCCAATTTCGTCACTTAAGTAATATATTTTTCCTGGCCAAAGGTCGGATACTTTTTAGACAGCCCTCGTACATCGGTGAAAGAAATCGGTAATTAAGATGTGGATGGGTTTTCGGGATCTCGCGCCAAATGAAGCGTTGTCAGATTGGTGGAGCGATATGTGCCTTGTCCGGGAAAAGGTTTGCTGAGGGGTTTGTGTCGGAGAGGGGCGTATTTGTGTGGCACTTGACTTTTCATATTTAAATCGTCGGGGGCTTTTGAGAACTGCGTATAAGAACAAAATCATTGGGGGGAAATATATTTATAAGCCCTGAAACTAAAGTTAATATATACTTAAAGTATTCAGTCTGCATTCACTTATAAAATACTATGTAAATGGTGTTGGAAAGAAATATTATATCATGGAAAATATTTGATTAATATTTTGGGATTGCATCAGTAAAGAAACCTAAAAGTTTTCAATAAAAAAATTGGGATTAAAATAGGGGAATGAAAATTCGTCAGTATTTTTCGTACTACTATCGTCTTAACCCTCCAAGTGGTTTCGACGTGATATCTCGTCCATAAAAATCCGATTAGTTTTGCTAATGACGAGATATTTCGTCATCAAGATATTGCCGATTTTTTTTTATGGTGACGCGACCACGATCTGGTCAGTTTTCTTCTAATGACGAGATATCTTGTCTATCAGCATCTGGTCAGTTATGCTAATGACGAGATACCTCGTCATTAGCATAACTGATCACCAAGATGGTTAATAAATGTATTAATTCCCTGAACGTCACATTTCCGAGCAGTGTAATATTACTTTTACCCCCATACGACTAAATGCCACATATATAATGACTAAATCACCACATCTGCTGGTTGAAATAATAGTAAGAAATAATTGTACTTGGTCAAGAAGTTCAAAAGTAGTTTAAAGTAATGCAGGGAATACTGCAGGTTGCAGAATGGATATATGCGTCTGAACCCCTCAGATGGTTAAAAAGGAGCAACTACGGATCTTACGGTTAAGCTGATTCATTGAGACGTTGTATAGCGACATGAACGGGAATTACGAATAACGGACAGCAGACCCAGGATGAGTGGTTGAAACCAGGAGAGAAAAGTATAAGCAAAATAGCATTCCAGCAATCTTTAAGCAATAACAGATTTATTCCTCGTTTTTGACAGTAAACCTATTTAAACAAAACTAACCTCGATATAGTTAGATCGACCACGATCTATAGGTAGAGGACTATAACCGACCCAGTCTAAAGAAATAAAATCTAATCAAACGCGTCTTCATGCGAATCGCACACACAAGCTAAGCAGTCCAATTCTAAATCACGAATTGCTTGGAAAGTTCCAAATGGCTTCCGTTGTTTACTTTTTTGCATGTCTAAAAGTCAAACTGGTGAGAATGTTCCCAAGTATTGATAATGGCAGATTTATGTGTTAACAGCATAAGACAAGTCTATCTGGTAAACTGAATTTCCTATCTTGTTAAAAGACAGTAAACCCATTTAAACAACGCCGGCCACAATCTAGTTAAGAGATTGCAATTGAGAACCGATGTGTACAATACAAAGAAGTAAAATCCCACATTAAACATTCGCTTCCTCGCACACACAAGCTAAGCAATCCAATTCTAAATTACCCAACTGTCAGGAAAGTTCAAACTGTCCTCCGTGGTCATTCCGCCCTCCCACCACACAAATGCATTTGACATTCCCAGTGGGGAATTCGTCCACTCTCTGCCCGGGAATTATTCCCACTACGCATTAAACTTTACAGTTGATCGGTCCATTGCCTTTTGGTTTCTCACACGTCCCAACGACAAGGGGCTGATCCGACTCTGGAAGGCATTTGGAAGTTTTACCATATTACAGCTTTAATGTCTTTGCTCACGTCACGTTGGGATGCTTGTGTCCTGCTTCTAGTTGGGGTGATAGGTGTTAGCCTTCACAGGATCTTGGTCGCGAGGGGTGATCCTTGGTGTGGGTTGTGCAGGAAATCGAGAATCGATCGGGAGCTGCTTTTCTGATCTGTGATGTATGCACTGGTTGTGATGCTTTTGGGGCTTGGTTACTTGGTCAATGCTGTTCCTGTTTTAAGTAGTTTCGACCTCTTTCAGTGGTATGTGTCATTGCTTGTTCAGTTATAGCCCTTCTGCCATTAAAAAACCAACCAGTGGTATTTTTTGATTCAATATCAAATCCTCTAATGAGGTGATGGAATTTTTTCTGTGTTAACTGAATTTTCGCTTAGATATAAAAATCTCAATTGTGACGTTTCGTAGTATATAAAGTTGAAGTATGTTTTCAACATAGAGAAGGTTGTATTAACTATATGTGTTAAATTCAGTTCCCCACCTAAGAGTGGGATACTATTAATGACTTTAACCCTCCTGGTGGTTGTCTCGACGAGGTATGGCGAGAATGAATTAATATTAAAATTTCTAGTATCAAGTATTATTTAAATTTTAAATTTTCGTGGTATAATTTTAATCTAAAACTTGAAAGGACTCGACCCGGGGTGTTCTTTGTCTTTGAGACACGAAAGCTACATTACCCTAAATTAATATTACAAATTACTGTTTCACGTGTCTTTAGAAGCAATAGAAGAATCAAGGAATTATCTGTTAGAGAATTTGCCTATTGCGATTCAGTTTCAAGCCAAAGGATACGAATCTGTTTCAAAGTTTACACATCTATAAATTTCGAAGGGGAAAATATGTATTTGTTGCTATCTGTACTTAAGGTTGGTTGGTTTGGGGGTTTTATGGCGCAAGGGCCATATTTGGCCATGCTGCGCCAAACACGACATACAATATCAAGTAATAGACACGCAGTGAGTTTTGCTGACACAGAAGAGAGAAATACATCCAGGGAGGAATGCACCGCCTACAACTCGAAGGTTTCTAGCGCAGTGGGCATGCCACTGCGCTAGCAACTAGCCACTGAGCCACGATGTGTGTGAATAGTGGTTCACGACGAATAGTGGTTCAGTCATTCTTTTGTTCTTTTACTTTTCCGAAATATTTTTTCATTTTAAAAGTATCCCTCGAAATCCTTCGACGCGTATTGATCTTTAACACAAGCATATCCCTTGTTCCTGCCGTCCATTTAGATTCCCAGTTGTGATGTGTGTGGCTCTGTACATGAGGAGTCTCGACACATCGTTAGTAAATCCGACCCGCTTGCTGTAATAAAGCCATTTGTTATTGATAAAGGCATCTGTCATAAGGCTATTTGTTATTGATTGCTCGGTTTTCTGACATTTCATATCGCTGTTTCGCTCCGATGCCGGTGGTCCACAGATTGCAGTTTTCTATTTCTAGGTAATGATACAGCGTTCATTCGCCTCCTGGAAAACAGGAGTTACCCGGAAAAATTGAATTCTTCCACCCAAAAGTAGTGGAAAATTATTGTAGGAATGACTCTCCTGTAAAAGCTGTTTTATGACAATCGTTGGCTCGTGTTTTCTGATTTTGAGTTTTAACATATAACCTATATTGCTCGATATATAACTATAATTTATATTCTATTTTGAACCGATTAGTTTAAATGGCATTTGATTAAGTTTTCAATATCCGCGCTATTAATGTCCTCAGAGGCAGATCTCATTTTTGGGGGTGTACGACCAGAGGTAACACTAGTGATCTTTTCTTTCCTCATGGGGTTTATTGTCTTTAGTAAACATGGATGTCTCCCTCCATAGATACCCAAACGATCTTTTTCTAACATCACACTATGTTCCTCAATCCCTCTTCTTTCCCCTTTCACAACTATTTTGACCGACTTGTGTTTGGCGCACCTTTGCCAAATACAGCCCTTCCGCCATAAAACGCCCAAAAACAATCAACCCGCTATTTAATTCCGTCCGAGACCTTTTAGAAGATATTAATATCACCAACACGATGTGGCAAATCTTATTCTACTGGCGGCGGACCGTGTTTTCCGTAGATTCCGAATCCAAATTCCGAAAAACGAGTGCCTTATTGATATTGATTGTTTACCGCCATTTAGATTAAACGCCGAAGTAGCGATAAACTACATTTTAAGATAACCCCGATTAGTATCATTAAGAGCATTTGGGTAGCAGTTAATAAAATCTCCGTTTTACGTCCTCATTTCTTTGTTTTCGCTGAAAATCCCTCTCACATTGCCCGAACAGAAGTCCTCCAATAGATGGGTTTCAATTAATCTTCGTACATCCAAAACTTTCAATAAGTATAAGTAATTCAGCTGAAAAACGGTGTCGCCACCTTGCATGTGCCCTCCGCCGAACGCAGGCAAAGGGGTTGATCGAGCAATTTTCAGCCCATCACCGGTGGCTATCTAATAACTCTGGTCATTTCCCGAAATTCCAATTTAATTCCGAGGCGACGTGTAATTGAGTTCAGGAGTGGCGTGATGCACACAACTTTCTTGCCGGAGTTGCCCGAGCCGGGATAAAAGTTTGTTTTCCCGTAACTATTGCCATTAATTTAAGCGGGAAAGCGAAGTGAGATGAGTGCTTTTCGAGGAGGGTAAAAGTGCTGCGCGGTATATCCTCGCGAGTTGATGTTTCTCTGTACGAATCGCGGAATTCTCTCCGTGCGGTTTGAGACACGGCAGGTGGAGTTTTCAATTTGCAAATTCGTTGAGAGGCGATATTGCGGGGTCTGGTTTGTTTCGAGGGGTCAGTTCTGGCGTTTGCCCCGTCTTCCAATTATAAGAGTTCGCGATTCGACGCGGTTTTGTAATTATTGTGGATTGCGCGAGTTTGGGTTGTGGGATTGGATGTTGTTCCTCTTTGCTTTGGGGAACGGCGGTGGAGTCTGACCACTTGAAAAATACTCATTGCTCTCGTGTTAGGGTGGTGAGACGTCTGGCATCCCACCTCCTTGCTTAGGCCAGGTAGAAATATCACGCGTAAAACCTTTCCCATTTAGTTCAGCTTAAGTTAATTTTGTATTCACGTCGCACTGGAGCAACACAACGCGTTATTGGGGATGGTCCTGGATCAATGTCGAAGGGAAAGATACGAGGACCAATACCTCGTCATTTGAATCACGGTCAATTGATGAGCTGAGTTGGCATCCCACTCTCCAAACTTCCGTATTTAGTGAACTTGATGATCGAGGCCAAATATTTGAGAAAATTTTCCAAGGGATGCCAAATTCGAAGCTATGGCCACATTGGAAACCCATTGGAATTTGACTGCTAGATTGATTGTCACAAAAAAGCTTTTTAATTTAAGTTTTAAAATTTAAAATTCTTGTCGAGATCTTTCAACGTCTGTTTCATACTTAATCAACACATTTTGTGCCTTATCCGATTCACTGTTTTTGTATCTGAGCAACTAAAATTGCTATTAAAATAGGGTTTAAAAAGAGACTTATTTTGCTATTGTTTTTAAAAATTTTTGCTATTATTTTAATAGGGCTTTGGCTGTGGTACCCCTAAACTATTAGGTTCTTGGTAAAAAAATGGAAATTATGAGCATTTTGATTGTGTTATATCTTTCAAACAAATTACAATATGGCAAGGCACTTTCATCATCATAAAAAATAAGCATTTAGTGCCTCAGTAGGTAGGTATTTTAATTAACGTCACACTGGAGCAACACAACGGACTATTGGTGACTGTCCGTGATCAATCCCAAAGGGAAAGCCCGAGGACAACACCGTGTAATTTTGAACCACGGTCATTCCATTTAGTGCCTCGGAAAAAATTCTTACTTGCATTCTGTTTTCTAACTGGCATTTAAATCATCTCAAATCACATGGAACATTTAGAACATGTCAAGCTTTTCATGATTAAACAGACCTTCGCTGTTGTATGTGTGTTGCAGAGAACATATGCAAACTGTTGACAACACAATATATTTTTGCTAACTTTGGAAGCGCACAAGAACAAGACTTCGAAAATTCAGTACTACACCAGCATTGAAACTGACCAAAATTAAAAATATCGCGTCACGCTATTTAAGGATGAGGTGTTTCTGACTGTTTTTTAAATAGTGGATTGATCTACAAAATATAAAACTATTTTTTTTCTCATGTCATATTTTTTGTAATTGAATTTAAAAATATATCTTGACGGGAAGTGAATTTAAATATTTTCCATCTTTTAATTTCTCATTTATGCTGTTAATCGACAGGTTTTTAAATCGTTATTCATTTTTATGTCAAATCTTTTTAACTTTTAAAATGCTTCGGAAATTTTAGACACCACAGAATCCCTTTTATGTTGATTTTAACCTTCATGTATTTTTTATTTTTAAATTTTATTTCTACGTTTTTAGTTGCTTGGCAGTAGCAAATTAAAAAAAAACCCGACTTAAAGGCGCTGTCATTTGATTCAAGAGAGAATTGGCAGTTAGGAATTTGAAAAACAAAGCTACGGGCGATACATTTTCTCGCATTTCACATCAAGTTACGCAGTTTGCAAGGGAGTAGTTACGTTTCGGAAATAAAGAAACGCGTTCTTTTTCTCGTAACCCGTATCAAGTTATTTTTATTTGATCCAACAGAGCATTGACTTCTCGGAAATTAAAAAACAAACCGACGAGCTTAACATTTTTTTCCTGTCTTGTCGTATTACGTTGCTTTGAAAGGGACGTTTGCAAAATTAAAAACAGCTACGAATGTAAAATATCCTTTTTACGTCAGGTTATTTCGATTTAATTCATTTGAGCAGTGTTTTCCAAATGGGGGAGGGACACTATTTATACTCCTCTCCGATCGCCCTGTGCATTCCACCACAACACTTCAGATGCACTTTAAATATAACCCCCGCCTTTTCTACCAATAAATTTTCTTAAAAGATTCTCTAATCCAATATTCCGTCCGCAGGGGCACATCTTCTTTAGGTGTGTACGGGCCTCACGAACGCGAGGTACTCTAGTCATCTTTTCTTTTCCCTTGGGGTTTACTGTCTTTAGTAAACATGGGTCCCGCGCTTTCGGAATACCCAAGCGATCTTTCTTTGCTTTCATCCCATTATTCTATTCCCAATCCTTCTGTTTTTCCTTTGTTGACAGTTTTTACTTGAAGTTGGCTATCTCTTGTTTGGCGCATATTGGCCAAATATGGCCCTTGTGGCCTAAAATTCCAAAGCAACCAACCGAAACTAAACCATTGATAGGAAATAAATCTTACAATGTAAACAGCTTCACCGTCCTTAAGGCACACCGGTTTAAAATCGCTGTTATAAGACATTTAATTCTGAACCAAACTTTTTACGTTATTCTAATTACAAAACTTTGGCTGTGTGTGAAAAATCTCCACAGCAGACACAATTAACGTCCTAAACAAATAAACGCCTCGTTTCTAGTAAGTTAATGGACAATGACCTGCCTCCTCCTATTAAAGCGTAGAGTCGGCCATTAGTTTGACTAACGAGATGAACATCCAGTAGTACTCATAATTATTTAAACGGATATTACTTGAAATTATTTGTGAAGACACTTGTTCAAAACCAAACCGTTGAAATGAAATAAACCCTACACAATGTAAATAGCTTCACCAACCGTAAGGCACACTTGTTGAAAATCGCTCTTCTAAGACATCGAATTCTGAACGTAACTTTTTACGTCATTCTAATTACAAAACTTTTTGTGTATGAAAAACCTCCATCCCAGTCACAATTCAAGCCTTAAACAAACAAATGCCTCGTTTTCAGAAAGGGAATGGACAATGGCCGGCCTCCTTCAATTAAAGCGCGAAGTCGGCCATTAGTTTGACTAACGAGATGAACATCCTTTCGTCTTTATGCTTCCTTCCATTCTCATTCGGGGGCCATTATTGCAGGCAGATGCTCCAGAGGTGGTTCCCAGCTCCCCGTCCGTTCAACCCTTTGGGTACGGCCGGCCGGCCGTTCCTGATTGCTATCGCGCGTATTGTTTTTCTTTTCGAATCTGCTCTTGGATTGTTGCCCTTCGTTGCTAATGTTGGGGTTGGTCCTCATCAAGTGGAAAAGCGTCCATTTTTTGGACGGGTGGGTTTTTTTTCTTCTGGCTTTTGCTTGGCGGAGGTTTGTTTTCGATTGGGGTTGCGAAGTTTTACGCATTTTATGTGAAAACATGAGTTATTTCCCGTGTGCTTTTTATTTCAATGTTTTAGGACGAGTGGACACAACTTTCGTTTATCCAGAGGATTATGATTAGAATACTGGTTAAAGCCGCCAATCTGGTAGTTGTGTAAGTATAGGCCTGCTGCATAACTATATCTGATATACTTCTGCCAGCTTACTTGTCTGGGGTCTGTCCAGGGAGGATTCGTATTTTTATCCTTTGCTCGTCTCGGACTTTTTGTAGGTGCATTAACTCAGACTTGGTCTAGCTTGTATAAACAAAAATTGATTTTTTTATTTGATTCATATCGCTTGGATTGTTTTTCTTTCGGAATCTGCTCTTGGATTGTTGCCCTACGCTGCTAATGTTAGGGTTGGTCCTCATCAAGTTGAAAAGCGTCCACTTTTTGGATGGGTGGTTCTTTTTCTTCTGGCTTTTGCTTACCGGAGGTTTGTTTTCGATTGGTGTATTGCGGAGTGGTACGCATTTTATGTGAAAACATGGTTTGAATTTGCGTTTCAATCACTATTGCGAGTGTTTTTTATTTCAATGCTCTAGGTAGGTAGTTGAATTAACGTCACACTGGAGCAACACAACTGGCTATTTCCAATATTTTTAAGACCATTAGAACTCAACTTTAGTTTCTCCTACAGATTGAAATGCTGATTAAAGCCACCCACCTGCTATAGTTGATTGTTATGTAGCAGGCCTCTTTCGACCACCTCTTTGCTTGGGGGCGACCCAGGGAGGATATGTATTTTTGATTCTTTTCTCACCTTGAACTTCTTGAAGGTGTATGAACTCAGGCTTGGTCTAGTTTGTCTAGACAAAGTGGGATAAGAAACAACGTGGTATAGTGATCATAGCGTTTTCCCGCCACCCGATAGGTCTCGTGTTCGATTATCGGCTTTAGCAGTAAGTGGTTGCAACGAAATAATATGTATATTTTTATGATCGCTTTGATTGATTTTTTTAAATCGATTGTTATCGATCGTATTGTTTTTCTTTCGGAATCGTTCTTGGATTGTTTCCCTTTGCTGCTAATGTAGGGGTTGGTCTCATGAAGGTCGAAAAGCGTATGCTTTTTATACGGGTGGGGTTTTCTTTTTCGTCTTGTGCCTGGTAGTGTCCTGGCGGAGGTTTGTTTTCGTTTGGAGAGGCGTTGTACGCATTTAATGTGAAAACGTGAGTTACACTTTAGCTCTTACCTGTCTGTGGCAGGCCTTTTGTTTCTATGTGCTCGCACGAGCCGAACATGACTTACGTGACCAAATAAAAGCTTGAAGTGGAAGCGATGTGCTAGCGATTTCATGGATTTCTTCGGGTGACTATAGCTGATTCGCAACCAGAGCGCAGGCGGGTGAGATCTTGTTCTGTGAACTTTCTATATCTTTTGAAAGATCATAGGATACAAAAGAATTGTGTTGGAAACTGAATGGAATGAGACTAGTGCGACTCCGACGAGAAGGCAGTCGACCTTGAGTAAGTTGATTTTTGAAAAGGGGTGAAAGCTGGTCAGAAGGCTCCCTTGCGCCAAAGTATGAACGGCGATAGCCGTGACTGGTTTCTCCCCGCTGTCGTTTCTATCGCTTTCGGCATCAACGATAAACTTAGAACTAGAATATGCGCTATAGATTCCGTTTGTGGAAGGGCGTTTGACCTCGCGCCATGGAAACCCCAACATCCAATCCAATCCGTTTGTAGAAGCGCTTTGTTTACGTTTCAACCTATCACTTATTTTAAAGAGTACACTCGTTTAAAACCAGACTATAGTGATCTTGGTGCCATTGTAAAGAAAGATTCTAGTGGAAGAATGCGATCAGTCAATGGCATGTCTGCTCATAAACAAGTTGGGCGAGCTGACATAAAATTGGCTACCCGAATAATTGAAAATCGCGATAAACAGAATAATGCTCTGGCAAACAAACGAGAAAAAATAAGAGTTTGATGTAAAAGGTTTTCTTTTTTTTTTTGCTTCGAAAAATCCTCTTTGAAAATAATGATTGGAAGATTGATTAAGCCCTAAGCAACGCCGTATCGGTACTTTTCTTTATAGGTGAGAGCTAAAGAACTGTCGCACTTCAATTCAGGGGAAATTCGTCTATCTCAGTTTTTTTGTCGGCGCTGCTCAGTTACGGCAAATTAACTTCTACATAACAAGATTGATTTTTTGTTTCTTGTATAGATTTTTCTTCGTTCCCAGGTATATCACCAGAGAGAGAGAGAGAGAGAAGTTGAAAAATATTTTTTTCTTTAGCCTGAAAGAATGAACGTAACAATTTTGCTGCAAATAGATTGTTTAAACTGTTTAATTCTTTTTCGGAGGTTGATATATTGTAACGTCTTGTGTCCATTTCTGAGTCATGTCTTGGCGCAGCTTGTCTGTTTTTGGACCTTGCACCATAAAACTCGAACATGCAATCCTGAGTCAGATGCTGCCGCGTGCATTTTGCTCAGCTTTAGCGATGTCGATTATTTTCTCGTAAAGCTATTCTTCAGAATGGTAATTAGGTGCGAGTTGAACGTTCAGACAGTTATACGTCTGTACGTTCAGGTTCCATTACTTAAATTTCATGCCCTTAAAATGTCCTGTTGTCTAGATAGTGTGGTGTTGGTTGTTTTTCCAGCAGTGTTAATTTCACAAATTTGTTTTATTTTAGTTTTTTTGTGATGAGTACAAATATTACAAAAGCATTAGCATCAGTAAGAGTTATTGGTGGTTTGTTCAGCATTTTATTCTCTGGCTTCCTTTGCCAATTGATCTGCAGCTTCATTTCCTTTAATGTCCACACTTGTTTTAAAGACATAAATACAATAAGTGATCAGCTTCAATGAAGTCTTATTGTATATCTTATCTAACTGTATTTGTGTATGTCTCGTTACTTGCAATTGTTTGGATCATATATTTTTTATTTACATAATTACATATTAACATAATTACATAAATAACAAATTAAATATTGCCCAAACTGTTACCTGTAAAATGAACCCTCTGTAAGCGTTGCTTTCTGCAGTTTCATTTATTTCCAAAAATTCATTCAGCAGTGTGAAAATTGAATTAAAGCACTTTTTGAACGTGTGAAATTCATACATAGCTTAAGATGTTTTGAACGTGTGAAATTTATATATAGCTTAAGATGTTTTGTTTGTGTTAATTTGTTTTTCAAAAGTATTATTTTCTCTGGGATATTTACAGAAAGCTGTGCTGGAGAATCGAGTTGTCATTTTCGCAAATCTTTAAATTGTATAGGTGGTACGAAAAGCAAGTAAATTTAACTCAGAGATAAAATGAGACTGAACAAAAACAGCTGCTTAAATTCTCGTGGTAGTCGAATTTAAGTCGCACTGAACAACGGGCTATTGGTGACGGCCTTGGATCAATCTCGAGGGGAAAGATCCAAAGACACAGCTCGTCATTTTGAACCACGGCCAGATGACGAGGTCAACACCTGAGCTGTGTGTGGCGCTCCACTCTCCAAACTTCCACACCACGCCAACGTGAGGACATTTGAGGCCACGATAGATTTAACCTGCACCAACCCGCACGTACACGGTGATCTTTGTTTGAACCGAGTTTCGAACTCGCAACCCTTCAGCTGCTAACCCACGACTCCACCAACTGGGCTACAGCGGGTCCCGTTTTAACTCTAAAAAGATGTTAAACGATCCTTAAAATTACTAAAACGGGCCAAATGCACCATGTGGGTGTAAGTTCCATCGACTAGTGTTACCGATTATTTAAATACTAATCAACTAAAATGTTGACTTTTAATAATGGTACTAAATTGAAAGACTGAAAAACACCGATAAAAAGTACAAATTTAGTCATTTTTTTTCTAGTAAAGGTGAAATCAACCGGGAAGCGAAACTTTGTATAATTTTCACGCTTCTAAATTCGTAGATACACTAAGTTTTCCAAATTTATGCTAAGTGATAGATAACGTACTTAAGTTTGATGCTTTCACATTTTCCTGTTATTTTATGTACTAACTGACTTTCTCTTTCTTTTAGGTAAGGACTTTTTGTTACTGTATGTGGTGATTGATTTTAGAATGTGAGTAATAATTTTGACATATACTCTTTTCCTTGATCTAATTTTTCATGGAAGTGCAAAAATATTTTTTTCGCTGTCGTTTTTTATATTGTATGAAACACGTAATATATTACAAATTGCAACGAGGTAGGGGCATTTAAAAGTAAACATTTACTCTTTGATATCACGCAACTAGTGTTGGTTGCTCAATATTAAAAAAAGTTTATCTTTTGTTTTCGTAACGTTTATCGTTCGCTTTGTTGCATCCGTTATATTAAGAAACTTAATTTGATTTGTGTAGCCCCAGTAACAACTTATAAATTATTGATATTAAATTTATTAGATACCAGTAATGTTTATGAAAACTGGCGAATTTAAACACACATCTATGTATATTAATCACCAACTCAATTAAATAGTGTACGCTTTAAAGTCCTCCACCCCATTAATTATCATACGAACTTATCAATAGGTACCGAATTCTGTCGATGAAGTCTTAGGGTTCCTTCACATCAACTGAATCCAGGTCAGTCCGAATAAATTTGGTACCGAAAAATTTGATTTCGAAAAATCCGAAAAATTTTGTACATTGGCGAAATGGCGAGACTTGGAACAGCATGCCGAAAACTTTGTCACTTTGCTGTCAAGACGTCCAATGAACAAAAAAACCCAATATGTTTTGTATCAAAAATTGTTTTGACGAGTTTATTTAAATGTCAAACACTGCACTTTGGCCACTTTTTATTTACCCTATTCGTATACTAATTTGTCCTCAGGCACACATCTTTAGGCGTGTACTAGCATCACAACCCCGAGGTGAGTCCTCCCCTAGTGAACTGTCCTCCTTTCTGTTTTGCCTTTGGGTCTACCCTTCTGCTTTTTGTTTTGCTTTCTTTTCCTCCCGCGTTGTTAACTTCTGTTTGGCAGTTTAGCCAAATATGACCATTGCACCATAAAACCCGATACCAACCAATCGTTTACGAATTCAAGAATGTACCCCTCGGGGTTACGTCTTTTGGTGTGTACGGCTTCACGAACCCGAGGTACCCTAGGGATCTATTCTTTACCCATGGGGTTTACTGCCTCTTGTAAACATGGGGATCATGACCCCAAGATGTCCAAGCGATCTTTCTTCTCAATCCTTTCTTTCTCGTCATCTGACCGCGGTTCAAAATTACGTTGTGTTGTCCTAGGATCTTTTCCTTTGGGATTGATCCCGGACCGTCGCCAATAGCCCGTTGTGTTGCTCCAGTGCGACGTTAATTAAAATACCTATTTACCATCCTTTCTTTCCACAATTTCTTGACATTGTCTTGTGTTTGGCGCAGCTTGGTCAAATTTGCGTCATAAAAACCCAAAGCCAACGAACCCTAAAATACGAATGGAAATCTCTTTTGAAAGCACAAGTAACAATCACATCCAACTACAGATGGAAGCGAATTCCCGAATTCAATGAAAGTCTCACAAAAACTCAGATCCCCTTAAGAAATGCGGTTCCCTAAATTAAAACTCATATCCGAGACGAATCCCAAGAAAACAAAATTGAATAAATACCGATCCTTCAAATTAAATATCTTCCCAGCATCGAGAAAGGGCCGTCCTTCCCGTACCAGGTGTAAGTGTTCATCCTTTCATCTCAACACACACGCAGACAGAGGAAAAGGGGACTTCAATTAAGTGGAATAGAAGGGGGAAGAGAAGGCTTTGCGCGTCCAGAGGTAATCATGAAAAGGAGGGATGATGTTCTTTTATTCTTTTCATTTTACTCCCCCTTTAATTTTTCCCAAACGAAAAGTTTCCTTCTTCTCTTTTAAATATTTAATCCGTTTTGCCAAAGCGAGCTTGAAAAATGAGGGATTCTCTTTAAGGCCATTTAAGGAGTTTTCGACGTTCCGATGTAATGAGATACGGTAAAGGAGGAAAAGAAGTGTGTCCATCCCTTCCCCCAGAAAGCCGAACGTGAGGTCTTTTAATGATTTGAAAGTGTATTCCCATTTTGGAAAAAAAGCCTTTTCGCCATTGGGGTTGGGATGTGGCTCCGAAGGGACGATTGTTTAGTTTGTTGGTGAACAAGCAGCAGTGACCACATCAGATTATGGAAACATGGACTCCAAAATAAAACTTACCGTAGAACCTTGATTGTACGAGGTAATATAAACCGGAGCCACCTTCGAAAACTAAATAAAGCGGACGTAGTAACACAAAACAGCCTATGCGAAAATACAGAAAACATTGACTACTACGTGTTACTACTACTGCTACTGAAAGATCATAGAGCAAGGATTAAGGATAGTCGGTGCTCGGATTTGTATCACAGTATGATTTATTGTGATCATTTTACTGAGCCACTCTCACGTCGTGATAGGCAGCATTCTGTCAACAAAACGAGACCAGTCAGGACTAAAGTGCACACACTCGTGCTTGAAGTTCGAGTGCCTTAACCCCCACCTGCCATACCCCTTCTCCAAGTCCAGCGAAACTTAGCATGCTCTTACAAACTCACATTTGTTATGTTCAGCTTCAAGCAAGTACTTCACAGGATGTAGAGCGTCTTCGGCCCAGGTTTTCCCAACCACTCCAAAACCTTTTTCACACCTTTTCAAAAATCGACTGTCCCAAGGTTGACTTTCTTCTCTCACGATAGCTTGACAGAAAAAGCTTCTCAGAGAGATTCGCTGATCAAATTGATTATTTCCAAAACAATTTCACTTTTGAACAAACACTTCTCCCTCCACGTTGTGTTCCCAAAACAAAACCCCATTTATTATCAAGGGAACTTAGCCAAACAATGCTTGTTTCCACAAGCTACGTTTTAATCACCTTCACCTTTCCGTGAGAAGCGAGCATTTAGCATTCGAAACCCAGAGCACCATTAATGGTTAAGCCGCGTGCACACGGTTTGCAGGAAGATGCAGGAAAATCCCCCCAAAACCAAAAGTGATCGGGGCGGGATGCGGAAATTAATATAGAAATCTCCATCCCGTCTCGAAGCACTGCGCCATCAGAGATGGGTACTATTAAGTAAAAGGTCCTCCGCGATACACTATCGAACATGCGATAATCGCATTAGCCTCCGAATCGATTACCTTGTGGGAATCGATGTGGAGTTTTGCTATTACGGACACCGCCGGAGCTATTTAGTTGTTTGTGAGATGCTAAAGGTTTTAATCGATTGTAATGTGTCTATTAGGGATGGTATGGTGGGTGTTTTAAGCATTAGATTGAATCTGTTCTGATTTATGACCTTGCTTCGAGTGATACTTAGCGAGAAAATCTATGGATGCACCAACGATGCCTTTTTCTTGTGTGCTGGACAATGTGCAGAGTAGAAAGTGAAAGATTGACTGTTTTGCAGCTGTTGGGATGGAATTTTTTTTTATGGTGTTAGCAATTTTATGTTAATTAGGGGATTTTTCGATGATACTGATAGATTGGATTTTCTGATGTTTTTTTTCTAGTTACGAGAAAGATTGGAACGATGCCAGTTTTTCTTTTAATCCATTAAATAATCCGGTTACTTATTATAAAGACGAAAAGCAGTCGACTTGGGGTAGTCTATTTTTACAAAGGTGTGAATACCCGTTACCTCCAGTCCCCTAATGTAGCTAATAGACTCGTTCAAAACCACATGACTCGACTGCCAATTTGTGGGAACAGGACCATAGCTTTTGTGAGATTTTTCAATGTAAACGTAAACAAATCACATGTTGGTTGGTTTTTATGACGTAAGGGCCATATAGTTGGCCGAAATGTGCTAAACACAAAATTGACAATGTCAAGTAATTGTGAAAAGAAAGGATGGAGAGAAAGAAGATCGCTTGTGCATCCTAGGGTCGCGATCCCAATGTTTACCAAAGGCAGTAATCCCCACTGGGATACCTCGACATGACTCGTTATTAAACCCAACCCAAGCATTTGTTGATCCATGTTCTGGGAGTAGCATTGAAAAGAAAATTTTAATTTAACTGAAAAAAATGACAGAAAATGAGAAACTGGTCCCAAACAACAAATGCCCTCGTGAGAAAAAAGGCCACCAAAATTCAAACATCAACGTTGTCCCTAATCTTTACATTATATGTTTATCACATTCACGTAAACAAAACAAAGTAAAACATTTTGGCAACTGATCAAAAGTGCTTAGGTGCGAATGACACCTGACTTTCCGACTCCAAATTTCCAACACCAAAAAAAACTTCCTGATCTCCAGCTCTCTAAAAATCACCAGTTGTGACCTAACTCTCATCAAACCTTCTTTCGCGCATCTTTTATAAGTCGGTAAATCTTTTTCCTTTCGAGAAAGAGCCTTTTATTTATTTTTTTATTCGTACCGTAGCTAAGGCTATGCCATTGATCCGATGTAAGGGAGGGGGTGTAGGGTTGTTGACAGGCCAATGATAATTGGGGTATAATAAGAGAGGCAGGTGCAGAAAGCTGGCAAAAAAATGGCGAGCTCTCTAATTGGTTCGTCTATAAATGTAATTCTTTCTTCGGAGAGTTCTCTACAGGGAGGGGAAGCAGGTTGTCGGGGATTAAGATTCGAAAAAAGGAATCCCCGGCCATTTCTTGCATCGCGCTCTTTCTTAAGGTTTCTTCCATTTCTTTTCTCTGGTGCCAATGTATCAGGTTTTCACTCATTGACACGTGTAATTCTTTTGCGAACATGGTTTGATGGTGAGACGAGAGTGTAATCTCTACTTGCACCATGTATTTTATGCCTGGAATTTTTATTTTTGCCCTTTGAAATGTCTCAAAATTCATTTCTGTCAATCGCTGACTGTGTTTGCCTTTTTTTTTTCAGTTCGGCTTTATGCTGGTTTTGAATACCTCTGTTCTTGGCAATTTTCCTTGAGTTAGAGTTCGTCGGCGATGCTGAGAACTTGTTTTTGTCTTGTTCTCTCCTCATCGTACGGGTCGTTATTACGTAGGGCAGATGGCGGTATTATTTCCTTCATTAATCATGCTTAATGTGCGGCTGGCTTTAATGAAATAAAATAAGTATGTGTTATGGAGGTGCAATGATGGGCTAATGGCGGAACGAGTGAGGCATGCGCAGGACTTCCGGCCTTGAGCTGACGTCACGTCAACTGTTCTCATTTCCACAGAGACGATGGCTCAGTGAGTTTGCCCAATGTGCTAGCAACCTGCGAGTTTTAAACAACGCAGATTCGATTCCTCTTTCAGTGTATTTCTTCTCTTCTGTGTCAGCAAATCTCCTTATGTGTGTATCTATTTAGTTTGGCGCAAATTGACGTAATATGGCTCTTACGCCATAAAACACAACCCAACTAACTACAAACTCATACTTCTCGACCGAGTTTTTGGATCCATTCGTTTTCCGACCTGGCTCAGTGGGTTTGGCCACTGCGCTAGTAGCCTGCGAACTATAGGCGGCGCAGGGAAAATTCCTGTAATTTACTTCGTGTATTTCTCTCTTCTGTGTCAGATAAACTTTCGTTGTGTGTGTATGTCTATTACTTGATGTCTGACTTGTGTTTGGCGCAGTTTGACCAAATACAACACAACCGTTGAACCGTTTATTCTTTGCCTTCTGACAACCCATTCTCTTTAAAAAGGGGCATAAAATTCGAAATGCATGCCATAGTCATTACACAGTGAGTTTACACACATTCCAAGAACAAATTGGGTGCAGCTTGTCCGCTTTTGGTCCTTGCGCCATAAAACCATGACATCCAATCCAAGAACAAAATGAATTTTAAATTGCACTCAAGTAAAACATTTTGGCAGCTGAAGGGAAATATTCAGATTCCATTGGCGCCTGACTTTCTTCTAATTTAACCGACCAACTCTCCGACGAGATATCGTACATCAAGATCTGACCAATTTTGCCAATGACGAGATATCTCGTCATCAAAATATTGCCGATTTTTTATGTTGACGAGATCAAGATCTGGTCAGTTTTCTTCTCTCGACAGGATACGACGATATCTTTCTGGACGAAATATCTCTTCCATCAAGATTGGTCAACCTTGTCGAGACAAACACCAGGAGGATTAAGATGCTGTCTTCCCGAATACCACTGCGGTATAAAATTTCGTTTCTAATTCCCATTGTTCCACCTATTATTAAAAAACCAACCAATCAAAGAAAGCAATATCATTACGACGGCCCTTTTTTATTATTGAATCGATTCCACTTCATTCCAATGCACCATCTCTCCTTTCACTGGTATCGATCCCAAAAAACTAAAGCCCCTTAATTGCTATTTTGGTAACAAGAGGGACTTCCTAATGGATGTTTAAGTATATAATTCATTTAGAGACGAACGGCCGATGCGCACCACAACACGGACATTAGCTTCCTTTTTCTCTTTTCTTGGAGATCGCGTCCACCGTCTTGGCGGACCGGATGCCATATCGCCGTAATTGCTTTTGATCAGGATTGATGAATTGCATAAATTAAAAACGACTGGAGATCTGCGTTTTTGTTGCTTCCCAATCCGAAGCGGACTTTTCTGTCTGTCGCCATTAATGGAGGCTTATTATTAACTGGAGACAAATGAACAATTGACAGCGATGGATGCTTTAATCGGATGGCGAGTCGGTGTTTTTTTGTGTTTAGTTTGTATTAATGGTTTGTGAAGATTAATACGAGCGCTCTCGATTGAGTTTTCCGGGTTTTGTTACATAGTTGCGAAGTATTAGGGCTGAGGACCATTCATTACATTGCATCGAT
The DNA here is from genome assembly GCA_933210815.1 of Meta bourneti. Lineage (NCBI taxonomy): Eukaryota > Metazoa > Arthropoda > Arachnida > Araneae > Tetragnathidae > Meta > Meta bourneti. The sequence goes on from OW119931.1 coordinate 16,544,771, forward strand.
TATTTTTGGGATTGGAGAGCTTGACCACCATTACAATGATTAATCTTCGATATAGTTGCGTATATAGCAGGGCAACGGATCTCAACCAGAAAGTACTTTTCGGTAGATTGCAGTAGTAAGCTTTGCTACAAGAACATAAATTTTAGTTTCCAAATCCTCTCTGTACACCCTAGGTCTCGGTATGTAATGTTAATGGCGTGTAAAGATTAATATGAGCGCTCGATTGAGTTTTCCAGGTTTTATTACGTAGTTTAGTGTCGTTGCGAAGTATTAGCGTTGGGACATGCATTCCATGGTCTCAAACTATTGCTGAGAGTTTAACCACCCCACTACAATGATTAATCTTTAATACAGTTGCGTATACAGTAGGGCAACGGATCTCAACCAGAAAGCACTTTTTGATAGATTGAAGTTGTAAGCTCTTTTACAAGGTTATAATGAGAACACAAATTTCAATTTTCAAACCCTTTGTACGCCTTAGATCTCGGTCAATATAATGTCATGGTCAATGTAATATTAATGGTTTGTAAGGATTAATATTCTATTGAGGTTTTGGGATTTTGTTACTTGGTTGTGTGTCGTTACAAAGTAATAGGGCTGAGGACATTCATTACATCGCGACGATTATTGTTGGTATTGTGGAGAGCTTCCACTGCAATTATTAATCTTCAATATAATTTCGTATATAGCAAGGTAACGATCTCAACCAAAAAGTACTTTTTGGTAGATTGAAGGTGCAAGCTCTGTTGCAAGAACAAATTTCAATTTGCAAACCCTATCTCTGTACGCCGTAGGTCTCTATATATAATATTAATAATTTGTAAAGGTTAATATGTTCGCACGATTAGTTTTCCCGGTTTTGTTATGCAGTTTTGTGTTGCAAAGTATTATCTCAGCTCATTCATTATTTGCATCGATTATTATTGAGATTGTAGGGAACTCAATCACCAACCCACAATAGTTAATCTTCAATATATTTGCTTATGTAGCAGGGCAGCTTTCCATCACCAAAAAGTACTTTTCAGTCGATTGAAAGTTTCCGCTACAATAATTAACCATCTGTGTAGAAGTTTAGCAATGCAACAGATAACCAAAAAGTACTTTGAAAAATTGCAGACTTAAACTTTACTAAAAGTTTATAGTACAAATTTCAATTTCCAAAGTTGTAGGTCCCCGTCTAATTAGCCCCAGTGAAATAAAAAATAACTGTAAATGATCAAACGATGTGGCCTGTAGGTTGTAGGAGGCTTGGGTTCGATCCCCAGACGTTATCATATTTTTAAGGTTTCGAAGTTGCTACGACCACTTGACCCATGCGATATTAGCCCTTTTCTCTTGTTTGCAACAATGTCTTGGTGGCCCCAATGCCATATCTCCATAATTGCTTTTGATGGGATTGATGGATTGCATAAATTTAAAACGCCAGGAGGTCTTTTTATTGTTTTCCAATTCTAAGCGAACTTTTTTGTCTTACGAAGTAGGATGCCAACTCAGGTATTGACCTCGTCATTTTACCGTGGTTCAAATTTACGAGGTGTTGTCCCGTACTGCCGCCAATAACCCATTGTGTTTGTTGCTCCAGTGCGATGCAAATTCAACTCCTACCTGTCTGTTGCGATTAATGGAGGCTTATTCGTGAAATGGAGACAAATGAATTTTTGACAGCAATGGGGTCAGGGATACTTTAATCGGATGGTTAAATTGGGGTTTTTTTTGTGGTTTGGTTTATATGTTAATGGTTTGTGAAGATTAATATGAGCGTTCGTTTTTTTCCTAGTTTTGTTACGTGGTTTTGTGCCGTTGCGAAGTATTGTTCCAGTGTACTCAGTGAGATGCATTCTCATTCATCAACTTACAAGTGAAACACACTAAGTCAAAATTTTCAAGATACTGAGTATTTTATCTTTTCTAGACCAGAATGTAGTGATCTTTAGACTGGTGATTCTTTTTTTTTCTCAAAGTCATTTTCCTTACATGAGGGTTAGATTTCTTCTTGAGAAAGACTGCGAATTTAGTGAGAATTTTTTACCCTTCGTTTTCTCATAACTGTTTGTTGACTTAATGTATTTAACTTATGGGCAGACTTTGTAATATATACTCGTCAAAAAATTAGTTTTCAAGAAACTTTTTTCAACAAAATTTATTTGATAGATCAACGAATTTGGCCCAAACTGTGAGAAAGATCAATAGTTTACTCCCAACTCTTGATGTTTTCTTTGACAATTTAACAGTTTTTAACAATTTTATAACTTTAAGATTTGAAAACTGAGATTTTATCTGTTTTCTCATGATTGTATGTTTCGATCGTGATTTTCTTTTTTCCCTTCTGTCTTTTGTTTTGTGTAATTTTCGCATTGTGCTCTAGTAGTTTATGCTGCTGTATAATTATACTGTTTTGTTTCACTGTTTGCCTGCTGGTATGTTCTGTGATTCTCAGTTTTTCTCGCTGTTTATGCTGTAAAATTAATCTATTCGATAGTGTAAGTAAATTAGCGCTGAAACTACGTTGCAACCATTATTGTTGAGGTTGTAGGGAACTTACCACCATTACCATAATTAACTTTCAATGCAGTGGTAAATATAGTATTGTAATATATCTCAAACAAGAACATTTTGGCAGAATAAAGTGGCACTGAACTATGAGGTTAATAATGAACAGAAATTTCAATTTCCAAACCCCATCTGTAAGCCGTAGGTGAAGCAAAAGATGACCGTACCAAATGATCAAACGAGATGGCCTGTACGTTGTCTGAGGTTTGGTTTCGATCCCCAAACTTTATCATGCTTTTTAATGTTCCTAAGTTAATTGAATAAGTAATCATAATTCTGAATTGCCATGACCGTGTTCCGACCCTTTCTCTTGAAGTAAGCAGTTCTGGTGTCATGGCGAACCAAATGAATATTCGTAATTGGTTTTGATTGGGATTGATGAATTGCATAAATTAAAAACGACTGGAGATTTCCTTTTTGTTGTTTCCCAATCCGAAGCGGACTTTTTTCTCTTGTCACTAATGAAGGCTAATTCGTAAATTACTGGAGATAAATGAACAAGTAACAGCGATGGATACTTTAATCGGATGGGAGTTGGGTTTTTGTAGTTAGGTCTATATATTAGTGGTTTGTTATATAAGATTAATATGAGCGCTTGATTGAACTTTCCTATTTTTTTCGTAAATTTGTGTTAAGCGTCATTCCTGCTGAGGAAATTACGGTGTATTGATCACTGTTGAGATTAATAGCATGAGAAGTAAACATTTCAGTTCTCGAGGATTATTTCTCCTAAGTTTCCAAATCTGATCCACGTAACAACTTCGTGTGTACTTGGGATACAAGCAACATAAACTTGTAGTTCTGAAAATCCAGACAGTCCACACTTCGTTGGGATTCAAATCACGTGGTGTATCTGGATGACTTCAAGGTCAATTCCTGTTATTAGACCATTTTTGTGAGTTGATAGTTGGTAGTCAATGAAAGTACTAATGAAATTCGGAATGTTTAAAGATTACACTGCTCACGTTTTATGCAGGAATATCTATTCTATGTTAATAGCATTGTTTTCTTATAATGTAGCTTGCTTTGATGTATAATTGTACTGTGCTTTGTTTTATTGTTTGATGCATGTTCTGCTCATCTGATCTTTTCATTTGAGAAGTTGAATCATTATTTGAGAAACAATTCTCAACTTATCGCGGTAGGATAAGTTGCGAATTAAGTCTGGAACCGATTCAAATTTTTAATATGAAAAGAAAAATTAAATCTTTGAGCGTATAGTTCAAAATCTGATAGTTTTGACATGTTTGCTACTTTGGTATCAATCCCCCATGCGACTGTTTACTCTGGGTGTATTTTTATCTTCTGTCTGTTAAACTTTTCTTCTGTGTGTATGTCCATATACTCTGTCTTGTGTTTGACGTAGCTTGACCAAATATGGCCCCTTGTGCCATAACACTCAACCTAACTAACCAACCTCCATGAGACTGAAAGCTGAAAGCTTTTTAAACTTAAAAACCTGCTTCGTTGATCATTTATTTATCTATGGTTGAAGTTTCGTTTCAAATGTATTTTATGATTATAAGGAATTGGATTAATCCCTTTGAAAATGATCATCCAGTAAGACTTAGAAGGGGCGGACTAGTTATACTTGTAGATCTTAATGACCAGTTATCTCGTCATAAAAATCGGCAATACCTTAATGACCAAATATCTCGTCATTAGCAAAATTTATCAGATATTGATGGACAAGATATCTCGTCGACACCACATGGAGGTTTAAGTATTGTTTATCTCGCCTATTATATTCCTTTTTAGTTCGATTTGGCACTTAATCGTTCATTTAGTAACCTTGTTCTGTTCACGTAGAAAAAGACAATAAACATGAGATTTTTCCTTATGCATTAAAACTAAATAACTCCGTAAAATTAAATGCACGATTAAACGAATCGCTTTTATTCATACTACATTGTTACGTGGGTATTTGTAGGTTCCCCTTGTCGCAGACGGTAGTACTCATCTTAAATTTATCGAGTGAAATTGAAATGGAAATATGGAGGGAAATGAATAAAATATTTCAGTTCGATAAATCCGATACTTTAGGAACGCTTCGAAGCCAATTATAAGTTTCGTTTAACATTTTTCAGTTTATTTAGTAAAACATTTTTACCTCTTATTTCAGACCTCCCATTGATTTAAGTTTGTTTTGAAATGAATTCAAAATGGAAAGCGAAAACCAGTTTTTTATGTCGGTCTTTTTCTAGATATTGCGTTGTATTTAGTCAATGAATGTCGTTATTTTTATATTAAGTGGTGTGTGTTGATAAAATCAATAGTTTTATGGAGAACCTATCAGAAAATGAGCAATTTCTTTATTTGTTTCTTACTTTTTGGTTAGTTTTAGAAGTAAAGTATTTTTCACCTAAAGAGCAAAACTACTCTTAATTTGCAACATAAAACCCGATGAGCATTTAAGGCTATCAGAGCAAGAGTGGCCTAACCCACAAAAACCAGAAAATGCCAAAATAATTATTTTTAGTACCTACAGTGCACTACTCTCTTGGCATTTAATGCGTTTGCAATATAGATTTTAACCCTCCTCAAATCATATTGTGGATATATAAAAATACGGTGCCAAGAAAATCGCTTTTATCTCCATCTTGTATGTTGGTGGGTTAGGCCACGTTTGCTTTGATAGCCTCATTTATGACATGAGGGGCCGTCGTGGCTCAATTGGCATGCCCACTACGCTAGCAACCTTCGAGTTGTAGGCAGCGTAGGTTCGATTCCTGCCAGGTGCATTCTTCCCTAGGTGTATTTCTCTCCTGCGTCAGTAAAGCTTTCACTGTGTGTGTGTTAGTTGCTTGATATTGTATGTCTTGTGTCAAATACTTTATATCGTATTATGTCTGGCGCAGCATGGCCAAATACGGCCCTTGCGCCATAAAACCCCAAGAAACCAACCATTTATGACATGCATGAAGCCCTTTTTATTCAGCTTAAATACTTTAGTTTTATACCTTCCTGGTAGTTTTCTCCTTGTGTTTTGACCCTTCTGGTAGTTCCTGGTAGTTTTTTCCTGGCAGTTGAGATTGGTCAAATCTTGATGGACGAGATATCTCGTCGAAACCACTTAGAGGGTTTAATGGGTTCTTTCTGGTCACGACCACCATCGTATGAGCTTAGAGGCGAGCCGGCTACTTGTAAAGGGAAGTGGACCCATCCTTCCACTGTTCTACCTACGACTGCAAAACTAATATCTTTTTGTAAAAGAATATAGTTAAACCTCTGAGGGGTTAAAACTCATTTTGATGAATTGAATCCTTCCTAGAATTATTTCAACCAATAGAATCCTTCCGAGGATTCTTTAAACCAATAGAATTCTTGGGATTTTTTAAACCAATAGAATCCTTCCTAGGATTATCTCAACCAATAGAATCCTTCCTAGGATTCTTTCAACCAATAGAATCTTTCCGAGGATTCTTTAAACCAATATAATCCTTCCTAGGATTCTCTCAACCAATAGAATCCTTCCTAGGATTCTCTCAACCCATAGAATCCTTCCTAGAATTCTTTCAACCAATAGAATCCTTCCGAGGATTCTTTAAACCAATAGAATTCTTGGGACTCTTTCAACCAATAGAATTCTTGGGATTCTTTAAACCAATAGAATCCTTCCTAGGATTCTCTCAACCAATAGAATCCTTCCTAGGATTCTCTCAACCAATAGAATCCTTCCTAGGATTCTTTCAACCAATAGAATCCTTCCGAGGATTCTTTAAACCAATAGAATTCTTGGGATTCTTTCAACCAATAGAATTATTGGGATTCTTTAAACCAATAGAATCCTTCCTAGGATTCTCTCAACCAATAGAATCCTTCCTAGGATTCTCTCAACCATTAGAATCCTTCCTAGAATTCTTTCAACCAATAGAATCCTTCCGAGGATTCTTTAAACCAATAGAATTCTTGGGATTCTTTCAACCAATAGAATTCTTGGGATTCTTTAAACCAATAGAATCCTTCCTAGGATTCTCTCAACCAATAGAATCCTTCCTAGGATTCTTTCAACCAATAGAATCCTTACTAGGACTCTCTCAATCAAAATATGTGGTTATTTAATCATGTGTGTTGTAGAGTATATATATATATATAAAAGAAATACTACGCTGCTCGGAAATCTCGTGATGTTGTGGATAAAAACTTATTCATGTCACGTCTTTGAGCATGATACTTATGTACGCATGTCTAATATCTTCACCCTTTATGATGTCTGGGAGTCTTTCGAATAAAATGTCTCCATTCCAATCCTTTGTCTTAAAACTTTCTCACTTCCTGACTTTTCTTTGATTTGAATTCAGATGTCTCATTTTTAGTTCAGCTTTCTTTCCCATGTCCTGACTGGATAGCAAACTCTGATTCTTAATTTCTATATCATCCCATTCTCCTTGACCAATTACTACCCAGATACCCCTTTTTCGCATTGCGCATCCACTAGATTTGCCGGGTCGGAAAGGACCATTGCTTCTGCTATTGAAAATGTGAGAAAGTCGCTTTTCTGTCTGGGTCCACGCTTTTTGATTTTGGACTCGCATATTGCATTCTCGTTGTCTTTGGTTAATCTACCACCAAAATATTACTTTAAATGGCATTTCATCCTCTGCCTTGTTTTAGATTATGCTTCTGACGTGAATACGTCTTTAAAATTGGAACAGAACTGCATGAAAAGTTGAGCCTTACAAAAAAGCGTTACAACTGGTTTGTCTTATGATTTCAGAACTAGAAAAAACATCCAGGAGATAAATATAATGTATAGACAAAGGATGTCCGTACTGACATGACTTTTGGACCTAGTACTCAGACACACTGCGCGGGGAGGGGGTTCGCAATATGTCGAAATTCTACGGTGCTGGGCGAGCTTTGGGCCAGTGTAACTTTAGATTGCGTGGAGTGAGGACCGCGCGTAAGTGGTGTCATTCGAAAGCTACCGAACACGCTACAATCACAGGTCTTTAATCAAGGGAATTTTCCTGCAATGTTAATATCAAACTGCAGTTTAATCGTACAAACTGTGAATTAATTGTTGAAGATTCAGAATAAACAATCTTTCAAACTTCCTATGTTTGCTTTATTCATTACAGAATCCAACATCAGGCCCGAGTATTCACTTCAAAACTACGGTTTGTGTCCTCGACACAACCTGCCAATTTTTTTACCTCTACATACCAATATACAAAACAACGATGATACTGAAAGTTAGCTAAAATTTCTTTAAAGATAAAATTCAAGACGTAATGAGACAACTCATAAAATACCGTGGCTATATGGATTTTCCCAATGTGCTAGTAACATACGATTTGTAGATCACAGATTCAATTCCTGTAGCTAACTTAGCCTGTGTGTATATTTCCCTCTTCTGTATGAGTAAAGCTGACCTTATGTGTATGTCCTTTATTTAACGTTGTCTTATATTTGCCGCGGCTTTGCCAAATATGGTTCTGGCGCCATAAAACACTCAACCCGATTAATTGTATAACCTTAACGTTTGAAAACTGAGATTTTAACTGTTTTCTCTGTGTTTTATGGCCTTTGCGCCATAAAACCTAAAACCGACCATAAAACACACCTTCCTTTTCTCTGACATGTCACACCCACGTTTTAATACCCCATGTGGTACCTAAATATAGTGTTTGAGAAACAGTCTTTAATTCCGAATAAGGAAGTTAATAGTTTGTAGTGAGGAACTAGGGATGGTTTCTAAGTCTGGGAATTGTGTTAGAAATTTTTTATTTCATTATTTCTCGGTAATATTACTTTGTAATTGTTCAGTATAATTACCGTTTAACAGCATGCACTTATCCCAACGCGAAACTTGTATTGTTATGCCTGAAAAAACTTTTTGGGAGTATTTTTAGTCCACTGGTTTGTGATTTGGTCATTTGAATCCTGAAATAGCACACTATAAAGAGGTTTTTTTTCATCTCTGAAAACAGTTGCAGGGCTGCCAAAGGCGCCTTTTCCCTACTATTTATCAACCTTGGCGACTAAGGGTATCTTAAAGCAAAATAAATCACTCCAAAGCTCCTATTTTCAAAATTTTGGCGACTTTTTTTTGAAAATGTACCAAAGGTCTTCGAAAACTTTAGCGTCCTTAGACTGATAATGGACAAAAAAAAATATTTTTCGGATTTTTCTTTAGGGGGAAATTTTCCAAGGGACCCATTTTGAAGTTTTGGCGCCAAGCTGTGGCAGCCATGAAAGAAAAACATAGGAATCAGCGATTGTTAGATTGTTATGTAAGAAGAAAAGTGATTAGATTGTTGTAGTAAGAAAATGTTTAGTTTGTTAATTTTTTTAGGAAAGTGGATGTTTTAATTAACGTCGCACTGGAGCAACACAACGGACTATGAGCGACGGTCCGGGATCAAACACGAAGGGAAAATTCGGGGACAACGCCAAGTAATTTTGAACCAGGGTCAGATGACGATTTTTAATACTAAATTTCTTGTGGAGATCTTCAACCGTCTGTTTGATACTCAATAAGAATATTTTTTGTTTTTGCCGATTCATTGACTATCTGATCGGTGTTGTCCTCCGATCTTTCACTTCGGGTTTGACCCCGGACCGTCGCCAATATCCCGTTGCGACGTTAATTGAATACCTACCTACCTTCCTATCTGACCTAAAAAAAAGTTTAAGAGGAGTTTGTTTTTGCTACGCATTATATTTAAGATGTATACTATGAAATGTAACTATTTCACAAGTGCTTTGTCTGGCAGCCCTGTGATTAAGAGTCGTTGGGCAGCCTTCTTCCATACCCCTTCTTAACCTCCTTTCTCCATAGAAAAAAATGTCTCTGGGATTTCAGCGTCTTCCATAGTTGCAAAATTAACACAAAATCGCTTATTCGCCAAGCGGCGAAATCATTCTGATTAGCATTGACTAACATTGTTGGGAAAATCGGTCAGGATGTCTACCTAAAAGATTGTGTCATTGGCCCTGCATTATTCAGCCGAATCGCAATTCACAGAAGTCTGGAAACATCACTCGCAGAATGCTCAACCTCAAAATACATCTATGGTATGAAACACAGAAGGAGGAATCATAATTACCTAAATTCACCTCGAAACTATTTGTTTGGTGCAGCGTGTCTATTTCTGAACCCCTTGCGCCATAAAACCCAAACTACCTTCCCGCATTATGTTAATTTGAAACCAAAAGCGTTTGGGCCTGTTTCTTGTTCCGGATAATATGGTAAATGATGAAAAGGGGTCTCAATGTTGATGAGAAACAGGAGTGCGGCTGTTCTTTGGAACCGGAAAGATCGCACTTTTTTTAATTTTCCGATGGAAATCCGGGATTAGGTTTTTATAAGCGCTTTCCCCCCTCTTTAATTGCTTGTACATGAGGCGTGAGAAGCATACGACTGAGTGTGAGACAAACTGTGTCTCCATCAACACGCTGACATTAAAGAGTAATGGCACCGGGTGTTGTTTTTTGTGGACGGATGGCGCAAGTCGAGACGGATGTTGTTTCAGTCATGCCACGAACCACATCAGATTGTGCTTTGGTCTTGGTTGGGAGCCCGCGGCCTTACTTTTTCTGGCCCTCGGTCAGTTTTGCAAAGCACTCAGACAGTAGTTGTATGTCGCGCCCTCTCGAGAGAAGTGAGTGTTCAAAAAGGCGACTTCGTAGAAGGGAGAAAAGAGTGAAAATTTGTAAGCACATTGTTAGATTAGTTTTGATTCGTTGTGTGGTGTGGGATTAAAAAGAGAAAAGACTGACAGGTCGTAAGTCGGATTTATATTTTTCAACGCTATTTTCATTCAAACGGGTTATAAAAATTGTACATAAAACACAAAAATTCAATCTATGTACGTATAATTAATGTGCAAAATACATAATATGTACTCTATTCTATCTTTTTGACCCTACCAATGTTGTTAATCTTTATTTACTATTTTTATATTTATTTATTTTTGTGGTCGTAAGTGCGAATGGTCGTAAGTCGCATAGGTAGTAAGTCGAGGAGTAGCATGACAGCAGGGGACAACAGGAGTCCCCTGTAGCATGACAGCAGGGGACAACACGTCTACCTTACCTCGAGTACTAACATGAAGTCTCCAATAGCCCGTTGTGTTGCTTGAGTGCGACGTTAATTAAAAATACCAATACCAACAGGAAGTCTCTCTTTTCCTCTGTACTCTTTTCTCTTCACACTCCACTGCTGCCCTTCGGTTACAGTTAGGGGTGGTGGGCCCTGCTAGGATCTTCCCTAAATCCGTAATGACCTCAACTGGTCGGGGAGGAGGGGTTGCGACCCAATTAAGAATTAAGGAGGTGAGCCCTGGTAGGTATGCGAAAACATATCTAGCAGGGCTGCCGTAGGACATAAAAGGCGACGTTTTGTTACTGTTTTTCAATCTTGGTATTTGGGGGTATAGTTTGCCTCTTAAGTTTCTCAAGGTGAAGTGAGTTGCGAATTTTTTCCTTGATTTAAATAAAACTTATATGTATCGTGTGTCAGTTTTAAGACCGATACATCCTGCGATCTTGGTTTTGTCAATGTCCTTTTCAAATCATGCTTCTAATGACCTTCAATGAGAGTATTTTTGGTTCCGTTATGGGCATATTCACATGCTCTTACAAAAACGGTAAGATTTGGGTGGTTGAAAATTCAGGCTCTTTAAGTACACTAAAAACGTTATTGAAATAGTTACCAAACCTATAAAAGTGTTGAATAGTAGGAAAATGTTTTCCGAGCTGACCACACCAAAAACTTTTTCCTGCTATTTTACATAGATTGATCTCGGAATTACTTTTCTTCACAAACTTTAAAATTGCACAATTTTTATCTGTCCATGAAAAATTTCTAAAATGCCTATATAGGATTAATCATCGGACTAATGATTTGTGCGTTTGTTCAAAAAAAAAGAAAAAGCAGCAACAGGATGTGAATCACATTTGCTTTTCAGTTGTCCTGCATATGACAACGCCAGAATGTGCCTTCAAAATGATTTGAAAAGATTGAGTAAAATATGCCCAGTGGAACTCAATGTTTTTATTGGATGTAATCTGCTTTTCTTTTCATTTACTAAATTAATCAAATCTTGTAATTTGAGTTAAATTTTATATCCCACTGTTTCTTTGATTAATCAACTTCTGTAAAAAACCCCGTGTTGTATTTTTGTAGTGAACGCGGGGAGTTTTTTGTTCAATGAATAAAAAGAAACTTCTATAGGTATTAAAATCAATGCCGCAATGGTTCTGTTGGGATTTGTTCTTTTAATATTTGAGATAGTCTGATAAAAAAAGGCCTTCACTTTCAAACACATTTGCACGTACAAACAATCCGTTTCACCTGAGATCAAAAGATACACCCCTAATATTAGAATCGACTTCCACCGTTTAGCCAATCCCATATCTACCTCTCGAATTTCCATCCCTCAAATTGCGACTAATTTCTTTCGAGCAATCGATCGCATTGAAAAAAAAGGGGTTTGTTACGTCTTCCATTAATCTTAAAAATGTAAACGACACTGGGCTGATTCTGTGGCGAGGATAAAAGGTTTGTTAAAAATGATCTTGTCTCTGATCTAATTTATGGTGTCAAGTACATGGACACAATAGGCGAAGAGGCGTTCCTGTTTTTAATGATGCACCTGCTATTAATCAGATCGTCTTGATATTAATGGTTGTTGTGGAAAGTGATCGGGGGACCCAGTGACATCTCACGGAACCCGAGGGAACAATGGCCTTGGATCAGGTGAAAAATGGATGCCGCTTTGTACCTGAAGTCGATAGGTAGATTTGAGATGTTCATGTACCTCAAAGTGTAGGTGAGGTGTCATTAGCCAACTTGGACAGGGATGTTTTTTGTACTGTAACCTACTTTAACAAGTTGACTGCCTCTGTTTTTGAGTCAGTTTATCTCAAGGTTTTGGCGCAATAATTTAACTTTTCTGCTAAGATTTTTGACTTTTTTGAGTTAAACTTGGTACTTAGAGTGTGGATATACAAGGTGATTCTACGGTCATGGGACAAATTTCAGGGGGTGATAGAACATAACGAAACTTTTCCCCAATGTATGGTCGCAAGTGCAGCGGTTGGCCGCTAGAGAGCGAAGTCAAACGTTTGTATAAAAGCCCATAGAATGTCTATTGGGTGAGTCGAAACTAATACGACAAACTTCAGGGGGTGATAGAACACAACGAAACAAACACTTTTCACCATAGAATGTAGGGTCGCTAGAAGGCGCTTTCCATTTAAAGCAAAAACACACGGTCCGACGCAAGTTGGAAAGAAGAGGCATGAAATATGGAAACAGCGCTTTAATGTGAAATAAACTTCAGTAACTGCTTGACAAAACGAAATAATACAATTAGATTTGCATAAATTAAAGATAAGTACAAGGAACAACGGGTAAGAAAGAAATGACATGTACAAAACATGAGAAACTTTTCACATGGAAATGAAACGACATGTACAAACATCAGTCGGTAGTCGCAAATGCAAAATTACAGAAGCTGTTCAAAATGTCGACCACCACACCTGATGCAGGCCTCGCATCGTCGACGTAACACTTTTATACAAGCGTTTGACTGCGCTCTCTAGCGGCCAACCGCTGCACTTGCGACCATACATTCTATGTGGAAAAGTGTTTCGTTGTGTTCTATCACCCCCTGAAGTTTGTCCCATGACCGTAGAATCACTCTGTAGTTCTGTGAACATAGTTCGTTTAAAATGTTTACTGAACGTTTTGTTTGGAAATGGGCTTTTAGTTGAGGGAGGATCTAGGGAGGGATTAGTGTCAGCGTCACGCGAATCAAATCTCCTTGGGGCCTAACTGGTTTTCCATAAAATTACCTGTGGTGAATATTATATTTTAGGGTTTTAAATTTAGTAATGTTTCATGTATAAAATCTCAAAATTTTTTCAGATTCAGTCGGGGAGGGTGTTATTTGAATTAACGTCGCACAGGAGCAACGCAACGGGCTATTGGCAACGGTCCGGGATCAATCCCGATGTGACAGATCCGAGGACAACACTTTGTCTTTTTGAACCACGGTTCGGAGACGACGACGCTACTCCTTTCTCCAAACTTCCACAACACGCCAACGTGAGGATACTTGAGTCCACGGCAGATTTAACCTGCACCAGCCCTCCACATACACGACGGTCTTTGAATGGATCGAGTTTCGTACTCGCAATCCTCCGGTTGCTAATCCACTCTACCAACTGGGCTACCGCGGCCTCCGCAACCCTCCTGATGGCTGTTTCGACGAGGTATCTCGTCATTAGCAAAAGTGTCCGGACTTTCATGGGCGAAATATCTCGTCATTAGAAATAAACCGATCAGATCTTGATCTCATCATAAAAAATCTGCAATATATATCTTCACGAGATATCTCGGCATTATTGAAATTGGTCAAATCTTGATGGACGATATATCTCATTGAAACCACTTGGAGGGTTAATAAATCGGACTTGTTGATTAAAATTGAGCCACATCATAAAACGAGAAGTATTGGTTTCCACAGAGTCTTCCGAGAGCGCCGTGTGTCGGATGCATTCCTCCCTGGGTGTATGTAAATTGACCTCCTGTGCCAGTGAAGCTTTCATTCTGTGTGTATTACTTGATATTGTATGTCTGGTGTCTGGCCAAATATGGCCCTTGCGTCATAAAACCCCAACAAACCAACTGAGAGAGCGGTAGCATCCTCCGGAATCATCCCACTTTCCTCTTAAAAAACCCCCGTTTCCGTGTCTGCCTGAAGTACGACGTGATTTACGATGTAATGAGCGGCCATATCACTTTCCGTGCATCGACTAAATGGGGGCTTCCAATTCCTCCCAGCAAAATAACGGCAAAACGCTTCTAAAAGGTACGACGAAGTGAATAAAGCTCGAATAAACAAATAAAAAGGCCCCCCCCCCCCGCATTTAGGCAGATGACCCGTAATGGCGCGAGAAAAATGGCTCTCCAATGCCTCCTCGGGAATGTGCGAATCTCTCAGGTGTTGTCGGTGCTTTGCAAGAAGCGATGGCTCGTGGTTTATTGGAGTGTGCACATACGCTAGGATATTCCGCCATAAACAATAAAGAGTAATGTTATAGGATGAGGGTCTGTCGTCTCGATCGGTGCTGGATATTCCAAGTTCAAATGAGGGATGTTGCATTACTGACGTCTATCTTTATGCCGTCCTCCTCGTTGGTTTTTGTTTTAGAAGGGTGATTACCTTTTCGCCGGGTGTCGTGGTTCCCAAGTTTTTTTTTGTATTAAACTGTTGAATGGAATTGTTTTCCGGAGTATTTGCGGTAATGGGGGTTTGTGAGGGATGGACTCTTGAAATTACGAGCGTCGCGTTGTGGGTAATGTTGCCGTAATGGCCCCCTTTTCTCACGGTCTCTTAGGTTCGGAGTAGAAAAAGTGCTGTGTAATCTCCTGTCGTGGTTATGACTGGGATTTCCATTACTCGGAGTGAACGAATAGGCACGGAGTAGCTCACGTGCGTTTATATGAGCTTTTTGTGAAGTTCACCTTTTTCAGGACATTACGAAGGCATTTGCGAATGGGGAAATCTTTTTTGCACATTGTTGTAAGCAGTTGCTAATTTGGGTTAAAAAACTATTAGAGGGTAGGGATGACAGTTAATGCCAGGAGTTCATTTTGGCTGTTAATGTTGGATAATAAAAGGCAGTGATGAAAAACAGATCGTGTATATTAACTGCTACCATTAACTGACGTTAGAAAGTTTAGCCATTTCCATTACTAGGCTGTCCCAGGCCGTTAAACCACCTCGTTGGTTAAAACTATCCCTTTGAGTAATTGATGTTGGATCGCTTCATTCTTTACACCAGGCGATCTGCGTCACTTCCGCAACAAGATTCGTGACTTCCGTTGCACAGTTTACAAAGTGATATGCTATGGCTGAACGTTAGGTTACGTTCAAAGTTTGTTAGTTTCAAAGTAAAGGTGCAAATAGGTTACTGCAACAATCTGCTTGATAGGTTAGGACTAATTTCTAATCCATGCGCTCTCTCAATTCAGTTTTCTTATCACACACTTATATAAATTGCACCAAGTTTTATTAGCCCTCAGGGGCACATCTTTAGGTGTATAAGGGCTTCACGAACCCAAGATCTAGTGATCCCGAACCCTTAGTGATCTATTCTTTTCCCATGAGGTTTCCTGCCTCTGGTCGACATGGGAATCGCGACCCCAGGATGCCCAAGCGATCTTTCCCCCTTTTCTCTCCTCTCCATTCTTTCTTTTCACAATCCCTTGACATTCATTGTCTTGTGTTTGGCACAACTTCTTCACAAAAATTGTTCGAATAACCGCCTAATGAACTTAAAATGTGACTCGAAGTCGAAATGGTTATGCAGCCTTCGTTCATGCTGGGAAGAAAAAGGTGTTCGAACAAAAACGTGGTTCACTAGATCACGCATTCCTTTCGTTAATGCCGTACGATTCATTTATTTATGGTGTTAAGAGTTAACGTTTATTGAATTCTGGGAATTACAGATTCAAATGAATCACAACACAAAGGTAGTTTGGAATAACTATATACGAAGTGTATGTGCTAGTTCTTTGTTATCCCGTCCTAACGTTAAAATCAGTGGAAATCATAAAATTGTTGAAACTGTCGAAACCTTATTTACGAAAAGAAAAAAAATCACTCATGGCGTGATCCTCCCCAATGGGTTCCTCTCCCCAAATAGAGCCAAGAAATAATCAAAAACGCGCCAAATTGGCTCCAAAATTTATTGGTGTGGCTATAACGAAAAAGTACCTAAAATTAAAAATATTTGGTCTTTTGTTTCAGATAGACTATCCGTTTCATTTTGAATACGAGGAAAACAAGTTCATTACCACCCTCCTACTAACGACCTTTTGCATCTTTAGAGCAAAGTCGACTGCCTTTTCATTGGGGCCGCACGAAAGCATTCGAAAACAATTGTGATTCACGCGCATTTAATTTTATAATTTTATTCGTTTATGTCAACGCTGAGTTCTCCCCAAACCTCCCTCACCACGTGATAACACCCAAACCTCGAGGCCCTAAAAGGTCGAATTGTTCTTGTCTTATCAGTTATGGAATGTTTTACGAGCCGTGTAAAACCCTCCCAACTCACAGACGGCAGCGTCGCCTCCTAAGTATCCCTGACAGACGTAAAATCGGGGCCCCCCGCTCAAAGTTACGGAAGAAAAGGATTTCCGATTCGATATTCCGCTTTTATTTATTTTCGCGCATCTCTTACCGTGTCTTTTCGATAATTTCGTTTTGTTTTTCGTGTCCGCGAGACAAGCGAAATTCAAGAATTTATCGCGTCGTAAACCAGGAGTGGGTCGACGGCTGCAGCGTAATAAAATAATCCGCGATATGTGTTCCGTTAAAATACGGACAGGGGAAAAAAATTCGATTTCGGGAAAATTTTTGTTGCGTTTGGGAAAAAAATAAAAGCGAGCGTTACTTTTCGTAACATCAGCTTTGGAAATCCGATTTTTTTTTGTTTTCCTCTTTTACAGATTTTGAAGTGGGAAATGGTTTTGGGTGCTGTTTTTTCGGTTTTCCGTTTCTCTTTTTTTTGTTTTGTTTTGGTGAATGCGTGAATTTGTTGAAACACTACCTTAATGTATTTTCGTGTTGTGTAGTTTTGTTTTAAAAGGAGGGATCTGGTTCCAGGGTTTTTGCACTCGCCCCGCGTCCCACCGATTGATTCCATGACACGTATCACCCTCCAGTACTTTGACCCTAGACGTTTTGGTTATTTTGGATATCTTGAAGGGTCTACTCGAGGCTGTTTTGGTCCGTAAGAGATAGTCATAATTCGTACTTTTGTCTATTGTGATTAACGACTAGGTATCATCTGTGCCATTGTCTATTTACGAGGTTCGTTTTAAAGGTCGTTTAGATATGTCCGTTTCTATTCATCATCCTCGGGGTCGCCAAGGCCCACTTCCCTAGCAACCTGGCAGTTCTAAGAGGCCAGGTTCTATTCCTGTAACTTAACATGGATATACAGGGTGTCTAAATTGTTTTTACAAAATAAGAGGGGTGATAGTACCCATCCAGACGAACAATAATTACCATGGAACATAGGGTCGCATTCCACTCTGAGAGGCAGAAAAGAGTAAAGTCGAAACGCGTCGAGCATGAACAAGTCATCGCCTCTGACGTCGTTTTGTACCTGACTACGTAGAATATCTGGAATTTTTCTTCTGGGGGCACATGAAATCTTTAGTGTACCAGACGCCCGTGGACTCGGCTGAAGATCTCGTAGCGAGAATCAGTGTTGCCGCAGACAAAATTAACACAACGCCAGGAATCTTCGAGAGCCAGTCATTCCTTCGCCGGTGTGAACTGTGTAACGACACGCGTGGCCGTGACTTTGAGCACTTGCTGTGAGTTTTTCTCTGATCAATCAATGAGATTGTGCAACTTTAGGTATCGTTCATTTGCTTTCCCAACACTGTTGTAAGTTCATGTTGAAATTCTAATTTCACTCTTTTCTGCCTCTCAGAGTGGAATGCGACCCTATATTCCATGGTAATTATTTCTCGTCTGGATGGGTACTATCACCCCTCTTATTTTGTAAAAACAATTTAGACTCACCCTGTATTTCTGCCTTTTTGCAGTGGGCCGCTGTAGGCCGGTTGGAAGGGTAACGGACTATCAACCGGAGAGTTGCGAATTCGAATCCAACCAAACACCGTCGTGTACAAAGGGGGTTGGTGCACGTTGAATCTCGTGGCCTCAAATGTCCCTACACGTTGATGTGGTGTGGAAGTTTGGGGTGTCAGCTCCAGTGTGACCTCGTCATCTGACCGTGGTTCAAAATTACGTGGTGTTGTCCTCGGATCTTTGCCTGGCGCAGTTCGTCCGTGTTTGGACCTTGGGCCATAAAACGCCAAAATCCAATCCAATCGGATCTTTCCCTTCGGGTTTGATCCCGGATCGTCGCCAATTCGCGTTGTGTTGCACCCCAGTGCGACGTTAATTATCTACCTCCTTGTGTCAGTTGAATTTTCCTTGTATATGATCAGATGTTTCCGTTTTGGCGCAGCTTGGCCAAATATAGCCCCTTCCTCCATAAAACACAATCCAACCAACATGTTCAACGTCTGGGTACCATAGAACCAATTGAAGCGTGGGATGCCAGCGCATGTCATCTGACCGTGGTTCAAAATTACGTGGTGTCGTCCTCGATGATCCGAACCGTCCCAATAGCCCATTGTGTTGCTCCAGTGTGATGTTGATTAGCCACCTAACCTAACCCACAGAACGAGAGTCACGAGAGTAGCTTTCCTATTAACAAATTGCCATGGCTCACTGCGTCAGCAACCTGCGAATTGTAGGCGACGCAGGTTCCTTCCTTGTTGTATTCCCCTTTCCTGTATCAGTAAAACTTTCTCTGTACATTACTTAATGTTTGTCTTGTGTGGGTTTTTTTTGCGATCCACGCCCACCCCGAGGTTTACAGCCCAGTTTAGGGGACGAGGAAAAGTGATTCCCAGCAGAAGCGGCAATGGGCCACCCTTCCTGCGGGCAGGGCAGACACACGCCTACCCCTCAGGGCGCACTTACGGCATTTATTGAGTACTATATACATATTACAATATAAATACATTTCGCTTTACATTTAGCAATTAATTCGAACATCAATAAGCAACATGGTGAACACAACAAACAAAACGGAACGTTTGTCCTGTGTGTACTGCAGCTTGACCAAATATGACCCTTGCGCCATAAGACCTAACCAACCTATTCACATTTCTATTTCTGCATTCGCAAGGGCCGGCGGTACCTCGGTTGGAAGGGCAACTGAATTGCAACCGGAGGGTTGCGAGTTCGAATCCCACCAAAGACCGTCGTGTACGAAGGGGCTGATGCACGTTAAATATGTCGTGGCCTCAAATGTCCTCACGTTGGCGTTGTGTGGAAGTTTGGAGAGTGAGGTGCCAGCCCAGTTGTGACCTCGTCATCTGACCGCGGTTCAAAATTACGTGGTGTTGTCCTGGGATTTTTCCCTTTCGGGATTTATCCCGAACCGTCGCCAATAGCCCGCTGTGTTGCTCCAGTGCGACCTTAATTAAAATACCTACCTACAATTTCCGCATTCGCATACTTGGCAAAGAAATTAGCTACTGGCGAAAAAGATCCTGCGGTGAGCCCGAGTGGAAACATGTTCAAAGGAAATTACGAAAATGATTCAATGTAACTGCGACGCGATGTTTAAAGCATTCATAAAACCCACGCTGCGCTTAGGCGTCTTGTTCTTTCTTTCATGTCGTGTCTAGTCTTTGTCAAATAAATGTTAAGTTGTTAAAATGGTTTTGTCTTTTTAAATAAATATTGCCACCTGCTAGCTCTATGATTTATGAGAGAAGATGGATGAGGCACACCTTGCTCACTGTCATACTTTCCACTCTACGGAAAGGTACACACTTAGGCGAGGCAATGAATGGATTTATAGATAATACGTTTGGGTAGGGGGACAGTTTAGTTCCTCATTGTATTGTGGACCATCGTGGATTAGTGGATTGGCTCACTGAGTTAGCGACCTGCGAGTTATTGATTCGATTTCTCCCTGGGTTTTATCATTAAAAACTTTCCTTGTGTTTATATTTCCATTACATGACGTTGTCTTGTCCTAGCACCATGAAACCCAACTATCCGTCGTATTGTCTATTTTTGTATTTTGCATCCCCTCCAATAGAATTAAAAAAATATTTTTAACCCTTTGAACGTCATATTTCCGAGTAGTATTGTATTGCTTTCACCGTACAGCACATCTAATGATTAAATAACCGCATCAATTGATTGAAAAAAATTCCCGAAAAGATTCTACTGGTCAGTAAGGTCAGAAGTCATCCAGGAAAGAGTGAACCCCTGATAGGGTTAAAGTATAACTGCCACAAGTGATTAAAAAGGGACATTTTACTACTTTTTTTTTAATCGTGGCGAAATAGATATAGTGTATTTTCAAGCAAAATCGTCAAAAAAGCTCCTATTTTCAAAGTTGTAGACTTGGTTTTGAAAATTCACCGGAATCAAAGAAAATTAAATCCTCCATTTTTAACCAATAGCACTTTAGTTTCAGTTACGAATTCATGCTTTTTGCTTCGTCGGAAAAAGTGGTTTTATTGTTTGGGCCTACTGCGCTCCAATTGTATCAAAAACATTTGGTAAATACAAAAATTATGATCGCTAGCAAGAGGCATCTGGGGTCGCCGTGTTTTAGTGGGTTTGCGAGTTGTATGCTGGCGCAGGTTCTAGTAAAACTTTCCTTATGGGTATGTATGTCCATTACTTGACGTTGTCTGTCTTTTGTTTGTCACAGCTCGGACAAATAGGGCCTTGCGCTATAATACCCAAAGCCAACAAACCGACCGTATATCAGAGCGTTTAGTATTTCCCTGTTAGAAGGTGAACTGTTCATTAAGCACCAAGTTACGCCAAACGCTTCTTCCTTCTACTTCACTTCAGGTTTGATACCCGACCGTCGCCAATAACCCGTTGTGTTGGCTCCAGTGCGACGTTAATTCAAATACCTACTTTCTACTTCACGAGGCCGTCGTGGCTCAGTGGGTATGCCCACTGCGCTAGCAACCTTCGAGTTGTAGGTGGCGCAGGTCCGATTCCTGTCAGGTGCATTTCTCTCTTCTGTGTCGGTAAAACTTTCATTGTGTGTGTCTATTACATGATATTGCATGTCTTGTGTTTGGCGCAACATGTTCAAATATGGCCCTTGCGCCATAAAACCCAAAAAAATAACCTTCTACTTGACACAGCATTTTTTGAAGATCCTGCACCAAGGAGGCACCTACTAGTGTCAACTAAAACTGCTTCGAAAATAAGCTATATGAGAAGACTAATTTTGCTGCTATTTTGAAGGATCTATGCTACTAAAGCTACCATTTTACAAGTCTTGACGGTCCTGCAATACCAAGAGAAAGTATGCAAATCCAACTCTCCCGGAAATGTCGGCCTCCAACAATATGTCTCCGGCCCCTTCTCAAGGCAACGGTTTCCAGCTCCAAGACGAAGCATCCGGGATATAGGAAAAACGGTTTCCGATTCCGGGCTGCGCTACAAGCCATCCGGAATATTACCACCGCCCGGACATTTAAATCACGGACTTAAAAACGTCCCGTCGCCCAGATTATCTTCGTTTGTAGCATATTTCTTGGGGGAGAGTATCGCGTTTCTTTATTATTATTCCCTTTCCCTTTATTCCCCTCGTAAATCCGGATTGTATTTATTTCCCACCCTCCGAGACACGGGAGAAAGTCAAGCACCCCCTCCCCCATCGACCGATAGGCGCTCGTTTTCCCCGTGATTTAGAGCGGGTGTCTTCGTCGCTTGTGTGTTACTGGTGCCTGGTTCGGGCTACCAGTTGAGGAAATTTGAATGGATACGCACGATGGTAGTATGCGTTTTGAAATGTGAGGGGTTTGGTGCTTAGTGTGAGTTATGTGACACTCATTAACCCTCCTAGTGGTTTCGACGAAATATCTCGTCCAAGATCTCATCAATTTTGTTAATGACGAGATCAAGATCTGGTTAGTTTTCTTCTAACGACGAGATATCTCCTCCATCAAGATCTGGCCAATTTTGCTAATGACGAGAAGTACTCGTCATCAACCCTCATGGTGGTTGTGTCGACGAGGTATCTCGTCATTAGCAGAACTAACTAGCTCTTGATGGACGATATATCTCGTCCATCATTAGAAACTAACATGATTTTGATATAGTCATCATCAAAAAACGACAATATCTTCATAATTTAGAACTCAATCTACTTTCTTCGTGACGAGGTAACTCGTCATTAGCAAAATTGATCAGATCTTGATGTACGACATATCTCGTCGAAACCACTTGGTCGGTTAAGATATTGTCGATGTTTTGATGATGAGATCAAAGATCTGGTCAGTTTTCTTCTAACGACGAGATATCTCGACCATCAAGATCTGGTTTGTTTTGTTAATGACGAGATCAAGATCTGGTTAGTTTTCTACTAACGACGAGATATCTCGTCCATCAAGATCTGACCAATTATGCTAATGATGAGGTATCTCGTCATTAAGGTTTTTTGACTAAAATTTCATACCCCATTTTATTTAATATTCTTAATATTTAGATATTTTTCTTTACGAAACTGTTTGAATTTTGTCTACAGTAAATAGAAGCGAAGATATAGCAATTTGAATAGATCTTGACAGCTGTTTTTTAATTCTTTTTCAAATCAAATGCATTTTTCTAATTATGATTTTGAATGAAATTTTTGCACTAGAAACGCGATTACTAAAAATTTACTATATATTTTTGAAAGAAATTTGGTGTACAAATTCTTATTTGTTTTGGAGAGCCTGAACTAGGATGAGCGGAAAAGAATATTGCATATATTTTAGTTCAGGCCCTAGGGCTTATATATTCAAGAGACTTTTAGGCAAATGTACTCATAAGGTTTTGAATTTCCCAATTTTTGCCATTTTTATAAATTATAATAATTTTTAGTGATTTTCTGTCATGCGTTTTTATAAGTTACTTTACCTTAAAAAGAAACAAAGTATAATTTGAACATTATTTTTAAAAAAGGACTCTGAACGTAGTCGGATAAATACCTTAAGATATTGCCGATTTTTTGATGACGAGATCAAGATGTGATATTTTTTTTCTTAGGACGAGATATCTCGTCCATCAAGATCGAGTCAGTTTTGCTAATGCCGAGATAACTCGTGGAGACAACTACAAGGAGTGTTAACTGTAATCGTAACTGAAAGTTGATCACACCATTACACCCGGGACTCCCCTGAGTACGTCCTTGACAACTCCTGAAATGCTAGGTAGATACAACTACCCTAAAACGTTCGAAAACAGTCCCCCTCTAATTATTTTTGTCACTGGAGCCAGCCACAACCTCACCACGTGCGTAATCTATGCACGCTCCAGTAAGTATGCTTGTGAAGTCAAAAAAAACATGGAATCGCCATTCCCTTTTTGAGAGGTGATTTTTTATTAATATCGAGTTGGCTATTCTGGGCGCGTCCGTCATTCATTATGGCAAAAAGCGCTTGTTTTAACGTGCGTTATTATGAATGATCAGTAATGCCCTTTGTGAGCCGCGTCATTAATCTGGGGAGATGCGTGCCGCGTCCGATGGCACGGTGCCACACGAGGGCAGGTGAGCGGTGCGGTGGGTGCCAAAATTCTGCTGACGGGTCTATTGGGTCTGCATTTGTTTGGGGCGTCCACCCCTTTTGGGTTTTACAAGATGTTTTTGGGGAGGGGTTTGCTTTGGTCAATTTGTACGTTTAGAGTAATACCTTTTAGTGTTTATTGCTTCTTTATCGGTTTGGGGGTATTTCTCCCTTCTGTGTCAGTAAAACTTTCATTGTGTGTTTAGTACTTGATATTGTATGTCTTGTGTCTGGCGCAGCATGGCTAAATATGGCCCTTGTGCCATAAAACCCCAATACCAACGAACCATCTTTATCGGGTTGGGACTCAAGCGAGTTGGCAGTTTAAGTTATTGTCTGTTCTCCACGAAAACTACTCCATACACAAAGTCTGCCCCTTCCTGTCGCCGTGGAAACCGACCTCTATCTCCATCTATCTCATCCCATCTATGTCACATTGCTGTACTTGATGACAAATTAGAAATATATTTGTTGAGGTTTTTACATGTCGATAAGATCTACATATACTTATAAACTCTAGTGCTGCTTCCTGGTATGTAGGTAATTAAATTAACTTCGCGCTGGGAGCAGCACAACGGGCAATTGGCGACGGACGGTCCGGGATCCATCCCCATGGGAAAGATCCGAGAACAACACCTCGTAGTTTTGAGCCACGATCAGATGACGAGTTCAACACCTGAGCAGGTACCCTTCTCCAAACTTCCATACCACTCCAACGTGAAGATATTTGAGGCTCCTGAGAGAAGGGAATTGAGTGACATGGTTTTGAACGTGTCTATTAATTAAACGAAGGAACTGGTGGTTACATAGGCAAATCCCTTCCACAATTAGTTTCTTTAGCGTGGATACTGGTTCTAAGTTTACCGTTCGGTACCGAAAGCGGCAACAGTGGTAAAGAGTTGGTAGGATTGAAACATGTACAGAGATCGTCATTCATGCTTTTGTGCATGGCAGCCGTATCCTAGCGCTCTTTCGCACCTATTCAGAAGTCTATTGGTAGCCGGTTGGAAGAGTAACGGATTAGCGATCGGGGGGTTGAGAGTTCGATTCCAATCAAAGACCGTCGTGTACAAAGGAGGCTGCTGCATGTTAAATCTGTCGTAGCCTTGAATTCCCTCACGTTGGCGTGAAGTTTGGAGAGGGGGGGGGTGTCAGCTCAGGTGTGACCTCGTCATCTGACCATTGTTCAAAATTACGTGGTGTTGTCCTCGGATCTTTCCCTTCGGGTTTGTTCCTGGACCGTCGCCAATAGACCGTTGTATTGCTCCAATGCTACGTTAATTAAAATACCTACCTCAGAAGTCTATTGACTCAGGGTCGACGCCAACTACTAGAGTCACTCAAATCGAACGAGCTCTGTTCCTATAGCGATCGCCACCACCCAGACTTGGGGTCGGGAGCAGTTCTTGTGGTAGACAGAAGGTATTTGGTTTTACGTATGGAAGTCCTTACTCCTAGTGAACTTAACCACCTTTCTGCGTGTGGATTCCTCCAAGGTCATCTTCCTTCTCACCGGTGCATCATTATAGCACACTGTCTATGTTGGGTTCATTTCATTTTTCGAGTTGAATAGACTCATTTGTTATTTTAAAAAGTAATATCAACATTTGAGGTGTGTCAATTTTCCTGAAACGGTGCGATGTCGTGTTTAGAGAATTACAACGCTCAAAGTATCCATCGTTCGATAAAGAAACATTTTCTAAAGTCAAGAGAACCTAGACTGGTTACATTGCTTATTTTAAAGTACCATCCTAAGAAAATAAATTAAATCATCGTTTGATACAAAGCCAGAATTTAAAAGTTCGGAGCTAGTTGCCGATCCGTTTTTCTTTTATCTAAAGCAGCGCTCCGAAAGACATCTTGATCACCAGCCAATTGTTGGAAGACTAACTTGACTGAAAAAACATTAGCTTTAGATTCAACAATCACAGTTTAAAAAAAAATTTGGACTTGCGGGAATTTTTTTTTTCTCAGATGCTCTGATTTTTTTTATGTTCGGCAGAAGTGTAATGCATCAATCTTTTTTGTTTGGTACGTGTTACGGTGATTTGAGCCCCTTTGATTCCAAAATAATTCTTAAGATCCATTAAAATTAATTAGATGACTCACATACGTGACCCCTAACCCGACTCATCAATAGGTACAAAGGTAGGCGGGGAAATGCAGTTCTTAACATTTTTTGTCATTCATACCACAAAAAAAAAACCGCTTTTAAGTCTTGTTTCGTCCGTTTAGATTAAAGCTTGAGATATAGGGCCACCTGTAGCCCAGTTGGAACAGTGACGGATTGGCAACCTGAGAGTCGCGAGTTCGAAATCTAGTCCAATCAACACGGGGCTGATCATGTTAAATCTGTCGTAGCCTCAAATGTCCTCTCGTTCGCGTGGTGTGGAAGTTTGGAGAGTGGGGTGCCAGCTCAGGTGTTGCCCCGTCATGTGATTGGTTTAAAATTACGAGGCGTTGCCCTCAGATCTTTCCCTCCGGGGATTGATCCCGAACCGTTCCCAACTACCCGTTGTGCTGCTCCAGAGCGACTTTAATTGAACTACCAGGAAGTATATTGGCCACAAGTAGACATTTTATAATATTACGTCCAACCTGTTGGTTTACACAAATACTTGTAATTCGTCATTTATATGCTGTAAACTGATAATAAATAAAATCTTTTAAGGACATTTCAGGTGCCCTATTAATTCTTATATATAGCACTAGATGGCAGCACAGAAGTTTTAGGTATAAGAAAAAATTGGTCATTAAACATCCAGGCTGCTTAAATTCCTGTTTTTCTTCAGTCTTACTCCTCCAGCACAATTTCCAGCTACAATCCGCCGGAGTGTTTCACTTTGATACACTATTCAATGTTTGATTTATTTTTCTAAATAAAAAGTCATCAAAGCGGGCTGTCTGTCTGGAATGCCGGGGCACAAGTGAGTCCTCACTGGGCAAGGAATGCCGATTTTCTGCGCCGCCGAGCCCAGTGTAAGGCTCGGTTGACAAATGAGAGTTGACTCCAGAGCAAGAGAATCGCGGGTCGGCCGAGCAGAACGAGATCTGGCTTCTTTCAATTTGTTTCTTTTTATACTTGTGCCTTTCATTTATTTCCTTGATGTCTCTTTCCCGTCGAGATCCTTTTTGCGAGAGATTGTCTCGTTCCCGATGTTTAAGGGGAGCCGTTGGGTATAATTGTCGTCCCATTTGCGGTATTGAGTGCTTTTACTTTGGGGTTTGGTTGGTGTGTAGATAAAAACGGTCGTTTTTTTGCGAAACGACTATTTCATTGGGACTTGTGGTAAGCTTAGTTGGGTTTTATACCGCCCATATTTGGCCATATATTTTGCCATGGCCATATTTCGCCATGCTGCATCTAACACAAGACAGACAACATCAAGTAATAGACACACTAGGTAAGTTTCACTGAAACAGAAAAGAGAAATACACCTGTGAAGGAATCGAGCCTGGCAGGAATCGAAGATTACGTTAAATAGGTGTAAGATTTTTGGGGCAATGACCATCACTTTCAACCCCCTAAGTGGTTTCGACGAGATATCTCGTCCATCAAGATCTGACTAATTTTAGTAATGACGAGATACTGCCGATTTTTTATTATGAGATCAAGATTTGGTCAGTTTTTCTTCTGATCGTAATCGTGTTTTCTAATGATGAAATATATCGTCTATTAAGATCTGGTCAGTTTTGCTAATGACGAGATACCTCGTCGATACAACCACTAGGAGGGCTAATTTAAAACCTCGTTCTTTGTTGAATATTAATTTTGGTCAGTAATTTCTGCGATAATCATGTAAACTCTTATTTCATTTTTTGCTATAAGAGTAAATGTTAACTGTTAATATTGACACGTTTTTTATTTACATAGTTGGTTACTAAATTTAACTGTTGTTATTTCTGTTAGAATTTTAATAAACTCAGATGGTTAACTTTAGGTTATTAATAGTTTAATAAACCATTAATTAAAAAAATTAGGAATTTCAACCTTTTACTTTTGTCAAATGCTTTTATAAATTTAAAATTTGCTTCCAATTGCATGACTGCTATTTCAATAACATTTTAGAATAATGTTAATATTTTCGATACGTTTCTAACTGTTATTTCGGAATAACACTTATTTAAACTGTTAAAACTAAGGAATAACAGCTCATCTCTTAAGGAACATTGGAAAGAAATGGTTTTAGAAAATATAGTGGCATGCAGCCCATTTATTATGTTTAAAATCAGTTACAAGGTCTGCGCTTCTTCCAGAACTGATCCCGATTTTCTGCTTTCGACTGATATAAGACAAGGAAACGAAATTCTCAATTGATTTATCAGTTTTCGTGCCGTGAACACCAGCCTCCCGAGTTTCGGTCTTGTTTTCCTTAGGTCCGTTGTAAATCT
Source organism: Meta bourneti (assembly GCA_933210815.1). Lineage (NCBI taxonomy): Eukaryota > Metazoa > Arthropoda > Arachnida > Araneae > Tetragnathidae > Meta > Meta bourneti. The sequence goes on from OW119931.1 coordinate 16,572,861, forward strand.
TACTTTGCGAACGTACACGAAACTGCAGATTTCCGCGATACCCAAATTGAACGAAACTCCAACTCGTACTATGTCACACTTTCATTGTATCAACGGAACAAAGAAGGGAGTATAAAATCGGAGATTGGAACTATGGATCCGATAAAAAGCAAAAGACACGAAAAAAGTCACAATCCGTGCATGGCTACAAACCCCCGACATCCAAACAATATCAAACTCTCCCTGCCTTTAACGAAGTGAAAAACTTGTATTAAAAACGAGTTCTCTGCCGTGTAACGAATCAGTTCCGATATAAAGTGAAAAGAAGGTAGGAAATCCCGGAGAAGGGTGTAAATCTGGATAAGGAGGCGAAAATAATAACAAAAAAAAAACCGGGAGCTGCTTTTCGGGAGAAGGGGAAACTATGGCAACAAACTAATCGAAAAGAGGGACGAAAAAGAAAGAAAATACGAGTTCGCATCCGGGTCCGTTTTATCTGTCGGTACCGGAAGTTACGAGTGGGGGATAATACGACAGAAAGGAAGGAGTACTTCCGGAATGGGCTCCTAAACGTAATGATGACGGAATTTCGTGTTTATTTTTATTCCCGTTCCCACTTTTCCGTTTTTTTCGCTCTCCCGTGGAGAGGCGGGCAGGAATGAATACGGGGAACTTGTGTTACTTGATAAGGAGGAGCCCATTCAGGGAAAGTTGGTGCCTCATTCATTACTTGCGCTCTTTGGCAAGGTAGGGCATTAGGATTTCGTTTTGTTTTGGGGATGGTGGAATGAAGATGGCGACTTGACGGGATTGGTTAGTTGCTCCAGGCACTTGTTGGTTCGACTTAGCGTAATCTGCCAGATTGTTAAAGGCACTTTTCTAACGCTCGTCATCACTGTTTGTTTAGGAGGCCGTGATAGCCCAGGCTACCGGAGAATCGCGAGTTCCAAACTCGGCTGACCGTCATGTACGTGGGGGTTGGTCCATGTTAAATCTATCGTGACCTTACGTTGGTGTGGAGAGTGGGGTGCTAGATTGAGGTGTTGGACCTCGTCATCTGACTGGTTCAAAATGATGGGGCCCTCAGGAGCACATTTTCCTTGGTTTGTATATGGTTGTTACAACCACGAGTGATCTGTCCCTACCTTCTGCTTTACCCTACCTTTCTACTTTTCTTTTTTTCCTTCCTCGTTATTGTCTTGTGTTTAGCGCAGCTTGACCAAATAGGGCCCTTGCGCCATAAAACCCCAAAACAACCAAAATGATGAGGTGTTGTCCTCGAATCTTTCTCATCGGGATTGATTCCTGACCTCGTTGTGTTGGTCCAGTGCAACGTAAATTCAACTACCTACAGGTTTTTAGAATTGTTCTGACTCAGACTAGCTGACGCGCGATTGTGTGTGCTTTTGAACGTTATGTACTTCCACAAACACGCGTTGGTTAATGATGTCCAACTTGCGCTTATGAAAATACTTCGAGCTGTTCACAAACCCTCGTCAGCTTGTGTACTCCAGAAGAATTCTATAAACTCTCACGGAAACTGCTCAAGACACCAAGTCTGTGTGCTGTCGGTCGCTATAGGAACAGGGCTCGTTCATTTGGAGTAGAGGTGACTCGGGGATGACTAATTTTTTTTGTTTGCGGCGGCGGAAAGAAACTTGACTAATATAGATAGATCTTCTCAGGGATAAGTACTGAATTTTGTAATAGTCATTAAGTGCCCAATGTTGTAAATTTGAATACATTTCTTCAAACCTAAGATACATACCTAAGCGATTTTTTTCTGCTTTCATCCCACTACTTTGTTTCCACTTTCTTTTTCACGACATTTGTTACTTGACATTGTCTTATGTTTGGCGCAGCCTTTCCAAATATGACCTTTGCGCCATAAAACGCCAAAACAACTTTGTAAAATCATAATCCACCGAAAACCGAATTTTGTGATTGATGTGACATCTCTCTTGAGAAAGGGGAAAACGAAAACAAATAGTAGCTCCTTCAAGATTCTTTCCTTTGAACGCAACGCCGAAAAATCATAGCATCCACTAGTGCGTTGTAGTGATATTATTTAGAGTTTGAGACACTTTTCCCTCTTGTGGCACATTCCTCCGGAGAAAGTTCCTCACCCTTGCCCTTCAAGGGAAAAAAAGGGTCGAGGATTGAAGTGTCTGTTGTCGCCAGGGCACTTGTTCGTCCTCCGAGGTCGCACACGACGCTAATAGGGTGCACGTGCTGCTAATAGCAGTGTGAATTGTGGCAAGGAAGACGATCTCTCTTCTTCCTGGAGTGATGCGGCAATTGGTGTGTGCACTTAACAAGGAACTTCTCACTTTAACTCTTCTTCCTCGGACGGCTGCATTCCTTGCCGCTTGTTGCATCCCTCTGGAGACAACGTGGGTGTTTTTTCTTTCGCCCATCTGTCTCTTTCTGGCTGGTAATCATTCTCTGGACAATTTCGGGGATTCGTCTGGTTTGATCTCGTGCGTTTTTAATGGATGGGTTTCGGGCTGTTTCCGTTGGATGTGGAAGTGTCGACAATGGGCATTCGTGAGGAACTAACGTAAGAATCTCTGAGGAGCTCTTCCGTTTCCGTTGGCAGCCACGTTGGATGCATTTTCGGACATCTTCGTGTGATGCGCCGTGATGTGCGAAATCCGATTCACGAATGGAGAAGTTTAAAAAAAAAGACCGGTTTAAAGGGAACTCTATTCACGGCAAAACACAAATGTTAATTCCGCATTAGGTAGGTATTTAATTAGCGTCGCACTGGAGCAACACAACGGGCTATTGGCGACGGTCCGTGATCAACCCCCGAGGACAACACCACGTCATTTTGAACCATGGTCAGATGACGAGGTCACACCTAAGCTAAGCACCCCACTCCCCAAACTTACATACTACGCCAACGTGAGGATATTTGAGGCCACGACAGATTTAAAGTGCACCAGCACTCTTTGTACACGACGATCTTTGGTTGGATTCGAACTCGCAACCCTCCGGTTTCTAATCCGTTAGTCTTCCAACCGAGCTACCAACCGCTAGGAGGGCTAAATTTTGAAATCTGTTCGAAAAGTATTGGAAAAGAATGGAGAATTTTTTTTAAAAAGAACGGTTTAAAGGGTTACTACTTTTTCTTCGCAACAAAACTTCACAAAAGATTAATTCCACATTCGGTAGGTATTTTAATTAAAGTCGCACTGGAGCAACACTACGGGCTGTTGGTGAAAGTCCGGGGTAAATCCTGAAGGGAAAGATTCTAGGACGACACCACGTAATTTTGAACTACGGTCAGATGACGAGGTCACAACTGGGCTGGCACCCACTACGCCAACGTGAGGACATTTGAGACCACAACAGATTTAACGTGCAGCTCCTTTGTACACGACGGTCTTTTGTTGTATTCGAGCTCGGAACCCTCCGGTTGCTAGTCCGTTGCTCTTCCAACCTGGCTACTGTGGCCCCTAATTCCACATTAGGATCCACCGTGATTCAGCGGATTAGCCCTCTGCTCTAACAACCTCCGAATTCTATGCAGCACTTCGATTCCTGTAACTTACCCTGAATGTATTTCTCTCTTCTGTAGCAGTGAAACTTCCTTTATGCGTGTCTGTCCATTGCTTGGCGCAATAGCCCGTTGTGTTGCTCCAGTGCGACGCTAATTAAAATACCTTCCTACCTACCATTACTTGACCCCCTCAGCGGCCCATCTCCTTTAGGTGTGTACGGGTTTCACAGATCCGAGGTGCTCTAGTAGTCTTTTCTTTTCCCATGGGGTTTACTGTCGAGTAAATACCGGTGTCGAGCTCCCAGCATACCCAAGCCATCTGCTTTTCTGCTTTCATCCCACTACTCTATTCCCCAATCCTTTTTTCCCTTTCACGACATTTTTTACTTGAAGCTGCCTCGTGTTTGGCGCAGCTTGGCCTAATAGGGTCCTTTCGCCATGAAACCTAATACCAGCCAATCATTACTTGACGTTGTCAGTCTTTGCGTTTGACGTAGCTCGGCCAAGTAGGGCAATTTGATGGTGCCTTTGAGACCGGAACGGGCCGGGGCCCTGTGGAACGACACTGACTATTGATATTGACTATATACATTGCTGAGCACACCACAACCATCGATTTTTGTATTCCAGTACAAGACATGACTTTATTGACTGTTGGGTGTTGGGCTCCGGCTGAAAAGTTCTTTATTAATTTTGAATAACAAGATCTCGACGGCATCACCTGCAATTTTGTATTTATTTTATGATTGTTGGGTTAATAGTTTATTATGTTTACTGTTTTGGAGCTGTTCTCCTTTTGATGTTCTCTGGGTCCTTGTCCCAGCTCTGTTATATTCTGTAAATTACGTTTTAATGATCAATAAAAGCGTTACGCGCCCACTGGGGGTGGGGGTGCTGCTTTCTCTGTCCGGGGCTGGGCCCGTTGTGCCTCCTGGTGTCTGGGGGTGCATTTTTCCCCGCCCCTCCATGCAAATGCTCTAAACCATTTGGTGAGCTGGGATGGGAGTAGGGCAAATACAGCCCTGCACCGTACGGCCCAAACCAACCCTCTCTGCGCCGCCTGTTTAGAAATTCGCCTATGTAGATTTGCTCCTAATCAAACAGTACTGCATGTTTAGAGACAATTTCGGGCCAACTCTAAAGGAACTTTTCGAGTTTTGATCTCAGCACAATTTTCTCTTCGTCTGATCATGATTCAAAATTACGTGTTGTCCTCGATCTTTCCCTTCGGGTTTGATCCCGGACCGTCGCCAATTTCTCGTTGTGTTCTTTCCAATGCGACGTTAATTGAAATACCTACCTCAGCGTAATTTTATAAAGAATACGAATTATAAAGAATGCCTTTTAACGAATATGTTTCGTAATGATGTCGTGAAACTTAATCATATGGCTACGTTTAAAAATTAGCATAACTTTAATAGCATCCCTTCACTCAAAGGTCCTTTAATTGGCAGTGCAGCTTGAATGCAGGCGAATTCACTGTTCAGACGAAATTCCTCAAGGTCAATCACTGAACGGTGCCATTATCCTTTGGAGAGTGGGCCTTTCAGTGTTTTCATCCGAATTAGAGAAGCTCGCTGTCAAGACACGCCCTACCCACGGCCATCCGCTGTCAGTACTGGACACTTAACCTGTCAATCACCCTCGGTTCGAACAAAAACTTCCGCCCTCCCTTTTCCAAACAACGCAGGTATTTTGATACGCTTCGCAGTTATCTGCCTACGTTCGCTTGACTTGACCAAACAAGCTGAATGGGAATCGCTACAGGTACCTGGGGCAGCTTCGTTGCGATCCGGGCTTTAAGAGGCGACCGAAATAACCGATTGTTAAGCGGCGAAGGGGAAAATTCAGCTTTTGTCTAGTCATAGAATTGCGTTACCCGATTAATCGATGACGTAATTGTAAGAAAAAAGAGGTTTAATATCTCCTATCCTGGAAAAACCATCCAAAAAAAGATATGCCCTTAGGAGCACATCTTTAGGTGTGTATTGGCATTACAATCCCGAAGTACCTGAGCGATCTGTCCTCCTTTCTGTTTTACTCTCACCTAACCTTCTGCTTTTTCCTGTTTTTCCCTCACTCGTTGGTGCCGCGGTAGCCTGGTTGGAAGAGCAACGGATTAACAGCCAGAGGATTGCGAGTTCGAATCCAACCAAAGACTCGTGTACAAAGGTGCACGATAAATCTGTCGTGGCCTCAAATGTCCTCACGTTGGCGTGGTGTGGAAGTTTGGAGAGTGGGTCAGATGACGAGTGTGACCTCGTGTTCTCGTGCCAAACATGGCCCTTGTACCATAAAGCAAAACCCAAACCTAGAAAAAACAGTTATCAGCATACGTATCTGCCAAACAATTCCGAATGGGAATCGTTACAGGTACCTGGGCAGCTTCGTTTTGACCCGGGCTTTAAGAGGCGATCAAAATAACCTATTAAGGGGTGAAGGGGAAATTCGGTTCTTGCTTTGTAATAGAATTGCGTTAACCAGTTAATCGTTGACGTAATTGTAAGAAAGAAGAAACGGCTGTCCCTATTCTTTCTCTCCTATCCTGAAAAAACTATTCCAATAGATACTTAGTGATGACTTTAGGTTACCCATCTTCTAAAGACTCTTGTAAGAAGGCAGTTAACATTTTGGAGAAGTCCATTTAAGGAAAAGTAGAAAACTCGCTAGGGGAAAAGGCTGACAACACAAAATCATGTATGGCGACTGGCATTTGGGATTATTTGTTCTTCAATTCGTCATCTTTTCTATAACTATGTGAAAATCGGAATCAAAATATACGTCAAAGACGCCAATTGTGGAAACGCATTGGTTATGGCTAATCTGCCACCTAATAGACTCGTTCGCAACTTCTCGACATAAATGTCAACTCGTTAGAACCGGATTATAGAGCAGCTCCGATGAAAAGACATGACGTTGGAGAAGTCCATTTGTAGCAGAGTGGTTAAGTACAGCATGAATAAGGGTAGGTATTAAATTAACGTCGCACTGGAGAAACAGAACGGGCTATTCGCGACGGTCCTGGATCAAACCCGAAGCGAAAGATCCGAGGACAATACCACTTAATTTTGAACCACGGTCAGATGAAGAGGTCACGCCTGAACTGGCACCCTACTCTCCAAACTTACACACCACGCCAACGTGAGGGCATTTGAGGCCACGACAGATTTAACGTGGCTGAATTCGAACTCGCAACCCTTCGGTTGCTACTCCGTTACTCTTCCAACTGGGCTACCACGCCCCCCCATGAGTAAGTGAATATTATACGCAAAATCAAGCATGGCGACCACCATTGATGATTCTTTGTCTCGCCAACTCATAATAACTGCTATTGCTTCAGGAAAATTCGTTTCAAAGACTCCAATTGTGGGAACATTGTTTATGCTTAAACTGCCCTCCCAACTGAACGAATCGATTCGTCCAAAACCACGTGACTCAAATGCCAACACGCCATAGCCGGACTATAAATTCCCACCATCCGCTGTGTTGTGGGTTAGCCCATTGTCGCACTAAGGTCTTCAATCCTTGAGCACTTCAGTCCGAAATACATGACAGTCAGTGAAAATAAATTGAACCATTTATCAAAGAAAAAACCCTGCAAGGCCATGTCGACGAAATCAAATATCGATGTTCGGATTGAACTGTCACCTGCTCTTTCCCCTCATTTCACACCTATATGCATCTGTCACTGGAAAATAAACGTGACGTCGTTTTCCCAGTTAATTAAAGTTCCCTTGTCTGGGTCCAGACGCGAGTAAATCATAATCTAATGAACAGTCGATTCCCGTATTTATTAACCAGTTATTCTTCTCCCGTCAGCGGTCTGTCAGGACCCGTCAGCAGAGCGGTTCCCCCCGCTTGAGTTTTTGGACTTGGAGTGCGGTGCAAAAATTATCTTATTTGCCGTGGACGTTTCTATTTTTTTACCGGCCGTGATTGATTAGGTCGCTCACCGCGCTGCCAGTGGCGTGCGTGTCCTGGCCGACGCTTCCGTCGTCACGCTACTGTCATCGTCGATCCGTTGCGGTCGCTTATCGACGACTTCATCCGACCGACGTGTCGAAAGATATCGATGGTGGAGTTTATCGCGAAATATGCTCGGGTAATTTAGATCTTGTTTTGAGCCACCGATTTTTCCATATTTTTCATTTTTATTAGAGTCCGTTGGCGTGGTGTGGAAGTTCGGAGAGTGGGGGTGCCAGCTCAGGTGTTGACCTCGTCATCCGACCGTGGTTCAAAATTATGAGGCATTGTCTCCGCTTCCTTCCCTTCGGGATGATCCCGGACTGTCATCAATAGCCCGTTGTGTTGCTACAGTGCGACGTTAATTCAATTATCCACTTAACAGCTACTCCAAGTATGTGAGCGTGTTCTGAAAGTTGTGACGTTCGATGCAAATTTTCTGGCCGTAAGGTTTCGTTTTGAAATTAGTACTTTTACGAAAGGCAGTTTATTTGGATTGTTGCTCTACTGTCATATTTTTTTTGTTGTTGCGTGAGGGGTAATTAGACCAGGATCTTGTTCTTTTTACCAAATGCCCGGTCATTTTGAACTCTTTAGAAGTGCTTTGGACATCATGGCGAAGCATCATGTACAACACAAGGGCGGAATTGTGAACCATTGGGGTTAACCTGGTGCACCTCGGGGAGTGGGTTTACCCTGCTTCTTGGTGAAAATAAGGAATACAGCTTCTTTTGGTCCTCTGACCATAGATGCTGAGCTCGAAAACAGATTGACTTGGCTTCCATACAATAAAAACCTGAGACGAGGTCTCGTCGAGATATCCTCTTAAAACTGACCAGACCTTTATGGATGATATATGTCGTCATTAGAACAAAACTGACCAGGTCTTGATCTCGTCATCATAAAAAAATTGGCAATATCTTGACGAGGCATCTCGTCATTAGCAAAATTGGCCAGATCTTGATGGATGAGATATCTCGTCGAAACCACTTGGGGGAGGGGGGGGTTAACGTCCTCAACATATAAGGATGAGAGCCTTCAAAGAATCCAGAACGATTGTTCAGCGTTCCTCATCGAAAAATTAGCGTATAAATTTCACACAAAGCAAAGTTTCTTCTTGCCCTAAGCGGGGGGGGGGGGCGGACTATTGAATCGAGGGATCGATTGTGAAGTTTGAGGTGAAAGGAAATCCCCCAAATTACACCAGTAACGACAATTTTCTCAGTCCTCCCCAAAGAAAATATCCTTGCGCGTTGGGCTCACTACTACTCTAGAGCTACTCTAGATTACATTGCCACGCAACGAAATAGGAGATTTTCCACTTATAGAAACTTCCAAGTTCTCTGAAACGACAAAGGTTCTTGGTTTTGATTGTACCCCGTTCTTAACACTCTTGGTCATTTATCCTGGCGTCGAAAACTGACCTGTATAGTCTGGTGCAATAACCTGTTCCAAACTCACCATTTCTGGGCAAGGGACAATTTGGATCCCTTAAAGTAATAGAGCGGCGGCTTTGCCTCAACGAGATAACTCGTCCTTAGCAAAATTGACAAGATCCTGCACGAGATATCTCGTCGAAACACTTGGAGGGTTGAAAAAACAATAGTCCATCGATCTTACTTCCCTTTCATTTCCCCCTCACCTATCCCTTTTGCTTTTCCTTCCTACCTCATTGTGTCTTCTGTCTTGTATCTCGCTCAGCTTGGCCAAATATGGCCCTTGCGCCATAGAACCTGTGAGGTTCTCCGGCCAACACACGGAGGAACGTTGGCCGGAAGGAACCATTGGACGCCGAGGGATGTCCTTGAACGGTCATCCGGGCTAAAGGAAAGAAGTAGAGTTGTAAGGGGAAAAAGGGGACTCGACTAGCGCATGCCGAAGAGTACATACGTGCGAGAGTCCTTTCGCTTTTATAGTGTAAGATATTACTGTAATTATATATATATTAACGGAATGTAAATAAAGTTATTTAACCAAGGACCCATGACACTCTGGTAACGTCTATGTAAATGATAAAGAACCACAAGCAACAACCAACACGCATTGGAAAGACGGTGGCTTCACCGAAAACAACCAACCAAACCCCATATAGTCCAGCATGATTCGCCTCCAATGCTAATGTGTATCGGTTTCGTATATCGCTTAATATATTCCTATCTTTACCCAAAGCATATCAAACACGATTACATCAATCGCCGATCGAAGCCCGGTCCCTAACGATTGAGAGGTTGCGGGCAACAGCACCACCACCAAGTCCTCCAGCGCGATCGATCACGCGTGATATACACCAGGCGCCACTTGCCGCAAAAAAAAAATATCGCCACCACGGAATGGCAACACGGATTTTTAATACGCCGTTGCCACCACAACGGAGAGGGAAATATCCGTTACCGAAGCCATTAGGCTAGGCCCTAGGCGTGGCCTCCCGCTAACGACGTAAATAATAACAAAGAAAAAAGAAAGCGGGTAGAAATTCCGGGCCGTCATTAATACGGCGTGCATTCTGTGCCGTCCGGATTTCTGAGTGACCGAGGGCGGAAAGAAAGGAGGACAAAGTGCAGTGTGCACCTAATTGGAGCTTCATATCATTGAGAGAAACGGCTCTATTAGGGGAGAAAGGAACCTAATCTGCTGTCCGCGCACGTCCCGCAGTCCCGCACGCGATGCGTCCGTTATTAAAAAACGGAAAAAGCAACCCCCATCTCTTGAAAGGAAATTGGTTCGATGGGGTGGGTTCATAAGAGCGCCCCTGGTCGCGGCACAAGATGGAAGTTTCTACGTTTTGTAACTGCCAAAATGTGCAATGGTGGTTCAGATTGTAACCATTTTCCAATACCAATGTTTCCAATGCCAGTTATTTTACAACCTTTTCCATACTACTACATGCATGTAGTAGCTTGTACCAGGTAGAGGTTGTTTCATGGGATGCATTCAAAGGAGGGCTGTTTACCGAATTGGATGGATTTTGGACCGTTTTGCTGAAACTACATAATGGACACCATTTCTGAACCTACGGATAGTAACTTCCAATACCAATCTCAGTTATTTTGTAAGTTGTATACCTCGTAGGCTTCGTTGGAAACGAGGAAGCAGATAGGCAGACAAAAATGGCTTGCAACCTCTCAGTCACGACTGAAAGTCAGAAAGTTCCTTAACAATACCTGGCAAAAAGAATGGGATGAGGGATGCCCTCTCCATAAAAATCCTCCCCAAAGTCTGCATCAGACCGCTCATCAAGGACAGAACAACCCTGTAGTTTTACACAAGCAATGGGCTTTTACAAGCCTACCTCAGCAGATTTGGACTAAAGCGCACAACCCCTCTGTGCATGTGGACATGAAAGTACTCCACTGCGTAACGCAATGCTATATCGCAAAATCTTTCCGCGTCCGATATCCTTCAAGCTCCTGACCCCAGAATGGGGGCGATTTATCTTTAAACATAAGGGTTATGTAGAATAGGAAAACTGCTCGACTGCCTACACATTCATGGCCACGAGATTGAAGCAGTCTAATAATGGGACTCCGCTAGTGGACAGTCCCTTCTGTGAGAGGGCCTGTGATATCACAAAGCACTTTGTAACTGCGCCTTTGTTTATTTCTTTTCATTTCTTGTGTCCTATCTCTTGATTTTTGTAACAAAATCGCAGGGGGTGCGCGTCAAACGAGTCGATCCTTTGATAGGATCAAAATGAGCACTCCTGGTATTGTGTTTCTATATTGGTGGTGGTTTGATGCGATACATTCACGAGAATTCCGTTCTCGATTAACCTTCCTGTTGGTTGTCTCTACAAGCTACAAAAAATCGCCAATTTCTTCGTCATTAGAAAAACTGACCAGCTCTTGATGGATGAGATATCTCGTCGAAATCACATGGAGGGTTAAATGGTGCCGCGGTGGGTTGCAATATCCACAACACACTTGCCATTAGGAATAAAAAATTGCTATAATACTAATGAGCATTTCGTTTGTAAACATATTTGACTGTTTCCAGACCTGTCCACGATTTTCCAACTTTTTGACTAAATGAAACTTATATCTGCATCTATCAAATTAATTTCAGCATTTATTTTTGTAACAACAGGAACATTTTGGGAGGGGGATCTTTTTAACCCTCCAAGTGGTTTCGACGAGATATCTCGTCCATCAAAATCTGACCAATTTTGCTCATGACGAAGATATTGGCGATTTTTTGATGACAAGATTAAGATCTGGTCAGTTTTACTGACGAGATTCCTCGCCAAGACAACCACCAGGAGGGTTAAATACTCTCTCTCCTGGTGCGGCCTTTCCATTTCAAATCCAAAAGCAGAATCTAGAATTTCCACCTGCCAAGTGCGCCTACCGTAGTTCCAATACACGCAAAAGGAAGCTCTGCTCCGTGTATGGCATAACGTAGATTCGCGAAGTAATTTCCCTAGATGTGGGAGGAGGTAGGCGCTATTGCTATAATACTAATGAGCATTTTGTTTATAAATATATATGATTATTTCCAGACTTGTCGAGACATCCCGTCCATCAATATCCCGTCAACTTTTGCTAATGATGTGATATCTCGTACATAAGGATCCAATTTTTTTCCAACTTATTGACTAAACAAAACTTCTTTCCGTATCAATTAAACGAACGTCCGCATTTATTTTTGTAGCACCAGGAGCATTTTGGGCCCTCAGAAGCACATCTATAGGTGTGTACGGAAATCAAACCCTTAGGTACTTGACTGTCCCCCTTCTGTTTTACACTCGCCTATCCTTCTGCTTTTTCTTCCTTCCCCATTGTTTTGTCTGTCTTTTGTTTGGCACAGCTTGGCCAAATATGACCATTGCGCCATAAAACCCGAAAACCAACCAGGAACACTTCGGGGGCGGGGTTCCCTTGTGAATGCGTCCCTGTCCTGTTGCCCTTTCCATTGCAAATCCGAAAGCAGAACCCAGAAGTGCGTCTACCGTAGTTCCAATACACGCAAAAGGAAGCCCTGCTTGGTGGGTGGCATGCCGCAGATTCGCGAAGAAATTTCCCTAATCGTGGGAGGAGGTGGGGCGCACGCGAGCCCCAGCGGAGCGTTCCTCACAATAGAGACGTTTAGGGACGCTCTAATGGGCCGAGGCGTAATTGCCGCCAATTGACAGCACAATAAAAGAAACGCACCGTATGTGCGTAATGACGCCGAAAGGGGCAGTCAATACGGATAACGTGACAGTGGGAGAAACGACCCGCTAAGTATCCCACGCACGAAACGACTTATATTTTATTTTTAAGGGTTAGGGTGTTTTTTTCCATTACCTCGTGCGTCGAAATGCATGTTTTTGTGCTCCAGATCACAATAGACATTATCCGTCAGCACGAATCAAATGTTGCAATATTTACAGTTATTCGCCAGTGCAGTCTTTATTTCAAACTTTTTTGTCCCCGGCTCCTTAAACTCAACCGGAGCCGTCGTGGCTCACGCCTACTGCTCTAGCAACCTTCGAGTTGTAGGCGGCACAGTTTCGATTTCTGTCAGATGCATTCATCCCTGGGTGTATTTCTTTCTTCTGCGTCAGTAAAATTTTCATTGTGTGTGTATATCTATTACTTGGTATACTTTTCTTGTGTCTGGCATTTTGATGTACTTGTCTTGTGTCTGGCATCTTGATATACTTGCTTTGTGTCTGGCGCAACATGGCTAAGTATGGCCCTTTGGCCATAAAACACCCCAAAAACAACCAACCTTAAACTTAACCCTCCTAGTGGTTTCGACGAGATATCTCGCCCATCACGATTTGGCCAATTTTGCTATTTTGTCTACAAGATATTGGCGATTATTTTGTGATGACGAGATCATCTAATGAAGAGACATCTCGTCAATCAAGATCTGGTAATGACTAGATACCTCATCGAGGCGTCACCAGGAGATTTAAACGTTAATCTCTGCGTCTCTGCATAGAAATATTTGATTTGAATAATTGAGTTTAAATTAATTGCACTTTGACTCCCACTCTTAAGTTTTAAACTCTCTTCTGCTCCTCTACCCAACCTCTACGCGATGGGCAAAACAGAAGTGCATGTGTCAGGCGGTCTGATGTATGACCACGTGACGATGGGATATAGATGTTTACCTATGGGATATCTCTTCCTCCAAGATCCTGCTAATTTTCCAATTGACGAGATAACTCGTCCATCAAAATCTGGTCAATTTTGCTAATGACGAATTATCTCGTCTATCAAGATCCAGTCAATTTTGCTGATGACGAGATATAACGTGGAGACAAAACTCGAGAAAGAAATGAAGATCCAAGTATGGATAACAAACCCACCATCACTTAAGGAGCTCAAGAGAGCTTGTTTAACGATGTGCGAAAGTGGGAACAAAACAAGCTCCATAAGCCAAAGGACGCAAAGAAAATAATTCATGTACATTAATATACTTATTATAGTTAGCTATTTACAAATGGAATCAGGATATGGGCTTTTAAAACTTCAAAACATCCGGCCTTCAAAATCCATTCTTGGTTTTACCTTCCTCAGAAGATGTAAAATGGAAAGTGTAAGCAACACCAGGTTCTTTCAGGAGGTGGTTTCATTTGAGAGGCCACCCTCAACATTCAATCTTCAACAAACGGGGTGTGTGTCCATTTCACTGTTACAAATACAGAATTATGTTCTTTATTGCATGGATATATTCAACTTATTCATATCTTCAAGCATGTTATGCATACTGCCTGTGCGCCTCCTGCAGGTGCGACTATCTAAACAAGTTTGTATCTTCCTTCATGAACTTCACCAACCTCTGTTGCATCAACCAGAAAGAGTTAAAACAATTCCTCCGGTAAAACACCTGACAGGTAATGTAAATCTCTGCATGAACGTTAAGCGGCACACCCGTCGCATCCGTTTAGCGACTTCATTCACTTTTATTCCCTCGTTTTATGCCTTTACAAATGCCCGCGATGACTCCCTCCTTTATTTCTGGGGACTAAGCTTCACCAACTTTATGTCCGTGAGTGATGACAGTCGTAAAACGCACTCGTAAACCAATGATACTCTATGCATTCCCCCACTTAGACCGCAAAGACCCGGGTTAATAGCTCCGGGGAGTTTTCGTTCCCGCCGCGGCCACCAGGTGGCGACAGAATCGTACGCTTTTTTGAAGCTTTTATCAGTTCACCGGCTCTTGGGTTTAAAAAGAGACAAAAACTAAAGCGCAGATGTTACAGTTTCGTCACGCTATGTTTTGGGTTCTCCGTGTTGATGTATTTTAATTTTTTCCGCCCTTATAAAACGTCTTTTCTAATTATTTTTTCCATTGCTCAGTGGTGGTTTTTTGAGGGTTTCGTTGAAAGGAGTTTTCTGTGATGATAATTTTTTCTCTCGCTGCTCCTCCTCCTCTGTGCCTTTTTCATCTTTTCTCATTTGTTCTAATTTAAGAAAAGTTTCTTTTGTGCGGAACTGTTGAGCACACAGTTTTTCGCGGGGGATTTTTCGTCGAAGTTTAATCTCGTATCTTTCCTTTATTTTTTTCTCTTTCCACACCTCCGGGAGTGTATCGGTTAAAACTTCCTTTTCATGCCAATGCGTAACTAATTAAGCTACCAGTTTTTTTTCCCTGCGCCCTCTTATTTTCGGAAGTGAGTCGGAATATTTTTTCTGACCGGTCTTTTGTCTCCACGCGAATATTTTAATAATATTTTATATTCCTTAAGCCTTTTCGGTGGGTTTCATTTTTCACACTTCCTCGCAGCGCGTTACTCACAAGTTTTACAGTCCGCTGCGTAGAAGAGGGTATTGGTTTCGGTTTGGGGAAGCAGTCTTCATAAATAACTTTCTTTGTTCTAAGGAAAGCTTGTTTAAGTTTAGTGAAAAGATTTTTTTATTTAAGATGAAATTCTGGCTGTTTGGTAAGTGATTTAATCACCACATTTGTCACAATGCCCGAACTGTTCGCTAACACCCAACAATGCCAACTTGTTTGCTTTTATTAAAATTTTTAGCATTTGTGACTGGTGGAGCTTGTCCTTTTTTGGACCTTGCGGCGTAAAAAACCCTACGAATTTAGTGTCGCAGGACTGATGTTGGACCAATGTATGGCCAGAAAACTGGGCCTTCTTGCAGCCACTTCACCTTCTAGCAGCCATTTCATGCACTTGATAAAAATGGGTCTTACATCCGTTTCATCTTCCAGAGAACTGGGCCTTTTAGCAGCCATTTCATCAGCCAGAAAACGGCTTTCTTGCAGCTATTTAATTCCCCCTTCATGCAGTCATTTCATCTGCCTGAAGACTGGGCCTTCGTGCATTCGTTTCATCTGCCAGAAATCTGGGCCTTCTTGCATCCACTTTACTTTCTGTCAGCCATTTCATGTGCTTGATACAAATGCCGTTTCATCTGCCAGAAAACTGGGCCTTCTTGCAGCTATTTCACCTTCTTGCAGCTATTTCACCTTCTTGCAGTCATTTCATCGGCCAGAAAAATGGGCCTTTTAGCAGCCATTTCATCAGCCAGAAGACTGGGCCTTCTTGCATTCGTTTCATCTTCCAGAAAACTGGCCCTTCTAGCAACTATTTCACTTTCTAGCTGCATTTCAACTGCTAGAAAAACTGCCTTCTTGCAGCCATTTCACGCATAGCAGCCATTTCACCTTCTTGCACTCGTTTCATCTGCCAGAAAACTGGGCCTTTTAGCAGCCATTTCATCAGCCAGAAAACTGGACCTTCTTGCAGTCGTTTCATCTCCCAGAAAACTAGCAGCTATTTCATCTACCAGAAAATGACCTAACAGGCCCTCCGCTTCTGTCGCCCTGATAGAAGTCGTCATGAATTGTTAAGCGTGGCACACTGTACTGTTCTTACCGATGTTTCATATGTGGTTGCTTATCCTGCGATCTATGACTAGCTGCTACGAATCACTCGTTTATCTTTTTACGTTTCGGAGTTCCTTTTCCTAATCATGAGTAACAGTTTTTCGAAATCAAACATCTCACCGAAACCGTTTCCGGCAATTTTTCGCGACTGCTGCGTCGTTTCCCCCTCCGATTGACCTATTTTAAATTACCATCGATTAATCACCCCGCAGTGCGTATTTACTCAGACACATTATTAAAAGGACCGTATACACTTGTAGTCCGTTCGCTTTTAAAAATGCCCTCCCTTATTTATTTAAAACCATCTTTTACGCTAATGCACTCGAGGCTTTTCCAGAAAGCTCGGTGTTGACTTCGTGATGAGGGGGACCCATTTGGAAGTCTCGAGAACTTTCGTCCGCAAATACGAGACTACGCATCAATTAACTTGTTAATTCTCTGAGCAGCATTTCGCGATTAATATAGGCTCAATTAAGGGACTGAGAGGGAAAAAAAGAGAGTTCGGATCTGGATTTTGTAACGTGTTTGCATTTAGGCGGCGATGCTTTTAGAGACGGGGCCTGGATTTCGTAATTTAATGACTGATTACCGCTGTTTAATTATTTGTTTAGCACTTATTAACAGACTGGATATTTTAATGTGGAATATTTATGTGTAAACAAGCGTGAGTGTTTTAGTGTTTGGCAAGATTAATCATTCGGATTTTTTTTCTTGTAAACCTTTTAGGAGTTCCAAGTCGTGAAAGAATAATGAGCCTGATTTTTCTAATTGCAGGAGCGGGCCTTTGTTTTATGTTGACTGTTAAATAGCGCGGGTTTCAGATAAGGATATTTGAGTAAAGTATCGTTTACACTTGTACGTCAATCCCAAGACGCTATCAGGACCGGATTAGCAACCGGAGGGTTTCGAGTTCGAAACTAGCTGCAGCCAAAGACCGTCGTGTACACGCGGGCTGGTGCACGTTAAATCTGTCGTTGCCTCAAATGTCCTCACATTGCATGGTGTAGAAATTTGGAGAGTGGGATGCCGGATCTCTCGTCATCTGATCGTGGTTCAAAATTACGAGGCGTTGCCCTTGATCTTTCCCTCCGGGATTGATCCCGGACCGTCGCCAATAGAACGTTGTGTTGCTCCAGTGCGACGTTAATCAACTACCTACCTACCGAATACGCTATCCGTTGAACCAATGACCAACGAAAACGGAAATGATTGACAGGTTCCATCATTCTCGTTCTCGTCGCTCACTGGTTCGGTGATCCGGATACTGATAGTGGATTCGGATTGCTGTAAAAGTTAAGAATTTTATGGTTAAGAATTGGAAATGAGGTATGATAAAATAGGTAGTGTGAATAAATACACACTTTGAATTTTACTAACGCAAAATTTATTTAACTATTTAAAAGTATAAATCTATCTGCATACTAATTGAATTTTCTCTCTTACAGGTAAGGACTCTTCTGTTTTTCAAAACATTAAAAAAATTCATATTCTCAATACATGCAAAGGGTCAAGCAATGTGTAAGTAATTTTAATTCATCCTTTTTACTTAAAACAATTTTTATCGAATAATGGGGAACTTGAAATGTTTCTCCCATCATGTTTTCAAGTGTAGTGTACAATGAAGTATGGTTTAGTATGTATGTTTATATGTAATTAGTTTTTAGATGTGGAATTCAGAGTACCTTGAAATTCTAGATGACAAGAGATCAGGTAACTGCATAGGGTGATTTCACTGAATTGTTCCAAACCCCTTAGAAATGCACTTTTATATATATAGTATTTGTACACAATATTTCATATTAAGAATATTTAACAAAACCTAGGTTTATCATTTACATGCTGGTAGGGTATATTTGAGACAAAATGAAAGTTTCTCGAATTTCAGATTTGAAGATTTTAGAAACAATCTCCATCACAGTTCATGTATGAAAGGTTCGACACGTTCTCTATTTTTGTTTTTCATTAGTTCTAAAATTGGGGTACTTGTTAAATTTTCAGTCTTTCGTCTTCGTGATGTTTCTATAATTTGTTAAAAATAGTCTGATTAGCTGTTTGCAAGTGTTCACCTCAAGGGCAAATACCTTTCTCGTTACGAAATCGAGCTTGATAAGTTCGTAATGCTCCATGTGAGTGAATAATTTGGTTTATGTAAAAATCTGGGATTATTTTTGGCGTTAACTTTTGGGATGAAGTGAGTGTAGGTTTTTCCATTAGCGTTCCAACGATTTTGCCATTGTATGTTTAACTTTTTTGCGATGATGTCTTTAACCCTCTGTAGGTTTCACGTCGTTCTATTGGGTTGATGTAAAAGTTCGTCCCGTTTATGGCGCTAGATGGCGCTGCATCGCAAAAACGAAGTGTTATCTGCTTCACACGTGCAAAGTTTTGTTTGAAAGAAGGAATTTCAGCGAGGTACTTGGGAAAAAAATTGCGTTATTGGGTTGTGTTTTTAAATTTTGTTAAGCATTAAAAATGACAGAAATAAGGAGCATTTTGGACATATTTCCGAAAAGGCATGAATGCTTCGCAGACGCAAAAGAAGATATGTGTTATGTATGGTAAGGGGTGCTGTTGACGTGTCGTAAGTGGTTGAGAAAGTTTCGTCACCTGGATCAGTTCTTTAGCTAGAAACCTCAGAACTATGAGCGCGGGATTATGCAACTAGCGGAGAGATGGAGAAAGGCCATTGAACAAAACGGCACATACTGTATTGATTAAATGTAATTTTTAGTAAAAAAAATTTTTCTCTAATTTTTGTAAAAAAAAAAATGGGAACTTTTGCATCAACCCAATATAATCTGTAGTCTTCCCTGTATGAATTTTAACTAGTTTTGACCTTGACCAATTCAATCGTACGTAGGATCCTTTTCAACCAACCAACGTACGTATTTAGTCAATTATTATGTGTTGTGGGGATGAGGAATACGACACAACTCGGAAATCTCAAGACGATAAGAATGTAAACCCGCCTATGGTGTCGACGATATGTCTGACCAATTCTGCTAATGACGAAATATCCCGTCATCTAAATGTTGCCGATTTTTTAATGATTACAAGATCAAGATATGAACAGTTTTGTTAAGATCGCGTTTCTTTTAATGACGAGATATCTCGTCCAACAAGATCTGCTCAATTTTGCTAATGACGAGATAAGTCGTCGAGACAATCACGAGGAGGGTTAAGTTGTAACCTCTTTGTAGGAATGGAATTGAAGTCGACATCTCAATTAGCATCCGATGCACTTTTTATCTTGTATCTTAGTTTTGTTATTTTGTCTTGCTTTTGGCGTAGTTTACCCTTTTTTTGGCCATCGTAAGGTGTTTACGGGCTTCACGAACCCGAGTGATCTATTCTTTTCCCATGGGGTGAACTGCCTTTGGTAAACATGGGGTCATCCCAGGATGCCCAAACAATCTTTCTCCTATCGATCCTTTCTTTTCACAATTACTTGACATTGTCTTGTGTTTTGCGTAGCCTGGCCAAATATGGCCCTTACGCCATAAAATCCAAAAACAACCAACCAACCGTTATGGGGGACCTTACGCCATTATATACAATCAACCCAAACTGAAATTTTCCTAATGGGGAATCTGGAAGTCACTTCTCAGCGCCACATTGGAAATTCTCATTTTTTCGTTCGCCTTGTGGCTTTTTCTATCCAGTCATTTCATTTCAAGTATTCTTCAATCCTTCATCAGAATTCAAAAAAAGAATTTTAAGATTCGTATTTAAATATCGCATTCATCTTCGCCACTGAAGGGAAAAAATGTAAAATGAAGAGATAAATATTCCCAAAAATGAGAATGAATGACGGAAAACGTATGATTGTGATGATGGATTCCCGTTTTTTTCCCCTCTCCCGTTTTCTTTATCCCCTTTATGCGACATATAAAAGCGATAGCGGGAAAAATAAATAACTTTTTCCTTTCCCGGTGTTTCTTTGCCACTCTTCAAAAACCGCTCCCCAGCAAAAATCCTGATTGAACATTTTCGCAGTTTGGGATAAAAATCGGGAGAGGACGGGAAAAACTTTTACACGGACCCGAAAGAACAATCCGCAGGAGGAGTAAAAAACAACAAAAAAGAAGGAAAGATCTTTAATCCCTTGTTCCGATTGGTGGATATTGATCACGTGACTCTTCGCTCCGTCGGCCGGCGAAATGAAGATGGATGATTGGTTCTTTTTCGAAAGAAAGGGAAAAGAATGCCCGGGTTTTAGGGGATAAAAAAAAGGGAAATAATTATCGGAGAGGAGATAGGGTTGTGTTTGGTGTGAAGGGGGTCGAGCTGGGGGTGGAACTCTCTGGAAGTTCCAGAACGGTGGAAGGACGACGGGGGAAGTGATGAAAATGATTTTCGTCGTCAAAATTTTTTTTCTGATGAACTCAAACTGTGAAATGAATGGGGTCCTTCTGTTTCGGGTTTGAAATGTCCCTCCCCTTACCATCCCCGTTCCCGTATTCGGGAATCGATTTTGAATTTTTCCCGTTTTTAAGTGGACTTTAAATCCGGGGAGTAAATTGAAATTCCAGCATGTGTGGTGTTCTTTTCGGTTTCTGACGTAGATTTCTCGGGAAATGTCCGATTCATGTTTTTTCTTCCAGTTTTCGAGACATGACATAAATACAATCCCCAAGAAATGAATTGCTGTGCTCTGTATTTAATGCTCAATTGCGACCTGACGGTTCATTTTCGTAATCGCGAATGTGTTTCTTTCGCGTTTTGGCAATGCACGAAGCGTCCAAATCGGGGTGAATGTTTTTCTTTTTTTGGAAGCGTTTTCTAGAGTTATATTCGAGTGTTTTCCGAGGAAAATAAAAACTGATACAATTTAAATCCTCTGCCGTTATTTCTTATTGATTTCCGAGTACGTTCGATAGCACTTATCGATCTCATTTCTGCATGGAATGTGCTTTCTTGTGTAGCGACATTCTTTACTATTCAATAAATCAGATCTGAATCATTCGGGTTCCTGAATCCCGGATTCGATACCTGTATGCAGTATCCTAAATATCTCTTGGTATTGGTATTTGTTTAGAAATCGTCAATTGGTATTGAGTAAATTTCTAAAAATTCTACACCGATCTCACCTAAAAATTTAGATTCATAGGATAAGGTTAGGTATTTAATTAACGTCGCACTGGAGCAACACAACGGGCTATTGGCGACGGTCCGGGATCAACCCGAAGGGAAAGATCCGAGGACAACATCTAATTTTTTTCCAAATTCAAAACAATTCATCAGTCTATTTAATCAAATTCTTTTATAATTCAATCTTTTAAATTTCACACTTCCAAATTTTATGCATATGTAAATTAAATTCATTAGCTATGCTGCAGATAAGGTCTTATTTTTATCATCTGACTATTTGAATATTTTTATCCCCATTCACACATTTTAAATGTTTTGAATCTACCCTTCATCTTTAGCTTGGACTTGATTTTTAAATGCTTTGTACTTTTATTGGATTTTATTCTGTCTTGTGTTTGGCGCAGCTTGGACCTTGCGCCATAAAACCCCAACATCCAATCCGAGGACAACACCACGTAATTTTCAATCGCGATCAAATGACGAGGTCACACCTCACTCATTCCACTGGCTTGCACCCCATTCTCTAAAATCCACTCCTCACCAACGTGAGGATTTTAGTGCCACGACAAATTTAACGTGCAGCTGCCCGCTTTGTACACGATCTTTGAATGGATTCGAGCCCGCCGGTTGCTAATCCATTGCTCTTCCAACCGGACTACCGCTGCCCCATAGGGTAGGGTTATTTGAGGAACACTATATTAGATGCACTGTCTAGGGCAGAGGTATCCAACCAGCGATTACTAATCTAATATAAGTTACTAACCAAATATAACTTTTAATTAAAACATCTTTTATTAACACTATCTAAAAAGTTTTATTGCTCACTTTATTGATCTAAAGCAGTGGTTCTTAACCTTTTTAAGCCGCGACCCAAATTTGAGAAATATGTTCATGTCGCGACCCAAAAAAAAGTCAAAATTTTTTCATTGCTTTATTTTAGATCGTATTTTTAAAAAATCTTCAATCCTACGATGATGATTTTTTTTAACTTACAAATTTTTTATTTATTTTTTTAATAATAAAGATAAACGAAAGTACTTTTCGATCCAAGGAAAATTTAATTAATAATCAAGTGTTTTTAATAATTTTTATTGACCAAATTAAAATATATTTATAACTTTTTGAAAATAATTGACATTTTAACTTATTCCTAAAAAAGAAGAAATATCAATACATATGTTAAGTCTTTTAAATTTTAAATGCAAGTCATACAGTTTTGATGAGAACCTTGTGCTTGAATACATTTTGAAAGATCTTCAAACCTCGGTTGAATGCTTGTCAAGGAGCACCTTATATCTATTTCAGGATTTAACTTGTTCCGGTAATTGTTTTTGATTACACACAGAGCCGAAAAACCAGCCTCACACATATATGTTGTTGAAAAGGGCAATAATACTTTTAGGGCTTCTTTAACAATTATTGGCTTTTCGGTTTTTAATTTTAACCAGAAAGCACATAAAGATTCAGTGTTTTTGTAGAAATTGTATCGAAGTGCTTGGTCACTTTGTATTTCTATTAATTGTTCTTGAAATTGATTAATATTAACAAATTCCTCATGCAAATCACTTACATCAAAATTAAATGGCATTCGAACCCAATTATATTTGAAAACATCGTCTGCAGGGAAATATCGATCAAAGTCTGCTATTAGTTTTTCTAAATGATTAATAATAATTTTCTCTATTTCAAAATCTGTGATATCAATATTATTGTCTTCAACAAGTAAATTAAGAGTCGGGAATGAAGCAAGTTTCTTTACTTCAACCTTATTTCTCCATAATTTGAGTTTATTTTTAAAACATGTAATTTTTTCAGTTAATTCAATAATAGTATGATTACGTCCTTGCATAGACGTATTTAGATTATTTATTTCAAATAAAATATCTGACAAATAAGCAACTTGAGTAATCCACTTCAACTCGGAGAATTTAGATGCTAATGGGTGTTTCTTTTCTCTCAAAAATAATTCGACTTCTGTCCGTAATGATAATACTCTTTGAACAACTTTGCCCCGGGACAGCCATCTAACTTCAGAATAATATAATAAATGTTCGTATTCTGCACCAAATTCGAAACACAGTTCGCGGAAAATTCTACAGTTAAGAGCTCTTGATTTGATAAAATTGACTACCGCAACAATTTCATCCAAAACGATACATAATTCGGGTGATAATTTTTTTGAAGCAAGATTTTATCTATGTAACAAACAATGAATCGATATAATTTGTGGATTCATTTGTTTTGCTCTTGTCGAAAATCCCTTTTGAGATGCTGTCATGGCAGCTGCACCGTCGGTGCAAATACTGAAACACTGATTCCAATTTAATCCTTCTTCTTTAAAAAACGAATCGACCATAAGAAAAATATCTTCACCTCTAGTTGTTGTTGACATTGGTTTGCAAAATAAAATGTCCTCCTGTATATCTGTTAAACCTGGATACCGCACGTAAACCATGAGTTGAGCATCTTTACTTACATCTGTCGTTTCATCCAGTTGAATACTAAATAAACCAGCAATTTTTATAGCAGAAATAAGTTGATTCTTAATATCAAATGACATATCATTAATTCGTAAACGAATTGTATCATTTGATAATGGTATCTTTTGTAATTTCTTTGAACTTTCATCTCCGCACATGATACGTGCCATGTCAATGGCAGCAGGTTTTATAAGTTTTTCAGCAATATTATGGGGTTTCTTTTGTCTTGCAATATGCCAAGCCACATGAAAAGAAGCAAGTGTAGTTTGTTTGGCAGAATTTATAAAACCACTACTACTTGGTGCATCCAAACGCTGTCTTTTTAAATGGGCTTCTTTTCTTTCGAAAAAAGTACGATCTTTTCCCTCAAAGGAAAAATTTTTATGTTTTGCATCAAAATGTCTTTTAAGTTTGTTCGGTTTCATCGATTCATTACTTAATATTTCACTGCACAACACGCATTGCGGCTTGTTCACTCCTCGATCATAAATGCAAGTAAAACCTAATTCTAAAAATGCTTCCTTGTATTCACGTTTTGCCATTATTAGGGTGATTACAATTTTACAATACACACTGCAGCTTGATCACTCCACTATTAATAATAAGACAAAATTTGTTTCTAAAATGCTTGTATTCACGTTTCACTGTTATTACACGTTTCACGTTTCACTGTTATTCACAACACAATACGCAGAAACGAGTTTTTGACAGAGAGCTTACTGAGTCTGCGCGCACGCAAAGAAATGGCGTGCGTATTACCAACACCTCCTAGAAGAGAAAGCCTCAGGACAGGAATTGGACGTCACTTCCGGAAGGCCATTCGCGAAGAGCGGTAAAACCGAAACATTGTATTAGGGAATAACTCTTCTAGGAGGTGTTGGTATTACTTATTATTTGGTGTATTACTAACTTTTTTGGTTCGACAGCGCGACCCAAGAAATATGCTTCGCGACCCAATTTTGGGTCGCGACCCATAGGTTAAGAACCGCTGATCTAAAGTATCTGTCATATTCCAGTGCTTCGTTATTCAACTACCTACTACCTCTGAGGTTTAGGACAGCTGTAGCCCAGTTGGATGAGCAACGGAGGGTTGCGAGTGCGAAACTCAGTCCAGACACAGACCCTCGTGTATACTGGGGCTGGTGCAGATTAAATCTGCCGTGACCTCAAATGTCCCTCACGCTGTCTTGGTGTGGATGTTTGGAGAGTGGGGTGCCAGCTCAGGTGTTGTTCTCGATTCTACCAGGTGTTGACCATGATTCGATATAACCAGGCTTTGTCCTTGATCTTTCCCTTTGGGATTGGTCCCAGACCGTCGCCAATAGTCTCTTCTGTGTCAGTAAAACTTTCATTGGTGTGTCTGTTTCTTGATATTGTGTATCTTGTGTTTGGCGCAGCATGTCCAAATATGGCCCTTGCGCCATAACCCCCCCCCCCCCCCAAAAAAAAAAACAACCATCCAACCTAGCTACCGCGTAAGGGGGCACAGTACCTTTAAAACCTTAAAAAAAATCGATTTTCCAATTTTGATCTATTTAGATAGTTTGAAATGTTCTGATTCTGGTAAAAAAAAACCGCATGAAAAAATTCGCATTCGTTCGTTCGTAATGTGGATTTTTCGAACACACCTATTTTTATTTTCAGCTGTTCGTTTGTTTACGTGTCTTAGTTTTGGTTTGGAATTATGCTATTAATTTTTGGAATTATGCTATTTATTTTTTTCGAAAGTTTTAATAATAATATTTTTACTGTAACAAATATAGGCAGAATAGGTACTACTCGACTCTTTCATTTCACAAATCTATTTGTTTACTTGGACGCACGTGAATGCTAAAAATAACTATTTCAACTTTATTGCATTTATCTCAGAATGGTAATTTTCAAGCTTGCGCGCACTATAACTCTGCAACTAATGAACGTAGACTCCTGAAATTTTGAATGCAAATAGACTGTCAAAAGGCCTTCAAAATGAAACCAAAATTTTACTCAAAAGCTAAAAATATATTAAAAATTTTGATGTAGTATGAGTGAAAATTTGGAAAAATTAATGAAATGAAATAGTAATTGATTATGTTATATTTATGTGTTACTTAACTACTATTTTTTGGTTTGAATTTAAAATAAAAGCATTGTGTTACTCATATCAGTCATTAGTTTTATAGAAAATGCACAGGATGACTTGGAATGTTGCGCACAGGTTATGCTTGTAAAAAAAGTATGTTAAAAAATGACCTTATGTATATTCTAGTAAAATATTATTTAATTTTTAAAAATCAAACCAATTTTTCTGCATTGTGTAATATAAAGTATAAATAAACCCTGCAAAAAATTTCATTATGATACACATAAAGCTTTTGGTGATACCGTTTATCGAAATTAGTCTATTTTACCTGCTGATTTGTATGCTTAAAGGTACTATGCCCTTAATCAGATTTGAGGAATGTTGTGGGGTCCGTCGTGACTCAGTGGGTATGCCCACTTCGCTAGCAACCTTCGAGTTGTAGGCGGCGCAAGTTCCATTCCTGCCAGGTGCATTCTTCCCTGGGTGTATTTCTCTCCTGTATCAGTAAAGCTTTCACTGCGTTTGTGTTAGTTACTTGATATTGTATGTCTTGTGTCGATTATTTGATATTGTACTGTATCTGGAGCAGCATGGCCAAATATGGCCCCTGCGCCACGAAAGCCCAAAATCAACCAACTAAGGAATGTGTTGAGTCTCACCTGTCCCAATCTCACCAGAGACCGACGCATTTCAGATCTTGCTAAAGAATGCGTGGAAACTTCCCCATCGAAAACGCATTCCATATCTCTCCCGACGAATCCTGACACTTGGGGCTCCCGAATTCCTCGCAGCAGCGTTTAATGAGCTCGCTCTCCTGTTTGTGTTTATGATGTGGCTCTATCATATCCACGCCCGTCATCATTACCCGAGATTAACTGCGACCTCGACTGTGGGAACAGCGCGGGCTAATTGCCGACGCCTGATTCTGGGGGGGGGGGCGGAGTTATTACGGGGGGGGTCTTATCTACCGTTGTTTGTGTTTTTCTCGGATTCCTCCCTTCTGAAATCCTTTCGGTTTTGCTGAAAAATGGACCTCCGCTCGCGCTAATGTTAAGTTTTTGACTAATGATGCTGGATCCGAGAAGATTGGACTGGAGATAAGGTGGCGGAGTTTGGTTAGGGGTGGGACTTCCATTATCGGGTGGAATTTTGGGTTGTTTGAGGGGATGGGGTGAACTATTTGTCGCGTTTTGGGGTGCGACTGTTTTGTGTTGGGGCTGTTGTTCGCCGGAAATCGGAAAGGGTTATGAATCTCTTGTTTCCCGACGTTTTTTTTTCCCGTGGTGTACTAAATCGCAGTTTTCGCGAATCGCAACTCTGTCGGCGAAAAGGACGAGTGTTATAGTTGCGCTGCTGTTAGGTGCGTAGATTATATACTGGACATTATATATAAGGTGGAATGAGTGTTGCCGAAATCCTGCTATGGCTGTATGCATTAAAATCGTGTACAATGTACAAATAGTGCAGATTTGGCATACCGAAAGATTTAAAGAAACCTTAAGTGAGAAAGACTAAAATGTTATAATTTTATTTCAGCACAAATTCACTTAGTATTATATTAATTTCGCCTTTCGTTTCTTCTTACGCTCCCTTTGAAACCTTTAATTTGAATATTGCTTTGTCAGCGCTAATTTTAAATTCTTAAACAGGATCTCTACGTTTACATTCTCAACCCGTAGACATATGAAGATATGTTCTGTTCGTGCCCATCATTATGTAAGGCGTTATAATTATATAGATATAATATATAGTTATAATTATATAGATATAATATATAGTTATAATTATATAGATATAATATATAGTTATAATTATATAGATATAATATCAGGGCGTCATCAGGGAGGATTCTGAACCAATCAACAAATTAAGGTGTTTTCTTAGTGTGGGCGGCAGTTCGCCAAAAGTAGCCCCCCCCCATCCTTAAATACTACAAGTAGAAAGGCAAAATTAGAAAGGTAAAACAGGCAAAAGGTCAGTCAGGCAAAGAAGTCCAGGCAAAACGAAATGTCAAGGGGCACACACGTTAAAGACAAGCACAACACAAAATCGTACAAAACTATAAAAAAGAAGTTCTTTTCTTTAGTTTTGTGCGATTATCTTACTTTGAATAGAGGTTTGAAAAAAAATTTGAGATTGGTGTTTATAACTGCAGATAGGGTAATACTTTGTAAAACATAAAAAGAAAGTGTGAAACAAGTTTATCACAGAGACTTAAAAATTTCTTAGTATTAAAACAGTAGCAAATATTTTACAAGCTATAGTTTTCTAAATTTTTTTTGTCATTTTCTTTATTTCTATTTGATTTATTGTTAAAGGTAGATACTGGTATCGTAAGAACAAGACGTAGAACAGGCATCTTTATTTCTAATTAAAAAACGTATTCAGAAATATGTCTGTTTTTTAAATGGAGTAAGGTTTTTGAGAATGTTTATTATAATAAACAGAAGTCGATGTGGATATGAGTTTGTGAAAACAATTAAAATATGTACCAGTATTCCTTACTTTTATGATGTACCATTTCGTAGTTTCAAAAATGCCTTTTTCTTAGCTGTTGACAAATTTAAAAGAAATTTCGTAAGGCGACCCGCTGCTAACGCGGGAATCTTGCCTGAAATTAACTTGCTCCGCCTTTACTAGATGGCGCTAGTGGTGCCAAGATTTTCTAGCTAACCTTCAATTCTTTATCGGACTTACACGTCGAGTTTTCAAACCTCTTTCTTTGCGTATCAAATTTTATTCTGATACGCAAAGAAATGATTTCTCTTTCTCACAAGATTTGTATACATTTTTATAAAAATCGAAGAATAAAAATGTAGGAAAATTTCCCAGAACTTTAAAAGGGAAACGATTATCTTAGAAAAAATCGACACATGATATTTAAATACAACTCTAAACGGTCTAAAGATTAATGTCCTCCATGACCGTATCACTGACGGACAAGCTTTATGAAATAAACAGCGGCGAGCAGTTACTAATAAGTTATTTCTCCTTCGGATTTCGCTAAAACGCCTCTTGTGTACATACCGCTTTTTCATCTGCTTAAATTTGTATTTCATCTTTGATGATTAACTAATAGGACCAATTCATGGGATAATCGGGGATGATAAATAGTACATAAATGTGTTCTATTCCAAAGGCTGATATTCCGAAAAATTCAGAAAAGGATAAAATTGTTTTACAAAAATTTCCGACTTTCTAAAAGTTCTTTCTACTCTTTCCTTTAAGGGGAAAAAACCGCTTTGCATTTTCCTAAAACTACACATTTTTAACGTGTTCACTATTCTTTCAAATTGAAAAATTACGAATGGAGAGTTGAAGATAATCGGATTTTCTTTTCCCATAATGTTTTTCGCTTTTTTGAGTGCTCTAACGGAACAGGAACAGATTGTACCGTAAAAGAACGAAAATTCAGTTTGATCCGGTACCCAACCAGAAACTGATCAACAAAGAGAATTCGTTACGCCATTTTTAACTCTTTCAGGGAAGGTAGACGTCTGGTTTCAGATCCATAAGGTTTGGCTTTTAAACTTCCTTAGTATATTAAGGCTAATGATGTATAAAAATATTCTCTTTTTTGACATTCTGATGTCTAGGAATGCTCTAGATGCATATGTGTGTGAGACATACGGTATTCCACTCCCCTTTACAAAAGGCGCCGCGGTAGCCCAGTTGGTAGACTCATGGTTTAGCAACCGGAGGGTTGCAAGTTTGAAACTCGATTCAATCGAAGACCGTCGTGTGTTTCTTATCTCTTATGAAGCTTGTACAGGGACACCCTGTATACTTCAATTGTTATATACAAAACCAACAAATACAAAACTAACACAGAAATATACAAAACTAACACAGAAATATACAAAACTAACACAGAAATATACAAAACCAACCAATACAAAACTAACACAGAAATATACAAAACCAACAAATAACTCTAATAATACTAACCAACAAGTAATACCTGAAATATATAAAACCAACAAATAACTTTTTGCTTCGCACTTTTTGAGAAGAAAAGTAGGTATTTAATTAGCGTCGCATTGGAGCAACAGAACTGGCTATTGGTGGCAGTTCAGTATCCGGTTTTCAGTGGTGTAAGTGTCCACCTCTGACCCCGAACTGTTGCTATGGACGTTGCAGTCTAAAAAGCAGTAAAAAGAGATAATTAAACCCAATGTTTATTTGGGGCCGCTGTGGATTAATGGGTATGCCCACTGTGCTAGCACCGTGTGAGTTGTAGGCGGCGTGGCTTCGATTCCTGTCGTACACAGGATATTTTAAAACTACCTTTACAAACTAGGGACCGCGGTAGCCCTGTTGGAAGAGTAACGGATTAGTAACCGAAGGGTTGCGAGTTCAAATCCAACCAAAGACCGTCGTGTACAAAGGGGACTGGTGCATTTTAAATCCGTGGTGGCCTCGCTTTGGAGTAGTGGAAGTTTGGAGTGTGAGATGCCTGCTCAGGTGTGACCTCGTCATATGACTGATTCAAAATTACGAGGAGTTATCCTAGTATCTTTCTCCTTGGGATTGATCCCAGACCATCGCCAATAACCCGTTGTTACTCCTGTGCGACGTTAATTAACTATCTACCCACTGCGCTAGCAACCTCTGGCGGCTCAGGTTCGATTCCACCCCCATGTATATTTCACTCTTCTGTGTCAGTAAAAACTTTCCTTGCGAGTGTACGTCCATTACTTGATGCCCGTTGCGTTGCTCTAGTACGATGTTACCATCATCACCGTCCATTACTTGACATCGTCTTGTCTGCCGCAGCGTGGCCAAATATGACCATAAAATAAACAATCACCCAATGCTTATTCAGCATGCGTTTCTAGTAGGGAACCAGTAAGCCATCCCCGAAATCATTTCCCGAATGCGTGCCTGTTAGTGTCTTGGTCACGAAACCGCGTTTCTTTCGCCCGACGATGTCTCAATCACCCCTTTCTATCCCAGTCGCAAATGAAGCGGAGCCGTTGGTGACAGGCAAAAACGGAAACGTAACAGTTATGAATGTCCTGCCATTTAGCAACCTGTCACATGGCCTTAATGAGAAGAGGACACGCTAATGTCCGCTATCGGTTCCCATCACTTACATATTCTTATCTCGCTCCCAGAACGCGACAAGGATGGATGGACCCTCCTCCAGGAAAGGGGTGACTCAATTACGAGCGCGCTCTGGTGAGCAGTTTTTCGGAGACAAAAAGCGAAGGTTGGAGCAAAAAAGAGGGGCAAATTAATGGGAAGTGTTTTCGATAGGGGCTCTGATGAAATGCGAAGACTTTTATCTTGCTGCGGAGAGGACATGTGAGTTATGTGGGATTGCATCTGATTATAGAAGTGAGGGATGGTGGTTTTTTCTCTCTTGTGGAGTGCATGTTGATTTAATTGAAAGTTGCCGTTTCTCAGTTTAGAGCGTCTGTGTCGTGGTTTTGTTTCTCGGTGCCCGTCAAGTTTCTGTCGAGAGATTAGAATCTTTGGATTTGCTTGTTTAGTTTGCAGTGGAGTAGTCAAAAGTTTTTTACCTCTCGGGGGTAGGTAGTTAATTAACAACGAAATGGATCAACACAACGGGCTATTGGCGACGGCCCGGGATCAATCCCGAAGGGAAACATCCAAGGACAAAGCCTCGTAATTTTGAACCTCGTGGTCAACACCTGAGCTGGCACCCCACTCTTTAAACTTCCATACCACGCCAACGTGAGGACATGGGCCATGAGATTTAACATGCACTAGACCCTGTGTGCATGACGGTTTTTGGCTGGACCGAGTTTCGAACTCGCCACCCCCGGTTGCTTATCCGTTGCTCTTCCAACTGGGCTACCGCTGCCCGTACCCCTCGGGGCCATATTTTTAGGTGTATATAGCCTTCACGAACCCGAGGTACCCTAGTGATTTATTTATTTCCCCATGGGTTTGCTGCCTCTGGTAAACATGTGGTGCACGATCCCAGGATGCCCAAGCGATCTCTACTTTCTCTTCTCTATCTTTTCTTTTCACAATTACTTCTCTTTGTCTGTCGTGTTTTGCGCAGCTTGGTCAAATATGGCCCTTGTGCCATAAAAACTAAATCCTACCACAAGGTTGGATGGGGCTCGTCCATTCCCCGAGAATGTTGGCTTCTGTCTTGTAAAAGGGGATCGCGGATTATCAACCGGAGGGTTACGAGTTCAATACTCGATCCAATCAAAGACCGTAGTGTACATGGGGGATGGTGCACATTCAATCTGCCGTGTCCACAAATGCCCTCACGTTGGCGTGGAATCTTGTAGAGTGGGTGGTGTTGACCTCGTCATCTCACCATATGAAACCTTTCGTCATATCTCTTTGAACTTTTATCAGATTCTAATATACGAGTACTGTGTATTTTACTTCAATCTGCAATATCTTTACTACATTACGTTTTATTATAATGTTTTATATTATTAGGTTATATCATGCTTTATATTTTGTATTTTTCAAAATTCTTTCCTTTTGCGTCTTATATTATGTATATTTCAAAATTTTGTCTTTTATTGCATCTCAAAATTCCGTCCTTATACTATTACTGATGTTCGGACATAAAGTGTCCCATTTTTGTACATGTTTGAAACCATTGTAATGATTCTGTAATCCTATTTGATTTTCAATAAATGCTGCACGCACCCGCACGGGGAGAAGCGATTCTCTCCTTGTGCATTGGGGTGGGACCCTGTTGAGCCCCTTTGTGCTGGAAGTCCCCACCTCTTCAACTATGACTACACCCTCTGATGAGGTGTGGGTCTGAAAAAAAGGTGTTGCCCTCGGGTCTTTCCATTCGGGGTGGATTACGTACCGTCGCCAATGCTCCAGTGCGAAGTAAAATAAACTACCTACCCATCCTGTTATTTGAAATTTCAACCCTAAAAAGATCAAGCCATCCTTTTGTGTTCCCTGGGGATTTCTGTACCTTAGAGTTAATCGAGGCGAATGTACAGCGCCCGACGGATATGAAACTCCATATGTACTGTGTCCAGCTACCTACCTATATATCTTCTAAAATATCTTTACAAGTAAAATTTTATAAATACATCAAATACTTTTTTATAGTCTTCAAATTAGTTATCGTATCCTTAAAATAACAAATAGCAATTTATCTCAAGCTAGCCATGACATGTTTTAACAGACAAACAAAATGGAACACTTCTAAATCAATACATCGGTATGTGTTGTTGCTAGATTGAAATGAAAATCTTATTAAGAAAAGCTTTAGTTTCTAATTTTAAAATTTAAATTTGTTGGCAAGATCTCGAAAGTCTGTTTCATACTTAATTGTCACAGTTCGTGCTTTGGGCGATACATTTTGCATCTGAGCAACTAAAATTGCTACTACAATAGGATTTAAGAGCAGATTTTTTTGTGCAACACCAGTTTTAAGAAAGTTGTTCCTTAGTGCTTTCTTTCGCTGCGACAGCCCTGATATGATAATTAATTTATTCTGTGAATCAATGGTAATTATGACTAAAGCAAAATAAAGAAATGATCGCTATTTTGGGCGTGTTTTGTAGCAATAGAATTGTGGTGAAATGAAATAATAAACCACAAGAGCATCCGCCTGGTAATTAGACTTGATATTCATTGCATATTCCCAACGAGTCAATGACTGTTGAGTCATTTGCTATTTCGTTTTCTGTGACGGAAGAAGGAAAACAGATATTGGGCTGGCTGTCGCATTCTTTCTGGATTAAAATTTTTTTTCTTTCGTTTCTGACTGATTTACAAGGAGCGTGTTTATCTCGAAGGTTGTGATAAAATTCCAACTACACAACGCTTGCTTCCAAAACATTACCCCAGATTGTTTTCGTCCTTGTTGCTTACATTACGTCAGAGTGAATTAAAATGTGTATATAGTCTCCAATTATTTGTATTCCTTCTGCTTATATTATCACTGGCATTTTTTGAAATGGAGCTTGTTGTGTCTAAATTTATCATTGATGCTTTATTCGTGACTAATTGGATTACTTGTGGTCCATAGAAATCGATTGCGTCATGGCTATCTGAACATCTAACTTCTAATGCACGGACAGCGGCCCGCGGGCCTCATGCAGCCCTCTTTTGATTTGCTACCGGCCCGCCTCACCATGTGTTATTTTAACTTTAGCAAGTCACACGATAGGCAATTTTCGGTTAAAACTTCGTTGCTATGCAATGCATTAAAATGCGCAAGTCTCTTTGGATCACCATATCTGAACAAATGTTTTCAGTCATGAATATTAACAAAGCGACTTGACGTGGTGTGGAAGTTTGGAGAGTGGGGTGCCAGCTC
This sequence comes from Meta bourneti, assembly GCA_933210815.1. Taxonomy (NCBI): domain Eukaryota; kingdom Metazoa; phylum Arthropoda; class Arachnida; order Araneae; family Tetragnathidae; genus Meta; species Meta bourneti. Next base: position 16,607,063 of record OW119931.1, read on the forward strand.
AGGTATGACCTCGTCATATGACCTTATTTCAAAATTACGTGGCAATGTCCTCGAACCTTCTCCCTTCGGCTTTGATCCCGGACTGTCGTCAATAGCACGTTATAATGCTCCAGTGCGACGTTAAATAAATACCTACCTAAATGTTTATGATTAAATATGTGGACCAAATTCCAACGTTCTGATTTAGGGAAAAGATTTACCAAATATACTTCATGAAAGATTCTTATTTTTAAAGATTAGCCCATACATATTGCATTGCTCCAACGCGACGTAAACTCTTACCTTCCTACCTTCTTATTTTTAAAGTTCGATTTCGTTAATTTGTTGTAATTCGACATTTTAAAAATTTGTAGATTGTAAGAATAAGTTTTACAACCATTTACGAAAAGCTCGTTGGTTTACTCCTGTGCGACGTAAATTCAACTACCTACAACCATTTGCGTAATACAAATTGTTTTTTAAAAGATTTGATTCTCTCAGAATGGCATTGATACGGCACCTTCAGCACCACTTATTAGTAATGTGGTAAATTGAAGAGTTCAGGACCAATTCATGCGTGAACAATTCTAAGCTCACTTGTTCTGAAAGGTAATTTGTGCTATTAAATTCTCGGCTACGGCACTCGAGTGAATGTTTGGGAAGACAGTACTCGAGTTCTGCGATTTTCCCCTTCCTCTGTGTTTGTAGATTGCTTCACTCCTTCACTTAACGTGAAATGCGTGTTATTCCAACTCAGGGAAGTGCAGTCGAATCATTCATCCGGCTCGCATCAGGTCCGAGGCTTTGTCAAGCTGCTGCCATCTACCGGTGAGTGGTCTAACTACAGAAATTGATGCTTCGAATTCTCCCATAAAATCCAACTTAAAACCTTATAGTTCAGTATAGTATTCAGTTAAAACCTTATAGTTTGTCGTATTAACAGATTCGAATAGTTATTGAGAAAATGTTTTGCGTTTGTTTACTCCAATTAGAGTATCGATTGTTCGAATTCCCTGCAAATGCGTTAGATTCGATTTCTGTTTTCAATTCGTTGTTGAATACTTTGTGTTGCAAATATTTACCATTTGTCATTGATCGACTTGTTTTGAAAGCATCATTTTAGTCATTTAATGTTGTTTTAGATCTTCATTTGTGTTCGCGGCAAATCTTTTTTGCTACATTGCTAATTTTTTATGTATTCTAATTCTTCTAATTAACTCCTTTCGAGATCAACGCTGATGACCTTTTTAATTTCGTTTCTAATTTTGATGTTATTTACTGTTATTTTACCTTTAAAACTTTTTACTGTTTTGTCCGTTTTCTGTTATATCTTGTTTGATTTTGGACTTTGCGCCATTATACCCAATCAACTAGTTAAAACTAAGTATCTGGTGTAAGTAATTTTAATTAATTACTTTTATATATTTGCTCCATGATTTTTCCGTACCTCACTTGCGGTGTTTTGTCCCTTATCATTTCTCGCAAAAAAATTTTATAATTTTAATTCTATTACGTAAGGAAAAAAACTATATCAATAACAATTAGGGTACTTTTGATTTATTTCTACTATTAGGAATTGATTAATTTTTTTTCGCTCAGAAAATCCCGTACAGTTCAGAAATTAGGTACACAATGTACAATACAGTATACAATTTTTTTGAAATTTATTTTTCTCTGCGAAATTTCCTTAAGGTTGTGAAGTTCAGAGGAAAATACTCGGATCATTTTATTCACGGTGCTTGAAGAAGTAGCGTTTAAGCGTCGAGAATGTCCTAAACAAAATATTGTACTTAAGAAGAAAGGACCCAAACTATAAATGGGATCATAACAGTCATACACAGAATACAGTTGCAACGAAATAGAGCATTCTGACGACTGAGGGAAAGAGTTTAGGTGCCATTTTGATTCCACACTTTTAATTTTTAACGTGGCTTTATGGGTACTCCCACCACGATAGAAGCCTGCAAGATGTAGGCGGCGGGCGTAGGGTTGTTTCCTGTAACTTAACTCCCCTAGCTCTATTTCTTTCTTCACTGTCAGTAAAACTTTTCTGGCGTGTTTATGTCCATTTACTTGATAGGAAAAACATTGCTTCATCAGATTTGTTGCTAGCGCCATTAAAAAACCTAATTTCTAGCGCTGATACCCAGCCGTAACATTTCACTTTCCTGTGTATGTATCTGCATTACTTGATGTTTGTCTTGTGTTTGACACAGCTTGGCCAAATGTGGCCCTTGCGCCATAAAACCCGAAACCAACCATTTCAATTTCCAAGTTTTCTTACCTAACTCTAAGTTAGGTTAGTTAACCTCTGAGAGGAGAGCGTTACTGTTAAATGAAAGTTAGACGTTAAGTTAGGTTAGTTAACCTCTGATCGTTACTGTTAAAATGAAAGTTAGAGACGTTAAGTTAAGTTGGTTAACCTCTGAGCACTACTGTTAAAATGAAAGTTAAACGTTAAGTTAAGTTAGTTAACCTCTGATCGTTACTGTTAAAATGAAAGTTAGACGTTGTTAGGTTAGTTAACTCTGAGCTTCACGGGATTTCTGAGTAGTGTAATGTTGTTTTTACCCCAAAACACACCTGATTAAATGACCTCATTATTGGTTGAAATAATCCAAGAAAGGATTCTATTAGTCAAGAAGGTTAAAACTGGTTAGATGTCATACATGAACGACGTTCAGATTTTAGAACGGATTTTTACGGGTGAACCCCTCAAATGATTAATCCTCCTGGTGGTTGCCTTGATGAGGTATCTCGTCATTAGTAAAAGTATTAGCAGATCTCGATAGACGAAATATCCAATCAACAGAAGAAAACTGACCAGAGATGTTGATCTCGTCATCTTTAGAAAATCTGCACTATCTTGATATATCTCGTCATTAGCAAAATTGATCAGGTCTTGATGGATGAGATATCTCGTACCATTTCACCTACATTTTAAGGCGGTGTGTCGCCAAATTCCCCATCCCCTCACAGGGTCCGTTCAAGTAAGTCTCACGAAATCAACTCCAAAGATATCATAAACCAATCTCATTATCGATATCCATTATAAAAAAAGTGATCTCCTTTCCCCCACGTCACAACCGAGAAAAACAAATCAACGCCGCCGGCATTAATAAACCTCCAACACTTCCACCCTCCCTTTTTTGCCGGACTCAATAACTCCCGAAACTGCAAAAGGCACAACTCCCGCTAATTAGCCGTCATTAAAACACGGGAAAAACGGGACTCCCGGATCGGGGGGGAGGGGAGGGATGGGCTAATTGGAGGCTCCATACTTTTCCTTTGAGGTGATCTTTTCGGACCACTGGAGCCTCCGGGGCGACGCTCTGCATGCTAATGGGGCGGGCCGCCGGGGCGTGAAATGAAGCCCCCGCTTAACTCGGCGTGTGGCCTGAAATATTAAATTTCATTAAAGTTCGGGCTCGCTCTCGTGGATGGACTTGTCTGTCGTGACGACTCACTTTCGGGGAGGTTCCTTGGAAGACTGGTACGCCTGAGTCGATCCGTTTTCTGGGTGGGACTTGGTGCCGTGCTTGCTGGTTCATCCCACCATTGCGCAGTTGAGATGCGCAAGGCGTTTTAACCCTGCAAGTGGGGGGGGGGGGCGTGGTATCTCATCCATCAAGATCTGACCAACTCTGCTAATGACGTGATCAAGACCTGGTCAGTTTTTTTCTAATGACGAGATACCTCGTCCGTTGAGATCTAATCAGTTTTTCTGGTCAGTTTTTTTCTAATGACGAGATACCTCGTCCGTTGAGATCTAATCGGTTTTTCTGGTCAGTTTTTTTCTAATGACGAGATACCTCGTCCGTTGAGATCTAATCAGTTTTTCTGGTCAGTTTTTTTTTAATGACGAGATACCTCGTCCGTTGAGATCTAATCAGTTTTTCTATTGATGAGGTACGTCGTTTAGACAACCACCAGGAAGGTAGGTATTTAATTAACGTCGCAATAGAGCAACACAACGGGCTATTGACAACGGTCCGGGATCAGTCCCCAAAGGAAAGATTCGAGGACAACACAATGTAATTTTGAAGCACGGTCAGATGACGAGGTAACACCTGAGCTAACACCTCACTATCCAAACTTCCACACCACACCAACGTGAGGACATTTGAGACCACGACCCTCATCTACACCATTTTATATGTTTTAAATATTTTATCTTTTTCTTAGGATTGATTAAAAAAATGTACTTTTATTGGGTTATATCCTGTCTTGTGTTTGGCGCAGCTTGTTCACTTTTGGACCTTGTGCCATAAAACCCTAACATCCAATCCAATCCTTGAGGCCACGACAGATTTAAAGTGCACCAGCACACTCTGTACACTACGGTCTTTGGTTGAATTCGAACTCGCAACCTTCCGGTTGCTAATCCGTTACTCTTCCAAACGGGCTACCGTGGCTCAACCACCTGGAGGGCTAAATATTGAAATCTGTTCGAAAAGTATTGATTCCGAACGCTCTAATTATACATTCTGTCTTTTCCTTGCAATCTGATCCCCTCCTTTTCTCTCAGTCTTTTTTGGTAGAGAGGCGAGATATATTGTCATCAAAATATCGCCGTTTTTTTTTATGACGAGATAAAGATCTGGTCAGTTTTCTTCTCAGTTATCTCGTGCATCACGATATGGTCACTTTTATACTATCACGAGAAACCTTAACGAGACAACCACTAGGTAGGTTAAAACTTCCTGTACGAACTAGTGGGTTTGCCCACTGCGCTAGCAACCTCAGGTGGCTCAGGTTCGATTGCTACCTGGGCGTATTTACCTCTTCAGTGTCAACAAAACGTCCCTTGCGTGTCCATTCACTGGACGGTGTATGTCTTGTATTGGGCGCTGCTTGGCCAAATATGACCCTGTGCTCTATAAGACCGAACTAACCTGTACAAACTATAAGGCGAAGTCTATAAGGTTTGGGGAAAAGAATTTAACCGTGTTCACAAGGGATGTATTTTTGCCCAGGTATGCTAAAGGCTTCACTTAAGTATAGAATTTCTGCGCTGGGTTTTCGACCGGGAAAGCGTTTGGAAAGGGGTGGTATGCTCGATTCGATCTGTTTTCTGTGTGGAACTTCGTGCCTGCTGGTTTATAATTGTGTTGCGTACTTGAGACGTACGCAGGGTGTTTCGAAACTTCCTGTACAAACTAGTGGTTTTGGCGACTGCCCTAGAAACCTCAGGTGGTTGAGGTTCGATTCCTACTTGTGTGTATTTCATTAAAACTTCCGCTATGTGTGCTGTCTTAGACTGCCTTGCATCACCCGCTTTCTGTTTTAAAATTACATCTTAAACTTACCCTGCGTGTCTTTGATATCCTTTTCTATGGGATACTGCGGCGACCCCTTTGAGCCTCTCGTTTCCATATAATGACACACTGTCCGAGACATTGTTTGGAACGAGTGGATTGCAGTTTGCAAACGAACAATACGCTCCATGGCATTCATTCATCGAGGCATTTTCAATATGGCCTTCATTACCTTCTCGGCATTCCGACGTGCTTGTAAGCCTTACCACATTTCATCTGTTGGAATTATTACAGTCGACATAAAACTCATTAGTTTTACTTTTTTAAATTAGTATTTTGATCTTTGTTGTCTTTTATGTAGTTTATCTATCATTTCAAATCTAGTCTTTATTATTGATCTACTCTAAATATCTAACTGTTTATTGGGTTGCATCCTGTCTTGTTTGGCGTCGCCTATCCTTTATTGCATTTTTCGCCATAAAACCCAAAACAACCCACCCTTGTGTGTGCATGTCATTTACTTGGCGTTGTCTGTCTTGTGTTGGGATATGCTTGGCCAAATATGGCCTCTGCACCATAAAAGCCAAACAACCTGTACAAAAACTATAAGGTAGGGGAAACATAATTTAACCGTGTTCACAAGAGATGTCTGTCCAGGTATTCTAGAGAGTTTATTAAAGAGCAGAATTTTCTTGGGGAGGGTCTTGGAAGGGTGGTGCACTTGATTCTATTCGTTGGAGCGTCTAGGTGGAATTGCGTGTTGTGCCTGCTTTCTCAAACTTTCATTGCATAGTCGAGACGTACTCGTATACAGGGTGTTTTCAACTTACTTTAAACTAAAACTTTTACTGGAGGGTTACGAGTTCGAAACTAGATCCAACCAAAGACTTGTGTTCGTGGGGGCCGGTGCACTTTAAATCTGTCGTGGCCTCAAATGTCCTCACGCTGGTGTGGCTTGAAAGTATGGAGAGGAATGCCAGCTCGGGCGTTGACTTCGTCATCGGATCGTGGTTGAAAATGTCGAGGTCCTCGGATTTTTCCATTCGGGATTGATCCCTGAACGTAACCAATAGCCCTTTGTTTTGCTCCATTTCGATGTAAATTTATCTTCCACCTACCTACTTTTGTACGAGTGTTTTTACTTTTTAAACTAATAACTAACGGGCGTAGAGTATTACAAAGTTTTAAAATGTCTATGAAACTTTGACTTTTAATATTATATTTATGATTAGAGGTCATCAAACTCCAGCTCATACCCGCCAGGGGATCTATATGTAGAGTAATATGCATATAGAATGAGTTTCCATGTTTTGTGTTGACTTTAGAGTTTACAAAGGCCTGTTCTCATTGTACTTGCAAAGCATGCCTCTCCTTAGCCTTTGTGCAGTTTGTGTTTCTTTTTTTGAAACCTATATTATAAAGATATAAAATTTGTAAACAGTTCCAAAACCGAAGTATTCGTATCACCAATGTCGGTGGCTCATTAATTCTCAAAACTCATAGGTGGTGACGCTTAATTGTGCTGACACCTACGCAGTCTGAAATTTCGTGAAATAGAAGCTTATGTGTTATAAAACATGGATTATCGATCGGTTGGATGCTTTTCAACTATTTTTTGATTGAAAGTTGTCTGCTATGGAATTTTGTTTTCTCTAGTAATTTACCCCGAGGTACTGAGTAATCTGTCCTCTTCTATTTTACCCTCGCCTGCCCTTCTGCTTCTTTTCCCTCCCTTGTTATTGTCTTGTGTTTGGCCGAATATAGTCCTTGCGCCCTAAAACCCTAAAACAACCTACTCTAGTAATTTCAGGGATGGGAAATATGTAGGAACGTTCGTATTTCTTCTAGGCAACGTCCACCATTGATCTCAAGACCGTGTACGTGAGGTACACGTTAAATCAGTCGTGGTCTCAAATGCCCTCACTTTGGCGTGGTGTGGAAGTTTGGAGAGTGGGTCAAAATTACGAGGTGTTGTCCTCGGACTTTCCCTTCGGGATTGATCTCAGAATTCCTCTACCTTCCTCTTCTGTGTCAGTAAAACTTTCCTTGCGTGCTTATGTCTATATTACTTGACGCTGTCTGTGCTGTGTTTGGCGCCGCTTGGCCCTTTGCGACATAAAAGTCCCAAACCAATCAACCATCCATTTTGTAGTACGCGTACTTACAATCAAGTAAATTAGAGCCGATGTAGGCGTTTAAACTTCTATGGTTTCAAACTCATGCACTTAATCTCCAACGATAGCAAATTTGATTTTGATTGTAAAGTATGTATTTTGTAGAGGAATGCAGGCTACAGTGTCAACTTCAAAGAATTGAAGTAGCAACTTGTTATTGTGTTCCATCCAGCCGACATCCGAAAGCCCGTAATTTCCCCTAACAAGTCACGTAAACAAAACTACACAGCAGCGGCGACATTAAAAAAAGCGCAGTTTAACTTCTCCCATCTACGAAATTCACGCCATCGAAAAAGAAAAACTGCTTTTTTTCCACTGGAGAAAAAAAAACTCGAATCGTTGCCAGGTAAATCTGATTTTTAAAAGAATGTGACAAACGATCCCTTCGTTTATCGGCTGTGAATCAAGTCCGGCGATTTGGGTTAATGTCTTTTTTTCTCCTCTACCCCTCTCGCTCCCTTTTTCCCAGATTGGCGATTTCTCCGGGAATTCGTTTTTTGGGCAAGCCCTTTATTTAATGCCCCCTTTCGGAGTAGAAGGCGAAATTGAGGGATTAAGTTTGGAAAACGGTTAATTGCACTTCCGACGCTTTGTGCCTGTCTTGCTCGCTTTTAATGCTCGGATTATCGGCTGAAAATAGTTACTTAAAATGAGAGATTCGGACTGTACCCAAAAGGGGGTTTTTGCTTTTCCTGTGAAAGGTTCCCGGGTTTAAGGTTTTATGTGGAAGCAATTATAAAAACAGAATATATGTGGCAATAATAAAAACAAAATAGTCGACACTTTGGAAGTCAAACTAACTTCTTTTCTTAGACGGCCTGGTGATCTAGTGGTTAGTGCTTCTGCCTCAGTTTAACAGGCTCTGTGGAAGTCCCTGTCTGGGATTGGATGTTCGTCGTGGTTCGGAATCTAATTTAACCCTCTGGTTGTTTATCTTCGCGTCGAAAACCGCTGTGTAGTGACTAGCCTCTACTGCAAAAACGGGTCATGATAGCCCAGTTGGCAGAGTAACAGATTAGCAACTGGAGCGTTGAGAGTTCGAAACTAGATCCAGCCAAAGATCGTTGTGTACACGGCAACTAGAGCACGTTAAATCTGTCTTGGCCTCTCTTACATTGGCGTGGTGTGGACGTTTGGAGTGTGGGCTGCCAGGTCAGTTGTTGATCTTGTCATCTGGTCATGGTTCAAGATTACGAGGCGTTGTCCTTGGACCTTTCCCTTGAATATTGATCCCGGATCGTCGCCAATAGCCCTTTGTGTTCCTCCAGGTAGACGTTAATTCTACTACCTACCGTTTCTGTGTCAGTAAAGCTTTTCTTTTATGAGTATATCCATTTAAGTGACTCTTCTGAATAATTTTACTGTTTTGAATACTGAATTGAATTTCCTCTATTTTATCATACTGCTTTTTATCTTGCGTTTGGTGCAGTTTGTCAGTTATTATAAACCCAATCCATCCAATCATTTGCGTGTTTTTGTTTCACCCGCTTAGCCACCTCTTCTGCATTACTTATAACCTATTTTGATCTTGACCAATAGAATCTTGTCAAAAGATGATTTTCTATGAAAATGAGCAATATAATTTTTCGAAGGGGTTCTGTTCATAAGAAAATTAAAATAGGGTCTTTCGAAAGGATTCTATTCCAAAGAAAGGAAAAAAATAGTGTCTTTCCAAAGGATTCTATTCCAATAAAGGGGAAATAGGGCTTTTCCGAATGAGTCTATTCATAAGAAAAGGAAAAATAGGGTCTTTCCAAATGATTCTATTCAAAGGAAAGGAAAAATAGGGTCTTTCCATGGGATTCTATTCCAAAATTAATAATGGGATTTTTCCAAAGTATTTTATTCAGAAGAGAAAAATATAATCTTTCTAAAGATTGAAAAATTCTATTGATTCTTTTGCCAGTGGTCGCCAAAGCGGTCGATATCGATCCCCAGGGTTCGATATAACATTGTTAGGGGTCGATGCAAAAGGGTTCGATAGAAAAATATAAGACAGTCACTGTATGGATAATATTTAATTCGGTTAACTTCGATTGCCTCCATCCTGAATGACGACGCAATTAAGAGTGAATATAGAATTCCGTGGAGATTTAAGCCTGAAACTTGCTAATTTTGAATCCAACATTGCTAATCTTGTCAAGAGTCACGGAGCACACCCTTCACATTGACAACGTTAGTAAATTACATACGACGTTAATAAAAATCTTATTTTCATATATATGTTACCTGCAAAGTTTGAAACGCCGGCATTGTATAGAACACCTAGGCATTTTATAGAATGCCCGGCGTTTTTAGGCAAAGTATGTATATACATTGTATATAATACCTAGGCATTCTATAGAATGACAAATACTATTTAGGCAAAGTATGAAAAAAGGTCATGATAAGGCTATTATTTAAAAACCGTTCATTCCTCAAAAATACAAATGTTATTTTGAAAAAATAATGAGAGTGCCATTAAAAAGCTTTCATTCAAAATACTTAAAAAAAATTAAAGTTGTACAAAACAAAATTGATGCCTTTCTTATTAAAGAAAACAAAATAAAATATGAACCTATACATGTTGCACCAAGGAAGGAAAGAATTTTGTTTTGAATTGCACTTAATTTTATTTCTTATAAAAAGTAAAACAGGGTCATTAATGAACGAATCGGAGATGTATTTCATACATTGCCGGTTTGTCATTTGGCATTCTATAGAATGCCTAGGAAATGTGTGAAATATTAATCGTTTCATACATTGCCGGCCAGTTTTTGGTGTTCTATAGAATGCCGGATTTCAAACTTTGCCGGTAACATATATAAGGAATATTGTATTATTGTTATTTTGTAGTCTAAATTATATTTAATATATTATTTATTCCTCCTATCCAATGTGTAATGTTAAGAAGGACGTCAAAAACAAAGCCGTATCCCTTTGACTTCAAGCAAGATATAATATATACTATTTTATACATACAGTAAACACTAACGATGAAATAAACAATCTAAAAACTGCTTTATACCAATCGATGTGGTTTTTTAGTCATTAAGATTCTATAACTTATGGGTATAAGCAATACTACACTACTCAGAAATCTCAGGGTTAAAATTCAAGCGCTCTCTATTGACTTTTCCCCACTTGTCTATCATTCTCATTGCATATTCTTTCTCTTCCTTTAAACCCTTTAATTTCTTTCCTTCCTCTGCTGTTGTAGCGTCAACTAAGAAACCACTTTGCACATAAAAACTCCAGATAGAATTCCAATACACGCGCCACCACCCCGTTTTTAGACCCCGCTGCGATCATTCATCACACCCCCTCTTGTGTTGCGGAACATTTTAAATTCTATTTGAACAACCTCCTCCAGAATTCCCAAAAATGCGCTCCCGGAAATTTTCCCGGGAGAAAGATCCTTCCAAAGAAACCGGTCCGCCGAAACTTTTGAATGCCCCTTTCCAGGAAACATCACATGCCCCTTAAGTAATACCTTCCACAAACGTATTAGCTGAAGGGGAAAACAGGAAAAAAAGGAAAACGAAACCTGCAGCGAACTTGGAAGGTTTAATGATATTTTTATGTATGTCTTCCCGGGTCTTTCGGCTCCTTTTTTTCTTTCCCGGATTAAAGGAGAAGAAATCCGGGAGGAGAACTGTAATCTTTGCTTCGACCGGACCATTAATCCAGCTGCAAAATGACAGACCATTTTCTTAGAGGGATTTATTTGTTTATTTATTTATCGTTCCTTTTCTCTCTCTCCCGGCTCTCCTGTTTTTTTGTTATTGTTTTCTCCCGGGCCGGGGACGGCCACAGGTTATGCGGTCACGTGGGAGCGTTGCCAGATGACGCCCGCTTCCGAGGGATTGTGCGTCTATTGAAGGATGTTTGGATTCCCCCCAGCTAGACCCGGGAAGTGTTTTTAATGTTCGGGATATGTTTTTTTTGGGAAAATCCTGGAGTGTTCCTGTCGGGCTTTTTGGCAAGCTGTGCTGGGGTTTATGGCCGTTTTTTTTTTTATTTAAATGGAACGTGTAACTATCAGGTTTGTCGTTCTGTGGTTGCTCTTCCCTGCACGAGAATGTTTTGCGGTAAAGGTTTTCCTGTCATAAAACGCCCCCTGGCACCGAGAATCTGGTGTACCTCTACAATGATTCTGGTCTACCTCTACTATAAGGACCACGGTAGCCTAGTTGGAAGAGTTATGTATTAGCAACCCGAGGGTTGCGAGTTCGAAACTAGGTCCAACCAAAGACCGTTGTGTACGCGGGGGCTGGTGCACTTTCAATCGGTCGTGGCCTCAAATGTTGTGGAAGTTTGGAAAGTGGGGTGCCGGTTCATGGTTGACCTCGTCATCTGACCGCGGTTCAAAATGACGTCCTTGGATCTTTCTCTTCGGGTTTGATCCCGGAACGTCGCCAATAGCCCGTTGCTCCAATGTTACGTTAATTAAAATACCTACGTACAACTGGCGTGCAAAACTTAAAGAACAGTAAGTAGAACGAATTGGATGTAGGAAAATGAAACGAAAGGTACATCGAGAGTTTCTGGGTCTGGAAGTGCACTCAGGGGCACATATCTTTTTGGTGTGTACGGGTTTCATGGACGCGAGGTACTTATTTTTTCCCCAAGGAGCTTACTGTCTTTTATAAACATGGATATTGCGCTCCTGGGACACCCAAGCTATCTTTTTTTCTGCTTTCATCCCATTATTCTATTCCCTAATCCCTCTCTTACTACCTTTCACGACATTTTTTACTTGAAGTCGTTTGTTTTGTGTTAGGCGCAGATTGGTCAGATATTATCCTTTCGCTATAAAACGCTAAACCAACCATGTGACGTTGAAACATCAGTGGATGACCTAATTTTTAAATCTCTGAGGGGCTGTCAGGTATTATTCCTTCCTGCGTGCATTTCTCTCTCTTCAGTGTCACTAATCATTTCCTTGTCGTGTGTATGCTCTGTACTTGATGTTCATCTTGCGCTTGGCGCAGCTTATCCAAATATGGCCCTTGCGCCATGGAAACCAACCCTCTGAGGAATTCACTCTTGCGTTCTACAACCTTTCAGTCTTTGTATGACTTCTAATCAGTTTTAACCACCTCGACCAATAAAACGCTTCTTAGCTCTTTAGCGATCCTGGTGGCTGTCTCAACGAGGTTTCTCGCCATTGGCAAAACTGATCAGATTCTTAATGGACGAGATATCTCGTCCATCAAGATTTCATCGTCATTAGAAGAAAACTGACCAGATTCTGATCTCGTTATCATAAAAAACTCGGTATTTTGATGACGAGGTATGTCTTCAATAGCAAAGCTGGTCAGAATTTAATGGACGAGATATCTCGTCGAAACCACTTTGAGGGTTAATTTCATAGGTGTGGTTATATAGTCATTATGTATATAGTGGGGTAAAAGCAATTATCTTCCTTGAAATCTCGAGGCGCTAAGGACTTCGGAAATAAATGACTTACAGTAAAACAAAAATAATAAATTTCAAACAAGAAAACATGTCACGTTGAATCGTGACTTACAGTTTAATAGTTGTGTTAAGGACTTCACCTTCCTAATATGTTTTCATAGACGAGAAGATTCTCGGATACCTCATCCCTAGCAACTGTGGTCATCCAACCGATCGGGAAACGGCATCTGCTGTTTAATTATTGAGCAAAGGGAAAAACCGCATCGATTAAGCACCACAGGGATCCTCCAGGGGTGGAGGACATCCCCTACCCCTCGTCTGATCAGGTTAGAAATCCCTTCCCTTCGCACTTTTCCCACAGACCTCAGCAGATCACCCCCTTTGAAATATAAATGAGAGGACCCTCTGAGTGATGACTTCGGGGAGGATTCAGGAGGGTTAAACAGCGAGCGACATTTGTCTTCGGTGCTGCCCCTCTCCCCCGGGTGGACTTCTACCCGGAGTGGCTGTGTACTTTTCGATTTAACCAGTTCCGCTCGATGTTCTTGGTTACTATATTAGACCTCTCAAGGCTTAGTGTAACTGAGTTGGAGAGGGTAAAGTTAACGCGTCTTTTATCAAAACATTAATTTGAATAAACATTAAACCTCGACGAGGTGTCATTAGCAAAACTGACCAGATCGTGATATCACGTCAGTAGAAGAAAAGTGATCAGATCTTGATCTCGTCGCCATAATAAGAATTGGCAATGTCTTGATGGCGGTATATCTCGTCATTAGTAAAGTTATTCACATCTTGATAGACGAGATATCTCATCATAAGCAGATTTAGTCAGATCTTGATTGAAGCGATATCTCGTCGAAACAGCTTGGAGAGTTAACGGGCCAAATAAAAGAGTGATAATCCTTAAGCAGGTACTCGTAGTTTGAGGTTTGTAGAATCCCGTGATCTGTATTAAAATTTTGTAATATGAGAGGCTTTTTCTACTTGTAGATAACAAAATGTAAAAGGCGCTGGTGTTTTGTGAACGAGCGTGTTCTCTATGCAGTCCGGCAAGTGACGTCACTTGGCTACATTTTAAGGTGACTCCGTTATCTGCGAAGCTTGAGCATATGTCTAGCGTCAGTCCCACATGGTTGCTTTTCTCTATGCGAATGTTGTCACCGCAAGTGTACACATTTCAATGATCGAACAACAGGAGTTTATCTTCTTCCCTGTCGGGAGTTGCTGCTCTACAACTGCAGATGTGGACAAAACACGTGTAGTCACTTTGCAACACACCATAGGTAGACGTATCCATTGATAAGAGCGTGCCTCAGAGCTGACGAATCTGCAGGCGTACTCTAGTGTGTAGAAAAGGGAAATGATCGCTTCAGGGCAACTTTATCTTTAGCATTTATTTATTGTTTCTTACTTCTTAAGGCCTAGCTAAAAAGTTAGACCCATAGAGGAAATGTAAAAGTAGTGTGACCATGACCAATGACAACTTTTTACCTGCCCAGGATCATGTGGCCGAAGCTAGTAGCAACGTGACCCCTAGATTACTTTCGTCTGCTGGGTGAAATCTAACATTCATCGTCTGATTGGTCCACGGAGCGGGAGAAAATCCCATCCATTGATTCATCATCTCATAGTAAACTTTGGCGATTTCACCACTTTTGTCGCCATTAGAAACACATTCACACACCTACCCCGTCATACGATGTGATATCGCCAAACGAGACGATAAAATAACAAATTGGCCAACCAAATCAATATTTCACAGCGCAGTCACGTGACTACTAGTCGACATGTTGGTCACACTTTTCGAAGCTCCTTCCTGTAGCAATTCTCGGTGCCGGATGCGAGTTGCAGAAGCATGTATTTTTAGTGCTTAACACCTCAATTTATTTGGGATAGGCTCAAGGAAAGATAACTTCCCCCATATTCAGTTGACATTCATTTATTTTTACGTTAAGGGATAAGTACTTAAATGCTTCAATATGTGCCGATTCCCTCTTTAGCCGTGGTGCTAGCGACACAGTCCCCGTCCAGTCGACAGTCATCTAATGAGATAAAAAGATCCGAAGTTTTTCTTTCTCCCACCCTTATCCAGGGCAGCATCCCTTCCGGAAAGAACATCGACAGAAAGAACACAAACTTCTTTCGGTTTCAATGGCGGTGCCTGAATGAGACGGACGAAACCCCAGATGAGGTTGCTCTTCGAGAGTTTGTCTCACTCTAATCTGATTTCACGTCCCCCGGTTGCATTGATTGTTAACGATAACAATGAACAACGGGAATGCGGCGAATATTTAAACCTCTTATCGTGAAACGTATGAACTGCGTGTTTGATGTACATTTTTTAATGCATACTTTTGATATGTGGCTAGAATGAAATATTCTCATGGACGTATTCCCTCAGAAATGTCATTGATGTTAGAAATATAAATGCTGAAGTTACGTACAATGATGCTCAGTGTTTTGTTTGTTAAGCATAAAATTGCTTTTACGTCTCCACATCAGATAATTGGGTGTTCAAATCACGTCCGAATTACCAAAGGTTAGTAAGCCCAATCATGTATTTAATCTTAATTTGTTATTTTCAACTTATAGACAGGAGAGATGGCTTCTCGTACGGCGAAAGTCAACATAATGCTTGTTTTTACTTAGGCCAAATATCGCACATGATGTGTTTCGACAGCGTTCGTCCAATCAGAGCATGGATGTATCTTAAAGGTTATAACCTCTGCATTGCTAAATGATATTTATTTATAATGCCCGACCACTGACCTTATTCGGCCTTCGGCACTACAAGGGGTGAACTGGCGCCGTTATACAGGCGCACTTAGTGGATGAGCCGCCTTTACTCGTATCTCCTTTAGGTGTATAAGGGCTTCACGAACCCGAGATAATCCAGTGATCTTTTCTTTTTTTCATGGGGTTTTCTGTCTCTGGTTACTACGGGTCGCGTTCTCGGAATACCCAAGCGATCTTTTTCCACTTCCATCCCACTACTCTATTCCTCTATCACTTTCACGACTCTTTTACTTGACTTTATCTTGCTTTTGGTGTAGATTGGCCAAATATTGCCCTTGCGCCATAAAACCCAAACACAATCAACCTAACAGGTGCAGTCACCAACATCCGGTGATTCAAACAACACTTACAAAATCGGGATTAAATCCATTTTTCTGGACGATAAAAACATTTAAAATAATTTTCATATTTATTACATTTATTACATTATTTTATGTTTATCACACTTATTACAATTACGTGAAATAGTATAGTTAATATTTCTTGTCAGAATAAGAAAGCAAGTCCGACTGCAATAGTATGTGCCTGCAGAAGAAAATTAGGAAAAAAGAAACAGACGTATACTTTTAGACAATTGTGGAGTTACTACATAATCTTGTGTAAGTTTAATTTAATCTGGGATTAGGAGTTAACTAAATACTGATAGGCGGAAGAATATCTTGCAAACTGTTTACAGATATCTAATGAGCTCATACTTTATTAAATGTTTGCTTCCTTTGCAAGATATACCTTTATTCGGCGGAAAAATGATAGCCCCGGGTCACACAGTGGTCTTATTTCACGCAATCAATTATTAAGCATAATTAATGCGGCAGTGTTTTGAGAGTAACTATTTAATGTTAACACACCGAAAAAAGTAACCTCACTCTTGAATGGTTAAATTTTGAACAACCTTTTGGAGCGCACGATTGGATTATGCATGGGGAGTTCTCTACACCCCCCGAAACACAAACAAGATAAAAATATTCGGAGGAGTGGTTAATTCGCTCCGGGCAATTCCGCAATTCTGCGACACAAACAGAACCGCCGTATTTGCTTTCGAAATTTCGTTTTTCTTTATTTTTATCCTCTTTTCCCAGGTTAAAGTAGTGATAAAGGAGGAAGGATTGGGTTGGTGGGGTGATTTGGCGCCAGTTCTGGTAACCGGTCTGCGAGTTTGGCTTGAAAGGTATTCGACTCTTATTTTTTCTAGCCGTCTGAGCTCCGAAAGATTTCCGAGTAGTGTGTGTTGTGCTTTTCCCATTGCACACACGATGATTAGATAACCACATCGATTGGTTGAAAGAATACTAGGAAACATTCTATTCGTCGAAAAGGTCGGAAGTCATGCAGAAAAGGGTGCAGGTTGCAGAACGGATATTTGCGTGTGAACCCATCAGAGGGTTAAATGAAAAAACTTATACGATAAGTGTTCGGTTTTTGATAATTCGCAATAGCAGTTTTGTAAACTGCTAATTGCAAGCAGTTTCATTAATTGTTATTATTCACTGTTAGAAATCGAGGTGAATATTTAATTTTAACATTCAGTAACGGTTTATACTAACCTGCAAGTCTAATTAGAAATAAGTAATTCAAATTTGTTCGCATCACTTTAAATGAATTGCTTTATTTTCGTAATAAGTTTGGTTTCTTAAAAAGTTATTTTTATAAGATTTGGCGATAATATTTAATCATTAACTTGTTACGGACACTGAAAGAAGGGGCAGAAAAAGCATGTGTATAGTTCCTCAACTGTTAAAGACGGTCAAAGACACGGAAATCACGTAGTAACCCGTAGCTCTTAATATTTGTTTTACCACCATTGCGTCCAGTAGAAACTAACTTAGATTCGGGTATATTGAAGCGAAAGCCCCGGATGGAGACAATGTGAAAGGTTTCGAGATACAAGCTATTTCTTATGGAAGTGGATTTTCCGAATCTCCGTTAGTCAATTTCTACTGGATTCAGATTGATCCACATTCTGTTGGTATGAAGCGAGAGTCCTTAGAGACTTCAATGTTACCAGACGCTGAATCCTGTCAAAATAATTCTAATGAAACAAAAATCTAGGAGGTCCAACGCCTGGGGGTAGGTAGTTGAATTAACGTCGCACTGGCGCAACACAACGGGCTATTGGTCGAGGCGGTCCGGGATCAATCCCGAAGGGAAAGATCCGAGGTCAACACCTCGTCAGTTAAAACCATGCTCAGATGCGTGGTCGCACCTGAGCTGGTACTCCATTCACCAATACCACGCCAACGTGAGGACGTTTGAGGGGCACGACAGATTTAACGTGCATCAACCCCCACGTTTACGACTGTCTTTGATTGAATCGAGTTTCGAACTCGCATCCCTCCGGTTGCTAATCTGCTACCCTTCCAACCGGGCTACCGCGGACCTTCTACGCCTACAGGAGCTGAGCTGTAACCCTTTTTCTATTGAGCTGTATTTGATTTGGCGGCTAAACTTCATTTGGCGACTTCAAGACCCGCATCGTTGCCAAAATACTACTACTAATGAAATAAAAAACTAGCAGGTGCGACGCCAGGGGGCAGAAGCAGTGCGAGGAGTTGAGTCGTAACGCTGCTATCAGGCCCCAAACGATGACAGCCACTAGTAAATGGCGCAAAACTAGAATTAATAGTCCGATAAATCTTTAGGGGTTCTTTCTGCATCCGAATAAAAAAGCGGGCAAGAAAACGCTCGAATCGACTCCTCTGTATTCTAGAATGTGGGGGAGGGGGTTGAAAAAAGGGAGCGTAGGGGTCGATCCATAAATTATCGGAAAGCAACGGAAAAATGAATAAGGGAAGTCCTGACAAATTGCTGCGGAGGGGGTGGTCCTGTTTGCCTCGTTTGATAGGAGTAAGATGTTGAGAGGAATGTTTTTGTTACGCCGAGAAAGTTTGCAGCGTTTGTGTGAAATCGTTGCTTTGTGTTAAGATAAAGATGTTAGATAATTGAATGCGGAGCGCACGCAGTCAAAGGAATTGAAATGGAAATTCCGGAGTATTTTTGGCGTGTTCATTGGTGTGCATAAATTAAGGAACCCCGTAGAAATGTTGCTCGAAACATTTGCAACTGTGTTTAACGAATTGCGCTGGAAATCTTTATGGTAATAAAGTTACTGCATATATCTCGAGGTAGTTTTATGCAAAGTTTGCATTCGTTATTTCCTGTAAGTATGACGGTGAAGCGTAGGAACGCAAATTTACTGTCCGAAACTCTTGAAATATCCCAAGTAGAGTGAGATGATTGGTTGGGTTTTTATTGCGCTAGGGTCATATTGGCCAGACACAAGACATACAATCTCATGTAATGGACATACACACACAAAGAAAGTTTTACTGACACAGAAGAGGACCCCAAGGAGGAATCGAACCCGCGCCGCCTACAGGTTGCTAGCGCAGAGGGCATACCCACTGAGCCACGACGGTCCCAAAGTGGAGTAAGAGTGGTAGGTAGGTACTTAATTAACATCGCACTGGAGCAACACAATGGGCTATGGGCGACGGTCCGGGATCAGTCCCCAAGCGAAAGATCCGAGGACAACACCTCGCAATTTTGAATCACGGTCAGATAACGAGTTCGGGCCTGAGCTGGCACCCAACTCTCCGAACTTGCACACCACGCCAACGTGAGGACATTTGAGGCAATGACAGATTTAACGTGCACCAGCCCTCTTTGTACTCGACGGTCTTTGGTTGGATTCGAACTCGCAACCCTCCGGTTGCTAATCCGTTACTCTTCCAACCGGGCTACCGCTGCCCAGGAGTAAGAGTGAAAGTTGTATATTTTTGCTTTTTCTGCATTTCACTTAATTTTCACCGCAGTTAAAATCTTGATCAATCTTGGCGATTTTCCCATTAATGATTAACGCTCCTGGTAGTTGTCTCGTCATTGACAAAACTGACTAGAACTTGATGGATGAGATATCTCGTCATTAGAGGGAAAACTGACCGGATCTTGATCTGGTCAGTCATCAGCAAAATATCGGTCATACTTTGAAGACGAGATCTCGTCATTAGCAAAATTTGTCAGAACTTCATGGACTAGTTATCTCTTCAAAACCAGTAAGGAGGATTAAGAAATCTAAATGGCCTTCTTTTCTGGAAAAGTCGAAGTAGTGACAGACATTATCTGACTCACCCATCGTAGAGGTGATTCAATTTTGCGAGCGATTGAACACCATTTCTGGTAACCCGCATTCTTTCTTGTTTTATAGCTTTCGGTTTGACTACCTCTTGGAATCAGCGACAGATTTCTACTTGGCGATGAAACGTCTCCTACGTTACCGTCGAAGTATTGGCAATTTCATCACTTCAAGTCACATGGGCAGATTATTTGAACGGATGGGTAAAGATGTATTGTAGGGATTGTTTTGTTGTCAGTTTCTAGGGATTGCCACGCCGTTTGAAATTTATTTACGCTATGCACGTGAGGATTAAACTTCGAGACTCAACAAGTTCGTAACAATAACGAAATAAATCGACTCTTTAATAACCAAATTGATTGATTTAAACTCAACAATGGATTGACATTGTTACAAAAATTGTAATGTCCATGCATCTTCAACAAAGGGGGATTGATTGTTTTATTAATAACATTTTTGGTGGACTTTCTTTTCCCCTCAAATTTCAAGTCAGCAGCAGGATAAGTTTAACGTATGCCAAAAGGTTCTGGAAAATAACCATATGATTCCCCTAGTAGTAGTTGATGTGGCTCTGGAAGTAGCCTTTATTTGCATCCTCAAGATCATTCAGACACGTAAGTGCATTTGTGTTTTGTTATCCTTTGAACCTGAATTGTGCTTTATGTTTGTAAAGGGCGGTTTCAAATTATCAACGGGGTGCTTTAACCTGAACGGATTACTAATGCTATAATAATCGTCGGTTTCATGTAACAAATAATCTTTGTATAGATTATTAACCCTCTGTGAGCGCGAGATTTCTGAGTAGCGTAATGTTGCCTTTACATCACAAATAACACATTGTATCTACACTATCTGGCCATTCGTCACCGGACACCCAATACTATTAAGTTAAAGCGGACCCAGCACGACATCAGTATCGTGTAGGGCCACCTTTCGTCGCAATGGCATCTCTTCGAGGAAGACTTTCCACCCATTTTCGATACGTTTCTGAAAGAATCTTGCTCCATTCATCCTTAAAATTGGCAAACAGCTCAGTCTTGTTTTTTGGCCTGGCGCTCAACCGGCGCTCTAACTCATCCCAAAGGGGTTGAGATCTGGACTTTGGGCTGGCCAATGAAGTTTTACCACACCCATTTCCTCAAACCACGTGTTAATAACACCTGCTGTATGACATGGAGCATTGTGTGCTGAAACAGGTATGGACCAATACCAAAGTGTTGCCACAATGTCGGTAGCGCAGAATTGTCCAGAACTGTAGCTGCTATAAGACTATTCTAACCGTTCAACGTCTTTTATAAATTGTATGATGTGTACGGATGATACTAAGCGCTTTTCGAGGGGTGTCCGATGACGAATGGCAAGATAGTGTACATGACCACATTGATTGAAAGGATACATTGATTCTTACAACCTTTAGAAAGATTCTATTGGTCCGTCCCTTCGAATAGAATTCTTTAGAGCGATTCCATTGCTCCTTGCCCCCAGGGGCCCATCTCCTTTAGGTGTGTATGGGCTTCACAGACCCGAGGTACTCTAGTGATCTTTTCTTCGCCCATGGAGTTTACTGTCTTTAGTGAACACGGGAGTCGCTCTTCCTGTATACCCGAGTGATCTTTTCTGCTTTCATCCCACTTCTCTATTCCCCCAATCCCTCTTATTTCATTTTCACGATATTTTTCACTCGACGTTGTCATGTGTTTGGCGCCGCTTAACCAAATACGGCCCTTGCTCCATAAACCTAATCACAACCAACTAATCCATTATTTCTTTGTTTAAGGACCGAGGTAGCCTGGTTGGAAGAGCAGCGGATTAGCAACCGGAGGGTTGCGAGTTCGAATCCAACCCAAGACCGTCGTGTACAGAGGAGGCTGGTGAACAGATCTGTCAGGGCCTCAAATGTCCTCTGGCGTGGTGTGGAAGTTTGGAGAGTGGGGTGCCAGCTCAGGTGTTGTCCTCGTCATCTGACCGTGGTTCAAAATTACGTGTGTTGTCCTCGATCTTTTCCTTCGGGATTGATCCCGGAAAATCTCTAATAGCCCGTTGTGTTGCGCCAGTACGACGCTAATTAAAATACCTACTTTGAAATAGAATCCTATTCTATTGTTCCTTTCCTGATATTGGAATCCTTTTGAAAGATTCTATAGTTCAAGTCAAAATTGATTAGTCGTACGAGAGATTTCTAGAACTCAAACTGTTCAGAGATGTTTTTTGACGCTCTGTCGCCATCCGTTTTGAGGGAATCCCGATTGTCCCTTCTTACAGCGCCCATGAATTAGGGACGCAAATCCTGGATTTTATGTACATCTATTCTGCTTTTAAAATAAATAGCTACTAGCGTGCCCGTGCGAGAATTCTCGCATCAACAATTCCACTACCCCATCTGTTGTAAGGGTGAAAGATGCAAGCGAATTATTTTATATCCAAAATATCAAAAAAGTTTATTCAATCGCTATTTACAACACTTCCTCCTTGAGATCACTGTTAGCGTTGTTGCAACCATTTGTGTAACGCACGTAATTCTTCCGCCAAAAGGCCTAATAAGGTTATCTTAACTCTCTAGAATTCACAAAAATTGTTAAGTTGTATATTTTCATTTTTTTTCAAATCTTAACCTCGCGTGGAACATGCGTCGTTTAATATCCTTATATCATCAAATCACATATTCATAAATTATTGATATTATGGAAAGAAATGAAAAACCAGTTCAATACATAAATAAATAATTCGTCGCGTGTAATAGGCGTAAAAGAGATCTATACTATAGAAATAATATAGATGATGAAAAGAATTGTTTTCCGAGTAATACTCGTAAAACTACTTTATTGGAAAAGTTGTTTTTTCATCAATACTGGTAAAAAAAAACTGAGTTGCGTACAGCAATCGTTTTACACTCAATGTTATTCCTATGGGGATTTCGAATTGTTTTTAACCCCCCTCTGCACACCTTGGAGAAACAGAACGGATTCGTCAGTGCTCCGGGAAATTCTTTCGACACCTCACTTGTTAAGATTCGTCGCGTGTAAGAGGCGTAAAAGGGATCTATACTATAGAAATAATATAGATAATTTTACTTGTAATTTTGGCTGTCGTCGTTTTTCTGCACACTACTCGACCCACTACGGTACAGTCAAAATATATTGGATCGAAACGGACGACGACCTCACGCCTAAAAAATACCTCTTCTTGGTTCGTGTGTATGAAATCATCTCCCTTCCCTCGTCTTTCCAGTTGACACCGAGGGACAATTGATCAAAGAAGGGACCGTCGTGCACCCCCTAACCCCTCCTGGTGGTTGTGTAGATGAGACATTTCATCGTTAGCTAAACTCGCCAGATCTCGATGTACGAGATATCTTGTTATTAGAAGAAAAACCTGACCAGGATCTTGATATCGTCATCATAAAAATCGGCAATATCTTGATGACGAGATATCTCGTCATTAGGAAAATCGGTCAGATCTTGATGTGTGAGGTATCTCATCGACCCCCCTTGGAGGGTTAAAACCATCCGGACCTGTAGGAGATCTCTAGATTCTCCGAGGTTTACAACCGGCGGTCTATGGAAAAGCTGAGGTGACCCCAAACCGTTACTATGGACTTAACACTACATTGCTTAACACTACATTGCTTAACACTTCAGAGTTTGATCATCAAATGTTCTTTCCTCAGTGTGGGCGATGTTCACCTACATGTACGGAGACGTCGAAGTGCCGCAATGGTGGGTCGGAATACCGAATCCGGAACCCCTCCCCGCCCCTGGAGAACGGCGGCAGACCGGGCAGGATCCGGACAGAGCAAGGAACGAAGATCAGAACTGACAACCCGTTCGTCTCGAAATCTATCTGAAGCATCTAACTGCGTGACTTTTTCCATAATCGATCTCGGTTTGAAAATTCTCTACAGCTGCGCAATTTCCCAGACGTGGTTCTGGACCTTTTTCCCTCACATACCTGAATAAATTTCTATTTCTACCATTCGTCAAGTTCTTTGTTTCCTGTTTCTGTTCGCTGACAGTCTATGGCAAGAAATGACAGTTATATTAACCGACGGAGGCGATTTAACCCTTCGAGTGATTTCGACGAGGTATATAGTCAATCAAGATCTCACCAATATTGCTAATGACGAGGTATCTCTTTAAGACATTGCTGACTTCTTGATGATGACGAGATCAAGATCTGGTTAGTTTTCTGCTAATGACGAGACGTCTCTTCCATCAAGATCTGGTCAGTTTTGCTAATGACGAGGTATATCTTCATCAATATGTTGCCAATTTTTCGATGACGACTAGATCAAGATCTGATCAGTTGTCTAACGACGAGATATCTCGTCCATCATGATCTGCTCAGTTTTGTTAATGACATCTCGTCATCAAGATATTACCGATTTTTTTAAGATGACGAGATCAAGATCTATTCAGTTTTGTTTTCTAATGACTTGATATCTCGCCCATCAACATTTTTATCAAACTTTGATAATGACGTGATACTTCGTCGAAACAGCAACTAGGAGGGTTAAGTTTTTAAAGTGTGAGATAGTTTGTGTGGGTGATCATACACAACGTTTTCTCCTTCCAAGACTTATTTTATTGAAAATTTTCATTACCGATGCACTAGCATTTACTTATATCTCAACTTTTATTTGTTGTATCTTTCTGCATAATTTTTATTTATGCCTTTCGATACAATTTATGTCTATTTAATTCTATGTTTACGCTTACCTAGATCGTAGAGCAACAAAAAACTAACGATAGTCTATCTACAGTATAGGTAGTTTTTAAGTATATATACAAATTATATATGTCCATAATTTCTATTTATTTGTCTATATTTTCTATTTATCGTTACATTTATACAGTTTTCTATTAAAATCTATCTCTGAAATATTTCTCTATAAAAAAAACTGTCTAATTTGTATTTGTGTCTATTTGTATCTAATTTGTATTTGTGTCTATTTTCAATTTAAGCTAGTCTCTCATTGTTATTGAAGTCGAATTTCTATTTAAGTCTGCCTCATTTCTATTTCAGTTTGTCTGTCTAATTTCTATTTTAGTTTGTCTAGTTTATATTTAAGCTTGGCAATTTTTTCAAATCTGTCTAATTTCTATTTAAATTGTCTAATATTTCTATTTAAATATGCTGGCCTAATTTAAGTCTGTCTGCCTGATTTCGATTTTATTCTGTTTAATTTCTATTTAAATCTGCTTCCCTTATTTCTATTTAAGTCTGCCTTCCTAATTTCGATTTACGATTGTCTATCTAATATCTACGAGTATTCAAGTCTGCCTGTCTAGTTTCTATTTAAGTTTATCTGCCCAATTTTTATTTTAATCTGTCCGGCCTCTGCCTAATCTGTTTAAGCCTCTGTCTATTCTGTATTCGTATCCTGTCTAATTCCTATTCAAGTCTGTCAAAAATCCCCATTTGTGTTTAATATCTATTATTTTCTGTCTATCTAATTTATATACATCTCTATCGACATAATTTCTGTTTGTTGTGTATCTATAGCCCTTTGTATAAGTGAAATAGCCCCGTTGTGTTGCTCCAGCGCGACGTTAATTAAAAAAAAGATACCTTATATAAGTGAGGTCCGTCAAATTCCTATTTGTGTCTCTAATTTCTATTCAAGTCCATCAAATTCCTATTTGTATCTAATTCCTATTTTAGTTCGTCAAATTCCTATTTGTCTCTAATTTCTATTTAAATCCGTCAAATTCCCATTTGTGTCTCTAATACCTATCTTTGTCTATCTAATTTATATCCATCTCTATCGACATAATTTCTGTTTGTTGTGGATCTCTCGTCCTTTATATAACTGAAATGTAATTGAATGAATCGGCGAAGAGTCCGCATTTAGTTCTGTCAGTCGGCAGCCGCTTGGCGCTGGATGATTCAATTTCCCAAAGTACCCCTCCTCCAACCCCAATTGCGGAAATTATGCATCGCGAGTGTTGAAAAGCTCACAAAAACGAGACAGGGAGAGGAAAACAAGATACTAATTAAATTTCCCTCTTTTATTTTAAAGGAGGGAAATTTCGCTACTTTCTCCTCTTCAAATGAAATTAAATTTCCACCCTCGTTCTTTGGGAAGTGCGGCGCGGACATGTGAACTGGCGCCAACTTAATTTGCAAAACTCTTGTGGACAGTGAAAAATAGCTGCGCTTCGGAATTCATCAACTTCTGAAGGGGAAATAGTTGTGTGTGTGTGTTCGGGAGCAGAGCGGTATTTTCGGGAATTGGGATGGCGGAAAAATGCGAGACCTGTTACCGCGGTTATGACGTCGCGTCATGTTTGGAAATTTCCTATTTTTTTGCCGAACGGCTACTAAACTAATTACAAGTGCCGTTGCGCTGTTGTTTTATTGTCCTCTTGTAATTTCTATTGATTGCGAAGGTTTTTCCTTTTTCTTAATTTGAGTGACGAGGAGTAGCTTTTGTTGCTGTTGTATTGCTTTTGTTATTTTTTAGAATTCGTATAAATTGTATCAGGAATGTCTCGTGCCTCAAATTCCGGAGGTCATGTGGACCTTTGGTTTTGTCTCTTGAAACCCAGCTCAGCATGTTCGTTGAATATTCTGAGATTGTTGGTTGCTTTTGGGTTTTATGGCGCACGGGCCATATTTGCCAAGCTGCGCCAAACACAAGACATACACTATCAAGTAATTGAGAAAATGGAGAAGAAAAGGACCACATGGGCATCATGGGGTCACGATCCCCATGTTTACCAGAGGCAGTGAAAACCCCATGGGAAAAGCGAACAGCGATCTTCTATGTGCATTTAGCCATTTTGGGTATTGTGGAAAACACAACGGGCTATTGACAACGGTCCGGGATCCATCCCGATGGGAAAAAATCCTAGGCCAATATCTCGTAATTTTGAACTACGATTATATGACAAGGTCATCACCTGAGTTGATACCCCACTCTCCAAACTTCCACACCAACGTGAGGACATTTGAAGCAACGGTAAATTTAATGTGCACCAGCCCCAACGTACACGACGGTCTTCGTTTGGATCCAGTTTCGAACTCGCATCCTCCGGTTACTAATCCGCTACTCTTCCAACCACTCTACCGCAACCCTCTGTAACTTTCGGTTACGAACGTTTCTCTTGAATCAATTTTTAACTTCTGTTTTGTATGATTCTTTTTTAAGTCGGTGTTGGTGGTTGGGTTTTTATGAAAGCGTTATATTTGGCCAAGCCGAACGAATCACGGAAGACAATGTCATGTAAAAGACACACAAGAAAAGCTTTACTACCACAGAAGAAAGAAATGCAACTGGGGTAAGTTACAGAAATCGAACCTACGCCGCTTATAACTCGCAAGTTTCTAGCGCATGGGCAAACCCACTGAGCTATGGTGGCCTCATATTTTAATGCTGTTCAGAGACTTCACTGTAACGGACTTAAATATGTTGTTTTGCAAAGACTAAACTGAAAAAGCTGAAATAATCCACCACAATAACAGTACGTATTCGCCAAGGAATTCTTAGATTTATGGCCTTGGCCCGTTGTATTCTGAACACGAGCGTTTGGTTTAAAGTTTTTCTCATGAGCGTTTGCGGGATTCAAAAAGAAACAACGAGAGTCTGGCGAAATACTATCACCAAAAAGCTAAATGTTACTATAAACAATAAGATTTAATGCGATGTAACTAAGTTTTAGAATACAGTTGAAAATACAAGATCGGGAGCTCCAAATTTTACCTTAGAGACAAGATTTGCTTTTGTTTTGCCGCTTTTACAATTCTATTTCCACGCCTCAAAATTCCAATCTTGTATAAGGAAGTACTGCGTGTAAAATAAAGCTTGTTCTGCGAAAAGCGTTTGTATGGACACAACAAAACTGAATGGTTGCCACATTTCTTATCTTTTTAAAATTTTATTCTACGGTTTATTCCACGAGGTTTCTCGTATTAGAGAATCATTTTTGATGGACGAGATATTTGATCATTAGAAGAAAACTGACCACATCTCGATCTCGTCATCACCAAAAAATTGGCAACATCTTGATGACGAGATATCTCGTCACTAACAAAATTAGTCAGATGTTGATGGTGATAGACGATGGGTCTTCATGTGATGGACGATATAATGACGACGATGGACGATAACGTCAAAATCACTTGAAGTGTTAATGAATGGTGGGCCTTAAGGATTTTTTAAAATTAGAAATAGTTCTTGTCCATCTTTGGCAAACACGAGACTAAGAAATGGAGATATTTGAAATGGGAAAGATGCATGCGAAAATTCAGTTTTATAATTTCAGAAATTGCAAATTGTGCGACAATTCCAAAGCTATGAGTCGTAGAAAGTTAAATCGCAACATAATTCATCGTTAACCGTCCTGGTGGTTGTCATGAGGTATCTCGTCATTCGCAAACCTGACCAGATCTTGATGAACGAAATATCTTGTCAATAGAAACTGACCAGATCTTGTTCTCAACAAAATCGGCAATGTCTTGAAGACGAGATATCTCGTCATTAGCAAAATTGGCCAGATCTTGATGAACGAGATATCTCACCAAAACCATCAGGAGGGTTTATGTACTGACTATGGACTTCACACAATTCTAGGGAAAGCACACGCGCGACGCATTAACGGAGTAACTAATGGAGCCGGTATCAAAATGGCTTCATCCTTAAACCCTGGGGGCCTTCGTGGCTCAGTTTATATGCCCACTCTGCTCTAGCAACCTTTGAGCTATAGTCGGCGCAGATTCGATTCCTGTCAGGTGCATTCCTCCCTTGGTGTATTTCTCCCTTCTGTGTCAGTGACTTTCATTGTGTCTGTCTATTATATGATATTGTATGTCTCGTGTCTGGGGCAGCATGGCCAAATATGGCCCTTGCGCCATAAAACCCCAACAAACCATCCAACCTTAAGCCCGGAGATGTTTTGTCCGTCGTAATTCGTCCATCTTTAATTTTCTACGGGAAGAGGGGATATACTAGATATCTCGTCATTGGAAGAAGACTGATCAGATCTCGATCTCGTCATCACCAAAAAATTGGCTACATATCGATGACGAGATATCTCGTCACAAGCAAAATTGGTCAGATATAATGGACGAGATATCTCGTAGAAATCACTAGAAGTTTAATGTACGGTGGGCCTCAGGGATTTGTTTAAATTAAAAATAGTTCTTGGCCATACCGACTTTGGCAACCGTAACTAAGAGGAGATATTGGAAATCGGAAAGATGCATCCGAAAATTCAGTTTTATAATTTCAGCAAATGCAACTGCGGTAATTCCAAAGCTATTAGTCGTGGAAAACACATAATTCACCGTTAATGTACTGACTATGGACTGCACACAGTGCTGGGGAAAGCACACATGACGCATTAGCGGATAAACTGATGGTGCCGGTATCAAAGTGGCTGCATTCCTTAAACCCGGAGCCGTTTTGTCCGTCGTAATTCATCCATCTTTAATTTCCTGCGGGTAGAGGGGGAGGCGTGACTGATAGATGACAAACATAACTGTCAGCTGTTCGTGAGCTGTTTTCCCATCCGCGCCTAAAAAATGTGCCATCATAAACAAGCGAATAAAGGAAAGTCATAAATATCGCCATCTACCGGGATGGGCATACGGCACGGCGCGTATGATTTACAATCTTGCTGCCTTCCGCGCTCTCTTGGGATGGACAAGCAGAAAAGAACTCCACCAATTCGATCCTGTTGGTAACTAGGTAGTTGAATTAACGTCGCAGTGTAACAACACAACGGGTTATTGACGACTGTCTGTGATCCTTCCTGCATAGAAAGATCCGCGGACAACACGTCATTTGGAACCACGGTCAGATGATGAAGTCACACATGGGTTGACGCCCCACTCTCCAAACTTCCACACCACGCCAACGATCGATCCCGTTGATATTATACTTGTGGACCTTATCGGTACCATCATAATATCAATATAAAGTTAATTTAAATAACTCTGGTTGTTTCGACGTGGTATCCGTCTTTAGCAAACCTGACCAGATCTAGATGGACGAGGTATTTAGTCCATCATGAACTCTTCATCTCGTCATCATCAAACCAATTGCAATATCTTGATGCATATATCTCGTCACTCACAAAATTGGTCAGACCGTAATGGACGAGATATCTCGTCGAAACCACTTGGAGGGTTAACGTTCAGGACTGATACATTTCTGCATGACAACGATAGACAATTGAAGGTACAGGAACGTGATTACTCCCAAACTTTGAGCTCAAACTTCGCTCAAAGTTTGGGAGTCGAATAAGTTCGCGGTTCTCACTTTGCCTGACGAAGGTTTTGGTTCTCATTTTGCCTGACAAAGGTTTTAGTTCTCACTTTGCCTGACGGAGGTCGCTAAGTGGTTTAAAGGGGACTTAAAGGCGACTTTTCGATAATATTTTTCCAACCTTGGCGATTTGGGGTACCTTTTGAAGCAAAATTATCTCTAAAACTATTTCCAAATTGTTACTTTTCCAAAATTTTTGCGACTTTCCTTGAAAATTTACCAAAGCTCAACGAAAGTTTAGTTCCTTTTTTAAAACTAATATGGGACTGAAAAAATATATTTTTTAAATTTTTTTCCATAGGGAGAAAATATTTCAAGGGACCCCAATTTCGAAGATTTGGTGCAACCGTGAAAGAAAAACATCTGCTTGCTAGATTGTCATGAATACCTAATTAAGAAAATATTTAGTAAATTTAAATTTCCTGACGAGATTTCCAATGCTCTTTTAATACTTCATTAGCGCATTTTGTGTTTCAGCCGATTCGTTTTGTATCAGCTTGTCTGACCTAGCGCCATAAAACCACAAAATCCCATCCAATCCAATCATTTTCTATCTGAACACGTAAAATTGCTGCTTAAATTGGGTTTAAGAGCAACTTTTTTTGCTTCTGCTTTTAAAAATGTATGCTATTTCACATTTTTTGGCTGTGGCAATCCTGCGACCATTTTTCAATCGTGAGACTATTTTGTACTTAACTGAAAAACCAATCTACTGGGTACATTTCTCACCAAGCGCTTTCTGACGGAGAGCCACAGGATACCTTTTACTAGTATTTTCCAACCTTGCCAACTAGAGATATCTTTGAAGAACAAGTCCACACACAAGGCTCCTGTTTTCAAAATTTGGGCGATTTGTTTGGAATATTCTCACGTTGTCGTGGTGTGGAAGTTTGGAGAGTGGGATGGCAGCTCAGGTGCGAACTTGGTTCGAAATTACGTGGTATTGTCCTATGATCATTCCCTTCAGGTTTGATCTCGGACCGTCGCCAATATAGCCCATAGTGTTGCGACGTTAAATACCTATCTCCGGGATCACATTTTTCACCAAATGCCGTGCGGTTCCTTTATCCAAACCCAACCTCCCGAATCGTGACGTACGAGCTGCAAAACTTCGCGTCTGAATTATGTTTTATTGCCACCTTCCCCTTTCCCCAAATACTGCCGTTACGGGCCATATTTAAAGTTCCACCAGAAGAAGCCTCCAACAAACCTGGCGTGTGCCCCTCCTTGTTGCCTAACTTTTGTTACTGCTGCTTCTGAGAGGAAGTTTAACTTTTTCAACAACAATACTTTTTGTTTTCGCTCTTCCGCGTTACGTTGGAGTGGGGCGATTAATCACGGGTAGGCCCGTGTTTGCAGCACGAAATTTTGCCCTCTCTCGTTTGCATGGATGGGAGTGGCTCGGGCGGAACGATTTGTCTTGGGGGGTTGTTTCTGTTCGTGCTACTCGATGTCTTTATGGCGGTGCGGAATTCGAGATTTTGAGCTTAAACTGCCTGGACTTGCGGAGCCATTTCGCAATGTCGGTTGCAGAAGTTGCGAAACTTTTTTTTTTGGAATGAATGTTTTAGAGGCTTTATGATGCGGGCTCTTGCCTTGTGCTGTAGGTAGTTGAATCAACGTCGAACTTGAAGCTATTGGCGATGATCCGGGATCAATCCTGAAGGGATAGACCCGTGGACACCTCGTTATTTTGAACCATGGTCGGATGATGAGGTCAACACCTCAACCGGCTCTCACTTTCCAAACTTCCATACCACTCCAACGTGACTAGCGCAGTGGGTAAAACCACAAGTTCGTAAAGGAAGTTTCGAAATATCCGGTAAACGTCTCAACTACGGCCAAGCCAACGTGAAGACATTTGAAGAACGATAGATTTAGTAGCCCAGTTGGAAAAGTAACAGATTAGTAACCGGAAGTTTGAGAGTTCGAAACTAGGCCCAAACGAAGACCTGTCATCCTCAAATGTCCTCACTTAGGCATGTCGTATAAGTATGGAGAGTGGGTTCAGATGTTGACCTCATCATCTGACCGTGGTTTGAAATTACAAGGTGTTGTCCAAGGATCATTCTCTTCGGAATTGATCCCGGACTGTCGCCAATAGCCTGTTCTGTTGATCCAGTGCGACCTTAATTAAATACCTACCTTCTTCTTCGTTCCACAATCCAACATCTGGCTCGAGTTTTCACGTCAAAACTACGGTTTGTGTCTTCGACACAACTTACCATTTTTCTTCCAATAAAAAATTTAAGGTGAGTTCACCTAATACAAATATATTTTCCATAGAACACAATTTTAGTTTTCTGAAAGGGTGTGTGCTGTTTTATGTCTCATTGCTAACCTCAAGCACTCCTGGACGTCAGAATATCAAGAGAATATTTATATGCTTTAGCAGTCGTAATATGTCTAGACTATCCACCGGGCTAGACTATCCAGGGCCACCGTGGCTTAGAGTGTATGCCCACTGCGCTAGCAATCTTCGAGTTGTAGGTGGCGCAGGTTCGATTCCTGCCAGATGCATTCCTCTCTGTGTGTGTTTCTCTCTTTTGTGTGAGTAAAACTTTCATTGTGTGTGTATCTATTATTTGATATTGTGTCCGGCGCAGCATGGCCAAATATGGCCCTTGCGCCATAAAACCCTAAACCAACCACTTCAAGTACACAGGGTTTCACTGCCCTAAAAGAATCGCCGAATGCGAAGACCGTAAAGTGCTATTAAGAAATTCGAGGTAGGTATTTAATTAATATTGCACTGGAGCAACACAACGGGCTATTGGTGACGGTCCAGGATCAAACCTCTAAGGGGAAGATGGAGGACAATACAACGTAATTTTGAGCCACGGTCAGATGACGAGGTCAATACCTGAGCTGGCACCCCACTCTCCAAACTTCCACACCACGCCAACGTGAAGACATTTGGGGCTCCGACAGATTTAACTTGCACTAGCCCCCTTTGTACACGACGGTCTTGGGTTTGAATCCATCCGTTACTCTTCAAACCGAGCAACCGCGGCCCCAAGAAAATCGAGACCGGACCAAATGGCTGATGCTGCTTGCCCTTAAACATACAGGTAAAAAGCAAAAGTTCTCTAGCTCATGTGGTCTACGAATTTGTGATGTTTGGAATGGTAACTCAAGAGTATTTCTTTATCTTAGTGAGATTAGGGTGGTTGGAAAACAAATTTAAAAATCATTTTCATTTATTTTGGGGGGTATATAGTACGTGTCGCCGACTTCGAACACCCTTATACTATTGTAATGTCCGCAAGAGTTGTTGGAAATCAAGAATGGGTAGTTTTCTGGTTCCTTTTCGCTAAGCACGTTTGATCTCTGATTTATTTGCTGGCTTCTTTCCGTGCGTGTTCTAACACGATGCTTGGCGTGATTTTTTACGTCAAGCTCTGGCGGGAACCTTTTTTTTCACGCTTTTCCTTCGTGTAAAAGACGGAACTCTTGCTGGGTAGTTAATTGTCTCTATGAAGCATTGGTTAAAGGGTACGCGTGGCTGTAAGTGTCCTCTCTGATCTGCTTTATTGGTGGTTTATTTCGAGATATGACAAATTTGTTGGACGCTGTAGCCTGGGTGGAAGAGTAACGGACTACAACCGTAGGGTTGCGAGTTCGAATCCAACCAAAGACCCTCGTGAACAAGGGGGGCTGGTCCACGCTAAATCTATCGGGGCCTCAAATGTCCTCACGTTGGCGTGGTGTGGAAGTTTGGAGAGGGGTGCCAGCTGAGGTGTTGTCCGTCATCTGACCGTGGTTCAAAATTACTTACTCGGATCGTTCCCTTTGGGGGTTGATCCCGGACCGCCACCACTAGCCAGTTGTGCTGCTCCAGAGCAACGTTAATTAAATACCTACCCACCTGACCTATTTTTCAGTTTCAGTTCCGAATGATTAAGATATTGCCGTTTTTTGGTGATCACGATATCAAGATCACAGTCACTTTGTTAGAATGACGAGATATCTCGTCGACCAAGATCTGGTCATTTTTGCTAATGACGACTTACCGAGTCAAATAACCATCAGGAGAGTTAACAAAACTTTCCAGATAAATGCAAATATTAGTATTTAACCCTATGAAATGTTCACACTTACTTGTTATCTGTTGTCATCTGTTACTTGCACTTTTCGCTACATGATTTGGGACACTTTTTAAGTATGTACGAGCTTCACCAACCTTATTTACCCTAGCGATCTATTGTTTTCCCATGGGGTTTACTGCCTCTTGTCGTGTAGTGGTTAGCACTTGTAAAATAATCAACTCCTTTTCTTGATATTCATTTATTGGTGGGGTCCAGTTTAAAAACAAATCGGCTTTACCTTGGGGATCCGGATACCTGAATATGGTGAGAGGCCGAGGCCGGGGCAGGCCGGATAAGGAGAGGAGACGACTCGCCGGGATTCTGTTGGACTTCTATCAGACTGTCTCGGCATGGACGCTGGCTCGCGTCCGGAGTTTTCGTTTTTGTCCCCCGAGTCTTATTCTTGCGACCTCACCGATTTGCAGTCCTTCGCACTCTCTGCCTCTCCTCCTCTCTTCCGCTCTGGCAAGTCATTCAGGGGAACAGCACCCCCATTCGCCACCCCCTTTCGCCTCGACTCTCACCATCCAGTGGACATCCCCAAGTTCGGCTCATACATCGAAGATCATAACATAACACTCTGGTAAACACAGGGGTCGCGACCCCAGAATGTCCATGCGATCTTTCTCCTCTCCATCTTTTCTTTTCACAATTACTTGACATTGTCTTGCTTTTGGCCAAATATGGCCCTTGCGCCATAAATCCAAAATATCAACCCTACATGAATTCTTCCCAGTTTTCGACCTGCTTGACTAACAGATAGGATTCTTTCAAACAATACATGTAATTATTTAGTCATCAATTGTGTTGTGTGGTAAGGGCAATTGAATTCGTGGACCTCTCAGGCATGTTCAGTTACATCTGCGGAATTCGTAGCGCTCTCCTATAGGAAACCATGTCTAATTACCCTCCGTGTGGCAAAAAATGACATCTTTTGGACTTCTAGTGCCAACCCCTAGTTTGGCGGCTAATTAACCCCTCCCACCCCCTTCCAGTGGACGCAACTCTAAACTTCAGTCCAGTTAGCAGCCGAGTTAATCAATCTGATGGCCAAGACAAAACCCAGCACCAGGGAAACAAAGGCGTCCGTGTAAACTTGTGCAGATCCTAGGTGATGGAAGGGGGAGGTTTACATTACTCATTGGCGAGAGTTGCTGAGTCAGTGGCACGCCCCCCGAATTAAGGCGGCCCGCTGAATCAGCGGAAGACGTCAGGTATCAAATTACTGTGGGGGCGTCGGGGGAAATGTTTGTTCGGCGTGAAGGGGTTTGTTACCAAAGGGGTAATTATTTTTGTGCCGCTACGATGACCACGCTGAGATGGTGTTGGTGGGGGCGAGTTGATGATGCACTTTTGGTGAGTGCATACATGCACTCGATTCTCGCATTTGCGGATCTTCATCTGGTTGGGACTTGTGTGGACGGAGTTGTTTTGTTCCGTATGTGGCCCTTTGAAAGATGGGGTTCCTAGTAGAATCTATCGTGGCTTAGTGGGTTTGCCCGCTGCCTTGGCAACCTGCTGTGATGTACTCGGTAAAGAACACAGCTTCTAAAGAAATTCTTGTTTTCGAGTCGGTTGTTTTCGGGTTTTATGGCGCGAGGGAGTTTTTCGGCCAAGCTAGGCGCCCAAACACAATACAAAGAACACAATGAGGGAGGAAGAAAAAGCAGAAGGGTACGCGAGTTTAAAAATGAAAGGGAGGAAAGATCATTCGGGTAACTAAAGGTTGTGATTACACACTTAAAGTGGCCTTGGGGCGATTATTTTCGAGAAAGTTGCGAAAACGACGTTCTTTGCGACTTTACAAAAGTCGTTCTCCAGATTCATTTGAACTCTTCTGGTGATGTTGCCTCGACGAGATATGTCTAAATCAGCAAAACTGATCAGATCTTGATGGACGAGATATCTCGTCATTACTGGGAAACTGACCAGATCTTGATCTCATCATAAAAAAAATAGCAATATCTTGATATCTTGCCATTAGCAAAATTGGCCAGATCTTGTCTTTTTGAACGTTGGTTCGAAGACGACGACGCTACTCCACTCTTGAAACTTCCATACTACGCCAACGGGAGGACATTTGAGGCCACGGCAGATATAACCTGCTCCAGCCCTCCACATACACGACGGTCTTTGATTGGCTCAAGTTTCGAACTCGCAATCCTCCGGTTGCTAATCCGCTGCTCTACCAACTGGACTACCGCGGCCCCTTCAACCCTTCTGATGGCTGTATCGACGAGGTATCTCGTAATTAGAAAAAGTGACCGGACCTTTATCTCGCCATCAGAAGTCAACTGATCAGATCTTGATCTCGTTATCATACAAAAATTGGCAATATCTTGACGTGATATCTTGCCATTAGCAAAATTGGTCAGATCTTGATAGACGAGATATCTCGTCGAAACCACTAGATGGTTAATTTAGTGGATATCTACTGCTTAATACTCTTCCTTTTGCAAAATCTGCTTTCACCTCAATTGCTCCATTTATTCTAATGTTAATGGATATCTATTAATGCTTGAAGGAGAGGCTGGTTTACACTAATGGGCAGTTGGTTCATGAATTAAAATAAAGCTTATTATTTTCGAGTTACCCGTCGATGAAACGATCAATGCCGCTGGCCTACCTGGAGTTTGAACGATGTCACTGTTGACAGTTGTAAGCAGTGCAGGTTCAATTCGTGTAACCTTCTTTAAAGGCCGGTCAATTTATTGAATATGCTCATCATGTCACTACTGGAGCATATTTTTGAACCACTTTGCATTACCCTGGTGCACTTTATTACCATACCTTCTATATACAACATGTTTATTGAGAGGCCATGTATTCATTCAGGACGGTCAAACATCAATGTCTTACCCCAGATTCGAATAGGAACCTTTCGATCCTGAAGGCCAGCAGCCCTGACCTTTAGATCGATTGATTGACAACTCGAACTTATCCTGAGTTTATTTCTCTCCCTTCTGTGCTATAAATACTTTCCTTGTTTAAGTGACGTATTGTGTTTGGCGCAGCTTAGCCAAATATAGCCCTTGTGAGCCACAAAACCCTGCCAATACAAATCCTGAGTGAAATGTATATTACAAAAATATTCATCGAAATTGTACTTGAAAGGTGTTTGAAGGATTCATATAATGATTCCAAATTAAATTGAACAAAGGGTAATTTCAACTTTATTAAGTAGAATATATACAGGTGAAATAAAATACTTCAAAACATGAGTTTTGTAGTTTTTCGCACCACAATGTGGTGATATTTTTTTGATTGAAGTATCCACTTGTCCTCCAAATTGGCGCTTATTTCGTGTTTTTAATTTTTGTTTTGTTTTTAGAATTATTATAGGCATTTTTCTTTTCCGGTGGTTGCGCGTGTTGCTTTTTATGTCGTAAAAAGTATCCCAATTTTTTTCGTGGTTGACTGGTATGCCATGTATAGTCCTTAAATATTTTACTAGCAGTAAACTGTTTTATTGACAGCTATTACTACCATTATTATTACCTTTGCCACACAATATATATAATCCTAATTATCCGTAATAGTTTTATTTGATTTCTAGATTATCTACACACAACACTTGTTTTATTCCCTTTGGAGAAGCGAGACTAAATAAATTTTATTTGCCTGATTAAGCATTTATCCAGTAAAAGTAATTCCGCTATTTTTATAGTAATTTAAATTTTCAGAAGACTTCGATAAAAAGACTAGAATGTATTTAAACATTTTAATACTTATAACATTTAAATGCCTTGAAATGATGCACACTATACATGCTTTGATTTTAAATTTTCATAAAACTCATGTTTTCTTTCTCCATGTTTTCTCTCAAAAATATAAAAACATATTCAATCAATTTTTTTCGTATTTTAAATATATTTTCTTCGTATATTATGCGGTCTGATTAAACAAAATGCAAAAGAATGATTATAGTTAAGCGAAACTAAAATACGAAGAATTTTGAAACATGCAGACAGAATAATTGAGTGTTCTCCATGAGTGCTCTTTCAAAAACATAAAAATGCATTCAATATTCATACTTTAGTTTTGCTAATGCATTTGGTTTAACTATCTATATATTAATATAGTTATAATAATTTAAGTCTTATATCACTGTTTTTTCTTTTATAGGTAAGTTCAGAACATTATATACGAAAATTCCATTTATGTCGAAACAACTCCTTTGCGAGCATTTATCACTGAAAATATTCATGGATACGGTAAATATTCCTGTTTATATTTGGTGTCTTACATTTTTATAGGTTGCAACTGATCACGGTTTTGAATCCTGTTCTCAGAATGTATGTTTGTAGTGTTTTGAGGTTGTAATTAGTGTCGCCACCTACGTTTACACTTTTACATGATAAGTATTTTTGCAGCAACAATTAATGTACTAATTTTTTTTATTTAATATTTTTATTTCTTACATAATGAATAGTGAACCAATGCCTGTTGGGATGATGGGATAAATCCCTGACTATACTGCTGCTGATAAATTTGCATCGCATGATTTGACTGTTCAGACGGAATTGAATTCTTAAAATCAAGAGCATTAAAAATATTTTGCGTTTTCCACGAATACTGTCAACAAAATATAATCCACCCGAATGACCTGCTTGCCGAAACGAAACTAACGAGCTGTTCTAAGTTCTCAGTGTTTCTTAGTTTGGCTTTCTTACTGCTCTAATTTAAAAGGTAGGTAGGTAGTTGAATTAACATCGCACTGGAGCACCACAACGGCGATTGGTGACGATCCGGGATCAATCTCGAAGGGAAAGATCCGACTCGTAATTTTGAATCAAGGTCAGATGACGAGATCAGCACCTGAGCTGGTGCCCTACACTCCAAACTTCCACACCACACCAACGTGAGGAGATTTGAGGCTACGACCGTTTTAACGTGTAGGAGCTCCCACGTACACGACGGTCTTTGATTGGATCGAGCAACAAGGAACCGGGCTACCGCGGCTCCCTTGTTATGCGAGTCGGCAATAGATGAGCGTAAGGTTATCATCAAATATGTTTTAGTGCTTCCCCAACGAAAACGACGCATTGGGTCTGTTGAGTATTTATAGTGATCTTATTTTCTGAATTTTCGTTCCGTATTAAGATGTCGTTTTGTAAACTTTTATTACTGTTATAAGTTTTGGTTACATCAAATACGAGATCTTAAAAAGTCTGACACGTTTGCGTGGTGTGGAAGTTCGGAGAGTGGACTGTCAGCTGAGGTATTGCCTTGTCATCCGACCGTGGTTCAAAATTGCGTGGTGTTGTCCTCGATCTTTTACTTTGCAATTGATTCCGGACCGTCACCAATTGCCCGTTGTGTTGCTCTAGTGTGACGTTAATTAAAGTACTTACCTTAAAAAGTCCTAATAATTACATATTCAAAACAACTTTTTACCTTCGCCAATTTAATTAAGTTTTTGACGTGAATACGTCTTTAAAATGGGAACAGTACAGCGAGGCATGCATCGAAAGTCGAAAAGCTTCCTCAACCCTCTGGTTGCTGATCCGTGACTATATCAACTGGGATATCGCTGGATCTTGAATAAAAGGAGAAAGGTTCTATGCATGACATACACATGAAGCTTTCAGGAGAACGTTGCCTAGACCCCATCCCAACATTGGGTTCGTTCCGTATTAAGATATCGTTTTTAAGGGGCACAGTACCTTTAAAACCTTAAAAAAAAAAATCGATTTTCCAATTTTGATATATTTAGATAGTTTGAAATGTTCTGATTCTGTTAAAAAAAACCGCATGAAAAAATTCGCATTCGTTCGTTCGTAATGATGATTTTTCGAACACACATATTTTTATTTTCAGATGTTCGTTTGTTTACGTTTCTTAGTTTTGGTTTGGAATTATGCTATTAATTTTTCGAATTATGCTATTTATTTTTTTCGAAAGTTTTAATAATATTTTTACTGTTACAAATATAAGCAGAATAGGTACTACTCAACTCTTTCATTTCACAAATCTATTTGTTTACTTGAACGCACGTGAATGCTAAAAATAACTATTTCAACTTTAATTGCATTTATCTCAGAATGGTAATTTTCAAGCTTGCGCGCACTATAACTATGCGACTAATGAACGTTTGAATGAAACGAACTGAAATTTTGAATGAAAAAAAAAAGATTATCAAAAGGGCTTCAAAATGAAACCAAAATTTTACTCAAAAGCTAAAAATATACTAAAAAATTTTGATATGATTGAGCGAAAATTTAAAAAAAATTAATGAAATGAAATATTAATTGATTGCTATATTTACGTGTTACTTAACTACTATTTTTTGGTTCTAATTTAAAATAAAAGCATTGTGTGTGTGTTACTCAGCCATTAGTTTTATAAAAAATTCACAGGATGACTCAGAATATTGCGCACAAGTTATGCTTGTAAAAACGTATGTAAAAAATGACCTTATGTAAATTCTAGTAAAATATTTAATTTTTAAAAATGAAACCAATTTTTCTGCATTGTGTAATATAAAGTATAAATAAACCCTGCAAAAAATTTCATTATGATACACATAAAACTTTTGGTGATACAGTTTACCGAAATTAGTCTATTTTACCTGTTGATTTGTATGCTGAAAGGTACTCTGCCCCTTTAAACGTTTTTCGGTTATAAGTTGTTTACATCAATACAAGATCTTAAAAAATCCTAATAATTACATCTTCAAAACAACTTTTTACCCTCGCCAATTTAATTGAGTTTTTGATGTGAATGCGTCTTTAAAATGGGAACAGTACTCCGAGGCATGCATCAAAAGTCGAAAAATTTCCGCGACTATACCAACTGGGCTACCGCGGGCCCTAAAATAAAAGGTTTTATGCATGACATACACATAAAGCTTTTAAGAGACCGTGCCTACCATATCCCAACATCGGGAGCCTATATTTATTGCTATAGTTCCACCCCAAAAAGATGACGCTCCGGCTGCCAAACTAGAAGTCCGTGCCTAACACCCAACATCCACAACCACTCTCAAAATAACAGAGTAGTGCCAGTCCCCGCGACAAGCTCCTCAGCCGGTGCCAGAAAAAGCATGACGCCGATTGACAGCGACTTCTCACCCAACAGGCAACACAGAAAAAGCCTCCCTCCGTCAGTCCCGGCTTGAGTGTCACTTACACGGGCCTCGGACATGGAAAGCGACTTAGCCGTCCCCCGGGACCGCCCCTGCGCCGAGCCCCGGTAATGGCTTTATAATTGAATGCCAAGAGTTTTGAGTTTAATTTCCGAAGATTCCCGGTCCTGTGTAACTTGGCGCAACTTTCCCGGACAGTCTAGGGAGGATTAATGCCCGGACGTTTTCTTTTCTTCCTGGCAGGTTCCCGGAAAGTTGAGGTGTTTTGTTCCGGATTAGAACTTGCTACGTCTGTTGGTCTTTTGGTTCGGTTCCCCTGAGCGATCCCCTTTTCAGGGGGCGTTGGGTTTGAATTTGAATCCAACTTAGTTTGTTATCTGTCGCTTCTTCGCTCGTGTTAAATCTGCGCTTTTAATTGATGAAATTGTTTCAGGGAAGCGTTTTCTTTATTTTTCCCATGGGTCGCGGTAGCCCGGTTGGAAGAGTAGCGGATTAACACCGGAGGTGTGCGAGTTCGAAACTTGGTTCAGCCGAAGGCCGTCGTGTACACGGGGGATCTTTCACGTTAAATCTGTCATGGCCTCAAATGTCCTCACGTTGGCATGGTTTGGAAGTTTAGAGAATGGTGCGCCGACTCAAGTGTTGACATCGTCCTCTGACCTTAGTTCAAAAGGACGGGGTATGGTCCTTGGATCTTTTATGTAGGGATTGATCCCGTACTCTCGTCAATAACCTGTTGTATTGCTGCAGTGTGACGCTAATTAACTACCTACCTATCTACCCAGTAGCGATTCCCTTTTGGGGGGCTCTTGGGTTTGAATTTGAATCCACTTTGTTATCTGACGCTTCTTTGCGTATGTTGAGCCTTAACCTTAATTGATGAAATTGTTTCAGGGAAAGTGACTTCTTGATTTCTCCTCAGGGCGTCGTATTCGAGCAGCACAACAGACTACTGGTTACTGTCCCGGATCAATTCCGATGAGAAAGATCAAATAACAACATCCCTTAAGTTTGTAGCACGATCGGATGGTGAGGTCAACACCTGAACTGACGCCCCACTCTCCTAATTTCCACACAACGCCAATTTGAAGAAATTTGTGGCCACGATCTATTTATAGCCGCGTAGCCCCAGTTAGAAGAGAAATTTATTAGCAACCGGAGGCTTGCGAGTTGGAAACTCAAACTAAACAACGTGTACGTGTGGGTTGTGCACTTTAACTCTGTCTTTGCTTCAAATGTCCTCACATTGGCGTGAAGTGGAAGTTTGGAGACTGGGATGCCTGCTCAGGTGTTGACCTCGCCATCGGACCGTGATTCAAAATGACGACTTGTGGTCCTTGAGTCTTTCCCTTTGGGATTGATCCTAGGCCGTCTCCAATAAGCTGTTGTGATGCTCTAGTCGGCTTTAATTCAACTACTTTCCTTGATATCTCCCCTGTGTTGTCGTTTAATGTGTGTAGTGCGGTTGTTTAACCACACTGTTATACAGTATTATTGGAAATACAATTTCAACATTGCATTAGGGGCCGCCGTGGCTTAGTGGGTTTGGCCTCTGCGCCAGCAACCTACGAGTTGTTGGCAGTGCTGGCTGGCTTCTTCCTTGCTTAGTGCGGCGTTATGTGCTATAAAATTCAACTGATCATTCACCCTTTTACAGGAGAGATGGGAAATGCATAGTATATAAATATTCTGAAATGTAAATATCGTGGGGATGAGACATCGCTTCATAGCCCAACTCACTTAGTGTCAGCATCGTCCCTTGTGCGACATGAGGACGGGCTTTATCTTGCAAGAGGAGAACGCCAAGCCTGTTTACCAAAGCCGGTTGTTTCACCATCAATTTACGGTGCATCTGTCGTAATTCATCACAATATCTTTCTGAAGTGAGGTTTGGCCACTTTTCAGGAAACTGCGATGAACTATTCCAGCTGTGGACCACCATACAAGAAGCATAACCTTCCTGGGATGTAAGGGTGGCTTGGGATGGCGTCCAAGAGGCTGATTTGCTCAGCCATTGTGCAGATCGTTTCCGATTGTCATAAAGGACCCGTTTCTTGCAGTTAGAGGTTCTCTTTCATTCCTGGAAAGGAGCGATGCAGATTTGCAAACGTCTCATCTTGTTGGCAATTGTCAATTCATGAGGCACCCACGAATCCATCTTTTTGACCTTACCCAGTGCAGCCAGACGGCGAACAATTGTAGTGTGGTGAACACCTAGCTCGGCCGCTATCTCACATGTTTTCCGCTGTTCAGCTTCAACCACACTTAGCAGAACATCGGCAGAAACTGC
This sequence comes from Meta bourneti, assembly GCA_933210815.1. Taxonomy (NCBI): domain Eukaryota; kingdom Metazoa; phylum Arthropoda; class Arachnida; order Araneae; family Tetragnathidae; genus Meta; species Meta bourneti. Next base: position 16,650,537 of record OW119931.1, read on the forward strand.
AACTTCTCGGTGACCACGTGATTCGTTTTTCAGGTCCATATCTCCACTTCGAAACTTCGCCGAATGGTTCGTTCATTGGCTGTATTCTCCCCGAATGCTGTGTTAATGTTTCGAGCAGCAACTGCTTCAGAATGTCCCAGTTTAAATTCGTAAAGGAAGATGACTCTCAAATCTGAGTTTTCCATGTCGAATTTGGAAGCACCTTACCCCCAAACAAATTAAATCTGGAACTTGCTTCACACGCGTGATAACTATTTATAGTAACTCTGGTGACGTAAGATGGCGGAAGTTTTTGGTAATTGCTTTCAGCAGTATGGGGGGTCATTTCCAAAGCTATTTCTCATCGGACATTTCATTCGCACCGACCCAATAACAAAACATCAGTTAGGTACAAATAGATTCATTTAACCCTCCAAACAGGGTTTGACGAGATATCTCTCTTTCAATGATGCGATGCCTTTTCGCGACAACCACCAGTAAAGTTAATATCAACAACAAAAAATTGACTGATTGACGGGGTATCAAATTATGGGTTGCAACATAAATCATTTGGCACTTTTACCAAAGATAATGATGTGGAATATATTATAGTACAACACTAAACCTCTCAAGAAACTTATTTACAGACGGTAACTAAGAGTTCAATACAGATAAATTCTGTCTCGTTTACTCAGGTGAAACAAATCCCTTTTAGAAAAGCGACGAATAAAGCAATAACTAAAGCAAACGCAAAAACCAAAATCCCAAGATAAAAAAATACCAAAAGCAGTTTACCCAGATAAAAAATCGTTCCACAAACACATACCTTTATTACATTAGTTATGTCTACGTTCTAAGAATCCACATCTATTGAATAATAAACCTTCCTTTCAGAAACAATTTATTTTGAATATATCTTTTCTTAATAAAATATAGTCGCATGCTTTTATTCTAGTAAAGCGATATTTTTCATTTTCCGCAACGTTTTCTTACTTTTCCCGTAGACGAGTGAACAAAAATTCAAAGCACCTTTCTCTAAACTATAACAGACAACTACGGCATTTATTTTTTTGTGTCCACTAACTATCAAAATAAACCATTTGCGCGGTGAGATGGAGTTAAAAAGATATTTTTTAATAACAATGAAATTGATAATTTTTTTAAATAACGCATTCACGTGATAAAATAATCACTTTTATACTGTCATTTATTGCAACAAATGATAGTAAAAAAGCTTGAAACTTGACGCCACTTAATGAACAGCTGTATGAGTGATCATGTGATTAATTGTGTTGAGGAATATGAGCTGGTATATACAGCTTGTAACTACTTATGAATTTGAATAGTGGCGGAACCAAAGACTATTATATTAAATACATGGCTTAATCCCCCTGGTGATTGTCTCGACGTGGTATCTCTTCGTTAGCAAAAATGTCCAGATCTTCATGGACGAGATATCTCATCGTTAGAAGAGAACTGACCAGATCTTGATCTCATCATCAAAAATCAGGAATATCTTGATGACGAGCTATTTTGGCATTAGAAAAGTTGTCATATCTTGATGGATGAAGCATTTCATCGAAACCACTTGGAGGGTTAAGGTGGAAGACTTGAATCTTTCCAGCAGCTAACTGGCATATCTTACTTCAATACTCAACCATTGGATGGCAAGTGTTGTAGGGTGTCCCATGATTTTTTTTCCTAACAATGAACATTTTAAAATATTCATTGTTAAAAAATTCATGGGATTTTTATCTCAAAATGTGATTGAGTTGTGCCACTGTTACAGCCCATGATCAAGCTGTCAACCATTAACGATCGAACTTGAGGATACTGCATTTTTTACATTGCATAGCAATATAAGAGATGTTGTTTCTGTAAGGCTATAAATACAGAGAGCGCTATATAGTGCTTTGGTAACCTCTGTCGTAACTTGTGCAACTTAGTTTGTTCGAATGCAATTTCAGTTTATCTCTGACACACACCCAGAGAGGAATCTAAAATCTATTTTGTGTTAAGTTGGTTGGGTTTTCATGGAGCAAGGGCCATATTTGATCAAGCTGCTCCAAATAACGTCAAGTAACCGAACATAGATCACGAAAGCTTTTGTGACACACAGGGAGAAATCGAACCTCCATTTTGAGTTGAGTTGTCTGGTTAAGGGCCATATTTGGCCATGCTGTGCCAGACACAAGACAGACAATAGCAAGTAATGGGACATACACACACACAAGGAAAAATTTTCTGTCATAGAAGAGATACACCTAGGGAGGAATCTAACCTGACAGGAATTAAACCTGCACCGCGTACAACTGATACGTTTGCTAGCACAGTGTGCATACCCACTTAGTCACCACATCTTTAGGTGTGTACGTACGGGCTTCACGAACCCGAGGTACCATAATGAAATATTCTTTTCCCATTGGTTTTACTGTCCATGGTAAACATGAGGTTGCGACCCCAGGATGCCCAAGCTATCTTTATCTTTGTCCTATCCGCCCTTTCTTTTCACAATAACTTGGCATTGTCTGTCTTGTGTTTGGCGCAGCTTGGCCAAATATGTCCCTTGCGCCATAACACCCAAAATAAACCAACCAAATTTCCATTTTGGAGTTGCTACTTTGGAATAAGTGCACGTAAGAGCAGAATGCACAATCTGCAAATTTAGCAATCCTTAACAGCCACAGCCAACCATTCATTCCGGAGCCACTGTTACCCAAATGCGTTTCCAGTACTAGAACAATTTCACAAGTTGACACAAAACCAAAGCTGACCACCGAATTCAAACGAAACCTCCCAGTCCAATTACTCTAGTCCCAGAAGCTAATTACCCAGCAATAGCGGAGGCACCTTTTCCGTCAGCCCGATTTCGACTACCCCCTTTAATTAACCGAATAACACTGTTTGCACAAAGACCCCCCACAATAAAACGACGGCCACCTCAGCCCCGCAGGGGCGGACGCCCGTTTTAAAAGGGGCGCCACCACCGCGAGCGTCTGAGGGCGCGAAGTTGCCTTAATGGCGGCGCAAATTGAGTTCCATCTTGCCTTTATTCGACAACTTCATAATCGGCCCCGGCCTGGGCCTTATGCCTCCTAATTGGGGCGCGGGTTCTCTATTAAGAGATAACAAGCTAGTTAGAGTGGGGCGCGGCGCTCCAATTGGATTGAGGACGCCCGAGATTCCAGTCTCGGAATTTCCACTCAGAGAGCAGAGTGGTATGGAAATCGAATTCGCGCGGCTTCTCACCGACTTATGGAGTTATGAAGACGCGTTAAGCTCTTTGAGATAATTGTGCGGCACTTAAGTGCTGCGGGCCGGACTGTGGAGAAAGCGGGCCGCGTGTGTTTAAAGGGGAAAGGGGTCGAGTGAGAAAGGAACTGAGTGCAAGTTTTTTGCATATAGCAGGGCTGCCATAGCAAAGCACTTGTGAAATATTAGCATAATTTAAAAAAATAGTTGCAAAAAGTCTTTTGGTCAAAAGGTCAAAATTGGTCAAATCTTTTCTGACAAGGCATCTCATCGAAACCTCTTGGAGGGTTAAGAACGGATGTCGTTAATCCCTCGTTATATCGCGCCTAGATATATCGTTATTTTTCACTTACCTCTAAATAATTTTTTTATTACCCCAAGCGATAATTTACTTTTCCTACGTGGATCTTTATTCCCCGTTGGAGTAATAAGGTAATTTTGTCTAAGGTAATTTTGTCTAATAAGGTAATTTCTAAAATTGACCAGCTCTTGATGGACGAGATATCTCGTCATGAGCAAAATTGATAAGATCTTGGACGAGGTATCGTCGAAACCACCAAACGTATTAAACCTGAAACACTGGAATTAGTACATAAAACAGAATAAATTTCCAATTACTCCTTCAAAATGATCAGATCTTGATGGACGAGATATCTCGGCATTAACGAAATTAATCAGATCTTGTACGATATATCTCGTCGAAACCACCAGAAGCGTTAAACCGGCAACACTGGAATCAGTACATAAAGCAGATTAAATTCCCAATCCATGAAATATGTCAACATTAAATCCAACTCTAAACGCACCCAGACATTGCCCAATATCCCCATTAAAATACCAAACACTATTTAAACGCATCCTCTCTAATAAAGCGCGTTTCATAAATATCGATTCGGCATTAACGGAAAGCATTCCCCTAAGTCACATTCGAGCACAATCTGAAACGCGCTTTTATTGCCGCGGCACTATTTCAAAAGGGCCGTCCCTGCCGGCACCTTGGCACGATGCGCGCAACAATGCATTAGCCCACCGACGTGCCTTCCGTGCCATTGCCGCATAGCGGGCCCACGGACTCGTGAAACGGTATCCTAGGATATTCATTAGTATGGAAATGGGGGAGGCATCTCATCTGGATGGGGTCTCCTGCTGAAGGCCATTCTGGATGGTGGATTCAGAATGGCCTCGGTCTGCTCTGCGAAGCAGAGGAAATGTTTTATGAACACAGGCATTTTTAAAAGCCGCTCATGGATCGAATAGTGCGTGAAGCTGTTTAAGCTTAGAGGTCAACTTAACTTGATCATACGTGTTTATTCTCGATAGCTCCCAGTTGGAAGGGTAAGGGAGTAGCAACCGGAGGGCTGCGAGTTCGAAACTCGGTCCAACCAAAGACAGTCGTATACGTGCGGGCTGGTGCACGTTAATCTAATATATAATAATAAAATGCTTTCAGAGCCAGCACCTTCTAAAGGAGGAACCGGTTTACTTTTCTTTTGTAACACTAAAGGCGTAATCGAATACACGAAAAAACGAAATTGTGCCTCGTGGCGATATTTATTTCAGCCGGCCGAATGCTTAAAAGTGCCGCTCGTTCAGGATAGATAGGCCTGCGAGGCAGTTCGCTAGTACCGATCGTGATATGATAGCTGGAGCCCATACGGGCATAAAGGTATAAATAATTGAAATAAACAAATCGAATTTTACATTTTAGCAATAAATACGCCAAATAATGGCAATCCCCATAACCAAACTATCTCACTCTTTTCGCTGTGGTTACTTACATAGTAGATGAATAGAAATCAGCCAAACAGAGCAACCCGTTTATGCTTGTGAGACTATTAGAAGGTTATTTTGTATAATTTGGTTGCGACCTTAAGTATATTTCATTTGTATTAACTCTGTATAGCATCAATGTGATGCAACGATTATCCCGTGCACTGTGATTTTTTAGAGTAAATACAACAAGCTATCCCTAGAGGGAAAAGTGTTTCTTTAATTTCTTTTTTTTTAGCTGGTTTAACGCGGCTTGACTCTAATTTCTTCCTATCCTTCCATTCGCTATTCGTTGAAAAATTAAGGGCAGACTTCACGGAGCTTCCAAAAGCAAAACTAAAGTACTTCTCAATTTTCAGTCAAATAAAAATTTACAAAAAGTATTAAAATTACTATTCATTCTGTAAGCGACAAGGACCGCGATAGCCCAGTTGGAAGAGTAACGGATTTGCAACCGGAGAGTTGCGAGTTCGAAACTCGTTCCAGTCAAAGACCGTCGTATACACGGGAGCTGGTGCACGTTAAATTGATCGTGGCATTTATGTCTTCTCTTTGGAAGTGAGTGGAAGTTTGGGGAGTGAGGTGCCATCTCAGTTGTTGACCTCGTCATCTGACAATGGTTCAAAATTACGAGGCGTTGTCTTTGGATCTTTCCTTTAGGGATTGATCCTGGACAGTCGCCAAAAGCCTGGTGTGTTGCTCTAGTGCGACGTTAGTTAACTACCTGCCTATAAGCGAGTACTAAAGCTGGAAGAGTATGCTAGTAGTACACCGAGTTACGCCACTTTCGGAATGAAACAGGAAGTCGTATCCCTCCCAGAACATTAGCGCCCTCTACATTTAGCTTAGCAGGAAAAATCCTGTTTAAAGGGCCTCAAGAGCTATCAAGAAAGACATTCTTTCTGAACATTTCAAAAATTCAACAAAACTGAAACTTTAACGTACACAGATCAGCAAACACCAACTATGTGAATTTAACTCTCCTGGTGATTGACTTGACGAGGTACCTTGTCATTAGCAAAACTGACCATAACTGGATGGACGAGATATATCGGCATTAGAAAAACTGACCGGGTCTTGATGGCGCCATAAAAAATCGGCAATATCTTGATGACGAGATATCTCCTCATTAGCAAAATTGGTACGATCTTGATGGACGAGATATCTCGTCGGAACCACTTGGAAGGTTGCACGCATACCCAATAGCTCTCAAATCGCTTTAGGACTATATTGCAAATATGAGTGAATGTTTTAATTGCAAACAAATTAATTTTGATACATGGCATCTAGGCTATAGTGAATTGGAGCTTTGTTAGATTAAGTACGCCCAACTCAAGTAGAGGTTCTCAAATTCAACTTGGCGATTTAAAACCGGGAAACAGTTATGGGTGGCGAACCAGACGTTGAGTCATTTTAAGAGACACCAATCTTAATAGTGATGAATGATTACCAAATGATATGAACTTTTAGAAGCGAATAACGATTACCCTAGTGATTGATGATACTTTTCCATGAGTGATTAATGATTATCAACTTATAAGTAATGATAACCGAAAGTTGAAATGGCTATAAATGTCCAATATAAGACATTGGGTGATCTTTATGAGTATTTTACCATTACCATTAGTTGAAATGCTATTTTTGGTATATCGAGTCATTTTGTTTAAGTGAAGATCATTAGATCAATATAATTAAATTGACAGACCCGCTAGGGTTTTATGTTGTCCTGTGTTAGATGATCTCTGATGTGTCATACCAACAAGAGTCAAGATCTCTTAGAAAAAAACGGTAAGAAATATTTAAAAGGGTAAAAACTTCATGTGAGGACTGCTATGAAGTATAAATACTCCTGATTACATAAATAAGTAGAAATACTTGATCAGTAGCGCAGGTTACACAAATGTTGAGGAATGTATCTATAATCCCCATAAAACCCAAAACCAATCAACCGAAATGGCCATTACTGTTTTTTTTTGTTTTAGTATATCTTTATTAATCCTGTTTTGAAGGCCCTCGGGGACACATCTGAAGATGGTGATCTGTCCTCTCTTCTGTTTACCCTGTCTACCCTTCCACCCGTCTACTTTTTGTTTCTTCCCTACCTCGCTGTCTTGCGTTTGGCGCAGCTTGGCCAAATATGACCCTTGCGCCATAAAACCCCAACCTTTTCTTAAGGTTTTATGTAATTGACTTCTATCTCTTTTAAGTATTGCAAAACTTAGATGCCAAAATTGCGTTTTTTCCTCCATTAAAACGGAAATCACTGTCACTTTACGAACCATTACAGCAAAAACGCCGTCACTGCCGTTGCAACTTAAATTGACCCTCACTCTCCTCATCCGCCATCATCTTAAAGAAGGGGACCATCCCTCGGGGATCCATCTAAAGATGGTGATCTGTCCTCTCTTCTGTTTACCATGTCTACCTTTCCACCTTTCTACCTTTTGTTTCTCCCCTACCTCGTTGTTTTGCGTTTGGCGCAGCTTGGCCAAATATGGCCCCTGCGCCATAAAACCCCAACCTTTTCTTAAGGTTTTATGTAATTGACTTCTCTCTCTTTTAAGTATTGCTAAACTTAGATGCCAAAACTGCGTTTTTTCCTCCATTAAAACGGAAATCACTGTCACTTTACGAACCATTACAGCAAAAACGCCGTCACTGCCGTTGCAACTTAAATTGATCCTCACTCTCCTCATCCGCCATCATCTTAAAGAAGCGCTCATTAACCAAAGCATCCGAGACGGCCTCTTCACGGCACAACTCCCCCGGGGAACCCCGACAAGAAAACAATTTCAAAATGAAAATCTTCGGATAATTGAATAAGGCTGGGTTGTCATCGCGTTCGGGGTGGTGGAGAAGGGAGAGAAAATCTCTCCCCCTCATCGTTGGGGGGAGCTGTTGTCACAGAATCGAAGTGAAGAGGGGAAGTGGAAGACGGATAAGCCCTTGTTGTATGTGTCCGACTTTAAAAGGATGCCGATGCTATCGGGGAGGATAGTAAGGGATTTGTCCTACGGATTTGTCTTACTTTCCCCCTCAACTGCGCGTGTTAAGAGGCGGTGGGATTGATTCTGACCGGTCTTTTGAAGTGGGGTGGGATCAGCCGAAATGAATGCTGGGATCCCAGTCTCTCGCTTCTTGTTCGGGACTCAATTTTGAATACCCATGGGGCAGGGAATGTCTCAATCTTTTCGATGCAACGTCAGCGTCGGTTTTTCAATAACGCTGCACATGCCTTATCTGCTTCGTGTAGGGGCGGGTTGAGGTGATCGGATGGGGTGGTGGTGCTTCCTTTTGCAGATGAACGGCTTTTTGAGCAGGAGTTGCAATATTCGTGTTTTGTTGGTGGGATTCTTGAGCGTGTGATTGGGGGGAAAAGTATTATCTGTTGTAGGATTTTTACGCTTCCGAAAATTGTCATGAAAATGAGTGCTTGGATATACATATGTAGGTTGTTTCAAAACTTTAAAGGGAGGCGAACAGAACAAAATTAAATCTTATTCATATACAGATGTATGCCGGCAAGTTCAACCCAGTTGTGGACCGTGGTTCAAGATTGCGAAGTGTTGTCCTTGCATCTTTGCCTTCGAGATTGATGCCGTCAATAGCCTGTTGTGTTCCTCCAGTGCGACGTTAATTGAGCTACTTTTGAACGTTGTTTCCTCAACTTTTTTGGCTCAATGTTCTCCTTTCAAAACTAACTTTTCTCCACAAGAAAACTATCGCAATAATAAATTGCTAGTGTAACTGTATAATTTTCTATTTTCACGAAAATATTTATGTTCTTGCGACTATGTATCACTAGTGAGTGCGTCTGTGCTCAAGTGATTAAAAGTGTTTGCTTAAAACATCCTTAAGCGACAAATTTTGCTTTGCATCCTAATACCACTCCCAAGATTAACTCAACGCCAACTTTGAGAACTATGTGCCAAACTGTGGCATGAATGAACGACAGCAAGTACTAGAACAACATTGTTATTAGGCCAAATTTTATAGTTGGACAGGTAGTTGTAGACTTAAGAGTTTCACAATACTGCTGAAAGTTGCGACCACCAACAGTAATGCACGTCATGCAGCGTTGACTCTTGGATTGATGTAAATTCTCATACGTGGCATGTAGTGGACACTTGCATGGAAAGAATGTTTTTAAAAACAAATTCCTTTTTCTCAGTTCCTGCTTAACCCTCCTGGCGGTTGCTCGACGCGGTACCTCATCATTAGCAAAACTGACCAGATCTTGATATAGTCAAAAAATCGTCAATACTGTGATGACGAGATATCTCGTCATTAACAAAATTGTTCAGATTTTGATGGACTAGATGTCCCGTCGAAACTAAAAAGAGGGTTAATACTTATCTTACCCGATCCTTATTTTAAAAAATTCAATTTAAGGTAATTCCTTGCAACAAGTAACCAATTTTAATGAACCATTTAAGATTTCTTTTACTGTTCACACAAATCGTAAATTCACCGGGGGATAAGTAACAAAGAGCTTTGTATCGAGGGTCCCTGTATTTGTGTATAATGTGCATAAGATACAGTATTTTGTTGTCTCTAGGCTTCTAATCGATTTCGACTCATCCAAATTTCAACAAACCGACCTTCGACAACCTATCTTGGATTCATTTGATGGCATCTGTCTCTCTGAATACATTTTTAACATCCGAAAGAGTAAAATGCCAGCTGCCACCTCCCTTCGAAGTAATGTCTCATCTCCTGACAACCCCTTCGTCTGATGCGGCTCCTGGCGGGGGTCTGATAAAAAACGACCATTTTCTTTAAAAATTCAAGAGTAACTGGGGAAAAAGGGATGCCTTACGTCATTCTTAATCGGAGAACGATGGAAAAAAAATTCGAAACCGAACCCCCGAACTGTCACGCGTAGGTTCCTCATCACCCCCATCCCCAATCGGCGTTCCTCATCCTCGCCTCGTTTGCATGGACCCCTCCCTTATCGTTTGCTTGCCTCCAGAACAGACTGTCTTCCGAGCGGCCACAGGAAACCACTGCGAGGGGGCGGTGTTCTTTTTTCCTCTCTCTCGCAAGGGGGCTTTTTCTACTCCATTAGCTCCCTCTCCGGAAAACGAGAGTCCTCGCGCCTACTCCCACTTCCTGGAAAAGCCCCTCGCCGGGATGGTAACGCCAGGGATGGGTTGTTAACGCCATTATGAACATACTTATCACTGCTTCGGAGGACAAAGCTGCTCACCCCCCTCTGGCAATGTCCCCCCAAGGCGAGTCGTGGGCGGAGATCCGGTGGGACATGGAAAACGAAAAAAGGCATGTATCGACCACGTGGAAGCTGTTGTAGAGGGATTGGGTGTTTCTCTTGGGTGCGTGGATCCATGCTAATGATTCTCCAGGGGAGACGAGTCTGAGTGGAAGCATGTGTTTGTCTGGGAGGAAGTGAATTTGCTTTTTGTGGTATCCTCTTCGTCCGTTGTAGATGTTAATTTCTCTTGTTGAATGGGGTTATTGTTAGGAAACCACTGGTAGATGGGTAAGTTCTAATGGGTATGAGCCGCCTTTCTGGTTGTTAACCCTCCAAGTGGTGTGGACGAGATAATTCGTCCATCAAGATAAGACCAAATTTGCTGATGACTAGATACCTCGTCTTTAAAATATTGGCGATTTTTTTTATGACGAGATCAAGATCTGGTCAGTTTTGTTCTAATGACGAGGTATCTCGTCCAACAAGTTCTGGTCAATTTTGCTAATGACGAGATACCGTATCGAGACAACCACCAGGAGGGTTAATACGGCCAAACTTTAGTTTATTACATGAAATAGTTGAGTTACTTAAACTAAATCGAACCGAATACACTGGTTAAAACTTGTTACAACGCACTAATTGCTGATTCCGAATTATTATTTTGTATTCTTTACGTTATTGCGAACTTATCACTACTCCGTCTTTATAGCCTAGTGTAATTGATGAGTCCTGTTTCAGTTTTTTAAATGTAGTAGACACTGTATTTCCTAGTAATGGTTCAGCTTAGCGGTATAAGTCGAAAATATCTTCTATACTAGTGAACCTTCCCTGCTTCACCACTTCAATGAATAAGGTTGTTTGGTATTGGTTTAAATACCAAACCCATCTTTTGCCTTCATAGACATTCTGGTCTGTTCAGACAATTGCAATGATTATGGCGATTAGTTATTGGTTTAAAAACAAAGCAGTATACGGTCTTTAGGTTTTCGTTTGCTATACGAATATAGTTGTTCTCTCAAACAAAATGTATCAAAACAATCTTTTGTCCTCATGGACATTCTGGTCTGTTAACTATTACGATGACCAGGGTGATTGGTTACTGATTTAAACAAATCAAAACAGTGTACGGTCCTATGGGCTTTTTAGCCAATACTATGGTGAATGTGGTTGTTCGGTCAAACAAAAACGAATCAAAAATATCTTTTGCTTTTATGGACATTCTGGTATGATAATGAAGGATGATTGGGTTATTGGTTTAAATAAATTCAAATAGTATGCAGCCTGTATTGTTCCTATGGCCGATTGGTCAATAACTATGCGAAAATTGTTGTTAGCTCAAACAAACCATCTTTTGCCCTTAACGATCTTCTGTACCGCTCAGCCATTTCAATGTGTAAAGTTGTAGGTAGTTGATTCAAGCAAACCATTTTTGACCTTTAAGGACCTTCCGACCCGCTCAGCCATTTCAATGTGTTTTAGATTCAAACAAACCATCTTCTCCTGTTCAGTCTTTTTAATGAATAAAACTATAGGTCGTTGGTTCAAACAGACCATCTTTGGCCTTTAGGAATCTTTCCTCTCTAGGTAGTCTTATCAATGAGTAAAATTGTAGGTCGTTGTTTCAAACAAATCCCACCAAGACCACCATCAATCATCCGTATTCTTCAGTCATTACAATGGACATGCTGTTTGCTTCAACAAATCGTCAAAATCAGGACCATGAATATGTGTCCCGAGTTTTGTTGATTTCGCTTCCTCGTGCCCCCAAGTCCCTCTAAAAGTGTAAATGAAAAGCAGGAGTGTGAGGAATGAATAAAGCCCGACACAAAAAGGTCGCCCCCGAAGCGTGTCTCATCAGAACGACATAAAACAGCCCGACCCCAAAACAGATCGATCCAGAGTTCTTCAGTAATGAAAATTCCACGTCGCTCTTTTATGCCCAAAGTTAAAACTTTCCCGGTGAACAAAAGGAAAACGAATAAACAACCGCCTTCTTAAACAAATATTCAATATTCCACTACTCCCCATTCGAATTCGACTCCTTTCCCCCTAGATGGGAAAGGGAGATAACAAGGAAAAATACTCGACTCACAAAAAAAACTTCGCTAAATAAACAACTCATTTGCATGAATGCAAAATGTTCCTTGTTACTGTTGGTGGAATTGTCTTGTGTCAACGCTCTTCTCCCACACATATAAGTGCTTTTTACCAGTTGTGTGGGATGGAACCACCTCCGATTGTGATCTTGGTGGGAGAACTTTTAATGAAAGCCATGGTGGGGTTATTGTTATTTACTTCCTGACGGTTTTGTTGTTTTTGTTTCGCCACGTATCCGATAACGTTGTTCGTTAAGTCAGCTTCTTTCTTGATTTATGAACCGGTTTTATGCTGGAGACATGTTTTTGATTAATCATCTCATTGTTTCAATTAAAAATGCGACGATGTTTCCTCGGGACCTCGGTTTCGAGAAACCCCGATGGAGGATTGTTCTCTTTTTTTCTCTCGCTTTGTCGTAGCATTGCGAGTAATGTTTCTTCGGTTTATTTATTTGAAAAGCTTCGTCTGTTTCGTGTATGTGGCGTTTTCGAAGCGGCGTGGATGCAACGTTTTTTTTTTTCGGTTGGTGTCTGTCGCTTGTTAATGTTTTAAGAATTCTCAAGTCGGATCAATGGGAAGCTGCTTATTTAAAAACACGAACTGGATGCGTTCTTTTTCAGTTTATATAGCGGAGTGGTGCTGATTTGTATCTTTCTTAAGATCCGTGGGGATGTTTTTGTGGGATGTTTGAATATGAAATGCCTTATTCTTCAAATTAATGTGACAGAGATTGGGTTAGAATTTTTCACGCTTCGTTGGTTAATGTGACATACATGTTTGTCTTATACCTTCAAAAAAATTGAGTTTTGTACTACGCTTTTTTAGAATGTGTCTTGTTTAAAGTCGGGCTCTTTAGAAGTTTTGTTCGTTTTTCAGATATGTTTTATGGAATACTGATTTCATTCTTTTAATATTTATTCCCATTAATTATTTTCTGAATCGTCATACAAAAAAAATTATTTGCATGACTGGCCACTTGAGAGTAAGGAAGAGATTTGGTCGTTCTTTGTAATTTTGTATCGTCTTTAGTTTTCTTAATAAATGTTTAATGTTTTCTAACAAGCGTTCGTCTCCATATACGCAACCAAAAAGCTTATCTACAATTTAATGCAATCCAACTGAGACTTCATATCCAAGGTACATTAGATTAGGATCACCATTCTAAATCCCGACATTAAATGGTGGTAACTGTTGGATGCCAATATTCCGACATTAAGGCTTATTTTATTAAAAGTTCGAAACTCAATCTAGCCAAAGATCATGGTGTACGTGTGGACTGGGGCACGCTAAATATCTCGTGGCATCAAATGTCCTCACGTTGGGCGTGGTGTGGAAGGTTGGAGAGTGGGGTGCCAGCTCAGGTGTTCTCGTCATCTGACCGTGGTTCAAAATTACGAGGCGTTGTCCTCGGTCTTTCCCTTCGGGATTGATCCCGGACCGGGGCCAATAGCCCGTTGTTCTGCTCCAGTGCAACATTAATCCAATCACCTACGTACTGGGCTATTGTCTGGCAGCAACTTTGGAATTTTCGAAAAAAATGAATCGTGAAAACCATAGCATTTTACCATCGTAAAGCTTATTTTATTAATATTATTTTTATACTCTTTATATTGCCGTTAGGGGCACATCTTTAGGAATGTACGGGCATCACGACTCCGAGGGTTTTTTCCTCCTTTTTTACCCTCGCATGCTTTTCCCTCCTCGCTTCCTTGTGTTTGGCGCAGCTTGACCAAAATGACCCTTGCGCCGTAAAACCCAAAATCAACCAACCTCTATATTAATTCTTTATCAAAGCTTTTACATTATTGGAAACCCTTCAAAGGGCTAAGCAATAAGATGTCACAACAAAGTATCCACGCTGTTTATCTGTAGAGTCAATGATCACATGAACTCTAACCTCACATTCCAAGCACATACTCATTATATGGCGCCATATTTTTCGTCCCATAACAGCACCCCACGTGATCCTCCCTGACGACACTGCCTCATGGTAACATGTCGGCAGTGTCCGTTTTCCTTTTCCGATATTTCAATGACGCTATCGGCCTCTTTGATCTTCTTAATGGCAGCGTTCCTTTTCCACCCACCTGCGATCGCATTTCCGCATACCCTGTGTCCACTGCGAACTGCCCTCGCGTTGGTACGTCGTTACAGCTGTCGGGGACGGGGGTTAATTCGTTCCATGATTAAAGGGCACGAGCGGGGAAAGTGTGCGATTGTGCCGATGACAGGGAATGAAACGGATGTGACAAATATTGGAAGATAGTATCTCGATTTGGTGCTGGTTGAGTGGTTGCTGTTTTTGGTCCCCGAGACCAGTCACGCTTGAGTATTGTTTTGCGATTAGAGTCGGGGGAAAAGTGGGTTTTTGTCTTATCAGGCTCATAGGTTCCTCGGGCCAAAAGAAACATGGAGAGCTCGGAGAAACCAGAGTTTTGGGTAAAAACCTAAAATCTTTACTTTTCAGTTGTATCTTAGAGACAGTCGTGGCTCAGTGGGTATGCCCACTGTAAGAGTTGGTGCCTCAGGTTCGATTCCTGCCAGGTGCATTCCTCCCTTGGTATATTTCTCTCTTGTCAGTAAAACTTTCATTGTGTGGTCTATTACTTGCTGTTGTATATCTTGTGCCTGGCTCAGCGAGGTCAAGTATGACCCCTGCGTCATAAACCCCCCCCCCAAAAGACCAACCATCCAACCTTGCTACGCCTTGAGTGTCAGATCTGAGAAATGTGGTGCAACCACCACGACTCTGCTAAATGATGTTGGATCTTTCTCATCGGAATTGATCTCGGATCGTAACCAGTAGCCCATTGCAATGCCCTGGGGATTTCTCCCCAGGGCGTTGCAATGGGCCCTGGGGAGAAATCCCCAGGGCGTTGCAATGGACCAGAGATCTTAGTTGTCCTTTTGCGATTCAGAAGTTTTTAAAGAAGTTCCCACCGAACTACAAGCAGAGATCTGTTTCGCTTTGCCCGAAACGCAAAAGGTATTGTTGAAAAGGGCCATAGACCGTAAGAAACATGGTTGGCCTGCTGTTTCGGATTATGCCCTCAGGGGCACATTTTCTTTTGGTGTGGACGGGCCTAGGTATTACTTGAGTGATCTTTTCTTTTACCATGGGGTTTACTGTCTTTACTAAACAAGGGGCTCGTGACATTTTTTACATGACTTTGCTTTGCGTTTTGTGCAGTTTGGCCAAAGATGGTCCTTCGCCATAAAACTCCAAAGCAACTAACCAACCTATCTCAGATCGCAGTATTTTTAATTTATAAGGTAAATAAGTCATGCAGGAAATACTGGTTTACAGTACGGATATATGCGGACCAACCCCCTCATATGGTTAAACTAAACACGGCGAACACCCTGTTTTATTTAAATTGCCATGGCAAATAAAAACGGACGTCAGATAACTCGCACGTACTTGTAATTTTCAGTGTTTTGGAACCGCGTTAATTATTAAAAAGCCCATCGTTTCGACACTTACATCGGACCGACACTACACTAAAACCTCAAAAGGGGCAGTAGATTAGGGGTGGGAAATAAATAATAAAAAGGGCGGACCCTAATCATTGCATTCTAGCAAACGACTTCCCTCGGAATCACCCCCAGGGGGCTCGTTAGCGCATCGCCCGAAGGGGGATGCACGAAAAAAAGTAATAAACACGCTCTGATAGAAATAAGTAACAAAACTATGGACACCGGCCGGATAAGTCCCGGACATTATGTCGGCGCCGCATCCGGCCATTTCGGACCTTGATGGCTACGGCCATTACCCGCGTGGTTGGCCAGAGATTATGGGGAAATAAGTGGGCGATGGGGCTGTGTGGGGCGTACTCGAGCAGCCCCCGCGAGTTATGGTGGGTCACTTGTGAGAGAAAATTATCTCATGCTCGACTGAAAAGTGTAGCGTCCGTAATTCTTGACCGTCTGCTTTATTTGAGAAGACGATATGAGGTGGATTGTTTTCTCTTTTGAATTGGACTGCATGAGAAATTTTCGTAGTATCAGCAGAGTGCAGAACCTCTCGATGTATCACGCTTGTTGGGAAACGTTATAAAATCGCAATCTATCGACTAGAGCTCTATAACGAGGGTCTGCAGAAAGTTGTTTATTATTGGAAAAGACGCATCATTTATGCTTAAAATTATGTTTTTTTTTTTAAATTTAGGTATGCAACCGGAGAGTTGAGTTCGAATCCAATCAAAGACCGTCGTGTACAAATGGTGCTCGTGCACGTTAAATCCGTTGTGGCCTCAAATGTCGTCGTGTTGGCGTGATGTGGACGTTTGGAGAGTTTGGTGCCAGCTCAGGTGTTGCCTTGTCATCTGACCGTGATTCAAAATTACGTGGTGTTGTCCTCGATCCTTCCCTTTGGGATTGATCCCGGACCGTCACCAATAATGCATTGTGTTGCTACATTGTGACGTTAATTAAAATATACCTATCCAAAATACCTATACCTTTAAGCAAAATCGTTTTAAAAGCTCCTATCTTCAAAATTTTGACGACTTTTCAAAATTTGGCGACTTTTTTTGATAATTCACGAGACGCCACTGAAGTTTTAGTCCTTTTTAAACTAATATATGACGGGGAGGAAAATATTTTACTTTGTGGGGAGAAAATTTTCCAAGAGACACCAAGGTTCGATGTTTTGGCGTCAAGCCAAGGCAACCGTGGAAGAAAAACATCGGAATCTGTGGTTACTGCCATGAAAATCTTATTAAGAAAATATGTGTGGTTTTTCAATTTCAAATTTAAATTTCTTGGCGAGATTTCAACGTCTGTTTCATAAATAGCACATTTTGTGCTTTTGCCTATTCATTTTTTGTATCTAACCACTAGAATTGCTACTGAAATAGGATTTAAGAGACTTTTATTTGCTACCATTTAAATTTTTTTTCACTATTTCACAAGTGCTTTGGCTGTGGCATCCTTAAGAAGTGAGCTTTCAGCCCCTAATTCCAAAGAAACATTGAGATTTCATTTGCTGTTCGTAAGTCGAAAATGCATCGGGGAGCAATATATCGAGGGATTACTGTTCTGTCATTGGTGTATCATTCGAGACCATATATCTCGTCAATAACGTCGTTCGTCTCGTCATTGAGGTGTAATGTGAACATCAAAGGGTGTGTTCACGTCACACCTCATACATACTGCACATTCTAGGCACAACCTGTTTATAGAGAGACCACATATTCATTCCAGACGGGCAGACATCCATACTTTACCCCGTATTCGAACAGACTACAATTCAGCACCCTGACCACTGGACAGATTAGTCGAAAAAAGTATGAATATTTCTTTGTATATAGATGTATTATAGGTCTTCACTTTATCTTTTAGTATCCTTCATCTTATCTTTTAGTATATGGCCCTTGGAAGGGTTTAAAGCTGATTTGCATCGTTGCCGTTTCATTCTCCATTTTCAAAACATACAGCACGGGCTTCACGATCCCAAGTATTCTAGTGATCTGTTCTATACCAATGGGGATACCTGTCTTTGGGAAGCATGGGAGCGATCTTTTATTCTTTCTCTCCACCACCCCCTCTTTTACCCTTTCTTGTGTATTGCTTGCTGTTGTCTGTCTTGTGTTTGGTGCAGCTTGGCCAAATACGGCCCTTGCACCATAAAAACCAACCAGAATGTACAGCAGATCCACGTATGAAGGTCCTCAGGGGCACATCGTCTTTAGGTGTTTACGGGCATCACAACACCGAGGTAGTTGTCTGTCCTCCTTTCTGTTTGACTCTCGGAGCTCGGTTGGAAGAGTAACGGACTAGCAACCGAAGGGTTGCGAGTTTGTGGAAGTTTGGAGAGTGGGGTGCCAGCTCAGGTGTTGTCCTCGTCATCGGACCGAGGTTCAAAATTCGAGGTGTTGTCGTTGGATCTTTCCCTTACGGATTGATCCCGGACCGTCACCAATATCCGCTGTGTTGCTCCAGTGCGACGCTAATTAACTACCCTCTTCTGTTTCGCCCTCTCCTGCTTTTTCTTCCTCTCTCATTATGTTGTCTGTCTTGTGTTTGGTGCAGCTTGGCCAAATACGGCCCTTGCACCATAAAACCCGAAAACAGCCAACCCAAGTGTGAAGATTCCGAAAACCATCTCATTTGAGGGTTGAAATTAACTTTAGGGACGCGGAAGGAGGGGCGCAAAAGGGAAACGATACTATTAACTCGGTTTTCGATCGCCCACTTTTCCGCAGTATTCTCATTCAATCCCAAAGAAATCACTCTTCCCTTTTGCCCACTTTCTCTTTTACGTCCTTTTCAAAAAAATATGTATAAATTTCTTCTGATTCCAATTTTCTTTTAATGATTCGGAAGAGAAGTGAGAGAAAAGAATCCCGCGTTTTAAATGCCTTCGAATGGATGGTCGAATATTACTCCATTTTTCTTTTTCCCCCGGACTTTCGCTCTTTTCAGACATTTTTTAAAGCCTCTTTCTTTCACTGTTTTAACTTTTTCTCGGTTACTTTTTGCAATTCTTTTTCCTTCCCCCCGTCTCTTCAGCTGTTCTCTTTTCGAAAAAGTTGACTCTTACCATTCAAAAACACGGGCTGATTGCATTCTTTGGATTGGAAAATTAACGGCTGGAATTTGAGTTTTCCCTTTTGTGTCGCCACCCCGAGTCGGGGAAAAAATCTCGGAATAAATGAACGGTGCGACTTTGTTCTTGCTGAGCGATGCGCAATCTTTTGATTCAAAGGAATCTTTTTTGCTTCGTTTTTTCCTTCTTCTGGGAAACGGTTTTTTAACTTATTCAAACGATTGTCGAAACAGTTTTTTCCTTCGTCCTCGAAGTCTCCTCTATTAGCAGGACTGATGAACTAGGGGAAGTTCCCCGAATTGTCAAATGCTCGTAAATTTTCTGTTCGCAGTTGCCGAAGCGTTGAAGATGTAATAGCCTTTTGGGATTGGCGCCTGGGCTCAAACCTCGTTACTGACTTGACTAATCGATCAGTACTGTATTGCAATCTTTTCTCAGTAGCCTTGCTTGTGATATCTATAACTGACCTCAGGGTGGTGGTCCTCATGTATTACAGTACGTTGGTCCTCGTGTCCTGAAGGCATTTTCTCAAAGTTCGTTTATTCAAGGTTGACGTCTGTAAACATTTCATAACGTATTTCGTTAGAAAACAGTAAGAGCATATAATTTACAGTTGATTGAGTGGTCATGCAGTTACCTGGTATGGTTCATAGACTAGGATTCAATTGGAATGTTGGTTGGGTTTTATAACGCAATGGCCATTTTGGGCCATGCTGCGCCAAACAAGTAAATAGACTTGGTCATACATGGAAAGTCTTACTGACACAAAGAAATACAACTAGTGAAATTACAGGAACTGAACTTACTTTTGAGGAAGTGGGTTCTGATTATATCATTGGAGTTCATTTTTACAAGTTATGGCTAATCCCAAAACATAATCTAAAATATAGGTAGTCTACTATTGTTGATTAACATTTGTGATACATTTTAATTGATAACATTTATGAAGGAGCTTCTGCACATATTTTCCTCTTACATTACACAAGTTGCAATAAATGGCATTTTGTTTTTCACGACACGGTAGAAAACAAAATCATCACATTTGCTACGACTTTATGCTGACGTATCCCCGCTTACGTGCTTGTGGTAGTAAAACCACTTGTGGTAGTAAAACCGCTTGTGGTAGTGTTTTCATTGTAATTAACATTTTTAATAATTCAGTTTATAATATTTTAAAGAAAGCTGCTTTTGTGGTGTTTCTACTCAAAACATACCACTTGCAATAACAACCATTTTGTTTTCCATGGTAGGTTTTAATACCAGTTTTTGCCTGACGCTCGCTATGGCCTTACACGGAAGTAACCCTCCCCTTACGCTCTTGTGGTAGTAAAAAATGTGTTTAATTGTGTGATCAGCGCAAATTTTTCCTTGCAGATTTTATAAACTAAATACATATAGTTTATAAAATTTGCAAGGAAAGATTTGCATTTGTGGTGCTTCTACTCAAAACGTTCCTCTTGACCAACATTAACTACCATTTTGTTTTCCACGGTAGGTTTTAATACCAGTTTTTGCCTGATGCTTGCTATGGCCTTATGCGGAAGTAACCCCGATCACGCTCTTGGGGTAGTAAAAACAACTTTTTTAACCCTCCTGGTGGTTGTATCGACGAGGTATCTCATCATTAACAAAATTGGCGAGATCTTGATGGGCGAGATATCTCGTCATTGGATGAAAACTGACCAGACCTTGATCTCGTCATACGAGAATCGGCACTGTCTTGATGACGCGATATCTCGTCATTAGCAAAATAGGTCAGATCTTGATGGACGAGATATCTCGTCGAAACCATTTGGAGGGTTAACTATGTGATTAACATTTTAATACATTTAGTTTGTAACATTTGTAAGGAAAGCTTCTGCATTTGTGGTACTTCTCAAAACATACCACTTGTAATAGCTACCATTTTTCCATGGAAGTTTTTATTACCGGCTTTTGCCTGACTCTCGCTATGGTCTTACGCGATATATATCCACTCGCGTTTGGGGTAGTAAGTAGTAAACCAACGTTTTAAATCGTGTGATTAACATTTTTAATGCATTTAGTTTATAAGATTTGTAAGGAAAGAACTTCTGCATTTGTGGTTGGTTTTGGGTTTTATGACGCAAGGGCCATATTTGGCCAAACTGCGCCGAACACAACACAGACAATGTCAAGTAATTGTGAAAGGAAAGGATGGAGAGAAGGATGTAGAGAAAGATGGCTTGGGCATCCTGAGTTCGTGGTCCCAGTCTACATTTGTGGTACTTCTACTCAAAACATACCACTTGCAATAACTGCC
Organism: Meta bourneti; assembly: GCA_933210815.1. Lineage (NCBI taxonomy): Eukaryota > Metazoa > Arthropoda > Arachnida > Araneae > Tetragnathidae > Meta > Meta bourneti. Next base: position 16,671,678 of record OW119931.1, read on the forward strand.
ATTTTGTTTTCCACGGTAGATTTTAATACCAGCTTTTGCCTGACGCTCGCTATGGCCTTCCGCGGAAGTATCCCCGCTAGGGGTAAGAAGCAGTAAAACCAGCGTTTTTCTTAAATGGTTTTCGACTCCGCGAGTGAAATATACCACGTAATGGATCCACTGCTGGGGCAACTTAAAATGAAATCCCTGCTTCCTTCCACTCTTCGCAACAGGAGGTTCGGGCTGATGCCCTGTTTACCCAAGCTATTACCGCACCGGGTGGAAACCGCAGGTGAGCGACATTTTAAAACCCCTTTTACCCCATATTGCCCGCAGGCAGTTTCCTTCTTTAAACAGCGCGGCAGGGTTTTGCGGCCCTAAACGATATATCGTGGGGGACAGGTCGTTACTTTAGAGCTCCTTGTAATATATTTTTACATCAATAACTTGCTTTTTCATTCGCTGAAATCCGTCTTTTAAAGTTGGAAGCTGCGGTTTTTTAGATGATATATGAGCTCTAGCGTACTAAAAGTCGGGCCGTGAAAGGATTCGAAGGATATCTTTTTAAAAGAAATTACTTTTCAGCCGTATGAGTTGGGAGTGAAGCATATTGGAACTCCGCTATGTCGTAACGTCGTGTATGGCTGCTTAGATTTTCTGCATGTCTTCGTCCATAGGTTGGAGTATTATGTTTCCGTCTTGTCATGAATCTGGAACCCAACCTTGTGCACAGGGCATAACGTGGTTTCAGAAATCTAATAACGAGCCATCAGTGATTGACAATATTTGGTATCAACCTGATTATTAAATTAGGCGCGGTAGCACAGTTGATAGATTAGCGGATTAGCAACCGAGGTCGAAACTCGATCCAACCGTCGGGTTGTGGGGACTGGAGCACGTTAAACCTGTCGTGGCCTCAAATATCCTGACGTTGCCGTAGTGTGGAAGTTTGGAGAGGGGTGCCAGCTCAGGTGTCCTCGTCACCTGACCGTGACTCAAAATGACGAGGTGTTGTCCTCGGATCCTTTTTCATTTCGGGATTGATCCCAGATCGTCGTCAATATCCTGTTGTGTTGCTGCAGTGCGACATAAATGTAACAACCTACCCTTGTTAATTAAGGTTGGTTGGGTTTCATGGTCCTCAATGTCCTCACGTTGGCGTGATGTAGAAGTTTGGAGAGTGAGGTGCTAGCTCTAGTGTTGACCTCGTCATCTGACCGTGGTTCAAAATTTCGAGTTGTCCTCGGGTCTTTCACATTGGGATCGATTTCGGATGTCACTAATAACCCGTTGTGTTGCTCCAATGTTAATTACCTACCTTAACTGAAACGGCTAGACGACGATCATTCAAACACTACGTTGAGCCGTAGGTCCGGTCCATTCAGACCCTATGTCAAAAAGAATTCCTGAAGATCAATAGCTTTCTGCTCTTAGGAAAATCACTAATATCTGCTACAGCAAATTAAATAATTTAAAAAGTTGGTTTCTTATGTAATGGATAACGAACCCCACCTCCTTTAAAAAAGAGTGCCTTATAAAAAGAACCCCCCATCAGACAAACATGACACCGTCTCTTACTTGTGCTTAATTCGCGTATGATAGTTCCAGCAGAAATATCTTATCGGATTTTAAAGCCCGCGCTCTCCCTGACGATTATGTATCGGCGAATCGATCGCTGTAAATCAACGGCTCGGCCCGAATCGATTCTCTCGCCGCTCGAGAATCGATGATGCGAAATAAATCGCCCGGGCAAATGGTCTGTGGGTGAGGTAAAGATGTTCCCGGCGCGCAATACATATATGATTACATTTAGAAATCAATTTGAAGGACGGCGATTCATGATTATTGGTGAAAGTGTTTCATCGTGAGGGATGGTTCGGATATTTCATCTGTCTCCGTCCAACAATCATGTTGCTCCCGAATTATCCCATCGATTGGTTATTGACGAGGAATTTTCCTATTTCGATTGAAATATTTTTTTCGTGCTGGGGACAATCCTCGAACTTTTATTGGTGTTTGATTTATTGTGGAAATGCGAAATATTGCTGAACTGTATTATTTGTGTATTTTAAATCACGAGAAATAAATCCTCCCCTTGTCATTGAAACCCTCAAAATTGTTACGCGATTCCATTTGGTTTCGTCTGCGATTTGTAAATTCCCCGAGACTTCGTTAGTCAATGGATTTGATTCCTCCTTGGTGTATTTCTTCTACGTCAGTAAAACTTTCCTTGTGTGTGTAGTCAATTTACTTGACGTTGTTTGACGCAGCTTGACCAAATATGGCCCTTATAGACTTATAGACCCTCCTCCTCTCTACTCACCGAAACGGTTTAGAGCAATTAATGAGAGGAGGGGGTGGAGGAGACCTCCAACACCAGCACGAAGAGAGGAACAAAGAGAACCACCCCGACGAACAGAGCGAACCCCCACCCCATCCAGTGGGCACGCACGAACCCGAACACCGTCGGGCACCGCCATTTATTTTTCCAAAATTTAGATTTGTACAGTAAAGGAGTAGGACAACAAGGCCTTAACATAATTAACCAAAGAGTTACAATGAAATATATAAGTAACAATAAAAAGTGGTTATAAGAGTAATAATAGTAATGAGATTTACATGTTGAAAATCAATGTGAATAAAAATATTTCATGTATAATTTACAAAGTTTAAAGTAGGATGGCAATAAAATAATAATAATATAGTTACATTTATGTACAAAAGAACATCAATTCAGTCTTAGGTTTAATAAAGGAAAAGAGTATAATGTTAAAGAAAAAACAGGTTTACAGATTAAACAGGTTTAAACATAAGTAAAATTAAAATTTTTTCTATTGCCCCGTGCCGTCAAATATGGCCCTTGTGCCATAAAACCCAATCCAACCATTCGGTTCGCTGCCTGAACCATGCTTGCTGATTGGTTGTTTTCGCGTTTTATAGCACAAGGGCCACATTGGGCCAAATGAAAGACAACGTCAAGTAAGAAATGTCTTGAAAGGGGAAAAAAGAGGGATTGGGAATAGAGTTGTGGGATTAAAGCAGAAAAAGATGACGTTGGTTTCCTGGGAAATCTCTAACTTTAAAAGTCGTCCTTTATCAGTAGCAGAAATTTTGAACCTCCTATCAATCGAGTTTTCATGGGTCTATATACGAGTTGTAGGCGTTGCAGGTACGATTCCTGTCAAGTGTGATTCCTCCTATGGTGTATTTCTCTCTTCTGTGCCACCGCTGTAGCCCAGTTTGAAGAGCAACGGATTAGGAACCGGAGGGTTGTGATGTCGGATCCAACCAAAAACCGTCGCGTACAAAGAGGCTGGTGTACGTTGAATTGTGTGACCTTGTCATCTGACTGTGGTTCAAACTTACGTGTTGTCCTCGGATCTTTCTCTTCGGGTTTGATCCCGGACCGTCGCCAATAGCCCGTAGCTACTGTGCGCGTTAATTAATTATCATACCATACCATTCTCTCTTCTGCGTCAGTAAAACTCATTTTTTGAGTATGTCTATTACTTTACATTGTATGTCTTACTTTATATTGTATGTCTATTACTTTACATTGTATGTCTTACTTTATATTGTATGTCTATTACTTTATATTATATGTCTTGCGTCTGGTACAAAATGACCCTTGCGCCATAAAAATCCAATCAACCAACCATTTTTCCATGGGGTCCACATAAATCTGCATTAATTAGTGCAGTCTGCTTGGGCTTTACTTTCGCTACATTTGAGCGGTAGTCTATGCGACTCCCTTGTTTATTAAAGACACTAAACCCCATAGAAAAAGAAAAGATCTCTAGAGTACCTCAGGTGCATGAAGCCCGTACACACCTAAAGAGATGTGCCCCTGAATGGCCACGGTTGCTGGAGTTAGATGTAATGCGTTTTGGCACCCAAAGCTTTGGCTGCTATTTTGTTAAATAAAAACATCACTGTAGTGATATTCTCAAAGTGGTCAGAATTAACCACACAATAATTAGACCACGCGATTCCCGCCTAGGCTCAGTGGGTTTTCTCACTGCCCTTGTAACCTGCGAGTTTTAGTTGACGCAGGTTCGATCCCTGTAACACCTCTCTTGTGGGCCCGCGGTAGCCTAGTTGGAAGAGCGACGGATTAGCAACCGGAGGGTTGCGAATTCGAAACTCGGTCCAGCCAAAGAGCGTCGTGTATACGGGGGCTCTGGTGCACTTTAAATCGGTCGTGGCCTCAAATGTCCTCACCTTGGCGTGGTGTGGAAATTGGGAGAGTAGGGATCAGGTGTTGGCCTCGTCATCTGACCGTGGTTCAGAATTATATGATGTCCTCAATCCTTTCCTTCGGGATTGATCCCTGACCATCGCCAATAGTCCATTGTTTTGCTCCAGTGTGACGTTAATTAATTACCTATCTGCCTTCTCTTTCTTGCGTCAGTGAAACATCCCTTGTGTCAGTGAAACATCCCATTCCGTCAGTGAAACATCCCATTTAATGTATGTCTTGTGTATTGCGCAGCTTACACAAGACAGGATTATATTTTAAGGATTATATTGCGCAGCTAATATAATCCTTACGCAATAATCAGAACCAACACACCTCGTTGAAAACCAGCATTCTAAATGTCTTTCTATTGAACGTGGTAGTTCGGAGACATTCTCTTTTGAAGGTTTTAGAGCGTCCTTTCTGAACATTTAAAATTGCAGCGTTAAAAACCCTAAATAAATTATCCTTTTGTCACCCCTAGATTACCGGTGCTTTAGAGTCAATCGAGACGTAAATAAAGCACCAGTTAGATATGCAAATCCCAATGCATGCGTTAAATTATCAGTCTCAGTTTTCCGTGACGACTTTGGAAAAATTCCTTTTTCTTTCTCATTCGCACTTCAAAGTTCAAACCAATCTCATTTATAGAAGTCAACATATTCATTATCGCTTTTCCACTCGTGAATGGCTCAATTTTTCTTGTTTTCGGACCTTTCGACTTTAAACTCATCCAATTACTCTGAGAGCCTCAAACTCAAACATTAATGATCAAGTACAACAAATTGTGTCTACCAAATTTTTCAGAATGTGTGTTTCCTTTTTAGTGTTTATAGAACTATATGTAAAATGTTCACAAAGCCCCATTAAGCTCTTTTACACTTCTAGTGCGCTTTATTTTACCTTTCTTAACAGATCAGCGTAAACATTACATGAAGGCACGTGTCTCATTTAGTTGAAGTAGGGACTCACTTCGCTTTCGTTCTAACCCATCACACAGTTCTAGACAGTTACGAAATCGCTGTTTGGTAAATATTTAATGTCTTAAAATCGATTGATTGTGTGTGAATGATAATATTTATATAGTGAAGAATAGCATTATGGACTACCGATTTTTTTCCCCCTTTATTCCTTATATCGGAGTGTCTAGGTCTTTTTCTATCGATGATGAAGTGGGGATTATAGGAAGTTTTTTGTATAAAATTGCATTTATATATTTGTGGTTAAGCAAGCATTTTAAAAGCTCTCCGTGACATAAAAAACAAATTTCCCCGCTAGCAATAAATACAGAGACCATGAGGAAATTGTCATGCTTTGATTCGCGAATGGTTACTTAATTGAAGCAGGGAGCTCCGACGTTCAGTGAGAAGACAATTTCGACGTATATTGTGTTCTGCATAAAAGAGCACCAAATATTTTCTAATGGCGACCTGCAGTTGAGGCGTACTTTTACTCGAACTTTTTGTATAAACCACAAGGACAAAACTAAAATTATCTTTTAACCTTGGAATATGCCAATAATTTCCCTACAGAAATCGTGGTTCAGTGGGTACGCCCAATGCGCTAGCAAACTGAGGATTCTAGGCTGCACAGGTTCCATTCCTCCCTGGTGTATTTCTCTTTCCTCGTGACAGCAAAACTTTCCTTGTGTGCATGTTCATTGCTTGATATTGTCTGTCTTGCGTCTTACGCAACATGGTCAAATATGAGTCCTTCAGCCATAAATCCCAACCAAGCAGAGGGAGGGCTCACAGGATAGTAGCCCTTCCTAACTATTTTAAATGTTAAAACAATAAAAAATGCACTGAAACTAAGCAGCGCAGGGTTGCCAGAGGCGACTAAAAGGCGACTTTTTCTACTATTTTTCAACCTTTGGCGACTAGGGGTATCTTTTTAAGCAAAATCGTTTCGGGCACCATATTTCGCCAAAGCTGCGCCAAACAGAAGGCAGTCAACGACAAATGAATTTTCGCACTCAAGAAAAGTTCTATTGGCACAGAAGTATGTGATGGAAGAATCGAATCTGCCTCTTACAACTCGCAAGTTGCTAGCGCAGTGGACAAACCCACTGAACCACTTCGACCGCATGCACTGAGGGAGGGAAGAAACAAAAATAGGACAGTTGAGGGTAAAAATAAAGGAAAGACATCACTAGGATAGCTAGGAGAAGTCATAGGAAAATAATGCAGTTTGAGGACGTATATATGCATGTGAAACCCTCAAAGGGTTAAATACCTGTTCCAACGATGATTAAAAATGTGTATGCGTGATAAATACTATGGCATTTGAATTAAAAAAACATTCATAAAACATCTAACATTCTGCATTTCATTTCTATGAAGCAAAATATTTTCCAGATATTTTATACTTTAACTAAGCACCCAAACATCTTCGTGTCTCTTTTCGGTATAATCAGATTACGAAAATAATCTACTTCCTCTAATTGAGGCTCATAAAACTGTTTCAGCGTATTTATGTGCAGTCATTCCGTATCATAAAGCATTATCATCCATCCCTTTTGGACAAATTTACTTGGAGGCGTTTCGATGCTACAAGCAGGGAAAGGAGTGAAAGTCTTTCTCAATTCGTGGCATGTTTTCTTCGCCGGTTTCTGTTTGTTTGTCTTCATTTGTTCGTGTTCATTCCGCCCTCCCTCCTTTTTCAAACTCCGCCCCCTCCCCGTGAAGTTCTGCTGCCCTAATGGTCCTAAATAGGGCGAATCATTTATCCTTTCCATTAATCTGTCTGGGCAATTCCATTTCCATCTATTTCAATCCATCCTCTGCATTCAGTCATCTATCACCTCTCCCCTTCGGCTATAAATCGAGACGGCCGCTTCCAAAATTAAATATTGGTAAGTAGTAGGTGGGTTGTGAGGATTCTAGAGCAGGAGGCATCTGTGGTGCGAGGCGCTGGATGGAACATCGCGATGCATATTTCATGCGCACTCAATAATTAGAAAATCTGCCTGCGATGGAGTAGGTTTTGGGGTCTGGGAAGGGTTGATCGGACTTGCTGCTCTTTTGTTAAGTTCTGTGGGTGTTTGATTGGTGGTTTTCTGTAAATATCCCAATGGTACGAATGTAATTCAGCGATCAGTGCAGTTGTATTTGTGTTGTTGTTGGCAGTATTGGCGTTTTCGCACGCATCACTTGAAGAAGTTTCTGTCTTATTAATGGTACCCTGGTTCGAAGTTGTTGGGTCAGTTCCATTATCGCTGAGTGGCTCAGTGGGTTTGACCTTCGAGTTGCAGGCGGCGCTTGTTTGATTTCTGTAACGCTAGGTGTATTTCTTTTCTCTGTGTCAGTAAAACTTTTCTAATGTGTATGTCCATTTGCTTGACGCATGGGTTTTAGAGTGTTGATGGGAATAAAAGTTCGTGCGATATCAAAGAGCGAAGAATGAATAATGCCCCAAAGAGCGAATAATGTTTTTTTTGTCGCCTTGGTGCTCTAAACGCAACTATCAGTAACTATTTGTCCAAAACAAGAACTGTTCCCACCGCAGTCTGTATCTGTTTTTTGCCATAGGAACAGACTTCGTCCCATTTTCCATAGAGGATGCTAGAAGAAATGCATTGAAGTTTGTCCCAGTGGCACAATTAATGGCAAATATATATATATATATATATATATATATATATATATATATATATATATACATTTATGTCAATTTTTGTGTGTTGCAAGAAGATTCATTACTACTAAACTACCTCTTTTACCCACCTACATTCGCCGAAAAGAAATTAAAATTAACACATCCGCCAGTTACCCCTACTCAAAATGAACCAGCCCTGTTCCTATAGCGACTGCTACTATCCAGACTTTATACCTGGAGGATTTGTCGGTGAGCATTTTCATTATAGAATAACTGTTAACTACAAACTAACCATCTGCTCTTTTACATAGTGTGAATCCATTCATAATGATAGCAGATGGTTAGTTTGGAAAGAGTACAGAGGTTTTAAACCTCCAAGTAGATTCGACGAAATATCTCATCCATCAAGATCTAATCTATTTTGCTAATGAGATATTCTTCTAACGAGATATCTCGTCATAAAGAGAGTGTCGATGTTTTTATGATGACGAGATCAAGATCTGGTCAGTTTTTCTACGAGATACCTCGTTGAGATAACCACCAGGAGGGTTAAGACATCACCTTATAATTATAGTAAACAGTAGTGTACTGGGTACTCTTAATGTTGTAGGTTCCTCATTAAAGCGAGATAAAAGGTCTTACAATATAATACCTAAGTAGCGAAAAGTATTTTTTCTCTTGGTTGCTCCAAGCACAACTCTCAGTTACGCACCTTTGTCGTCGGGCATTTTCATCATTAGCATCTAATCTCCTCCAAATATGCTTTATTTCCTCCCACTAATCATTTCGGAAATTATTTTTGACCGAAATGGCGAGCGACATCTCGGCGAAAATTCAAAAAGGCACTACTTATATGGGATTACCGAAATTTGCCCGCATTTAAGCAGGCGGAAGTTTTGGAGAAGAAATTAACCTGATGCCTTTATCTGGAAATCTCTGCCAATGACTCCTCGACCTCTGCGGACGTTAATAGCATTCTCTAATCTCATTCTTTTTTCTCTCTTTGGCCGATGCCCATGATAAAGGTGCGCGTTTAATTCCTCTCTCTCTTTTTTGTTCTCTCTCGAAAGGATCCTTATCACCTCCCCAATTAACCGTTAAAGAGGACTTTAGGAGTCGATAAGAGCTGCCGTGGTGTTTTAAATTTTGTCGCTTTTTTGTTTTGTTTTCCGTCCGCTTTTGTTTTGTTGTTTTCGGCTCGTTATTAATGGCGAGTCTGCTCTAATCTCAGTTGCGGGAGGGGGTAATAATATAGAATTTTAATCGCCGGGTGGTGGATTCTGGCCGTTAATTTGTCGGGTGTTAGTTTGGAGCTTTGGGTTTGGGAGTTTTCTCTCAGTGCGTTCGGATGTTTTTTTTTTAGTCTGAAGTTGGATTTGTTGCGAGGAATGAGTGAAGCGTAGAGGAAGAGGATTGTAGATGAGCACAATAGAGTGAAATATTTGTAGATAGGGACTTTGGAATGAATGAATTTTAGAGAGCAAGAGGTCATTAGAAGGTAGGGAATTGCTGAGAGCAAAGACATTTGCACACACACGAGAGAGAACGAAGAAGAGAAATTAATGAATTGTAGAGAGCAGGAAGACATTTGTAGGTAGACAACGAACGAATGAATTGTAGTGAGCAGGAGGACATTTGTATATAGAGAACAAAAGAATGAATTGTAGATTGTGAACAAATATGAATTGTAGAGCAAGATTTTTGTAGATAGAGGAGAAGGCGAATAAATTATAGGGAGTGAGAGGACATTGTAGATAGAGAACAAACAAATGAATTGTAGAGCAGGAAGACATTTATAGATAGATAACAAAAGAATGAATTGTAGAGAGCAAGACTTGTAGATAGAGGAGAAGAGAGAATAAATTATTGGGAATGAGAGGACTTTGTAGATAGAGAATGAACAAATGATTTGTAGAGAGCAAGAGGGCATTTGTAAATTGAGAAAAAAGAATGAATGGTAAAGAACAGGAGACATTTGTACATAAGAAGACATACGAATGAATTGTAGAGTGCAAGAGGACATTTTTAGGTAGAGAACAAACGAATGATTTTAGAGAGCAAGAGGACATTCGTAAGTAGGGAATTGCAGATAACAATAGAAGGACATTTGTATTTATAGAAGATGGAGAGTTGAATTGTAGATAGAATATGCTAGGAATAATTTAGCCAGAGAATAGAGATAGTAGAAAGAGAAAAAATAGAGAGGGCACTTGTAGATGAGAGAGAATTATAGACAAAAGAGACCTGTAGAGAGCACAAGAGGAAGGATTGCCAATACAGAAAAAAGGGGAAACTCGAGAGGAAGAGAATTATAAATGTTGCAATATGAATTGAATTGTTGAAATTAACAGGATTATAAATAGAGCAAGAGAAAGGATCCGTACAAAGCTGAGAGGAAGAATCGTATATAGAGAATGAAATTAGATGGCTCAGAGAGAGAGAGGGAGAGAGATGAGAATTTTAGATGAGGAAGACATGTAATGGAGCAACAGGTAGAGAATTGTAGATAAAATCTGCCACGGATTTTCAATTTTGCATCTTTATTTTCCTCCCATTTTTATTCTGTTTATGCCTCTCTATTAGTGGGGATTTCCTCTAATCTCAATCGCAGTTGCGGCTAATAATATAAAATCTTTATAGCCGAGTAGATGCTGTTGTTAATTTTTTGGGGTAAGTTCGGAGTTTTTATTTTCGTACGGCGATTTCGTGTTTTTTAGTTTGCGTTTTGCCTTTTTGGGAGTTATATTTGTGCAAGGAGAGTGTAGTGTAGATGAAGAGAATTGTAGATGAGCGAAGGAGAGTGAGGGAATTTTCGTATAGAGAGCAAGGTAATTGTGTATTTGTTGAGAGCAAGGGAATTTGTCAAGAGAAAGACATGTGAATAACGCTGAGAGTTAAACCGTGGAGTACGAAAAACAACGAAAAAAATTAAAAGTCGATTGCATTGAAAAAGAAACATCAGAGAGATAATTATTGGTGGGACAATAGATAGATTTGTATATGGGGCCAGTGGGAGAGAATTGGAGATAAAGCTAACGAGAAAATTGTAGGTAGATCTAATGAGATAGAATCGTAGAATGGGAGAGCTAATTGTAGCGTTAGATGGAGAATCGTAGAGTGCTAATTGTAGCGTTATATGGAGAATCGTAGAGTAGGAGGGCTAATTGTAGCGTTAGATGGAGAATCGTAGAGTAGGAGAGCTAATTGTAGCGTTAGATGGAGAATCGTAGAGTAGGAGAGCTAATTGTAGCGTTAGATCGAGAATCGTAGAGTAAGGAAGTTAATTGCAGATTTAAATAGAGAACCGTCGAGTAAGAAGAATCGATAGAAAGAGCAGAAGATTGATAGAAGAAAGAGAGCACGAGAGAATCAAATAGAACACGAAGGAATCGTAGATAGTGCTAGAGGAAGGATTTCTGACAGACAAAGAATTGTAGATAGAAGATGGTAAATGTATCAAAGATGGAGAACTGATGTTGAAGCATGAAGAAGTCAGGGGAACATGTTTACTTGTATTGCAGAATGTTTAAAAAATTCATCTTTATCAAATCATTTAATCTATTTTTAACTAGATTGGAGATTCGTATCTGTTTTACAACTTTAAATCCAAAGCCACTATGTTAACTCGATAATATATTAATTGCCAAATTTTTCCTACGTTCTTTTTATACAGAAGTCTCATTAATGTTTAGTGAGATTCCCTTTACGGCCGATTAAGCTTTTCCAACCTTACTAGCTCGCAAACACGTCTCGAAAATTGAAAACTTTCTTTTGCTCAGGCCCTTAACATGATCATTAAAGGATCACACAGCGCGTTCCCATCCGATACCACCGCGCCACACGTTGCCCGTTCCCCGCAAAATAAGAAACTCCTCAATACACTCCAGAAGCTGTTTATGTTGTTAGATCACGAAAATATCCCTTCATTTATCATTCACAACTCGCGTGGATTCATACCCAGCTTCATTACCAACATTTTCTATTCGGGGCCCCCAAATTGTAAGCGCATTTGTTTTTACACAATATGGGAAATTACGCCTCAATCCGAAAACTAATATCGGAGTGGACACGGCCCGGGTATCGGAAAGCCAGCGGGGCTTCACCGGTGGGAAAGCCCCGGCCATATTCCAATACTTTCTCTTCGCATGCGCCCCAAATGACGCCGATCACGCCAGGGCTCGCGTGAGCCCCGACCCCGGAGTGTGTGCCATTGGATAGTTTCGTGATAGTTTCTTCACTTTGGCCGATCCATTAATCTGCGACAGATGCTGCAACGATTTTTTCAGTTTCCAGGATCCTGCGCTTTTTGGTTCCTAATCCAATTATTTTCCTGTATTGAGTAATTGGGGGAGTATGTTAATCGCGTAACGTGTGTGTATTTTGATTGTTAATGTGTGGCATAATACTTTTGTGTGAGAAAAATGGAGTTGGTTAGTGTCGGGTTTTATGGCGCCAGGGCCATATTTGGCCAAGCTGCGCCAAACACTAGACAGAAAACGTCAACTTCTTGTTATATATAGACAAAGGAAGTGTTACTGACAAAGAAAAAACTTATAGCGTTACAGGAATCGAACCTAGCTTAGAAGGTTAATCCTAAATTTTGCAATTTCGAAACGTTATCATATGTTAAGGTAAAATTAGGTATCTGAATCTTTTACGAGGAAATTTACCACGATGCGAATTGTTGACTTTTATGACTTAAATCACTATCCTACGCGTGTAAATTTATAGGGTTAGTAGGTAGGTAGTTAATTAACCTTACACTGGAGTAACACAACAGGCTATTGTCGACTCTAATCGGAATCAATCCCGAAGGGAAAGATTGAGGACAGCACCTGAGCTGGTACCCCACTCTCCAATCTTCCACACTACGCCAATGTGAAGACATTTGATGTCACGACAGATTTAACGGGCTCCAGTCCCCTGTGTACACGACGGTCTTAGGTTGGACCGAGTTCTGAACTCGTAACCTTCCGGTCGCTAATTCGTTACCCTTCCAACTGTGCTACCTCGACCCCAAAAATTCATAAGAAAAAGATTTTAAAAAATTTAAATCAATTACGTATATTGTAAGGCCTAATTTAGAGATGCTTTCGTCATTGGATTCTTCGTGTATTTTAGACCACCATTATGAGAAATTATAAATGATTTTAAATATACGTTAGTGATAAGACGTTGATTGCAAATGTGTTTTTATCTCACCAAAGGAATAAATTAAATAAAAAATGCAATTGCTTCAACTACCTTATCATCTACCTTGAAGTTGCGTATCTTGTGTTTGGCAGCAGCTTGTCCTAATAAACTCCACCAACCCAAAAAGTGTATGTACGTTTGTGGAAATCATAAAGTCAACAAGTACAACAATTTAGGATTCCACCTCGATTTTCGGAATAATTCACCCCTTTACCCTCCAAGTGGATTCGACGAGATATCTCATCCATCAAGATCTGACCACCTTTGCTAATGACGAGATATCTCGTCGACACGATGTTTCCGATTTTTTTTCATGACGATATCCAGATCTGGTCAGTTTTCTTCTAATGACGTCTAAACAACCACCAGGAGGTTTAACAATCCGCATTTCACAAGAAATCCTGAAACAATCTCCACACCAGTCCCATTTCTTGAAAGCCCTGATGGACGCCGTCCAGGTGTTGGCAACTTTCTCAAGACCCATTCTGGGGCCCATTCTCGCCAACAATTTAATCACCATTACGTCGTCGAGTGGTCCCTTCGCCACTGAAATACGACCGACTTAACTCTGCCTTTATTCTCTCGTCGCTCCAACGAGTTTTGTTTCTTGCCAATCGATACCGAGTGCGTTGGCGATTTCTCCAGGAATGGCTTCGATTACCGTCTCAGTAAAGTATTCCGTTTGCGCCTTATTGGGCCCTGGTCTCTCCATTTGGGTCCTTTGCGTGTCCCCCCTCTATTAAATCAAGGTTTTGTCCCAATCTCTTTTATACTTTATGGTGTATTTGTTTCTGTTGTGTTTCCTTTCTGATGTTTTGCTTGTGGTGTTACTGTATCATGAAAGGGGCTTTTTAGTTTTGGGATATTTCGCATATAAGGGCCCTTTCTCACGCGATGGATGTCTGGACTGAAGATTGGCCCGTGAGTGGTTATAATTGCAATATGGCGATATGTCGCCGAATATGGTGCTAAAGTAAGGTTGCAGGAAATGCAAAGAAAGTAGAAATTATAATAATTAAAACTATCTTATTAAGAGATTTCCATTGTTAACAAACAAACCAGACGGTGGAATACGAAGATTTGACTTCTGCTACCCAAACGCTCTCGCATGATACATATCGGGGTTACCTTAACCCTCCTGGTGGTTGTCTCTACACGGTATCTCGTCATTAACAAAACTGACCAGATCTCGATGGATGAGATATCACGTCGTTAGAAAAAACTGACTTGATCCGGATCTCATCATCATAAAAAAACGGGAATCTTATTCATTCGGTATGCAATAGGGATTCTTTGTAATGAGATATCTCGTCATTAGCAAAATTGTTTGGATCTTGATGGACAAGAATCTCGTTGAAGCCACGAATGTTTGAAATGTTGTTTATCACAGTTTTGATGTTTAATCTAATTGACATTGTCTAATAAGCTATACATAAATTAGTAATTCAGTGTTTATAAGCTTTATTTGAGATGTACTGAAATCGTATTCGGATAACAGGCCAAGTGACGTCATGTCCAAATACGTACAGGAAGCATGTTTCACCGCAGAAACACTGTCGTCTTCATTATTATCGTCACTATCGACTTGAGAGAAATCTTCTAATCTTGGGCTTACAAATAAAGCACACGGAGTCAAAAACATAGATCCTAAGAAAATAAAATGAACAAAATTCTAATTTTCAAGCGAAACGAAAATTGTAATTTATTCATTTTGGCAAATAATTTTACCTTTTGTATTTACTCAATTTATCATTATGATTATAGTACATTATGATTATATGTATTTATATAGCAGCTTATTAAAATTGTAATAATTAATGTACATTTATTTATTTATTTGTGTTTCACAAGAAGAAATCTAACCTTCTTGAAAGAAATATAAATAATTATGTGGACCTAACCAGTCTAAACACCAAATTCTGGTAAAAAATCTTAACTCATATCTTGGAAAATTTTGATTTAGTTTGTTCTTGTAAGCCGAAGGAATTTAAAACACTAACAACTTTAAAAACGAACGTCTTTGGTATTAACTCTCTTAACACCACGAGATTTCTGCGTTTTGACGCTTTTACCTCACAATCCACACCTTGATGGGAAAGTCTTTTTCCATTGGTTGAAAGTCGTCATCTGACCGTGGTTCAAAATTACGTGGTGTTGTCCTCGGATCTTTCCCTTTGGGATTGATTCCGGACCGTCACCAATAGCCCGTTGTGTTGCTCCAGTGTGACGTTAATTGAAATACCCCCCCCCCCATTGGTTGAAAGAATCCTAGAAAAAATTCTATTGGCCACGAAAATCCAAGTAGGTTAGAATTCATACTGGGAAGACAAGCAGAAGTATTTTTTGGTATTAACTCTGAACATACACATACACCGAGATTTCTGCTTAGTGTTGTGTTACTTTTACTCCACAACATATACGTTAACGGGAAAACCTCTTTCATTGGTTGAAAGAATCCTAGGAAAGATTATATTGGTGTCAAAACTCAAACAGATTAGAAATTATACTGCAAGTTCCAGAACGTATTTTTTCGTCTAAACCCCTCAGGGTTATTAGGGTATGAAATGTGTTTATGTATAATAATTTCTAATTCTTTTAAGTAAGAATACATGCAGAATAGTTTTATTGTATTGCTTTTATTATTTTTTCCTTTTTAGTTACGAACTAGAAAGTTTAAATCTGATCAATTATATTAATACCAAGCTTTTTAAAATACGCATTTTGTTATATTAATTTAATAAAAATATATAGGGTGTACTATGTAAAGGAAATCAATTAGCAATGAAGTAAAAAAGCGTGAGAACATTTTAAATTGAACGGAAGCTTATTTCCTCAAAGTGTCCAAATCCCTGTTTATTGACTAAAGCCTTTAATGATGTTTAAGAGTGTTTTTGTTTATGAATTACTTAGGAATTACGCTCTAACACCTTATTGTTGTCGCAGGAACACACAAAGTAAATATAACCCACACTCACTTCAACATAAAAATTGTTCTACTACGTGTAAAGCAAACACCGAGTTCATCGTAGAGTTTTTTGCTCTTTCGTAGACATCCAATCTCCTAAGTATATTTGCCAAAGTCTAACGACGTTTGAAAAACATTTTTATTCATAATTTATTTCCAAATTAACTCTTTTAACACCTTACCGTGTTAGCATAAACACGCAAAGTAAATACACTTTCGCGAATTCTTATCATTTTTAAAAACTCTCGAAAGGATTCCAAATCTCGTTACGCGCAAAAAAATATTTGTTAAAATTCAATTCCCAAAAGCGAAGCAACACGATTTCAAAAACATTTCTTTCATTGTTCCGAGTTAACCGGTGGCAACAGATGCTTGTGTTGCCCCCTCCCTATTAATCCTCTTTTCATTAGAATAAAATCTTAATTTATTTCCCCATTCGTTTTCTTTCACGGGGATGTTCCATTCGGGAGTTTTCGTTCTTTTCGCATAACTAAATTCATCCTCCTGTTTTCACGTTGGATGTTGATTGTAATATTTTACGGATCCATTTTGCTGGAGAAACTAACGTTTTTTCCCCTTATCTCTTTCCAGGTAAGCGTGGTTCGGATGTTTTCGTATTGTTCTTATGAATGGTGCCGGATTTGTGGTAAGAGATTTAATTTGTGTTTTGTTTGAAACTCGGATGGTGGAATTTCGCCGTCCGGAAAAGATGGATGTTATAAATTCTGAGATCTCATATTAGTCGATGCTTAAAAAATTTTCTGTTCTAAATCAGCGAGATGTGTTAATTAGATTAACGGCTTAAATGATTTTCTTTATTGTGTTGGTTGAATTTATCTGCGTGTTTTAAATTGTATGAAACGTGTTGTGTTATTAATGTCAGGAATATTTCTTCTAGGATTTTCTTTTTTTTTGAAAGATATAGCTATCATTTATAAATAGTTACAGGGTGATCGTTGTTAGAGTTAGTTTACCCAGAGCTCAAAATAACACACCGACACCAAAACATGCACACATACTGTATAAAGGATGCGGAAAAAGAGGTTTCAACAAAAGTTCAAAAACCGTCTACTAAGTTGTACTTTTACTTCAAAATAAACAACAAAAATAAAATGATGAAGCATTTATTCGTTTGAAAGGGACAAGCCTGCTGCATTCGTTGTTTAGCGATGTAAACAATCGAAATGTGTTAATTAGGTTAACTGCTTAAGTTATTTTCTTTATTGTTTGCGCCATGCTTATCTCCGTGGCAGTTCTTATCGCTACACTTTTTAACTGGCGAAGTGTTTGATCTCTTGGCGTGATAGGATATCGCCAGCGTTCTTTCCGATGAACCACTCTGCGTTATTTAGGATGGTGCGGTATTAGAATCTGTACGAAGGATAGTACTGTAATTTAGAATCATTGTTTTATTGAACTTTAATTCTCTGAAGAGGTTCACACACATATCCGTTTTGCAACTTGATGTTTTCCCTGCATACTCTTAACACCAGTTTTGATCTTGACCTACAGAATCTGTGCTAGGATTTTTCAACCAATAAATGTGGTTATCAAGTAATTACATCGTTGGCTTACAAGTGAAACATACTATGTAAAAATAAACATAGGTCTGAGAAAACGAATGAGGCAGATATTATCTAAAGTAAGTTTTACTCACTAAGTCTGTTATCTCAAGAAATTTAACTTTCATATAAAGAAAAAATAACGTAGTAGAATTCTTCAATCTAAAAGATCATTCTGATTTATTAAATCTAAAAAACTCATCTAGGAAATTCTTAATGTGCTTGGCTTGTTAGCTGACCATGTATGTTGTGAGGTAAAAGCGATATTACACTACTCGGAAGCCTTTTGACTTTCAGATGGTTAAAAGACGCGACGTTATAGAGAGTATACGAAGTTGCACTGCAATACCGAGACGAAATCAAAATAACTGAATGTTTAAATGGAGAATTTAACAAGACACAAACGCAACAATATGCCCGACGGGTAACCTGCTTCATTAACGCTACATTAGTATATAAGATGATTTCACAAAATGTTTTCCCACCCATTCGAAAAATGTGTCTACAATTAATTATAATAATTTCCACTCCTTACGGCAATTTAACTAAGCGTGCTTTAATTTCTTAATTCGAATTTTGAAAACAATTTGATTATGCGGTTCCCTACGGAGTTAAACTTGCTGATCCTTCAAGTCTCCCTTCCTCACCTGCACACTCGAACAGGTGTGAATTAATTCACCGAAATGACGCCCCGTCTTGCGAGAAACGACGCCCATTAACCTCCCCGCCCGACTCATAACGCCCCGGCGTCTCGAGTAAACGTCCGAATTACTCGCGCCGTTAAGACTGCTTGCGAAACGGCGCTGCAGCGCACGGGTTTTTTACCGTCCATTTCTGTTTCAATTGTCTGAGCAAAAGCGAAGTGAATGTAGCGTTCGTCTATAAATACATGCCCCATTTGCGGCATTAAATGAAGCTGAATTTCATTAAAAATGAAATTATTCCTCTTCGAAGACGGGAATTAACCGCATTTGTCTCCTCAAGGACATTTGGGCTGCGGTTAATTGCGCAATTAGGACGCGCTTTTTTACCCTGCATGGCAACTATCCATGCTGGGAAGAGGGTTTTACAGAATCCTTATTTCTTTACTCCATGAAGTGGGAATTGTTAAAAGATGTAGTATATGGACTTCGCCTTGGACATTTTTAATAACGTGCTTCAAGTTTGGCGAGAGGTTTCCAAAGATCGAGAATTAGTGGTTTTTATTGCGGTTTTAGCAAATTGTTTGGAATACGAGCGTCGTTTAATGCCGGGTATTGGGTTTGAACTTGATAATTTTCGTTTCAAGTGCTCGTTTGTGTGGAGGATAGATGGGTTTTATTTTTGAGTCAATTACTTGGTACTAAAAACCATTAAACGCTGACATTTTAATGGCGTATATTATGCTATAAATTCAGAATTAATCTTGTTTCAAATTCTGATCGGTTTGTTTTGTAAAAATATTTAACACTTTGTACAATTAACGGAATGATAGTTATATCCTGAAAGGTTAAAAATAAAAATTATAAGCATTTCAGTGTCGTATATCCCTTAAACAGATTACAATATGACAATGTATCCCTCATCATGAAACTAAGCATTTTGTCACCATAATGCAAGAACTAAGTTACTCGATCAATGTTGTATATATATATATTTTGAGTTATACTCAAATTTAATAAAGCTGTGGTCATGCAGAAATGAATAGAGTTGGGGCTCACATAAAAATACAAACTTTAGTGAACTGTAACTATGTTTATTTACGTTGATTGCTGAGTACACACTTATGAGTTGTACTATCCTAAGTACACAGAGAATTGTTCCTGGAACTAACGCTGGCGATATTGAATTATCGCGTCAAGAGATGAGGCACATCGACCTTCTAATGAAATAGACGGATCATGTGGGCGGAGTTGATGTCGTAAGATCTCTGAAGGGTAAATCACAAATCGACTTAGCCGATCAGCTATGGAAGCGCAGACTAGTATTTTTGATCACGGTAGATAATCACTTTAACGAATAAATAATTTAGGATTCATGCTTTTACCCACAACCTCGTGACAGATCTTCAAACCGAGCAGCTGGAAGGAAAAACATGAAGCTGCGGGCAAATGCTCCGTCTATTTCATTTTAAGGTCGATGATCAGGCACGAACTGAGAAGTTGGTAACGGTCCGCCAAGTACGTTAAAAGTTACGCCAATTAAGGAGTAACGCCAACAATTGTCATGGATATACGCACGGCTCGAACAAACAGTATGTAACTCTTTTTTGACCACTTAAGCTCTATCTACCGGATAATGAAAATGAAACTAGCATCGGAGTGGATCTCAAAAATAAAAAAAAATGATTTATCTAGTTCTTGCATTCAGATGACGATTTAATGTCTCGGTGAGTTTCACAGGAGAATTGGTAAATTATCATCTCCATTCAAACTGCGCATGCAAAATCATCCCGTTTTAAGTATTCACACATCTCCCACAACATATTGCGCTATCTTTTCCATCAATCTAACACTTAATTCCGAATCCACTACGGCGACTTTTCCTAATTCCTCATGCAGTTGTTGACGTCACGCAGATTAAGCGCGTCACTTCCGTGGACAGCAATCACGGCCTGTGGTCAGTTAGTTAAACACGCGCTCCATCCTAACGAGCTGAAGGCAGTGGGCTATTAAAAATGAAGTCAGCACCTAATGGCTTACGTAGGGGCGGTTGTTTGGATTGCAGGTCAGCCCCGGTGCATTGTTGGGGCTCGTTTCTTGAGAGTGAGTGGTAAATGAATTCGCTTGAAGGTGACATCTTTGGGCATGCACAGGTTGTTTGTAGTTAGTTATTTTGGCGAAGGATTTGGTTTTGACAATTTTCATTTGAGTTATATTAACCTTTACTTTTGAGTGTTACAAGGTTTTCGATTAGTGTAGTATTGCTTTAACCTCACGGCACACATGATTAAATAACATCTATTGGTTGCAAAAATCTTGGGAAGGATTCTATTGGTCGAAAAAGTCAAAACTGGTGAGAAGTCATGCAGGTAAGACAACAAGTTGTAAAACGTGAGGAGCCAATCAGAGAGTTGAAACTGACGTGCTGGGGAGTATTTGGATTTTGATTGGCAGGATGCGAAAATTTCTGAATTCTGAAAGAGTAAAGGACTTAGATGAGGAGAACTTTCTTTTTTCGAAAATATTTTTCCGTATTTAGTATTGTTTCAACCCTATGATGGGTACTCACGTATGTATGCGTTCGGCAACCTCCAGCTTTCACTGCATGAATTTTAACCGGGTGTGATCTTCTTGACCAATAGAATCTTTTCTAGGATTCTTTCAACCAATCAGTGTGGTTATTTAATCGTTACATAAGATGTAAGGAAAAAGTAATTTTACACTACTCGGAAATTTCGGAACACTCATGGTTTAATGCATAATTCGTGCCTTAATTTCTATAAGTAAATTTTTATTGTGTTTAAAGTTACCCTTGATATATCGCGATATATCCAGGGGTTAATATATTCTTCAGAACTTATGCTATACATGAATTTCACATTTTTTATGTATCCGTTCGTTTAGCTTTTTTTTTCAGCTCAGTTTGTTTTTGTGTATCAGCTTGTGTTAAGTAAGTTTTCATCTTCCTTTCGGCTTCCCTATGTAACAGGTTTTTCTTGCGCAATATATTGAGGTCTATTGTATTTTTATCCCTCATAATTTGTCAATTTCACACTTTTTATGTATCGGATTGCTCAACTTGTCTAAAATAATCTACTTCTGTTTATTTCATATGTCAGAGAGAGAGAGAGAAAGTAAAAGAGTATTAGTTTTCCAGAAGTATTGTTCGAACTTTTTCATTTTGCTACTATCTTGAATCTCACTATTACTTTTTTTGTTGGGTTCTCTACTTTTACTGTTTAACTCTCTAAGGGGTTCACACGTTTTTATCCGGTTTGCAATCGGCAGTCTTCCACGCACTAATTCTAGCCAATTTTGATATCGACCAATGGAATCTTTCATAGGATCCTTTCAGCCAATTGATGTGGCAATTTAGTCCTTATGTGTTGTGGGGAAAGTAATACTACACTATCGGAAATCTCGTGACGCTCAAAGGGTTTGCTTTACATTACTTTTATAATGATATTTCGTGTTTGGTGGATCTTGTCAAATAAAGAATCCTGCGCCATAAAATTTAACTATTGTTGCATTTCCGTACTCTTTCTCCCAAATGTATCCTTTAGAATACTTCAATTGGAAACGATGGATTGGGTTATATTTTTAACATATCTTTAAAATCTTTATAAACATTCAAGTTAAATTGTTGAATTTGTGGGTGTGAACCCGCAGTAAAAGAATACACACAAGTTGTTTCATTTAAAATAAAGTTAGGGTCTTTTTATAATCCAACTTTACGATACGGAAATTTCACTTTGGTGCCAATTAAACAGGAATCAATGTAGATTAGTTGAGAATGGAAGCCCAAGGGTAAACGTTGATCAAAGGCGAAGCTTTAATTCTGTCGCTGCGGTAATTTGAGTATTTAGATAACACCTTAAATGGTTAAACACTAGTCTAAAGCACCTTCAAAGCAAACAATAGCTTTTGACTTAGCTTCCAAAACCAACAATCGGAAGGAATCCTGGAGCCTTTTCTGATCGTAAACAGTGTTGAAAAGGGGGTTAGATGGCATTGAATCGTCAACTCGATTTAAAGGGCTTTGTCAAAGTGCAGTGATTTCTCACATGCACAGCACATGATTTTCTTTATTTTAACTTATATTATTATCGTCATATTTTAACTTAACAAAATGTACAATATGGCCCAAAGGAACAGATTCAAATGTTTTAAATTAACTTTAGGAAGAAGTGGATAAAGAACAAGAATGAATCACTTATTTACTTTATTTAATGTCAGCAAATGTATTTTAATTATGTCTTACAGTCTTACTTTACTTATTTTCTTAGTTTCTTTTTAGTTTTTCCTTATTTTCTTACGTCTTGCTTTACTTATTTCCAGTGGGAGTAACATCATTTTCCTCCTAATTTCTGTGCTAAAGATTGCATGTTTTTAATGCAAAATAAAATGTTTCTTACTGTTAAACGAATAGGCTTTATTAGCTAAGTAGTAAGCTAGTAATACTCAGTTAATAAATCTACTCAAATCCAGATCTTACGTCAGATGGCAATAAAAGATTTCGAGCGGTCTTTTTCGGTGTTACGAGTTTTTTTTATGTAAAGCTAAATATTATAGTGTGTTTAAGTATTCAGCTAGTGTTTTTGTAAGCTCTTTCGTAATTTGTGACGTAAATCAGCACTTTGCTTTTTATTAAATTTGACGTTAAACGTGCCCAAACTGGTGTAAATCAAATTAGTTCTTAAAGCATTTTTTCTTACGTTTATGTTTACTCTGAAAAACCTAATTACTATCTGTTATGATTTGCTATTTTTGTGTGCTTGGTAATTACTCTGGGGAATATATTTACTTTTTTAGTAACTAATTGTAATATGGAATCACGCTTTACTTCCAGCATCGTACTTGTGCAAGTAAATCCTTTTATGTTTTCTTATCTTATGCTTATTTCTTGCTGAATTCTTGAAGTTTTCAATTTTCGATCTTAGTCATTGCGTTGATCTTGATCATTCGATTGTGTCATTAAACCCTTGTGATTAAAATTTTTTATTATTGTTGATTCAGCACCTAGTTGCCACATCTACAATCCGAAACTTCCGATTAAACCATCTCGTGAAGAGTATATTTCTACATTATAGGATTCGAGGACATATTTTAGCCTTGTTTAAGACAGTCCATGCTATTGCATTTAGGAATGATTAAGGCTAAGTAGATGGAATTATTTGATTAATCGTCCTAATGGTACTTTTGTCTGACATGTAAATATAACCGTAAACATATCGCTGAGCTTCTGGTTAAATTTTATGTTTTGGCTGTTGAATTATCGTTTAGGAGAACACATTAGGTACACCGTGGATTAGTGGGTTGCGGGAATAACCTGCTAGTTGTTGCCTGCGTAGGTTCGATTCCTCTAACTGGGTGTATTTCTCTGCGATTGTAAACCTCTCCTTGTTTGTGTACAACCGGAGTGTTGCAAGTTCGAAACTCCATCCAATTGAAAATAGTCATGTACGCGGGGGCTGGTGCACACTAAATCCGTCATGGCCTCAAATGTCCTCCTGGAAGTTTGGACAGTGGGAAGCGAGCTCAGGTGTCGACCTCGTCAACTGACCGTGATTCAAAATGACTATGTGTTGTCCTCGGATTTTTCCTTTGGGATTGATCCCGGATCGTCGTCAATACGCCGTTGTATCGCTCTGGTTAATTTAACTACCCCCTGCTAGTTGGCGGTTCAGGTTCGATTCCTTTAATTGGTTGTATTTCTCTAAGGTTGTAAAACTCCTTGTTTGTGTAGGCCCATCACTTGTTTGTCTTTGTCTTCTGTGTGGCACAATTTGGTTAAATATGACCCTTGCGCCATAAAACCCCCAATGAACCAACCACTAGCCCCTCGCAATGGATCGGTGTTACAATCAGTGCAACTTTTCGTCTGTATCATCGCCGCGAGATGGCGCTGTCCCTCTCCCTTTCCTCGGCCGTCCTCGGGAGCGGAGCGTCGCGAGATTCAGTGTAGTTTCTGCGAGAGTGCGAGCGATGCCGCTGGAGAGCCTCTCTCCCCTCGTCGGATAAGCCGTCCGGCGGAGGCATGATCGCCGTCATGCTGGCCTGGTGCTGCGTGGGGCTGGCCGCCGGCTACCGGCACCACCCCCGCTACCCATGGGCGCCCTCCGAGACCCGCATCCGGCACCACAGAGGTAAGCCCCGCTCTCTCTCTTTCTTTCGGAAGCACTCCTCCGGCTCCTATCTCGCCGTGGAAAACAGGGCTGTTTACCGAAGGACGGTTGTTATGGAGACGGACGCACGTTGGGAACTAGTAGATGGGATCAGGGATGTCTGGAAATCTTGAGGGGGTGGATTTCAGAAATCCAAAGAAAAAAAACCTCCACCCATATCCTTGAGGAAGGGTTTCCTTCACTAACCCTCCAAGTGGTTTCGACGAGATATCTCGTCCATCGAGGTCTGACCAATTTTGGTAATGATGAGATGCCTCGTCATCTAGATACTACCGAATTCTTTTTATGATTTCAATATGTGGTCAAGCTTCTTTCTACTGACGAGACACTTTGTCCATCGAGATCTGGTCAGTTTTTCTAATGCTCAGGTACCTTGTCGAGAGGGCTAAATATTAAGTCTGTTCGGAAAATATTGATTCCAACTATTCGTTTCTAAACATTTTTTGGATTTAGTGCCTTTTCCTTGGGAACTGATCCCTTAATTCCCTCTCCATCGTTTCCTCCCTGTGTGCATTTCTCTCTTCTGTGTTAGTAAAACTTTCATTGCGTGTGTCTATTACCTGATATTGTATGTCTTGTGTCTGGTGCAGCATGGCCAAATGTGGCCCTTGCGCCATAAAACCCCCAAAACGACCAAACGTCCCTCCACATCGCAGTCTTACTGTTTGAAAAGGACGGAGGCTGTTTGTGAAGACGGACGAATGTTGTGAACTGTATCAGAGGAGACGGAGGTTGTAGATGTTTGGTGGCGGTGAATTCCAAGAGGGAAGTGTGAGTTTCAAAGACAAAGTCAAAAACACAGAAAAATAAGAATAAGACCAGCATTGTTTCTACAGATATATGTCAGAGAGGAATTCCTTCACAAAATATTATCTTTTAGAAAACAGCACTAACAAGCCAACCATATATTCATCTAGATCTTTTGGACTCAATGCCTTTTCCTTCCAAACTGACCCCCTCAATCAGTCATGCTGTTTGGAAAGCAGGGATGGTTCTACACGGATGCTGGTTTGAAACTCTCATGGGGCAGAGATCGTAAATGTGTGAAAGCGTGAGAAATCTAAGAGTGAAGTGTGGATTTGATGGTCTGTAAGTCAGAAATACAGAAAAATGAGGTTTTTTAGCATTAAGTCCATTATTTTAGTTATCCGTCACATATGACTTTGGAGATTTTGCTTGTTAGAAAAATGCTATCTCCAAACGAGCTAACGTTAATCTGAAAACTGTTTTGGACCTGGTGGATTTTCGTTGCAAACTGACTACCTCTTTCCTTTCGAATTTTTGCTGTTAGGAAGACGGGGTTGCCGTGGAGACGACGAACATTGGAAACTAGTGGAACAGGGATCGAGAAGTCGTGAACTTCGCTTTGTAGTTATGAGAGGAAACTGAATTAAGGATGAAATGTACCAAGTCCCTAAAAAATATTTCTGAGATGAGTGTGTAGTTTGCTTTCCTTTACAACCATATTTTGTCCTCTATGGTCTCAATATTTGGCTTAAAAACAGTATAGCCGAAAAGACCAGTACTTTGAATTCTAGTACTGTTCAAGCAAAAGAAGCGTAATGCTAATTCATAATACATACCTACCGAAAAGTCCATGATAAAGAGGGACCACGGTAACCCACTTGGTAGAGTCGATTAGCAACTGGAGGGTTGCGAGTTCTAAACTCGATCCAACCAAAGACCTTCGTGTACGTGGTGCACTTTAATTCTGCTGTGCAGAGTGCAGTGCATCTCGGGTGTTGACCTCGTCATCTGATCTTGGCTTAAAATGACGAGGTTTTGTCTTAGGATCTTCTCTCTTCGGGATTGATCCCAGACCGTCTTCAGTAGCCCTTTGTATTGCTCGAGTGGGACACAAGTTCAACTACGTTCCCAAATCATTCATTAAGTTTGGTTGTATTTTAGGGCGTAAGATACATATTTCGCCAAGCTGAGCCAGACACAAGACAGACAACGTCAAGTAATGGACATGCGCACAAGGAAAGTTTTACTGACACTGAAGAGAGAAACACCCAGGGTAAGCTACATGATTCTAACTCGCTCCACCTACATTTCGTAAGTTTGGAGCAGTGTGCAAACCGTGGGATGCCGTGACTCAGTGGTGATGCCCACTGCCTTAGCAACCTGCGAGTTGTAGGCGACGCAGGCTTGATTCCATCCTGAGTGTATTTCTCTCTTCTGTATCAGTAAAACTTTCCTTGTATACGTGTGTGTTCATTTCTTGACGTTGTGTTTGACGCAAATTGGTCCAAATATGGTCCTTGGGTCATGAAACCCAACCAACTGTTCCTGCGGGAACAGACGGGCAGACGTCGTGGCGGGAGCAGTTCTCGTTGTAGACGCAGTAGATGCATAAAGTCGATTGATATAAAGGTTAAATAGGTGAATTTGAGAAAATTGTCCACTGAAATCGTACTTGATATCGTAAAACTGAAAATATATTCTAGGAAAATGCCTGTTCAGTATAATCCCTATGATCACTGGATCAAAGGGT
Organism: Meta bourneti; assembly: GCA_933210815.1. Classification (NCBI taxonomy): domain Eukaryota; kingdom Metazoa; phylum Arthropoda; class Arachnida; order Araneae; family Tetragnathidae; genus Meta; species Meta bourneti. The sequence goes on from OW119931.1 coordinate 16,698,534, forward strand.
TATCATCCTCTAGAAAGCAGGCCTAAAGTAGCATTTTTATGCACGAGAAAACAATTTTTCCTCTCCCGCTCGCCCCGCCCAGAAAACAAACAAAAACCGAATTTCCGGACCGCTTTCGCAACATCCTCCCCCTCCCGCATCTATTACATCCTCCTTTTGTTCCGGTCCACTCCAAACGTTTTATTCCACCGTATCCTATTCTCACTCCCTTTGCCATCCGAGGAAATAAATATAAACTACAGCCGCTTTAGAGTCGGCGTTTTAAAAGGGTCCCCTACCCCCCCCCCCCTCTATGTGCTTAGCAGATTTATCGACGTTTCGCTCAATCTTAGAGATAAGTCTCAACTGTCCGGCGGAAGAGCGCCTTCGAGGAAACTTTCTTTTGTGTTTTTCCGAGATGGATTTTTTGTTCGCCCGTCGCTTCGCTGTTGTGGACGTATGATGGATATGCGAGGTTTTTTGCTCCGTTGTGATGGACTGGCCATCGCCACGCGCGCTCTTTGGACGGGAGTGTTTACGGACGAGTTAGACTGCGTCGCTGTCCGGTGTTCGTTGTTTGATCGGGTGAAAGGCGAGTGTTTATCTGTGTGAACGGGAAGGTGTAGGATCGGGGTTGTCGTCGAGGATCGTTTAAGGGTGTGTGTGCTTTTGGGGTTGAGCTTGAACGATTCTGAAAGGTCAAAGTGTTACGCAAACTCAGTTATTTAATAGGGATGTGTTGGAACAAAAACCATAAGAGAAGTATGTTTCTAGTTGCAAAACTGTATTTTCGAACTAACTTTATGTATTCAAGCAGTGGTACTTCAGTATAGCGCTTTTAAATGTGTGTGATGAACCCGATTCCAAAAACACTTGCTGTATGCGTGGTAATTAAACCTTAATCTGAAATTGTTCGATTTAAAAGTTTTGACCATTGCTCGGTTGACATACTTTAATGGTATCAAAAATATACTGCTTGTCGCTAACGAGTTAGTAATGTTGTGAAGGAGGAGTGGGAGAGCTAATGTTTTTAAGAATCGATATCTGTTTCAAGTGTCATAGGTTGCAAATTATCATGTCCAGAGTCAAGATTTATGAATCCAGTTTCTATAAATTCACTGAGAATAGAACTTAACAAAATTTAATGAGGTGACCTTTAAAATTACAATACAATTCCGCTTCATTTCGCTTCGAAGATTATAAGCGTCATTACTCTTCCATTGTTACAGTTGAACTGATTGGCGCAAGAGCGCCATCTACCGTCATTACGGAACAACTGTATTACATACTAATTTATTCACATCTTTATCCTGCATTGTACTTAATAACTTCAATATTGTACCAAATTTTATATTGTGAAACATGGCATTTTGCTTCATAATTAGTGATGTTTTCTTTTCTAAGTATGCCCTCCGGGACACATCTCCTTTAGGTGTGTGGGGACTTCACGAACCCGAGGAACCTAAGCGATCTTTTCTGCTCCTCTCCCAGTATTCTTTCCGATGCCCCCTTTTCCCCTTTCATGTGTTTTACTCACCATTGTCTGTCTTGTGTTTGTCGCAGCTTGGCCCAATATGGCCCTTGCGCCCTAAAACCCAAAACCAACCATCTTTTTTAAGCATAGGAAAACTGGTCGTGGTGGGCAGTGAAAGGCAAGAACTTATAGTCTTGTAAGACACCAAGTTAATATTGGAATTAATTAAACTAATGTAAACTAAGTAGTATGAATAAAGTGCGTACCTTTTTCGCATTCTCTTAGAGCAAGGATTATAAAAAATACGTGAGTCTACAACTGTTAAGCAGTATCTCTTTTTTCCCCACAAGCGATTTCGGCCGCGGTAGCCTGGTTGGAAGAGTAATGTTAGCAACCGAAGGGTTGCGAGTTCGAAACTTGGTCCACCGAAAGACCGTCGGGTACACTGGGTCTGGTGCACTTGGAATCTGTCATGGCCTCAAATATCCTCACGTTAGCGTTCTGTGGAAGTTTGGAGGTGCCAGCTCAGGTGTTGACCTCGTCATCTGACCGTCGTTCAAAATGACGAGGATCTTTCCCTTCGGGATTGATTCCGGAACGTTGGCAATAGCCCGTTGTGTTCTGCCAATCGGACGTTAATTAACTACCTACATCCTGCATTATACTTAATAAGTTCAATATTAAACCTAATTTAGCACATTATTGTGCAAACGAATCACATTTTGCTTCATAGTTAGTGGTGTTTTCTTTTCTAAGTATAGGAATATTGGTCTTGGTTGGGCAGCGAAAGTCCAGAACTTTATAATCTTATGAGACACCAAGCTAGTCTTGGGACTGAGTGTTAACTAAGCAGTTCGAATGAAGTGTGTACCATTATCGCATTACCTCTTTTAGAGCAGGGAGTGGGGAACACACATGAGTCTACAACTGTTACTCCGTATCTCCCTTTTTCCCACAAACCTAGTGCTGTAAAAATATCATCCCCGATTCTACCCGCATACGTGCAATGAGCTCCGACGACGGTTAGTCACGATTCTTGTCCTTTGTTTCCTGTAAACATTTTTCCTCTGCGTGTCGCCCTCATTAAGGGACGCCGGTGGCTCCCCCTTGCGTCGACGATGCTTCCCGTGGAGTCACCGACTCCCCTTTTGTTGTCTCCCTGACTCATCGTGTTTCGCTTTCTCACTCGACTTTTTTAATCTCGCTCCTCCCATGTGTTAACGGAAGTTGTGACGATTTATCTGTTGGAGGCTTGGGGAATGTTTGGGGGTGGGCTAGTTGAGGAGTCACTCTTATGAGAAAGAAATGAACTGTGTATTTCAACGTGCGAATGCGAACTGTAGGTTTAGGGTGTTGTTTTTCGTGTGAATGGAAAAGCAGTGATTGAGGATTACCTTCTGTTTGTTTTGTTGGTATGGCTTTGTAAAATCTGGTTTTAATTTAGATTCGTTAGTGATTGGAACTTTCAGTTTTGTGGGGATTTTTGTTGTCTTCCATGTCAGGAAGGCTCGTGGTTTAATTCTCGTTTGTTGTCAATTTTACTCGTCTTCTGTTTCCTTCGGGATTGATACCGGACCGTCGCCAGTAACCGTTTCTCCAGTGCAAAGTCAATTAACTACCTACCTGTTTCTCCTTCACTTAATATGCGAGCACTAGTAACTTAATAGTTGTAGACAGCGCAGGTCTGATTCCTGTAACTTACCCTGGGTGTATTTCTCTTCTGTACCAGTAACACTGTATGTCCATTACTTGACGTGCCTTAAAACTGATCCATCTAACCTATTACTTTCTCTAAGTCCGCTATACGATCATTCATGAGCATCTTTAATCCTAGTGGTTTCGACGAGATATCTCGTCCATCAAGATAGTCCAATTTCGCTAATGACAATTCATCAAGATATAGCGAATTTTTTTGATGATGACGATATCAAGATTTGGTCTGTTTTCTTCCAATAACAAGATATCTCGTCGTCAAGATATTCCTAACTATTCGATGATGACGTGATCGAGATCTGGTCAATTTTCTTCTAATGACGAGATATTTCGTCCATCAAGATCTGGTCTGTTACGAATGCCGAGATGCCTCGTCGAGACAACCACCAGGTGTGTGAAGACATCCAACAAAAACCCCGGTAAGCGAAGTGCCCCGACCATCTTCGTACGGCTAACCAAAACAGACCGATTTCACCAACCCAAAATTACTCCAGATTAAACCGTCACCCCAACTAACCACTGCCGGAGGACGAGTCAACATCCTCCGACGTTTCTTGGCAGCATAAGTTTAAATTTCGCGATAAATTAACCCCGCGTTTCGGGCGCCGTAGATTAGGGTCTTAGGCCCCGTGCTGTTTATTTTGAGGGGCGCGAAATATAATTACGCGCCGGATTAGGACGAGATTATTGTTCCGGCCACGAGGATTTGTCCGGACCTTGAAATCCCCCGGACCGCGCGTGTCTTTCGGAACTGAAACGAAGCGCTGAGTGCGGCCATCCGGTCTAATTGGAACTCTTAGTAGCCGGATCGCTAACTAGGCCGCGGATCCGGATGGATAATTTGGAGCTGTGTGTGATGGGACGGTGCTCTCTCTCCCCCTCTTGTTGTGTGGAATGGTTCGGTCCTAGTATTTCTCGTTTGAGTTGCAGTGTTATTAGTAAGCCACTTACTTCATTTTGTCTGCAGTTGAAACTTTAACCATTCTAATGGTAATTCGATTATTTAAAGTTTTAAAAGTTTCAAACGTTCTGTACCGTTAAGATAATTTTTTTATTGGATTTAAAAATCTATACAAATGTAAGAAATGAGAAAAACTTCACATATTCACTATTTTCAAAAATAACAAAATATGAATTGCTTCATAATTTTTTTCAAGTGTTGGAAGCTCTTCGATGAGGTAATTGTAAATATTTAATGTTAAATAACTTTTATGCTTTTTTAGAGTGGCAACGTTTCGTTGAGGACATATCGTTTTCGTTTGGAGAAACAATTCAAAATTTGTCTTCGGCGAGCGATTGAAAATAGCCATCTTTACACCGTTATCTCTGTAAAAGTTGTTTTCCAGCACGGTTAGTGTGAGAGCAGAGAAGCTATAGAGCACTGAGATCTGTTTCGCTGTTTGTTTTCCAAGAAACATCCTTTCATTGCAGTGTGATTAAATATCTGCACTTGCTTTATTCACGAGTGCTGCGGACCGGATTGTGAAGAAAGCGGGTCATGTGTATCAGTTTGAAGGATTTTTAGGGAAAGATGGAACTGACAAACATAATCCCTTTTTTAGGAGAATTGTTTTTTGAACTTCAATGTGACGTTTTATAATTTTTATTAACAAGACTTGTGGAGATTGATCCTGTTTCAGAAATCCTCAAGATATTCCCAAACTCTCATTTCTTAAATTAGACCGCAGTTTACACTTATTTTGGTTCACAATTGAAATAGTTTGCTCAATCACAAATGTGCTACCACAGATGCTGATATTTTCCGGGCAGTCGTCTTTTAGTAGCCGATGTGAGGTTCTGTGTGAAGAGAAGATCGAGTAGCAACGAAGAGCGAAGCCGTGATAAGAATAGAAGCAGTGTCAGCTACCACTGGGCTTCAGACTGAAGTGATTTGCACCGTATTAGCAATTAAACTGTTCGCCGTAGACAATTATACCGAAATGCGTGCCGATTGTTGCGATCTCAATCTGGTATTTGTCGAGAAACGCAGGGAGGCTTGTGTTTGAAAGTGTGCGTGTTCGTAATCACGTCCGGGTCACCAATTTAGCTAGACGTGTGAAAGGCAGAACAAATTCGTCTACTAAAAAGTACTTCACGGTGATATTTGCTGTGATGGCTAATTTCACTACAATATATCGAAGACCTTCGTTGGCTGGGCCTTAGCCTTTATGTCGTGTATTCCTTATTTATCACTTGATGATATATGCAACATTGTTTTATTTTTCACGGAAAAGAGTGAAAAATAAAAGAAATCAGAATCTCTTCCAAATTATAATCTCCCAAATGCCCCCAAGACGAAATCGAGTTAAAAAACCATTCCGGGAAGTGGTACTAATCGCTCCATCTCCTTAAATATAAAGATTGATTAACCCCGGGAATACCCCGGCGTCTCCGGACAATTAATCGGCTGTTACCTCGCAATCGATAATTCCCGATGACTCCGTCGCGTGCACGCAAAAAAGACTCCTTTTCCGGGAAATCTATTAGCCGTCGTCGCCGGGAATCTTAAAAGTAAACCACTCAAAATCGAATCAGGAGGAAGAGCCGGACCACTTTCCGGGGGAAAAAACCTCCACGGGAAGCTGTACGTCACCGCACGACACGCTTCCATCAACGTGATTGGTGAGAAACGGCACGTTCTCCATCATTCTCGACCCCCTTCGGAGTCGTTAGGCGATTCCTGGTTTTTCCCCAATCGATGTCCTCTTTTCCTGGGTAATTGTCCATTTAGGGAAGAGTTTTGCATTGGGCAGCTTTCGGTGGTGTAGTACGTACTTGATTGTGGTTTCTGCCGATTCTGATCTTCGCATGTAGAAAGGATTCGATTCTGATGTTTGTTTATTCGATTCTGATGTTTGCTTGTGGAATGGATTCAATTCTGATGTTTGCATGTAGAAAGGATTCGATTCTGATGTTTGCATGTAGAAAGGATTCGATTCTGATGTTTGCTCGTGGAAAGGATTCGAATCTGATGTTTGCTTTCGAAGGGATTCGATTCTGTTTGCTTGTGGAAAGGATTCGATTCTGATGTTTCCTTGTGGAAAGGATTAGATTCTGATGTTTGCTTGTAGAAAGGATTCGATTCTGATGCTTTCTTGTAGAAAGGATTCGTATTGAAACTATGTAACCCTTATCTTTGGTAATGTATCACGCATAATCGCGATTGCTTATAAAAATCAACTCGCGAAATTTGAATATCACATCTAAACTAGGCCTCAGGAGCACATCTCCTTTAAGTGTGTTTGGGCTTCACTGACTCAAGGTACTCTAGTGATCTTTTCGTGTCCCATAGGGTTTAAGTACTGTAGTAATGCCTTTAGGGGTCGCTCTCCCGGGATACCTAAACGATCATTTTCTGCTTTCATCCCACTCTTCTGTACTCCAATCCCTCTTTTTTCCATTCACGACATTTTATACAAACGAGAAACAAAGCAAAACACAGCAGAAGTGGTAAAGCAATGATAAATAATAACCATCGTTATATAAAATAGCTATTATCGCTTGATGTTTTAGGAATGGCTACAAGACGCTTCTAGAAAGTTCTATGATGCCATTACTAAAAATACAAAATAAAATGTTTAAATTTTAATGAAAACATAAATAAGTCTTATCATTTTTGAACCTGTAACTATCTGTTTTTTTTTCGGCGTGATTTGGAAGTTTGTAGTGTCCGCTCAGGTGTTGACCTCGTCATCTGACCGTGGTTCAAAATAACAACGTAATGCCCTCGGATCATTCCCTTCGGGGTCGATCCCAGACCTTCGCCAATATCCTGCTATGTTGCTCCAATGCCGCGTTTATTCAATTACCAACCTTTCTGGTTTTATTTCAGTACTTCATCGTCTGCACGTGGAAATAAAATATACTAAGTTACTTTATATTAGTTTACTTGAATGTGATGTGATTTTTGATTTATGTTATTGTTGAAGGAAAAGGAAAATATATTCTGAAACATCCATTCCCATGTATTTTGCTAACTTCGTGTCTCAGGATCCTTTAAATATTGTTTTTTCAAGTTCCGTAAAATTTTTATTTCTCGGTTCTTCAGAAACACCATACAATCGAGCGCCGCTCAAATAAATCCGAGGCATTACAGCACACCCTCTTCCAGAAAACGCGTCTTGATTCCTCACCAAATCGATTTCAGAAACTCGGACAGTTTCGAAAGGGAGAGAAGATTGCTGATAACCCAACTCAGACAATATCCACAAAACTGTTGACACGACGTGGTATAATTTAAGTCTCACAGATTGAAAGCAAACACCGACGGAATCATTGTTATCGTCCTTTCTTGGATGAAAATGATTATTTTTCTCCCCCCATCCGTCTTTTTCTTCTTCCGTGTTCAAATTTTACGGTTTTATGGAAACATACTGGCAGATTTTTCCGGAGAGGAGCTCAACCTAATAAATCCGATGGCTCTTCAGAGGCAGATTGGGAATTGTGAGCGCGGATGTGTCCCGCCGTATTGATTGGTTATGTGTTTAGGCTTCGCCAGATTGTGTCTGGAGAGAATATTTCGGGATGAGGGCTGTAGGAATGTAGATCAGAGTCTTGATGGATTCTTTCGGAAGTGGTGTATTAGGCGGAAGTCAAATATTATCGCGCTTTTTCAATCAGGGGTTTCGTTTTTCGAGGATGTGGTTTTTATCTTTTCACTCAGGATGGAACGCTATTAAATTCAGGTAAAAGTTTCTGATTACTGAGGGGGAAAATTCTGAGAGAAGGGGCGAATTAGATTTGTCTGGGTTCTTTTATGTCCCGCTTTGGGTATTTATTTTTCTATGGGGCCACACCCCTGCTTTCTCAGCTCGTCAATCCGTGAAGATTGTCAAGCAATCTTCATTGTTTCGCCTCCGAGCCATGCTCGCTTGGTTCGCTCGCAATGAGCCCAGCATCAAGTAGTTAAACATTTTGTTGGAAAAATTGTTAATAAGTGTAGTAAGAAATATGGCTTACACAAATATGATTTCAAGATACTCAGCGTTTATCCAGGAAACACGATAGCCAGGAAAAACCTATGGTTTCAAAGTCATTACACATTTTTTTTCCTTTATGTATTGCAAATATCGTTTTAATAGGTTTCGTATTTTGCTGTCTCCCGCTCATCAACCCTTGTAGATAGCCAGACAATCTACCTTGGTTCGCCACTTGAACCATGCTCGTTTTGTTGCCTCCCAATGAGCCTAGAATCAAAACAGTTAACAAACATTTTGTTGTATAAAAATTGTTAATAAATGTAAAAAGAAATGTATCTGCATTGCACACTTAGGATTTCACAATACTCAGCTCTAAGATACCGAGGAAACACGATGGCCAGGAAAACCTATGGTTTCAAAAGTCATTACAAAGTTTTATTCCTTTATGTATAGCAGATATCGTTTAAATAACGTTTCAAATTTTCCGATAAGCTCAATCACATCTATTCAAACTGTATTGCCCAGTTAAATTAACTTCTTTCTATTTGCTCTACTGCTCACAGCTTTCTTCTAAGAATTCATTCGGTATTTTATTATGCTTTCTTTCTCGTGAGGACGGATTTGGCAGTACAACTTGCATTCATTTTTAGAATATGAATTTTAAACTAAAATAAATGTCGGAAATAGTAAAAATTTGGGCAACATTAGAATTTTCTACAACACAAACTCAAAATATCATAATCCGTATTTATAGCCGTGCTCTCCGCCTTCGTCTGTTCACTGTGTATTGCTTGGTGAAGATGGCCAAATACGGCCTTTGCGACATAAAATCTCACCAAACAGCCACTTTTGTCTACCATAAACCGCAGAAACTGAACTTACTAGTTGGAAGACATGGACTAAATTTTTGAACTATTAATCAGGTCTCTTAAGAATCAAAAGATTTCCTTTTCTTCCTAAATGTGGCCTTCGTGGCTCAGTGGTATACCAACAGTGCTAGCGAGTTGTAGGCGACGCAGGTTTGAATCCCTCTCTGGGTGTATTTCTCTCTTCTGCGTCAGAAAAATTCCTTGTGGTTGTATGTCCATTGATTGGTATTGTATGTCTTGTGTCTGGCGCAGCAAGTCCAAACATGACCCTTGCGTCATAAAAATCCAATCAACCTTTCCTTCCTAATCTAACGGAAGACTCACTAGGTTTGCCCACTGCGCTAGCAACCTGCAAGTTGAAAGCTGCGCAGTTTAATTCATGTGACCTGTGTCTGTAAAAATTCCCTTGAGGGCTTATGTCCTTTACGTGACGTCGTCTGTTTTGGGTTTGGCACAGCTTTTCCAAAAAAATGACCCTCTAAAATCCAACCAACCTAAAACTGTTTATAACTCATCAGCTAAACCGACTGCTTTCCTAACAAACAATTTTCCAGCAGCCCATGTCTCTAGTCTGCAAATGAATCCGTGCCTGGTCTTGCACCATTTTCGCCCACCCGCGGAGCCATATTAATATTTGGCCCCAGTTAAGTGACAGTTTGAAATTGCTCTTCCCCCAAAGTGAAGCTGCAAACACACCTGTGGACTTGGCTGTCGAGGCAACGCGCCTCACTTGACAATGATTTTCATATCCACTGTTTACAGCCCTGGCTCAGACTGCGAGAACTCCCCTCGTCGTGTCAATTGCACTCCCGTCCGTTCTGGCTAGGGTAATATTAATTAGATAGTTCGGGCTTCCTAATGGTGTGGGGTAAAAACCAAAACGGGAGTTTTCGAGAGGGTCGGGTTTCTTGGATTAATTCTCGCCTTGCGATCGTCCCTAGTTTCTGTGGTATCCGATTGAATGCTATGATATCCAGGGTGCTTCTCTGGTACTCCGAAGGGAATGGCTGCAGCCCGGTTGGAAGAATAGCGGATTAGCAAGCGGAGGATTGCGAAGTCGAGTGAAACAAAGACCGTCGTGTACGCGGGGGCTGATGTACGTTGAATCTGTCGTGGCCTCAAGTGTTCTCACGTTGGTGTGGCGTGGATGGTTGGAGAGTGGGGTGCCAGCTCAGGTGTTGACCTCGTCATCTGACCGCGGTTCGAAATAACGAAGTGTCCTCCGATGTTCCCCTTTCGGAAACTGCGCCAAATAACGTTTAGTAAATGGATATACACAGAAGAAAAGATTTAGTGACACATTCAGGAATTGATCCTGAACCGTCGAAAATAACCCGTTGTGATGCTCCAGTGCGACATAAATTCAATTACACACCTGCCTTTATTGACTTTCAGGGATACATATATTTTAGATGTGCACGTACCCGAGGTATTTTAGTGATCTTTTCTTTTCCTATAGGTTTTACTGTCTTTTGTAAACACGGGGATCGTGCTCTCGGGATACTCAAGCGATTTTCTTCTGCTTTCATCCCACTACTGTTCCCGATCCCTCTTTCCCCCTGAACATTACAAAGTATCCTCGGATCCTAGCCTTCGGTATTGATCCCGTACCGTCACCAATAACCCGTTGTGTTGTTCGAGTGCGACGCAAATTCAACTACGAACCCTCTTTTAGCTTTCACATTTTTTACTTGACGTTGTCTTGCTTTTGGCGCAGCTTTCCCAAATATGACTGACCCTTGCTTCGGAAATCGCCAAAACATCCAAGCAAGCTACCTTCATTGACTCAGATGTTAGAATTACATCCAAGGAGGAGGGCCACTGTAGCCCGATTGGAAGGGTAAAGAACTAGAAACCTGAGGGTTTCGAGATCGAATCCAACCAAAGACCGTCGTGTACAAAGGGGACGTTAAATCTGTCGTGGCCTCAAATGTCCTCACGTTGATGTGAAAGTTTGGAGAGCGGTGGCAGCTCAGGTGTGACCTCGTCATCTGACCGTGGTTCAAAATTACGTGGTGTTGTCCTCGGATATTTCCTTTCGGGGATTGATCCCGGACCGTCGCCAATAGCCTCTTGTGCGACGTTAATTGAATGCCTACCTTACATCCAAGGAGGAATTGAACCTGCGAAAGTTCAGCTCGCGGGTTGCTATGGAAACGGGCGATCCCACTGAGGCACATCGACCCTCTTTTCCACCTTTTTGTTGGCTCGAGTTGCTCTGCCGCCTATCTCTGGCACAACAGAGTTGTACGGCTCTAATTATTGTCTCACTTAGTTTCATTGTTAAAAACTCTGAATCCAATCAGAATCTAGAAAAATTGCTATTCTAATAAGTTTATTTAATTGCGGAATCCCGAGAGTTCATGGTTGACAATGTGCGGTTCAATTGCAGTAAGAGATCTTCCAAGCGGAAGACTCATTCCTCTAATAGCGTCTCTTTTACGCGGAGATTCATTTTTCAATTCCTAGTTTAATTATGAAGGATAGACACACCAAATATAACCCTCAGAGAGAGGGCTTCATGCAATTAATAATTAACGGTGGAAGAGAAAAAACACCATCGATTTCGACACTAGAAGGGCACTCGCAAAAAAAAACCTCTTCGAATAGAAATATGAAAAAAACTCCCCGTGTTCCTCGAACTGCAGTAATGAGATTTCTTCCATCAAACTTAAGACAACACCGGCGAAAAATCCCGAAAATTGATAGAAAAAACCTCCTCGATATTGAGAAAGAAAATTGCTAATTGCCGAAAATGGAAATGGGGTGCAGGTCCTGGGAACTAAAATAAGCAGCAATAACTCTATCAGGCCCTTTCCCCCACCCCCATTCCCTCGCAGACGATTTTTTCCCCCTTTCGTCATCTCGTTGAAGGGTGGCGGCGAGAGGAAAAAATTATGCAAATGTGGCTAATTTAATTTGGGGAAATTATACGAATATGGGGTGTGTGCTTTGTGCGTGTGATCGCTCGTGTGTGCTTTTGCGATTGTTATTAAACGATCGATCGCAAGCGACAATGCGTGCGCGGCACGTCGTTGCCAGCGGAATAGTAATAAGCGGCGGAGTCGATTTGGAGGCTCCGTTTCCAATTAGTTTCGAGATCTAAATGAGTCGATCTGGTGGGTGCTGTGTTGCGTTTTTTCGTTGCGGAGTTCCGTTTTGGTTGCTGTGCGGCGACCTCCTTTTTTGTGGTTTCGTAGATTGGTGTGCGTTTTTATGTGGAAATCTCTTAAACTGTCGGCCCTCAGAGGCTCGTCTTTAGGTGTGCACGGGCTTCATAGATACGACGTACGTGATATTTCTTTTCCCATGGGGTTTTCTGTCTTTAGTAAACACGGGTGTTGCATACCCAATACCCCGTTTGGAAGAGTAACAGATTAGCAACCGAAGACTTGTGAGTTCGAATCCAACCTAAGACCGTCGTGTACAAAGGGAGATGGTGCATGTTAAATCTGTCGTGACCTCAAATGTCCTCACGTTGAGTGGTGTGGAAGTTTGGAGAGTGGGGTGCCAGCTCAGGTGTGACCTTGTCATCTGATCGTGGTCCAAAATTTTGTGGTCTTGTCCTGGAATCTTTCCCTTCGGGTTTAATACTGGCCCGTCGACAGTAGCCCATTGTGTTGCTCTAGGGCGACGTTAATCAAATACCTACCTACCTCGAGATACCCAAGCGAGCTTTATCTCCTCTTTCACACACACGTGATTATTTTCTATTCCTCAATCCATTTTTTACTTGAGGTTGTTTGTCCTGTGTTTAGCGCAGCTTTGCCAAGCATGGCCCTTTTACTATAAAAACCCAAAATCAAGTTCTCTAAGTTTTGGTTGTGATAGGATGCTGTGGCTCATTGGGTTTGCCTACTTCGCTAGCAACCTGCGAGTTGTAGGCGGTAGAGGTTCGATTCCTCCCTGGATGTATTTCTCTTCTGTGTCGGGTTAACTTCCTTGGTGTGTTTATTACAGTTACTTGACGTCTTCTGTCCCTTATGCAACTGCAATGATCACACGTCAAACTCAAATCGTTAAGTTGGTTAAGTTTTCATGGCGAAAGGGCTATATTTAGCCAAGTTGCGCCAAACACGTGACAGAAAATGTCAAGTAATGGACATATCTTCTCACGATTTCCGGAAGAGCACAAAAGACGATGCCTTTTCTTGATCCTGGAAACCCATTAACAGAACCCAGCGTTTTGGTTGTTTTTATGCAGTCAGTAATTCATTGCAATCAAAAATTAATATTTGTGTGAACAATATGTTATTAACTTTTAACATATAACTTATTAGTATAATTGAATCTAATCATCCGAATAATGTACTTTATTATCATTTGAAATACTTAAATTTAGTTTCGGACAAAGGACTTCATCAGCATCATTTGTGCCAGATCCCCAAAGTCGGGGCGCTATGACTCAGAGCGTTTACTCACTACTATGTATTTTAAGAAATGTTTTCAGCTCAATTACTTGATAACCAATCGGCCAAATTACAACAATCAAAAGTTTAACGCAAACCCTCGATGTTTCTTCGTCAATTTAGTAGCATTTAGTAGTCGCATGGATTTAAGCTAAATATCACTTAAAAAAAATTTCTGGTATTGTCGATAAAACCAAGAGTTTTATCCTTTTATTCAAGAGTTTAAGAAAAATCAAAGGATTTAGGGACCAATGGCGTAAAGCATGAAACACTTATCTGAAACATCGCTATTTCTGCCTTGTATACCGAGATCACCTTGGCGCATGGGGTTTGCCCACTGTTCCACCAGCCTACGGGCAACAAGCGGTGCGGATTTGATTCCTTTAATTGTCCTGGATGTATTTCTCTGTTCTATGTCAGTAAAAATCTCTATATGCATCAAGTAATTGACGTCAATTGATACGTTTAAGTAACTGACACGTGAAGTAATCGACGGAAAAAAGCATTGCTTGCCTAATCTGGTATCATAAAAAATCAGCCAACCAATTCAAAAAGTCTTCGGCTATGTATGAAGTTTAAACTATCAGGCGTTTATTACTCTTTAGGTACCGTTTAATTCCCCAAGTGGTTTCGACGAGATATCTCGTCCATCAAGATCTGAACGATATTGCTAATGCATCAAAATTACTTTTATGGTGACGAGATCAAGATATCTGATTAGTTTTCATCTAAAGACAAGATAATCTCGTCCATCAAGAGTTGGTCAGTTTTCCTAATTACGAGATACCTCGGGGGCACATCTTTAGGGCTTCACGAACCGAAGTACCCTAGTGATCCTGTCCTATGGGGTTTATTTACTACCTCTGGTTAACATGGGGAATCGCGACCCCAGGATGCCAAAGCGATCTTTCTCTCTATATTTTCTTCTCTCCATCCTTTCTTTTCACAATTAATTGATATTGTTTGTTTGGCGCAGCTTGGACAAATATGGTCCTTGAGCCATAAAACCCAAAACCAACCGACCAACCTCGTCGAGACAACCGCCAGGAGGGTTAGTAAACAGCCGTTATAATGCCCCGCTTAATTCCATTACGTCCTTTAAACTATCTGATGCAGTATAAACTAGTACTCGCTCTTGTCATTCCGAAGACAAACTCTTCTCTAAATATTTTCTTAACGTCCATAACCACGTTTAACGGCCTCGGCAGTTTCTTCTGCGAGGGGGATGGTGCACCACGTGTCGCGAATGTGTTTTCCCGGGCAATGCGGACTTAAAAGCCGCCCGCTCGCTGAATGCCAATTTCCCTTGTGCCCTTGTTTTCGTGGGGCCTGAAATACCCCAGGGGGCGGGCTGATCGGGCGTCGCATTCGAAAGATCTCATCTGCATGCCGTGGGAGATGCGGCACGGCGGTTGCCGCTGCAATTATCATAATCAGGTTTCCGCTTTGGTTTTGTTCGTTCTGATTCTTGGTTTCGGAATGGCGGTGTGTGGTGTTGGGAAGTGGTTTTCTGAGGGTGGTGGATATGGGTATGGCATGAGCTTTGTCCTTCCCTCATAGGCTTGACTTTGAGCTCTATGGTTTGCTTTTCCAAGCCTTGTTTTTGCGTTTTGTTCTTCCTGATTCTTGGTTTCCGAGTGGCGACGTGTGGTTTGATGGAGATGTGGTGGTTCTGAGGGTGGCAGGATATGGGTATTTTAATTTGGGCGATTCCACTTTGATTTCGAGCTCCTCTCTTTGGTTTGGTTCTCCCCGCCTTTGGGTTTTTTTTTTGTTCGTTTGATTTTTGGTTTCTTTATGGATGTTGTGTGGTTTGACTCGTATGTTGGGAAGTGGTTGTGGTTTTGTGGGTTGCAGGATATGGGAATAGTGAAGATGTTTACTTCAAGCAGTTGCACTTTTACTCTAAATCCCCTCTTTGGTTTGGTTTTCCCTCTTGATTTTAACTTTTGTTTGTTCGTCCTGATTTTTAGTTTCATAATGGGTGTACATGGTTTGACGTGGATGTTGGGAAGTGGTGGTTGTTCTGCAGGTGGCAGCATATGAGAATAGTCGAGACGTGTACTTCAGGCAGTTGCACTTTGACTTTGAATTCCTCTTTGGTTTGTTTTTTCCAAAGCCTTGGTTTTCAGTTTAGTTCATCCGGATTTTTGGTTAGGTTGGTTGAATTTTAACGGCGCAAGGCTACAAGAGTGGATCTAAAAGCGTCTCACTAAGTTTGGGCCAAGTATCTGGTAGTGCATTATTTATTAGTCATTATTAATTATTTGGATTTAAAGTATTTCTACCTAAATCCAAAAAGAAGTAGAGCATCGACTATGGCTCCCATATCGCTGTCAAGTCTGTACTACCACCGTTACATCCAAGCCTAATCTACTGATTCCTGACTTGGATGGCATTTCAGATGTGGAATTTGGAACTGTGACGGCATCAAATTAAATTTGTTTCAAGTAAAACTATATTTCGCTTACTCATTGATCCTTAGGCGACGAAGTTGAATAAATAATTCACCGTCAACACGTTAACATTGAGTTTCGACAACAAAAATCCCCTTCCGAATAAGTCCTCCTCAGCGTGATTCTACGAAATAACTGCGAAGTGAAGCACTTCCCCCGTCAAAGTAAGATCCAATTCCACCAAAGGCGAAATGCAGAAAAACGGGAGCGCTCAGCGTTCAATTTCGCGAGGCATAATCCGGGCAAAAGCATGCAATCACCTCCTCAGAAAGTCTGGAAAAATCTTAATAAACGGGAAAGAATATGCCGATAAGCAGAGAGCAACAACTCTGGCACCGATGTTGTTGGGGAGCAGAAAACGGGATAAAAAATAGTACCGGCAGTGTTTGTCATTGCGAAAGAATCCCATGTCCAATATATCGACTCGGGAAGATCTCCAGTGTTTGCTTTTGCCTGGAAATCAATTTTCGGTCCTTAATCCCCATTCCTGGACTTTTTTTCCCTCGTTCCTTTTCAGTGATGAAGTGCGCCGTCGGAAGAAAAACATCTTCATAAGAGAGCGTCAAGGAATTTTGTCGCAATTAAGACGCAGCCGTGTGCCCTTTTTTTGTCGTCGCCTTGTTTGCAGGTGTGGCTTTTTTCGGTTTTCGCTGAAGGGACTTTGAAGTGAAACTTCTTTTTTCCTTCTTAATAAATGTTTCAGACATTTTGAAGGTACTTTAGCTAAAATATCTTTATACGTGGTTCTGATATTAATGTCAGGGACCGCTATGGAAGAGTTTAAGGGAGATCAAAGGGGAGGTTAGAGCCTCCATTGGTGTAAAGCTTGAATCGTCACCATTGCTGTCTGGTTTAACCAGGTTGGAGTAGTTCGTAATTTTCCTCCTAATGATGTTTTGAAGGTTCTTAAGCTGAAATATAATTTAGATGGT
Source organism: Meta bourneti (assembly GCA_933210815.1). Taxonomy (NCBI): domain Eukaryota; kingdom Metazoa; phylum Arthropoda; class Arachnida; order Araneae; family Tetragnathidae; genus Meta; species Meta bourneti. Next base: position 16,715,285 of record OW119931.1, read on the forward strand.
TCTGATACGTCAGGAACTATGCAAGAACTTAAGGAATATCAAAAGAGAGGTTAGAGACCAATGTTGTAAAGCTGGAAACATTACCATTTCTGTCTGGTTTAACCAGGATTCACCATTTTCCTTCTAATGACTTCGGAAATCAACTAGTCCGCGTTTTGAAGGTACTTTAGATAGATGGATTTAAGCTAAACAATCTCTTAAAAATGGTTCCGGTATTGTCGGAAATCCAAGTTTTATATTTTTATTCAAGGGTTTAAGAAAGGAGAGGTTAAAGACCAATAGCGTTAAGCTTGAAACATCATCATTTCTGTCTGGTTTAACCAGGTTGGAGTAGTTTATGATTTTCCTTCTAATGCCCGTTCTGAAGACAGCTAGTTTCCGTTTTGAAGGTACTTTAAATAGATGGATTTAAGCTAAATATCGCTTTAAAAATAGCTCCGGTATTGTCGGATATCTAAGAGTTTTATCCATTTATTCAAGAGTTTAAGGGATATTAAAAGAAAGGTTCGAGACCCAATGGTGTATAGCTTGAAACACTTTGTGGAAGCATTACCATCTTTGGGGTTTCCAATCGCACCCATATGACATGTGTTTTTACAAAGTCTTGAAAGTTGTCCCTATCAAAGCCATGGTTAAGATTGTGAATATAAGTGGTGATATAGGACAAACGTGAAACTCTTTTAAAATGTGTGTAGCGTGAAAGTGATCGAAAAGGTGGCATAAGTATCCAACAATGAAGCAGTATGGGCATGTTCGTGGATGTTGTTGGTTTCATATTGCTATGCAGAATAAGAATTTCAATGTGATTAAACAATGAAAATGTGTTACTGTCTACTGTTATTGTTTGCTCTCGTATAGCGTTAATAGTTTTATTAATTATAAAAAGAAACTTAAAGAAATGCAATCGTCACATTCTACTACTATGCGTTTTTACTATTTCTTTTAACCCTACTTTCTTTTGTTTTATAATTTCTATTACTATATTGTTTATTAATATATCATTGTTGCTTATCAAACTAAACTATTTCCAACTATACTTTCCAAGAAGGAATTACTTATTTTTAATGGAATATAAAATGATTATGTGTAATTTTTTAGTACTTTTGAATAGCAATTGTATGAGAGGAACGTTTAAAACTGAAAAAACGATTATCGCCAATAATATGATGTAATTTATTCAAAAACAGAATAATCCCTTAAAATGTCGTGAAAATACTTAATCAGAAATCTGTAATGGTGAGAAAACAAATTTAATTTGTAAATGCAATTTCATTTACTTTCCATAAGAAAAATTACTGGTGATTAAACCTCAAATAAACATTGATGATGTACGAGAATTCATTTACTAGTCTACATTTCGATTAGAGTTATGAGCTCTTGTCATTTTTGCGCTCGATTTATTTCTGATATACACAAATTACATTTTAAATCGTTTTACGACCAACATATACAAAATTAAAATCACCCAACAACGCATTAACCAACTCCCACATCCATTTTAAAACCGGAGAGAAAAACCTCTCAAACCAGATAACACGAAACCTCGTTAAAACAAACGCTCGGTGACAAAAATTTCCCAGCACCAAAAAAAATAATAAAAAGTCATAATTCCCCGAAAATATCGAGTTAAGGAAAAAACGAGTCAAAATAATATTAGTTTCCATTGCGGTTTTGATTAAAGGAGGGGGTGTTCGGAAGGGGGAGGTCGAAGAACAAAAGAACATCGTTTAATGAATGAGCGCTTCCGTTTGTGTGGAAAACAATTTGAAACATGTGTCGCCAGAAGCCATTAAATCGGATCATTTCGACGCGCGGCAGCATTGACACGGGCAGAGATGAGTGATTTTTGAGCGGAAATTAAATACGCGCCCCCTGGGGGGAGTCTGGGGAAGTAGGAGGGGGCGGCAATTATTCTGGAGATATATAGCTGAGAGTTCTTTAACGTGGATCGTCATTTGTGGGGTCTGATAGACGGTCCTGTTTAATGGAACTTCTTTTTGGTAGAGGTGGAGGAGGATATGTCGGGACGGTTTTGTGGCGATCGTCGAAATTTGGTTTTGTTTGACTACTTGAGAGTTTTGTCAAAGAGGTGACAGTCGTTTTTTTTATATTAATGGGGCTTTTTTATGGGTTGTTTGAATTGCAGTCATTGAAATGTGACCCATATGTGTGTGTATTCATGGATGTGAATGTCAAATTTTCATTGAATGGATGATGGAATGGCATAAAAAGAGCACCAAAATACCGTTGGGTTTGTGGCGAAATGCCTTGAATGAGTGACGAAGTACCACTGAATGAGTGACGGAAGTACCACTGAATGAGTGACGGAAGTACCACTGAATGAGTGACGGAAGTACCACTGAATGAGTGACGAAAGTACCGTTTTATGAGTGACGGAAGTACCGTTTTATGAGTGACGGAAGTACCGTTGTTTGAGTGACGAAGTACCACTGAATGAGTGACGAAGTACCACTGAATGAGTGACGGAAGTACCACTGAATGAGTGACGGAAGAACCGTTGAATGAGTGACGAAAGAACCGTTGAATGAGTGACGGAAGTACCGTTTTATGAGTGACGGAAGTACCGTTTTATGAGTGACGGAAGTACCGTTTTATGAGTGATGGAAGTACCACTGAATGAGTGACGAAGTACCACTGAATGAGTGACGAAAGTACCGTTTTATGAGTGACGGAAGTACCGTTGTTTGAGTGACGAAGTACCACTGAATGAGTGACGAAGTACCACTGAATGAGTGACGAAATGCCATAGAAAGATTGACGAAATTCCATAGAATGAGTGACGAAATGCCGTAGAATGAGCGATGAAACACCATTGAGTGAGTGACAAGACCGCCTAAATATCATAGAAAGAATGAAGAATCGAAAACTTTTTAGCAACGAATCTTTCAATGTAAAATAAATATTATAGGATTGATGAAAAACTGGAATGTGTAAGAATGACAAAATACCGCAAAATAAACGACGAACTTCGAAGAATGTATGTCGAAAGTCGAAATGCCAAGTTGTGAGTGGTGAAATACCATCTTAAATGGTTGACGAATTAGAATTAATGACGGAAAACAAGAATGAGTGACGAAATACCATCTTGAACGAGTTACGAAAAACCATCGTGAATGAATGACGAAAAACCATCGTGAATGAATGACGAAAAACCATCGTGAATGATTGACGGAAAAGCATTGTGAATGAATAATGAAAACCATCGTGAATGACTGACGAAACACCATATTAAATATATATCTTGAATACCAGAGAATGAATGACGAAATTGATATTGAGTGATGGGATGGCATGGACTGAATTCAGAAATATCACGTGATGAGCATCCATATAACGAATGAAGTATTCTTTACAAGAATAGTGCTACAGAAAGGGGTTGCGTAGGTTGGAGTTTTATGGCGCAAGGGCCATATATGGCCATGGTGCTCCAGACACAAGACTTAAAATATCAAGTAATAGAAATACATAGACAAGGAAAGTTTTACTGACACAGAACAGCGAAATACACCCAGAGAGGAATCGCCACGATCACTGAGCCACGACGGCAACGGTAACAAATGAAGTATTCTTTACCGCAACTATTCTTATGTATGCAATGCGAAACCTAAATAATAAAGACTTATAACACAGACATCTAATGGAAGAACAACTATCCACGAACTCAAGCGATGAAGGTGCTATATGAGTATTAAACTCATTTCAGGCCTTATTGGAAAAGGAACTCGAGAATCCCCACTGGTGCACTACCACCCCTCAGCATTCAAGACATCTTTTATGATGCCACCACACAACCCAATTCGTGCTCTGCCATCATTCCAGAGTCCCTTCTGCACGATTCCGTCTGTCGTCGGCAGGGTCTCCGATTTCAGAACACAAAATCGTCGATAAGGCCTCCTACCCTCGTTAGAACACCTCACCGCCTTCTTTCCTTCGATCGATCCCCCTGTCCTAATAACGTCATTACAAGGGTCGGACAAGGGCCCCCTCCGTATGGCAAATCGATGTTAAATTGCGGCCCAGGCTCCTTTTTGCTAATTTGCCTTTTTTCTCCTCTTCGTTGTGGTGGCCCTAATTTCGTAATTTTCCGGCACCTTTTGCTCCGGGATGTACTTTGGTGGGTCGTAATGACACCCGAGGGGTCTACTTAAGGTTCTTTTTTCCCTCCGCTACACCCCTTTTGGTCTCGAAGATTGAGGTGAAAGGGTCGACAGTGTGTGCCTGGTTGTTGAAGTGCGTTCACGTCTCTCGGGAACACTGTCTCTTTCTTTCCTGTTTTGTAATTGTAGTTCTCCGTTTTTGATAGCGGCGTGTTATACTCCTTTAAGCGTGACGACACGATTTTGATGCTTCTTAAAATCGCTTATGATTTTTCGGTACGAAAGTTAACTAGTGTTGAACCTATTCCTTCGATTCCAAGTTAGAATCAACTTGCTTTTTATATTTTCAACCCTCTTGAAGGTAGCTCTAGGTGTAGTCGGAACACGCAAGTTCCACGACCTCAACAAGGTGGACAGTCTTCATTTTAAGTTATCAAATAAAAAGAAATGACTAAAAGTATCGATATTTTTGGAACTATCACGTTTTTAGTAGGTCGAAGGCAAACTGTTTAGTATTATATATTTAAGTTGCTGCCTATCATCATTGTCGGCCACCAACATTCAACGAACTAACAAAGAGTAATAGATTAATTTGTTGGGTTCTCTATTTCGATCAGAGGAAGATAATCCTGGAGAGATTTCGTTGGAAGTCTAGAATGATTATTGAAGAAATTAAATGTACAAGCTTATGTGTGAAAACGTATAGTATATATATCTAGGGAAGACATTTTATTACCTGTGGAAGTTTATCAAAAAACTACAATAAAAAAACTACGTTAGTTTTATAATTTTGATATAGGATTTTAAAATTCTATTTTCTTAATTGATAGCTGACTTTTAGTATTTTCAAGCTGATAAAGATCGGAATATGATAAAATCTTTGATATTTAAACGTGTCTTTTAAATTTATTTCCAAATCTTAACAGTTTAGAAAATCACAGCTTTTGAATTGGGTCACTTAACTGAAAATCTCTTGATGATTTTCTTTACAATATTCTGGGACACTCCCTGAACAGTACCGATACAACTTAACAGCGACCAGTATCACTTTAAGGCCTAATTAACTGCTGCCATCAACTCCATCAAATGTACCATCAACGTTCTTAATTTCTTTAAATCCCTCTAAAAGTTTTAAGATGTTGAAGAAAAATATCTAAACAGGTGACTCCAGATCGTCGTTTCACCATCATTAATCTTCTACAACACTTTCTACATTTTTATACACAACCTCGGATGTTTAAGTTCGTGTACGTGTTCCTGATTTTTTCGCCATGCATACATAAGGCCTGTCCAATTTGATCCCTTCCGACGGAGTATCAAACTGGGAAAGAGGAGAAAAATACCTTCTAATCCCCATCTTCTTACAAGAAAATAAATCGCCCGTCTTCAGAAACCAGAACCGAAGCATGCCGGAGTCCACCAGCGCGTGAAAGCGTCCGGCAATCGCTTATTTAAAAACCATTTTCCGGTGCATCGATTCATTTAATCCGGCCCTGAGCCAGATTGGCGAGCTGCTGGCTGCACCCCTCGGCGCCAAATGAGCCGAGGCAAAGCTCGTTAGTTTCGAGAAATAAAAAGTTCCGCTCATCCACTCCACAAACCACAACACGGAAAAGGTAAGAGTTGGGAAGTTTTTTGGCGACTGTGTTTCCAAGATTTGTTTAGTTTGGCGATTTTTTTTGTGTCCCTCTTTCTCTCTTTCCCTGGTGATGTGTATCCCCTCTTTCATCTGGAGTAATTACTTCGGATGAATGTCCCGGGGACCGTTGCTTGGACTTTTAATTGCGGCACTAGGTGGAGGATTCGCTAATGACAGAACCTCTCTGGGAGAGTGAACTTTGTGTTCTCGAGGAGTAATTAGTTATGAATATTTACCTTGTGTGGGAAGAAAGCGTGACGCTTGAGTATTGAGGCAGAAAAGTCTAACAATCAGCACAATGTAAGTACAAAAACAGTTCCACTGGTCTGTTACCAACATGGATTTGTATTCTGGAGACCTAATGCAAAAAACTTACTTCAAGGAAACCGATTTAATACCTGTTTCGATATGCGAGCGGTGGCCAGGCAGGTTCGATTCCTGTGACTTACCAATAGCCCGTTGTGTTGTTCCAGTGCGACGTTAATTAAATACCATTACCATCCTATAATTTGCCCTGGGTGTATTTTTATCTTCTGTATCAGTAAAACATATCTTACGTGTGTATGTCCATTTATTTGACTTCGCCCGTCTAACGTTTAGCATCGCTTGGCCAAATACGGGTCCTTACGCCATAAAACATAATCAACCAACCAGTTTGGATTCTGAGTGGTCCGAAACAGTAGATCGTGGAAAGCAGGAAGGTGAAAATCGTCTTCATTCGTGAGTGGTTGAGGAATTTCCTATTGTATCGAATGAGAATTGTCCTGGGTTGGGTTTGGTTTTTGGGGTTTTATGGCGCAAAGGGCCATATTTGGCCATGCTGCGCCAGACGCAATACAATATGAAGTAAATGACACAAGACATACGATACTAAGTAATTGACACCACGCAGTGAAAGCTTTACTAACACAGAAGAGAGAAATACACTCAGGGAAGAATGCACCTGGCAGGAATCGAACCAGCGCCGCCTACAACTCGAAGGTTGCTAGCGCAATGGGCATACCCACTGAGCCACGTCTGCGCCAGAATTGTCCTGAGCAATGATTTATCACCAACCGCTAGATTGAAAACCTTGAATCGCCAAAGCACAGAACCATTTTTAAAGCATGGCCAAATATGGCCCTTGCGCCATAAAACCCAACCATTTTTTTAAATTTGATTTCCCACCCGTATTCCCCATCGTTCTTTGGAAAGATTATGTTCGTCATTCCCTTAGAATTTTTCCAATGGATTCTTTTCTATTGGTTAAGAAGGTAAAAATTAGTTAGAAATCATGTATGGGTTGCACAGTGGAATTATGCTTATGAACCCATCAGAGGGTTAAGATTACCGAACGTAGCTCCGCATATAAAATGTGAAGTAATTAATACTTCAGCTGATTGACTTGAATATCTCTGGAAGACACCCGGATATTAAACTTTCAATTACAAATAAAGGAACTCAATTTTCTAAATCAAAATAAAAAGAATATGCACTTCATTTAAAAATTTCTTGAATTTAATAAGTTATTGCCAAATAATTGTAAATCTTACAGCACTAGTATCTCGTGAAGTAGCGTCCATTCATAATCATTACATTTATTCGTTTCAAAGTCTTCAATTCACTCGTTTCTTTTCAGATATTGCGGAATTAAAAAAGCAGAAACATTTTTTTCTCCTCTAAAATTCAGTACCCGGAGTTACATTTTGCGAATAATAATTTAACAAGATAGCTCTTCCTCCAAGGGGGTTGTTATTTTTTACGAATAATTCCGCTGGAATAACATTAAGTACGGCAAGGTATGCCATTCCGAGAACCTTCCAATGAAAAGACATCGCCCCTAATGGAGAGTTCACAGTTGCACATTTCACTGAGAGCGCATTTTCTGCTTCCCAGAACGAATTAAAAAACGGAATATAATTAAGGGATGCTCCAGTCTTCCATCTCGTTTTAATGGGTACTCGAAGACAGTTCTGGATCGCCTGGAGGGCCCGAAGGAGAATGGTTATTAGAACATACGCGGAATTGAAGTGAAGCGGATCTTGAGTTATTATTATAATAGGGTCGGGTAGTGTGTGTATTCTGCCGCAAGGCGCGCTTTCGCACTCTGGAAGTAGTTAAAATAACAAACGGCCCGTTTCTGGGAGTGTAATGGGGAAGGTAATGAGTTAAGCGTCTTGGCAGAGCCCATGGCCATGCTGCGATCCACGTGCCGGATTTGAAAGTTGTGCCACTTGTTTAGTGGCGTCACTAAGGTAGGTAGTTATTTACTCAACGTCGCACTCGAGCAATGCAACGGGCTATTGGCGACGGTCCGGGATCCACCCCTGAAGGGAAAGATCCGAGGACGACATCACTTAATTTGGAACCACGGTCAGGTGACGAGGTCACACATGAGCTGGCACCCCCACTACAAACTCCCACACCACGCCAAGGCGTCACTAGGCAAAGTGGTAGCTAGTTCTGTAATCCATGGTGCCACCTCATTGCACCACCCGCTGAATTAAATCTCCTATCAAGATATATCTCATCATCAAGATATTGTCGATTTTTTATGATGACAAGATCAAGATCTGGTCAGTTTTGTTAATGACTATACAGGGTGTCCCAAAAAGGTTGTTCCGCGATTTATCTTTTTACCATTTGGAGATAAGTAGGCAATGTAAATTGCAAAAGTGCACCAAATAAGGTAAGTAATTAAGATATGTGAATAAAATTATCACGTGATAACAATTTAAGCGGATACAGTTTTTAATTTTTATACAACCCCTCTAGATAAAAATCCGAGATAGCAAAAATGTTCCTTACCTGTATCCCTATCGTTAGTAAAAAACCATATTTCTGTAGGTTGAATAGTGACGGAGATACAAGAGTTTCTATTTTAAGGGGGCCGCATCTAATCTAGAACGGAAACTGACCCATGGCCAAGAATGAAGAGCTAAGTTCTGCATTGCTGTAGATGGAAAAATTTCCTTTTATTTTTATTGAAACCACATTTTTTCTACAATATTTTTATTAAAGATTACATTGTCTACTATTATGCATTGCGATTTTCATCTGCTGTTGCAATACTACATTACTTTGCACAATGTTGCACTTTCTGACCGAAAAAAAATGCTTTTTAGCATTGTGTATGCGGTCCCTAATCTGACTGCTTGAACAGCTGTGCACAAGCGGTATAAGTCAACTTTTTTGCGTCCTTATGCCTCCGTTACTGTTCAACCTACAGAAATGCAGTTTTCTGCTAACGATAGGGATGCAGGTAAGGAACATTTCTGCTATCTCGGATTTTTATCTAGAGGGGTTGTATAAAAATTAAAAACTGTATCCGCTTAAATTGTTATCTCGTGATAATTTTATTCACATATCTTAATTACTTACCTTATTTGGTGCACTTTTGCAATTTATATTGCCTACCTATCTCCAAATGGTAAAAAGATAAATTGCGGAACAACCTTTTTGGGACACCCTGTATATCTCGTCAGGACAACCGGAGGGCAAAATACGTCATTGGCCACTCACGTCTAGGCGAATAAACAAGAAATTTTCCTCTTGGCCAATCCCTTCCCATTCAGACAGCCATCATCTGGTCGGTTTTCTTCTAATGACGAGATATCTCGTCCATCAAGATATGCTAATGGTTTTGCTAATCACGAGACACCTCTTCAAAACAACTACTAAGAGCGCTAAGCTAAGCAGAAGTGTACTGATTTGGTGCGATTATGTATGATTTAACTCAACTGGTGGTTGTTTCGTCGAGGTATCTCGCCATCCGCAAAACTGACCAGATCTTGATGGACACGATATCTCATCAATAGAAAAAAGATCAGATTTTGATCTCGTCATAAAAATATCGGGAATATCTTAATGACGAGATATTACGTCATCAGCAAAATCGGTAAGATCGATATCTCGTCGAACGTGAAAATGAAATATAATAAAATATTTGATGTATGAACGTGTCTTGTATATTTATATCCAAATCTTTAATAACGGTTTAGAAAATCACAGCTTTTGAAATGCGCCACTTGACCTAGCTGGTAGTTAAAGAGTGTCTCACCATTAACAAAACTGGCCAAATCTTGATTGACGCGATATCTCATCAATAGAAGAAAACTAACCGGATCTAGATCATAAAAAGATCAGCAGTCTGTTGATGAGATATCTCGGCATTAGCAAAATTTGCTATGTCCTGATTTACGAGATGTTCGTCGAAACCATCTGGAGGGTTAAAAGTTTAAAAAAGTTTCTTTAAATACCGTTAAAGGTAACGAATATATTTTTTTAAATACCCTCTATTTATCTTCAGCTTAGAACAGAAACTCGCTAACTGGCATTTTTTCGAAGACAGTACTTTTTCAGGCAACTTTTGAAAAATGATAAAAATGTTTATTTTTTCTAAAACTAAATACTAAAAGTTAATCTAGCTGCTCAGTAAAATTTGTTTATTTCAGCTGTGAGTTTCTGCTCTAAGCAGACAATATGTGTCAAGTATAATGGCGCTCTTAGGATGTTTTGGGTGTTTAAGAGCTTCAAAACAAAAAAGTGCTATAAAATTATCATTTTTCAGAACATATCCATATGAACCCGTATTATTAGTTCTATTAGTCCCCAAGGGGTGAATAAAAAGGACATTCCTAAAATGAATTTATGGATTTTACTTTAATATATCAGTAATGTCTTATATTTCCAAGTACTGGGAGAATAGTAGTATCGTATAATGCAATTCCGATACATTATATCGGTTCTTTCCCTTCGGGATGGTGGCCAAATATAGCCCTTGTGCCATAAAACCCCAATACCAATCAACCAACCAACCCTTCGGGATGGATCTCGAACCGTCACCAATATCCCGTCGTGTTGCTCCAATACGACATTAATTCAACTACCTACCCGATACATTACGAACATTCCAAAGCTCCAAGAGCTTTTGTATTCATTATAAATGTGGCACGTGTTCCAGAAGCCATTTCGTGATGATCGACGCCATCCGAGGCGTATTTGTCAAAAGCCGTGGCGAGGAAGTTAATAAATGAAAGGCACCCGCCGTGTGACATCTCTGGCTCACTGTGTCATTTGTATGCTAACCCGTCTCCGCTGGACCGACATGACTGCAGAGCTCATTTGTGACTTAATACAATTGTGCTGAAGGTGGATGGTTACGATGTTGTGGGTTAATGCAACTACCTCTATGTTTGGTTAATGGTACCAGTTGGGCGCGCTCTTGGAGGTGCTTATGCCAGTTATACTTGGGTACCTTATTGATTGATTTAGGTTCCTAAGTATACTAAATGGGGCTGTCGTGACTTAGTGGGTTTGCCCACTGCGCTTTCAATCTGCGAGCTGTAGGCGGCTCAGGTTTGATTCCTGTTAGGTTTAATTCCTCCCTGGTTGAATTTATCTTCCTTCTGTCAGTAAAACTTTCCTTGTGTGTGTATGTTCATTACTTGATGTTGCCTACCTTATATTTGGCGCAGCATGGCCAACTATGGCCCTCAACCATCCAACTTTAGGACTAATAGAGTTAAACCCTGGAACAAAGAATTTAACTCTATTAGTCATAAAATTGGTTGCGATCTTTTCCTTCGGGTTTTGATCCTGCCAATAGCCCTTTGCGTTGCTCCAGTGCGACGTTAATTAAAATACCTACCTAAAGTTGGTTGGTCCTACTTGATTGGTGTACTTTTTTCTATTGGTCCTACTTTGATCCTCAGGGGCACATCTTCAAGTGTATGCTGACTTCACTGATCTTTATAAATAGGCAACTAAATATTCGTTATCACGTCCTGAAATGATGGAAAAATGCAGAATGAATTCTAAAAATTTAGTTTCTAGTTTAGACTTTTATTCGATGAACTCCAGACATAAAAAACAGTTTTTGTATATAACAGTTTAATATTCATTGCTATTGTCACGACGGTTTGAGATTGCGACAAATATTTTTAATATTTGAGCCCACATTTTTTACGCATCTCATTTATTGGTCTCTTATTGCAGCCTCGGGTGTTAATCGATATGATGAATGCTTCGTAATCCGAAAGAATACGTAAGCACATTTTCCCCCTTTCTAACGCTCCTACCTATTTTTACGTATACAAATCTCTTCTAAAGATAACATTTATCCAAATATTATATACATGTATTTTTATTCTTTGTCTCGTCCCTTTCCAAAACCGCTCAAGCATCGAACTATATTTTCTTGCATATATATTCCTGAATATATATGTTCGGGTGATTTAGTATCTCGTTTTCAACGGTTGCCTTTTAAGTTAAAGAAATATACTTTCAATTCGAAAACAAATGTTGAAATGGTGTAGAAGGTTGAATAGATCAATCATTTGAAAGAAGTATATGAACAAGAATATAAAATGCAAATAAGACGGCACTAAGACATTTTCTATTATAAAAGTATTTTCCTATGGGAAATAGAGGCCGTCGTGGCTCAGTGGGTATGACCACTGCACTAGCACCCTCCGAGTTGCAGGCGGTGCAGCTTTAATACCTCCCTAGGTGTATTTCTCTCTTCTGTGTCAGTAAAACTATCCTTGTGTATGCAATTACTAGATTTGTCTTGTGTCTGGCGCAGTATGGCCAAATATGGCCCTTGCGCCATACAAAAACCCAACCTATGGGTATGTAGGTAGTTAATTAACGTCGCACTGAAGCAACTAAACGGGCTAATGGCAAGGTACGGGATCAATCTCGAAGGGAAAGATCCGAAGACAATAGGCTACAGTGGTCCACCAACCTATGGGGGGAAATAGCTTTCCAGGTGAATCATTCGATGATCTATCATCCATTTAAAATTATTAAAATTTAATTATTAAAGATTTCACTTATATTTTATGTGAATGCATTAACTTCACCAACATTGATAATATACAAATATATTTCAAACCATGCTAGCATTCACTCTTTGATGGAGTATGTCTGATGTTGATTATAATAAATCGTTATTTTATTTCTATCATGTAATTTAATTTCCTGGCATATATGTTAAAATTAAAGGAGCTTTCGGAGCTCTTAGACGCAGAACTGCATAATTAATTTAAGAAAATTTACTTGTCTGTTAACTGCTTTGACTAGTTAAGATGCAACCCGTTCAGCCGTTATGTAAATCTTGATGCATAACTTAATTGTAATTGGAAAGCTGATTTGGTACTAGTTCTCCAGCACAGTAGGATTCCTTGTAATCAATAAAATATCCGTGGATGTGTTTAATGATTGTTAGAGCATCTGTTAAAAGGTTGTACAATTTTAACATTAATATGGATCTTAAAACAACTTAGTGAAATTAGTTAACTGCATTTATTGAGTGATGCAGTGTGGTCGTACGTATCCTGTAAAGAATGCAGTATTTCGCAATTCTTTTTATTCGGATAAATGGCGTGAATGGAAGATTTTCAGTTTTTTTTAATTTGTTAAAAATGTAATTTGTGTAGTTTACATTCGCCAATTTAATCACCGTAATGGATTCATTTACTAAACTTCCCTGCTTCGCATTCTTCGTTAGATCGTTTTATGTGCAGCAAAAAAATACAGCGGCGTAGAAACTAAAAATTCTCCAATCGCTTCAATTTATAGTATTACTTAATATGCAAAGTAGATCGTAGTCGAGTGTGTGGAAGGGTGAAACGATTGTTTCGAGACAACGCATTTACGAGGGGTTCTTATCGCTGTCCATAATCTTAATGAGATCTCTTTTGTGTTCGTCTCAAAAACGGAAAGCCCGTTATTAATTAACATCGCGCTGGAGCAACTCTACGGGCTATTGGCGAGGTCCGGGATCAAGGATCCGAGGACAATACCTCTTAATTTTGAACCACAGTCATATGACAAGGTCAACACCTGAGCTGGCACCCCACTTTCAGAACTTCCACACCACGCCAACGTGAGGAAGTTTTGAGGCCAGGAGAGAATTAACGTGCACCATCCCCAAATACACGACGATTTGGGGTTGGACCTAGTTTTGAACTCGCAACCCTTCGGTTGGTAATGCTTTACTCTTCCAACTGGGCTACCGTGAACCACCAACCAAGAAATAATAATCTTTCGAGGTGAATTATTTGTTGAGATATCATCCATTTAAAATTTTAATACTTATTGTTAAAATATTAAAAATTTCAGTGATTATTTTTATGTGAATGCATTAACTTCACCAAGATGATTATATACAGATATATTTCAAACCATGCTACCATTTCTGGTCACTTTATTCGTTATTCGACCTGTCCACACCGAAGATACCATTTGCAATACATTATGCAATACTCTTACAATTTGCTAGTACTATGTGTTAATTATAAAAACTGTTTCCGAGATTAAGTTTGGGTGGGACAGCGATAAACCTGTTGGAAGAGTTGCGGATTAATAATCGTGGGGTTGCTAGTTCGAAACTAGGTCCAACCAAACATCGTCTTGTACATGCAGGCTGATGCACGTTAAATTTGCCGTGGTCTCAAACGTCCTCACGTTGGCTTGGAGTGGACGTTTGGAGAGTGAGGTGCGAGCTCAGGTGTTGACCTCGTCATCTGACCGTGGTTCAAAATGCCGAGGCGCGGTCCTTGGATTTTTCCCTTCGGAATGGATCCCGGACACTGTTGCTCCAGTACGACGTAAGTTCAAGTACCTACGAAACAGGGCTCGTTCAGTTTGAATAGGGGCGTTTGAATTCTCTGGTATGATGTTTTTGTCAATGCCCGACCAATACAAAATTACTCATCTTGACAGTACTAGGGCGGAATTGTGAACTACTTGGCGTTGCACCTCAGGAAGTGGGTTCTCGTTACATCTCAAACGAAGTTTGCAAACCTTGAAAACAGCCAGAAACAAGTATATAGCGGGTCTGGGGAGAAGGCAGATGACCATAGGGGGTCCATTTCAGGAAAGCGTTGTAAGCTCGCAAAATGAAAGGACTTCCAAACGAAAAGCTTGGCGATTATTTGTTTTGCGATCTCGGAACCACTGCTACAGATCCTGCCATTGTTTACGATTAATTCGCCTCCTGATTTCATAGACTCGTTCTAAACTAACTCAACCGAGGCACATCTCCTTTAGGTGTGTACGTGCTTCACGAACCCGAAGTACCTGAGTGATCTTTTTTTCCTATGGGGTTTACTATCTTTAGTAAACACGGGGTCGCGCTTCCGGGATTCACCCAAGCGATCTTTTTCGACTTTTATCTCACTACTCTGTTTCCCAATCCCTCTTTTCCTGTCACGACACCTGCCATAACCCCCCAAAACAGCCAACTAACCTTTCACTGCATTTGTTACTTGACGTTATATTGTATTTGGTATATCTTGACCGAATATGGTCCTTGCGCCATAAAACCTCAACCAACCAACTTACCAAAGTCCTCTGACCATACTATTGCTAGTCGAAAAAAAATCTTCTCTAGTAGCTACCGTGTTTCAGAGCAATATCGTTCCCCAGGATGTCTTTGAGAACAGCGCACCTTTCACTAATTCATATATTCCCCCGAATTCTCCCGCTTTCTTCTTTCAGCTGGGCGAAATTCAATTAAAGGGAACTCTTCTTTGCGAACAATCAAATCTAGTTTCCGATTCTCCCGACTTTTTCCCCATTCCTCTGTGAAAGAAAGAAACACGGGGGCAAAAAATAAATAAAAAAAATTCGGGATGAAACATCCTGGAAATTCAGTTCCCGAGGACCAGGCTTTTTGCAACAGCTGCGAGCAGGAGACGATTAATGAAGAAACACGGCTCCTCGTCATCCGAGAGCTCTCTCACCTACAGAAGTAACTCCCGTTCCACTCCCCATCCCCATGTGTGCCCGCACGTGTAATTTTGAAAAGTACAGAAACGCGCCCCCTGGTGGTGACTGAGGTGTGTGTTGCAGCTAAGGCGGATAAAGAAGAGGCTTCGCTCATTTAACTCCTGTTCTCTCTTTCTCTCCTCTCTCCCTTTTAGATTGTGTCTCGAAGGGGGAAGACGAAAGAGGTGTGAAGAAATAATGAAGACGGCAGACGACTGTCTTCATTAATTTTGTCACATCCTAACATTCTTTCGACGCTCTTGTTTTTCGTCTCTTATGGGCTTTTTTTCCATACCCCGTCTTCATATTTTCTTCATTAAAGTTTCTTGCTTCGCGTTTTCTTTCGGTTTCCTTTTTTCCCGGTGCGTGTTTACTTTGTTTTCTCCGTAGGGGTGAAACTGAATAATAAATCGTGTTAAATTTTCATAAACTAATTTGCCACTTTCTCGTCTGTTTATACCGCTTGTGGGTATCAAAATACTTCACGAAAATCTGGATGCTAGTTTAAGCTACTAGTTGAATTACCCGGCGTTGCTCGGGTTGAATTGTTTGTAATTCATCGTAATATTACTACTATGAGGCTTTCAAATTGCTTTTACCCCCCTCTACAGCTCAGGAAAAATTGAACGGGGTTTAATATCTCCTTTATTATATTCCCGCAGGATTCTAAAGAATGAATATACCAAATTTGGTGCCAATTGTTCTGAAAGTTCTCCTAAAAATACTCATTGTTGTTATGGGGATTTCGAATAGTGTTTTAAGCCCCCTCTGCACACCCTAGACAGGTAGTATGGTGTTAATATGTAACCCTACGTAGTTACCCTCAGGGTTCCAAAGAATAAGTGTATCAAATTTGATGTGGATTGGTCAAACGGTGTAGATTTGTATAGAGAACAGACAGACGGCCAACTCTATACATTTAGATTATTTCACAATTACTTGACATTGTCTATCTTGTGTTTGGGGCAGCTTGGCTAACTGTGGCCCTTGCACCATAAAACCCAAAACCAACCACCAATCTCTTATAATGTCGGTCTGATTGGTCTTTTAAATCTATTTTCTGGTGGTATGATGTATATATGGATTTAGATATGTTTATGTATATATGGATTTAGAATGTTAATATATATATATATATATATGCATGTTTTATAGTCAGTTACTTTTTCCATTGACTCTGATTTCTATGCTCACTTTTTAAGTTTTATAATCACTAGTCTCTAAGCAATTAAGTTGTCCTATGGCATGCAGTGTCTCTAATATTACTTTTGTTCATTATTTGTATTTGTTCTGTATGTATCTATCGTATTTGTTTGTCCAATTGGGCTAAGGACCCTGGGGACCTTAAGCGACCTGACGAATGTCATCCCGGCCACCTCTCGTGTAGCCTTACACCCTCTGGGTAGGCTGAGTGGTTAGGGTCTTTAAAAAATTCTATTTTCTAAATTTTAGTGTCTTGTGTTTGGTGCAGTCGATCCATTTTCGAATCGTGCTCCTTAAAACCCAAATAAACCAACCTACCCGTAAGCTAATGGCATCACAGCCAAATGCGTGTCATTTGCCAACAACACCCCCTGAGATGACCAGTGGATAAATCACTTTTTCCCACGACGTGGGGGTGGGGGCCTGTTGGAAAATTGGAGTTAAAAAGGCCTTCCTGTCACCGGGGTCTCTTGGCCTCCTACCAACATGTTAGCGTCACAAATTCCGTTTTTAATAAGCGTTGCGGTGAGGGCTTTTGACGGTAATGCAACTGGAAGAGCTTGGAGCCGTGCCAGCCCCCAAAAGCGGAATAAAAATCCCATTTATACGTGTGTACATTGTATCTCTCCTTTTGCCTTATTAAGGTTCGCGGGATGCGAGACGCTCTTATTTGAAGACGTATCCGAGCTCCCTTTGTAAAAATGCTTATTTAAATAACTTCTTTTTGATGGAGTGTTTTGTTCGCCGTGGCTTTTCAAGATGGCGACGTAATTTGCAGTTCGCGGTTTGTGCTCTTTTTCTTTTCGGATTCTTTCGGAGGTTTTTTTTTTCTTTCAATGGAATGGGGGAAGTAGGGATGGTGGTTTTTATTTATTTTTTTATTTTTATTTATTTTTTATTTTCCGTGCCGAGAGCCTGCTTTTTTTGTGAGTGTTCTACCCGTTCTACTCTACCCCCTACCCGTTCGGAGGTACTTTTAAATAATTACGTTATGACAAAAGGTTGTATAAATGACGGTTGGAGTTAAATTTTATTTGCGTTGTGTGTGCTTTAAGAATGGCTGTGGCGTTTTGTTGGATCTTTTTTTCATTTATTACCTCGTGCCGCCGCCGTGTGCTGGCTTGTTTTAATAAATATTTTTTGGTAGTGATGTTTAAATTCAAAATGTTCGTGGGACTCGCTTTTTATTTAAATTTTATTTCATTTAAAGTGAAATGCAGAAATGTTTCATTAGGTTATGTAGAGAGAGACTCCTAATTAAAATGTTTCTTTTTTTTTCTTCCATAGGTAAGTCGGTGACCAGCTTGGCTTCTCTTTGTGTTTTCTGACGCTCTGGTAAAAACGTGTTTGATTTTCTTTCACTTTCCTTTGTGTTGGGGAAACGTAATTTGGAAAATAGTTCGGGTCTTTACTTTTTACGTTGTGCGTTCGATATGTTTGTATTAAAAATGTGAATTCTCTGCTATTATGCAATCATGCTGTTGTATTGGTGAGATATGTTTCAATTGGGGTTTAAAAATCCGTAATAAAATACCCGTTTAGGAGATTGGGTGAGAATTACTCTTACCAAAACATCATTACCTATTGTCTTAGCTGGGAAGCTTTATTATTTTATTTTAAGATCGTATTTCAGAGATCAATTTGTGACATCATTAGTTATACATAACGTCGCATACCGAAAATGGTATATGACGTCAGTAGTTGACATGCCGTCTTATACCAGCAGTGTGGTATAAGACGGCATGTCAACTACTGACGTCATATACCAGTAGTAGTTTTACATGCCATAATATACAAGTAGTGGTATACGACGTATTAAGTTAACCACGGACCTCTATTTTAATTTCTTTAGTTTTCAGTAACTCCACGAGTGGTCGTATTTTATTCCAAATAGTGGGCTGCTTCAGGTGACTAAAAATGCGATATTTTGTTACTATTTTTCAAACTTGTCAACTAGAGTTCATATCAGAAGCACCTATTTTCAAAATTCTGGCGACATTTTTTTAAAATTTACCAAAGGTCTCAAAGAAAATTTATTCTCTTTTTTAAACTAATAGTGGACGGAAAAAATGTTTTGAGGATTTTTCTTTGTGGAGAAAATTTTCCTAGGGACGCCAATTTCAAAATTTTTGCACCAAGCAATGAAAGAAAAACATCAGAATCTGTTATCTAGATTGCCATGAAAACCTTATTAAGAATTTTTTCAAATTTAAATTTCTTGGGGAGATCTTCAATTTCAAACTTGATCAGCCGATTCATTTTGTATTTGAGCAACTAAAATTGCTACTAAAATAAGATTTAAAATCAGACTTTTGCTATCATTTAAAAAATCATGCTACTAATGCTACTGTTTCACAAGTGGTTTGGCTGTTGCAGCCCTGGAATAGCTTAAGATGATATTCTTTTGTCATTTAAGATACTTCAGTGCAGGTACTTGGCACGGGATTTCATAGTTCTTAATTTTTGGAGATGTGCATACGTAAGACAATTTATCAAAAAATGCGTGTTTATCGTATTCTTCAAGTAAAAATATATCTATCAAAATTATCACATACGTGGTTCTTTTCATCTATATAGGCTACTATGAAGAATGATGCTTTGTACATGGGTGCTCTTCTATACATTTATTTATACGTGAAAGGTACCATACATTCTATTTGCATATTTATATTAACAGCGCTCACTTGACTACGAAGGACCTTGACTACGTGCTTTTGCGTCGAATGTCCATAACTCAAGTTGCCTTTTCTTACCCCATAGTACTTTTTCCTCCTCATTCTGATGATCGTCCAAGTACACCCTGCCAACATCCCTCGGAGATCAAATGGTTCCTTCAGGCCAACATTCCTGTCTGGCCGGAGAACCTCACAGAAATATACTGACAAAACGATTTATAAGGAGATGAAAAATGGAAACTCATTAAGCAAATAGAAGTCTTGGAAAAATCTTGGGAACTCTTGAAAATACTTGAATTTGTTTTAGGTAAAAATAATAGGAATCCTGTCTTGTTTTACTCTAAAGACATCCATCTGAATGGAAAACACTCTGGGAGGAAGCCGCCCATATCCTCGTGTGGAACGATGCACAGAAATGCTTTTTCCTCGTTGCTTCGTTTTTAGCCAATGAAAAACGGATTAGCGCGTCGTAAAATCTCGTTTGCCCTAATGCTGCGCTTCTGAAGAAATAATTGAATCTTCTTGGTAGAGGGGGTGTAGCCAGCGAATACCCTCTGACTTTTATCCAGAAGAAAGCTAGGGGAGAGCGATTCGGAAGTGGATATAATTGTATTTCATCCCGATAAAGGCTCCCTCTGCTAACGAAGTTATAGTTTGCGTTCGGCCGTACCGAACTGCATGCTGAGGTATTTCGGGAACTTTTTTCGTGTTTCAAAACATGATTGAAGAATATGTAACAGTGTCGCGTACCTGTTTTTTGTATCTCTGGCCTTTTTAACCCTCCAAGTGGTTTCGTCGAGATATTTCGTCCATCAAGGTATTTTTATGATGACGTGATCGAAATCTGGTCAGTTTTTTGTAATGACGAGATATTTCGGCCATTAAGATCTGGCCAGTTTTGCTAATGGCATGATACCTCGTCGAGACTAGGAGGGTTAATCCTTTATCCTTAGCAAATTATTAATGACGAGATATTTCGGCCATTAAGATCTGGCCAGTTTTGCTAATGGCGAGAGACCTCGTCGAGACTAGGAGGGTTAATCCTTTATCCTTAGCAAATTATTAATGACGAGATATTTCGGCCATTAAGATCTGGCCAGTTTTGCTAATGGCGAGAGACCTCGTCGAGACTAGGAGGGTTAATCCTTTATCCTTAGCAAATTATTAATGACGAGATATTTCAGCCATTAAGATCTGGCCAGTTTTGCTAATGGCATGATACCTCGTCGAGACTAGGAGGGTTAATCCTTTATCCTTAGCAAATTATTAATGACGAGATATTTCGGCCATTAAGATCTGGCCAGTTTTGCTAATGGCGAGAGACCTCGTCGAGACTAGGAGGGTTAATCCTTTATCCTTAGCGAATTATTAATGACGAGATATTTCGGCCATTAAGATCTGGCCAGTTTTGCTAATGGCATGATACCTCGTCGAGACTAGGAGGGTTAATCTTTATCCTTAGCAAATTATTAATGACGAGATATTTCGGCCATTAAGATCTGGTCAGTTTTGTTAATGGCGAGAGACCTCGTCGAGACTAGGAGGGTTAATCTTTTATCCATACCAAATTATGGTTTAGTTTCCCTCCTGATGCTCAAGTTGATCGAATCCTACAGCTAAAATTGGATTCAAAACTACTTCGAAGATCCATGTTCAGATGTGAATCCCGAATATGATCAATTTTTGGATCTGCTGTAGCAAATACCAAAGAGTGAGCCATAAGGTTATTAAGAGTTATTTTTTTATAGAGGTTCATGAGTTTTTCGGATCCAACGTCAAGTAATTAGGGTATCAATGCAAGATTTTGTTTATCTCTGTCCAAACCAAAAAGTTGAGTTGGGTGTATGGCACCTTTTAGTCTAGAATAACATTTAAAATTCGTGTTTTCTTCAGGTTTTTTTATTTCTTCCTTATGATGGTGAACCCCGAGATGCCCAAGTGATCTTCCCCATTTTATTCTTACCCTCGCCTACCCTTCTACTTTTTGTTTTTTTCCCTCCCTCTTTGTGTTGTCCGTTTTGTGTTCGGCGCAGCTCAGCCAAATACGGCCCTTGCACCATTAACCCTTAAAACAAGCAGCCTAGTGACGTGGGGGTGTTTTTCTCAAATGAAATGGCTATTGACAATTTTCACCTGATCCAATCTTTATTAAGCTTTAAATCTTTACTTCTGATCATGGATGTTTGCACTCGTTCTGAAATCCCCCAACAGCATTAACTTCTGTATTTGTTTCGAAGTTGCGTAGCATATTCAGTCTAGTTGGCTGTAGTATTATTAGTTGGGTGGTGAGAACATTAGAATAACCATAGCACGAGATTCCTTGTCGAAAATCAACCCGAAGAAGAATCCCTTTTTCGATTGATCGTAACATTCATGAGATGCGTTATTACAACTGATATAGTTTACCCCTCTAGTGGTTTCGACGAGATATCTCGTCCGTCAAAATGTGACCAATTTTGCTAATGACGAGCTACCTCATCATTAAAATAGTGGCGATTTTCTGATGATGACGAAATAAAATCTCGCCATTTTTCTTCCAATGACGACGAATCTCGTCTGACTTGATCTGGCAAGTTTTCTTCTAATGACGAAGTACTTTTGTAGAGACAACCATCAGAAGGGTTAACGCTCGCTTGCAGATTTGCATATCCATTTGGTGTTTTAGTTTTCATCTTTGTTGATTCAGATACCGGCGACTCTTCAAGTTAGGTGTTTTTAGAGCTGAAATTTCGATTGACCAAAAGGATCGTTTTAAAACTTTCTACCCGAATATCTCTACAAGAGTAGTCCAATCAAAAACGGACAACACTAACTCTTTGAGGCACACGATTTTAAAGGAAAAACCCAAGTTGCACTGAATCATTTATTCACTTATTCAGCTTCAAAATTAGTATAAAACATCAAATAACATATTTTTATTATAAAGCGATTTATTCACTCATTTTTACGAAAAAAGAAACATTTACCGTTATGAACACAGATATTCACTGCACCACACAATTCGCCAACCTTAATCACAGCGTGAACAACTTACTAATGCGTTTTGACATATGTCAATTTTTGTTTTCAGTCATTTACACATTTAGCGTTAATTCGTAACATTGCCAACTCAATGAAAAACTTTAAATAAAATATTAAACTGTATCACTATGAGTCATTTAAACTTTTTGAAGTGGTTTAAAAAATATCCCACCATGCATAAGAAGCTAAGCAAAAGGTGGAACAGTTTTTAACCCACCTAAGTGTTAAGGGGTTGATTTTCGATAAGGAATCGTGTGGTATGGTTATTGTACGTCCCTCTCTGTATATCTTTTGTCCAATCGTGAAAGAAATGTGATTGATTGTTTGCTAAACCTCTAATGATATGAAAAGGAGATTCATCGCCAAATAAAGAATCACTTGGCCGACATTCCTCGCCAGTGGCGGTCCGGCAACCTTCGTCCCTAACTGATCGAGGACATCCGAGTGCCTGGACTGTTTTCTTTTCAGTCCTCGAGTGCAAAGTGGTCGTTTGGTCACCGCTCGGGGTCGTTAGCCCTGATGACCACTCCCCTGGAATCACCCCCTCCTCCCCAACTCACCGCTTTCTCGTGGACATTTTCGTTTGGTAATTTCGAGGATCGTTTGCTCGAGTCTGGTAGGACCCCGTTTGAGTGCCTGGTCTTCCACCCCACCTACTCTGCGGAGATTCAGTCCAACAGGCTAAATACATTTACCACGACTATGTCCGCCACATTACAAGTATTCGTTACGTTGCTGAAACTATTTCTGAGATAGATAGAGGAGTAATTTTTCGTTTATTAGGTATTTCACACAATGAGAAGGAGGACTCACTAAACCAATACTGTAGTTCTGCTTTTCTCCCAAAACACGCATTTACTGATTAACCCGTCTGGTGGTTTATCTCCCCGTCGAAAACTACCCTGTAGTATCCAGCCTATTATGCAAAAACCTGTTCCAAACTGTCACCAGTTCTGGCCAAACCATCCGTTTTCTATTTAGATCTTCATTTCCTCTTGGAGTAATAAGGCAGTTTTGTTTCGACGAGATATCTTAACCGACCAGATCTTACTAGACGAGATATCTCGTCGTCGAAACTACTTCGAGGGTTCAAAGAATCATACAAAAAATATTCTATTGACAAGAAAGTCAAAACACGTTAGAGGCCATGGAGGGTAGGTTGTTGAATTACCGTCGCACTGGAACAACACAACGGGCTATTGGCGACGGTCCGGGATCAATTTCGAAGGGAAAGATTTGGAGACAACTCCTCCCTGAGGAGCATACTTCCTTTAGGTGCGTTCCAGCTTTACGGTCCCGAGGTGCTCTAGTGATCTTTTCTCATGGACTTACCGTCTTCAGTAAACACGGGTGTCGCGCTCCCAGGGTACCCCATCTATCTTTTTTTCCGCCTTCATCCCATTCTATTCCCCAATTCCTCTTTATGTTTCCCTTTCTTGACATTTCTTGCTTCAAGTTGTATGCCTTGTATTTGGAGCAGCTTGGCCAAATATGGCCGTTGCACCATAAAACTCCTGAACAATCATCCGGGGAAAATAGCCCGTTGTGTTGCTCCAGTGTGACGTTAATTAAAATACCTACCTACCATCTGAGGAAAACACCTAGTCATTTTGAACCGCGGTCAGATGACGAGGTCAGCGCCTGACCTGATATCCCACTCTCCAAATCCACACCACGCCAACATGAGAACATTTGAGGTCTCGGCAGATTTAACGTATACCAACCCTCACGTACACGACGGTCTTAGGTTGGATCTATTTTCGAACTCGCAACCCTATAGTTGCTAATCCGCTACCCTACCAACTGGGCTACTGCGGCCTCTTAGAAGTCATGCATGGAAGACTGCAAGTTACACAACGGATTATGCGTATGAATCCCTCGTATGGTTAATATACTGTCTCTATTCCACTCCATTGGAACATTTTAATCAATTGAGATAAGATCTCCCCTAGAACAATGACACTTTTTAATCTCGAACGTGAAGCATTTCCAGTCTTTATTGTAATTATTGAATCCTAAGAAATGTTTTAGGAATTAAGCTTATTGGATGCGACATAAATAATGCTCTAATCCTCTAACTTGAAATATTTTTAATTTTCTGAAAATTTTTGAATAGCGTACGTAACTAAGAATTATTGGCAAAACTTAAGTGCAACGAATGCAAGATAACTAACGTGTAATCCCTCGAACTTCAAGAATTTTTCAATTTCGAAAAATTTTCATTCTGAGGAATCATTTGAAAAATTCAGTTGATTGAAATCGTAAATCTTATGCGCGAACACTTAAATGAATGTATTTTCATTTAGATAAATTGAAGTAAGCATTAAAATAATTTAATTAAAATATTTAAATTTGAGAAAATTTGCTATTTATCAAAACGTTAAGTCTGCAAAAATTATTAGATGCGAAGTAATAATACCTCAATTATTTTTCTTTCATCGTAATAAATAAATTTAAGATTTTTATATTTTCGATCTTTTATCGACATAAATTTAAATATAACGAAGCATTAAAGCTCCTGTGTGTAAAATTTAATTTTTCGAATTATTTAACCAATTAACGTTCTTAGTTTTTTAATCCGATCCAGTCATAGAATACGAATATGAAATCTATTTTTCATTATCCTCAACACAAATATAAGTACAACGAAACAAAATCAAAATATCTTCACGTACGAGATTATTTTTCCAATTACGTCGACTAATTAGTGTGGTTAGTAATAGTTCCCATACCGATATACGTATCAGCGAATAATTTGAACTTAATTGCCCAGGCGGTATAAAAATTGCAACAAAATAATTCCTAACGATCGCGAAATAAGTGAGCACGGGAAAGAAAACAATCGCAAATCGGATAAGTAGTATCCAAAAACGCAATCAACATTATCTTTTTTCACAAAATGCCGTTGATATTCCATCTGAGCTTTGGAAATTCTTTTCGTTGCACGGCGAAAAATGCAACTGCAGCCATCTCTGCTTTTATTGAGGCATTCGAGGATATTTGATTTCCTCGAACGATAGGGCAAAAAAATGGTCGGATCGCAAACTGCCTGTTTTATCGATGCTCGGATATCTGTCTTGGGAGCTCGGATGTGGGTTATGATTTTAGTAATGGCGTGATTTTTCGGCGTTGCACGTCACGAGAAGGAATGCCGCGTCGTCTAGTTCATATCGAAAGAATCTCACCGGCTAATTCCCGTGTTTTTTATTGTCAGCTATTTGTTTACCTTTTCTGTGTCGATGAGTGCCTGAAATGCTATTGTGTTTGGGGCTCATGCCTCCTTTGCTTTATTTCTCTTCGGATGGGTATTTATGCGTTTTGTTTCTTACTTCGTGTTCTCTGTTTTGATTGAAAGATTGGTTGGCTATTTTTGGTGTTTTATGGCGCAAGGGCCTTATTTGGCCATGCTGCGCCAGACACAAGACATACGATATCAAGTAATAGACAGACACAATGAAAATTTTACTGACACAGAAGAGATATACCCAGGTATATGATTGATATTTTGTTTCCTAGACTGCTCACCTTTAAAATGGTTAGGCCCTCAGGGGCGCATCTTTATGTGTGTACGAGCATTACAACCACGAGTGATCTTTCCTGCCTTTCATTTTTACCCTCGCCTACCCTTCTGCTTCCTCCCTCATTGGATTGCCTGTCTTATGTTTGGCGCAGCTTGGCCAAATACCGGCCTTGCGCCATTAAACCTTACAACCTTGAACTGTAGAGAGCCAGTCGTATCAATGTTCTAGGTTTATTGATGCTGCGTAGTTTGTTAATGTTCTCATATGATGCTCTTACGAATTGCTCTAAATGGGTAGTGAGAATAAGGGATCCTACCTCCTGTTAAAAAATACTAAACTTTTGTTATCTGCAAAATCCCCCAAGTTATCCCCTCAGCTCAGTGGATTTGTCCACTGCTCTAGCTACCTGCAAGTCGTCGATGGTTTAAGTTCGATCCTGCAACCTCCCTCGATGTATTTCTTTCTTCAGGTCGAACTTTTCTTGTATGTGTATAGTCCGTTTGACGTTGTCTGGCTTTCTTTCGGCACAGCTTGGCCAAATATGGCCCTTGTGCCATAAAACCCAAACCAACCCCCAAAGTATCTCTTTAAAATCAGCCCAGAGTTATTCCAAGCAGTGAGCTACTGGGCATTGTGTTATACAGCTCATAGTTGGTTTACTTTAAACAGAAGATCGACACCTCGAGTACGAAGTAGAACAAACTAATCAAGAAATAACCAATCTTTTTCTCATCTACAATTATCACTGACGTTACTAGTTCCAAAGATAGGAAATTCTCAATAACTAATTGCAGAGATCTACGTGGGCTACATTCGTAGTAGTACAAGGATATATCAAAAAGTAAGGTGAATTTGTCTCTAAAACTCAGAGTTTTTTGTGTAGCTAATTAATTTTTTTATATGTTGCAAGTACCAAGGTGATAGAAGTGCGACGGCTTGTAGAAACTTCTAATGTCAACCCGTCTGGTGCTTAGAACAAATCAAAGATGGCGCATCGACATGACCGTTACTCCAAGGAGGAGGTGCGCGGTGTCATTTGTTTTTTATGGGCCAAGGGGAAAAAACATGTAATATTCATCGATAATTGTTGGAAGTCTATGGAGAGAGTGTTATGTCGTAGAAACA
Organism: Meta bourneti; assembly: GCA_933210815.1. Lineage (NCBI taxonomy): Eukaryota > Metazoa > Arthropoda > Arachnida > Araneae > Tetragnathidae > Meta > Meta bourneti. The sequence goes on from OW119931.1 coordinate 16,742,343, forward strand.
AGTTATGTGTGGTGTAACGACACGAATGTGGCTGTCGTCGATGCCATGATTCGTGAAGACAGATGAGTGAAATTGCATGATATTGCAAATGCATTGAATAGCTCATATGGTTCAGTGAGCAGTATTACCATTTTGAATTACCATTTGTTTGGCCCCTGAAGAAACACCTCCGTGGGCAGCGTTTCCATACACTGGAAGAGGTACAACAGGCTTCACTTACCTGGTTAGGGAACCTGGAGCAAGATTTCTTTGAAAAGGGCATGGATGATTTGGTGCCACGTTGGAATAAATGTTTAGACCACTATGGTTCCTTTGTCGAATGATAGTGTGATACGATTTGTTAAAAATAATACATTTTCATGTATTTATCTCTGCACTTTTTTCTGTCAATCAAAAATTCACCTTACTTTTTGATACTCCTTTGTATATTCACCCAGAATTACCTCCTTGGTACAAGGGGCTATGCAAAGATTAATCCATTTACGAAATCTAGCAATTATGTTCATGTACACAACACACGTTAGACACATCCACAGTACTATAGTTCTCAATAGAAAATAAGTAATTGGGTCACCCCTAATAGAGAACATACCTCGAGTACGAAGTAGAACAAACCTCGAGAAATAACCAATCTGATTTCCTCATCTAAAATCACCGCTGACGCTACGTCTTCCAAAGATAGGATATTCTTTAACTTCTGAGAGATCTATGTAGGCTTCATTCGAAGTATATGCACTCAGAATTCTCTCCTTGGTACAAGGGGCTATGAAAGGATTAATCCATTTACAAAGTCTAGCTACTATGTTCATGTAGATATAACACAAGTTAGTCACATCCACAGTACTACAGTTCTCAATAGAAAATAAGTAATTGGGTCACCCCTAATAGAGTACATACCTCGAGTATGAAGTAGAACAAAGCTCAAGAAATAACCAATATGATTTCCTCACCTACAATCATCACTGACGCTACGTTTTCCAAAGATAAGAATTTCCCAGCAGCGAGCTACAGAGATCTATGTGGGTTACATTCGTAGTAAATTCGCTCAGAATTATCTCTCCTTGGAACTGGGCAAGGGTTCATCCATTACCAAGGGCTGGATCGAAGGCAGTGTGGTTCTGTGGGTATTATTTCTCGGGAACCATTCATTAATAAACAAAGACTGGGGCCCCGATATCGAGGGCAACAATCATTACAAATGATATTTCCGAGCGAGTTCCAGTATGGAGGAGCCGATTTTAATGTATGCACCCCTTTCCGTGCCTTGCCTTACTTAATCAAAGGGGTGGCCGTGCACAGGTGCCGGGTAAGGTGGGCGGGCACAGACCATTTGTCTCCCGGATCCAACTCTTCCGGATATCTCACGCGAGTGGAGGGGGATTCCCGGACAAGCTCTCTCAACTGGGAAGGATGGCCCTTTTTTTCCTGTTTGCCCTCGCTCTTTCGAGGGGCGTGAAAGTGGTTTGATGCGAAGGCAAGGGTGGTAGAAGTTGGAAGTTTCATGCTGGATCTTTTGCTTTTTCGGGTAAAGATTTCGGCTTGATGTCAGGGTGGAAGTGTGGTTCTGGCTTGGTTATTATGCAAAAATAAGACAGGAGTTTTGCAAAACAGGAGAAAATGTTGAGTCATTTTTCAAAGTAATACCAGCTTGTATCGAGCAAGAACTTAATTTTTTTAATGACGTGGTTCAACTGAAAGTGGCAAGAAGTTAGTACTTAACTTTGATAAACTAACTACCCTTCTTTCCAGTTGATGGGGCCGCCGTGGCTCAGTGGGTTTGTCTACTGCGCTTACATCCTGTGAGTTGTTCGTGGCGCATGTTCGATTTGTCTGGGTTTATTTCTCTCTGTGTCAGTAAAAGTTTCCTTGTGTGTTTGTCCATTACTTGACCAATGTACGTTAAATTTCTTCTTGGGAAACAGACTTCGTGATTAAAACTTTGAGAGCCCCTCATTCGTTTTCTCCAAACGTTTTCTTACTTAATGTGTTTCACTTGTAAGTTAACGATGCAATAGCTAAATACTACATCTATTGGCTGAAACTACTCTAGCGCACATGTTATATTTGTCAAGATCAAAACTGGTATTAAGTCATGCAGGGAAAACAACAGGTTGCAGAACGGATATATGCGTATGAACCCCTTCAGAGGGTTACGGTTCGATAAAGCATTATATCTACCAAACTACTAATTTTTTGTACACCCTGTGTATATTTCAAATATAATACTTTGCAAAACAAATAATCATAATTGGAGAAATAATACATACTTTCAAATAAAAAAATCTATTTGCTGTTCTCTAAGTCAAAATTTCAAAAATTCATTTATTGAAGCGTAACACAAAGCTGTCGCCTATAGTTCATTTCACAAATAAAGTCTTTCATTCTGTTTCTATGCAACCCCGTTGCCATTCGCAATTCACATCGAGATGCGTTTATTTTTAAGAGCATTCGATACGGAGTGGGGGGGGGGGGTCACGAGGGTGCATTCGAACGATGCCATTCAACTGAAGACAACAAAGCGTCCTGACATTTCAGCCCATAACGTCGTCCCCGATATGAAATTCGAATGCCTCCCCCGATGGCAACTGCACCCGCGGAGGGGTCGTCTCGGCAAACGATGAGCCAAACGACAACAACGAGATTCGATTACACCGCTGACAAAAGGACCCTTCCAGAACTGCCTAGCACTCTTGTGCAAACGATCAGCAGGCGATAGCATCCACTGCCATTTTTAGTGTCGTGATAAGATATCGGAATTAAAACATCATCTGAATGAGAAGACCCCCCCCCCCCCCCCTTACTGAGATCGTTTGCTGTCTGAATGTTTGGGGAGGTGAGGGTGACGAGAAAGAACGATTTCTGGAAATATCCATTGTCTTTTGCATAGAAAGAAACTCGTTTTGGAGGGATAAGAGTGGAACTGAAGCCTTACACCCTCCCCTTTTCGAATGAAAAGGGTGGAGGATGCATTCAGGTTCAGACGATCTCGTGTGGAGGTGGGTGGTGTCTATTGTGTGCATGTTCAAAAGGACAATGATCGTCTGAGAACAGACGATCTGTCAGAGGACGAGAGTTCCAGGGGTGTAATAAGAGTGGGGATAAAAATGCGCGTTCGAATATTCCGGAAACATTGTTCATTAGACGGGTTCTTGCTTTTGACGAGACGCATGATGAAAAGGAAGAGGTTTTTGGAAACAATAAATTTGATTTTTGAATTTATTTTGATCTCTATGTGAGCTTTTCTGAAGACAAGTCGCTCTCAATGCGGTTCGATAGTGGCAGTGATTGTTCCGTTGCATGCAGTCCGATTTCTCTTTGAATTCGTAACGTTTTCATTTGTCCGTCTCGATCTTCTATCCGTATGCGTAGATCCAATGAGCAACGAAAGCGAGCATGATTGACAGATTGACTCCCCTTTGTCCTCATTATGGGCGAGTTGGTATGGGTTCTTCACGTATGAGACCTTTTCAATGTAAACAAACCTGACGTAAAACGAAGATTTTACTTCCACTACCCAAATGCTCTCACATAATACATATCAATAAATTGCATTAAAATATAGTTTATCGCCTTTTGGACGACGTTTTATGTTTAAAATAATTGTTTTTGCAAATTAACTAGGAGAAAAAATTCATTCTTTGGAATTTTTATTGGCGTGTTGAAATCGCATTTGAAAGACAAGCCAAGTGACGTCACTTTCAAAATACATACAGGAAGTGCGTTCTGCCGGAAAAACACTACCGCCACCTATATTTCTGTACCCCAGAACCAGACGAACGTAAGTCACATTACGCCAACTTTTTAGGAGAGCATAAAAACTGAAAAGAAGGGTCTCATTGCCTGGCTACAAAGCTAGTATTTGAATTAACCTGCAAAAATTGATTGTTAAAAATAAACATATACATGCTTTATCCATTGTTGGTTAATTTTTATGTAATTTTATAGCTTATTAAGACAGGACTGGACTTACGTTATTGTGGTTCTACATCAAAAACCTGTTTTAGGACTTGCATAGCACTTTAAAAAGGTGTTTCAAGTAAACTACACGAGCAATCATAGTAACAATGTCTTTAATACTATCAAAAACAGAGAAAGTACAAAAATATTTAATATTGTATAGATTGAGTGTTGTAATGTTGTAATAGCTACATATTAAGCAAAAACATTACTCTAGAGCGGTTGAGTCATCCTCAGTAAAGTTTCCTTCCTTCTCTCCATGTGGAAGGTTTTCAAAGGGTCTATACTCTTTCAGGGACCCACTGCATTAAATTCAGGAAGTCTACTTCTTATTACTTATCTTCTTTTTGGTTACTCTCAAATTTAGGATCGTCGCTGGCATAACAACCCCCTTTGTTCTCTCTGATTTCTTTTAAATTCAACAGTTTTAAAGGTATCTGCGAAACTGGTCTTATTGTACAACTTGCTGTCTCCTTTGCGAAGCTGTAATCACACTGCATTGGATATCAAAAATGGTTCTTTGTCTGTTTTTCTTCCTTAAAACAAATAGAACTTCTTTGCTCTTCAAGTTAAGAAAGTCAAGAAAGTCTTCAAGGCACATCCTTCTCACGACAAGGGTTTTTTTGCACAAGAAGCAATACAATTGGCCCAATCATTTGGTAAAAATAGTGTGGGTTTTTAGTTGCTTTTTCACTCTCTATCACACTATGCTTGCCATCTACTTCCATGGGGGTGTCTCCAACAAGTAGGAAGTTATGGTTGACTTCTTTTAGAGTAGAAACATTTTCCAACAGCTATAGGTACATGAAAATCATATTAATATTCCTGTTTTGGCCACTGCAATTATCTGTACACACTGTTAAGTTTTCAGTAGGCCTATCGGGATTTCGAAGCTCTTCATTCGCCCATGCGTATAAACATGATGCTATTTCGTTACCTCTTCGACCGGCTATAACTTTATCCCAGATCATATACCAAGTTTTGTCAACGGTTGTGTCATAAATTGTACTATTTAATGTCCAGAGTTTTCTTGAGTAAAACTTTGGAAGTTCTTCAAATCTGGCGTTGGAAGATATTTTTGGAGATCAGACATAAGGACTCTCAAACCTTGATTAGCGCGGCCTTTCAGTTTATCTTCCCTTTTTAATTCATACCTACGTGAAGCTTCTTCCAAGTGGTTGCCTTTTTGTAATTTAAGTTCATCGAGTTTTTCATCATTTTTTTTTTCATTTTTAGTTTCGTAGTCTAGTTTGCCGCAAACATCACAACTGTCATTATCTGCTGAGTGGAAAGACAGGTTGAAATCTTCACTAAATACTTTGGAATAAACCCACTTTTTCTCTGGTTTAATTTTTTTCTTTTTCGCACTCGTCTACATACAGCGAATGCATTGTGGAAATGTTCAGGTGATTGGCCAAATATTTACGTTTGGCTCTTTCCCTGCTGTATAGTGGCTTTCATACACCGGAAACTTTGAAATATGGTTTTTGATTCGTTCTAAGCTATCACTTTGTAATTTATTTACTGGAATATGTTTTCCCCTAAAGTCTGGCGTTACCAAACCAGACTCACTGGCTTTTTTAAAGCAACTCTTATGAAGTATTCAGAAATAGAAAGCGTACTCAGGAAAAAAGTTTTGCAAATGACTTCCTCATTATTAAAGTTAAAAATAAATGTATGTCTCGGTTTTGTTTCTTCTTGGTCTCTTCCGTTGTCTAACAACAAGCTTAGTTTTTATGCATGAAAGTACAAATTGTCTTTTTGAGTGGATGGACTTACGTTTGTCTAACTCAAACAAAGGTTAGGACTTACGCTCTTATAACCCTAGTAAATCATAAAAGGAGAATATTTTACAGACTTACGTTGTTATGGCTTGATGCAAAATCAGATTCTACATGCAAAACTGAAATAACCTGAAAATTGTCATTTTTGGACTACGTTCGTCTGGTTCTGAGGTACAGATTTAAGCTTGACAGAAAAACCTCTCATAGGAACGCATACTAAGGCTCAATTTAATTTTTATGGAGGAATATTTTTGGGGCTTGCTTATAATGACATTGAAGTAAATATTCAGTTTTGAAGGCTTTTTGCAGTATTATGTATCTTAAAGTATTGTATCAGGGACACAACTCTGCATCGTGACAAGCTGGTATGAGCTGTAAATATTTCATTTCTAAATCATGGTGGTAATCTATTTTCAGCAAAAATAACAGTTATTTTTTATACAACAATGCTAATATGTGAAAGTGATACTTTATATTAGATACTTTTATAGAAATATAATATTTTCTGTTATGCTTTATATATCAGCTGTTTCCAAACTTTTCCATCTGAGTATATATAAACGAATTACTGAAATTCCGGGGCACACCAAAAAGGATTTTATAATTTCTGATCTGACAAAAAGTAGATATAATTTAATCGATTTACAAAAAAATACGGTAAATACCAACTCTTTTCTCCAGTGGCTTCAAGAAAGATCTTTTTGGAAAAATTTATTTATGTTACCTTTGAGATATAAAATAACGTTTAAAGTTATTGATACTGGTTTGCTTGAAATTATTCGTTAACACTTATCTAAAATTGAAAGCAAACCGTTGAAATGAAATAAATCTTTTACGATTGAAACAGCTTCATCATCCCTAAGGCACATTGGTGGAAATTCACTCCTCTACATAGGTGATATTTCTGTTATATTCTGGGTATATTTCTCTCTTCTGTGTCAGTAAAATTTTCATTCTGTGTATGTCTATTACTTGATATAATATGTCTTGTGTCTGGCGCAGCATGTCCATATATTGCGCTTGTGTCATAAAACCCCAAAACAACCAACCACTCCTCTATATCAATCCCAATATATCATCTCCAGTCGGATCACGGCGTATTTTATTATTTATGTTCAAATGAAACACGCAACAATACCAACAAGAAAGTTCAAAATCCAAAGATGATTCCCGCTGACGGAAACACAAAAGCACGCAACCCCCACACCTTTGCAAACAGTCCAAATACCTGAATGCTAATCCCCTCATAGAAACTGATCCTGCAAGACGCGGGCCTGAATTTTAAGTGGAACCAGAATTCGACTTGTTTAGCATATAAACATGTAACAAGCGTCCACAATGTTTGAATTGCAGGCGAGTGCTATTGTGTTAACGGCTGTTTCAACCTCCTCTGTAGTAGTTAGTAATTACTATTATGTTATCCCGCACCGTGATACTACTTCGCTGAGAGTAGATGTGTTTTCGCACCGGTTCGAGTTTTCTGTTATGCGTGAGATTGTCGAATCGATTGATGCGATTTTGCATATTGGAACACGGCGGCATGTGTGATCACGGATGTATTTTTGTTTGGGTCCTTTTTGTATTTAAATGCAGATTGTATGAAAAGGAAGGTTTCTTTTTCGAAATATGAATTCGAAATTTGTATGAGGATGCCGTGATTTCGGATCCTACTGTTTGCCTTTTTTTATGCGAAGTGATATTTTATACGAAGGTTGATATGACTTTTCTAGGATTGAATAATTGGAATTATTGCATGTTGCATGGAGCGATGAGAATGATTTTTTTTATTCTCCCTATAAAGAATATATTTCTTAAAAATACTTCAGAAAGTAAACTCGATTGCACGTGTTTACACTACAAAGAGGATCCTTCCTTGATAAAAATCTAATTCTTAAAACGCTACGAATTTATCTCGGAACTCCGAATAATATTTTGAAAACAAATTGAAAATACGGAATATTTATGTGAGAATTTATGCCTTACTGTTTCGATTTTATTTTTACTTAAAAATAGATCACGTATTGGTAAAAGTTTACAAGGCTTCTCTAATGTAAATCGAGAATAGATCTCGTAGATTGGACCATTTTCGCGGGCTTAAAATCAAACTGATGAGAAAATTTCCAACTGTGTTTAGCGACTGCAGATTTATTTTACCACTTATTTTTGACGAGTCGTTTGTTTTCTTGTAATCGAAATTCCAATGCCCATTTGTCCTCAGGGCCACATCTCGTTTAGGTGTGTTTTGCTTCACGTACCCGAGATACTCTAGTTATCTCTTCTTTTTCATGGGGTTTACTGTCTATAGTAAACATGGGGGTTGCGCTCCCGGGAGACCTAAGCGATCTTTTCTGCTTTCATCCCACTACTCTGTTCCCTAATCCATTTTTTGTCAATTTCACGATATTTTTTATTTGACTCATTTTTTTTACTTGATTTTTTATACTCTTTTGTGTTTGGCGCAGCTTGGCCAAATATCACCTTACGCCATAAAACCCCCAAACAACCTATGCCCTTTCAGTTTGATCTACATAACGTCATTTACAGGTGTGTGTGATACATTCCCCATCTAATGGGAGTTTGAATGTGATCCTTAACAGATTTAAAATGGATCTTTTACGGGGAAAACAATTCTGAAATCAAAGCGTTTGATAATTTGCCAATAGTATTAATAATTCAATATAATCAAGGGCTGTCCAATCGCTGTCCATACTTTGCCTATACTGCCTAGTAATGCTACCCCTTAATACTGCTGGTGGTTGACTCGACAAGATATCTCGTCATTAGTAAAACTGATCAGATCTTGATAGACGAGATACCTCGCCATTGGAATAAAATATGTATTGAGAAGATCTTGATAAAAAAATGTCAACCATCAAAAAACTGACACCTTGATGACGAGATAATATCTCGTCATCAAGATGCTGTCAATTTTCTGATGATTCAAGATCTGACCAATTTTGATAATGACGAGATAATATCTCGTCATTATCAAAATTGATCATATCTTGATGGACGAGATTTCAAAACTTGGAGGGTTTAGGTCTTTATCTCTTAATATTATCTGGCTTTAGCTATATTTTTTCATGTCTCAAAAACCTATTTTCTCCCCCCAGAAAAATAACCCTCGCTCCGCGTTCATGTTACCGTTCTCTAGTAGTGCTTTCGTTCATTTATGAACAACTATTTTCAAAGATAAAGTACCCACGAAGAGTGAAATATACATCGAAATTTTCAGACAATAATCTTGAGAACTCATCAAGAATTGAAACCACTTCCTTTGGACCTGACATGAGACCCATTAGTTTCATAAAAGCATTGTCAATTACCCTACAATTATTGCGTTTATGTTGCCCTCGTTTTTAGACTAAGGAATTTTTGGTTTCACCCTCCAGGTGGTTGTCTCGACGAGGTATCGGATCATTAACAAAACTGTCTAGATCTTGATGGATAAGGTATCTCGTCATTAGAAGAAAACTAACCCCATTTTGATCTCGTCATCATCATCAAAAACTCGGCAATGTTTCGACGAGGTATCTCATCATTAGCAAAACTGACCAGATCTTGATGGATAATGTATCTCGTCATTAGAAGAAAACTAACCACATTTTGATCTCGTCATCATCATCAAAAACTCGGCAATGTCTCGACGAGGTATCTCATCATTAGCAAAACTGACCAGATCTTGATGACGAGATATCTCGTCATTAGCAAAATTTGTTAGATCGTGATGGACGAGTTATCACATCGAAACCACTTGGAGGTTTAAAGCGATCATTCGCCTGTCAGATTTCACCAGTAATTAACACAACTCAAACTTTCCAATCGTGATTTGAAAGTCAGTCCACTTCACATTTCCAACACTGGAATACCGTTCCCATAACCTGCTTAGAGATCCAGAGAACCGAAAGCAACCCATCTCTCAACCTGAAACTGTCAATGAACGGAAGTGGGGACCGAAAACTTTCCAGCGAGCAAAATACAAAAAATATTTGTGACGCTTTGTCACTGTCAACTTATTCCACCTATTTCGCGGCAGGGTGGGAGGGGGTTAATCCGGCTGGGGACATCTATTTTATCTCTTCGTTTTCCACTCCGTGTGGTGACATCTGCATTCTTTTCTCTTTCTTCGTGACAGGTACTTAGAGTCTCTGGATAACGAGGCTCTCGATGAAGAGTTTTTCATTCGCCATCGGAGCTTAGATCTTTGTTTCTTTAGTTCGGGGGAGTTTCTGGTGTTTCATATTTTGGTATTGGATGCTTCGTTTCACTCATTCTTGTTGTTTCATGCGTTGTGTTGCTGTGCTCTTCTTTAGTGTCGGGGCTCGGATTTGGTTGACGCAGCATCTTTTATTTAATATTTCGTGGACATCGCGCGTATAGATTGAAATTCCGCTTGCAGTCCCCTGCTTCTAGAAATGTAGAGGTTTGTTTAGGTTATTTCGTTTCAATCTTCTGATCCTAGAAATGTACTTTTTTTGGATCGTTCCGTCTCTAATATCCTGATTTTAGAAATGCAGCGGTTTTAAGTTATTCCGTTTGCAATCTCCTGATTCTAGAGCTGTAGATTTTTTTAGGTTATTCCGTTTGCAAATTCCTGATTCTAAAGGTGTACTCTTTTAGTTAATTCCTATTGAAATCTCCTGTTACTAGAGGTGTAGAGTTCCTTAGATCATTCCGTTTGCGACCTCTTGACTCTAATTTCCTTTTTCTTGATTCTATTCCGTCTGCAATCTCCTGATTCTACATATATAGAGTTTTTAAGTAATTCCATTTGCAATCTCCTAGTTCTAGAAGTATAGATTATTATGTCATTCCAAAATGTATAGTTTTAAATAATTGTTTTTATCATTTTTCGGTAATCTCTATTTTAGGACTCTTTTTAGAAAATGTCATGAAACACTGATAGTTATTAAGATCCTGTGTATTAAAATTATGAGTTGCATATAAAAATTAAAAAGTAATCAAAATGTGATTATCATTAATTAATTTGGATGCACGAATAATTTGCCCCTAAAATATTACTACTTGCTCATTAAAATGTAAGTCATCTTTTCAATTAGCGAGGAAGCTAATACATAATATAATATTCGGATTCGGATGTACTTTAATTGAGTGAAGTGAAAGTGGATTGAAATACTTTGTACTGCATGAATATATGTGAGTAGAAAATCGAGTGAGTTAAACAAAGTATCAAAGAGCGATAGAATAGATTCTCCACGAAGATTAATTGCATGAGTTCAACAGACTACAAAGTAAGAGCGAAGATTAAATGTATGAAGGTTCTATCCACGAAACGTCCTGAGATAACGAGTCCTTATTTGAACTCGTGGAAAAGTAATAGCTGCTAGAGGAAACAAATTGGTTAAATGGTATTATGAAAGGAGCTTAATGATTAAATGAATAAAGGAGAAGAGATACAAAGTTAGACATGAAAGCACATTAAATAGTGAAACATTAATAGAGTAGCTGTAAGAATGGATATATAAATAAAAGTAATGTTTATTTCTTAGTATAAAATATAGAGTTGGTTATTTTTTTCGTGTCATGTCAAAAGGGCTTAAGTCTGACTTTTGATGAGTCCAAAGGAGTCAAGAGCATCATTAATTTAAAAAATAATATTCTACGCTTAAAATCGAAACTACATGAATCTACGAATCCAAATTTCAATTATTTGTATCATGGCATGCTTATTTTTTTTCCTGAATATTTGTGAGAAAGATTGAAATATTCAACTTAAAAAGATTTTTAGTAGCCATTTTGACTTAACCCCTTTTGCCCTGACGCGGAAGATTTATAAGTATATGTTTAGAGGCTTTGTGTAGAGACCTACTGAACCGAATTCGTGGGCGTACTTTCCTGACTATGAGAGGTTTTGTCCACAAATCATGAGAACACATAATTTTCTTTAGATTTTCAAATGCCGGAGGATATTTTTATTCATACTGTTTTTATGTTGTCTTGCATTTGGCTCAGCGTCATGTTTCCGTTAGCTGGAGCTGAACCTCCCATGACCGTTTGCGTCCCCGGGTGTCGCGCTCCCGGGAAACTCAAGCGATCTTTTTTTGCTTCCATCCCATTATTTTATTCCTCAATCCCTCTTTTCCTTTCACGACTTTTTTGCTCGTGATAAATCTCCTAAACAACCTTTGCGCCCCTGGTCGCACGATGATTCCAAAGTGGGACGAAAGGAGAGATAGAATACAGTGCGGCCCCCGTTGAGAAGGCACATGACCTTGGATAAGTCCTTTTCTGCAAAGGTGGTAAGGGTCTTTAGGGAAAAGAGCTGACACACGCAAAATCATATATTTTGGCTGCTATAATCGATTTTTTTCGCCAACTCGTAATCACTGCTATAAAAATTCGTCGCGCGTGTTATGTTTTACTGACCTTTTGCCCATTTTGTTTGTATCTCTTGTTGAGTCAGTGATTGTTGAATGGCTTACCATTAATTTATAGAGGATTGTTTAAGTTAACAATTAATACCGAACATAAGAAACAGATTCCCATTGACTGCTCAGGGCACCCAAAAGCGACTCACTCAGTTTATCCGCTTTTGGACCTTGCACCATTAATCCCAACCAACCTGTAGGCCAAATGGTAGGAGAAATTGACTAGAAAAATAAACTACGCGCGAGGCCGACCTACCGAGTCAGCTGTGAAAGCATCCGGGTTCTTTAATTACTTGTAAACCGTGGCGTTAATTGCTGCGCTTGGTGTGGGAATCGGATTATACGACCTCCCCGCGATACTTTGCAACGAATTGCGTCGTAAATTGCATTGGAAGAAAACGGTTATTAAACGGACCACCCGTCCCTTTGCACCCTGCGCTATCTGGGACTCGGGATTCCACGTTTGGGTGGACTTGCGAAGTATTTCGCCAATCTCTTTCGCAATTAAACTTCCATTAGAGTTTTCGTCGGTATGTCCTGCGATGTCTTTTTCGGTCTCTTATAGAAGGAAGAGTTGAATGGGTTTTTGTTTGTATATGGGCTGTCTGATTGAAGTTAAAAATACTTGACTTTGGGTTTTCCTTTTATGGTGCAAGGGCCAAGCTGAAAGTAATGTTTTCCCGTCAAGTAGCTGGACATCTCTTAAAAAAAGGTGCTTCGAAATTAGGTGGTGTTCTCGGATGTTTCACTTCGGGTTTGATCCCGGACCGTGGCCAATAGCACATTGTGTTGCTCCAATGCGACGTTAATTAAAATACCTACCTACCGGATTTCGCCAGGCTGCACCAAACAATATTTTTTTCCGTCAAGTAAATGGACATTCAGATACACTCACACAAGGAAGGTTTTTATTGACACAAGAGACAAACACTCAGGCCAATCTGCGCCAAGCAATGTTTTGCGGTCTAATAAATGGACACACTCAAGAAAGTTTTCACTGACAGATGAGAGAAATACACTCAAAGCAATTACAGAAATCGAACCTGCGCTATCTGCAGCTGCTTGACTGGGTAGTTGCATTTACGTCACACTTGTGCAACATATCTGGCTTTTCATGACGGCCCGGGATCCATGCCAAAGGGAAAGGTACGAGGACAACACCTCGTCATTTTGAAGTATGGTCAGACGACGAGGTCAACACCTGAACTGGCACCCCATTCTCCGAACTTCCACACAACGCCAAAGTGATGACATTTGAGACCTAGGAAGTTTTAACATATCCCCACGTACACGACGGTTTTGGTTGGATCGAGTCTCGAACCCGCAACCCTCCGCAATAAATTCATCGGGGCCGCGGTGGCCCGGTTGGAAGAGTAACGGACTTGCAACCGAAGGGTTGCGAGTTCGAATCCAGCCAAACACCGTCGTGTACAAAGGGGGCTGGTGCACGTTAAATCTGTCGTGGCCTCAAATGTCCTCACGTTGGCGTGGTGTGGAAGTTTGGAGAGTGGGGTGCCAGCTCAGGTGTTGCCTCGTCATCTGACCGTGGTTCAAAATTACGTGGTGTTGTCCTCGGATCTTTCCCTTTGGGATTGATCCCGGACCGTCACCAATAGCCCATTGTGTTGCTCCAGTGTGACGTTAATTGAAATTCCCTCCCTCCCTCCCAATAAATTCATCAGTGAAATGGTTTATTTTGGGTCTCTTGTGTATTTTGCTATAAGAATTTATTTCAATATTAAAACATGAATATTTATCAATAATAGTGTATACCATTGCTGGAGATACTTCTGCTAATTCCGGTTGTGTTGCTCCAGTGTGACGTTAATTGAAAAATACCAATACCAATCTGCTAATTCCGACAGTGTTGGTAGGTAGGTATTTAATTAACGTCGCACTGGAGCTGGCTGGCCGCTGTACGCCAAGGTGGGGACATTTCAGGCTACGACATATTTAACGTGCACCAGCCCCTTTGTACACGAGTCTTTTGCTGGACCAACAGTGTTGGATATTCAAATTAAGAAAATACGTAGTTTTTTAAATCAAAATTTATATTTCCTGGTGGTCTAATGATGTTTATTTTGCCATTTAACCATTAGCCTATTCATTTTGTATCCGACCCACTAAAGAGGCCACGGTAGCCAGGTTGGTAGAGTCACGGACTAGCAACCGGAATGTTGCGAGTTCGGATCCAATCAAAGACCGTCGTGTACAAAGGGGGCTGGTGCTCGTTAAATCTGTCGGGTCTCAAATATCCTCGCGTTGGCGTGGTGTGGAAGTTTGGCGAGTGGGGTGCCAATGCAGGAGTGACCTCGTCATCTGACCGTGATTCAAAATTGCGTGGTATTGTCTTCGGATAGGACTGATCCCGAAGTGTCACCAATAGCGCGTTGTGTTGCTCCAGTGTGACGTTAATTAAAATACCTACCTACCATTTCATAAGTGCATTGGCTGTAGCAGCCCTGTCTTTGCTACAATTCACAACAAAATTGAAGAACTATTAATATTCAAAATAGAAATGTTCAAATGTGACACTTATTTTGGGACAGCATTTTGGATCGGAAGTATCCAGAGGTCCTAAATGCTGAGACCGATCGGAATCTGTTTTTCGAGCGGTCCTCCCCGAGCTTGGACCCGTGCCACGGTCGTTGTCGCACCTTCATTAGGCCACCGCCACCCTCCGGCTCCCACGACATTGTCGGAGGCTCACTCTGCATTCAGAGGGCGACCCATTTACCATTTCACGCATACCTCTGTTGCAGAGCGGGAACCGAGGACATGGAATCGCCTAGGTAACCACGCGCTATTAACTCCGCTCCCGGGGAACGTCTGTGCGTTGTGGGGCTCTGCATTGGGGCAAGGCTATCGCGTTGTTGCAACGTAGCTCTAATAGCTATCTATGAATGAATAGGCGAGTTCGAAACTCGATCCATCCAAACACCGTCGCGTATGTGGAGGTTGGTGCATATTAAATCTGTCGTGGCCTCGAATGTCCTCGCCTTTTTCTTGGGGTTCCAGGTGTTTTTAATTGGCAGCTATTGGCAACGATCACAATTGGCTATTGGCAACGATCACAATTGGCTATTGGCAACGATCACAATTGGCTATTGGCAACTATCACAATTGGCTATTGGCAACGATCAGGGATCAATCCCCCAAGGGAAAGATCCAGGACAACACGTAATTTTGAATCTCCATCGGATGACGAGATAACATCTGAGCTATTTCGTGGGGTACCAGCTGAGGTGTTGATCTCGTCTTTTGACTGGTTCAAATTGACGAAGTCTTTCCATACGGAATGGATCCCGGACCTTCGCCAGCAGACCGTTATGTTGCTGCATTGTGACGTAACTGGATCCAACCAAACACCGTCCTGTACGTAGTAACGTCCGTGATGCACGTTAAATCTCGTGGCCTCAAATGCCCTTGGCGTGGTGGGGAAGTTTGGAGAGTGGGAGGCCAGCTGATGTCGCTGTCAGATGACGAGGTCAACACTCGTGGTTCGAAATTTACGAGGCCGTCACTAGTAACCCGTTGTGTTGCTCCAGTGTGACGTTAATTCAACTGCCTACCGGTAGGTAGATAGATAGATAGCTGTACTGGCATACAACGGTCACAACGCGTATAGCTATCGCCATCGACCTTCTAATGGTAGGTAGGTTTGTTATTTCTTTCGGTCCCTCGGTTTGAAGGTCTGTCACATGGTTGTGGGAAAAAGCATGAATCCTAAATTACTGATTGGTTGAAGTGATTATCCACTGCGATCAAAAACATTAATCGCGCTTCGATAGTCAATCGGCTTAGCCGATTCGTAAGCCTACGTGATTTACCCTTCAGAGGTCTCACGACAGTGACTTTTCCCACATGCACTGCCTATTTCATTAGAAGGTCGATGACTATCGCATTGTAATGTATCTCTGTATGCAGAAAATACTCTCGAACGGGGTCCAATCTTTACTGGGGGTCGTCGTGGCTAAGTGGATTTGCCCACTGCGTTTGCAAACCTTCGAATTGCATGCGGTGCAGGTTCGATTCCTGTCAGGTGCATACCTCCCTGTGTGTATTTCTCTCTTTTGTGTCAGTATTCATTATGTGTGTATGTCTTACTTGATTGTGTCTGACGCAGGAACTCCTAATATATCCCTTGCGCCATAAAACCCTAAAACCAACCAATCTTTACTGTTTTCTATTTTTATTCGTAATACTAAATGAGCGTTATGTTTAATAATTTTTTGAGTCGTCGGGCATATCTTAATTTTATCTATGATCAAGAAAGTTCAATTTATACTGATAAAACTAGCTTGGATTTGTATTTCTTTAACTCTTAAAATATTTCGGGTTGAGATCGAGACTTATGGGCTCTTTCCTTGAACACGTCCTTGGCTACCCATGTCTAGGAGAGGCAAGTGATTTTTCTCCTCTTGTCCAATCCCTTCCTGTTCTGTCCCCCTGGGTGTATTTATCTCTTCTGTGTCAGTAAAGTTTTGTGTGCGTGCGTAAATCATTGATCCACATTAGTGCAAAAAAAGTAAGTAAACAGAAATAGAACGGACTGGAAAATAACTTTCGTTGTCGCGCTATTAAATAGGTTTAAGGGTGGAAACTGCGCTGTCTTAACAAACCCGTTAGCGGTTTCTTTCGAAATCCATGATAAAACCTGAAACATTTCTTGGATCTCAATTGTTAGTAATGGGTTCTTCCATCCTGTAATGTTCTGTGGGATGTACCTAAGGGTTGTTTCATTGAATTATGCATAGGCCTTTAATTGTATAGCCGGAATATATGAGTAAATTTTGACTTACTGATTATCGAGTTACTCCATTGCACAAAACAGGCTTCCAGTATAACCGAAATGTGGTGCGTTAGCTTTCTTTTTAATAGGATCGGATTCATTCATTGTTTAGGAAGTCGAATTCATTGTGACTTGCCCTTTTTGGACCTCAAGCCATGAAACCCAAAACAAATCGTAACAGAAATTGTCCATACTTAAATTTAAGCGGCAGATTCCAATTCTTGTCAGATTCGATAATTCCCTGGGTGTATTTTTCTCTTCTGTGTCGGTAAAACTCTCTTTGTGTGTATGTATGTCTATTATTTAACGTTGTCTGGTTGGTTGTTGGTCGGATTTGGGTTTTAAGGGGCAAGAGGCCGTATTTGGCCAAGCTTCGCCAAACACAAGAGAGACAACAAGCAACTGTGAAAAGAAAGGATGCAGAGAAGAAAGAGAAAGATCGCTTGAGTATCCTGGGTTCGGAAGTTTTTGTATCGTGTTTGGCGCAGCATGGCCAAATATGGCCCTTGCGCCATAAAACCCAACCAACAAACAACCGGACTTAAATATTCAGACGACCCCCAAACAAGCACCGCATCTACCTGAGTCAAGCCCCTCCGAGCACATTCTCGCTGGCAATTAATAATAGACATTAATGAAGAAATCGTGCCGCGGTTGGGTACGGACCCTCACCTCCACCCCTCCCCTGGATGCAGCAGCAAACGATTTAAAAGCTCGGGCACGTGGGCCCTTCAGAACTCGTGCCCTCTTTTAGGGCCCTTTCTTTCTGTGGCGGAGGGTGGGGCCGGGCAGTCAGTGCCGACGTTGAAGGATATTTACCCCAGAGGGTGATTAATATCACCCGCCGACCCCCTCTGAGGTCTTTGTTGATGCGTTGGGTGATTTTCGTAATTATAAGTTTTTTCGGGATTATTTGGCTTTTGTGGAGTTGGTCCCATCTCGCTCTGGGATCGTTTTATGTTAGGCCTTTTGGTATAAAGTGGTGTCAGTAAGGCCGACTAGGCACGTGTTCGGAAAATGATGGGGGCCTGTTCTGCTCTCCCGGTTTCGTATTCCAATCAAAAGGCCGCAATACTGAATGAATATTGCTTTCGACCATTCAAGTGGTTTCGACGAGATATCTCGTCCATCACGATGTGGCAACTTTTGCTAATGCCGAGATACCTGGTCGTCACAATATTGCCGATTTCTTGATGACGACGAGGTTAAGATCTGATCAGTTTTCTTTTAATGACGAGATATCTCGTCCATGAAGGTCTGGTCTTGCTAATGACGACATACCTCGCCGAGACAACCGCCAGGAGGGTTAAATACATCCTTGGTTACTCATATCTAGACGAATAAACATTAGATTTTTCTCGTCTTGTCCAATCTGTTTCCATTCAGTCATCACCTACCACATAGATGGATTCTTCGCTTGCTTTCACAACCAATCAAGTTACTACAATGTTATATGATCATTTCGTTTGCAAACATATTTGTGTATTTTCAGACCTGTTCACGGTTTTCCTGCTTAGGAGTTATACGAAACCTTTCATGTGCATCAATTTAGGCAGCTTAGCCCTCTGGCTGTCTCGTTCATCAAGATCTCGTCATTAGCAAAATTTACCCGATCTGTATGGATGATATATCTCGTCACTTAAGAAAAACTGACCACATCTTGATCTCGTCATCATAAAAGATATCGGCAATATCTTGATTACGAGATATCTCGTCATTAGCAAAATTGGTCAGAACTTGATGGACGAAATATCTCGTCGAAACCACTTGGGGGGGTTGAACATTTATTTTTGTACCATCATAAATCTTTCGTGGGGGTTGCCTTGCCTTCCCTCTCTGAATACGTCCCTAGTCTGAAGTATCACCATCAATATATTTATAGACGTGGACCCCGCCTCTATAGACTCAATGACGTACCCCATCGCAAATTTATTACCAACCCTCTTTAAAATGAACGTACATCACTCCACGTGTGTTATCTCCCGTTTTACACGAGTACCGTCTTCCGCCCTAGATAAATGCCCACCATCCCGTCCTGTAATCCTTCCCTGAGAAGGAAAGCGAGTCAATTTGTTAACACTTCCCATACACGTCGAAAAATCCCGGGGTGTCAGAACGCCACGTCATCCTCCCATTTGTCTCCAGAACACGGAAGTGTTTGCATCACAATCGGCAAGGTTTTTTAGTGCACAACACCCCCTGCCTGAGTGTTTTGTTTGCCCTGCCTCTCATCCGCCGTTGTTATTCAAAGGGTGAGTCCATTGTTCGTTGGAGGGTAGGAGGACGGCTACAAATTGTGTCCCCCAGTGATTCATGCCTCTTGGGAAGGTTGTTGCTTTCGGATCGAGCCGGGAACTTTGTTTTCCGGTTTTCTGATAAGGGATCGGGATGATTTAATGGAAAGTGATAGCTCGGTAATGAGGTCTAATGTGTCTAGGGTTGCATAAGAGGCTGAGGGATTATATGGTTGCCGTAACTTATTGAGTGGTGTGACATAGCGTGATGAGAGGTTTTTGGCAAACGTCTAAATGTAAAATATTCAATGCTTTGTATGGAGGGACCATTTAAAGCTATGTACAATGGAGAACGAAGTCCCACTTAAACGGTTAAACAACCAACTTGCATTCGCTCAAACTCAATGCCTTAGATAATTCAAATTGAAACATCTCTCCCTTAACTTTCCTGGTGGGTTATCTTTGCATCGAAAACTGCTCTGTATTGTCCATCCTCTGGTGCAAGAACCTGTTCCAAATGCACCAGTTCTGGGCAACGGACAATTTGTTTTGCCTTTTTGAATCTCCATTCCCTTGGAGTAATAGGACTGTCTTGTCTCGACGAGATATCTCGTCCTTAGCAAAAATAACGAGATATCTCGTCGAAACACTTGGAGGGTTGAAAAATGGGGAGTCGCCGTGGCTCAGTGAATTCGATCTCTGCTCTAAAAATCTACCATTTTTAGGCAGTGTGAGTCCATGAGTGTATCTCTTCTGTGTCTGTAAAACATTATTTGTGTGTATTTTCATTTACTTAAAATTGCATCTTGGCCAAATATGGCCCTTGTACCATAAAGCTGAAACCTTAAAAATGGCTATAAAACTTTTCGAAGCATCATCAGATTCACGGATTCCTTGTATCCGAAAAATGCACCAGGAGAGGTAACTTCTGGACATTCGATGGTAGCGCGTCTTGTCTGTCATGTTCGTTTCCTTCCTGGACGTGTTTCTGTCTTCTGTGAGAAACTTTCCTTGTGCGTGTATATCCATTACATGATATTGTATGTTTTGTGTCTGGCGCATCATGACGAAATATGGCCTTTGCGGCATAAAGATCCAACCAATCTTCTCTCTGACCGCTCGCTGCTTCTCTCTGACGACCGAGTTTTTAGACGTTTTTGAAACTTTTCTAAATATGACGTAAAATCTCACAAATCGACCATTTCTTCTTTCGTTCTACTTCTCCTTTCTTATACCAGTGTAAAAAAATACACGAGGTCATTGAGTCTGCAAAAAAGGTTTTCGGGTAATGTCAGATGGGTCCTTAAAAATGTCTTCATGTATGGCGCCAATGCAATTCAGGATGTGTGAGGGAGAGGCTAGTAATAAGCCACACTTTATACAGATGGGAAAGGATTTCTGGCCATCAATGAATATCTTGTTCAAATGGCCAGTTCAGAGCCTGGCAAGCATGGAGAAAGTTTTCCAGGGCAAATTTAAGGCAAGCAGCTCTGCTGGTGTTCCACTGAGGTACCATTGATGAAAGGGTACTGGAGATGATCTGGGCAATTTCTTTTTGAGTACGGACAGGTGATCGTCCTCTGAGAGCAGGATGGTACTTTCTCTTGTGCCAAGTTGTTTATATGCTCCAGCTTTTGCGAATAAGTCAGCTCTCTCATTGCCCGGAATTCCAACATGTGATGGGATCCATTGAAAATATATTTTAAATTTTTTATTAATATTAAATTAATATTAGAAGGGCTACTTTTTTCAAAAGAGGATCAAAACTGGTGAAGCATTTTTTAATTGCTAGACTTGCTGCCTGCGAATCAATGTAAATATTTATTTTAAGGGGCTGACTTTTAGGGACTTCTTTTAGTGCTTTCATTCTAATAAGGTGTACTCTAGTGTATTTGTAAATTATGTAATAATATTTACTATAAATATGCAACGACTCAAAACAAAACAAGAAGTTCTAAAGGAAGAAAGGCCCGAAATGCAACTAGTCATCATTGTCGAGTCTAGCCGTCTTTGTCTAGAGATCAGGCACAACTACGAAGTTGGCAACGTTCTCGGCGCTCGCCAAATACATGAAAAGTTACGCCAATGAAGGAGTAGTGTCGTCAGATATACGTTCTGCGCGAGCAGATATGAATATATCTGCTGTTGAATTAGAAGAAATATTGCCTTAGTTCCGACGATACGGCGAAAACTTTATTAAACAACCATTACGAGTAGCTTAAGTGCGAAATAAGTGGATTAATAAGTGGTCCATCAAATGCAATGTAAAATCCACCAACTGTCTCAAGTTGGTAGATTTTACAGCCACTGCTACATTGCCATCGATGGATGCTTTAATTTCCCAAAAGGAATCCACTTATTTTCCACTCTAGTTATCCGTAGCGGTTCTCAGTACATTTGAAACTACTGCAGTCTTTCTTCTGCTTCAACGCCAGATTTATTCAAGTATATGACGGTGCTCTGTTCGTCTTGATCTGGGAACAAAGACGCCAAATGGAGCGAACATAATTGATAAGGGAATAACCGTACCCCTTCTCACTCCCATCCACACCAATATTCACAGCCATTCCCCGCTAATTCACCGCCATCCAATCTCCAGACGCTGGCATCATAACTTCGCCGTCGTCGTATTTTAATTACGCGACTAAAAAACGGTGACGTCTCGGGAGTCATCCGTCACCAGACTTTTCCCTTTTCCCGAAATCCCGCTCCGTTTGTGTCGGATTCCCATAATAATCCCGACGATGGGGCAACCGGAGATCGATGGGTCGCTATGTAGGCCGACAGGCGGCGCTGCCTAATGAGCGATGGGACGCACAAATTGCTCGTCGTGGAACGCCGGATTCATCACCGGCCGCTTGTGGTGTTTTGGATGTCGGTGTTCCGTCATCGGCGAATCCGGTGTTGGGGTCAGAAATGGCCGCTCTTTCGGTTTGGTCTTTGGAGGGAAGTGGACACCATTTGGGGCAGTGTTTCAAATGTTCTCGCCCGTGGAATCAAGAAATGACAGAATCTACCAAGAGCATTTAGAAAGGCTGCCCCAAATAGTGTTCCACTTCACCGCCAAAGACCAAATCGAAAGAACTGTCATTCCTGACCCTAACACCCGATTCTTAGGTGACAGAACACCGACATGATCTTCCGACACCCCATTGGTGGACACCATTTGGGCAGTCTTTCTAAATGTTCTTGTCCATGGAACCCTAATAAATGACAGAATCTACCATGGTAGGCCTCATTTCTTAGGATTCCCGTGAGCAACAACATATGGAAAGAAGCTACCACCAATGGGATGTCGGGGTCATGTCGCTGCTCCTTCGACGAATCGGGTGTTGAGATCAGGAATGGCCGTTCTTCCGATTTGGTCTTTGAAAGAAAAGTGGGCACCATTTGGGGTAATCCAAAATGTTCTTGCCCGTGGAACTCTAAGAAATGACAGAACCTACCATGAGAGTCTATTTGTACATACAAGCCGATCCTCACCTTAATAGCGATAGCGGCTTTTACAATACTGACAGGACTTAATTGTCCGGCCAAGCATTTGCATCCTTTACGCATCTATTGTAGCCCGAAATGTGTCCTGTGCGGAGGGATGGTTGGTATGGACTGCGACCACCTTTTAGAACGTACGGCATTGTTAGGGAAGGCACAACACACTTAATAAACAACCACGTTATTGATTGAAAGAATATATAACGTGGTTAGATTTAGTTATTAGGTATGTATGTCGAGAATCCATAGATTCTTCCTTTCCTTGGAATATAATCCTTTGGGACGATACTATTGGTCCTTTTCTTGTAATTGAATCTTTTGAAATTACTCTACCGCTCCTTTCCTTGGAAATGAATCATTTGGAAAGATACGATTTGTCCTTTTCCTAGAATAGAATCTGTTGGAAAGATTCTAATTTTCCTATTTCTCCATTCTTTAGAATATAACTCTTTGGAAAGAGTCAATTGGTCAAGAAAGCCAAAACTTATACATCCAGGGAGGACTGCAGGTTGCTAAGTGGAATTGTACGTATGAACCCTTCCGAGTGTTAAATCAAAAAACGGAATCCGGAAAATAGTCTGGATTTAAGGTTAGGGTCCAAAGTGGTCAATACAAATAAATTGAATGAGTGTTCATAATAGAAAGCTCGTATATTTAAACGCATGTGTAAGATAAGAGTTTCGAGAACTTTTTCCCAAACTCTTGTCGATCGAAAACTTGTCGAAGATAGCAGGTTCCGAGGTGGAATTATGCGTGAACCCCTCAAAGAGGTAAAGCAAAAAAAAAATGAATCACAGGAATATAGTCCGGATTTAAGGCTGGAGTCTAAAGTGGTCAATACAAATCAATTCAATGCTAGTTCATGATTGAAATATGCTCGTGTATTTCAACGCATGGGTACCAAGAATTATAAACCTGTGGGATATTTTCCCCGTCGAGTTCTAGTAAAGAGTTTCAAAAACTTTTTACAAAACTCTTGTGGATCGATACAAAACCCATACCCGCGCCCATACGTCATATTTCACCTGCCGCGCAGGGAAATAAATGCCCAGATACGCTCTGTATTTACTTGAAGAAAAAAGGGTCTGAAACTAATTAAAGAAGTATTCATCGCTCACCGTAATGTTGCTTATAGCAAATACCCCCAGCGCGTAAGCAGACGTGGGTGTAGACGAGCAGGCTTTTTTCCATCAGTGTTTCCTGCCGCTGATAGAGCTGTCATCGTTAAGTACCTTTTGAATCCTAATAAATGGATACGTTTTGCGAGGAGAAAAATCATTAGGGATCGCATAAAACACAGTTTTTTTTACCCTTCGGCGATGGCATCCGCTACATTAACGTCCTTAGGACTCGTATTTAGTTTGAAAGTGGTATACCAGTTTTTTTTCGGTAAGGGAGGTATTTTTTTATGGGTTCTGATTGGGGCTACTGTTTTGGCGAGGGCTTTGTCTGTGCTTGAGTTATCGCCGATGAAAAAGTGATTCTTTTTCGAAAATAATCCACGATTTAAATATTTTATTTGCAAGTTCTTCGCTAGCCGTATGTCTAACAATGTTTTTTTTGCGTTCATTGTGTGTGTGAAGGTGTACTTAAAATCTTTCGATCGTCAAGTTCGAACTATTTTTATTTCATTTATCACGCTTTGTTAGTGAGAACTTTTAAGATTGAGGTGATTCCGACAAATCTATGGTTGATTGGTTTAGGTTTTTTAATGGTTCATCGGTATATCTGGCGAAGATGCACCATATTGCACACGCATATATCCGTTCTGCAATCTGTAGTCAAATACATGACTTTTAACCAGTTTTGAACTTCTTGACCAATAGAATCATTCGTGGGAATCTCTGTCTACCAATAGCATGGCTGCCACAGGCGACCAAAAGGCGACGTTTTGCTACTATTTTTTAATTTTGGTAGGTAGGTATTTAAAGGCCTAGTAGTCTAGTGGTAGCGCTTCGCACTGCCACCCTACAGGTGCGGGGTTCGATCCTTGAACGGCAAGGTCGACTCAGCCTTTCATACCTATGAGGGTCGATAAATTGAGTACCAAGTGTGCTCGGGAGCTAAAACACTGGGGCCGACCACCGGACGGACAAAAAATGCCACTCGACACTCCAAGGTCTCGTAAGCGGGATGGGCACCGCCGGTCATGGTACTTCGAGGACTGTAGCGCCACGGAGTTTAGTTTTAGATAGATATTTAATTAATGTCGCACTGGAGCAACACAATGGCTATTGATGACGGTCCGGGATCAAAGCCGAACTGAAGGATCCGAGGACAACACCACGTACTTTTGAACCACTGTCAGATGACGATTTCACACCTGTGCCGGCACCCTGCTCCAAACCTCCACACCACGCCAATGTGAGGACATTTGAGGCCACAACAGATTTAACGTGCAACAGCACCCCTTGTACACGACGGTCTTTGGTTGAATTCGAACTCGCAACCCACCGGTTGCTAATCCATTACTCATCTAACCGGGCCACTGCGGTCCTTTTAACTTTGGTGACCAGGGGTATCTTTTTAAGCAGACTCGTCTCAAAAGCTACTAATTTTAAAATTTAGGCGAGTTTTCGATAATTTTGGTGACTTTTTTGAAAATTCACGGAAGGTCAACGAAAATGTAGTCCTTTTTTTTTAACTAATAGTGGACGGAAAAATGTTTTTTGGATTTCGCAGAAGCCGTGGCAAACATGAAATTAAAAAAATCAGAATCTGGTTGCTAGATTGTCGTGAAAACCCTATTAATAAAATACTTAATTTCTATTAAATTTTAAAATTTAAACTCCGTGATGAGATCTTCAACGTCCGTGTTTCATACTTAATCAGCACATTTTGTGGTTTTGTCGATTCATTTTGCATTTGAGCAACTAAAATTTCTCCTAAAGTGGAATTAAGGAGACTTTTGCTTCTGTTTGTAAGAAATTATACTACTAATGGGTTACTATTTCACGAGTGCTTTGGCTGTAACAGCCTTGCAATAGATTTTAGGTTATATAGTCGCGTTGTGTGTTGCAGAGAAAAAGCAATACACGACTAAGAAATATAGTGATGCACAGTTAGAAATAATAAAAATATATTTTACGTGAGAGTGGGAACTCTAGAATGATTCTCTAAAATATTACAAAGAGCGTCTTTCATCAAAATGGCGAAATATTGACATACCCGAGTTTTTCTCCAAACAAGACATTTCGTACGTCGAAAGAAAACAGAGTCCTATTCAAGGTGGTATGAATTCTATAATCAGAATGCAAAAATCGAAGAGAATAAAAGCATTCGGAGAGAAATGTCCTCTCCGATAAGCGTCTCCAAGCGATTTTTCAACGACCTGAAATCTAATGTCGTCCCTTCCAAAGGGATGCGTTCATTTGTCTTTCGATCTTTAAAAGAAAAGACGTTCCAGTCCTCTGCGCCTTTAAATGTGTTTTCTGTCCTCTAATCTCAAGAGAGAAATCTGAGCGTCGCTGTAAATCCTGAACAAAAGTTTCGCCTCTCTTGGAGTCTATAATTGTTTTTGAATGAATCACTCGCACGTTCAGGTAACGTCTTTATTCCTGGAGTTCCCCGTTTGGGTACGAGGGCAGCGGTAGCCCAGTTGGAAGATTAGCAATTCCAGGTTTGCGAGTTCGAAACTCAGTCCAAACGAAGACCGTTGTGTAGGTGGGATCTGGTTCACGTTAAATCTGTCGTGTCCTTATCTGATTTTTCTTATTTTATCTGATTTCCTTTCAGGATTAATCCCTGACCGTTGCCAATAGCCCGTTGTGTTGCTCCAGTGTGACGTTAATTCTACCTACCTGTATGTCGTGGCCTCAAATGTCCTCTCGTTGGTGTGGTGTGGAAAGTGGGGTGCCTGCTCAGGTGTTAACCTCGTCGTCTGACTGGTTCAAAATGACGAGGTGTTTTCATCGGATTTTTTTCTTTCGGGTTTCAATCTGGTTTTACTGAATTTTATTTGGTTGCATTTGGGGTAGCGTGTGCATTTTCGGACCTTGCTCCGTTAAGCCCAACGAACCAGAAAAGCATCATTCATGTCTGGATATTTTTATGTCGTATTATCAGCAGGTTTCCTTCAAGAGAGTTTCAAAAACTGTAAAAGAGTTGTTCAAACTCACTGCCTAAAAGAATGACTTGTCAATGTTGCAAAGGATAAATCTTGGAAATGCCTTCTTTCCTCCAGTGACATTGTCATTCAAGACACTACAAGAGAGACTTCAGTTGTTGAGTTTCGTTTCTTGACTGGATATGACTCTTCGTGCGTATTTTATTGTTGACTCTCCTAACTGTGTTCTATGTATTAGGTTGATGCAAAAGTTCGTCCCTTTTTTACCAAAATTGGAGAAAAATTTTATTTACTAAAAATTACATTTAATCAATGTGATATGTGCCGTTCTGTTCGATGACCTTTTTCCATCTTACCGGTAGCTGCATAATCTCGCGCTCATAGAAGTTCTGAGGTTTCTAGGTAAAGAACTGATCCAGGTGACGAAACTTTCTGAACCACATACTTCACGTGGAATCGTCAACGGTACCACTCACCCTACACAACACATCTTTTGCGTCTGCGTAGCATTCTTGCCTTTTCGTAAATAAAAAATCATAATATGCCGAAAATGCTCCTTATTTTCTGACATTTTTAGTGGTTAACAAAATTTAAAAAACACAACCAAATAACACAATTTTTTTCCCAAGTACTCGCCGAAATTCCTTCTTTCAAAGAACATCAAAACTTTACACGTGTGAAGTAGATAACACTTCGTATTGTGATGCAATGTCATCCAGCGCCAAAAACGGGACGAACCTTTGCATCAGCCCAATAGTAGTAGAGAATCTCAACACTTAAACATGTGCACTGCACTTAATAATTTTAGTAATTGAATACTAAATACGCCAGATGACGAATGAGGTAGTCAAGTGACTCATTTGTTTCATTCAAGCTTTCCGAAAGACATTTGAATTATGTGTGCTATAATTCTTATATATTCATAAATAGGTATGGTAGGTATGGTATGGTATTTTAATTAACATCACACTGGAGCAACACAACGGGCTATTATATTCATAAATAGAGAGCTCACTTTGAAGATATCACAGCGTATTTTTTAACTCTACATGCAGGAAGCTTAATTTTCATAAAATCGACTCTTTCAAAGGACAGATTTAGAGTGGGTAAAGCATACTCATTCCCTTAAATATTTTTAAGCTGAAAAGTCAGAAATAGTTGTTGAGGTATCACGTGTCTTTGCTTTGAAACCTGATATTTGCAACTGATATATGACGGAAGAGGGGAAATGCAGAAAAAGTGAATGAAAAAGCACAGCATAATTCCTGCAAAATCAACACCGGAGAACAGAACTCGATCTTTTCCGAACAATGCACGAATCGATTCTTTTCCCGAATATAACCCAAGCCCCATCCAATCCGACTTGATCCTCCCCTATCCCCCATAACTCTCTTTAGACACAACTCGAGGCAAATGAGCACCAAGTCGCACTCTACACAAAAAAGTTCGAACCATCTCAATATTATGACACCTGAGAGATCGTCTGCAGGAGAAGTATCGCACCCCCTCGCTCTTCCCTTCAGCCGGAAATCGGATCCGGAAGTGACGAAAGAAGTCTCCCGGAAAAAGGAGACGGAAGAGGGGGTGGCAGGAAAAAGTGAGTGAAAAACAAAGTCCCCCAAAACGGGATTGAAGGAGCCCGCTGGAAAAGGCGAATACAAACAATTTCCATAAACAGGCTTTCTGAATTCAGTCCACGTTTAAGAAGGGGGGTGGGGCAATAAATTTTTCATTTCAGTCCCTAGACTCAGCTTGGCATCTAAACGATGGGAACCCCCTCCCCTCTACGCCATGGGGTACCCCCGGCGTACCCCTTCCCCAATGTGAGGAGCGGGCACAAAAAATCTGCATCTTGTTTGCACTTGATTCTTTCCGATTGTAACCGGAGAGAGAAAATTTAGGATTTTTCCCTCGGCTTTTTTTTTATCCGTCGTAAAAAAGTTTTTTATTTTTCTATTTTTCGTTTTTGAAGGAGTTGGGTCTTGAATTCTTGAACGACGCTGGAGCAAGAAATATTTACAGGAGTGATGATTTTGCGTTTCTTTCCCGACCTTTATTCTTTTTTGCTTGCATTGTTTCCGTGTAAATTAGTTCGCTTTTTCTTCCTGCGTTGCAGAAATAAGGAATGCCGTAACTTTTTTTTGTCTCGTAAGGACTTTTTTTATTTTCTTGAAACAGCTTAGTTGTTGATTTGGGGACGGACTGACATTTACTCTGCTACTGTGTTATATTAACGATCGACTGTAGACCCATCCTCTACATATCTAGTCGTGTTGTTGTGAACAGTTGATTCACAAAGCCAGCTAGCTGTAGGTGGTGCATGTTCAATTCCTGTAACTCCCCCTGTATTTCTCTCTTCTGATTTTTAGGGGCACATCTTGAGGTGTGTACTTGCATCACAACCCGAGGTACCCGACTGTTCTGCCTTCTCTTCTGTTTTACCTCAACCTACCATTCTGCTTTTTGCCTTTTGCTCTCTCGTTGTTTTGTGTTTGGTGCAGCTTGGCTAAATATCTTTGTGTATGTTCATTACTAGACGTTGTCTCGTGTTTGGCGCAGCTTGGCCCGATATGGCTCTTGCGCCATAAAAGCCTAACCTACCAATTTTATTCACATACCGTTTTGATATTTGAAGCTTATTTTCATTAATTTGGTATCTTAAACATATAACCAACTAATGATTCTCAGCAGAAGAAAGCTTTCTGATATATGGACTTCGTGTCTAATGCTTTTAGTAAATACTTGTCTAAAAAATGTTCTTTTACTTTTAAGTTTTGTTCTTTATTTCACATTTAGATGCGTCAAATTTTAATGAAACGTGTATCTTCATTCTGAGGAGCTTTTTGATTTCATATAAATCCGAATTCACCTGTAGGGCTTCGAATTAACGAGTAACGAATTAATTCGAGTTTTCAGAGTTCGTGACAGATCCAAAACGTAACGTGACAATTAATGGGACAGTAAAACGTGGAATAAATTCCACGAGATTGCTCTTACTATAAATTTTTGTTTGATTACCCTTCAGGGTTATAGAAAACACGCTGCTATTTTTTGTAGACTGCGCAGGGGCCATTAAAGGGATAACTCTCACTTATGCATACTATTTGCCAACCCTTGCTCCATGCATTCATATAGGATTCCTTCGCTTTTAGCATATTTTACTCAATTGTCCAGCGTTTAGTCATGACATAATTTCTTATACAGATCTAAATTTGAATTCATTTTACCTTTTCCAATTTTCAGTCGATATTGTTTTTCGTATATTAATTTTAATTATATTTATACTGCTATTTGTCTTTTGTAGTGAATGGTCAGTACTCTATCGTCGTATTACTCATCATATCACATTTCTCATTAATTAAAGAACACGTGTTTATTACTATATCCTTGCTGAAGATTCTGTATTTAACCCTTCAAGTGGTTCCTTCAAAATATCTCGCCAATAAAGGTTTAACCAATTTTGCTAATGATGATATATATCGTCATCAGGATATTGCCGATTTTTTTTCTGAAGAACGAGATATCTGGTGAGTTTTGCTGATGACGAGATATACCTCGTCAAGACAACCCCCTGAAGGGTTAAATATAAATATTTTAAATGCCTCACAGCATAGCTTAAGTTGCTCTCGTGCTATAAGAATCAAAAACCTATCCTATCTTTTCCTCGAAGTCATCTCAGAGTAATGTTCCAATTTGTGTATTGTTTCGTGCTGCTATATCTATCATTAATTTGAAGATTGTGACTCGCAATTTTTTTCTATCGGATTAGCGTCGAAAGAAAAAAGAACTCCACGCAGCCGAAACAGCGAAATCGTTGTGTTGAGCAAAACACTCGCAGAAAATCGATAAGAAAAAGGAAACAGGAAAACAGGAAAGAGAAGAAATCCAAAAGGCGCCCTACAAGCTGCCACTCCAGAAAAAAAATAAATTTTACTTATTATTATTTTTCAACCTTTTTTCTCCAAAAAACCCGGCGCGCGGCGTAGAAAAAAGCCGACTTTCCCATTCTTTATTCCTCTCTCCTGATTGAATAATGACAGGGATCTGGATAAGGAAGGGCAAAAAAGCGAAACGAAAGGTAGCAGCGGGAGAAAAGGAAAACTTCTTTTGACAAATGAGGATATTATAGTATGTCAGATAATTTGTTGCCAACCTGGGAATGCGATACTTGGAGTCGAAAAGTAAATTCTTTTTCTACTTCCTACACGAGGAAAAAAATCCGGGAAAATGTAAAGTAGTGTGCGGGGAAACGGGATAAGATAAAAAAATCACATCAGGTTTTCCAAATGTTCTGTACCGAGAACCTCTTTTGCGTTATCCATCACATAGAAAATAGGGTGTAATTACTCGGCGAAAACCCAATAAATCGGGGTAGACTTATCCATCAATTGAGAAGACAGTTGTCGGAGATGTCTGTGTTTCCGAGCGATAATTATCTCTGAACAATCCCACAAATCATGGACGGCGGTGGGATCGGGTTTGATGTTGGAGACGGTATTTTTTGGGGGACAGGATCGACATCCGAACAAGTTGGGGTTATCCATCAGTCTTGCAAGAGATGGATGAGTGGTTATTCCTACTGGGAACAATGTTTCGTGGCAACTTTTGTGACATTTTCTGAGACTTATTGTCTGTATGTGCTCCAATACGTCAAATTGACTCGCTTTCGCATTGAGTACTCGCGTTTCATCCACTCTTTATTAGGGAACAAGTTTCTCTCTAGGACGTATGGAGTACGTACCTGTTACTGTTCGCGACCCCATTTTAATTCTGTATCCATAATTTAGAACTTTATGGCTAAAATAGACTTCCAAAATCGATTTTTTTTTGCGTTAAAAATTAATTGGAATCAAAATTTGCAGATAGCAAAATGAATTTTTCAATTGCGATCAGTTTTGGCGGAATCGCATAAACCACTTTAAACATAGTGAATGAATGTAGCAAGTCTACTACAAAAACGCGTTTTTCTCCGATTCAGATTTCTCGACATTCTTCCGATTTTGAACTGCGCATCGGGTTTTTTTTATTTCCTTGAATTTTTTTGGATAATATATGCAATCTGTTGTATATATCTAAGTGCAAAAGAATTCATCATGCTTCCAAATTTTGAAATTCTAGCTTACAGGTTGATTCCGCAGTACTTAATATTTTTGTTCCAAACTTAAATGCTTTTTTCTAGAAAACAAACAGTGCAAATATTATAACAATCTGATTATATTTTCCAAAGTTTGTTTTGACTGTCCATTGTGCCTTGAAATGTTTTAAAAGTGTAATTTTAAGCGTGTAATAATTTATTGGATCTCGTATTTTTTCCTATCAGCCAGTCGCCTATTGACTGCCACACAGTGTCAATTTTAAATACAGAAACTTAAACTATTACTTGACTTATTTACTAGACCAGGGGTGTACAACATGCGAAAGTCGTACACGACTCTAGACTATACGTGAAAACTATTTTAAATTATCATAATTTTGTTCACACAGACCTGTTGAACTAGCTCATATACTTGATATTGAATATTCATGGACATTCACAAAACTCACTTAAGTCCATAAACCAACGAACAAACTAATTTACTGGACATTGAAAATCCCCGGACATTCACAATGCTCGCTCAACAATAAAAAAAATGTCCATACACCTATAAATTAACTCATTTAGTGGACATTTAAAATCTGTAGACATTCATTATGCTCGCTCAACAATAAAAAGCATATACACCAAAAGCAAATTCATTTTCTGGGCATTGAAAGTCTGTTAACGTTTACAAAGCTCACTCAAAAGTAAAAAGTTCTTGCACCTTTAAACAAACTCATTTACTGGACATTAAAACTCCCTGGACAAAGCTCGCTCAACAATAATAAAAAGTCCATACACCTATAAACATACTTCTTTACTGGATATTGAAACGACTTCTTAGCTTGAGCATCGCCGAGCTGTATATTCTTGTCTAAAACTTACTTGTAGATAAAAAAAAATCAAACTCATTCAGTTTACACTGAAAGGTGAGACTTGTGTAGACACTTTTTTTTCCATTTGGACTCAAAGTTAAGTGAATTTCAAAAAGATTCATTCAAAAGCCCAGTAGATTTTTTTCGCCATTGCACCAAAAAACCTAGTTAAACAAACTTATATTTACCACTAGATATTGAAGCGACTTTTTGGCTTGGATATTCACGAGTCTATCCTTACCTAAATCTTTACCGGAGATAAAAACTTCAAACTCATCCAGATCGCATTGAAAAGACTCGCTCGCGTGGACATCCCGACTCAAAGCCTTGGGAATCTTCAATAGGGGCTTTCCACCCAAAATCGAGGGGTGGATTCCGATCTCAACTTTGCCCCCGAGCCACATAACCAAGTTGCCACAACCGAAAAGGCAAACCGCCGAAACGACGAAGTGCACCTCACAGCCACCCCGATTCAATTTCATTTTCTCCTGCGCCTCTTGGATCTTCACTCCGCCGCTAATATCGAAGGGACGGAATACATGCATTCCGGAATGTCACGACAAAAGGAGTGTCCATCTTCTTCGCCCGGGGGTCTTGCAGACGATCGAGAGATGGGGGGGGGCGATAGAAGTGGCCGCAGCTGTTGTCCCCTGGGCAATCGGGGACGAGAAACCCGATTTGGAGGGGCTCCTCCGGCGAGACCGGACAACGATGCCAAAAGAGAAAGCGAAAATTTATTGAGGTTGCGCAAACGATCGGGTAGGGAAGGGGAGTGATTGGAATTAAGAGATATTCGAGAGCGGCCCTTTTAATCGGAGAGTACTCAAAGGAGACTGATGTATTAGGAAACGGACTTAAATGTCTGTGTATCGCTGGGAGGGAGTAATTAGACGTCTCCGGAGTTGACATTTGGAATGGAGAGTTTTAATCGACCGGCCGGACGGTAAGAATCTATTTACTCACTCGGGGCCGGATGGTTAAATATTCCGGTTTGGTGGGTGAAATTCCCTTGTTGAACTTTTGAAAAGTTTGGGAATATGCAAGTTTGAGTCAAACGGAATACCGGTTCCCCAGACTGAAATTAGTTAATGCACTTGGTTAAGTTGCGACTTGTCTTTGTAATTCTCTTCGGTGAGACCGATTTTGGTTGGGTTTTATGACGCATTTGGTCAAGATGCTCCGAACAACGTCAATTAAATGGACACACACAAGGTTGGTTAAGGGTTTTATGGCGCAAGGGTCAAATTTGGCCAAGCTGCGCCAAACACACAAGACAGCGTCAATTAAAAAATGTCGTGAAAGGGGGAAAAGAGGGATTTAGGAATAGTGTAGTGGGATGAAGGTAGAAAAGATGGCTTGGGTACCTTGAGAGCATGACTCCCGTGTTTACTAAAGACAGTAAACCCCATGGGACACTGACAAGGACAGTTTTGCTGATACAGAAGAGAGAAATACACCCAGGGAGGAATCGGATTCTGCCTATAACTCGCAGGTTGCTAGCGCAGTTACCACATCTACCCCAAGTCCTATTTTGGAATATGGTTGTGTAATCTAGAGTTAATCGTTAAATGACTTGCGAGTTATTGGCCTGGGCATGGGCACCGCAGGTGACCACTTACCTCCCAACATGAGTCAGGTTTAAGTGGTGTCTAGGTCACCTACGGGAAAATAGTCTGAATTCACCTATTGGGAGGCGACAGTCACGGCTGTGACCGAAGTCACTACCGTGGCCAAACGTCTTGACTTCATTCCTTAAAGCATAATTGCATAAATTTCAATTTTAGATTAATTTGTACAAAAATATTTTCAAGATAAACCAGTAGCAAGTACAGGTATACAAAGGCACAACACAATAATTTACAATTTTTCCTTAGCACAATCTTATATGCGATGTCTGCATTGTTCACATTTACTTCTATCACTCATGGATTGTTCGCCCCTATTGGGTTACATGCACTGGCTCATTAGTTTATGTGCTTTACTACCTTTTAATAATGTCAATGTTTTCCGTGAGAAATTGCATTATTTTCTTAATTTTATGTAGCACTGTGTTGTTTTTTGCCGTATTCGTGGCCCAGGCTCCATAATTTGTTTGGGTGGGTGCCCTTACGTGATTACTACACGTTAACGGGCGCCCAAAGACATAATGGTCGGGGGTGCCGATCTCCCCGCATAGGCACTGGTCGCTTTCGGTTATGTGGAACCTATGCAGGTAACTGGGGAAGGGACCATGGCCTGTAAAGAATGGAGTCATGAACGGTCCACATGGTTGTTTGTTTGAGTTGACCTTCGGGAAGAACTGAAATGTCCTTCTCCCAGTCTCAACTGATTCCCAGTTTTCCTGCCAGGATCTTAGTGACAGTTCTCTCATCTTCCTTTTTGCATGGCTCTTTGGCAACTTCAATGAGAGCTGAAATGATGACTTGCCTGTGGCTGCTGCTTTTGCTAACTGGTCCGCCCTCTCATTACCTTGGATGCCCGTGTGGGCCTTAACCCATTTAATTTTTATTAGATCTGTATTGTGTTTAATTTTATTCCTGATGTTGTCCACAATTCTGTCTTTATTCTGAAACCGTTGGATTGTCTTAATGGTTGAGAGGCTATCTGTGGAAATTTGGCATATGTTGTGCTGAAGGGCGGCCCAGTCTATGGCAGCACAGCTTCGATCCCTGTAATCGGATAGTAATCAAAGATTGGTGGTTTGTTGGTTTGGGTTATATGGCCCAAGGACCATATTTGGCCAAGCTGTGTACAAACACAATACAGCGAGGGAAGGAAAAAAAAGCAAAAAGCAGAAGGGTAGATGAGGGTAAAAAAGAAGAGAGGACACATCATTAAGGTACGTCGGGGTTGTAATGCCCGTACAAACCTTAAGACATGCCCCTGAGGCCGAGTATTCAAAGGAAGAGGATGTATTCGGAAGTAGTCATGTCTGTATAGCTCTGGGTAGGAGAAATTAGATGTGTTTCTTTTCGCTTCTGTGTCAGTAAAATGTTCTTTGTGTGTATGTCCATTGCTTGACGTTGTCTAGTGCTTGGCGCAGTTTGGACAATATGGCCCTTACGCCATGAAAACCAACCATTGTATAAATGTATTAACGATAATCAAAAAATACAAAATCAATTTCTGCAATATATTTCTCCCAAATCCCGACGAGTTAACAATTGTCTTCCCTATTTATGGAGACCATTATACAAAATGCCCTGTTTGGAATTTTTTGTTTTGTTTTGAAATCCTTTTATGACATAACAATTGATTTCTCAAGACTTAATATAAATATTCACGGTTCCTTCATATAATATGCGTAAGGAATCATCTTCAAAGAAACGTTTTAGATCAAGAGTTTCTTTAAAAATCTACCAATTTTCCAATTTCGGAAGATCATTTATAGTTCAACAAGCCTTTACATTTCCTTTGACAGTTCCGAAGTTTAAAGGATTTTATCATTGTCATTTAAAAAAATCAAAGATTTTATTGAATTTTGTTGACTTCATGTTTTATTTTTGGATACCTTTTATATGATTTGCTCTTATTCGTTTTTTTGTATTCTGCTTTGTTATCTGTTATTTTAATCCTTCTGGTTCCTTCTGCCTTGACGAAGTATTTCGTCATTAGATAAACTGACCAGATCTTGATGGACGAGATATCTCGTCCAAACCATCTGGAAGGTTAAGTGCATTTTTTCACTGTCATGTGAGTGTATTTTTTATATAGGACATTAAGAAGTGATGTAAGAGAATATTTCACTATAGTTATGCAATGCTAATTATAATTCTGCGTGTTCATCTATCCATTTTTTCAGTCAATTTATGCCAGACTTAGTCTCTTCATCTATCATCTTTGTCCTAAGGAAAAACGATTCTTTCCTCCAAACCAAGCAACAAAGAAAAAAAAACTAAAAGAACCCAACACTAAGTCTTTTATTTTCTTTCATTTCCTTCGATCATTAGTAATAATTATGTCCTTTCTCCTTCCTTCCGTTCCTGGCTGCTCCCCCTTTGCAAACCTCCAGAGCAGGAAAGAAAACGACTGATATCCAAAAACTTTCGTTTTTGTTTTGAGCTCACTCATTTCCTAATCTGATCAACAACTACCAGGAAACGAACAAAAAAAAAAGAGCTGCTGGTGTCTCGAGAAACAAAATAAAAACACTTCCCCAATCTATAATCAAAGCATAGTTCTGCTTTTTCTCTGTTAAATCCCGACTCATGGGACGTGTAATTGATGACTTGTCCTTGTGAGTCGGTGAAAATTTAAATTTAATTTAAAGGTACGCCGCACTACAACTCGATGGCCTCGCAATTATTCTTCTCCACCTCTTTGCAATCTTATTTTTTTACACGGGGATCGCGCTCACGGGATACCCAAGCGATCTTTGTTCATTTTCATCCTACTATTCTGTTCCCCAATCCCTCTTTCCTCCTGCGACATTTTTTGCTTGACGTCGTCTTGTGTTTGGCTCAGCGTGGACAAATATGGCCTTGCGACATTAAACCTAAAAACAACCGATTGGAAGAGTAACGGATTAGCAATCGGAGGGTTGCGAGTTCGAATCCAACCGAAGACAGCCGTGTACAAAGGGGGTTGGTGCACGTTAAATCCACCGTGGCGTCAAATGTCCTCACGTTGGCGCGGTGTGGAAGTTTGAAGAGTGGGGTGCCAGCTCGGGTGTGACCTCGTCATCTGACCGTGGTTCAAAATTACGTGGTGTTGTCCTCTGATCTTTCCCTTCGGTTTTGACCCCGGACCGTCGACAATAGCCCGTTGTGTTGCTCCAGTACGAGGTTAATTAAAATACCAACTACCTACCTAAAATCAACCAACCATCTGTCATTTAAAGTGCACTTTTTTCGCTGCCATGTGAATTGATTTTTTTATGTCTGACGTGAAAAGGTGCAAGCGAATATAGCTCAATACAGTCTTACGTGTTCGTGTATTCATTCCTTTAGTCAATTTATGTCGGACTTAGTCTCTTCATGTATCATCTTTGACCGTAGCAAAAACGATTCTTTCCACAAACTAAGCATCGAAGAAAAAACTAAAAGAACGTAACCCTGTCTTTCCATTTCCTTCGATCATTAGTAATAATTATGTCCTTTCTCCTTCCTTCCGTTCCTGGCTACTCCACTCTTCGCAAACCTCCAGCGCAAGAAAGAAAACGACTGATATCCAAAAACTTTCGTTTTTATTTTGAGCTCGCTCATTTCCTAATCTGATCAACAACTACCAAGAAACAAAAAAGGAGCTTCAGAAGTCTTGAGAAAAACAAAAATAAAAACGCCCTCCCCCAATCTATAATCATAAAGCTTAGTTCTGCTTCGACTCTGTTAAATCCCGACTCCAGGGACGTTTTAGAGTAGTAACTAGTATAATTGATGACTTGTCCGTCTTGTGTGAGTCGGTGAAAATTTAAATTTAATTTAAAGATACGCGTGCACCAGATCTGGATCGGCTCGCAATTATTCATTCGGTTTCTCGTTTGACTTCGGGAAAATTGCTCG
Source organism: Meta bourneti (assembly GCA_933210815.1). Classification (NCBI taxonomy): domain Eukaryota; kingdom Metazoa; phylum Arthropoda; class Arachnida; order Araneae; family Tetragnathidae; genus Meta; species Meta bourneti. The sequence continues at coordinate 16,780,510 of OW119931.1, forward strand.
AGGAGAAATAAAAGAAATGAAGTGAAATAAAGCAGGCAAAAAAGGCTCGTAAGTAGCTGAAATTGAGTTTTGAGAACTTCGTCTTGTAGCGCGTGTTTACAAGCTAAATCCGACTAATGCAGTTTGGAAATGATTTGTTTTCTTTCGGCGTTTTCGAGTCCCTGCAAAATGAGATGCAGGATATGTTTTTTTATGCGTAAGGCCGATCACGCTTGGGTTCCTTTCGAAATTGCGATGCTGAGTGGAAGTAGAGGTAATTTAGCGATGATTGGTATAATGAAATAAGTCGAGATGCTTTTCCGAAATCGGTTCAGTTTGGTGGGAAAGTTAATAAAATAATATGAATCAATTTGAGTCTTGCACTGTTTCGATTTGAACCGACGCTGTAAACTTTCCCTTACCGACGATTGGTTTTGATTTGAATCTTGATATCAGGGCTGCCATATGCTACTAAGCTGCCACTTTTTGCTACTATTTTTAAACCTTGGCGACTTAGTATCTTTTTAAGCAAAATCGTCTCAAAACCTTTTATTTTGAAAATTTTGGCGACTCTTCGAATATTTTGGCGATTGGTTTGAAACTTCACCAAACTTCAACGAAAATTGAGTCCCTTTTTTAACAAAAAGCGGACCAAAAATATAATTTTCGGATATTTCTTTAGGGTAGAATATTTTCCAAGGCACGCCAATTTCGAATTTTGGCGCCAAACCGTGGCAACCATGAAAGAAAAACATTGTTATCTGCGTTTGAGAATGTGTAAACGATTGCGCCACAATGGAGGTCAAGAACCTCTTCGAAGAACTCATGTCAGCAATAAATTACAGCAAAAGGCAGGTGTCCCATCGCTGCTCTTCGCAAACCGTTTGTTTATGTAAAGGTAATTATAATTTCTGTTATTATGACATACATCTATATATTAATGTTAAATAAATGTGAATGTCTGAAAAATATTGGCATTTGGATGCATTGCTTAACTCTGTTCAACCTGTCCAACCAATTTTCTGGATATTTTGAAACATTTCTGTTGAAACGGAAACATTCGGCAACCCTCATGGGTGATCTGTCCTAGGTGCGAAAGCAGATGACCATGCAACGTACCTCGACACTGGTTGCTAGATTGTCATGAAATCTTTCTTAAGAAAATATTTAGTTTTTAAAATTTAAATTTCTTGACTAAATCTTCAACGTATGTTTTATACTTAATTAACACATCTTGTGATCTCTGAAAATGGTAATAATTTGGGATTGGTGGAAAGTACTCAACTCTCGAAGTTGTCTTTTCCTATCAATTTGAAAAATTTTAAATGAAGTACGTGTGTATAGTCTGGAATTCATTAGAATTTCTAGCTCAACTCTACCATCCTTGACGTAGCACACGTCTATATCCTCGGCTTAGAGTAGAAACTCGTTAACTGACTGTTTTTGACGTAGAGCTGTTGAGACTAACTATTGGTTTTTAGGTCAAAAAGTAAAAATCATAAACATTGTGATAGTGTTATATATTTTTAAACAGATGACAATGACTAAGCATTTAGCATCATCGTGAAAATAAGTATGTAGTGTCCCCGAAAAAATGCGAGTTAACAAGTTTCTGCTCCAAACCGACGATATCTTCTAACAAATACTTTTCATTGTTAATGTACTTCTCATTAGTAATTCAGAAGTGAGCTCATTGCCATTGATGAAGGGCTTAACTACATCATGTCTGTTCCGAACCCAAAGGTCGTTTGGATTTTGTCCGAAGATCGCAGCTCCATCCATATACCTTCTATCTAATTGGCGCATTGTGGGAGACATAACTGGCATAGCCATCCTTAACAAACTCAAGCATGTCTCATCCTTCTGTGAGGGGCACCTACAGTAGATCCCTCCACACGTGGACCTCAGGGGAAACGAAGTAGCGGATGATTTGGCGAAGGAGGGTGTCGATGAACCATTGTCCGATACCCACTCATTGACGTTTCTTGAGTTTTACTCTATTAGAAAAATCTTGATAAGAAGGCATGGACCGTTCCCCCGGTGGGGATCGCCCAGGAAGATCTCTTGCTCTCAATTGAAACAGACATATTCAGACAGCGCTATACTATCCCGCTTTTTAAGTGGCCATCTGAGGAATCTTACAATTTTCTGTGGTCACAAGATTCATCCTGTTTTCCTTAAATGACAATCTGACCAGGCCTCCCCGGCACACATTCTCGAATGCCTGGAATTATCCCGAGACGACCTGTTTTCTCCATCTCTTATGGTGTATGACTTTATGCGGTTGAATGGACTTGTGGATTGGGTCTAGCTGGAGCTAGACGTGGAGATTAGCAACAACAATAATTCAATGGGGAAGAATTCAAACATGGAAACGCAGTGTTTCCATTGAATAATAAATGCTAGGTAAAGTTCAGAGCAGTTGTACTTCAGCCGAGTTCTACAATCCCTTATGTAACGGTATTACTAAACAAATGATATTTCTCAGACTATAGAAGCCATATAATGGAAGCTCGATGTGAAACTTTTTCTAATCTGTTCTGCCTTCACGCCGTAGAATTAACGAGTTTCTGCTCTAAGGCGACTATATCTCTAGAATATACTTTTCATTGTTACTGTACGTTCCATTCGTAATTCAGAGATGTGGAAATATTCAAAGCTGAAAACCCAGTATTCCCATCAAATAACAAGCACTAGGTAAAGTTCGGAATAGTTGTACTTCAATCGAGTTCAACAATCCCTTAAGTAAGGGTATTACTGAACAAATGTTGTTTCTCAGACTATAGAAGCCATATAATGGAAGCTCGATGTGAAACTTTTCCCAATCTGTTCTGCCTCCACGCCGTAGAATTTATAAACTGCAGAAACTGCAATCGCCTGTGCAACCTGAAATAGAAGTCCGACCAAGCGAGAAACCCACGCAGAAAAAGCCTTTCCGCCCAACAAAAATAACAACGCGATGCAGCAGATAAATAAAATATCGAAACAACTGCGCTATAGACAGTATTCTTCCAGCCAAAGATAAAATAAACAAGCGAATGGAGCTATAATAGTAAAAAGAACATGAGAAAGAGAAAAATAAAATTGGAATGTATCCTTCCCTGCTATCCAATTTCTGCTGCTACTTTTTCCAGGCACGTTTGGATAGGATGAATTCCCCCGACTTCCTACCCACCTAACTTCGCAAAAATGCAACTTTTTCGACATGACTTCTTGAAAAGGCCGAAAATTTCGGTGTGGCTCGTACTTTTTTGCCCCTGCTCGTGCCTGGGTTTCCCCGTAGCTCGGCGTGGCCAGATGTGTTTCGGGATGGACTCTTAGGTGGAATTTTTTATGAGGTGGGGGTGTTTTTTTCTCCTTTTTGGCTGTCGAGTTTTTCGGAAATCTTGGATTTGTTCGAGTTGTGCCTTCTGGGGCAGGACTGTCGTCCGGATGCTCTTTGTCTGGGTTTCTGTGGAATGGATGTGCCCGGCCAGTGCGACGATGTGTGTGTCAGTTGTAGTCTTTTGGTCTGGTATGTATTTCTTTGTCCGGATTGACTTAGGTGTTACTCATGTAAAAAAACAAATTCATTCCCAGTTTAACTCTTGAACAAAATGACTTACCGATTATGTGGCAGTTATTGCCATTTTCATAGTGTTTTCAATCACCATGTTTAACCTTTCTAGTGGTTTGGACGAAGTATCTCATTCAAGATATGATCAATTTTGTTTCTGATGAGATATCTCGTTCATCAATATCTGGGCAGTTTTGGAAATGACGCGACAAAAGTGCCCTATTACTCGTACTCCAAAGGTAGTAAATAGCCTTCAATTGTCAGCTGAACAAATCTTAAATAGCCCCGTCTCAACTTTCGTATAACTTTTTCCCTAATCATCCAAAAAAGTCCCTTCGGAATATAAGTTCTTACCAATTGTGGAAGGGAGGTACGGAACAGAATCAATTTTCGTAGTTATCTTTGAAATAAAAAACCCCAAACCGAAAATTTTCCAAATTCTTTTCCATCATCTAATCAAATCTATGCCACAATCCTCTAAAACTCATGGAATGAAGGAATCCAATCTTAAATTACCATCATCTTTGGTGCAATTTTTTCCACTCCATACCTTCTAAAACAAAAGAAAGTTCTTTCAGAATGAGTTACCGATTGTGGAAGGGAGATACGGAACAGAACCAATTTTTCAAGTTATCTTCGATATAAAAACTCTAAAACCGTAATTTTTCAATTCTTTTCCATCATCAAATCAAATGTATGTCACAATCCGAAAACTTATGAAATGCTGGATTGAGTGATCAACCATTAAATGGCCTTCATTTGTCAGTTAATCAAATATTAAATAGCCGTCAACTTTGGTACAATTTATTTTTCCCCCACATCATCTAAAACAAAGAAAGTTCTCTCAGATTTGGAGTTCTCACCACTTGCGAAAGGGAAAGAGGCTCGGGGGAAGAAGGCAGAAATTCCTTTTCCCAATCATTCTTTGGGAAAATAACTGAATTTTGAACGTGCCATATGGAATGTTCAGCCCCCCTCTCTTCCTTTCCATCTCGAGAGTTAGGGGGACTTTAATAGTGCGTGCTCACGTGAACTCACAATTTCCAACTTTGTCCCCTGTTCCAGACACGTGGCTTGCACTATATTGGAAGAAGGGGAAATTGTGCTCTCTCCCATTCAGAGACATAGTGGGATGATGGTCTGCATTTCTGTGGTATCTGCTGGAGTTGGTGTAGCTTTCTAAAATTGGGCTTGGAACATTAGATTGGGTTAAAAACTGATTAGTGATTTCTAAAAACACCAGCCTGATAAAGTACCCGAGATCAGAAAGCGACAATCCTATCGGTGCGTTTCAATATATCAGTTTTTACTAAATAGTCAAATTTTCATTATCATAGACTGACGACGTTTCTCTTCCTAGTTTAACCTCTCCTCGGGGCACATCTTTAGGTGTGTACGGGCTTCACGAACCCGAGGTACCCTAGTGATCTATTCTTTTCCCATGGGGTTCAGTGCCTCTGGTAAACAATCTGGTCACAACCCCAGGATACCTAAGCGATATTTTTCTTCTTCCTCCTCTCCATCCTTTCTTTTCACAGTTACACATTCTTGACATTGTCTGTTTTGTGCTTGGCGCAGCTTGGCCAGATATGGTTCTTGTGCCATGAAAACCAAAACCAATCAACCAATCTAGCTTAAAAATTTTTTGGAATTCTTGAATTTTTCTATCTAGTTTCTTAACCTTCCAAAGGACCTTATAGCCCGGTTGGAAGAATAACGGATTAGCAACCACAAGGTGGCGAGTTCGAAACTCGATTCAACCTAAGACCGTCGTGTACGAGGGGGAGGGCGCATGTTAAATCTATCTTGGCCTCAAATGTCCTCACGTTGACGTGTTGTGGAAGTTTGGAAAGTGGGGAGCCAGCTCAAGTGTTGACCTCGTCATCTAACTGATTCAAAATTACAAGACCCTCGCCAATAGCCCGTTGTATTGCTCTGTTGCGACAACGTTAATTAAAACTACCTATTTACCTTAACTCTCCAAGTGTTAAGGATGAGATGTTTCGTGCATCAAGATCTGACCAAGTTTGCTAATGTGGAGATATCTCGTCATCAAGATATTGCCATTTTTTTATGGTGGCTCGATTAAGATCTGATCAGTTTTCTTCTAATGACGAGATATCTTCTCCATCTATTATCTATTGTCCATCAAGATCTGGTCAGTTTTGGTAATGACTATATACCTCGTAAAGACAACCTCCAGAAGGGTTAAATACGTCATAGGTCACTCATGTCTAGGCAAATCAACAAGAGATTTTCTCTTCGTCTTTTCCCTTGCCATTCAGACAGTCATAACCTAGCACATAGATGGAATCTTTCAGATCTGGTCAGTTTTGGTAATATCGATATACCTCGTCGAGAAATCCACCAGAAGTGTTAATCAGGCATATAAATTAAGGCAACCCACAATAATTCAAAACTCGCCTGACTGTTGGTATCGGAAACAAACTCCTCCACTTCCCGGAAGCAACTCTGACAGGTGCCTTTATTGTGTTAAGGAAATTCCCTAGAACCAGCGTGTGCACTTTTTAAATTAACTTTTCCAGGAAAGATAAAATGGTTCCACTTTGTCTCTGAGTTGCCATCTGTCCCTACAGACGAGAATGGAGGATTAATGGAGACGTCCCCCACCCCTCCTGCTCTCGCGAGAACTCGCGTGACTTTTCCCGAGAAAATTCCAAGCAATTTCTCGCCGCGAACTCGAGAGGGGGGGGAGCAGGAAAATGCCATTTCACGAATTGGCACTGCCTTTTCCGGGAGAAAAAAAGGTTTCGCATTAAGAAAGACCCGTTTGTTTAGTTTCTCGGGTTCGCTACTTTATTTTTTTATTGGAGTTGAATTCGGTTCATTTTGTAGGGGGAGGGGAGTTGGCTCTTTTATTGGCGTAAAAATTCGTTCAATTGGTGTGGTCTCGGGCGAAAGCGGAATTGTGCTCGTTTCTGTCATTAGTTGGAGTTGCTTCTGTTGGGTTTATTCTTTGCCTAAATTGCTGCTTGCCTGTTTGATGCGTTTTCTGGGTCGCTATAGCCCGGTTGGGAGAGTAACGGATCAGAAACCGGAGGGTTGCGAGTTCGAATCCAACCAAAGACCGTCGTGTACAAAGGGGGCGTTAAATCTGTCGTGGCTTCAAATGTCCTCACGTTGATGTGAAAGTTTGGAGAGCGGTGCCAGCTCAGGTGCGACCTCGTCATCTGACCGTGGTTCAAATTTACGAGGTGTTGTCGGATCTTTCCCTTCGGGAATTGATCCCGTACCGTCTCCAATAGCCTATTGTGTTGCTCGAGTGCAACGTTAATAACTACCTACCTACCAACTTTCACTCGTTCGTAACAGTGTCCCCAGTTGCTTTAATTATGAAAAAAGATGGCATCCTTTAGTTTCTGAAGATTGGCAAGAAAGTAATTGCGCATTATTTTCTGTATACAGGCAAATAACTTCGGTATCGCAATAATTGAAATGAAATATGTATAAATTCAAAAAGATTAATCCCAATACTCATGGTTGTCGAAATCACATGACTTTGATGTTTGAAGCTGATTTGCATAAAGCACGACACGGATTTGCTCTTCGTTACTTTGCATAGCAACCATTGTAAATATATATCTGGACTTACATGAAATGTAAGATATATTTTATTTTCATATTTCCTTGCATACTCTTACTTTTGGGTCCTACCCTACTTTATAGAGATTGTATGAGTATGTAAAGTAATCTTAGCACTATAATTTTGATGTAAACTTGGTCCTACAATCTAGATGGGGTATCAATGAAATATGAGTTCCCTTACGCTTTTCCAGACAACGAAAAGTATATGTGTCCATATTCCCAACTTCGTCTAACTTGGCGACTTATATCTAATATTTTCAGAGGCCTAGTCATCCAGCGACTTATATATTAAATTTAACAGAATATTCGAAGATTTTATGTATCTACATTTTATTGAATGTTCTCTGCCGGCGATCTTCAACTAATATGTCCTATTTTTATGAGCATCGATTTGAATACATATTTTTATGCACTTTGTCATGGATGATGGCATTTTTACGATGTATTCAATGTAACGTAATTATGTCGACGACATGCAAAGTATCAACTTTCCGATCAAAAGTTATTTGTACTATGTTTAATATTTATATTGAAATAAGAAAAGCGAGATTGATTTGAAACAGTAATTAAGCTTGTATTTTTAGAAAGTGCCATTGTAATGAACGTGAAATGTTTTTCTGTTATGAAGCCGTGAATTATTGTTTCAAACAAAAAAAGTATGTATTTGAAGTCAAATGAGGATACTATAATACGAGTAGTTATCTGGTAGAAGGTTTTTATGGTAATATTTGGCCTAGGTGCACCAAACAAAAGACGGAAGACATCAAGTAATAGACATACACACTCACAAGGAAAGTGTAACTGATACAAAAGAGAAATACACCAGGGTATGTTACAGTAATCGCTGGTGGAAGCACGTTTCACATGGTTCCATGGTTTTATTCTTCGCTCATCGCACAACGTGCAGATGAACCGAGCTATAAGAGGCAACTCCATATAGAATTGGCCTCCGTAGCCCGGTTGGAAGATTAACGGATTAGCAACTGGAGGTTGCGAATTTGGAACTCGATCCAACCAAAGACCATCGTGTACGTGGTGGCTGGCGTTAAATCTGTCGTGGCCTCAAATACCCTCACGTTGGCGTGGTGTGGAAGTTTGGTGAGTAGGGTGCCAGCTCAGATGTTAACCTCGTCATCTGACTATGGTTGAAAATTAAAATGTGTTGTCCTCGATCTTTCCCTCCGGGATTGAATCCGGACCTTCGTCAATAGCCCTTTGTGTTGCTCCAGTGCGACGTTATTTCAACTACCTACTATATCGAATGAATAAAGTAAATATAGTAATAATAGTAGTTATGATATAAAAATAACTCGTTACACGGAAGTAATGGGATCTCACAGACAGAAGCAGCATGAAAACTTCCCAAAACTCAATTTTAAAAATAATGTTTCAGACATCGATAATGGGGAAATATCCCATCGACGAGAGGCAGAAATAAAAACCATTTGTAATCGAAAGCTGTAGTGAATACTAAGTTTTAGAAGCCGACATCAATACAAACATTTCGTATTTGAAGTTAAATGAGGTTGCCTTAATGTCGATGTACCCATCTAGAAGAAGCAACTCCAAGTGGAATGAATAGAGCAGGTAATTGCCATGGTTACGATAATAAAAAGACTCGTTCGCGGAACTAATGGGACAAGAAAAACACCACAAAAACGAAAACCTTTCCGAGAGCCAGACATTTTGAAAAACAGACAATCGACAATGGAGAAAACAGCCCATTGAAGAGGAGGCAGGAATAAAACGAATGGCTCTCTCCAACAACAAACAAGACACACCTGACGCATCCAGCATTGCATCGATCGCGGGCAGAATTGACTTTCAAATGGTGTTGACGCTGCTGAACACATGCAACTCCAGATTGGGGCACCTCTTCAGGTACCCTTACCAGTGTTTGCGGACCTAAATAAGATTGCTCCGGTGTCGTGTGTCGAAAAGTTGTTCGGGTAACGAAGATCCCGAAGTCTCGGCATAACAAAAGAAGTCGACATCCAAATGAAAATGTCGGGTAAGGAAAGTAGAGGAACAACGTAAAATGTATCGTTTCAGATAACGTCGAGTTCTTATGTGGTACAATTTTTTTTTGTCTGGAATATGCGTTCTTTGACATGCACAAAATTTAATGAAGTAAATGCATTTGTCGTGTAAATTTTGGTAAAGATGCATTGTAAGGGTCTTTCAATTTGGCGAGCGATTCGGCACCTCTTCTGGTAACCCTTGTAGCAATCCAATTGGAATTGGTAACAAAATGTAACAAAAAAAAACTAGAATGCGTTTTTACTCAAATTTTACGAGAAATCAGGGTAAGGATGCATTGTAGGGGACGTTATGTTGCAAACGGAAAGTTTTTCGCTAGTTCCAAGACAACCAGAACCACCAGAAGAGCCTCTACTCATAAATTACTCATAAACCATAAAGGAAAACATCAAATAACGTCTCACCTAATTTCGTTACGCGTGAATTACAATAGAACCCTACAGAGCAAACAACATAAAACATAACACAAACGTACAGAGCAAATGACAACACACCTAATTTTGTTACTCATAAACCACCATAGAAACCCACAGAGCGAATCAAATCACACCTTATTTTGTTACGCATAGCACAATAGAAAGTTACTGAGGAAATAATATCACACCTATAAATTTGTTACGCAAAACCCACAATAGAAAACCATAGAGCAAATAACATCACACCTAAATTTGTTACGCATAAACCACAAAAGAAATCCACAGAGCAAATAACCTCACACTTAAATTTGTTGCTCATAAACCGCAATAGAAACCCACATAGTAAATACCACACCTAATTTTGTTACGCATAAACCACAATAGAAACTTACAGAGCCCTTCGTCAGTCGACCAGGAGTGGAAAATAATTTTTTTCCTTCTCAAGGACCCTTTATTTTCCCCCGTCCTTTACTTTCGTTTCCCGAAATCCCGTTTTATCTAGCGTGTCCATTTTCCCGAAAGCTCTCCAAGCTCATACATATTTCCTCCATCGTTCAAAAGATGGAAGAGGTCGCCGAAAGAAGTACCCAAGTATGGAAAGCACACACATCGTCGACATTTCACCCCCCATCCCAAAACTCCGAAAAGGGGGGGGGGTGCACCATCCCAAAATGACGATACACTTTTATTTTGTTCTTTCCAAAATATTTCCCCGACTCCCGTTCGATCGGTTCGACGCCTTTCCTTCAGGAGGAAGGACATTCCGTCTTGAGTTCTGCACCACCCCCTCGCAGGGGGAGGAGGTGGAAATAAAGAACTAAACAATATGTTCCATGTAAGGAGTGGGCGGGGGTGGAGAATATTCGCCTAATGACGAATTTTCCGTCTGCTTGCTTTTTTCGGTGTTCTCTTTTCTCTTCGAAAATGTTCGGCATTGGATTAATGGCATTTCGGGAAGCAGGGTAGAGGTTGTTTTTTGTTCTTCGGTTGCCTCCTCCCCCAGCTGAGTGATTGAGGGAGGGTCCGAAGCGTGCCAACAGAGCTAAACGATTCCGCGGGGAAGTTCAGCGGAGAGTAAGAATCGAATAGAGATCGAGATAGCATTAACTAGGAGATTTTCTTAGATAGCATAATGGTCAGGTTTTCCAGAGCAACTTGTAGGTGGTCAAATTTGTGTAGTTATCGCAAACATCATTTCAACATAAGTTGAAAAAACTATCAAAACCATAATACACAGATCTTGAGGATCCCAGGGTGGAAGACCAGTCGATCAAGAGGCCATGAAGCCATAAGTGTTGAGTCCCAAGAACTACTTAGGGTTGAAAACCAGTTGAAGTCCATGAATCCATGAGTATTGAGGTTCTCATGGACTATTTAGGATGGAAGACCAGTTGATCAAGAGAGGAAGTCCATGAAGGCATAAGTGTTGACGATCTCAAGAACCGCAACTATTGGTCAAGAAGTCTAAAACTGGCCAGAAGCTATGCAGGAAAAACTGAAGTTTGCATGTTGGAATAATGCTCGGATGAGCACACTCAGCGAGTTAATATGAAAATGATTGATATATTGCTGAAAAGAAAAATCCCTATTAGTATTTAAAGGCCAATCCCTTTCAGAGCGAAAAGCCCCTTCACGATGGCTCTTCCAGGGCTGCCATAGGTGACTTGGTATACCTGGACGCCTCGTTTGGTGGCAACATTCTTGGCGCGTGTTTAGGCGCACGATTTATGTCGCCAAGGAAAGAATTCTTAGAAAAAATAGTTTTTTTTAAGGAAAATAATAAACTTTAGCGGAAGGTAATTAACGAAAAAAATACAAAACTTTGAAAAAAAATGTTTTTTTATCGGACATTTTAACGGAAATGAAAAGAACATTCTAGAATATTCGAAATGAAAATTTAAACTTTCCGCTTTTCGAGGTTGCCATAAAAACGGGAATAACCCTAATAAAGATGGGTTGCTTTCACCTGCCATGACTCGCTACTAAAAGTGCGCCAAGAGCGTTGTCTCCAAACGAGGCTTATAATAGAGCTGTACCGGTGCCTTAAAGGCGACTTTTGCTTCTACTTTTTCAACTTTGGCGACTAGGGGTACCTCGTTAAAAATTCGTTCCTAAATCGTCTCAAAAGCTACTAATTTCAAAATTTTGCCGACTTTGCGAAAATTTTTATTGATTGTTTTTTGATAATTCACGAAATGTCAACGAAAATTTAGTCCCTTTTTTAACTTATTGCGTACGGAAAAAAATTCTCGGATATTTCTTTAGTTTTTTCACGAATGTCAATGAAAATTTAGTCCCTTTTTTAACTTATTGCGTACGGAAAAAAATTCTCGGATATTTCTTTAGTTTTTCAAGGGACCAATTTCAAAGTAGGCGTGAAGAAAGCCATGAAAAAACATCGGAATCCGTGGTTGCTAGATTTCCACGAAAACACCTATTAAGAAAATATTTAGTTTTTAATTTTTAAATTTAAACTTCTTGGCGTGGTCTTCAACGTCCTTTTCATACTTAATTTACATATTTTGTCTTTTAGCCGGTTTATTTTGTATCTGAGCAATTAAAATTGGCTACCAAAATAGTGTTTAAGAGACTTATTTCTACCATTCTTAAGAATTCATGCTGCTAACCCTCCACAGGTGGTTGGTTTTCACTTTGAAAACTGCCCTGTAGTGGCCAGCGACTAATAAAAAACCAATTCGAAACTCACCAGTTCTGGACAAGGGTTAAGTTTGTTTTTCCTCCTTGTAGTAATAGGCCAGTTTTATCTCGACGAGGTGTGTCGTCATTAGTAATACCGATCAGTTCTTGACCTCGCAACCCCTTGGAGGACTAATGCTTCTATTTCGCAAGTGCTTTGTCTGTTGCAATTCTGCTCCTTTCACAAGGACCAGCCATCCATTCCCAAAAGACTCCAAATCGGCGTTCTTTGGAGGTATTAAAAAATGAACAAACTCTCTTTGAGACGGTTTTTTTTTTCATCTTCAGATTAAAAAAAAATTGCATTACGGTCTGCGAGTAGCTTCGTCTACCAATTTTTACGATACTCTAAAAATCGGGAAACTCGAAAAGCAAAACGCGGCTCCTCCGCACTTAGCTCCGGCGTTTTGCTTTTCCCGGAAAGATAAGTGTACATACGTATGCCGGTTTCATTCATTAAATTTCGGATGTGAAAAAGCACGCTGCCGCTCCAATAACAAGTGCTTGTCTGAAATTTCTTTATTTTGCCTTTATGTCGTTATTTTCCTCGCGAGCTTCTCTTTTTTCCCTCCCTCCCCCTGGCTTCTTTTTTCATTCAAAATGGCCGAGGGGAAGGGAGTTCGAAGGCGGCATCGTCTGCCATCTATGGCCACCCCACGCGACAAGTGGTTGTGAGGTGGCTGTACGGAAACCGCCAATTTCGGGGTTCTTTGTTTTGTTGTGTTAGTCGACTTTTTATTCCTGCTTGACTGGTTAGATCGGTTTGAACCTCGGTATGGATTTGAATGCTTGTAGTATTTTGGTTCAATTTTGTCGCTGTTTACCACGAACCTTCATGCGCAAACTGGGATTCGAACCCAGATCTTGTTAAATCGAGAGCCTGAGTGTTTACCACTCGAATACCAGACTACCTGTAGTGGTTCAGAGTCGACTATAATATTGAATTTTATACAATATTCAATAAATCGGAAACGGTAATTAAAAGATTTTGTTGCTTAGTATTTAAATTTTAACTTATTTCTCCGTATGTGATTACATTAAATTTATAAATACAATTATTTTTATTTATTGTGTATAGTAAAGCTCTGACGGGTTGTTTTATGAATGAACGTGATTTTGAACAAGTCTATTTATTAAATTATGGGGCAAATTATACGTAAACAACGAGTCTTCACAATAGGCGTCTTTAGTGCGGATTCTGAATTTGAGTTTTATCTTTTGGCGTCGGAAGTTACAGCAGGGATTAGAACTTGGCGAAACATAATACATACCTGGCGTTGTACAGCAGAAATTTCATGTGGCTAGCTTACTACCTTTCAACAAATGGCCTTCTCCGAAGTCATTTACCAGACAAGGTAAATAAGTAAGCTTGTCATAGAAACATCAATCCTGGATAACTTTCTCAACACATGAATTGAAGCCCTCACGGGAACATCTCCTTTAAATGTGTATGGCTTCACGGACCCGAGATACTCTAGTGATCTTTTCTCTTCCCGTGGGGTTTACTTTCTTTAGTAAACACGGGGGTCGGATACCCAAGTGATCTTTTAGAGCTTTCATCACACTACTCTGTTCCCAAATTTCTCTTCCCCTTTCACGACATTATTTACTTGACGTTGTCTCGTCGTGTTTGGCGCAGTTTGGCCAAATATGGGATGCACCTAACAACCAACCCATGGGGTCAGAAAGATGCGCGCGCTGCATTTTGTGTCCCTAAATCGGGTCGCGACTTTCGAATCCACCACCCAAATCCAAAATTCGACCTCAAGCCCAAAGATGGCTATCGATTGCCACTCATCCACCCCGCAAAAACCCCACCATCGAAAACCATTCTCTCATTAAATATTCTAAAAGAGTCCGCTGAGCCGCAATCCGACACCCCCCTTCACTTCTCTTCGTTATTAACCTCATTTTTTCCCTTTTTTTTTCTCCTCCCCACAGCGAAAAGGAAGTGACGCGTCCATTATGTAATATTTGCAGACGAGAATCGCGGACTCAAAGGCTCTTTTAGTGGACTTTTTTCCGTTCCACCCCTCCCCCTTGTCATTTTCGGTTCTGCTACCGGTTATGTACCGGTTCATTTCATATTCATTCATTTTCATCCGGTTGGAAAAATGAGAACCCACCGCTAGTTTTCATCGGGGAAAGCAACAACTAATGCCGTGGGAGAAAATTTCCATATTTAATATATTCCCTTCATTCTTTGTTATTAGTATTCGTGTTATTATTGTTATTATTTTCGGTATGTTTATGACGGCGGGGAAGCATCTTGTTCAAGATGATCTTGCATTTTTTTGCGCTCCCTCTATTAAAGCTAAGTAGATTTCCAAATGAATCTTCGCGTCTTGATGCTCGCAGGCGCCGGTGCAGTTTTATTACGGAGTGCAGTTTATTACGAATGCGGGAATGGCAACGGTTTGGATGTTTATCAGTCGATGGCGTTAAAATGCAGGTTCAACTCAAAAGGCGAAATCTGGAGGAAAGTAAATGCCGCTCATATGCGGAGGATTTAAAATGTGTGAAGTATTTTTCACGATGTGTTGAGCGTCGGAATTGAAACTGGGCTTCGGAGAGTGATGAGAAAAAGTTATTCGCTTTTATGAGTAGCGTTGAATTAAAATGTTTTTCACTGTTGCTGGTTATGAAAGAGTTTCTTTCGGGGAAGTGTCGTTTTATTCTTAAGTATTTATGGAAACGCGTCAAATGGGAATTTAGGAATCGGTTTATTTAATGCGTATTCGAGTTTCGCTTTCGCGGAAAATGATTTAAATTTATCTCGTTGCATTTGCGCGTTATTGTTTCGTAGAAGTCTTAGCTTCAGTGGGTTCTAGGTTTTGAAGGATTTGGATGAATTTCAGACTGATGCAAAACGTAATTCCACTTTATTTCTGGCATTAAAATACGCAGCTTTTGCTTATTTTCTTATCTTGTTTTTACTGTGACTATGTTAAATTAGTTTCCCAAGTTCTTAGTCTTTCCTTCCCAGATCTTAAATTTATCTCTTATAGTTTTATTTTATTATAGAAGTCATTCAAGAATCTAACTAAAATGTTTCTTTTATTAACCTTTTGAGAAGTTCACTCGCATATATGCGTCCTGAAAAATCTAGTCTTCATTGAATGTCTTCTAACCAGTTTTGACCATGACCAAGGGAATCTTTCTACCAACAAACGTGGTTATTTAGTCATTTTGTGTGTTGTGCGGAAGTTCTCAGTCTTTCTTTTCCAGATCTTAAATTTATCTCTTATATTTTTATTTTATTACAGAAGTCATTCAAGAATCTAACTAAAATGTTTCTTTTATTAACCTTTTGAGAAGTTCACACTCATATATGCGTCCTGAAAAATCTAGTCTTCATTGAATATCTTCGAACCAGTTTTGACCTTGACCAAGGGAATCTTTCTACCAACAGGTGTAAATTAGTCATTTTGTGTGTTGTGCGGAAACAGTAATATTAAAATGCTGGGAAATATCTTGAAGCTCAGATTGGTTAAATACCATAATTGAGTATCATACCTTATTTAATGAGTTCGTGTGTAAGAGAGATTTATATCAACATTAGCTTTTCATAATACTATATTTTCAGTGAATGTCTATTAAAAAACTTAGCACTCACCTACTTCTAACCTTACTCACTCTATAGTTAACTTATAGGGTGAGCCAGCCAGTAATTCACCAATTAGAGTACGTTATTCGTGGAATCGTTGCCCTGGAGCTAATTTGTAATTGCAGTTTAAAGAATTTTTGTTCTTAGTGTCTGGTAAGAACGTGATTAAAATTAACTATTGTACAATTTTTAACATTTGATAGTTAATATAATTTTCCCCCAAGTACAGAGCAGTGATTTGACCGTTAATTGAACAACACATACCGTCAACCGAGGTGGATTTGCCCACTTTTCAAATTTACACTTTAATTACTGGTATCTCCCGACTTAATTTCGTGAAGAAACAAATTGTCTCATTTGTGCGCCGGGTAGGGGATGCCGTTAGTGATTTTAAATTTTATTTACATGTATTACTCAGTCCGTAAAAAAATTAAAAATTGGGTGGGCAAAGTAACCTCTATCAAAGGAACAGCTTTGCCCACCCACTGTTCTTCTGTATTCCAGGGCAGGAAAATCATTTTGGGGCAATCACACCCCACTGGGATGTTAAAAGGGCCATTATAGATGAGTAAAAGTTTTTTCAAACAAGAAATATTTATTTTTCACAAAAACATTTAATAAACTTCAAAAACATGAATGAAACATTAATATTCTAGTAAACTCAATGTTAAAAAAAATAATTCAGACGAGGAATTAACACAGAAATGAACAATTAAAGAACTTACTTGAACAATAGATATTAAAATGCAAATCACTTTAAAAAAAAACGAAAAATCATGTGAAAAATGACACACCCCTTGTTTCCCGTGGAGGATCAGCTTTAGTTACGACGTCCTGACTTTGGACGCTTGCCTCGTCCGGTCTTTCTGGGAATATGAATGTCTTTCCTTTGTCTCATGTCCGCAAATAGGAGACTTCTAAGTCTTCTTCGTCGCAATGTTGAGAATCTTCGCCATATAATATTTCATCGACTTTTTCCCCAGAAATTTCACAATAATAAAGTCTCCAACATTGTATGTGACATTGGAAAGTTCAACAGAACGATCTGGTGGGGTGATTTCTTCATTTTCTTCCTAAATTACAGGTGGGCAAAGTGACCCCAATTTTTTCACAAATCACGGGTCGACTTTGCCCATCCTTTTTTTCCCTTAAATTTACATTTACAAAAAAATAACATGTGAGGCATGTAATGAGGATTCATGACAAGATGAAATAGCAACTTTGTTTTACCTTAAATTTTAGAAGGCTGCACAAAACGAGTTTCAACACAAACAAATTCAGTCATTTGGAGTTCTTATTAAAAAGTAACATGCGTGAACTGATAAGATATCTCTGTTGAGCCCAAACCTCAGTGTTGCCAACGTTGCATCTTAGAAAGTTGAATAAAATGCTCCGTGCTGCTCTGGCGGCAATTTGGCTAACCTCTTTAACCTGGTGAAGCTTTTTTACAAAAATTGGGCAAAGCCACCTCAGTTGACGGTATCTATAGTTCCAACACATTAGATTGGTTATCATTTGTTCTGGTTATTCATTATCTGTAAGAATACCAAACTGATTGATTATTGATGGATTAGACTACTTTAACCTTCCGAGGGGTGTCCGTTCTGCATCCTGCAATCTTCCCTGCATGACTTCTTGACCTCGGTGAACAATAGAATCTTTCTGAGGATTCTGTCAAACAATACATGTTATTATTTAATGATTATGTGCTATGTAGGGTAAGAGCAATACTACACTACTAGGAAATCTCGTGACGCTCAGAGGGTTAAAAGATAAATATGGGAAAACAGTCATATTGATAGATGGACTGCCCTAAAATTCCTGACAGTAGAATTTAAAATACCATTGATAATGTTTTTAGGCCGTACCTTTTCACTTCAGAACTCAATTGGGTTGCTCGATGGTTGATAACAGAGAGCCGGAGACTAGCATAGGATAAAAAAATATTGGATGGCGATCATAGATTGTCTGGTTCACCCTACTTTTACTTACACATTTCTGCGGCATGTGCTTAGTGCTTGGGTAATAAAAGTCCTCTCCGCAAAATGATACAGTAATGCAGTAGCGACTCTAATGAAAATTTACTTTCCAAAATACATTCCACTGCTCTTCCACTGGAACGGAAACGCACTTTAGAACTCGGACACCCTCCCTTTCAAATTGATTCCATCGTTTGCTGCCCGCAACGTCGTTCGCTCCCGACGATTAGAACTGTCTCCTCCAACTAGACCCCCGCTTGAATGCGACGCCCCTCATAATCATACAAATCGCATTTTAATTTTTTATACAGCGAGCTGTAAATGCGCAAAAGCTTTCAACTAAATTTCCCTCGGATTGAAAGTCCCCTTTCAATTGCGTTCGGCTTTTAGAGTTATTTTTTTTCGGTTCTGGTCGGCCTTTTTGGACTACTTTGTGACGGCTGTGTCGGTTACGTGATGTATGGGGTAGGGGGATAGTCGATGTTAAAGCTGCGGTTTCAAAGAGCGAGGATCTGCGGCGGCTGGTTTTTGTGCCCGTTTCCGTTTCTCGTTCCGTTGTGTAAGTGAAGTCCGGGTTTTCCGGAGGTTCGTAGTCGATGAATATGAAAGGGGACTTCACAATCGCTTTCGATTGTGCGGGGTATTCGCTTGTGAAGAAGCGGACAGTCGATTTATTTCTCGTGTCTTTGTGTGTCTGATTCGCGAGACTCGTATCCCTTGGTTAGTTTTGGATCTGAAAATGACTTGTCTCGAGTATGGGGAATGAGCAATGTGGAGACATTAACCCTGCAAATGGTTTCCTAGAGATAACTCGTCCAAGATCCGATCAATTTTGATAATGACGAGATGTCTTGTTAATCAAGATCTGGTCAGTTTTGCTAATTAATGATGAGATACTTCGTCGAGACGAACCTGCCTTTATTACTTCAAGGGGAATTAACATTCAAGTAGGATAAACAAATCATACCTTACCTAGAACTGGTGACAGTTTGCAGTAGGTTTTTGCATCAGAGGAAATAAACAAGGAGGGTTAATTGCAATACACTATTTTGAGTTATCTGAGATTTTAAACTGCATGCCTTTCTTCCCAATATAGGAAACATGCATCTCTTCATACATAAAGCCATCGAATATACTCCTGTGTAATGCATATCGTCAGCTTACCATCGACCTTATGAAATAGACATCATATGGGCAGAATCTCTGTCGTAAGATCTCAGAGGCAATACACATGAGGTTACAAATCGCATTGGGCTGATTAGCTATCGAAGTGCTTTTAATCACTCTGGATAATCACTTTAACCAATCAATAATTTGTTCCACATTACGGTTCATGCTTTTCCCTATAACCATTTGGGACCATGGTAGCCCAATTGGAGTAGCGAATTTGCAACCGTAATTACTATTTTCGTTTGTCCAGAACAGTGGTTTTTGACTTGGGTTTCACTCTTAAACCGGCGATTCTTTCTTGCTCATTTTGGGGTAATGAACTTGAATCCTTTTTAGTGTAGGCCCTCAGGGGCGCATTTTTTTAGGTGTGTATGGACTTCACTTACCCGAGGTACCCTAATGATCTTTTCTTTTCCTACGGGGTTTACTGTCTAGTAAACACGGGGTCGCGCTTCAGGGATCCCAAGAAATCTTTTTCTGCTGTCATTCAACTACTGTATTCCTCAATCTCTCTTTTCCTTTCACAAGACGTTATCTTGTGTTTGCTAAATATGTCCCTTGTGCCATTAAACCTAATACCAACAAACCAATCTTCTAGTGTAGTTAATGCCATCCAATTTCATCGAAACAAGCATTTAAAACTATTTTTTCCCGAAACACACACCTCCTTTAATATAGCGAACTCAATTGCTTTAAATTGCTCCAACATAAAATTAACCCTGCTCTGTTTATTAAAGAGCGTCTAGTTACCCTGCGACTGCTCAAACAGCACTCTCCCGTGGGAAATAAAATATTGATCCCTCCCTCCCAGATGATACTATCGCCACATTAAATCGTTTGGCGTTTTCATCCCCCACCCCGCAATATCCATCGGAATGCTAACCCTGTAAGGCAGCGATATCCACCCCTATCCCATATTTGCGTTTCCCTCTGCGCTTACCCAATAGTCTGATATGTGCTTTTCCATTTGCCTCTGCCCTATAAATATTCCAAAGGCGTGTCACCTTTGAATCGATAATTCAGTGTGTCCTCTAATTCTTTGAGTCGCGGCCGCTTGCGGATTGCGCCCTTCTGTAAATATAATGGAATATCTGCATGTCCAGCGAGTTCGGACTCCGTCCTCTTCGGTTGCATTATGCATGACGGTGTCCAGTGGTGGTTAATTGGACGGCTTGGGATGACATGCGATGTGATAATACATTCAGCTTATGCTGATTATTCGGGATTCATAATTAAGTTGCAGTCAACATCTTGCAGAGGACTGGTGCTCGGTTTGTTTGTGTTTCGGTTGTTTGCTTGGCTGTTGGTTTGGTCGAGTCTGGGAAAAATAAACTGCGACTCACTCTGAATCTTCTGAGGCTCCATGGTGTTTACCACCTCTTGTAAACAGGGGAGTCGCGACCCCAGGATGCCCAAGCGCCTGTCATTCTCTACTTTCTTCTTTTTTTTTCACGATTGCTTGACATTGTCTTGTGTTTTGCGCAGCTTGGCCAAATATGGCTCTTGTGTCATAAAATCCGAAACCAACCAACGTCTGAGGTCCAAGCAAACATGTCGGTTTAGAGCTGAAACCCGTTAACCGATAATGATTTTTCTATTGTACAACTTCGTAAAAACTTTAGTTTTTAGGGCACGAGGTAAAATTTATCATTTTGATAGTTACATATATTTTAAACATAACAATTTGATATTGAATTTTTCCTTAGAATGTAAATAAGCATTTAGTGTCTCCGAAAAAATGTCAGTTAATGAGTTTCTGTTCTGAGCCAACGATATATCCGTTTTGCTACCTTCAGTTTCCCGTGCATAATTTCTAACCAGGTTTAGATTTCTTAAACAATAGAATTCGTTCTAGCATGAGGAATGAGTTTGAAATATGAAGAATGAGTTTCTTTGCGATGCGAATTAGTTTTATACTTCACGATTTTGAGAATAGAAATTTTTAATATTTCCCATTTTAATTCTATCACAAAGTGTATCTTGTTATTTTTTATTGTCTATGTTCTCTTTTATTGTTGATGACATGGGTTATATATATATATATATATATATATATATATAAAAAATTCAGCGTTTATTAATATTCTACTTTTATTACCACTTTTGCATTTACTTTACTCCTATTACTTAACCTTAAGGTTTCTAAAACGTGCCTGATTTTAGATTATGAACTAAAAATATAGCTAACCAATAATTTCTACTGGGTGTTAACCCTCCTGATGGTTGTCTCAACGAGGTATTTCCTCATTGGCAGAACTGACCATATCTTGATGGATGAGATATCTCGTCATTAGAAGAAAACTGACCAGATCTTGATTTCATCGTCATAAAAAATCGGCCTTATCTTGATGACGAGATATCTCGTCATTAGCAAAATTTGTCAGATCTTGAGGGACGAGATATATCGTCATTAGGAAAATTTGTCAGATCTTGAGGGACGAGATATCTCGTCATTGGCAAAATTTGTCAGATCTTGAGGTACGAGCTATCTCGTCATTAGCAAAATTTGTCAGATCTTGAGGGACGAGCTATCTCGTCATTAGCAAAATTTGTCAGATCTTGAGGTACGAGCTATCTCGTCATTAGCAAAATTTGTCAGATCTTGAGGAACGAGCTATCTCGTCATTAGCAAAATTTGTCAGATCTTGAGGGACGAGCTATCTCGTCATTAGCAAAATTTGTCAGATCTTGAGGGACGCGCTATCTCGTCGAAACCACTTGGATGGTCATGCTCATGATTTGAACCACTTAACAATGTTCATGGTTTGCACTTTCACGGAATTCAAACTTGAGTCACACCCCGTGTTTCCCTTCATCTTTAGGTGTGTATCGGCTTCACGAACCCTGTTCCTATGGGTTTTACTACCTTTGGGAAACACGAGAGTCGGACCCCAGGATGCCTAAGCGATCTTTCTCTTCTTTCTCCTCTGCATGTTTTCTTTTCACAATTGCTTGACATTGTCTTGTGTTTGGCGCAGCTTGGCCAAATATGACCCCTAACGCCATAAATCCCAAAACCAACCACTCCGTGTTGTTGAGTTTCGGTTTCTCCTTTCTGTGAACAGTTACTGTTGAATTAACAAAATGGCTTCCAATGGCTGAAGAAAGTATCAATTTCGTGTTTTGACACTTTTATGGCCGCACAAAATCTAAAGAAATAAAATGATTACTCTCTCATAAAAGAACATGGCCGCAAGACATCATTTTTAACTCACTCCCAGTGTCCATCCCTTCCACCTCCTTAACAATAACCTCCAGGAGAAAAATGATCCCACAATAGGAAACCATTTAAACTTGATGCGTGCAGCTTTCGTCAAGATACATTATTGTGTGAAAGGAAAAAAACTCCGCAGAAAAAGATTCCTTCTTTTTACGTAAAGGAGCATTTTAACGGTATCTTCGCCTTTCGAAACTTTTGTTAACCCCCAAAAAATGACACTCACTTCATTTCAAAGTTGCTTTCAATCACTCGGCTTCCAAGAGGTCCGATAGCATTATCATGGTTTCTTTTCTTTGATGCATTTCGCTGTTTTATTTTATTTAAAAAAAGTCTAGTGGTGAGATACGGTTCGGTATTTTCTTCGGGGGTACGAAAAAGAGAGATAGCGCACTCTTCTCAATTATGACTTTTTGTGTTCTTTTTTCGCTCCGTTTTTGCAGATTCGCCTTTTGGAGTCATTGTTCTATTATATCGTTTAACTCCATTACAATTCCCTCGTTTCGCGCTCGTCTTCAATCTATTATCAGTTATTGCAGAGAGTATTGTTTCGCTTGCGTAATGAATCGATTCTCTTCCTTGATTGCATTTTAATCGAACTCATTTCGGAGGTTATACGGGGAAAGAGGTTTCTGCTGTGTCAGTTTCGTCACGAGCGGGTAAATGGCGATTAATTTTGGTGGGGAGATCGATATGAAGGGGGTGGACTTGGATTGAAATAAAGTATGGTATGTACCAGTTTTTGATTCAATGTTAGTTTAGGCGACTATTTTTCTTTAACCCGTCTTTTTTTTGTGATGATTGTCATGACGAGAATCTCGTTATTAGCAAAACTGACCAGATCTTGATCTCATCATTAAAAATCTGCAATGTGCTGATGACGAAGATATCTCGTCATTAGAAAAATTGGTCCAGACGAGTTATCGCGTCGATACCACTTGTAAGATTAGATTGTTTTATGCTCGTGTGTCAAATAAATGTACAGGAATACCCGTATATCTTACGACAACTTACCGGAAAGTATTGTTAAACCAACAAACATGTCTACGTATTGAAAAGTATTGTTCAGACACAGAATCGTAGCTTACAGGAAGGGATCATCAGAACCATTAACACCACAACTTATAACAATTATTGTTAATTAACCCTCTAAGCAGCTCGAGATTTTCTAGTATTGTAGTGTTCCTTTCACCCCACAACACTCTTAATGACTAAATAACCACATCTTTCTAAAGAATCCATAGATTCTATCAACCTTTAGAAAAATTATATAGGTTCTTTCCATAGAATAGAATCCTTTGGAAATATTGGTCCTTTCGCAGAATAGAATCCTTTTGTTCAAGAAGTTCGTAATTGGTAAGAAATCATGGAGGGAAGATCGCAGGTTGCAAGGTGGAATTGTGTTTGTGAACCCCTCAGGGTTTAGATACGAAACCGTAGCTTACAGAAAAGTATATTCAAAATTGTAAACACTACACCTTTTAAAAGAGAAATTATAACTTATAGTAAAGTATCGTTAAAACTACAAAAAACAACTATACCTCACGGGAAAGTATTGTAATAAATTAATTAATTGTAACTTACAGTAATGTATCGTTAAAACCACAAAAATAACTGTAACTTGAGGTAAAGTATTGTTAAAACCCTTTTTTATTGTCTTTGTAAACATTAGGAAATACGATTATGTAGTTTCTTCGGGAACAAGATAAATAGAGCGCGTGTGTTCTGTATAACTGCATCCTTTTCTCTTCGTTTTTCGTTCTCTTAAGAGTCATTGTTCTATTATCTCGTTCAACTGACTATAATTCCCTCGTTTGTGAGACTTATGGGATGTTATGGGTACAACTTATGGGATCAATGTTGTCAAAAGGGTTGTTAAATACGTAAATCTATAGACGGTTTTACTTTTCGAAAATCAGAAAAACGATCCTTAAAATAAGTAACACATGGTGAAGCGGGCCGCCAGCAAATCAACGGAGGGCCGCATGCGGGCCACGGTCTGTGCATCTCTGATGTAGAATATTGTTTCGTGGCGTCATTAATCGTTTTCTTGCTTGATTGCATTTTAATCGAACTCATCTTGAAGATTACGGAAGAAGTTTCGCTCTGTCGACTTTGTCCCGTGGGGTGGATATGCATGAGCGATGTGATTAATTTCAGCAAGGAGATCGATATAAATAAATAATCGAATCAGCGAATAAATAAACGGTTGCGTGATGAAGAGGAATATAGCGTAAAGTTTTGCCTTGATGTTTAGTGGAACAATGTAAATGAGTTTTCATATTTTGTTTTTGAATGATGCCAGGTCATTATCATAGTATGTATGTATTATGAGCCAGGTTTGCACCTGGTCTAGCTCAGATTAGGCTAATAGGGAATAGTAAGGTGAGTCATTATCGTACTTTTATGAATAGGAAAGTGGAGCGATGCAAACGAATTTTGATGTTTTATGATAACGCCAATCATTATCATGTTACGACACCAGTCATTATGATACAACGCTAGCATTATCACGATATAACGCCGGTCATCACATAATATAGATTCATTATCACGTAATGATAGTCATTATCGTGATATAATGAGTAATTATTATCATTTACACTACCTGACATTGAAAATGCAACACCAAGAAGGAGTTGGCAGAAAGTGATGAAATTTGGCAAACAGAGAGAGACAGCAACGAACAATAAGTGATCTTTATTGCAACATTATACACCTTGCCACTGAGCAGCAAGAACGTCTGATCAGTAGGTTGTAGGACCACCACGAGCGGCGATACAGGCAGCAACACGTCTAGGTACAGACGCAATGAGCGTGCGGATGGTGTCCTGAGAGATGGCTGCCCATTCCCTGTCAACCATTTGCCAGAGTTCGTCTTCTGAACGTGCCGGTGGCAACGCTTGCAAGCGACGTCCAATGACGTCCCATAAATGTTCGATAGGTAAGAGATCAGGGGAGACAGCTGGCCAGGGAAGCACCTGGGTACCTTGCAGGGCATGTTGGCTGATGCGTGCCGTGTGCGGCCGGGCGTTATCCTGCTGGAAAATGGCATTGGGCACCCCCTGAAGGAAAAGTAGTGTCACCGGCTGCAGCACGTCATCCACGTATCGTTGGGCCGTCATAGTGCCCTGAATACGGACCAGAAGTGACCTGTTATCGTAGGCGATGGCGCCCCAAACCATTATACTGCGTTGTCTCGCGGTATGGCGTTCCACAGATGCGGCCGGACTGGCCCTGTCACCACGTCGGCGCCAGACTCGTACACGGCGACTGTCATTGCTAAAACAGAAGCGTGACTCGTCTGAGAACACCACCCTGTGCCATTCCGTAGTCCACGTGGCTCTATCCCCGCACCATTGCAAACGGAGACGTCTGTGCTGTTGGGTCAATGGTAGTCGTCTCAACGGGCGCCATGAGTGCAGGCCGCCAGCGATCAATCGGCGGCTAATGGTCCTGGACGATATGGGAGCATCAAGAGTGTCCTGCACATGCTGCAAAAGGGCAACAGACGTGGCTTGCTTGCCGGCAGATGCGTCGGTCCACGCGTGCTGACGTCACTCTGGCTGCACCGGAACCCCTCAAACGTGCCACATTCCCTTGGTCCAACCATCTGTGCCACAACCGGTGCACCTTGGACGCGTGTAGGTGGGTATCTGCTGAGATTTGACGTATGGACCAACCTGCCCTTCTGAGACCAATCACCATACCCCTCGTGAAGTCGTCTGGAACTGTATTGATTGGCGGCGTCCTGGCATTCTCCGCTACTAGACGTTTCCTCTGAGACACAAAAACAAATTGCAACTTGATTTACCTCGCAAACAGAGCGGCGCGAAATTGACCACTTTTGCAGGTTCCTTCCCTGGTTTTTCACTCGCCGTGCGCGGGACAACTGCGCAGTTTGCATCATTTACATATCTCGGTGAGCTGCGTCTACCCTGTAAATTTCATCCAGTTCTGCGCACTCCTTCTGGGTGTTGCATTTTCAATGTCAGGTAGTGTATATGCATTCTGATTCATTACCGTGATATTATAAATAGGTTGCTTGGGGTTTTGTGGCGCAAGTGCTATATATATATATATTTGGTCATACTACGCCAAACTCAAGACAGAAAACGTCAAGTAATGGACATACACTCACACAAAGAAAATTTTGCTAGTATAGAAGAGAGAAATACACCCAGGGTGGAATCGAACGTGCTTCTGCTACAACTCGCAGGTTGCTAGCGCAGTGGGCGAACCCACTGAGCCACGACGGCCCTATTATGAATAATAAAGAACTAGCAATGGAAACGGATGTTCGCGCTTTATGTGTGAATAATATCAGTGATTATCATGATAATGTTAACTTGTATATTTTAAGGCCTAATTTTTCTTTTCTGTTTCAGAGCATGTCCGAGAGTTCAGCTGCGGTCGTCTCTTCTACCGGACGTTCTTCCTGGACATCCGGCGGGACATTCTCTATGTCGGTTCCATGTAAGTACATGTTTTTAGTGTGGTCCCTGTAACATGTTTTTAGTCATTTTCAATTCAAAAATTAATTTTGTTTCTCATGTTACTGTAGAATACTGTAGTTACAGTATGGGAAAACGTAACAATCAGAATTTTTGACCAACTCTATGAAACGTGTTGCACGTGCTAGATGTTTTCGAACCGCATATGAGAGATTTTTAAGTGTATCAATATGCATGGTCGATTTTGGGGGAATCGATGCTATCTATAATATGAGTTAGATCGATTCGTAGAATCAATCTTTCTTTTGAAGTGTTTTATCTTATGTGGAATCCATATTAGAATCTGCTGTTTCCTAGAATAGCACAAAAAAAAAGGAATAATCAATTTTCAGATTCTTTGAATGGTCGAAAGGTTACGTTAAAAAACTTGTCAATAAGAAATAGAACATCATTCAAAGTATCGATCTTAATTGTTCTATTTTCAGTGGATCAGTCGAGATTGTTCAATTTTTAGGTGAATCGATATTCTAAAAACCGAACTAAATCGAGTGACAGAATCAGTTTTGTAATTAAAAATGTCTATGAAATGTTCGATTCACTTATGACTAATCCAAAGTAAAATGAGAAAATACACAAACCTATGCTTTGAACTTTTGTTTATAAAACAACAGGGATTAATATAAATTGATGATAAAAACATTTCTAAGAGTTAGGAGAGAAATGGAGAGCACTTTTAAACTACGGATTAGGATGGACTGAAAAAAGCGAAACGTTTCTGATTGAATGTGCAAAATCTGTGCTAGCACACCTAAAGATAATCATTTTTTCAAATTATTCGATATTTTATGTTCACGCATCGCAATCGAAGCTTCACAAAATTTTCAAAATATGAATTGTTTTATCGTTTTTCCCAAATACTATATAAGCTATAATAGAATCGCTGCAATGATGAAAATTTTCTTCCAGTGTAGCTAAATAGAATATAAAAACCTTTTAAAATAGGATATTTTCTGTGTGTAGGGCTATCCAAATTACACGAATCTCAAAATTTACCAATTTGCTCACATTTGTTCTTCATTCACTTCCAAGTGTTATTATATTATTAGGTTTCTAACACTCGATTTTTGTAATTCTAATGTAATGCAAAATTTAGTCTCAATGCTCTTGTATGATATCAGGAAAAGCCCTTTCGCGATTAGAATGAATTTTCCTTATCGTTATTTGTTAGACATTCGTTACTGATGTCTGTAGAAGTTGTTTCACTGCGTTCGTAGTGTCCGCGGAAGAAAGACAACATTCAGTGCTCGTCTCTCTGAGATTAGACTTCATATGCAGGCAGCTTCACAACAGTCCATCGTAACAAAAACAGCAAACACAGAATAAACAAACGCGTCTTTTTCATCAGTCTTTTTCTATGAATTATTTGAATGGCTTCAAGATTCAACACGAATCCTTTCAACGTGACAGTGAACTTCAAAGAGCGGCTGATGAAACATTTCTCCGCTTCAATGGCAAACTTAAAATCCCTCTGATGTTTCGGAAGCGTTCGCTAAATAAAAGTGACTTTTCGTAATTGGTCTATTTGTTTCAATAAAAATTGTTTTGCGAGTGATTTTGTTTCAAAATTTATGGTCTAGAAGGGTTTCAATGCAGAGTGTGAATGGTTATTACACATTTCTTTTCCCGCGATAAAAGCAATTATCTATTTTCATTCATAAAAAATAGTGATATCTACAGGGTGATTTTAAATTCCTTGGCAAAACTTTAAAGGATTGTAGACTGCACCCAAATAAGCATTTTTTGTGAAAGAATATTCCGTAGCTTTTCTGCGTAGGTGTTTTGACAGTGCGTTTGAAGGCCGTTCTTTAACCTCCTATAGGGGTGAATTCAGAATCATCAAACATTTAATCCTCCTGGAGGTTGTCTTGACGAGTTATCACATCATTAGCATAACTGGCCAGATCTTGTGGAACGAGATATCTCATCATTAGAAGAAAACACTATCACGATCACTAAGACGACTAACCAGATCTTAATCTCGTCATCATAAAAAAATTGGAAATATTTTGACTACGAGATATCTCGTCATTATCAAAATTGTTCAGGTCTTGGACGAGATACCTCGTCGAAACCACTTGCAAGATTAAGCGTTCCCACCACCATTTGTGTGAAATCGGAGCATTTCATGTCAGCAGGCATGATACAGGTCGGCCGAGAAGTTCAAGGGCTCTAGAAATAAACGGAAGACGTTCTATTCGAAATTGAGTAATCAGCATATTTGGGAAGCGTTCACGGTGCAATCTTTCAGCCGCTCTTTTGTTTCCATTGGCAATCACATTCGTTAGATTCATGTCAGCCCTCGTAATTTGAGAATGCTTCATCACGTGCAAAATCCGCGTTGAATGACAAAGTTTTTTCAAAGAACGATTTGCAAACGGCACCCTCTACCACGTATGCACAACATTTTCGGACATACATTCTTTCACGAAAGTTGTGTTTTGGTGCAGTCTACCGCCCTCGAAAGTTTGGCCAGTGAATTTCAAATCCCTCTAATGTATTTAGCATTTGAAGACATTTTAAATTATGTACGAATATAAGTAAATGTAAAATACATTCAATAATACTTGCAGACCTGCGCATAGCATCTACGTCTCTTAATTGCATATATTTATTGCTGGAAGACGGTACACCCTCAAATTTCGTATCAAATTTAAATCCATTTATGAGAAAGCATCTATGCACATTTCATTCATACCTGTGAAATAAATGAGGCACTCTAGAGATCTTTTCCTTTCCTAATGGGTTTACTGTCTTTAGTTAACACGGGATAGCGCTCCTGGAATAACCAAACGATCTTTTCATGCTTTCATCCCACTGCTCTGTCCCCCAATCCCTATTTTTCCCCTTTCATGGCGGGTGCAGTCGTGGCTCAGTGGGTATGCCCACTGCGCTAGCAACTTTCGAGATGCAGTCTGTGCAGGTTCGATTTCTGTCAGGTGCATTTCTTCCTGGGTGTATTTCTATCTTCTGTGTCAGTAAAACTTTCATTGTGTGTGTGTCAATTACTTGATATTGTATTCCGCAGCATGGCCAAATATGGCCTTTGCTCCATAAAATCCCAAAACTAACCCCTTTCACGGCATCTTTTTGCTTGGCGCTGTCTTGTGTTCGTCGAAGCCTGGCCAAATATGGCCCTTGCGTCATAAAACGGCAAAATAACCCAATCAACTTGTAGAACTAAAATTAATCAAAACTTGAAAGCAGTATTTCGAGTTATTCTTACTGGTGTTAATTCTTCTATACAATAAAATTCATTGTAAAAAATTCGCACCAATCGTTTACCGCAATTAGCTAGCTTCTGAACATCAATTACATCACATTCTCTTGTTCAAAGGAAAATCATTATTTTTTGACGTCTGAACATATTTTCGCAGTCTGTCATATTCTATTTTCAGTGCTGATTTCTATCTTCCAGATTTGTAACTGCCTTCTGCATGAAGTTTTAAAAATATACTGCCAACAAAACGGGAAATAACATAACTAAGTATCTTTTAAATTCCATTAATCGTATAAAGATCACCAGAGACAAAAATAGGATGTTTTCGTATTTGAATTAAATTTAATGTGTGATGTAATAACTGCGGAATCAAAACGTTTTGACTAATTTCTTTATGCAACTGCTTCTGGGAGTCTATTTTCTCCGATTTCAATTAACCAGTTAGGAAATTTCCGTGAATATTACTGTAACTATACGGATTATGACATTTTTGGTTTTTAGAGTATCAAATATTTTTCTTTAAATGCCAGTCTTTTCTTTCGATTGCTTTTTTTAATTATTGTGTTATTTGCATTTTTCTATGTAGTTACTTTATAGTAATCGTGTACCGTAATTTTTCGAGTTTCAACAATAGCGAAAATATTTCTTTGAATTTTACTTTGCTGTTGAATTTATCAAGCGAAAGAGACATACTTTCCAAATTGAATTATTTTTCTGCAGGGAAGAAAAGTATATCCCAGCTTTGTTTTTGTTGTAAAGAAAGTAAAATCAGAATAAATAGCCTTTTCTCTGAAGGTAGGGCTTTCGTAATGCACGATATATGATGCTAGGAGTCCTAAGCGGCAGTAAGAGAAAGAATGTGCAGTAAGCATTATTTATCTTTCGATAAACCGTTATCTTAAAGAATTCGAAATGTTTTCGATTATACTATTTAATTTTATAAGGTATTAAATACTTAGTATACTGAGGAGCTTATAAATAAGGTTTCAAACAAAATAGAAATTTTCTCTTGTCTTAAAATTTTACCAAAGTCCTAGTTCGAATATTTTCTAACGGAGATATTCCAAGATTGACAGTTTTATTTTTTATTCACTGTACTGCAACTTCCATGCAGTTTTATGGGCCACGGTAACTCGGTTGGAAGAGTAACGGATTAGCAACCGGAGGGTGAGTTCGAATCCAACCAAAGACGGTCGTGTACGAAGGGGGCTGGTGCACGTTCAATCTGTCGTGTCCTCAAATGTCCTCACCTTGGCGTGGTGTAGAAGTTTGGAGAGTGGGGTGCCAGCTCAGGTGTGACCTCGTCGTCTGACCGTGGTTCAAAATTACGTGGTGTAGTCCTGGATCTTTCCCTTTGGGATGGATCCCGGACCGCTCTCCAGTGCGACGTTAATTAAAATACTTGCCATACAGTTTTAAATTTGATCCTTGTGGCACTTTTTTTCAATTCAGAGATTCGGTTTCTAAATGGAAACCACGTACACCTAATAAGAATAATAGGTATGATTAATTGACTGATTTATAATTGCGTGAGATTTTTTTTAATCTTCGAATTAACACATATGGCTATCAGTCCTATTCTAACATTACTGGTCTTATTTTAAAATGACTAATTTAACGCTGCCCTTTTAAAATAAGAAGTTACACGTTTCATTTTAAAAGGTTTTTGTGTTTTCTTAAATTTTTATATTTTATGAAACTGAATTCTACAATCCATTATGTATTAAACCAAATACTTGAGGAAAGTTGGTCAAAATATCTAAATACCGCCAGGAATTGGACCCATGTCTTTAGAAATATTTTCCACAGAATAAATAATTCATTAAACTCTTAAGTCCTAAATAATTTATTTGCAACGCGTAAAATAATGGAACACATTAATACAGCAGTGGCAAAACAAACAGAAATGAAATTCCGATCTGTGCAAAATGTAGAATTCGGAAAACGAATGATGTGAGCAAACGTATCGGATTTCGACTTCCTGAATGCACTTGGGAATAGAGCAATTTGAAAGGCTTTTATACAATATTGATGGAGACAAAAATGATTTATTTATAAAATAACACATTCACAACACTTAGGTATGCTCAAATATGAAAACAACATTTCAGTTTAAAAAAGTGAGTAAAACAACAGTTAAAAAAGTGAATCATTAATTCATGTTGCCAGATAACGAGTAGCAAAATTACACTTTAATTACCAGTGGGTTTTTCGCTTGCGCTTGTAAAATTATATAGACTAGTTTCCTTGCAAAATATAAGTTAAATGCAAGATAAAATATTTAAAATGTTGTTATTCGTTAATCAAATATTCATTTTTGGTATTTTTAGTTTTAGAAAGAAATACAATGTATATTCAAACATAAGTATTAGAAATTAGTTCTGTGAAAATAATTTTTTGGAATACAGTTGTTTTTCCAGCAATACTGGTAAAACAATCTGAATCTGAATATCCTTCGGAGTGCACAGGCGAACTGAGCGTGGGGAGGGAGTTTACAATATGTCGAAATTCTACGGTACTGGGCATGCTTTTGGACAGTGTAGCTTTGGTTTGTGTTGAGTGGTGTCATTCGAATGCTTCCGAACTACTCTATAATCCCAGATCTAAACAAAATTATCCTGCAACATTAAAAGAGGGCTAGTGCACGTTTAATTTCTCGTGGCCCCAAATGTCGTCACGTTGGCGTGGTGTGGAAGTTTGGAGAGTGCGGTGCCAGCTCAGGTGTGACCTCGTCATTTGACCGTGGTTGGAAAAAACGGGGTGTTGTCCTCGGATCTTTCCTTCGGGTTTGATCCCGGACCATTGCTAATAGCCCTTTGTGTTGCTCTAGTGCGACGTTAATTAAAAATACCTAACTAAACACCTTTCAACATTAATACCAAACTGCACTTTAGTCGTTAAAGCTGTAATTTAGTTGTTGAATATTCACACAATAAACAATCGTTCTTACTCCCTATGTCTGCTTCATTCATTCCGCAATCCAACATCACGCCCGAGTATTCACGTCAAACCAACGGTTTGTGTTCTCGACACAACCTGCCATTTTTTTTGTCTTTTACACTTCTGTGAATGTAGAGTAGTCCAAATATTTGCATGCGCATTTCAACCGATTAATAACCGAAAACTAAATCAAACTGCAAATTAATTGTTGAATATTCGCAATAAATAATCGTTCAAACATCGCATCTGCTTCATTCCTACCAAAATCCAACATCAGACCCGAGTTTTCACGTCGAAAATACATCTTTGTGTCTTCGACACAACTTGCCATTTTTTTCTTTTACTCTTCTGTGAATATAAAGGACTACAAATATTTGCATGCTCATTTTCAACCGCATTAGTAACCGAAAACTAAATCAATCCTGGTGTCGTCACCCCAAAATGCATCCCTCAACCTCGCTAAAAAATAAAATCGCTCCCAACATCATGCGTCAACACAAATTAAATCCCTGTCCCTGAATGGTTCCTATATCTGACAAAGCCACTCGCAGAAAATACCCCTCAAAGAAATGAATCCGCATCATATTTTCATCATTCCTGTGCCTCCATTTCCCCTCACCTTCCTTTGATCTCGCAATTCCTCTCCCTCTACAATTTTATACCCGATTCCTCCGACGAAATCTTACGTTTACAAGTCCAAATCCCTTTGATTCCAACCCTAGGATTACAAAGGGGGTTTCAATCACTTTCGTCTCGAATATTCCTGGCTCGTTCTTTTCTTCCCCTGTTTTGGAATAAGTATCTGGTAATGCGACACGGCCCCGCGAGCGCGAAATTGGCTTCGAATCGTTCCATTCATACGTTCCATCTCCACCCCCCTTCTGGATTATCTCCCGGTGAAAGTGTCTCGGGGTCGGAGGGAGGGGGTGTTCTAAATAAATCGGTTCGAATCTTTTCCGACGGAAGGATTGAGTTCTGGATGTCGAACGCGGTATTCCCTCGCTGCGTGGCAAATGAGTTTAGTTTTGCCCGGGTGTCGCGATTTCGGTCTTTGTTTCGGGTGGGACTTTTCGGGGGGGGGGGGGGTTCGATTGGCTTGTTCATTGGCAGGGGTCGTTTTGATTTGTTGTATGGAGTGGGATTTGTTCTGTCCTTATTGAAGTGGGTTTTTTTTCTCGGTTTTATGAAATCTTCTTGGTATTGGATACCAAGAAGATTATTACGATATTACTAGTATATTACGAGTATATTTACAATATATTTACGAGTATCTTCTTGGATTTGAACAGTTTACCGAACTTTTTTATGGAGAAACGCCCCCTTTTCAAAGACCCCCTCATGGGCACATCTTTCGTTGTGTACGTGCTTCACGAACCCGAGGTATCATAGTGATCTATTCTTTCCCCATGGATTTTACTGTGCCTGGTAAACACGGAAGTCGAGAACCTATGATGTCCAAGCGTCTTCCTCTTCCTCATCTCCACCCTTTCTTTTCATAATCATCTTTCTTTCTTCAAGATATTGCTTGACATTTTCTATCTTGTGTTTGGCGCAGCTTGGCCAAATATGGCAATTGCGCCATAAAAACAATCAACAAACATTTTCAAAGGCAAATTTTTCCCAGCGCACCCCTTGAAAAACTCCATGTCAACTAATAAATTGCTAGTTTTACTGCTTATAATATTTCAATTTCACCAAAATCTTAATGTAGCTGTGATCCACAGTTGCCCGATTGGAAGAGTAGCAGCTCAGCAACCTGAGAGTTGCGAGTTCGAGAACAGACCCAACCAAGAACCGTCGTGTGCATGTTTGCTGATGCAAGTTAAATCCTTCGTGGCTTCAGATGTCCTCACTTTGGTGTGGTGTGAAAGTTTGGAGAGTGGAGTGCCAGCTCACAGGTGTTGACTTCGTCATCTGACCGTGGTTCAGAAAGACGAGGTCTTATCCTCGGATCCTTCGCGTCGGGAATGATCCTGGACCGTCGCCAATAGAGCGAAGTTTTGCTCCAGTGTGACGTTAATTCAACTACCTACCCGCTTTGGGAAACTATCTTAGAGATGTTCATCGCTAACTGACTTTTAAACTCATAGTGACTCTTGAAACCTACAATATTAAAGGCAAGTTTTTAAAAAATGAATGTAGACAAGAAATCAATCTTGCTCAGTTCTGAGCTCTTGAGTTTGTTTTTTCGGATAAGATTTTTTCAGTGTTTTATTGGTTTGTCAGTGCCAGGAGCTCTTTGAGTTGTGTACTGGAGCGGGATTTATTCTTTTACTATCGGAGTAAATATTTTGTCTTGTGTTTCACCTTAGGTTCATGAATTGTCCAAATGACATGTGGGTTTATTTATCATCAGCCTTATAATAGACTGAGCATATGCTCGCATCTTCGTGCTATTTCTTCTGTTCGCTCGGTTTGAAAATTTGTCACGTGATTGTGGGAAAAGGGTGATTCCTAATCTGATTGTTAGATATTTCTATTTGACTCTATTGGATCTCACACCTTTCTAAGATTGCACTTGTATTTAAAGTATTATGACGTCAGTCTTTGCTATCGGAATACTCGTTTTCAACTACGTCTTTTGAAAGCGTTGTTTTTATGCATACTTGTTAAGTTAACATGCATCCTGTTGGATATTGTTATTTTGTTTAGGGATCTGGCAATTCACAAATCCGTGTAATATGCAAGTCACTAGCATGATATATAAGAGGTCGGTGATATTATTTGTAATCTAATAGTTTGCACTAGCTAGATATTGCTTCTTTTATTTAATAAACAGTCACTATTTTATTGTGCATTTTATTTTGTGTACTCTGCCATTGTGTACTTCTCTCATTTATATAGTTGAAGTCTATTACTATTGATTCGTTAAAGTGGTTATTCAACGTGATTAAAGTCACTCATCCACGCTTCGATAACCAATCGGCCCAAGGCGATTCCCAAGCCCACGTGATTTACCCACCTGAGATCTTACGACAGCGATTCCGTCCGCATGCCAGCCCAGGTGTTGACCTCGTCATTTGACCACGGTGCAAAATCACGAGATGTTCTCGGATTTTTCTCTTCGGGATTGATCTTAGACCGTTGCCAATGTCCCATTGCGTTTCTCCAGTGCTACGTTCATTGAATTGCCTACCTACCGCCTACATGTTCTGTCTATTGCATTTGATGGTTCGTTGGGTTTTTATAGCGCAAAGGCCATATACGCCAGTCAAAACATACAACTTTAAACAATAGACTCGCATAAGGTTGATTGTTTTGGGGGTTTTAAGACACAAGGGCCATATTTGACCATGAGGCGTACAATATCAAGTAATTGACACAAGACATACAATATCAAGTAACTGACACACACAGCGAAGGCTTTACTGACACAGAAGATAGAAATACACCAAGGGAGGAATGCACCTGACCTGGACAAGGAAAGTTTTACTGACACTGAAGAGAGAAATACACCCAAGGAAGAATCGAACCTTCGCCGCGTATAACACGTAGGTTGCTAGTGCAGTGGGCATATCCGCTGATCCACGACGGCCCGTTTTGCGTTTGAAGATCGATGCTCATTCTTCGTATGGCTTTCCTTGTTCAGTCCTCCAATATCCATTCCTTGAAAGCAGGGATCTTTTGGCTCGCCTTTCACCGGATTCCAGTGGCTTCCTTAGTTCATTCTTTTAGCATACAACACGAAATCTCGAGAGCGAATCTTTTGGCTCGTTCTCCGCCAGACCTGTCGACGGGCTGGGAAATTTGGCTAATGCCGTGATGGATTCGGAGAAGTACTAGACGTGTACCAGGAGGAAATTTGCCTTCTCCGAGGTGATGGATGATATCCCTAAACTGAGGGGATGTGTGAGGGATGGCATGCGAGTGGGTCTGCTGGATTTTTAAGTGGCTTGAATGATTGTTTGGATTCGTTAGTCCTGCATGGTGAGTAGTGGCGTTCCGACGCTGCTATTCGCTATGGAAACGAGGGAAGGATTGTTTTACATGTTCAGTGGATTTGAATGTTGGAGGGAAATGCTAGGCTGCCACAGACGTTTTGCTACTGTTTTTCAATCCTGGGAACTAGGGTTATCTTAAAGCAAAATCGTCTCAAAGGCTCCTGGGCTGCTGTAGCCCGGTTGGAAGAGTAACGGATTATCAACCGGGGATGGCGAGTTCGAATCCAACCAAAGACCGTCGCGTACAAAGGGGGATGATGCACGTATAATCTGTCGTGGCTTCAAATGTCCTCACGTTGGCGTGGTGTGGAAGTTTGGAGATTGGAGTGCCAGCTCAGGTGTTGTTCTCGTCATGGCTCAAAATTACGTGGCGATGTCCTCGATCTTTCCCTTTGGGATTGATCCCAGACCGTCACCAATAGCCCGTTGTGTTTCTCCAGTGCAACGTTAATGGAACTAGCTACCTACCATTCCCATTGTGGGTGATATTCTATTGTTAATATCTGTCTGTGGTAGCCCTTTCAAGGCTGCCGCAGGTGACTAAAAGGCGACCTTTTTGCTACTATTTACCAATATTGGCGACTAGGAGTATAATCTTTTTAATGCAAATCGTCGCTAAAGCTCCTAATTTAAAATATTTGGTTATTTTTCGAAAATTTTGTCGACTTTCCGAAAATTTACCAAAGGTCAATTAAAATTTAGCCCTATTTTTAATTAATAGCAGACGGAAAAAATATTTTTCGGATTTTTCTTTCGGGAAAACTTTTAGCAAGAGACGCTAATTTTGAAGTTTTGGTGCCAATCTGTTCCAACCATGAAAGAAAAACATCGGAATGTGGTTGCTAGATTTTCATGAAAACCTTAAAAAAATATTTAGTTTTTAAATTGTAAAAGTTAAATTTCTTGGCGAGATATTTGTATCTGAAGTAACTAAAATTGCTACTAAATTAATTTCAAAAGGTTGGTTAGTTCGAGTTTTATGGTGCAAGGGTCATATTTGTCCATTCTGCGCCAGACACAAGACATACATTATCAAATAATGGACACAGACACAATGAAAGTTTTATTTACACAAAAGAGAGAAATACACCCAGGGATTACTTTCAAAAGGAGACTTTTTGCTACTATTAAAGAACCGCGGTATCCTGATTAGAAGAGTAATGGATTAGGAATAATACGGTTGCGAGTTCGAAACTCAATCCAACCCAATACCGTCGTCGAATACAGGGGTTCATGTTAAATTTATC
Organism: Meta bourneti; assembly: GCA_933210815.1. NCBI lineage: Eukaryota > Metazoa > Arthropoda > Arachnida > Araneae > Tetragnathidae > Meta > Meta bourneti. Next base: position 16,818,636 of record OW119931.1, read on the forward strand.
GTGGCCTCAACTATCCTCACATTGGCGTGGTCTGGAAGTTTAGAGAGTGGAGTGCCAGCTCAGGTGTTGACCTCGCCATCTGACCTTGATGCAAAAACAAGATATGTTGTCCTCCGATCTATTTCTTCGGGATTGATCCCAGACCGTCGCCAATAGCTCGTTGTTTTGCTGCATTGCGACCCTAATTACCTACCTTGATAATATGTTTATTAAGCACACGCAAACTATGATATTAGTGAATGTAATTTTAACCATGCGCATCGCAAATTGTAACCATGATATAGAATGTGATGAAAACTTAATTTGGATGAGATTATAAAAGAGTTGGTTCGCGCTCTTTGTAGTTTTGTATCAAAATTACGAGGTGTTGCCCTAGGATTTTTCCCTTCGTGATCGATACCAGATCTACCCCAATAGCCCGTCGTGTTGCTCCAGTGCGACGTTAATTCAACTACCTACCTATCTACTATTTTTAAACATTTATGTTACTATTTCATATGTGCTTGGGCAACCCTTTAATCTCATCGCCAGAAGAGCGACTTAAGATTCCCTTCTCCAGGTGAAAGTGACAAATTCAACACAGCGTTTGCAAAATGTCGTCCTAGCATCGCCATCCCAAAGGCAGCAATAACAAACGCCGACTAATTTGTCCTGGCCCCGGGGAGAACAAACGACCTGTCGCCTAGCCATGCAAAGTTGACTTCCAGCGCAAGAGGGGCAAAAAGGGCTGCCTGGCTCTTAAGCAATCCCTCTCCCCCAGTCCTTCCCAGTAACTATTTCCACCCTCCATTTAGTAATCGAACCGTTACAGTGACAGTTATCGCACCTCTTCGATCCACCCCCACTCCATCAACCGCGGACAAAAGGCCTTTGTGGCAACGTCAGCCCCTTCTTTTTTCTCTAAGGGATTGAGTCTCCCTTGTGCAGATTCCCGCAGCAGTATGCGTTGTTTCCGCGGCTTTGGAATGCCGAAAAGTCTGTTTTTTGCAAGAAAATTCCCTTTAATTTTTATTTCGATTAAATGTTTATTAATTTTTTATTGATTGCCTTTTTCTTTTGTATGAATAGCGTGAAACCGTCCAACGCTGTAGGCGGGCCAGCGACCTTGACCTTTTCACCAAAGGGTTGGTTTTAGGGGTTTTATGGCGCAAGGGCCATGCTGCGCCAGACACAAGACATACAATATCAAGTAATAGACAATGAAAGTTTTACTGACAAAGAGAAATACACCCAGGGAGGAATGCACCTGGCAGGAATCGAACCTGCGCCGCCCTTAACTGTTTCACCAATGGATAACCCGAATATAGACTTGTAGAGGGCTTTCCATGCTTACAATATTTTATTCGTTTGATGCAAAAGTTCGTCCCGTTTTCTGACAAAAATTGAAGAAAAATTGTATTTACGAAAAATTACATTTAATCGATATAGTATGTGCCGTTCTGTTCGATGACCTTTTTCCATCTCTCCGTTAGCTGCATAATCCCACGCTCATCGAAGTTATGAGGTTTCTGGACTAGCTAAAGAACTGATCCAGGTGACGAAACGTTCTGAACCACTTACGGCACGTGGAATCGTCAGCGGCACCCCTCGCCATATACAACCCATATCTTTTGCGTCTGCGAAACATTCTTTCCTTTTCGGAAATAAAAAAAGCATATGTCGAAGATGCTCCTTATTTTCTGCCATTTTTAATGCTTAGCAAAATTTAAAAAACAACCAAATAACACAATTTTGTCCCCAAGTACTCGCTGAAATTCCTTCTTTCAAGCATTAACGTGTGAAGTAGATAACACTTTTGTATCAACCCAATAATTCGTGAACCAACTGCACATATGACCAACCAGCCTCTGCTCCAAGCGTTAATAGAGATCAAACATTCAGAATAAATGATGCAAGTGAAAGCCGATTATTCGAAGGTGAGCAGTAATCATTAGCTATCGACTGGATTAAATTAATCTGCAGAATTACTTTTTCGATAACATTTTTGAAAGCAAACGTCTCTTCAAACTCAATAAACAAATTTTAAAAGCTGTTTTTTCATTGAGTACGTCACAATAGATACTGTAAAAGTATATCAGTTGTCAGGTTTCAACCATAAGAAAGGTTTTGAACACTTTATTTTCTAGTGTGTCAAGTTTGAAAGGTAAATTTTCCTTAATTTCTTTTTCGAGTTGTAGGCGGCGCAGGTTTGATTCCTGTCAGGTGCATTCCTCCCTGGGTGTATTTCTCTTCTGTGTCAGTAAAACTTTCATTGTGTGTGTATGTCTATTAATTGATATTCTATGTCTTGTGTCTGGCGCAGCATGGACAAATATGGCCCTCGCGCCATAAAACCCCAACAAAGAAACCAACCTATTAAAACTGGGCGCTCAGGGGCAACTCTCCTAAAGGTGTGTACGCGCTTCACGGACCCGAGATACTCTAGCAATCTTTTCTTCTCATATGGGGTTTACTGTCTTTAGTAAGCAAGGGTGGGAGATTCCTGTGTAGTCCTAAATAATCATACCGATCGATTGAAAAATCGATCGAAGATTTTATTGGTCAAGAAAGTTAAAACTGATTGTGAGTCATGCTGAGTAGTTTGCAGGCTGCAAACGGATATGTATGTGAACCCCTCAAAGGGTTAACCTTACTAGTGGTTTCGACGTGATATTTCGTCCATCAAGGTCTGACCAATTTTCTTCGTCTTCAAGATACTGCCGATTTTTTTATCATGACGAGATCAAAAGATGTTTAGTTTTGTTCTAATGATAGTGATCGTGTTTCTTCTAATGACGAGATACCTCGTCAAGACAATCCCCAAGAGGGTTAATGAGAATAACATATCGTATAAAATTTTATAAATTTGTAGTTTATTTCACTGAAAGCCTAGGTATATTCGACTGATGCGTAAGCTCTGGGTAAAGGCGAACTATGATTTCTCGATACATTATCACATTATCTCGATACATTATCACCTATTCCCACATCCCCATCCAATCAAACGTTTCCATTAAGTGGCTTCACGTCGTACGCGCACCCACACAATGGAGGACTCACTCTTCCCGTATACCTTCCGATTCCTGAATAATAGAGAAGGCGATTTCCCCCCTTTTTTATCTCTCTGTAGACATCCCCATTCTTATCTCTCACGTTTCGGCATTCACTCGCAAATATTTGAGATTCGAACCTTTTCAGCGAAACCCTGGAGCCAACCCCTCAGTCTCACAAACGTAATTTCCGGGACCAGGGACTCGGAAATTCGGCCCCTTTTTCGAAAAAGAAAGTTAAGGGGAGAAAAAAAAGATAATAATACACAGCACATTCAGACCCCGAGGCTCTCTGATAGAGGGGCTCCTAGTGTTCCTACAAAAATTGATTCTCCCTCTGGGGAGGTTTTGGGGATATTCGGTGACATAGGGGACTCGCTGTGTTACGGGCGGCGGTTATTTGTTACTTATTTTTCAATAGTTTCACGCTCTTCGATTGCACCTTGCGGGGAAGAGGATTTCAAACGCGATCGTGACTTGAATAGCGGTTGGAGTTTCTTACCTTTGGAATTGATAGATCGTTTAACCTTACTTGAGCCCTCGTCAGTGAATGGGTCTTGTGTGGCTTTCGACGTTTTGTTTTTTCTTCTGGAAAAATTCAGAGTGGCGCCATCTGTTGATTTCTGGTATATTTAATCAGATAAATAGTCTATTTTACGTTCATTGAGCACATTCATGTTTATAAGCTGCTACCTAGTAAAATTGCAGTTTCTTACCTTTGAAATTGAAAGATCCTTTAATCTTACTTTAGCCCTCTGCATCTGTTAGTGAATAGGCCTTTGGTGGGTTTCGATATATTGTTTTTTCTACCGGGAAAATTCAGTGGCGCCATCTATCGACTTCTGGTTTATTTACAGTCAGATAAATAGTCCATTTTATGTTCATTGAACACGTATCACTCACGTTTCTTAAGTGCTACCTAGTAAAACTGCAATTTTTAACCTTTGAAATTGAAGGATTCTTTAACCTTACTTGAATCCTCGTGCATCTGTCAGTAAATTGGTCTTTGGAGGTTTCGACATCTTGTTATTTCTTCTAGGAAAAGTTAAAGTGCCATCAGTTTCTTATCTTTTGGGTTGTTTTCTGAATTATTTGAATGACGTTAAGATCTAGCAATATACTTTAAGTGTATATTGTGTTGTAAAAATCCATTTCAATGTTTTTCTAGAATCATCAGTTCATCTCGTACAAAATAAAATACTTTAAACTGCGATACCATTTTTCTGTAGTTAAATCTATAGAAAATCAATAACAGCTTTTTGCTCGAATCCAATCTAACACCAAAAGTTAATACCAGTTTCTCTAACTCTACATTTAGCATTAAAATTATTTTCCAATAATAAATCAAGGACAAAAAACTATTTTTCTATAGTAAATGTAGCATCGAAACTGTTCTGTTGGAAGCATCAGTTAAAACCTATTTGATCTCAGAAAAATCACAAGCCTAGAATGGATGACATTTGTTACTGGAAATATAGTACGAATAAAATAATCTGTTAAAACCAACTATTTCGTTTAGAGAAAGCTTTCTCAGAAAAATCACAAACCTGAGATGGATGAACATTTGTTACAGCAGATTACTAAGAATGCATTTCTTTACTGCCTACTAGTTTATTCATCGAAATGCATTTTCACAGACGACTAACTAATAACGCCAGAAACATTCATCCTTTAAAGACAAAAAAATGCAATTGCGTCGAAACAAACGCTGCCCCGCATTAAAAACGCTAACGACAGCGACAACCACAAAGCCCAACCGTAAAAATCCAGTAACACTAGATAAGCGTTCAAAAATGAAAAAGAACCCTTCTCGCTGCAACTCTTATCTTTCACGACCCTGCACACAAATTAAACTCGCCTTCTTTCGGATTTAAAATTACAATTCCACTTAAACTCAAAACGAAATTTATATGCGGTTTTGCAGAGGATAATTTAGAAGGAGGAATGAACTAAAAAACGAGCGCTTTGGCCCAACGCTTATATCCCGACTTTTCAGCATGAAATATGAGGCATCTTCACACTAAATTTTTACAACCCAAAGTTTGCTTTGTGGGCAATTAATAGAGTGGAGAGGGGGGTATTTTTATGGCCCCGGCGGTTGAAATTACAATATTTGTTCCGAAGCCGGAATATTTGCACGTACAAATAACACCGAAAGATGTATGGCCTCCCTTATATTGTGTTTTTTCCCAGGTTTTAGAGCGTGGTGGTTTTAAAATCTATAGCCGTCTAAGAGGTGGATTCTTTTGTGCGTCTCAATTTTTACGAGTGGCGTCGGAAGAAAAAGGGGGAGTTTTCGTTTTGTTGCGGCCACATAAATATGAGATGGAAGACAGGGTGGAATTGCATCGTCGGTACGTGTCCTCGCGCGAAAGATGAGCTGCCAAAGCCCCGGCCCGTCCTGCTTTATCACTCTGTTGGGAATACGGTCCTCCACTCTCGGCACCGGGAATGTCGATACGTGGAAGCCGTGGAAGAGGGACCAGTAGCAGGTGCAATATTAATAACTGGCGATGCTGAATCCGTCGCCAAATGCGGATTTATTCACCAGAAGGGAAAGGAAATTGGAGTTTTGTGTAGGCATAGGTGCAATTGAAGGAAAGTGGTAAAGATCACATAAAGGGGTAGACAAGGTGTGTACGAGTCAGTAATTGTGTGCAATATACAATACGGTCCTCTAGGTGGGAATGGCGATACGTGGAGGACAGAAGCCATGGAGAGGAGCAGTAGCAGGTGCAATATTAATAACTGGCGATGCTGAATCCGTCGCCAAATGCGGATTTATTCACCAGAAGGGAAAGGAAATTGGAGTTTTGTGTAGGCATAGGTGCAATTGAAGGAAAGTGGTAAAGATCACATAAAGGGGTAGACAAGGTGTGTACGAGTCAGTAATTGTGTGCAATATACAATACGGTCCTCTAGGTGGGAATGGCGATACGTGGAGGACAGAAGCCATGGAGAGGAGCAGTAGCAGGTGCAATATTAATAACTGGCGATGCTGAATCCGTCGCCAAATGCGGATTTATTCACCAGAAGGGAAAGGAAATTGGAGTCTTGTGTAGCCATAGGTGCAATTAACGGAAAGTGGGAAAGATCACATAAAGGTAGACAAGGGGTTACCTGTCAGTAATTGTGTGCAATATACAATACGGTCCTCTAGGTGCTGGGAATGGCGACACGTGGAGGACAGAAGCCGTAGAGAGAAGCAGTAGCTTACCCATCTGAGATCTTACGACTGCGATTTCGTCCTCATACTCTGTCTATTTCATTAGAAGGTGATGGTCGAAGCATGGTTTGCTGTACAAGCAGACCAACTGCTTGTACAGCAAACCATGCTGTGTACAGCTGCCTAATAACACCCTAGGGAAATTTCAGGTCGAGTTTGCGGACACATAGTTGAATTATGTTACTTATCTCCTCTTAAATTTTCTTGTTTGGCGCAGATTGGCCAGATCTGGCCATTGCATCATAAAACAAACCTCTAAGATAGTAGTCGAAGTTTTGAAACAACTTGTATATTAACTTGAGGGTCAGATCTTAACTCAGCTACTGTTGGGAAATATGCATTATTAATAATATAGGCTTGGTCATATACAATAATATACATGGGATTCAACACAGTCTGCGCTCGAATCTTGATTTGGGCATGGATGTTGATCGTCATCATCTACTTTTAACCGTATTTCGTGGTTTTATTCGTCTTAGCTCTGCTTGGCGCATATTTTAGAGCAGTGGTGTTACTTTTACTTCACAACACGCGTATACTGACTAAATAGCAACATCTATTGGTTGAAAGAATCCTAGGAAGCATTCTATTGGTCCAGAAGGTCAAAACTAGCTGAAATCTGCGGGTCACAGAACGGATGTATGCGTGTCAACCCCTCGGAGGGTTAAATCAAAAAGGAACAAGTGTTGGGAGAAACCAAACCTAAACCTATACTTTCACCATATCTCTGTGCCTTGCGAGAATAGGGATAGAAAATTTTCACCATCTCTAAACAAAAACTTCTTTCGACGCTTATTCTTGTCCATTCATCTTATTCCATCGCCTTTCACCATCGGAATGTTTTTTAACTTCGATTCTCTCGCCCCGTTGTTCCCTTATCCCCTTGTAGTAATCCCTGCACAACCCCCTCCTCCACTACGTCACGAGTTCCAGGAGAGCATCCGGGATTCCGGGAAAACCCCATCGCAGAGTGTCTTTTCCTAAAACTCCAGATCCCTCCCGTTTTTATTCTCCTTGTTTCTCCCTTTTCTTGCCTAAACCGACCTCACTCCATTCCAATATATATTCATTTTTCTTTTACTGTCTGGGAGGGGGAGCACAAAGTGCATGAAAGATGCATTAACAAACAGGGCGGATCCGGATATTTTTTATCTGCCCCGGGATGCTAAACCTTGGGGCTTGCTTTTTTTCGCGCCGCCCCGGCTTTAGAATGAAGGAATAAGTCCGCGGCGTTCGTAATGTGGAGCGCTGTGTTTTTGGAAAATATTATCAACCCGGGATGTGGTTTTAAGATTTTGAAGTACCTTTTTCTAGTCTAGTCGGTTCTTTCGACAAGTGGTACTCTGGTTAAGCATCGGAAAGTTTCCTTTGTAACACCGGTAGCAATTAAATTAGATGTTGAGAGCGTCGGGAAAACTTCAGGACGAGAGTTTATGTTTAGTGTAGTAGTTAGTAACTAATTTATCCTGGTCTAGCACATGCAAGACTTGGAAACTATACCAGTAATCCACTCCTCTTCAAAACGGGCCGCGGTAACCCAGTTTGTATAGTCGCGGATTAGAAACCGGATGATTGATCGATCGAAACTCAATCCAACCAAAGATCGTGCTGGTTTGTGCACGTCGTGGCCTCAAATGTCCTCATGTTGGCGTGGTATGGAAGAATCTTTTGAAGATTCTTGGAGAAGTTTGGAGATTGGGGTGCCAGGCTCAGGTGTTGACCTCGTCGTATGACCGTGATTCAAAATGACGGGGGTTGTCCTCATATCTTTTCCTATTGGTCTGACCCTGGACTGTATTGCTCCCAGTGCTATGTCAATTCAAATACCTACCTGATCATACGAAATCAAGTTTTCAATAATTTTCAAGCGGAAAAAGCATCCAATAATGGAACATTTTCTTACGATTTATATGTCAATTTACTTGACGTCTTGTGTTAGTTGCAGCTTATCCAAAATGGCCCTTTTACCCGTGAAACCCCACAAAACAATCAAACAACTTACGCTTCATTGTTTTTGCATTTCTATTCTCTATCGTTCTATTCAAATCGATAGAGAATCGAAACGAAGCTTTGGATGATTCTTATGGTCAAAGAAACTGGAACCAATCAATCTTCGAGTATGAATCACGTGACAGTTATCAATCTAGTTGACATAAATTGAGTTAAGTAGTGCTGTCTATTTATTCATGTTCAAGAGTTTCCTTCCAGACAAGATATTTCTTTCCATGGTCCTTTGCAAAACTTAGTCTCTATTTAATCGGTTTTTGGTTTAAACTTTCTTTGCATGTTTAAAAAGAAAATGACTGCTTTGAGTGGTACAATATAACTATCTGCGTGTGTAAAGTAGTTTGATCTTGAATCTATTTCTAACTTGAATATTCTACATTTCCACATCAACACAGTCGCCTAAACCTCCTGATGATTGTCCTTGGCGTAACACTCCTGGTGGTTGTTCTTAGCTCAACCCTCGTAGTATCTTGTCATTTGAAAAAATTAGACCAAATCCTGATCACGAGATATCCCGTCATTAGAAAAATACTGACCAGATCTCGATGGACGAGATATCTCGTTATTAGAAAAACTGACCAGATCTTTATTGACGAGATGTCTCGTCATTGGGAAAAATTGGCAAACTGACCAGATCTTGGTGGACTATATATCTCGTCCAAACCACTTGAAGGGTTAAACTAATATCCTGTAACTTCAATATTTATCGTTATTCATAACGATAAATGTTGAAAAAGTCATCTGTCCTGGGTTATGTCCTTGGACACACCGTTTTATTCCACAGGAACAGCCACTTTCCAGCTTTCCTGATTACCTTTCCTAAACCAACACGATTGGGAACTTTTCCTGTTTGCCCATTTCATAGAGCCCTCGTTTTTCCCCTCCTGACATTTATGTCCCACTGGTTCAAAAAGGGGCCACACGCGTCTTATGTCCCTCTCGCAAACACTGAGAACTTACTCTATTTGCCCTTACTGAGGCAGGGATAGATGAAATAGATTTTTCTCCTCCTTCTGATACTCCTAAAGCCGGACGTTTTCTTCCCCAATTGTGTGTGCTCGTTTTGTCAGTTTCCCTTTTTCCCCTTTTTCCTGTAAGTACCGACTTTCGACTTATCATAAGGCCGTCTTCTCTGGAGCGTGACGAAGTTACCCGTTTGCCTGCCAGAGGGTGCATGGACGTATTTTGTATTTGGTGGAATAAGGTTGGATTTTTTGCTCGAGTCATCCAGTTGGATGATGGATGGAGGTGGAACGGGAAGTGAATCACGTGGATGGATGGTTTTCCGATGCTCTTGTTGCCTCCGTGCGCTCTAGGCGAATTTAGTCTTATCAGATAATATATTTTACTTTTTGGAAGCTTTTTGTGACAGGTAAAAGAAACTGATACTTTTATGCGCCGGACAAAGGAATGTAGATTCCGCCTTTCGTCTGAAAAGACCGAATCACTTTTCCTATACTATGTTTAATACCTTTTGTATGAAATTCTGTAACATTGTACTGGGATGAATATTTAGGTGCATCCAGACAGACTCGACAAATTTAAGTACACCATTGACTTAATATAAAATTACTTTTTTAAAATATGGTAACTTTAACCCTCCTAGTGGTTGTCTCGACGAAACATCTCGCCATTAGTAAAACTGACCAGATCTTGTTGGATATCTCGCCTTTAGGAAGAAAACTGACCAGATCTTGCTCTCGTTATCATCAAAAATTCGAAGGATCTTGATGAGATATTTCGTCACTAGCAAAATTGGTCAGATCTTCATGAACGAGATATCTCGTCGAAACCACTTGGCGATTTAACATTCTAGCGTGGGAAATGGATTTTGCAAGAGTGAACTAACAGCCTCAACGTAAGATTTGTAACGAATAACGGATATACAAAGTTACAAAAATCATTGAAACGAGATACACTATTAGATCATTTCCTTTTCCGATCTTTGAGGTAGTCTACATACTGAAATTGGTATGTGAATACATTGGCATTCCTGCCAACTTTTCCGATTTTCTTTAGAAAGAAAATTGTCAAGTGACGCCGATTTCGAAGTTTTGGCGTCAACCGTGGCAACCATGAAAGAAAAATATCGGGATCAATGGTTGCTACATTATCGCTAAAACTTTTTTGTACTAATTTTCAAGACTAATCGATGAGATCATATATACTTCTAAAACACCCCACAAAAAGTTTAATTGCTCATTTTTGCGTATATTTGGCTATTTTGTGTAAAATTTCGCCAAGCATATTATAACAGTAGTTGAGAACAGGATTACTTTTTCTGCTTTGAATTGTTATCATGAAGCTTAATTTGCTGCAATTGTCACATTTGATTATTTTGGAATTATTTCTAGGCATGTTTCTTTTCTGACAGTTGCGCGCGTTGTTTGTGTCGTAAAAATCTATATTTTTTCTTAGACTTCGGTAGCTATTATACGGAATTTGAAGAAGGTAAACAAGATATGTTTTATGGCCATCTGTATGCTAGTTCTTATATAAACCGTTAATACACCAGCAAATTTGAATCCTGATATATTTTGTTGAGATAATTCTTTAAAAAGTTGGTATTTTTATGATTTCTGACAAGAGATTCAGATTAGTCCTATTTCTGATGTTAATTTAGTAGGTATTTCTAAACTAGTTAAAGCTTTTCCTGTCTGTCCTTTAGTGGACTACCGTTAACTCTCCTCGATGCGATCCTTAACAAAACTGACCACATCTTGATTGATAAAATATCTCATCACTTGAAAAAAATTATCAGATCTTGATATTGTCATCGTCAAAAAATCAACAATATCTTAACGAGATATTTCGTCATTAGGAAAATTGGTCAGATCTTGTTGGACGAGATATCTCGTCGAAACCACTTGGAGGGTTAAGCATTTATTTTTTTATTGTATAAACCTATTAGGGATTTCTCTTCTCTCTGAATATGTCCCTGGTCTGAAATATCGCCATCAATAAATTTATAGATGTGGACTCCGCCTATGACGTGCCCCATCTCAAATTTATTACCTATTAACTAACTTAATAGTCCTGGTGGTTGTCTCGTTCATCAAGATCTTTTTATTACCAAATTTACCAAGTCTTGATGGACGAGATATCTCGTCAAAAAAATTGACCAGACCTACTACAATGCTGCATGATCATTTCGTTCGCAAACATTTGTGTATTTTCTGACCTGTCCACGGTTTTTCTGCTTAGGAATTATACGAAATCTTTTATGTACATCAATTTAGGCAGCTTAGCCCTCTTGGTGGTTGCCTCGTTCATCAAGATCTCGGCATTAGCAAAATTCACCCGATCTGTATGGACGATATATCTCGTCACTTAAGAAAAACTGACCACATCTTGATCTCGTTATAATAAAAAAATTCGGCAATACCTTGAGGACGAGATATCTCGTCATTAGATCAGATCTTTTTTAAACGAGATATCTCGTTAAAATCACTTGGATTGTTAAGCAGATGAAGCACACATATCTGAGTACTTATTCACTAACATTTGTTTGAAAATGGGGTAGAGTAGACACGGTATCGCCAGTTCCTACATCTCAATACATAACGTTTCGCAATTGAATTTCCGAAAGAAGTGTGAACACCCTAAGGACGATCGATCCCTACACAGATCAAAAACTGGATATTTCCTATTTCTCTTTCCACCTCCTGATCTCGCGAATTTCCAAAATCTAAAATATGCAAAATAGAAAAATATAAAGCACGAACAAAAAATCGGCAGTTCCTCTCTCTTATAGGCTGTTCGCTCCTTCCCCATTCATCCCGCCTGCCTATCTGCCTAGGAATCCTATTTGCTTAAGGCGCCCTCTGAGAATGCCCCGTTGCCATCCATCCCTCAGACATGTGTTCCTGCAGCGCGATATCATTCACAGGTGTTCCTGCCGTTGAAAGAGATGTTGCAGAGAGGTATTTCCCTGCAGAATAACCATACCTATAGCGATGAATGGGGAGAGTGTTTCGTTTTGCTGTGATAGGCAAGAAATAGAGAAAAAGATCCTTCTGCCATTCGGTTAAGATGGGAGTTCTCCTTGCAGAGGAGGATGCAGAGTGAGGATTATAAGCAGCAGTGTCTTTGGACTTGGGATCGTCGTGTTTGGATGGGGTTGAGAATTCTGCGGGGAATTGGAAGTATGGAAACTATATCCTATCTTTGATTCTGGAGATTGCAGTTGCTGGAGGCTGTAGCACTTGATTCATGCTTTCTTGAATGGAGTCTTAATTGGTATTTGGGACCGCCTTGTTTGGGTTTTGCGTACTGCGCTAGCAACCTGTGACCTGGGGATGGGATTATTATAATTACACTTAGTGTAATTTTCACTTGTGTCAGTAAAAAAGTTTTCTTGTCTATGTCCATGAAGGAAAAAAAACAAGATCTGGCCCTTGAATTGTTTTATGCGTAGCATACATTTAGTATCTAACATATAGTCTTTGATTTGCTGAAGAGCGTGCTTTCTGTGAGTATTCCGAACGTGACGTCACTCGTCTTATTTTTCGAATGCGATTTCAGCACGTCGCCAATAGAAATCCGAAAGAATGAATTCCGAATTTATATGATAGTTGATTAAATCAGCCAAATAGATTAAACGCCAAACGGCGATAAACTACATTTTAGGGTAACCCTATAAATACCATACGAGAGCATTTGGATAGTGGAAATATAAAATCCACATTCCGTTTGATTTGTTCCCTCGGGGGCACATCTTTAGGTGTGTACAGGCTTCACGATCCCGAGGTACCTTAGTGATCTATTCTTTTCCCTTGTGGTTTTTACTGCCACTGGTAAACATGGGGATTGCGATCGAAAGATGCCCAAGCGATCTTTTTCTACTTTCCATCTTTTCTTTTCCCGATTACCAGACATTGTTTGTCTTGTGTTTAGCGCAGCTTGGTCAAATATGGCCCTTGCGCCATAAAACCCGTCTGATTTTTTTTACGCTGAAAATCCCTCTCATAAGAGTGAAGAAGACACAACTTCTAAGAAAATTCTACTGACTTCAACCGAGTATAAAAATCAGATCCAGAAATCGACGTTTCTTGAACCTATTACAGAAATAATCCAGCGAACTTCCATCCCAGTATCTGGCAGACCTTTTAATTTAGAGACCACTCAAGTCCAGATGGTTTATATTTATTCACCTCTCCCATCTCCATTTATTTCCTAACCCACTCCCCACGCATGCGCAGTAGCCTCTCTCGGGCGCTGTTATGGCCCAACTGCTTAACGAGTTTTTTCGCTTCGGAAGGCGCCTCTCTATTTTAAAGTCGGCGCTTTTTAAAAGCTCCACCTTTTACTTCGCATTATTATGCACTTTTCGGCCCTATTTTTGCTTAAGCAACAAGTTCGTGGCGCGGTCAAGGGGAAAATTACCTTCTCGCGGAGTCTCGCCGGAGACGAGACTTGTCGGCCACATATCCTAATAATAATGATAATAACCAGAGGGGAAAGGAAAGCTCAAATTGCATATCTTCTCCCTTTTCTTGGGGATTTTTGGAGGGAGAAAAGACGCGGTGCCGGAGAAAGTTTTTTGAAAAACTGCTTTCGTAAAGAGTTTTCTCCCGCCGTTAAATGTTTTAGCATCCGAAATAAAAAAAGCGTTTCTTTTTTCTGGGTGTTTTTGTAGTTAGTTTCTGGGGTTGGAGGTTTTTTTTAATGAAATCTCACTTGGGAGTTTTTTGTTTTTGGTCTGTCGAGGTACTTTTTATGTGTCTTTGTGTTTGAAAGTCACAGTGTGGGTGAATTTATAAAGTATTTCACTTGTTTTTGCGCTTGGGACGAATAAATTTGGAAGTGTAGCGTTTTCCGCGGAATTTGTGTACAATGTTCTACACGTTGAAAATGATGTGTCCATTTTCAGTAAGCTTGTAGCAGAATGTGGATAGGCAGTGTCTCAGTCTACAAAAAGTATTTTTCGTTGAGATTAGTTGCATTGCTATGCATTCCGTGCCAGGGCAAAAGGGGCAGTCAAAATGGTCACTTCTCAAAAAGTCAAAATAGCTAATTCTCATAATCTTAATTTAAATATTCCTCTTACAAATATTCAGGAAGAAAACGAAGCATGTCGCGTTACAAATAATTGTAATTTAGATTCGTAGGTTCATTTAGTTTTGATTTTAAGCACATATTATTTTTTAAATTATAACGATACACTTGATTCTCTTTTGAACCTGTCCAAAGTCTCCATTAACCCCTTTTGACATGGAGGATATACGAGAAGGATTTTCAGTGTGAACAAAAAACTAGACGGAATGCGATTTTACTTCTGCTCTCGCATGATATAAATCGAGGTTACTTTAAAATATAATTTATCACTGTCAGATCTAATTAAAATCTTCGCAGACCGCCTTGTTTGTTTACACTGAAACTCCCTACCTCTTATAATTGGTAAGTACTTGAATTTACATCGCACTGGAGCAACACATCGCTCTCTAATTGGAAAAACGTTTAAATAGCAGTATGAAATTAACTCTCCTTGTATAATGCCAGATTATTTTTCTATTGAAAGCCTTAACAATCTCCAAGAAAACCGTGGTTTAAAATTACATGGTGCTGTCCTCGGATCCTTTCCTTCGAGATTAATCCTGGATCTTCGCCAAAATCCCGTTGTGTCCGCTCCAGTGCGACGTAAATTCAACTATCTACCTAACTACCTTGGCGTGGTGTGGAAGTTTGGAGAGTGAGGTGGCAGCTAAGGTGTTGACCTCGTCATCTGACCGTGGTTCAAAATTGCGATTCCATCACCAATACCCCGTAGTGTTTCTCCACTGCGACGTAAATTCAACTACCAACTACAGTTTTACAGCCTGCGTGAATTTTAATTAGATTTGACCTTGACCTATGGAATCTTTCTTAGGATCCTTTCAACCAAAAGACGTGCTTATTCAGAATCATGTCAAAATCAAATCCTGTCCTCATTTTTTCGACATAGCATCTCTTTTTGAACTATGTAATTAAAGAGGAAAACCAATTTCAAAACCTCCAGTGCGACGTAAATTCAACTACCTACCCTTGTTTGACCTTTCGCCATTAAATCCAAATCAACCAACTGCTGTTTTGACCTTCTTGACCTATAGTATCTTTCCTAGGATTCTTTCAACCAAAAGACGTGGTTAATTATTCATTATATTAAAATCAAAACGTTTGCCGATTTTTTTTCGACTTAGCGTCCTCTTTTTAAATATGAAATTAATGAGGGAAACCATTTCAAAAACCTCTCCAGTCCAACGTAAATTCGACTACCTACCATTGTTTGACCTTTCGCCATTAAACCCAAATCAACCAAGCAACTAAAAATAAGAGCAGAGTTATTAAGCTAACAACTATCCAACCTCGTCCTCCTATTCTGGGCTTGAGAGAACAGTAGAAATATTTACCCCGTTTCTTTTCTAACAGGATAATAAAATCCTAATGTCCTGATCGCAGAGACTGATCCCGGCACCGGAGTATTTAATCCCCGGGAGCATTGGATCCCTCGCTGATCCTGTGCGCCGGACAGCGGATCAAAGGACACTTTTTATCCTGGGGGATTTAATTCTCGTGCCAATAGAGGGGATAGAAATAAAGTATCTCATATCATGTTGGGTTTTTGCTTTCCCTTCCCACGGGGTTCGGAATCATTATGCTTTCAGTTTGCTTACGGTGTTCTCTGTTTTCCTCGTCTTTTGACCTGGTTGTGTATGATGGAATGGGTTTGTTCTCCCCTCTCAATTACCACCAATGAGACAATTCCTTCCTTTTGTCTTTATTGGCGCTTTTGCCCAGTGGCAGTTTATTGGCGCTGAGTGCTGTCAGTGCCTCGATCTTTTCATTGGTTTCGTGTTGTTTAGCTATCTGTATAAAACGAGATTCCGAAGCTCTTTCCTCTTTAACACTATGAGAGTCATACGCGTATATATCCTTTCTGGAACCTGCAGTCTTCCCTTCATGACCTGGGGGTCATCGTGGGTAAACCCCTGCGCTAGCAACCTTCGAGTTGTAGGTGGCAAAGTTTCGATTCCTGTCAGGTGCATTCCTCCCTGGGTGTATTTCTCTTCTGTGTCAGTAAAACTTTCATTGTGTGTGTCTATTACTCGATGTCGTATGTCTTGTCTGGCGCAGCATGGCCAAATATGGCCCTTGTGCCATAAAACCCCCAAACCAACCCCGCATGACTTGGGCCGTGGTAGCCCAGTTGGAACAGCAGCAGATTAGCAACCGAAGGGTAAGGAGTTCGAAACTCAGTGTCCGGCCAAAGAACCATCGTGTACACGGGAACTGGTACACGTTAAATCTGTCGTGCCGTCAAATATCCTCACATTGGCGTGGTGCGGAAGAGTGGGGTGTCAGCTCTGATGTTGTTCTCTTTGACGAAACAATAACTAACACCCCGTCCGTGGTTCAAACTTACGATGCGTTGTCTTTGGATCTTTCCCTTCAGGATGGATCCCGGACCGTCGCCAATAGCCCATTATGTTGCTCCAATGCGACGTTAATCAATAACCTACCTTTGAAGATCATGCACGCATATATCCGTTCTGCAACCTTCAGTCTTCCCTGCATGACTTTCACCTAGTTTTATACACTTATAACAGACCGCATTATTCTTATTTCAATGTATCTCTTTTTACCGGGCTAGCTTTTTTGCTGAAAAGAATGGCGAGAATACGCAAAACAACCCCTGCCTTAACTCGTGTTTGGCTTTTTTCCCTGACGCTCTTCCTACTCGTCTGAGGTGAAGTAGTTTTTGTTAAAACTTAATCGCACAATTAAAGGTTTACTTTTTCCAGGGCCGCTGCAAAAAAAAATCAATTATGAGGTGTTTTCCCCGCCAGTGAAGGCGGGGAAAACAAACGAGACCACTTCACAGATGCACTATCAAAAAACATAACAGTCGCAGCTCCATCCATATACCTTCTATCTAATTGACGCATTGTGGGAGACATAATTGGCATAGCCATCCTTAACAAACTCAAGCATGTCTTCTGTGAAATGCACCTACAGTGGATCCCTCCACACGTGGACCTCAGGGGAAACGAAGTAGCGGATGATTTGGCGAAGGAGGGTGTCGATGAACCATTGTCCGATACCCACTCATTGACGTTTCTTGAGTTTTACTCTATCAGAAAAAAATCTTGATGAGAAGGCATGTATCGTTCCCCCGGTACACTCTTGGTATCGTTGGGGATCGCCCCAAAAGATCTCTTGCTCTCAATTGAAACAGACATATTCAGACAGCGCTATACTATCCCGCTTTTTAAGTGGCCATCTGAGGAATCTTACAATTTTCTGTGGTCGCAAGATTCATCCTGTTTTCCTTAAATGCCAATCTGACCAGGCCTCCATCACATTCTCAAGTGCCTGGAGTTGTCCCGAGACGACCTGTTTTCTCAACCTCTTTTGGTGTATGACTTAGTGCGGGTGAATGGACTTGTGGATTGGGTCTAACTGGAGCTAGACATGGAGATTAGCAATAACTAGTAAAAAACCTCAGGACGAATTAAAATTCAATATTCTTAATAACATGGTTCGTACACCTAGAAATCCTTGAAAACACCTCATAAGTGAATTTTTTTTGCAACGGTCCTGGAAAAAGTAAATTTACTAAGACTGAATATTTAGAACTTTTCTATTTATTTTGCTATTTATAATGCAATAAAATTATTATTTAAGCATCAAAATTGATTTTAGAAGAACGTAATTGGAGGGGGGTGCTGAAACAAAAAAACAGTAAACAAGTTAAAATTCTGTTACCCAGATGGCGCTTTGGTTACTTAGGGACTGCCGATTCTTTCAAAAACAAATTTGATGAAGTAATTCAATTATTTTACTTATTTATTTTTGCATCGCCTATTTGTTCGTAAGGTAGATATTTATTAAAATCCCCTAGCACTTTTCAAATATATTTACACGAAAATAACTCATTAAGTTATAATCCCTTTATTCTGTTCCCGCACGCTTTTGCTTTGTTATTGAATGTGTTTTGATGAAAACTAGTCGGCAACGATGTGTGAATCGGCAAAGTCAACAGAGTCAAAGTTAATGAATGACAAAGTTCTTTTAAGGTATTAAACCGACATTGTACCCAAAATGTAAACACCTTCATTTAAGAGGATTATAAAGAAATGTAATAGCACATTATGAAATTTGATTATGAAAAAGTTTTATCCATGCGCAGCAGATGTGAAGCAATTATTCCTTGGAAAACATTTTTCGTATTAGCACACTTTGCGCAAAGAACTGTGAAATTAGAAACAACATGTTAAAAGCCAAAGCAAAACAAGTAATGTCCCTTTGCGATGAAGATCCGTTGTAATCTCATGCATATAATCATGACGTTCATGTTGACATTTTGCTATAACCTTTTTTTTATCAATATTTCTCTGCGAATATTTCTCCCTTCTAGAATTTCTCACTTAATATTCGCGATGAATTATTCAGTGATATTTTTTCCTTCTCCCTTCGGTGTGTTTTTTTCCGCACCTAAGTTCGAAAAAATAAAGATTCGAGAATATTTAAATTTTTACTGATGAAAGAGGGTGTTTTAAAAGGGACGCTGAGAGAAAGATGTTCCTTCGTTCTGTTCTACTTATAGAATGGAACGAGGGGGTAGAGTAGCACGGTGAGGATTAAAAAATATTTCTTTTGTTGCTTTCTCCCTCCGTCCCTGTATGCTGTTTTCTCTTCTCAACACGACCCTCAATTTCGTATTAAAACGATAAGGTGAAATCTTGTAATCATTTCTTTGTGCTTATATATATATTGCTTTTCCCCCTGTAATCTGATGCTTCTGCATTGCATTATTTTTTTGCACGTTGTTGTGCAAGATGTGTGAAATCTTTTTTTTAATGCTACTTATGTTCGAGGACTGGATGTAAAAATAACAGAGGATTTGCTGTAATTTCTTACTTGTTACTTGGAGTTGGATTAAGCGTTCGTGATCTAATTAAAAAAGTAATCCTACTTTATTAATTTTGGAAGAGTATTTATTTTAATAAGACTTCTTTTAATACGTTTGGCTTCTTTTTCGCTGCGTTAGCTTTTATGGAAAAGGAGAAAAGTGAGTCGTTTTTAAGTATTCCGCGTTGTCTTTTTTTGTGTTGTTGAGTCTGAATCTCAATTTCGACGAGTTATTTAGGCAAAAAAAACTCGGGGAAATTATTAATTATTAATCGCAGTAAAGCAACTTTTGAAAGGGAAGATTATTATCTTCAATCAATCTGTTTTTCATTAAAGATGACTTGAGTTGTTTATGGAATTAATTGAAAAATTTTACTTTATTTTTTTTGTGTTGAGTGTCGAATTCGTGTTTTTTTTTTAAGAGAAGGGAGTTTATTTTCGGGAATAGTTATTATTTTTTGTTATACTTCCAATTAAAACAGTGGAATTACATACTGTTATATAGGTTCTTTGTTTTTATTAGTTCAATCTTTTTGTTACGTTCTTCACTCACTTTCTTTGTCAACAAAGTAATAAAAATTTCTCATTAATTAAAATTCCTTTTCACTATAAAACAGCTTTTTGTCATGGGTTTATCTGAAATTGTCAGCATACTGTGAAAATAACTAAGTGTTAAACTAATTTGACAATTCATTGTTCATTGATATGCATATTGTAAGGAAGACTTAAGGAAATACAAACAAAACAGGTTATTAAAAAATTAAGTGTAATTTAACATTATCTCTCTATACACACACTCACAAACCTATTGACATATAAATATGTTTATATTAATAGTAATCTAAATATACCTAATATGTATACTTATGATCTATAAGCTAATTAGGTATATTTACATTTCATTATTACTCTTATCTTGAAAACGTTGTAATAAGATTTATTTTTCTGATAACCTTTCCAATCTTATTTTAATCTTTCGCATTTGAATGTCTCACTTTTGAAACTTAATTAATAATTCTTTCATAACCTATCGATAATCTTCGAAATTCTAATTGAGCTTTTGTTTCCTTAATTTTCTCTTAATATCTCTTAATGAATGTAATCTTTCGCTTATAAAAACAGTTTACAGATTTTGAATAACTCACTAGTAGCATTTACGTGCCCTTCATTTCATAAGTCAAATACTTTTGGATGTATGTACAATTTCTATGATAATAAAACCTCCTTTACACATGGGTGTGTCGGGCGAAATCAATTATTATATTTAAATTAAAAATTAATTTTTGGTTCCAATCCACTTTACGAGATGTTCCAAAACTATCTCTTCAGACTGTAAGGATAGGTAGGAAACTTAAAGTTTAACCGTATTATCAAAGGAGCTTATATCGGAAAGCGCCACCTAGATGTGCTTAAGTGCACAAGGTGCAGAAATGAAAGACAGCAAGTGTATGAAAACCATAGAACGTCGTGTATTTCTCTCTTCTGTTTTTCAGTGAAGCCTTTCTTTCGTATGTCCATTACTTGACATTGTCTGTCGTGTGTTTGGCGCAGCTTTGCCAAATATGTCTTTATTCTATGAAACTTTATGCCCAAACCAGTCTACTATCAATCATTTAACATGTAATATTTACTGTCAACAGTAAATAAGGCGCTGCACTTGGATTTGCTGGAGGGCGCTGTTCGGCAGCGAGGTAGTATGCCTGCTTGTACGGCAAACCCATGCTTCGACGCTGTCAGGCGTAACTTTCAACACCTACTGTGAAACTAGGTGTGTAACTGCCTAACTGTAGAATCAGGACTAGTAAAAATATTGTTCACACACCTACTGTCTTTCACTTTTTTGTACCCTCTACCACATACACCCCATTGTGAACATGGTTTAAATTTGTTTCCTGCCTGTTAAAGTTTGTACAAGAAGTACTGAGACATCCGCTATATTATTTTTAAGCTTGCAAACATTTTTAGCCTTCTGAACGTCTCAAGATTTCCGAGTCGTAGTGTAGTATGATTTTATCCATACATTACATTTAATGACTAAATAACGACATCTATTTGGTTAACGATCTCCATGAAAGATTCTGCTGGTCAAGAAGGTTAAAATTCCTTAGAAGTCATACAGAAAAGACTCAGATTTCAGAACGGACGTATGCGTGTGAACCCTTCAGAGGGTTAATGGACTAACATACTCACATGCAAATTAACCCTAATAGGGTCATGCACATATAACCATTCAACCTGCTGTTTTCCCTGCATTACTTCTAACCAGTTTTTTTGACCGAATCCTTTCTACGAATCTTTCAATCAATGGAAGTGGCTATTTAGTCGTTTTATGTGTTGCAAATAATGCAGTTCTACACTATTCCGAAATCTAGTGATACTCAGAGACAACACTCCAAGGGCTTAAACGAGATGTCACGTTCAAGATCTGGTCAATTTTGCTAATGATGAGATACCTCGTCGTGACAAAACTGCCCTAATCGCTTAGAGGGTAATGAAGGTCCAAGCTGGAAAAACAACTTGTCTCTTGCCCATAACTGGTGACAGTTTGGAACAGGTTTTTTCCACTAGATGCTGGCCACTACAGGGCCATTTTCGACGCGAAGATAAACCACCAAGAGGGGTTGTGTTTGTGTTTTATGGCGTAAGGGCCATATTTGGCCACGCTTGCCAGACACAAGACAAACAAAATCAAATAATAGACGTGCACACACAATGAGTTTTACTGACAGGAGAGAAATACACCTATGGAGGAATCGAACCTGCAGGTTGCTTGCGCAGTGGGCATACCCACTGAGCCATGACGGCACCTACACCTAGAGGGTTAAATAAAAAAATAATTTAGAGACTAAAGAGTAAAAATCCATCCACAATTTGAATCAATGTCGAAGACCTAAACCGAAAAGTCAGCGAATCCCCGACAGTTCCTTTTTCCAAGAATCCGCCTGATTTGCACGAACCCCAAGGATCCCCCAATCCCAAATGTAGAGGCATTAGATGAGTAGCAGGCAGAATAAAAGTCCTCAGCTAGTTTCGGTTTAATTACCTGCCCCAACTTCGATCCGCAAGCTGTTCCCTTTTTCTTTCTTATCACACCCCGCCGAGAGAGGATCCCTTTTTTTTCTCCCTTTCTCCCAAACGAGCTGTCTGGGTCATGTAGGAATGTCCCGGATCTCCCGTTTCTTTGTTTCATCTGTGGAAATTTACCTCCTCTTTCGACAGCTCTTTCTCTCTCGATGTGCGTTTCATGCCAATTAAGGGCGTTGAGTGACGGGGATTGGTCCTGTTTTTTCATCCTGGTTATTTGCGTGTCGCTTGAGAAGTATGGGGTTTTCCTGGAAAAAAGGGTGTGGTGGATAAAAACTTAAAAGAAATTTAGTTTTCTTGTCCAAAAAGTCAGTCGTATTAGATATTTAAAATTTTATCCTTTTAAGATCGTGTGCATTTTTTAAGGAATTGAAAACCAATGCTATTTTCCCTCATCTATGAGTTCGATTTCTCCCTGGGTGTATTTCAATCCTGTGTATGTAAAACTTTCCTTGCGTGTATGTCCATTTACTTGACCTTTGGCGCAGCTTGGCCAAATATGACCCTTGTGCCATAAAACCCTACCTATCTATCCTTAATTACCTTAGGGGCGCACACGTTCATAAACATTCAGAAAAAAGGCATTCTTCCCTGCATGGCTTCCCAGGATTCCTTCAACCGAGATATGTGGTTATTGATACATTAAATTTGAATATAGGATCAAATTAATATTACACTATGAAATCTCATGATGCATCATTAAGATTTTGTTGTAATCTTTTTAGAAGATTGATAATTTCAATCTTCAAAAAAAAAAAATCACAAGAAACTCTTACTCCGTACATTAGCTCTTATACTCGTCTGAAGTTAAAAGCTTCGCTAACGTATGAAGATCCTGAATGAAAAACTCGCACAAGCTCTCATCCATAGACAAACAATAAATAACCGCTTTAGTTCTCCATTTTTGGACCTTGTACCATAAAATTAATATGAACCATATAACTACCCTTTTAAAGAAAATATATATACTTAGAATTGCATTGTAGGAGATACATACATTTAATACAAGTTCTTCCTTCGGGGTCCTATCATCGCAGTGAAACGCGTTTTACAGATTTTCGTTTACTTCCCTTCATAGAGCTAGGCAATAGAAAAAGAAAGATACCTATTATCTTAAACCAGATGATGTTTAAATTAGATTTGAAATAAAAAGGTTCTTGCATATAAACTATGTAAATTAATAATTATATTAATAATAATTATATAAATTTTGTATAACTCGTGTGTGCATAAGACCTGTATAAGTTTTAAATATAACTAATTAAAAAAATTAGCGCGTTGCAGTCGCGCTCCCCTTCCCCTTACAAGAGGCATCTCGTCTGAACTCCTTACTTGACGGTGGTCGTGGCCAGAAAGAAACTATTTTCACACGTATGTTGGGCGGCTTAGGGGTTATTGAAGAGGGCTTGGGAAAGTACTTGTGGTATTTATTTGACGTCGTTAATGGGCCTTATTTGGCAATGGGTAAGTCGCAATTATATCACTGAAACAGTAATATTCAAATAAGGATCAAAATGGAGTGTGCGAAAGGAAGTAAAAGCCGAGAATGGACACAATACTAAAGGATTTTTCCCTCGAAGTGGTTTCGACCAAATATTTCGTCCATCAAGATCTGACCAATTTTGCTAATGGCGAGATGTCTCGTCATCAAGGTATTACCGATTTTTATGCTGGCGAGATCAAGATCTGGTCAGTTTTCGTCTAATGACGAGATATCTCGTCCATCAAGCTCTGGTCAATTTTGCTAATGAAGAGATATCTCGTCGTGTCAACCACCAGGGGGATTAAACTGAATAAAAAGGTATAGTTTCTATGTGTATTATGTATATACATTTGTGAAGTTTGTTTTCCATGAAACAAAACTAATACTTTCAGAGATGGCACTAAATTTTATTTTCATGAATTTTAGTATGTTAAATTCGGATGTAAAACTTCTAGTTATAGCCTTATTAGATTATTTAGTTCCTAAGAAATGGCTGTGCTGTGTTGACAGTCATTGCATGTATTCAAAATGCATATATTATATAAAGCACGTAAAAATATGCTCTTTTCATTTTCCTATGCATTATGTTTCGTAAATTCTATGTCTAACTATGTATACTTTATTTTTCAGGGATAAAATTTTTCGGCTGAATTTAGCGAACATTAATCGAACGCGATGTGAAGTAAGTTTTCTTTATGTACATAATTATTTATTTTTTAGTTGTATATTCATGCACTCATTTAATTCAAGTTTTTGCTACTATTTTTCAAATTTGGCAACTAGGGGTATCATTAAGCAAACTCGTCTCAAAAACTATTTTCAAAATTTTTCTTGACTTCGGAAACTTCGACTTTTTGAAGTTTCATCGAAGGTCAACGAAAATGTAATAATTTTGTTTATATAATAGCGGAAGGGAAAAAATAGTTTTCAGATTTTTCTGTAGGGAGAAAATTTTCCAACGAACGCCAATTTGGAAGTTTTGGTGCCAAGCCGTCGCAACCATGAAAAAAAAACATCGGAACGTGGTTGCTAGATTGTCATGAAAACCTAATCAAAAGTATTTAATTTTAAAATTTAAACTTTTCGAGATCCTCAACATCTGTTTCATACTAATGTAGCACATTTTGTGTTTTGGCCGATTCATTTTATACCTTGGCGCAACTAAAATTGCTACTAAAGTAGGGTTTCAAAGGGGACTTTTTGCTACTATTTTTAAGAATTTATGTTACTGTTTCTCAAGTGCTTTGGCTGCAAATTAGAATTTATAGTAGTACAATTCTCAATCGTGTAGTATCGATGATCTGAAGTTTCGCAGGCCTTCAGAGAGCAATACATTCTTTTACATTATGAGAACATCAAAAGATAAGTGCAGACACAACTGAACAAGATGTTGTAAGCTAGGGAAACAGCACTCGGACAAGCGAGCCTATTCCGGTCCCAACTCTACGTGGGAGATAAACGTCCCCAATTTCTCTCCTGTTTTTGCTCCTCGTCTCTTCTCCCCGCTTCGGCAGAGATCGAAGGCACCGATACGATGACGATGAAAGATGACTATTTGTTTCCGATGTATCGATTTATCGGCTTTCGCAACCCCCTGACGCTCCGACAAAAGCGGAACTGAGCTCGCTCCCGCAACAAAGGAAAACGACCCAAAATAAAACAAGCTCGCGCAAAGTTCGCCCTCTTTTTTTGTTATTTTAACTAAAAGCGAAATAAATCTATTTGTTATTTCCTCGAGAGGCTTGAGTGATAAAAAAAGGAGTACCGCTTTTTTTTTTTGCCGGGGTGAAGTGAAGGGAAGAAAGCGTAGAAGTTGATTTTGGACGGAGTAGCAACCGGGTGAGGTATTGACTGGAGAGAGTTCAGTCTTTGTAGGGTATACTCTTGATGGCATTGGGTTGTCACATCTTGTGAAGGGATTAGGATAAGCACTTCTGCTTTTCCGTATTGCATTATCTTCCAACTAGGACAATTCTTTTGTTGAGGTGACGCGGATTGTGTTCTGGGTAGTGTCTGGTGCAGATGGACACTGCTGCGAAAATTAGAAATTAAAATGTTTTTACTATTGATCTAATTTTGTTTATTTTGTACGTCGAATTTTCGCTCCAAAATATTGTGTTGAACTGTCGTTTTGATGTAAAATTTTTTAACATTTAACCCTCTGAGAGGTTCACGCGCTGTGCGTTCTGAAACGTACCGTCTTCCCTGCACGACATCTAACCAGCTTTGTCTCTGACCAATAGAATCTTTCCTATGGTTCTTTCAACCAATAAATGGGGTTATGTAGTCATAATGTGTGTTGTAGAGAAAAGCAAGGCCCACTAGTTGGAAATCTCGTGACGCTTAGAGGATTAAAACTTTGATTTTTTAGAAGGGAAGAAAGAGAATAATTTCTTGTCTTTCATATAGGAATTATTGTTTTTTTTTGTATAATACTTCACCAAAAATACAATGTTTTGAAACCCGGTGAATCATTTGTAGAAACCCTGTGTTCTGTTCAATGGGCCATTTCGATTCAAAGAGTGGAAAGCTGTGTTCCGATGTTTGGTACCATAGTTGCAAACCTTTGTTTTTTACAATGTTTGGTTCCTTGGTTTTCTTCTAATGTTTATAATGTTTGTTTCTTCTAATGTTTCTTCTGTTGTAATATTTGGTTCCTTTGTTAACCTCCACTAGGATGATTCCTTTTAGTAGGTCCCTTTATTGTCTTCCAGTGTTTCATTCCATTGTTGCAAACCTTTGTGTTTTACAATGTTTGGATCCTAGGTTTTCCTTTAATGTTTGGATCCTAGGTTTTCCTTTAATGTTTGGTCGATTTGTTTTCCTTTACTGCTTGATTCCAGTTAGTAATGCCATGAGTAAAACTTGGAAAATGTCTAGATTTTTTTTCATGCAGCACTCGTTGTTTTTGTGTGTCATACTTCGCGAAAGATTTCGCAACCCGATGAATCATTTGTAATAACCCTGTATCCTGTTCAATGAGCCTTTTCGAATCAGTAAAAAGACAGACCCAAAAACCAAATTACACATTTCCCCGCAATGCGTCTCTGATCAGGATCCCAGATTAACACCCTCAATCATCCACAATCCGTTCCCTTTCAGAAACTCCACACCCCTCCAAAAAAAAGACACCAAAAACTTCTTACATCCCATCTTCGTTCGAATTGAAACCCGTCTTCTCCACGGGCCGTTCGATCCTATCCCCTTTAGCCCGTGTTATCGCCCCCCGGGGAGTCAGCCGGATGGTATCGCTGATAATCCGTTAACGGGGGGGAGGGAGCAGGTCCGGCTTTTATCGGCCGGCCGATGCGGAGACTCGACCGCATAACTCATCCTCTGCCTTCTTATCTGAGGGCTGAAAAACTCGCCATTACGATGGGAAATGGCTTCAAAATGATGAAGGGAGAAAAAGGAGATGATAAAGAATGGACTTCTGCTTATGGGTCGGATGATTATCAGTAACTTTTTCGCTCTGATGGTTGGGTCGGGTTTGCGGGGAAGAGTGGATCATGTTTATTGAATCCTCTGCATCAATTAAGTATCTGAGGGTCGCGAGATTTGTGAATTGTGTAGTGTTGCTTTGTCCCCATGACACACACTTAATGACTAAATAATCACATCTATTAGAAAGAGTCGAAGTCCTTTCCTTAGAATAGAATATCCCTTGGAAATATTCTTTTGCTTCTGTCCTTGGGATGGAATCCTTTGGAAATATTCTATTGCTCTTTTCCTTGGAATAGAATCCTTTGGAAATATTTTATTGTTCGTTTCCTTAGACTAGAATCCTTTGTAAATATTCTATATATATTGCTCTGTGCCTAGAACTAAATCCTTTGGGAAATATTCTATATATTGCTCTGTACCTAGAACTAAATCCTTTGTTAATATTCTATATATTACTCTGTACCTAGAACTAAATCCTTTGTAAATATTCTATATATTGCTCTGTACTTAGAACTAAACCCGTTGTAAATATTCTATATATTACTCTGTACCTAGAACTAAATCCTTTGTAAATATTCTATATATTACTCTGTACCTAGAACTAAATCCTTTGGGAAATATTCTATATATTGCTCTGTACCTAGAACTAAATCCTTTGTAAATATTCTATATATTGCTCTGTACCTAGAACTAAATCCTTTGGGAAATATTCTATATATTGCTCTGTACCTAGAACTAAATCCTTTGTAAATATTCTATATATTACTCTGTACCTAGAACTAAATCCTTTGTAAATATTCTATATATTGCTCTGTACCTAGAACTAAATCCTTTGGGAAATATGCTATTGCTTCTTTCCTTTGAATAGAATCCTTCTGAAAAGTTTCGTTGCCCCTTTCCTTAGAATAAATAGAATCCTATAGAAATATTTTATTGCACCTTTCGTTTGAACAGAATCTCTTGAAATCTTTATTGCTCTTTTTCTTATGATAGAATCCCTTGTAAATATTATATTGCTCCTTTCCTTAGAATAGAATCTTTTGAAAAGATTCTTTAAAATAGAATCCTTTTGAAAGGTGCTATTGCTCCTTTCCTAAGAATAGAATCCTTTGGTAATATCCAATTGGCATTTTCCTTAGAATGGAATCCTCTGGAAAGATTTCATTGATCATTTCCTTACAATAGAATACTTCTGAAAGATTCTATGGGTTTAAGAAGATCAAAACTGATTAGAAGTCAAACAGGGAAGACTGCAGATTACAAGATGGAATTATGCGTATGAACTTCTCATAGGGTTGATCACACACAGCCATTATAGTCCATGCGATGTGGTAGACCACTGCAAATCTATCTGAAAGGTTGGAATCGCTACGTGACACTGCATAACAAACCCATTCCCGCTGTCCATTCGTGAGAGCACCTTGAATATTCCTCACGACCCTTTTCTTTCTGCTCGGAACACTCTGTGGGCTATTTTTAACCCTAAACTCCTCCCCGATCCCCGGAGCTTCTCCTTCGGCCCTTTTTAAAGAACAAAAAGCGGCATTACGGCAATGATGGATAGACGATGTCAGGAGTCCTCTCGCTTTTCCTGATATCTTCTCCAGAAAGACAAATGGTATGCGACATGCTAAACTTCACTCTTCCGCCCTTAGGCCCTGTGTGTGCGCCCTTTTTCCTTTACGTCTTGCGACTCCTCCGCGCACGTACTTTAAGGACCATATATTCCGTTTTTGTGGGGCTATGGGGTTTTTCTCCACGCCGTTTGGGGTCGGTGTTTGTTGCTGCAGTGAGCGGAGTGGGGTTTGGTGAGGTAGTAGTTGGACTTTCGTGAAGTCTATTTTCAGGGAAAATTTGGTTTTAGCCTCGCGAGAGGCTAATGTGAGTCTAAATTAGTGATTGTTCGTATTGATTTAACCCTCCAAGTGGTTTCGACGAGATATCTCGTCCATTAAGATCCAATCAATTTATCTAATGACGAGTTATTTCGCCATCGTCAGTTTTTCGATGATGAGGAAATCAAGATCTGGTCAGTTTTCTTCTAATGACGAGATATCTCGTCTATCAATATCTGGTCAGTTTTGTAAATGACGAGTTACCTCATTGACTAGGAGGGTTAATCGCCAATCACCAGGAGGGTTAAGTCGTTCTTTTTTAGACGTTTGCCGGTCTTAATCCTCTGAAGGGTTTGAGGGGTACTATTATCGAGAAAACAACGCCAAGTATTAAAGAAAAAACCAGAAAAACGTTAAGATAAATTATTGAAACAAGATAACTTTTGAATTCCCAATTCTAAAGAAACAGATCGAGATATCCTCTACTGTTTGCAAACTTAAAATTTATAGGTGGATAACAAAAATAAGCGTTATAGCCAATTGAGTGATGCTGTGTAATGAGGGTGCCACATTTATAAACGTTCCCTAAAATCCTATATCCATCATCGTATTTAATTCCATGTTGTAAGAGAAACTAAAAATATTTGCACTTAACATCTCAGCTATTCGCACTTATATTTAATCACCTAAAATTTTCTCTAATTACTCTCCTACCTCCAACTTTCTGACGAAACATATGTACCATTTCCCCAGAAGTTTGAATTGCGCAAAGTTTGGCTTTTGAAGTGTAGACTGCTATAACTTAGGAAAGC
Organism: Meta bourneti; assembly: GCA_933210815.1. Taxonomy (NCBI): domain Eukaryota; kingdom Metazoa; phylum Arthropoda; class Arachnida; order Araneae; family Tetragnathidae; genus Meta; species Meta bourneti. The sequence continues at coordinate 16,848,446 of OW119931.1, forward strand.
GGAACTTGAATATATTATTATCGACGATGGCAGACAATGAGTTTCGATCGATTTTTGTATTTAGGTCTGTTAAGTTGTTCCTTCGTGGCATTGGTATTGTCTGCCTAGTCGATAAAAGTTTTCCTCGATTAATATCACTCAGGATTTACGGAAGGTTATTTGAGGTAGTACTTCCTTTTCAGGGAATTATTTATTAATTATCTAAACAATAATACTGTTTTCGAACAAGTGCTGCGTTCCTTAATTTTGTAATAGAATCATTGGATTCATCGTAACTTGAATTTTTCATTGTAAGTTCAGACATAATTTTTCATCCATTTAGGTATAAATAATAATAGTAAAACATTCTTCCTAGTGGAGATACATTTGAACGAAATTTGCACACAATAATTTTCAAATCCGCATAGGTATTACTAGTAGTAATAAAACACTTTCTAGTGAATGATGTGTACAAATTTGTACGCAATAGATTTGTTTCTAATCCTCTTATGTGTAAGCAATAGAAATGAAATACCCTTTCTAGTCGAGATATAGTTGTAACAAATTTGTACGAAGTAATTGTTGGGTTTCATCGATTGAAGCCAGAGTTTTATATATTAAAAATAAATTTTATTACGTAGCCAAGTCTTATGGTTTAAAACATACATTTAAAAACGAACAAGAAGTCTGATCAGATCATGATCCCCTTCACTCTTCACATTATCTCCTCTCTTTTATACATTCAAAGATTTACACAATTTTCCACATTCATGTGCCCCACACGGCACTATAATTGGAGGTTTGAGACCGATTCCAACAGTAATTTTCAAGTCCACATAGATATGAGGTATATTAATAGTAGTAAAACACTTCTCTAGTAAATAGATGTGATAGAAATTTGGATGCAATAATTTTCAAGAGTTTCCATACGTATGAGGTAAATCACTTTTCTAGTCAATAGGTGTGTACAAATTTGGATGCAATAATGTTCCAAGTCCGCATAAGTATGAATCATAGTCTTATCGCAGTGTAAAAAGACAAATTACACTAAATCATTGAGTCATTTTTCGGCAATGGCCAGATCGGTCTTTAAAATATCTTCATGTATGGTTCCAATGGAATTCCGGATGTGTGAGGGACAGGCTGGTAATAAGCCGCACTTTGTACAGGTGGGAAAACATTTCTGGCCATCAATGAATATCTTTTTCAAATGGCCAGATCGGAGCCTGGCAAGCATGGAGGAAGTTTTCCGGGGCAAATTTAAGGCAAACAACTCTCCTGGTGTTCCACTGAGGTACCGGTCAAGAAAGGGTACTGGATATGATCTGCGCAATTTCTTTTTAAATACGGACAGGTGATCGTCCCCTGAGAGCAGGACGGTACTTTCTCTTTTGCCAGGTTGTTTATTTGCTCCAGTCATGGCATGAATCATAGTAATAGTAGTAAAACATTCTTTTCTAGTGAATAGATACGTACGAATTTGTACGCAGTGGATTTCTTTCAAGTTCGCATAGGTGTGAGTAATAGAAATAAAATACCCTTTCTAGTGAGGATATGTTTGTACAAAATTTGTAAGTAATAGTTTTCTTTCAAATCTACATCCACACTATTTCTTATAAACCACATGAAACTCCCACGGGACTCTGTTATAACGATATTACACCGAATAAAGAACTCTTCTCTAAGCGGCTTTCATAGGACTGCATTGTGAGAGCTTCTTTTTCAATCGGGCAAAAGAAATAGACTCGGATAAGGGAAAAAAAAGAGAGCACCTTTTTGTTTACACATTCTTCTGCCTTCGACCCCACCACCCAATCTCTCCTGAAAAGGAACTCTCAGATAAACTCGATTCCCGGGCAAAAGGACAGAAGTGGCAAAATAACCCCTTTTCTTCTGCCGGATTCTTTGGTTGCCATGGCGACCGCTAAACGGAGTCTCGAATGCAGCTCCTTCTTTTCGACGCAGCGGGGAAAAGTTTTAATGGTGATGATTTTTGAAGAAGTTCCGCTGGAGGAGAGGGGAAATGAAGTTGTAATTAGTGCAGTGGATGGGGTTTTTCGCCGGCAACGGATGAGATTTGCTCGGGCCTTTGATGTGATGCGGTGCGGAGTTTCTTTTTTTACCTGGGGTGATCTTTAAACTTAATTGTGGGCTCTGTGCCGTGGACACGTGGTTTATATTTTGGGCAGGTTTCAGCGTTTCTGAGGATTAATCGATTTGCCTTGGGGTGGTAAAGTTAATTGTGAGTGTTTATCGTGTGTGTTGCGGTTTTGTTGCTGGTGTGAAAACAACTCTACATTGGAGAGAGTTATTTTGTGTAGTTTATTGAGAGAACATCAAAGCTAAATCTACGGTGTTAATTAGGTTGCCTGATGGGAAACTAAATCTTTGTGATTGTATTCCATGTTTTATTGCTTTTATTCTCATTATCATCTTAGTTGTCCCATTTATTAGTTTACTCTTATCTGAGTTTATTAGTTTACTCTTCTCATCTACTAAGATGATAGTGGGAGTAAAACAATGAATACGATATATTGTTATTTTGCCCTTGGATATCATTTTAATTATCATTTATTGCTTTATTATCAAGTATCATCTTAATTATTACAATTATTTTTCTCTCGCTTAGTGGCTTAGCTATTCTGAGTTTATTGTTTTATCTCACTATCATCGTAGGTTATCGCATATTGTTTTACTCTCATTATCTCAGTTACCGTTTTTATTGTCTTACTTTTATTAGCATTTCAGGTTATCGCATTTATTGTTTTATTCTCATTATCATCTCAGTTATCGTATTTATTGTTTTACTTCCATTATCATCTCAATTTAGTCATTATTAGTTTACTCTTATCATCATAGTTATCGCATTTATTGCTTTACTCTCCCTTTATCTTTGTTAAAATATGGCGTTATGTGAGTTGCTCAATTTTATCACCTTAGTTACTGTAGTTATTTTTTACTCTCAAGTATTATCTTAATTATTAGACATTATTATAATCTCACTCATTATTTTAGTTATTATGTTTTCTAATTTTACTAGTTTCGTAAAAGGATATTTATTGTTAGTTCGTTTTTATTTTAACTGAACAATTAATTCTCTTGATCATCCATTTAAATTATCTTTATTTTCATGTTCGTCACTTTTACGAAAAGTATGATTCCTTTACTAGCCACTTAATAGTTTTTTCGCGTTTAAGCTAAGTGTTACGAATACGTTTCTAAATTAACTCAGGTTAATTCACTTTATTTCGTCAGACTTTATTATTTTACGTAAAAGCTTTTACTGCAATTTATTCTTTGCATCAATAAAAAAAATTCAACTAACAATTTTTAAACATTTAGTTTAAAAAGGAATATTACCTTTATCACACACATTTAAGAAATCATTACATTTTATTATTAATTAAGTTAATAACTCTAAAAGTATATTTAAATGATTGAGATTGTAATTAACCATTTAAATAATTTTTAAAGGTAAAGTAATACGAAGTAATGACGAATCTGCTATAGAATTTACTAAATCCAATTTCTTTGTTTTTAAGGATTCGTGTTCTTTTATATAATTTACGTTTGCTATTTTTTTTGTAATAAAATCTTTTCAAATGACTCTTTTTAATCACCTTATAAGAAAAGCATAGTGAATGAATTTAATTTAGTCTTAAAGGTAAGTCTGCCGCTTAAATAAGGGAAATGGAAAACTACAGAAACTTCGCCAATAGTCCGTTGCCAAACTCCGTGTTGTAAATTTAGCTACCTACCTAATTCCAAATAAATAGATCGACATTTCCTTTGCTGTTCGCAAATTGGGAGAAGTAAAAAAAGCAGCTATTATAACTGAATGCGTGATATATCTATGCTTTTGCAATTAACTGTCATAATAAATAAAAATCTATCCCCACCCAAAAACAGCAGCTAAAGTCCTCTTGAAACTAAATTTCCGCCGCTTAACTACTTCAGAAGCTCCTAACGTACGAATAAACGAGTTCAAACGCATGAGCGCAGTCCCATTTCGTATTCTGGTCTCCTTTTGTCTCACTTAACGCAGAAACGTTATTGCGCCTTAATTGCCCCGAAATTTTTGCCCCGCGTTTATAACTACTTAAAACTACCCTTAATAGCGGCCGGGCACGCGAACCTTCCATTTGGGATCGAAGGGTGGGTGGGTAGCCCCCGAAATTCCCTAATTAAAGTTGCAAGAAGGAGCCAGAAAAGGTGTCAGAGCGAACGCCCGATCGTCTGAGCGCATTTTAATTAAAACATTTCCCTCAAAATCTTTTCAGCAGTTATCAAGGCGTCCCCCCTGCTCCCCCGACTTAACCCCCCTTCCACAAAGAGAAGCGTCTTTTCACAAAACTTTTGAGACTGAGGAACCCCTTTCAAAGCTGGCTTAGGTGCGTTTCCTGTGTAACTTCTTACTCCCCTCCCCCTTTCGTTACTTCCTTCTTCCCCCTCTTCATTTCCCGTGTACCTCACCCCCCTCCTGGAATTCCGGGAAGAAACGGGAGAGTTGCTCCGGGCAACAAGCATCGGTGTGGTATTTTCCAGTTTCCAATTGTGATCCAGTTATTACGAAAGGAACCCTTGCAGTCGGATGGTTTTTTTTTGTTGTTGTGCGGTGAGGTTAACTTATTGTTGGTTACTGAAACAATTGACCGTTTTGGAAGAGCGGATTGATCTATTTGGGATATTTATAGTTAGAATTGAAAGCAAAAACTCGCGTAAACGTCGTCCGGGATGACAGAAAAGGAACATGCCAACAAAGGTATAGATTAATCATTTCGAGGATAAAAGTATTTTTTCTTTGGATTAGAATAAATACATTTTTCTCATTCCGTGCATCTTTTATTTCATTTTGTTAATCTTCCTGGAGTTTATCTTCGAGGTTAAAGCCACCCTGTAATGGTGAGCTTCTCATTCAAAAACTTGTCCCGAACTCACCAATTGTAGGCACTGCATAATTTGTTTTTTCGACTTGGATCATCATTCCCCTTGGAGTAGTATGGAAATTTTTTTATCGAAAAGGTAGGTAGGTATTTTAATTAACGTCTCACTAGAGAAACACAACGGGCTATTGGCGACGGTTCGGGATCAAAGGGAAAGACGTGCATCAGCCCCATTTGTACACGACGGTCTTTGGTTGGATTCGAACTCGCAATCCCCCGGTTGCTAATCCATTACTTTTCCAACCACACTACCGTGGTCCTTATCGAAAAGGTAACTTGTCATTAGCAAAATTGACCAGATTTTGGACGAGATATCTTGGAAAACACGTGGAGGATTAATTTAACCATTTTGTTTGAAAGTAAAACAGTGTGCAATTCAATTATTTCGTAAATTGAGAGCAGATATCGTTAGTAGAGAAATAATCCCGGTTTTATCATTGCATATTGAATTTCTTTATTTTTGCTACCAGACCAGCGCATATGTGCAAAGAATGTAGAATCCATTTTCACATTTCAAGCCCCAAGTGAAATAAAATTATCCAGAAATATATTACAGCATTTCGTGTACATCTTACTGGTATTAATTCTTATTTCTCTTAAAATACAAGACGAAAAGGTCATCCTCAATCATTTTTGCCCATATACCTTCCGAATGTCTACTTCAATTTCGTCCCATTCCCTTAATCAAACAGGACTGCTGTAGACCGTCGTGTACAAAGGGGGCTGATGCACGTTAAATCTGCCGTGACCTCAAATGTCCTCTCTTTGGTGTGGTGTGGAAGTTCGGAGAGTGGGGTGCCAGCTCAGATGTGACCTCGTCATCTGACCGTGGTTAAAAATTACGTGGTATTGTATACTCGGATTTTTTCCTTCGGGTTTGATCTCGAACCGTCGCCAATAGTCCACTGTGTTGCTCCAGTGCGACATTAATTAAAATAACTACCTGCGCTTGCTCAAACACGATTGGTGATTTTTTGACTATAAACCTATTTTTAAGCTCGCTCACATTTTCTTTAATGCTAATTTTTATCTCCCAGATTTCTCATTGCTTTCTGTTATCAGACTGTGGAAGTTTCATCAGTGTCTAGCTCTTCCTTGTTGTTCTAGCAATATTGTGCGACTCCATAACTTAAATCAAGCATATTTAAAGTAAGCGGCATAATTTTAGAAATAATTCCTTAGCACGTGATTTTATATTGTTTATATACCTTGATACCATTCGACAGTAAACAAATAATGTTGATTTCAGTTCCACATTACCTTAACGGAATTGCCTTTTTGTGGTAGTGATGGTAAAAAGTGTTATAGATCAAGTTATAAATAAACAGGAAATATCCAGAGTGTGGAATATAATATTTACGTGAGTTGAACCAAAATACGAATTTAATTATTTTGTAACAAAAAGTAGATTAACAAGTGCAATAATAAAAATGATTAAGCGAACACAAATTAAAATAATAAAAAGAAGCCAAAACTATGCCTTAGTAACTAATTATTTTACAATAAAATTTAAATAACAAACACAACATGTAATTACGAACGCAAATAAAAGAACGTGCAAAAATGAATGCAACGTTAAATACATCCATAAACGAAATGCAACCTGGATCTTCATCTTAATCACTTAGGTAAATTTACAAATGAGAACAAGCGATTATGAATAAAAATCCAAATAAAACCATATTAGCGCTCCCTTATACAATTATTTTACGCAGTTATTTTTATTTCGAATTACTTTTCATATGAAAAACCACTAACTATATATCTCTACCGAACTAGATTTAATATACCTATATAAACCCTAAAACGACGCCAACGGAAAACTCCCATTGGAAAGCCTTGCGTTAATTATTTATTCTTCCTTCAGATGATCATAATTTAATCAAGCTGCTCGCTAAGCGGATAACAAACGGAATATTTATGTCAGTTAATGCGCTTTCAAACAATTTCTTTCGAAATTAAATACTTTGAATCCAAATTAATGGAAAAAATTCAGTAACGTTTCTTGAAAGTCAGACCTTGAGCGTTTACCTTTAAATTTGCATTTCATAAGTTAAGTTTACGAAGACTTATAAATTCATATTTAGTAAACAACTGCTCGCAGCTCAATCTAGTTATCGATTCTGGTTTATTCAGAAAAGAACCACCGCTGTTTTGGGAGATCTGTGTGAGGTTTGGCTTGGTTTGAGCGGTCATCTTTTTTTACACGGGGGTTATTGGAGTGTAATGTGTGGCTTGAAGTGGATTCAGAGCCAGTGCGAGTCTCCATGCCGATATCGGGAATCGAATCCAGAGCCTGTTGAACGAAGCGTCAAAGGGAGAGGGCCATCATAAAGGAATCGTCAATATCGACGAGATATCTCGTTTTTAGCGAAATTAGTGTGATCTTGATGGACGAGGTGTTTCGTCAAAACCACTTGAAGGGTTAAAGGTGAAGTTTTCAGGTATATTAGGTGATGCAGTGAGAAATCATTACATAACCTATGAATTTGGTCACAGTTTGAACAAAAATAGTTTAAACTTTCGTATATCTTAACACTTAATCTAAATATGCTTGTAATATTTTCATAATCCGATTCAATCGCATATTTTTCAAAGCATGTCATGTTAAATTTATTTCTAGCCCTGTATGTAATTATTAAAATGAAATAAAATCATGTATTGCAGGGAGTTTTGTAAGAAATGAATTGTCCATGTAACTTTAAAAGCTAACATCAAAGAATCTATAAAAGAGAAACTAATAAGAATTCTTCAGGCTTTGAAGATAGGATTTTTATATAGAACTCTACCGTCATTTTTTGGATACCCTAGGTTTAATTAAACTGGGACCTATACCGCTTAACTCGTTAAGGGGTTCGTACTGATAAATCAATTCCGCAACCTGAAATCCTCCCTAAATGACTTCTAACCACTTTTCGACCTTCTTACCCAAAAGAATCTTTCCTAAGATTCTTTCATGTGATTCCGTAGTCAGGAGTGTTGTGGGGTAAAAGCAAAATACACTAGTCGGAAATCAGGATTGTAGTTCGATTTTTTTACTTAATGATTTTTAAACGCAAATCTGAGCTGGACATCAGTTCCTGTTTTAAAGTCCTCCGTCTTAATACCAGAAACCAACCAGACTGCTGATGCCTTATTCTTTCAGCCTCCAATTGTTTATTACTTTGATTGGTTAATTGGTAGCACACGCCCTTCCTCATTTCCTCATGTCTCCGATTGAGGCTAGCGTCCAGTCGAGATACTATGCGCAGTGGGTCCTCGCGCATAGTCTATCGATGTCACCTCATTTTCCCTCCTGGTTCTTTTTTGGGCCTTGCGCCATAAACCCCAACAATCAATCAATCAACCTGGAAAACCCTCCTGGTGGAACGATATATTACGACGTTGGAAGAAAACTAGAGATTTTGATCTCGTTATAAATAAAATCATCAATATCATGATGACGAGATATCTCGTCATTATCAAAATTGATCACATCTTGAACGAATTACCTCGTCGAAACACTTGCCGGGTAATACTGCGGCTTTACATTGTCCATATAGAATCACTTCGAACGTTCAAAATGGCGAGGTGTTGTCTCCGAATCTCTTCGGGTTTGATCCCTCCAGTGCGACGTAAATTCAATTACATACCTACCAAATAGAGTCGCTAATTGTGCGAAATTGGGTCTATTGCGCTCCTTTTTTAACTTGGGGCAAAATGTAATTTGCATTGTGTTGTGTGCTGAAAAGGAACAACGGCCATTGGAGTTGACTCATAAGGTTGTCTAAAGCTAAGCATAAGATTTGGGGGTTTTATTGTTCTACTCGATCGAATCTCGGCACCCTAGTTATCAATGTACCGCCTAGAACTGATATCGGAATAGACTCGGTTCTCTTCTGCTTGGACTCGTACGCCCATTCTTTGAAGAAAGAGATTTAAATTAGCTTACATCTACCGCCCGCACTAATTCCTCTCTTTCTCTCTTTCAAAAGTAAAACCGAAAGCGTTGTTGCGTCTTCGGAATACGAAAGGTATTCTTTCGCCGGCCTCTTTCCAATTTGCATCCGTAATTCGAAATTACGCCCCTTTTCCCTACTCTCTTTTTTTTCGCCGTGTCGTAAAAATGCGATTACGATCGCGGCGCGCGATTTGATTCCTGCATCGATTGGGCGCGTGCTCTTCGGGACGCGCGGTTTGTTTCTTTTCCGCGGTGCCGAGTGATTTCCGCGCGTGGTGGGGATTGATCGCGCGACGCGTGCCGTTGCCAAGGCGACGGGGGAGTGCACCGGCGCGTGCCGCGGGACGGTTCAGGGAACAACGGAGGGTCGCTGTGCGTGCGGGGAGTTGCACGGTGGGGTGGGTTTGCACGAAAGTCGGCTCTGTGTGGATGGTGGTGCTTCATCATCACCCGAGTTCGACGAGATATCTCGTCCGTCAAGATGCGAACAGTTTTACAAATGGCGGCATGTCGTCGTCATCAAAATATCGGCGATATCTTGATGACGAGGCATCCCATCTTTTGTATACTCACATCTTGATGGACGAGATATCTCGTCGAAACCACTTTCTTAGCACGTGAAGTGATTTCCACGAGATATCTCGTCCTTCCAATTTTGGTAGTGACGAGATTTCTCGTCGAGACAGCCACTAGGAGGGTCAAGAGGACAATGGACGTTGAAAATTTGCTGTCACTTTTTTGCGAAATGTTTTGACAGAACTTGGAGGTCGTTGCGTATGTTACTTGTAACAAGAACAGAATTTTAGCAAAAAAGTACCTAGTAGTGTCTCGGACAATAATTTTTATTGTTATTGTCACGTTTGAAAACTTACAATGTTCGTTTTTACTGTCACGCTGTTTTTGAAAGCTGAAAATACTCGATTTTACTGTCATGTCCTGTTTGAAAACAAAAAAAAAATGCTCTGCATGGCTATGCATTTAAAATAAGAAATTGAAATTTTGTCGGTAGAACCTGTTAATCGGTGCAAACAAAAATGTGTCTACTATTCTGAAATTATAGTAGTAATTGAAGAAGTAGTTGCATATATTTTGCACTGAAACAATACAAAAGACTACTGGCGACGGTCCGGGATCAATCCCGAAGGGAAAGTTTCGAGGACAACATCTCGTCATTTTAAATCGCGGTCAGATGACGAGGGCCATACCTGAGCTGGCACCGCACTCTCCAAACTTCCACACCAACATGGGGCTCTAGCTAATCACATTTAGATACATTCATAGACAGCTATGCATGAATCAGTGATTAGCAATACCACTTTGCTTTAAGTAACTACATGACATGTGCATTTTTCATTACCGCAGATGGATTTGCAAACCGGACCAACTTATTTAACTAGGTGGAAGTTTTAAGCTCAGCTTCATTTACCACCACTTATTCCAGACTCATTCGAGTCCAATCTAACGAAGCCTGACTAGAAAGTAGTTCCTTACGTCAACAGCAATTAGGGATAAGCACGTTTGGTTAAATTTAAAAGCATGCTAATGCGTCCGAAATGATACCATGTTTGGAAGATGTGAAGTTACTATAGCAACGTTTATTAAGTTAAATGCATCTTGTACTAAGTGGCGTAAAATTTGGTGTCATTTCGATCGGGCTTACTCTATTTTCAATTATCTAAATCATATTTATGTTTCCATTTGCGACAGAATTATAGAAAAGAAAAAAAAATTCCGTTGGATGTGTGTTTTTACATCATTTGAGTCACGTTTATGAATATAGACAGAATAAAGTGTATTTTTAGTCGTTTATGTGAGCTATTTTCGATGGAAACGAAACAGACAACTTCCTATTCCCAAACCGAATTTTACTTCCTATGATCCTAATGCTGTCCCATGATATATTTCGAGGTTACCTTAAAATGTTTATCGCCGTTTTGTTAGCATTTGATGCTTAATCTAATTTCTGTTCGCCAGTCGGCTATCATACCAATACGGAATCCTTTCTTCGGAATTTCTGCTGGAAATCTTATTCAAAAAACTAACCAAGTGACGTCACGTTCGGAATACGTATAGGAAACACGTACCCATGCAGAAACACTACCCCACAATTTGACAGAAAATGCCTTTCGTACATTTGCTTAATACAGGTGCTTTTTATTATAAAATAACACAAATGTATTTATGGCTCTATATTTCTCGTTCTTTGTCTCGACGTTGGATATCTCGTCATTTACAAAACTGACCAAATCTTATTGGACGAGATATCTCGTCATTAGAAAAATTTACCAAATCTTGATCTCGTCATTATTAAAAAACAATCGGCAATATCTAAATGACGAGATATTTCGTCAACAACCCTCCAAGATGTTCCGACGAGATATATCGATTCGAGGTATTGCCGATTTTTTTATGATGACGAGATCAAGATCTGGTCTTTTTTGTAATGACGAGATATCTCGTCCATCAAGATCTGGTCTTTTTTGTAATGACGAGATATCTCGTCCATCAAGATCTGGTCTTTTTATAACGACGAGATATCTCGTCCATCAAGATCTGGTCTTTTTGTAAGGACGAGATATCTCGTCCATCAAGATCTGGTCTTTGTAATGACGAGATATCTCGTCCATCAAGATCTGGTCTTTTTTTGTAATGACGAGATATCTCGTCCATCAAGATATGGTCTTTTTTGTAATGACGAGATATCTCGTCCATCAAGATATGGTCTTTCTTGTAATGACGAGATATTTCGTCCATCAAGATCTGGTCTTTTTTGTAATGACGAGATATCTTGTCCATCAAGATCTGGTCTTTTTATAACGACGAGATATCTCGTCCATCAAGATCTGGTCTTTTTGTAAGGACGAGATATCTCGTCCATCAAGATCTGGTCTTTGTAATGACGAGATATCTCGTCCATCAAGATCTGGTCTTGTAATGACGAGATATCTCGTCCATCAATATCTGGTCTTTTTTGTAATGACGAGGTATCTCGTCCATCAAGATATGGTCTTTCTTGTAATGACGAGATATTTTGTCCATCAAGATCTGGTCTTTTTTGTAATGACGAGATATCTCGTCCATCAAGATCTGGTCAGACGTTTTGCAAATGATGAAATACCTCGTTGAGATAACCACAAGGAGGGTTAACAAAACTGGTCACAAATTTAACGGACGAGATACCTCGTCAAAATCATTTGGGGGGGTTAAGACCTGGTATCGCTCTTCTCGTCCTGTTTAAAAAAAAGCGTTTCTGCAACTTGCAGTCTTCCTTGCATGATTTCTTTCTAGTTTTTAACTACCTAGTATCCACTCCTCACACTAACACTCCGAATTTGAATCTCGCTTTTACTTTTAAAAGAGTCGATCACAGATCAAATCTTGGAAAGCATAAGAAGTATAAGTTGTGTATAGGTTGCTGATACCGACCAGCCCCCGTCCCTCTTCTATACACCCGGCGATCCTCAGGCACCGACAAGACAGAAGACAGGCTATTACACGGCCGATTCTGCAACTGCGGGGGCATAAATCCCGCTGATAAACTTCCGCACACAAACAGTCCCGCTGTAATTCTCCAGATAAGAGTACGAGCGATGCAATCCCCTCACCTATCGAAAACGAGAAAATTTACAACGCAATCTGGCAATGCTGCCTCCATCGATAGAGACATCGATACAAAAGAAACCGAGGGAAACGGAATAATATATAAATAACTTCCCCTGGCATCGGATACAAACAATAAGTAAACAAACTAGCGGATAAATAAAAACGCGTAAAAAAGCGGGCAGTCTCCGCCATAAAGGAAGAAATTTATCCGTCTCTCTTTATTTATTTTTATGGCGCAGACTTTGTTTAGACTAACTTATTTACTTCCCGGGCAGGCAGCTCTGTTATTGGCTGACGTGAAAAGGTGGGAGGGAGACAGGGGGTGAGAGAAGGAACCATCAGATGCCGTGATCCGAATTTTTTTTTTTTTCGTTCCATTTTTTCGCACGAGAATAAAGCAGATTTTTCACGCTTTCGCCCGTTTTTTTTTCCGCCTCGGTTCGGGGCTGTCTGAATTCATTTTTGGTAACATTATTAGGGAGAGCGACGGCGAACTTCGCGAAACAAGATTGAGGTTATCGGGGGATGCGTTTTGTGTTTTGCAGCGTAACAAAGACACGCGTTCGCTTTATCCGCGTCATTTATTTCAACCTCCTTTAGCTGGGCGTGAGTTATAAATTCACAAATGGAATTATGCTTTTAGGAGGAAGGGATAAATAACGTTGTGTATGTGCTCCTTCGTAAGGGAAAGTTGGATACTTTATATTTTTTGTGACGGTAGGTATTACATTATCGGTTCAGGAAGCATACGTATATTGGGAGTGTAGTTTACATTTTTTGTTGCTATATACATAGTTACAGTTTTATTTTAATTTCTATATTTTTGTTGGGTTTTTTTCGAAGGAAGTGCATGTTTTATATCTGTATACACACGAGTGGTGCGTGCGTGATATGAATTTCACGTGTCATTCCTTTCAATATTCAAAAGTTTGGAGTTATATCCCTATTTTAATTAGTTTTATTTTGTAGTTATATCCATACTATAATTTTTTATTTCAACTTAAATATTTTCTTTCGTACATCCATCCGATATTTTTGGAAGAACAATATTTATCGCATTAGCTAGAAGTTTATAGTCATCTATTTTTATGCATATTTCCTATAGCTACAGCTATATTTATATTCATATTAATTTAAATTTTTTTCACTTTAAATATTTTTCTTTCGTTCAATCATCCGATATTGACGGCAGTATGAATTTCTCTTATTAAGTTTATCTCTTAAAAGTTTATAGTCATCCATATTTCGTAGATACATCCATGTTTCCTAGTTATATCCTTATTAGGTTAGATTACGTTTTCTTTAGTAAGAAAATTCGATATATACAAGAGTACGTTTCCCATTATCTGTAGTTGGAGTGGTGTTGAAGTTTGGAGAGTGTAGTGCCTTGGTGTGGAGAGGTTTTGTACTCTTCAAAATGACGAGGCATTATCTTTGGACTTTTCTCTTCGGGATTGATCCCATACCGTTGCCAATATCCCGTTATATTGCTCCAGTGCGATGTTATTTAACTACCTAACCTCCTCCCATTAGCTGTAGTCTTAATAATGATACTTTGAAGATAGTAATCTTGCTTCTCCATTATGAATTTTTGCAAGGTGTCTAAAAATATATTATGAAGATTCTTAAAATGTGTTTTTTATGATGTACCCCATATAATTTTTTCCCTGATATTAAAAGACAATTACACAGTAGATTAAAGAAGTCAGACAAAAAGTTTCGAAAATTAAAACTACAGATGAAACGATTGGAAATACAAATATTTGATACCAATGAAGTGAAAAACGTACGAAATGTTATTAAATTTTTTGTTTTGCTAATAATGTAACGTCTTGATTCACGGGTAGCTAGACTAGTTACCATTGAAAATATCCGATTCTGGACTAAATTGGTTTATTTTACAATTTGTACAAAAAGTCGGAAAATGAATGTAAAGTTCATTAATATTAGTTCCTTGGAAGGTCCAAAGTTCTATCGAGGCGCTTAGGGCTGCTGGCGAGCCTCACAATTTCGCTCGGGGAAGTCTAACGCACGGCTACGGGTGAGCCTATTCTCAACACAAAATTTACTCGAATGAGTACAGAGTTCCAAGGCAGGAAATCTCAGTCTTTCCGGACAGGATCACTACTAGGATGAACAGTTACACGGATCTCTAGGAGGGTTCTCCTTTACGGCTACGGTCGAGCCTTTCTCACTAAAATACTCCGGCGAGTATCGGATCCCAAGGTGGGATAAATGCACAACAGTGAACGGATATTCACCAAGCTCCAAAAACGGTCTCTGTTGACCGCCTCTCTCCAAGCTCTCTGATCCTCCGTGATCCTCTGTCTCCGTCTCTCCTCTCGTCTCTCCTCTCGTGATCTCTCTCTCTCGTGATCTCTCTTCTCTCGTCTCTCTCTGATGATATCTCCAAAAACTCTCTATATGTTGGGTGCTTATCGACTCCTCCTTTCCGTTTCTGGTCCGCCTTTTAGTCGGTGCTGGATTGGGTGTTGAAGATTTCTCACGTTCTTGATTGGCTGTCTCACGTTGGTCTTTAACCTCAACTTTTACGACAGACTTCGGCGGACTTGAAAGGGTCCATCAAACCCTGTCGGAAACTCATCATCATTTATATCAATCTTCTTGGTCTCGAAATGTCGAAGAGAGCGACAGAAAGGCTCCTGCCCTTTGTTTTGAAACCACAGCGATTTCCGACCCCTGCTGGCTGGCTGTCGTTAAGAAATCATTAAGATGTTTTCGGGTGGTCGTTATGGAGTGTGGGCTTTTCCTCTCGACACCTGAGTCAACAAGATTTTCCATTTTCCCACGTTGTCGTGGTGATCGTTTCCCTAGCTGCCGTTACAATAATATCGTTTAATATCGTCTACCGAAAAGACAAAAAACGTAAAATATGGTCCTAAGAATGCAAAGATAAATGCATCTGCATTAAAAAATTAAACAAAAATTTTAAAAATTCGAAATTTCATTGGAATGCGGGTAAATTGCATTGAACATGTTTTCTCTTTGTGTGGTTGCAATATATCATAACCCAAGTCAGAAAATTTCCCGTGATAAAAGTCTGTACATGTTGTTTTACTGCTGGAAGGTTGTAACTGAGGCGAAACCAACATTACAATTCCTGAATAACAAAATTTCTAGATTCGGAAGGTCTAGATTTACTTTTGAATCAAGCTGGCATTTTAGATTTCAAATGGAAAGTTTAAATTTTAAACCGTGTTTTTAAATAAATGTAAAAAATATAATCCATTTAAACATTTCTGTTCTCAACAAATAATAACGCAAAATATGCATTTGGATGTAAATTAGAAAAATCTGTACATGTTTTTTTGCTGATGCCGTATTAGTAAGGTGAAACCAACATTACATCCTATCTCTGGTGCCGTTATATGCGTTAAGATCGCTTGCATTAGATTCAATATTACCAACCATTTCTTGTTACCTTGGTACCTTGCCAAACATTACTTGGTACATTTTAAAAATTTACAACTTTTTTCACTTCCTGCAACATTTTAAAGACTAATATTTCCGTTTTTAATCATATTTCGATTAGTGAAGAGTTCGTTCGTTAACTTACTCTGAAATATCAAATGAATGATTATGGATGAAACGTTGGAGTAATTATTTTAACGCTTCGTTGGAGCAATTATTTTAATTAAAATAATTACTCTAACGAAGCGTTAATCCATAACAAACAATAGTTAATATTTTTAATTTTAATTTCATTTGGCGTTTTTTAAAAATGGATGTCACTTTGTGTTTTAAATTGATTTACGTAGTGCATAAACTTAGCTCTGTGATATTTTAACGGAATGATGAGAAATGTTCCTCTATTGCATCTGAGGGGAGGGCTCACGCTGATCTGAGCATCCCGAGATTTTCGACTTGTGTATAGTATTGTTTTCCCCACAACACACGCCCATAATGACTAAATAACTACATTTTGTCGTCTTAGAGCAGAAACTCGTTAACTGGCCTTTTTGTCGAAGATATTTTCCTGATGATTAAAAATACATTGTACTATTGTAATATGTTTAAAAGATTTATATAGCACTATCAAAATGCTAATAGTTTTTATTTTTTGACTAAAAAACTTATTTGTTTTTTAAACAGCTGTGCAATAAAATTTTCTCTTTGTCAGTTAATGAGTTTCTGCTCTAAGCCGACGATTTTTTTTTTTTAAATTTTCCTAAAAATATTCTATTGGTCAAGATAATGCCTAGTTAGAGAAGAATGTATTTTGTAGAATGGATATATGTGTGTGAACCCCTCAAAGAGTTAACTATTTCAGGTAGGTGGGGAGGCCTCAACGGAAAAGGGGTATATCTGGAAAATACTAAGATTCCTAATTCATGAGCAATAAAATCGTTCAAAAATTTCCAGAAAATAATCCCTTTCTGAATTTGAAAAGAATAAAAAATCTATTTTAATTCTCTATTATAACAAAATACCACACAAGGGTACCAAGAAAGCACCCGGCTATACCACATGATCCAACGGAGGGTCGAGATAGTTTAGAGTAGATTTATACACCCCGTTCGTCAGAATAACTGAAATCCTCCTCTCCGTCGGTAATTTATGTCCCGCTATCCGAGAGATCTCGCGTAAGCCCCCCTGCCTCGTCCAAACAGAAAAAAGATTTACTGGAGCCCATTTGCAATTCCTCCAATCTTAAGATAAGGGTATCGTTCGAGAAAATTCAGCAAGAATAAGCGGGTCCCATCTTAAGGCGGAATCTTCCTTTATGTCTCGCTGTGTGTGTGTTCATAAGCAGCGAGGCTAACCAACTTCGTGGGAGAGCAACGGAAAAATTAAAAATGGAAAAGAAAGACTAGATGCTTTGTGGATTTATTTGCACTAGAAGAAACGGAAGAGATTCTCGTTTGCAAACTAATTTCTGCTCGTGTAGGAATGGGGCATGTAAAGCCGTGGCAGAGTTATTAATGATGGATGTATTGAGTTAATGATGCAGTGGTTGGAGGTTATAATTTATTTTAGACAATAGGGGATATCCAGTTCCCTAACCGTAGTTTAGAGAAATGTAGGTTCTAAAACTGGATTCTAAACGATAATCCATTATGATGGTACGAAGTCGTTTGTATATACAGGGCTGCCACAGTCGATTTTTTGCTGCTTTTTTTCATTCTTGGCGACTAGGAGTGTCTTTTTAAGTAAAATCGCTGCTAATTTCAAATGTTGGCGATTTTTCGAAAATTTTGGCGACTTTTTTTTAAAATTCTCTAGAGATCAACGAAAATTTAGTCCCCTTTTTCCTTTTAGTGGATTTTTCTGAAAAGAAAATTTTTCAAGGGAAGCCAATTCGACTTATTTGAGCATAAAGCCGTGGCAACCATAAAAGAAAAACATCGCAGTCTATGATTGCTATTGTCATGAAAAGCTTGAGAAAATATTTAGTTTTTTAAATTTTAGAACTTGAATTACTGAGGTAAATCTTCAACGTATGTTTCATACTTAATTGGTACATTTTGTGTTTTCGCCGATTCGTTTTGTATCTGAGGAACTAAAATTGTTACTAAAATAGGGCTTAAGAGACTTTAATATTGCTAATTGTTTTTAAAATTTTATGCTACTAATGCTATTATTTCGCAAGTGCGGCTGTGGCTTGTATGGTAGCCCTTCATAGACATATTTTCAGTCTTTCGTGTTAATCATAGCTATACTGAATCTGATCAAATGTCGTCATGCAATAGTTTTTCCAATTAA
Source organism: Meta bourneti (assembly GCA_933210815.1). Taxonomy (NCBI): domain Eukaryota; kingdom Metazoa; phylum Arthropoda; class Arachnida; order Araneae; family Tetragnathidae; genus Meta; species Meta bourneti. The sequence goes on from OW119931.1 coordinate 16,866,635, forward strand.
ACCCTTAGATTCCTTTTCCAATTATTTCTATTTCCTTTCTCATTAATATTAGGTTTCATATTAGGATTCCTACACTTCTACGGGGTCGCGGTAGCCCGGTCGGAAGATAAGCAGATTATCAACCAGAGGGTTGCGAGTTCGAAATTCGATCCAACAGGGATCATCGTGTACGTCGGAGCTGGTGCGCCTTAAATCTGTCGTAGCCTCAATGCCCTCACGTTGACGTGGTATGGAAGTTTGGAAAGTGCGATGCCACAGTTCAAGTGTCGGCCTCGTCATCTAACCGTGGTTCAAAACGACGAGGTGTGTAGCTAGGATTTTCCCCTTGGGGGTTGATCACGGACCGTTGTGTTGCTCCAGTGTGACATTAATTCGATTACCCACCCCACCATTACACTACTACGCATCTCCGACTTGTATGCTGAGGTTCGCGTGGTATGGTTTCTCTATTACGCTAGCAACCTGCGAATTACCCTATTACTGACGCTCTCGAAAGAAAACCACATCCAATTCTCTTTTATCCATGTGGTAGACGTTCATTCTGATATGGATATGTTATCATTACACCGTTGAATCATAAACCTTTTTACACCACCTCCAACAACCAATAAATCTTTCATCCCATTACAGAAACTGAAATCTCCCGCAACCCCATCCGAACATAAAAAACCACTCTATCCGCTATCTGATGAAGATATATGTGGCAAATGGCTTCTATCAGCTGCCGAGTACTCTACCCCGCAGGTGGTTTCTGCCAAACCAAGGCACTGTCGTCTGCGAGACAAGTAATTGTACATCCTCCTCTAGAACCATTGTATAGTATGGGGTATACGTAAAAGTCGACGATCTTCGAGGTGGGAAAATCTTTGTTCTTTAAATGTAAATACACGTATAAATTTGCAGAAAATGATACCAATCTAATAGTTCTCGAAATGCAATTGCTGTGACCTCTGTTAGGATTGAGCACTGTATAAGTCACACTGTTCAATCCTAACCTTTTTTTCACGTGCTTCGTTAACAATGAATCTTTTACCCTATATCTGCCTTTCCCCTGACTATAGTCTCCATCAATTCCACTTTGGTTATCCAGTGTGTATGAATTTTAAACTTACTAGGCCTAGGTCCCCCTTGGGGGCAAATCCTTAGTGATTACAGGCTTCACGAACCCGAGGTGGTACCCTAATGATCTATTCTTTTCCCATTGGGTAAACTGCCTTTGGTAAATATGGGGATCGCGACCCCAGTATGCCCAAGCGATCTTTCTCTACTTTCTTTCCTCCATCCTTCCTTTTCACAATTACTTGACATTGTCTGGTCTTTAACGCACCTTGGCCTCATTGTGTTGGCCAAATATGGCCCGTGCGCCGAAAATCCTATAAAGAACCAACCAACTGGGATTTCAAAATTATGAGGTGTTGTCCCCGGATCTTTTCCTTCTGTGTCCTCAGGGGTGTATCTTTAGGTGTGTACGGACATCGCAACGTCGAGGTACTACCCCAGTGTTCTTTTTTCTTTCCTTTCATTTTTATCCTCGCCTTTCCTTCTGCATTTTGCTTTTTCTCCCTCCCTCATTGTGTTGTCTGTCTAGTGTTTGGCGCATCTTGGCCAAATATGACCCTCGCGCCATAAAATCCAAAACAACCAACCACCTCTTCCTTTGGGATTGTCGTGGTGTGGAAGTTTGGAGAGTGGGGTGCCAGCTCAGGTATTGACTTCGTCATCTGACATGTTCAAAGTTAGAAGATGTCCTCGGACCTCTTCCTTCGAGATTGATCGCCAATTGTCCGTTGTGTTGCACCAGTACAGGTTAATTAATTACCATTACCTTCAGGATTGAATCCAGGACGTCGCGAATAACCCATTGTGTTGCTCCAGTGCCGACGTTAGTTAATTACCATTATCTTCGGTACTGAATCCAGGCCGTCGCCAACAGCCCATTGTGTTGCTCCAGTGCGATTTAAATTCACCTACCTGCTGCCGAGTCAACAAAACCCTTCAGTTGGTGTCTACACATCAAAGGAAGTAGGTAGTTGTATATCTTTTCTGGAGAACTATAATACGGAATGGGACGAACCTAAAAGTCGATCTTCACACAGGGAAAAGTCTTTCCGTGATTGGGCGCCCGTTTCAAATTCAAATGCGTCCGAGATTGGCCTGATCGAGTAGGGATTGTCTGCAGAGCACGTTCCATGCCCATTGGAGCAATGAGGCGTGGAGGCTGATTCCGGATCCCGGTACTTTAAATGCAAATTGTGAGGAAATGAGAGCCGTTATGGGGGTTGAGATGTTTGCTTTCGGATTCCGAATGGGATGTAATTTCTGGCTTTTTATTTGGTTCCGAGATCGGCGGGAAGCGTTGAATGCAATCGGTTATGTCTGGTGATGATGTTCCATCCACTTTCTGTGGAGATCTTTACACCAGCTCGCTCCATAATTCTATTTCAGTTTTGTATTTTCACGAGGTTATGCTTATGGCTCTTGGGAAATTATTTCGTCGAAATCCGTTTTCCGTTCGGGCTGTTCAGTTCGAACTGTTATTGTGTTCGCCTAAGTTTGGGGGTGGTGTTTAATGGTGTCTCGTATCGAAATTTTACTTAAAATTTTTTGGTGGTTTTGAAAACTTAATTAAGCAATTTTCAGTTACGAGGTTAATGAAAACATGGATTTAGATGGGGAGGTAGATTTTTCCCACCCTTTGTGTTATTTATTTCTTAATTCCTAGCTAATCTGAGTCCGAACATAGTCAAGGTTCGATTCCTCCCTGGGTATATTTTCTCTTTGTCAGTAAAGGCTTCCCTTGTGTATCCATTTACTTCATGTTGTTTAGCGCAGCTTGGCCAAATATAGCCAATTCCGCCATAAGGCCCAACCAAAATGTGCGCTTTTACTTCTCCATTGACTCAAATATAACCTAATGGTCATCAATTGGTATTTACTGTCTGTCTACTACAAGAACTTATCCCGCCAAAGTCTGGATGTGGGGCTGAATTTAAGTTGTATTATCCTTTACCTGGAGATTCTTGTTCATTTCGTACAATCCTTTCTAAAGGGCGGCCGTGGTTGCCCTCTTTGAAGAGTAGCGGATTAGCAACCGGAAGGTTGCGGGTTCGTAACTCAATCCAGCCAAAAACCGTCGTGTAAGTGGGGGCTGGCTGATGCACGTTAAATCTGTCGAGGCATCCAAATGTTCTCACGTTGGCGTGATGTAGAAATTTGGAGATTGGGGTGCCAGCTTAGGTGTGACCTCGTCATCAGATCGGGGTTCATAATGACGATAAGTTATCCTCGGATCTTTCCCTTCTGGATGGATCCCGGTCCGTAGGTGCTCCAGTAATTGAACTACCTACGTAAATTCAACCACCTACCTACTGATCACGTAACTACCTACATACCGCGGTACTACCTACCTACTTAACTGCGACGTAAATTCAACTACCTTCCTACCTTTGTGTCAGTAAAAACTTTCCTTTTGTAGTATATGCATTTTCTGGACGCAGGTGCAGCTTGGCCAAATATGGCTTCTTGTGCCATAAAACCCAACCAAACAAAATATTTACTTATCTATTGACTCATGATCTACAGGACAGCAATCGGTATTTACTGTCTTTTTACCATAAGAACTCCCGTTTCAAATTCTGGATGTGGAGGCCGGGTATCAGCATTTTCCATTGCCCAGCTATTCTTGTTCATTTTGTGCACTCTCCCTTCCCCCCCCCAAAAAAAAGAACCTATTCCAGGAAAAATCCTCAGAGGGAGACCCAAAAAAATCCGACGTCGGAAAACTTGAAAGTCGCGCGCGCGCGCAGCCTTGTTTTGTTTGTCAACATCTGTGTTGTTGGAGAGCTTAAAAGAGAAAAAACCGGTTTGGAGGGGAACTAAGGCAAAACAAACGCCAAAAAAATCACTTCAAACGCAGCCCGGCACTCTCTTGCTCACTGTGTTCTTCATAATTTTTTCAGCCTCCGAGGAAATCCCGATTTTTACAAGTGCGTCCGCAAACAAGACGAAAAAAGGGCCGTCGCCTTTATCAGTGTGGGGTAAAAAATGGATTTTTTCCCCTCTCCGCCCCACTATCTGGAGAGAAATCCTTTCTCGCATATGCTTTTCCTTTTTAATAAGAAGGTGGACTGGAGTATTGTGTTTGTTTCTGTAGGTAGCTGTGTTTACTCTTGCCGCTGTAAGTGCCTCACCTGCAGGAAGCGGGAGAGGGTCTGTCAACATGCGAGGGTGAATTATTCAAGTGCCTTCTCTTCCAGGCTGGGAGTGGATGCCTCGCCGTTTTATGTTTTCGGGATTGGGAGAGATACTCCAGGACGCTATGCCGTAATAGCGTACTAGGGTGCGTTAGTGCCGGGGAACCGCCTCAGACCGAGAAATGCATGCTGAAAATAATAATGCGGTTCGTTTACGAAGAAGGCCTTTGCGCAATGGAATGTACTGGATCCTCTGTTGTCTTCTGTGCATGTTTGTGGGTAGTTGAGTATCTACTTTGAGGGTCGCCCTTGCGTTTTTACGGATCGGCAAACCTTATGTTTTTGCCAATTATAGATAGAACTTTCTATCTGAAATCGAGTCTCTTACTATCCGAACTTGCATTTACTTTCTATCTAAATCGAGTGTTCAGTTTCACTAGCCACAGCCATTTTGACACATCTTTTAAACGGAATTTTAATGAACTTTTAGTTTGACTAAAGCAACTCGCACCACAAGTGTATGGTATAATCCCTCGACGCTGTTTTCCCGCGTACGGGATTTGGGAGATACTCCAGTACGTATCCCGTTATAGCGTACTAGGGTGTATTAGTGCCGTAGAACTGCCTCATACCAACAAATGCATATGCGCATGATAGCCTAAAAATAATAATGCGGTTCGTTTCCGAACAAGACATTTCCATAATCGGAGTTCTCAGTTGTCTTTCTGTTCATGCTCATGGGTAGTTGAATAGCTACTTTAATGACCATCCACGCGTTGTTACGGATCGGCGAACCTTATGTTTTGGCCAATTATAGATAGGACGTTCTAGCTGAAATCGCGTATCTTAGTAGTTTCACGAGCCGCAACATTTCTGACATGTGTTCTTGTAAACGGAGTTTTAATAACCTTTTCGTTTGACTAACGTAACTGGCACCACAAGTGCATCGTGTATGGTAAATTACCTCGACGTTTTTTGTTTTACCGTGTACCGGATTCGGAGCTACTCCAGGATATGTGTCCCGTAGTAGATTTCTAGGTAGTATTAGTGCCGGAGAACCGCCTCGGACCAAAAAATGCATGCGAGTGCTTTATAGCCTAAAAATAATAATGCAGTTCGTTTACGAAAAATACCTTTTCAGAGTCGAATGAGCAACGTGTTCTACTGTACACGCTCATGGGTAGTTGAATAGCTACTTTCAGGGCCGTCCCCGCATTATTGCTTTCTCCCTAACCTTGTCTTGCCATCAGACTTGACTTTCTGAACTCGGATATTGAGACTTTAATGAGTCGCCTGCTTTGAGTTTATAAACGAAACGCTATTTTGTGGCTGGGTGTTTCAAAATGTACTGAACAAACTTGAAGGGTCAAATGTGGACCCTGCGCCATAAAACGTCTAACTAACCAATCAATTCTGGAAACATACAATGGTTTATTGGTGCCGCTTTTCAATGTCCCATCTTGCTTAGCCAAATATGGCCCTTGTGCCATAAAACTCAATGCCACCAACCTATCAGGACTTGTTTCGCCGTCTGTATTTGCCAAGCGGCTCAATCATACTGATTGTCATTGACTAACATCGTTGGGAAAATATGTCAGGACTTAAGATTCGATTCCTCCCTGGATGTATTTATCCCATCTGTGTCATTAAGATTTTCATTGTGTTTTTATCCATTACTTGGTTCTGTGTTGTGTTTGGCGCAATTTGGCCAAATATGGCCCTTGCACCTTAAAACTCAACCCCTCGGTGCCGCATCTTCTTTAGGTGTGTACGGGATTGACAAACCATAGGTACCCTTGTGATCTATTCTTTTCCCATGGGGTTTTCTGCCTCTGGTAAACATGGCGATCGCGACCCCAGGATGCCCAAGCAATCTCTCTTCAACCTTTCTTCTCACAATTACTTGATTTGTCTGGCGCAGCATGGCCCTTTAGCCACAAAACTCCAAACCAACCATAAAACTCAATGCAACCAACCAACCTGTCAGGACGTGTTTGTAACCGAAAGCATGAGTCATTAGCCCTGAGTTATTCATCTGGATCGCGATTCCCAGAGCTCATGAAACCTCGTACATTGCGTAAAAAAATTACGCTCTTCCTGTCTCAGTCGGTGCTGTGATTTGAAGGGGGAGGAGACGCATCAAAAGTTTCACGAAAAACGCGAAACGGCTCCTGATCAGCGACGTACCCCCAATCACGTGGTCCATCATGCCTGGGTGTGGTGTGTTCGCCGGGGGGCTTAAAACCACCCCCGCGTATTTACACCGTTTCCCTTTCAAATCTTGCCGTGGAGGAGGGGGCGGACAGCCAGCAGTCGGGAGCGCATTTATCGGGAAACCGGGGCATTCCTACTTTTCCTGAAAACGTTCGGGGGGAGGGGGTGCTTCGACACTGGGGAGCGCCCCTGCATTTAATCAATCCCACACGCATTTCAGTCATTCAAAGAAGGTATGTGCGCGACTCTGTGGCGCTCACCTTCGTCATGGGTAAAAGAACCATAGGGACATTTTTCAGTGATAGCTTGGATTTAAAAGTACCGATGTCTGTGGTGGAAATTTCATGGGAATTTGAAAGTTGTCTTCAGTATTTGGATACAATGCATCGTATCTTGGCTGCTTACTCTCCTAAATATCTCGGGGACTCAGTGGGTATGTCCACTGCGCTTGCGAACTTCGAGTTGCAAACGGCGCATGTTCGATTCCTGTCATGTGCACACTCCTTGGGTGAACTTCTCTCTACTGTGGCAGTAAAAACTTTCTTTGTGTGTGTATATCTATTACTTGATATTGCATGGCCATAAAACTCCAAGACAACCAACCTAAATATTTCAAGTCACCATTTATATCAGTGTATTTCATCTTCCTTTTACTTTTTAACCCTCTAAGTGGTTTCGACGAGATATCTCATCCGTCAAGATCTGTCCAATTTCGCTGATGACGGGATATCTCGTCATTTGCTGATTTTTTAATCATAACGAGGTCAATATATGGGCAGTTTTCTTGTAGTGGCGAAATATCTCGATCTTCTAATGGCGAAAGATCTGACCAATTTGATCTAATGGTGAGATATCTCGTTGACATTTGCTTATTTTTTTGATGATGACGAGATCATGAGCCATTTTCTTCTAATGACGAAGTACCTCGTCCATCTAGATCTGGTCAGTTTGGGTAATGACGAACATTCCTGATGGATATCTCGACGTGAAACTGCGTCGAAACAACCATGAGGAGGGTTAATAATGTCCTTATTGTGTTATGTGCTTGTCCTTTACGGTGTCTCTTTATATTTATCAAATGGCTTCTTAGGCACTCATATTCCAATATCACGAGACTTAACAATTTTCGACTTGAAATTGCCTGACACGATTACTGTGGTGTCGATTCTGACCATTCTGTATATGTGGATGATTGACCATTTAATTTTAGTTTAAATGTTGAAGCTTTAAACTATATCACGGCTACAATTTTAGGAATGAGCCGCCAAAGAGTCCGCTGAAGGAAAGGAACCGCCGTGGTCTGGAAACTGCCTTGAAGAAATCCATAGTTGGTTGGGTACGAACGGATGCGTTTGGCTCTTTTCGGAATAACTGCGCCCAATTACTTTTTTGTGCTCACGTTATTAAGAATGTTATTTATTTCTCCAGCCGTGGACAGTTTCCTTCTGCGCGCTGTTTTAATATGTAGTAAAATGTGTGCCGGCGCCACGCTCCTTTGGAAACATGATCGATTGGCGCCGCTTTTCCCTTTGCTCTGGAGAGATTGTGCGGATTGCCGTCTTTTCAACGGTGTAACTTCGTGCGGTAAAATCAGGTTGAGAACCAGTACGACTGACTGTATGCAGAATGTTTGATTGCCTTTATGACTCAGGCATAGTGTTTTAAAACTCCCTCTCCAAACTTCAAATGAGGAAAGGAACACAATCCTCCTGATGGGTTCACACGCATATTGTCAGCTTAGAGCAGAAACACATTAACTAGCAAAAAAATACTGCACAGCCGATTGAGGACAGTTAGTTTTGGGATCAAAAATAAAAATTATAAACATTTTGAGTGTTATATTTTTCAAACTGAATACAATATGATGGTTTACTCATCAGCACGAAAATAATCATTTAGTGTCAAAAAATTCCTTTCCTAAAAATATCAGTTAATGAGTTTCTGCTCTAAGCCGACGATATGTCTTTTCTGCTACCTGCTGACATCCCTGCTTGGTTTCTAACCAGGTTTGACCTTGATAAATAGAATATTTACTGGGATTTTTTTAACCTATTGATGTGGTTATTTTGTCATTAAATGTGTACTACAATACTACACTTTTCGAAAAAACACTAATTCGGCTTAACCATTCTTCTGGTGTTGCTGAATACCAATTTTAGTAAAGCAGTGAATTCGCTGAAAATGCTTTCAATGCATCTCTTTCGTCATGCCCGGAAGCCGGATTCAGGATCAATCAGAATTGAAATAGAACCCTTCGTATGTACCTTATCAATCAACTGTACGTTGTAGAGTTGTTCGATAAGGTACATTGGCGTACAATCTTTTCTTGGAATTGCTCCTCATGCAACACACAAACAAACTATTTCATTTCACAACGTCTTAACCATTCTTCCATGGTGTTGCTGAATGCCAATTTTAGTAAACCAGTGCATCCGCTGAAAATGCTTTGTATGCACCTATTTCGTCATCCTCATAAGCCGGATTCAGGACCGTTCGGTAATAAAATACAACCCTCCATACGTACCTAATCGATCGGTGAAGTTTATCAATAAGGTGTTGGCTTACAGTCATTTTCTTGGAATTGCTCCTTATACAACAAACGGTATTTCATTTCACAGCAACAAAGCATTCTTAGTTGCAAAAAGCAAATCAGATTTCGACAGAGATGATTGGTCTGCTTCTGTTCTGTCTGTGGTATATCAAGAGAAGGGTAATAGTATCATTCCGAGTCCAGGTATTGCATTTTCTGCTTTTGCTGGTGGAAAGTATCGCGTTACACAAGTTGATGTCGAGTTGTTATTCACTTACTTCTGTCTGGGCCATAGAAGAAAGTTTAATGGTACAGTGGAGGGGAGATGTTTTTGTGCTTCTTTCCCGTCTGCGAATGATATTGAAGCTTGCAAACGGAATTAATGGGATTGCGCAAGTAGGTTCTTGTACTTTGCGAATGAGCTTAGACTGGTTAGCATGTATGATGTAATGCTACGATTCATTTTGTGAACGGATTCGTCTCCCCTGGGGTCCTTTATGTCTGACAATTTTATGTCTGAAATTGTTCTCAAGAATGCAATTATTTATGTCGGTTGTAATTTTTAGTTTTGTGTGTCTGAATGTCTATTGTTTGGTATATAACAGACTAGTCTCATACCTGTGGGATGTAAGAATAAATAGTCTGAATGCAAGGGTAGTCCAGTCCTGGAGTGGTTTGTTTAATAAAACAAGGTTATCATACAATTATAATAGTATTTTTGAATAAATAAGGAAATAAAAACATCCTAAATAAAAATGTGAGATTTTCAAGAAGTAGGCGTTGAAAAATTTTCCACAACGGGTTTTGGAATCGGTGCTGCTACTGTATTCTGCTACAAACATAACATGAAATTACATAAACTATATGTAATTTATACTTTATATTATGTAAGTTAATATACATGTAGAATTTTTAAATATTGATTCTATACCTTTGAACTGCTAACTATATTTGGCCGCTAGATGCAGTTAGCCGTGTTTGTAACGTCATAGCTGTTGTGTAATAGCTCATCATCGACAGAAGCGCCTCGATTTTATGAATAGACGGAGCATGTGCACGCAACTTCATGTTATTTCTGCCAATTCGCTTGGTATGAAGATCTGGCACGTGTTTGTAGGGAAAAGCAGGAATTCTAATGCGGGACAAATTATTGATTAGTTAAGTGATTATCAATTGTGATTATTAAAACACTGGTTTGCTCTTCGATCGTCAATCGGCCCCAGTCGATTCATAAGCCCTCGTGACTTACATTTCTGAGATCTTACCACAGCAATACCGCCCAATGATCTGTCTTTCATTAGACGGTCGATGCAGAAGCCTATGTGGTGGTTCCGACTGTGATAAAATGCTGTGTAATTATATTAGCCCAAAAAAATAATTGTTAAATTTTCAACGGGAGTGTTGTCATTTTAACCTTTCAAGTGGTTCGATGGAGATTCGTCCATCAAGATCTGACCAATTTTGCTTTGGACGAGGTATCTCGTCATCAGGATGTTCCCAATTTTTTATGACGACGAGATTAAGATCTGGTCAGTTTCTTCAAAGGAAGACATCTCGTCCATTAAGATCTGGCCAGTTTCTTCAAAGAAAGACATCTCGTCCATTAAGATCTGGTCAGTTTTGCTTATGACGAGAAGTGTCTCATCTAGACAATTACCGGGAGGGTTAAAATTAACCCCCTAGACCCCACTTGTAGAACCTTACAAGTATAAAGCAATATATTCAATGGAAATAGGAAACCAACACCGTATTAAACGTTTGTTACGGTGTTGTGTCAGGTGAAACGCTTGTTTTAAACTGAAAGTTAGATATTTCCTTATCAGACTTTAAGTTTGAATCCCCTTCTCTTGCCATTGTTCTGTAATTCTAAGGAGGGTGTTTGAATTTTTAATTCAACACACTCCAAACTGTCATTCGGAACGAATACCAAAATGACCGATAAACCCCTCACCACAAAAGCCCTTCCTTCCGGACAACACATTCCCGGACAGGTGCGGGATCCGGCTTCATTTGAATCCGGCCGCAACCTTCCGGAGCGGAATGATCAATTAATAGCCTGGCAAGGAGCGAGGACCCTTTTTCTTGGGGCTGACCCCATTCACGGGGCTTATCGTGGGAGACGCCCTGCGCAAGATAAAGTGGCGGGGAGTTTCGTAATCGAGAGTCCGCCGGGGCTTACGATAGGGGGACGGAGAATCCATCACGACCCCCCTCCTTTCTCGGGAGGGGGCGGGCTATTATTTTGGTAATTGCATCGGCCGGATAATTGTGAGGTGGTACCGATTGATTCATGAGATGAGGGGCTGTGGTTTTGATTTCTTTGAAACTTCGAGTTGGACTTGGGTTCGATCTATAGATTTAAATCTAAAGGTTTTCTGACTTGATCGCATTGGGTTTGTCAACTGCACTAGCAGCTTACAAGCTATTTTGCGGTGCAGGTTCGATAATTACCTGTATTTCTCTCTTCTGTGACTGTAAAAACTTTCATTGTGTGTGTATGTCCATTTACGCGTCTAAACAAACAGCGTGACCAGATCTGGCTCTTGCCCCATTATCACTCGTGGTTGTCTTGAAAAGGCATCTCGTCATCAATAAAACCATTGCAGACCTTGATGGACGAGATATCATCATTAGAAAACCAGCTTGACCAGATCTGGTCTTTGCCCATTATCACTCGTGGTTGTCTTGAAAAGGCATCTCGTCATCAATAAAACCATTGCAGACCTTGATGGACGAGATATCATCATTAGAAAACCAGCTTGACCAGATCTGGTCTTTGCCCATTATCACTCGTGGTTGTCTTGAAAAGGCATCTCGTCATCAATAAAACCATTGCAGACCTTGATGGACGAGATATCATCATTAGAAAACCAGTTTGACCAGATCTGGTCTTTGCCCATTATCCCTCGTGGTTATCTTGACCTGAAAAGGCATCTCGTCATCAATAAAACCATTGCAGACCTTGATGGACGAGATATCATCATTAGAAAACCAGCTTGACCAGATCTGGTCTTTGCCCATTATCCCTCGTGGTTATCTTGACCTGAAAAGGCATCTCGTCATCAATAAAACCATTGCAGACCTTGATGGACGAGATATCATCATTAGAAAACCAGCTTGACCAGATCTGGTCTTTGCCCATTATCACTCGTGGTTGTCTTGAAAAGGCATCTCGTCATCAATAAAACCATTGCAGACCTTGATGGACGAGATATCATCATTAGAAAACCAGCTTGACCAGATCTGGTCTTTGCCCATTATCACTCGTGGTTGTCTTGAAAAGGCATCTCGTCATCAATAAAACCATTGCAGACCTTGATGGACGAGATATCATCATTAGAAAACCAGTTTGACCAGATCTGGTCTTTGCCCATTAACCCTCTTAGTGGTTTTATTGACCTGACGAGGTATGTCGTCATTAATAAAATTATCTGCAGATCTTGATGGATGAGATATCTCGTCCATCAAGAGGAACATTGACCAAAACTCGAAGAATTAGAAGAATATTGACCAAAACTCGATCTCGTCATCATAAACAAAAATCGGGTTTATCTTAATAGGCTAGATATCTCTTCGAAACCACTATGAGAGTTAAAAAAACAACATGACTGATTTGGATTATGTTGTGTCGTAGCGTGACAAGTGGTCCCAAATACAATAATTCATAACATAAAATGAAGTGCACTTTTTAAAAAGCTTACAGTAGCTATTTACAATTGTATTTACATAAAAAATAAAAGTTGTATTTGGACGGTTAATCATACAATTTCATCGCTAAGACTTTACCGTTCCTATAAATAATGGTAGGTAGGTATTTTAATTACTGTCGCATTGGAGCAACACAATGGGCTGTTGGCGACGGTCCGGGATCAGAACCCGAACGGAAAGATTCGAATCCACGTAATTTTGAACCACGGTGAGATGACGATGTCAATATCTGAGCTGTGTGGCATCCCACCTATAAATAACAGAATAGACTCTTAAAAGGTTAAAAAAACGACGGTACCGAAATATTTGGGTTTTATGGCGCAAGGGCCATATTTGGCCATGCTGCACCAGACACGACATACAAAATTAAGTTATAGACACACGCAATGAAAGTTTTACTGACACAGAAGAGAGAAATACACCAAGGGGGGAATGCACCTGACTGGAATGGAATCTGTGCCGCCCACAACTCGAAGGTTGTTAGCGCAGTGGGCATACCCACTGACCCCTGTCACCACAAGGTCACATCCCTGATTTCATGTCCATATTCCATTCTCTTTCATGTCTCCGGTGACTACAACACTCCGTTTTCCCAAAACATGAGTTACCCCATTCGCCATAACGCCTTCAATCACCAATGCCTTATTGGCCGTATCTACACTACATGAAACGCGCTCCAATTCCCAACTGACCACGCTCCGAAACCCGACGCCCGGAATCCCGTTTCGCGTTACCGTCCACTTAATCCTCCAAAGCAGATCGCCACACCCGGTCGCAAACGGAGCCGAAAAGCAAGAGTCTCCACAGTGCCAGAATTCAATCAACTAAATCCGAAATCCAGCGGAGGGCAAGCGCGACAAAGCCTGCAAAAGTCGATCCGCCCTTTCCCTTTGTGACGTCAGGGCTCCCAATTAGAGGGTATCCTCGGCCGAAGATTAGGGGTCTTCCTTTGATGTGCACAAAGGGAACCTTTTCACACGCAGATGAGCATCCGACGCCTGAAGGACGATCGATTTCTACGCGTTCACGGTCAAGAGTTTCGGCAGATGGAACAGGTCTGACGCTCTTTTTGAGCGTTCTGGAACTTTTGCGTTGTTCGGAGGTGACGCAGTGGGATCGGGAATGAGTTTAAGTTCAAATTGGATTATATTCATCGCATTATATGGTGAGCTGTTTAATTTGAACTATGCAACCGTGTTTCCTTTAAAGAACTCCAGGGTCTCAAAGGAATTTATTTGATTCTTGTAGTACGAGAGGCTTTATCTATGAAGCTAAATGTAGATGGCGCTAGTGTTTTAGTTGTAGAACGTGCTTTCTATTCGTGTTGAGTTACAGGAAGTAAAGCCTTCGTCTTCCGGTGGTTTGTTTACACTGAAAATCACTCGTTATCGGGGCACCAGCTCAGGTGTGGCCGTGGCTCAAAATTACGAGGTGCCGTCCTGGGATCTTTCCTTTTGGAATTGATCCCCCAATTGTCCGTTATATTGCTTCAGTGCGACGTTGATTCAACTATCTTACCTTACCCTCGTTATTGGGAGCTCCGGTGCTTCGTGGGTTTGCTCATTCCGCCAGCAACCTTAGAGTTATAGGCGAAGCAGGTTCGATTCATGTAACTTACCATGGGAATATTTCTTTCTTCTGTGTCAGTAAAACTTTCCTGGTTGTGTGTATGTCCTTTACTAGACGTCTTGTCTTGTGTTTGATGCAGCTTGGCCAAATATGTCCTTTGCGCCATATAACCCAACCAACCCTCTCATGTTATGAATGGGATCTTTCCCTTCGGGATGGATCCCTGGACGTCGCCAATACCTCGTTGTGTTTCTCCAGAGCGAGGTTAGTTCAAATATCTACCTACCTCATATTATCAAAGTGCAATACCATTAGTTTGATCATCTGTTGGCGTTATTCAAAGGTACATTTGCAGCTGTACATTTATCGAAACGGAAATCCAACTCGGAACCCATTCAGTAAACCTATAAATTGGGGAATGTCTGTGTAGTTGCTATGGTGCCCATAAACAATGGACTGGATTTTTCTTTGATACATAATCTTTCATTAGCCTCCAACAAAGAATCCGTTGGTATGAAATTGGAACATTTATGTGAACAATTTAAAGAGTATTAGATCAAACGCTTCTCTGACAATTTTAAACGCGAGTTTTCACTTTGGCTGTTCATGTTTTATCGTGACATTTTTCTTGCACAGTTATGTGTGCATTGGAAGTTGTTTTTATTAAATTATTTTTTGAAAAGTATATTGATTAAATATATCTTACGTTTGTTCCAATATTTCCCAAGACGATTCATTGCCATAAAACAATATACCTGATCCAATCAATATGCCTTTTCAATTGGAACACTGAACTTTTTATTGACCAGATCTAGCCATTGCGAGTGAAACACAAATCGATCCTAACAACTAGGTTTTAGAGTAGGGTAATTATTAATAATCATCTTTTCAATAACCACTTTTATTAACCCTCCTGGTTGTTTATCCTTTGAGTCAAAAACCACCCTGTAGGGACCAGCATCTGGTACAAAAACCTGTTCCAAACTCTCTAGTTCTAGGCAAGAGACAGTTACCTAGAACTTCAACTGTCAGACCATACAAAACACTTAAAATATCTAAACCCTCCCCCAAAGCAGTGAATCTATCAATTGCTATCTCTAAAGGACCCAGTTTTCCTTAAAGTAGGGAATTTATTAATAATCATCTTTTTTCAATAATCACGCTTATTAATAAGAATCTTAACTATCAGGAGAATGTTTCGCCAACAATTAAAAACAACAGTTGATGGCTCTTGAACTGTCAGATCATACAAAACACTTAAAATTTCAATGCTGCCGCTTCGAAAGGCCCACTTACATACCCAAAAGCAGTTTGCTGAATAATACAATAACACCACATATCTAAACTCTTCCCCCAGAGCAATGAATTTATCAATTGCCATCTTCAATCCTCTCAAAGGCTTCGTCGACAATTACAACCACGCGTTGCTGAGGAGGCCCTTCATCTCAAGATGTCGAAACCTTCTAATCGTCATTCTTCAACAACAGAACTCTCCCTAATCGAATAGAATCGGAGGCAGCAATTGCCATTCTCTCCCGGATGACACTCGATTCTTATTACCGGAGCCCGTTTATTAAGATCGCGGGTCCTCAGCCGATTGTTAAACGGAACAGCATCGAATCGTTTCCGCTCTCCCATCGATACAATATAATCGCCATCGCTGCAGATAAAACAGTTTCCAACAAGTAATGAGTTGGTCCCGGCGAAAGAGTTGGAGTAATCGCAGTGTTTCGCTTCAATTTCCGCTGGAGAAAACATTAACTCCTGGATGGAGATTATTCTGATTGGATGGCTCTCGAATTCTCAGATTGAGAGATGCATTTTTATTCGCTGTCACCTATCAGAGCAGATCGGGTTTCATCAAATCAAGGAGTGAGTCGCTTTTACTGGGAGGAACTTGGATTGGAATGTGCTATTCGCTACAACAACTTTAAGGTCCTTTATTGATTGTTTAAGACGAAAATTTGAGTCTCGTTGGGCGAGTCTCGACTTATCTATCTGATGGACCAAGAGTAGGGCGGTTTTATTTTCTCGAGGGTGATAGCTTTGAATTTTAAATGCGATTCCGAATTAAAAGCGACATTAGTGTAGACGAAGATTTTGTCATTTCGAAAACAGTGGGAATTGGTTGTTTGGTAAGAATCCAAGAATAAATACAAAACATTTTTCCAGCATTAGAAACAACAGAAAAATATTGTGTATCCTTACTGAAACTTGTATCCATACATCACAAATATATATTTAATCTAATACAATGTTATATAGAGCTATTCACATTGTTTTATTAAATGTATGATAATAAACAGAATACATCTAACTATAAAATGAAACTGAAAGGTCAATTTATAGATAAAAGAAACTGTTCTAGCACAAAGCAAAATGCTAACCAATTGGACGTTTTTTCCTAATGAAAATACAGAAATTGAATCTAAGAATAAATTAACCTGATAGCCAATTGGTTTGCACTCTGCCAGAATAGTTCCTTTTATCGATAAATTGAATATTTATAATTTCATTTTATAGTTAGATGTGTATTCTGTTTATCGTGAAATATTATCTAATGAAATAATTTGAATAGCTTTACATAGCGAATAGCCCATTGTGTTGCTCCAGTGAGACATTAATTAAAATACCTACCTACCTTTACGTAGCGTTTGATTAAATAGTACTTCATGGTAATGTAACAAATATAATATATCTATAATAAATATTCATTCGTATAGTAAATCTAACTTTAAAGTAAAACTAAATGGTCGATTTATTGATAAAAAAAACTGTTCTGGTACAAAGGCAGACTGTTAACTAAGTGACTATTAGGACGGTTTTTCCTTAAATGAAAGTACAGAAATTGAATTTAAGAATAAAATATAAAGTATAGCTGTACAGAATTCAAATCTTATTACTCATCATAAAGAAACAAAAGCGAAATCTTTTCATTAGGCTGTGCAACCAAACTATTTTACTTTTTAGTGAGTATTTACTTATTTAGTGTGAGCCCCCACAGTGAATTTAATTATAAAATACTTAAATTCACCTGAATTCGTTGGGAAAATAATTTCCAACTTGCTTCTCGGAATGGCTAAAAACTATATCCTCCCCATCAGAAATCATCCCGAGTTTAGTTGTTCCACGAAGCACCAACCAAGTCCCGAATGAAGCCGAGCCCCCACGACCTCAACAGAAGACACGGGTAACGAAGTGAAACAACCGTCATCCCTTCCCTATGGGGAATATTTCATCCAACGCCAAAGAAAGGGAAAAACAAAAGGGATAACTGACACGACGCTTTCAGATTCCCTTTTTGTTTCCCGTATTCCCTACGGGTTGCTTAAATCCATTGTGATTCAATCAATGATACATTTGTTCGCGAAACTGAATTTCCATCCTTACTTTTTTTATGCTCCCCTCTATCTCTAGCATGGTTTTGTTCCAATTATATATTTGCCATTTTTTCCTACTTGGAAGAAAACTCCATCCAAATGGAAAGATAACCCTAGCTCATTAAGAAGGGCCTCGGAACACAGCTGAGGGTTATAAAAAAGGCCCTCATCTAGACTAGGTGGATTACCCTCAGGCCGTTTTTTTCTCGTATTGAAATGGGATCGTTTTTTGCTACTCATTGTTTAAATATTTGTCTTCAATTAGAGGCGATTGCTGCGGAATTCGGTTTCCAATGAATATTGATTTTTTTTACTGCATCCATTACTTGGGGTTTTTTTTTTAACCTTCTGAGGAGTTCACTCGCATTTATCCGTTCTACAACCTGCAGTTTTTCTTGCGTGGCTCGTAACCAGCTTTGACCATCTTGACCAATAGAATGATTATTTCATCCAATGAGATTGATTTTCAGTGTTCGCAAACAAGCCAGGCGGAAAACGGAGATTTCCGTCTGGTTTTATTTACTCAGAGATTTTAACTCTGAAAGACGAGTGTCCTAGAGTAGTTCATGATAAATACTATATATGTGGACTCTTTCTAATCTAAAACTACTTTAGTCTAAAGAGTTACTCAGTCGAGCATACTATTAAAATCACTGCCGCCCAAAAGCAATGCTGTAAATTTCAACTAGAAATATATATCAGGGCTTTCCATTTTACAAATCTGGGTTGCCTTTATAACTATAGATTTAACTAGTACTTAAATGTCCAAAGAGCTAGCTACTCTCAGTTGAGTAATACCATAAAAATCACATTCGCCCAAAAGCAATGCTGGACTTTTCATAGCAGCCCATAATACCAGGGTTTCCTATTTTACAAATCTGGGTTTTATTTCTAACTTGATGCATTCAATTACTACCTTACAGTCCAAAGAGTTACTTAGTTGAAATAATAGCATAAAAACCACAGCCACCTAAAAGCAATGCTGGGAATTTCACAGCGGCTCTTAATGCCAGGGCTTCCTATCTTAGTATTATGGATTCTATTTCTAACTTAATGCATTCCACTACAGTCCAAAGATTAGTTCAGTTGAGCAGTACCGTAAAAACCACAGCCGCACAAAAGCAATGCTGAAAATTTAAGAGTCTTAATACCTGGGCTTCTTTCTATTTTACAAATCTGGATTCTCTTTCTAACTTAGTGCACTCAACTGCTACTTAACAGTCCAAAGAGTTGCTTGAGCAACACCATAAAAACCACAACCACCTAAAAGCAATGCTAGAAATTTCACAACAGTCCTTGACACCAGGGCCTATCCTCTATCTTACAAATATGGGTTTTATTTCTATGTGCATTCAACTACTTAATAGTTCAAAGAGTTGCTCTACTGAGCAACACCATAAAAATCACACCCACCCAAAAGCTATGCTCGACATTTCAATTCGTCCGGGCATACCAGCGTGTCCTTAGAGAGGAACTCTTAATAAATGCCAAAACTAAAGAGTTCAACTCACGTTCCCATTTTCCCATCTGATCAATGGCCGGACTGTCTCATTATTCCTGGAGCTCCCGGATTCCCCCGAGGGCCATCACGTGACGCACTTTTGTCAACTTCTCGGCTTTCGAGAGTCCACTCCGCTGACCGACGGGATGACCTCTTCAGTTACAGATTAGGGGCAGAGAGAACGATGGTTCATTAAAAGAGAAGGGGAGACGGACTGGACCATCTTGTGGGTGACAATGTATCTAGTGGCTCACTGTGTCTTAGTTGAAACCGATTGCTAGCGTTTTGGGTCATCGGTGTTTGCAAGTGAAGGACGAGGATCGTTGAATATTTAGTGCTCACACAGTTTTGTACTTTCTGACACAGTAGTTTGTTTTTGATCATCGAAGCTGCAAGTGCAGGAAATGGATCGTTAAATATTTAATGCTCACTGAGATTTGTTTTTTCTGTGCATGCAGTATTCTGTGTTTGGTCATTGAAACTCCAAGTACAGGGAAAGGATCATTGAATGTTTAGTGCTCCCAGAGTTTTGTACTTTCTGTGCACAGTATTCTGTTTTTGGTCATTGACACTGCAAGTGCAGGAAAAGGATCGTTGAATATTTAGTGCTCCCAGAGTTTTGTACTTTCTGTGCACGCAGTATTCTGTTTTTGGTCATTGACACTGCAAGTGCAGGAAAAGGATCGTTGAATATTTAGTGCTCAGAGTTTTGCATTTTCTGCAGTTTGCCTCAATTTTCATTTTGATCATCGCGATCACAAGTGCATAAAAAGGGTCATTTAATATTTGGTGCTCCCAGAGTATTTTATTTCCTGCTCAGTGTTTGCACTCAATTTTGTATCTTCTGCTTAAAGAGTTGCGGAGTTTTGTATTTTGTCATCGAAATTGCAAGTGCAAGAAAAGAATTGTTAAATATTTAGTGCTCAGAGTTTTGTATTTCCTGCACAGAGTTTGCATTTAGGTAGAGTTGAGTTTAGGTTGCACTGAAGCAAACACAACGGGTTATTCACGACGGTCCGGTATCAATCCCGAAGAGAAAGATGAACTGACAACACCTCGTAATTTTGAACCTCGGTCAGATGACGAAGTCAAGACCTGAGCTGGCACCCCATTCTCCAAACCTCCTCACCACGCCAACGTGAGAACATTTGAGGCCGTGGCAGATTTATCATGCACCAGCCCCTACGTACACTACGTCTTCGGTTGGATCAAGTCGCAAAAGGATGCATGGCGACTACCATTGGTGATTATTTGTTTCGCCATCACTGTCTATCACTTTCGGTTACTGAACAATGTACTCAAAACCACACTCCGTGCTAAAGATGCCAATTTGTGAAATCTATTTGTTTTCGTTTCAAAGTATCACCTAATCTTAAAAACAGACTAGTTTAAAACCATGCGACTCAAATTCCAACTCGTCGGTATGTAGGTAGGTATTTAACGTCGCACTGGAGCAACGCAACGGGCTATTGGCGAGGATCTGGGATCAAATTAGAAGGGAAAGATCCGAGAATAATTCCATATAATTTTGAACCTCTCAGATTACGAGATCACACCTGAACTGACACCCCACTCTCCAAATTTCCACTCCACGCCAACGTGGAGACATTTGAGACCGCGACAGATTTAACGTGCACCAGCCCCCTTTGTACACAACGGTCTTTGGTTGGATTGGAACTCGCGACCCTCCCATTGCTAATCCGTTACTCTTCCAACCGGACTACCGTGGCCCCATGAAATGATATATTAGCTGATTCACATGTACCGAACGTTTATGAAATAACTAATGCATGAGAATGTACAGATCATGTATTGAAATAGTTAAGGCATGAATAGACTTGTAGACATTGATAAGGAATTCATAGATGCGCAAACATAAAGATGATATAGAACTCATGGACATTATGAACGCAATGGTGGATTGATATCTTAAACATTTCGAACAGTAATGTGACTTGGAATTCGTGGACATTTAGATTTTAATGGAGCATACAATTCATAGACGTTTCAATTTTAATGGGACATTCAGACAACGCTTAGAATTCATGAAGCCTAGAGTTCTAACGTTTCATGACTAACAGACCCATACCACGGTTCTCTCCTGGTATTTGAATTGCAAATTATACTATTTCTGAGAGCGGTTCAACTCTACTTTGGCGCTTTCGTTACTAATTTAATGTCCTTATTTTCTGCAGTGACTCGTGCGAAGGTTTTAAAGTTACTGACAAAGTTGTTCAAGAATATTTTTCCAGATACTTTGTTTTATTTTTTCCTTAACCTTTCCTTTTAACCGGAGGTACTGACTTGGCATGGTTAACCCTCCAAGAGGTATCGACGAGATATCTCGTCCATCAAGATCTGACAAATTTTGCTGATGGCAAGATATCTCGTCGTCAAGATCTTACCGATTTGTTTATGATGACGTCATCAAGATCTGGTCAGATTTTTTCTAATGACGAGATATCTCGTCCATCAATATCTGGTTAGTTTTTCTAATGAGGGGACTAGTTCTAGTTCTGATGTTGGGACTAGTTCGAGTACTAGTTCTGTACTACATTTGCTGAATAAGAAATGTTCTAGAGATATTTTGTAAATTACATACAGGAGTACCAAACATGAATCTTTTTTACCTAGACATGCAGTTGAGACATACTTTTTTTCGGAAGTACACGGGCTGGTCAGAATCGACCGCACAATAAACAAAGCATGCGATTCCCTGCCAGAAACCGACCTGAAAATTGTCCGGTTTTTTATTTGCAAAACTGACCAGATCTTGAAGTGCGAGATATCTCCCCGTCGTTAGAAGAAAATCAGATCTTGATCTCATCATCATCAAAAGATAAGCAATATCTTGATGAACGTGACATCTCGTCGTTAGCAAAATTGACCAGTTCTGACCAAAATTTATCTTGGATGAGATATCTGGGAATCGGTATCCCAGTTGAAAGAGTAACTGATTAGCAACTGGAGGGTTGCGAGTTCGAAACTCGGTCCAATCAATAGATCGTCGTGTACACGGGGACTGGTGCACGTTAAATCTGTCGCGGCTTCAAATGTCTTCACGTTGGCGTGGTGTGCCTGTTCGGGTGTTTATCTTGTCATCTATCCGTGGTTCAAAATTACGAAGTGTTGTCCTAGGGGATTGATCCCGGACCGTAGCCAATAACCCTCTGTGTTGCTCCGGTGCGAAGTTAATTAGCTACCTACCTGGTCGAGATATCTCATTAAAACCACTTGGAGGGTTGAACAAGTACGTACTACTTACCCTACTTGACCGTAACAAGTTTCATGTTTCATTATCTACTTGTAGTTATGAAACACTATCATAAAATGAGACTCAACTCCACCTAAAAAGTCCTTTTTTATGTAAAATAATAAATTGAATCAATAACCTTTTTCATGTCTCTGTGTATGCATGGTCTCTTAAAACTGGAAAACTCCATTAGGTAATGAAAAAACATTTTTTTCCGGGAAAAACCCACTATTCTCTATTATCTTAGCGGTGGAAGCGTTTCTCATTCGGAGAAAAAACCGCTATCCCCTTATATTTATTTCCTCTTTCCCTGTATAGATACATTTCTATATCATTGGGCATTATCCCTTAATACGATGAATCTTCATTTTCCAGAGAGCTTTTCTCCAGGATGCCTGTGTTGTTGCATCGCTAAGAATTATTGCTTCTCGTAATCTAGAGAGGGGAAGGATTTAACAGCGTTTATTTGTTCTTTTCGTGTATTCATCATCCAAAGGGATCGGAGGAAACTGGGTTTTTTTACGCTTTGTACTGTTTCGTCGGGTTTACGTTTTGCAGACATGAACAAAAAGTTTTGAATGGCTTTTTGAAATGCGTTTGCTGCAGGTTTTAAGGAGCTTTTGCTCTATTGTAGCGATTTCCAACCACCAAGAATGAGACTACTGTGCCATACTGATGGTGAAACGGTTTAGATTGAGTTTCAACCAACATTTCAACGGGTTGAGTTTTGAACTTTTGGCAGTTTTACTTAACTTGCGTTTGCTGCAGGTTTATAAGGAGCTTTTGCTCTAAAGCAGCGATTTTCAACTGAATTACCTCAAAAATGGCACTACCTATAGTGAAACTGTTTAGATTGAGTTTTAACCAACACTTCAGCTGTTTGTTTTTGAACTTTTGACAGTTGTTTAATTTAACCTGCATTTTCTGCAGGTTTTAAGGAGCTTTTGTTCTAGCGCAGCGATTTTCAACCGGTGTGCCGCAAGTCACTGGTGTGCCTTACTGATGGTGAATCGACTTAGGTTGAGATTCAACCGACATTTCAACGGTTTAACTTTTTGAATTTTCGACTAGTGTGTTTACAAATAATTTTAAGTAATACGTGTGAAGATGATGTTGAGTATTATTGTTTTATTACAAATATATATAAATTGTTTCAAAAAGGTTTAAAAAGCCACTTCGGAATAAAAAGGGGAAGGTATTTACTACTTTTTGTGAATCAATCAGAATTGTACTTTTATTACTTAATTTCAAGTTCGATTACTCCTGTGTCAGTAAAACTTGCTTTGTGTATGAATGTCCATTTGCATGACTGGCGCAGCTTGACCAAATTTATGACCCTTACACCATAAAACCCAACCCAATCAACCAACCATCTAGGAGACAAGAAACTTTACTTTCTTAGACATGACGTAATGTCTTGTTTGGCTTCTCAGAACTGAGCTTACACCCTTTTTTCCTTATTACTCACGGGGCCATCGTGGCTCAGTGGGTATGCTCACTGCGCTAACAACCTTCGAGTTGTAGGCGGCGCAGGCTCGATTCCTGTCTGGTGCATTCTTCCCTGGGTGTATTTATGTCATCTGTGTCAGTAAAACTTCATTGTGTATGTCTATTACTTGATATTGTATGTCTTGTGCCTGGCGCAGCATGGCCAAATATGGCCCTTGTATCATAAAACCCCAAACCAACCTTATTACTCACCTACATTCTTTGTGCCTTTTGGAAAATTTAGCCCATTAACACTTTGAAAATCAATTATAATTTGAATGATTTTCCCTAGTCTAGTCTACTTAGATCTTCTAGATGCTACTTTTTTCTATTCATAATATATTTAATCATAATATTATGATAATGAATCAACATGTCATAATGAACTCGCATTATATCATTATAATGACTATGTCCAAAACTTGATGTTAACTTGTCCAAATATTGCCTTTACGCCGAAATAAAAACCCAACCCTTGCTGCATAGTGACAAACCAAAGGAGACCTCTAGCGATATTTGGATGCCTGATGAGAAAATTTGAAAACGCGTCGAGAAACAGATATTTACAAATATTTACCCACATGTAAAGCCTCATCGGTATATTCCAGCATATCTTTAGATCACGAAATCCATTATTACAGCCTTTCAAAAATCCTCAGACCTCCTATAGGCAGCTTGTTTACCCTCCATTCTCCGAATGGCGTTTTTCGTCTTTTCCAAGACATGTGTACTCGTGTTTGAGTAGATTTTGTTTCTATCTCGCAGGCGTATTACCTGTCAAATGAATAGAGGAAAGAGACCTCTTTTATCTCCCCTCGTTGCCAAGAGAGGGAGAGAAACTTCGATCTCGGGTAGTTCCGCAAGCGTCAAGTCTTCAATCTGCTCCTTTATTTCTTTCTCGTCTGGCCCGATTCGTCAGTTTCCAGAGAGAGAAAAAGGGAGATTTGGGGAGTAAGAAGGAATATAAATATCTCTTTGGAGGGGTCTCTTATTCCTCTCCCAAAACGCCGTGCTCTCCGACTGCTGAGAGGCGGTGTGTTTTGATAGAGCTCGTGGATGAAAAGCCGGTTGCGACTTGGAACCTCCATTGCGAAGAAAGAAACTCGATTTCTGTTGGTTTCGGTGGCAGTGAACTAAGTCAGTGGGAGGTGGTTGGTTGACGTGAATACGTCTTTCAAATCGCTGCAGTACTGGGGGGGGGGGGGGCGTGCATGAAAAGTCGAGAATTGTAAAGATCTACAACTGTTTTGTCTTATAATTTCATAACTGTAAGAAACATCGGGAAGATAAAAGTAGCCTAATGTAGACAAAAGATATGCATACTTGACATGACCTTCGGTCTGAGTGCGGGAAGGGGGCCCCCAATATGTCGAAATTCTACGTTGCTGGGCGAGCTTTCGGTTAGTGTAATTTGATTGCGTGAAGACTGCGTAAGTGGTGTCATTCGAAATCTACTGAGCTACACTACAATCACAGGCCTTTAATCGATAGAATTGTCCCTGAGGTAGTTGAGTGATCTTTCCCCCTTTTCATTTTTACCCTTCTGCTTTTACTTCTCGCTTCATTGTGTTGTCTTTCTTGCTTGACTTGACCAAATATGACCCTTCCGCCATAAAACCAGAAACCAACCAATAAAGTTATCCTTTAATATCAAATATATTTTTATATTTTATTGCTTTCCTTTAATATGAAATATATTTTAATGTCTCTTTTCAAACTGCACTTTAATCGTTCAAACTGTAAATTAATTTAATTTATAAACAAGCGTTCAAACTGCCTATGTCTGCTTCATTCATTCTACAATCCATCAGTCTCGAGTGTTCACGTCAAAACCTGGACGCAACCTAACAATTTTTTGCATGGCGCAAGGGGCCAAGCAATTTTCTTCCGTCAAATAAATGACATATACACACAAAGGAAGGTTTTACTGATGCAGAGGAAAAAAATACACCTAGGCATAGACGTGATATAAGTAGACTGAGCATTGCTATTGAGAGGAGCTTCAAAAAGCGGGACCAACATTTCGACTAGTAGTCACGTGACTGCTGTGACAAATTGACTTGCCTGGCCGATTTGGCATTTCATTGACTAATTTGGCGATATGACACGGTAGATGTGTTAATGCACATTTCTGTAGAATGGCGACAGAAATATTGAAATCACCAAATTCTATTGTCGATGAAATCAGATGATGAATGGACGGGCGTCTTCTCCCGTCACTTGGACCAATGCGAGCTCCCGGCAGACGAAAGTAGTCTAAGGGTTCACGTGGCTACTAGTTTTGTTCACTCTTTTTTTACATCTCCTATGCATCTAGGGCCGTGGTAGCCCGGTTGGACGCGTAACGGATTAGCAACCGGAGACTTGCTAATCCGTCCTTGAGTTCGAATCCAACCAAAGACCGTCGTGTACAAGGGGGGCTGGTGCACGTGGCATCAAACGTCCTCACGTTGTCGTGATGTGGAAGTTTGGAGAGTGGGTGCCAGCTCAGGTGTGACCTCTTCATCTGACCGTGGTTCAAAATTACGTAGTGTTGACCTCGGATCTGATCCCGGACCGTCGTCAATAGCACGTTGCGTTGCTCCAGTGCGACGTTAATTAAAATACCTACCTCCTATGCATTTAGGGTAGTTTCAGGAATCGAATCTGCGCCGCCTGCAACCTACAGGTCCACTTCCAAATGACTCAGGCCACTTGTAGTGCCACTTACCTTTTATAAAATAAACCCCTCTCCAACGTTTCTTATTTATAAAATAGCCGAAGGAGGGCCGGGAAACTTCCAGCACTGTCCGGGATGGCGAAAAATAAAGTGTTTGTATAAAGCAGGGGCGTGAAAGTGCTGACTCCACCCGTCAGGACGGAGACGCGCAGCAGAAAAACCGAAACGACTCGCAGAATGGGGCGTCAAAAAACGGGGCGCAAAATCAGTATCAGAAAACGCCCGGGGCCGAGCTTCGGGACAGGGACGGAGATACGGAGCCAAAAATGAAAGTTTTCTTTTTTTTTTTAAAAAATTCAGAGTTTCGGGTCGATGGATTCATGATATTTTGTTCCTCTGGTACATTTCAGGCGATAACAGTCTTGACAAAAGAGTGGGTTTTCGAGTTTTTTCCCCCTCACTCTTTTAGAACATCGATTTTGTCTTTAATGCGCTTTTTTTAAGGTGTGGTGTTTTTTGTAGTTTTTTTGGACTGTCGACAGTTGCGATTCGCGCTGTGTCCTGGAGGTGTGAATTGGTGTTTTTTGGATTCGGGTTGAGCGGAGAGTGAGTGGGTTTTGAGTATTTACGAGTGTTCTTGAAACTGTTTTTTCATGCTTCCTCTGTTTTGTTTTTAAAGATAAATTTAAGTTGTGGTGAATTTAGCTACTAATATCAAAATTAGCTTTATAATGCAGTTGTATATATAGCAGATGAAGTACTTTTTGGCAGTCAAAGTTGCACTGTCTTTCGCACGTCTTGCTTAACCCTCCAAGTGGTTTGGATGAGATATCTCGTCCATCAAGATCTGAGATTTGCTAATAACGAGATACCTTATCATCGAGATATTGCCCATTTGATGATACAAGATCAAGATAAGTATTTTAATCAACGTCCACTGGAGCAACACAACGGGCTGTTGGCGACGGTGCGGGATCAAACACGAAGGGAAAGATCCTAAGACAACACGTAATTTTGAACCACGATACAAAATCTAGATCTGGTAAGTTTTGTTAACAGCGAGATACTTCGACGAGGGGGCAACCAGGAAGGTTAAAGACTGCATTAAACCTCCTCCAAATGATTTCGATATCTCATTTATCAAGATCCGACAGGTTTTGCTAATGACGAGATATCTCGTCTTCAAGATTTTGGCATTTTTTGTGATGACGAGATCAAGATCTCGTTTTCTTCTAATGACAAGACATCTCACCCATCAAGATATCTGGTCAGTTTTCTTCTGACGGGATATTTCGCAAAAATGTGGACATCAAAATGTGGACAGTTTTGCTAATGACCAGATAACTCGTCGAGATAACAACAACTCGGAGGATTAGAGGTAGTGATTCAACTTGGAAAACCAAAGGCATGAGAATATTCTGTGTTATTGATTTGCTTTTATTATAATACGTTGGAAATCTCGAGTTTGCTTTTGGGCTCAAGAATGGGGCCTCCCCCGCTACTCTGCAATGGCAATATGTCGGGCGCGGAGGGGTCTGCGCCCCCATCTAAGTAAGTAAGGCTCAAGAATGGAAGCATTCTAAGAGTTTTCTTTAATCGTATTACCTTTTTAGTTAACGTAAAACCATACAAGAGATTTGCAGTTTAAAGATTATATTAAGACGTCTTTAAATGTCTTTGACTTATAAAACAACATCCCCTTCGAAATCCTTTCAAACTCTAGAATGTAAATGTTTAAAGCATTTTATATTTTTGTATACGTCTCAAGAAAGAGGTTTTCATACGAGACCGATTTGCAACAAATAAAAAACCAAATCTTGGGATATCAGAATTTCCTTTATCTTTTCGACGCTTATTTTGTATTTTACATTTAAACAAAACATCAAGTCAAAATTAAGCTTATGTTTAATTCTATAAGCGACGAATTTGGTTTCGTGTAACATTCAAAGCTGTCATTTTTCGAATGAAACAGGAAGTACGTATCACCACAGAAATACTAGCGCCCTCTATGTTTAGCTTTAACCGAAAAAAGTCTATAATTTGATGGTAGGTAGGTAGATATTTTTATTAGCGTTGCACTGGGGAGCAACACAACGGCCTATTTCTCATTTGATGGAGAATTTAAAACATTTTGAAAACGACTTTCGTAAACAGGTTTTCGAACATAACGATTCTGCAATGGTACAAAAACATGCCAAAAAAAGCCAAATTCGCTCTTGTAACGACTCGTGCCTTTCTTTCCCCTGAATTCCCAATCCAACGTATAATTTAAGTAATTCTCATCATTCCCACATGGAAGTATCGACCGTTTCCGGCAATCTTTTTGCTACAACCGAGTCGCATTTAATTATTTACGCCCGAATCACGGCGTAAAATATTTTTGCAGCCTAATCATTAAGCTAGCGTGATAAAGAAACCGTTTGTCTTTCCAAATCGCCGGATACGGTTACAAATGGAATTGAAAGAAGGGTGGCTTTCTTTTTTTCGTCCTCCCCCCTCCAAGAAGTGCATTCGCAAACGAGACTCCAGCCCTCTTTTCATCTGTCAAGTGTGGCAACGGTGTATTTGAGTCGCGCAATCGGAACTCCAACCTTTATTTCCGGAGAAAAAAACACCATAACGGGAAACTAAAAAAGGAAGGGATATCATTAGGGTGATCAAATGATCTTCAAGGCTTCGGGGGTGCTTTCACAAAACGTCTTGAGTGGATTACTGAGCGTTCTCTGCCTTATTATTCCGTAGTCTTCGTTTGCGTTTTTCAGCGGAGCTTCCTTAAGCGATGGTTATGGAATTGATTTCGCTCGTGGAATGGAAATGTCGTGCACGTATGTGTCCGTGTAAATGGCTTTTGCTCGTTATCTTTTATTCCGATTCCAACTTGTTTCAAATCCTTTGCTCGGAATATGTAAAGGAATTGGATTACAGCCGCTGGAAGTCGAAATCTGATCTCGTTTTTGTATACGCTGGGATTTGTGAATTTGTGTAGATAGTATTCATTACTAGCACGGAATAATAAATGGTTTAGTTTGAAATTGGTGCGAATCCGGTTTGGGAAGTGGGCGAACTTGCCCTTGGCTGTGAGCGTAATTGACTGTAAATATCCTTCTGACGCGTTGCGCAAATCTAATGTGACGTATTCGTACTCCGCTGTCAAACAAGCTGCTGGAAAATTTAAAGGTTTAGTAGAATCTTTAACGCGAATCGTGATTTAATACTGCTTCGGGGTTAGGAAATTCTTAAGAGAAACTGCCGCTGCTGTAAGATAAAGTGAACACGCTGTTCCGAATATGTTAAACCTGATCAATAAATTAACTCTTTCCTGTGCGATATTTGGGGCCGCTGTAGCTCAGTTGGTAGAGTCGCGAATTACTTGCGAGTTCGAAATTCGAGTCAACCGAAGACCGTGGTACGTTGTGAATTAAATTCATTTACCTAGCTATTTGATTTTTAAATTATTTCTTGGTTAAGTTATTTGTTGGTTCATGTATGACAGTTGGAATATGCAGTGGTGTTTCAGAACTTCCTTGCAAGCTTTTACAAGTAGGGAACACAAAATTATCTCACCTGCGGATATCTATTTCTTTAGAATTGGGGAGGTAGTTCAATTTTTGTCGCTCTGGAGCAAAACAACGGGTTATTAGCAACGGTGTTAGATCAACCCCGAAGAGAAAAATCCGAGGACAGCACCTCGTTATTTTCAACCACTCTCAGATGACAAGGTTAACACCTGAGATGGTACCTCACTCTCCAGACGTTCAAAAAGGACATTGGAGGCTCCACGACAAATTTAACTTGCACCATCTCCCACGTACACGACGGTCCTTGGTTGGATCGTGTTTCGAACTCGCAACTCTCCTGTTGCTAATCCACGACTGTGCCAACCTGACTACCGCAGAACCTTTCTGGAACAAAAAAATCAATTGTTTGGCATCTTTTTTCTAGTTCCGATTTTTTGTGTTCATTCTGAACATCGTCATTGATTTTTATGCCGCTAAAAATCTTCCGAATTTTTTTACTTTGAGATTAGCATGTATTCGAGTAATGTTTTTTCGTTCAAATAAATGGATTTTCACAAAGAAATTCTTACTGATACAGACGGAAGAAATATACCCACAGTTTGTTTGCGTTTGTTGACGCAACAAGGAATTCTTATAAAAGAATTATTTATTGAATTCAAAAAACAATCATCCAACCCACTTGGTAAACATGATAACAAATTAAGAAAACATGCGGTCTATCCGACCAATCTCTCGAATAGAGAGAACACATACGAGTACAGAATAGTACTAATTCAGACAGTACGAATACACACATATATATATATATATATATATATATATTCGTATATATATATATACGAATGTATATATATGAATATGTATATATGAATGAATATGTATATATGTATATATATATATATATGTATATATATATATAAGTATATATATATATATACATTTACAATCGCCACAGCCAATAGGAATCGGTGGAAGAAAAACTGTCTGAAAAATAATGACACCAGACGGCACAAACTACTAATGCATATTGGGCTGAAAACGACCGACCCTGTTTAATAGAAGCCAACACAGTTGTTACAGTGAGCCAAATCTGCGGCGCCGCCTACAGCTCAGTCTGGTAGCTTAGTGGGCTAACCCTCTAAGTCGCATACCTTAATGTGAGCTTCTAAAAGTGGAATGGATTAAGTCATGGCATTTGTTGACAGGTAGCCTATAAATATTCCCAATGAAAAGACTCAAGAAATATAACTCAAACCACTCTACTTCTTCCCCTAACCGACTCATCCTTTTGTTTCATTCCCGAATTCCGGGATAAGGGCAAAAAAAGGAAACACCCCTTTCCATTTTTTCCCGATCCCGCTTTCCTTTCTTTAATTCTACCCTGCCCCTTATGCGTCACTGCGTAAAGTATAAGTTTTCGAATTTTAAGGAATAAAAAATTATCAAAAAATCGCACGGGGAAAGCGAACGAACAGGCAAGAAGAGAAAGAGATTGATTCGGTGTAAAAAAATTCGATCATTTATATCTGGGAACATTCCATATTTCTGGTGTCTCCGGAGGAACTATTTTTCACTCCTTCCCCGTATTCTCCGGAGGGGGGACCACCCCCGATCGTCGTTTCTGGGGGGGTGGGGTGAAAAAGGAAGCAATATAAGCAACTTCGAATTGCATTTCGGCTGCAAGGGAAATCGTATTACCGCTTTGGCTATCGGATGGAAATGAACAATCGCGTATTCAAGGACCCCCCAATCGGAGAAACTCGGCGATGCGTTTTCGAGGAAGTCTTTTTTGGGGGGAAGGAGGGGGTTGGTTTCCTTGAGGGAGTGTGGGAGCATAAATATGTAAACAATGATTCCCATTGGCGGAATCGAGGCTTTAATTTTCAATTGTCCGAAAGGGAATTAAATACAGTCGGATTCATTTTGTATTTTTAGATCCGATTCTATTGTCTAATGCCCTCTCAGGGAAACATCTTTAGGCGTGTACGGGCTGCACGGACCAGAGCCATTCTAGTGATCTTTTCTTTTTTTTAATGGGGTTTACTGTCTTTAGTAAACAAGGGGGTCGCGCTCCCCGGATGCCCAAGCGATCTTTTTCATCCCATTATTCTTTTTTGCCTTTCACGACATTTTTTTCTTGAAGTTCTCTTGGGTTTGGCGCAGCTTGGCCAAATGTGGCACTTGCGCCATTAACCCGAAACAACCAACCTATCTACTTGTCTAATTTTTTGTATTTATTTCTAAATTCGTTTAGTTATTTTTTTAAATACAGTATCTCCTCCATATATTATTGACACCGTGGCTTAGTGGGTTTGCCCAATGTGCTATTCCCATCAGGATCAAAATAAGCAGAACTCGATGAACTCGAGTTTAAATGTTATCTTTGAACATTTTTGTTATATATCCTTCTTTTGTAAAAACCAATTAGATGTAGGCCAGTTTTATTTTCTCGATTTATTTCTTTTGTCTTTTGAAGGTTTTACACTATTGAATATTGTAGTGTAGTTTGGTCCTTTTATTTTTAATTATACGGTGAATTTTTCGCTATTTTGCATGCTTTATATTATATATAAATGCTTGTTTGATCTACATTTATTGGGTGAAAACAATTTTCTATTAAAGAGGAACCGAAAGATTGATGATCTTTAAGCCTTCCTCTTCCTTTTGAAATTTATACCTTTATTAAAAATGTGTAGTAATCTAAAATTTCCTCTAAGTTTGAATTCATCTGTACTGTTAGCGAGACAGATTCATTTTTAATGTTTACGTGAATTATTTTACTTTTGAAAGGAATCTCCTTGACTCAGTGGTTTTGCCCACTGGGTTAGCTTAAGTTGGCTGCGTAGTTTTGATCCATGTTCGAGTCCTGAATGTATTTCACTCTTGTGTGTCAGTGAAGCTTTCTATGTGTGTATGTCATTTAATTTGCTTTGTCTTGTGTTTGGAACAGCTTAGTCAAATATGGCCCTTGCTCCATAAAGCCCAAATAAACCCAACCAACTTTACTCTCTGATAATCTTTGACCTCAGGGGCTCATCTGAAAGTGTGTACGGGCATCACAACCCCGAGTTACTCGATTGATCTACCCTCCCTTCCTTTTTACCCTGGCCTACTCTTCTATTTTTTTTGTTTTTCTACATTATTCCTGTATTTATCGCAGCTTGGCCAAATATTTTCCTTGCGCCATAAATCCCCAACCCAACCAACACTGAGAATCTTTACCCTACTGTTTTCGCCAAGTAAAACAAGCTCCTAACAATAGATCTGTTCGATGCAGTCCCCACAACAAATGTTTACACGAAACGAAAATCCTTTCCCATCCCGAAAATCTACCATCGCTGCATCATAAGTGCGGTAACTCCATCATTCTCGTAATCCCATCCATGAACGGTAAAAGGAAATATTTCCGCATCAGGCATTCCGTGATCTCGCATCACCTCTCGACCAATCGGAGCAGCTCGTCCGCTTCTTTTAACACCGCGGATACCCCCCGCGATTCAATTAGTCGACCCCCGGCAGGGATGTGATTGGGCCCTTTATTATCATCGCGGATACAGCGGCTCCGCTTTCTTCCCTGTGCTAACACGCAGCGGGCGCTACTTATCAATTATGGCAGATCTCTCCTCCCTGCGTGCGATTCCGGTACTTTGGCTCAGGGAAGTCTGCTGGGATCGACGGGTTTGTTTGATTGTGGTACAAAAGGGACGCTTTGGTTTTTGGAAGAGTGGTTTCTTGGTTGGCTGAGGGTTTTTATGGCGGAAAGGGCCATATTTGGCCAAGCCGAGCCAAACACAAGACAGGAAACTTCAAGTAAGGAATGTCACGAAGAGAAAGAGGAATTGGGGTACAGGGTAGTGGGCGAGTAGGTAGGTATCTTAATCAACGTCGCACTGGAGCAACGCAGTGGGCTATTAGCGACGGTCCGGGATCAATCCCCAAGGGAAAAATCCGAAAACAACACCACGTAATTTTTAACCACGGTCATATGACGAGTTCACGCCTGAGCTGGCACACCACTCTCCGAATTTCCACACCACGCCAACGTGAGGACATTCGAAGCCACGGCAGATTTAATTCGCACCAGACCCCTTATGACGGTCTTTGGCGATTCGAACTCGCCACCCTCCGGTTGCTAATCCGTTACTCTTCCAATCGGGCTACCGCGGCCCTAATGAGAAAGGGGAAATAAGGAATTGGGGAAGAGTGGGATGAAAGCAAAAAAGATCGCTTGAGTATCCCGCGTTTACTAAAGACAGTAAACCCATGAGTTGGTTGGTTGATTTTGGGTTTTTTGCCCCAAGGTTCATGTTTGGCCAAGCTGAGCCAAACGTAGGACAGACAATGTCAAATAATTGTAAAAAAAAGATGGAGAAGGTAGAAAAAATCTCTTGGACAATTCTGGGATCGCGACCCTCATATTTACCTGGGGCAGTACACCCCATGGGAAAATAATTGATCACTAGTGTACCTCGGGTTCGTGAAGACAGTACACACCTATTGAAGATTTGCCCCAGAGGGGATGGTTAATTTGGGGTTTTGGATAAGTATTTTGTTGGTTGGTTTTTGTGGGGGCTTTATGGAAGGGCCATATTTGTCCAAGCTGCGTCAAACACGGTATGTCAAGTAAAAAATGTGTAAGGGAAAAAAAGAGGGATTTGGGGAATAGAGTTGAGCGATGAGAGCAGAAGAGATCTCTTGGGTATCCCGAGAGTGCGACTCCCGTGTTGCTAAAAACAGTAAACCCATGGGAAAAGAAAAAATTACTCGTCTGCCTATTACTTGATATTGTATGTCTTGCGTTTTGTGCAGCATGGCCAAATATGGCCCTTGCGTTATAGAACCCCATCAAACCAACTAAAAGCAAATTTTTCTTTCAACCTGTAAAAAACCATTTTTTATTGTTCCACCATTGCTGCCTTTGAACGATGTATCCGAAACGATAAGTGCATAAAATCAAGTTAAATATAAGCGAACATTCATTTATAACATTAAACATAAACAACATCCATCGATCCAAATGACTCGGATGCGTTTCATATCGAATCAGCATTTTATCAATAAAAATCTTATTCCGAAACGAACTTTGTGAATAACGACCTTTAGAAACCCGCAAACGATTCCAACGCCTGGTAAACCCCTAACGATCGCTTCCTTTCATTACCGCGGAAATCGCATTTCTGCATTTATTTCTCCAGCTGATGAAAAAAAAATATTAAAGCTTTTACAAATAGGAAACGCGACGCGATGACCTTCACTTTTCAAAGGGAGGAATTTCACCCCATAATTATATTTCAAAATCCCGATAAGACTGATGTTTTATCCGAATTCGGCGGTAATAAGGAGAAAGTAGTTTTTCAATTACTTGAAGACCCATTTCCCTTGGCTCGCAGCCCGATTCCTCTGATAACATACAATCGGATAAATGCCTCAATTTGTTGCGAAAAACTTGGAAGGTTATCCCCTCTGATTCGATGGTGTTTCCGAAAGTACTGGGTTTATTTTTCTCGATGGGGTTTGGTGGCATTTCCTGATGTGCGATAATTCCGGCTGGTATTGATTTCGTAATGGTATGCTTTTGAGGTTTAATTATTGTATGTTGTTTGATGGGAAAACTTAACACAAAACCGCTGTATGAGGGGTTTGCAGTGTAAGCATGAACAGCAGGAGAAAAAATACTTCCGTTTAAGATCTCTAACGACGAACCTTTATTGGAGAACATAAGAGGGATTTTTTGTCAAGCTAAATATAGGTGGCGGTAGTGTTTCTGCGGTGACACGTGTTTCCTGTACGTTTCCCTACGATTTCAGCACTTCCCAATAAAAATTCGTCACCAATAGCCCGTTGTGTTACTTCAGTGTGACGTTAATTAAAATACCTACCTTCTCAATAAAAATTCCAAAGAATGAATTCTAAATTGATGCATGATTGATACTTCATGTTTTTATCTTCTCAGCTTGTTTTAAAGTTCTAAAAGGGTTTGAGTAAAAAAGGAGAACCCAATTTGGTATAATATCCGCAGTAGTCGGTTTTGATCTTTTAAAGTTCAGGTGTTGACCTCGTCATCTGACCGTGGTTCAAAATAATAGGGTGTTGTCCTCGAATCATTCCATTCAGAATTGACCCTGGATCGTCACCAATAGCCCGTTGTGTTGCTCCAGTGCGACGTTAATTAGCTACCTTCCCTAGATGTGTGATGCTAACATCCACTTTCGACGTCTAATCTAGCTAAATCTGCTTGTGAGAGATTTTCCATACAAACAAATCAGACAGTACGAAGAT
This sequence comes from Meta bourneti, assembly GCA_933210815.1. Lineage (NCBI taxonomy): Eukaryota > Metazoa > Arthropoda > Arachnida > Araneae > Tetragnathidae > Meta > Meta bourneti. The sequence continues at coordinate 16,902,927 of OW119931.1, forward strand.
TTTACTTTCGCTACACAAATACTTTTAACCGAAACTTATTGAGGCTACCTTAAAATGTCGTCTATCACCTTTTAGGAAATGTTAAACTTTCAATCTAATTGGCTTTGGGGCCAATCAACTATCAATTCGGAATTCTTTTATTTTTTTTTTTTATTTTTTTTTTATTTTTTTTTTTATTCCAATTAACGTCACACTGGAGCAACACAATGGGCTATTGGTGACGGTCCGGGATCAATCCCAAAGGGAAAGATCCGAGGACAACACCACGTAATTTTGAACCACGGTCAGATGACGAGGCAACACCTGAGCTGGCACCCCACTCTCCAAACTTCCACACCACGCCAACGTGAGGACATTTGAGGCCACGACAGATTTAACGTGCACCAGCCCCCTTTGTACACGACGGTGTTTGGCTGGATTCGAACTCGCAACCCTTCGGTTGCTAGTTCGTTACTCTTCCAACCGGGCCACCGCGGCCCTTCGGAATTCATTCTTCGGAATCTTTATTGGCGAAGTACTGAAATTGTATTCGAAAAGGACCGCGTTGCCCTGTTGGAAGATTAACGGACTAGCAACCGGAGGGTTGCGAGTTCGAATCCAACCAAAGACCGTCGTGTACAAAGAGAGTTGATGCACATTAAATCTGTCGTGGCCTCAAATGTCCTCACATTGGCGTGGTGTGGAAGTTTTGAGTGTGGGGTGCCAATTTTTATGTGTGACCTCGTCATCTGATCGTGGTTCGACCGGACGTTCGCTAATAGTCCGTTGTGTTCTTCCAGTGCGACGTTAATTAAATACCTACCTACCATATTCGAAAAACAAGCCAAGTGACGTCACGTTCGGAATACGTACAGGAAACACGTTGCGGCGCAGAATCTTCACCACCACCTGCATTTAGCTAGACAGAAAATGCCTCTCATTCCCAACCAAACTGTGCCGTCTATTTTTTCTCGAAAAACTAAGCGTAATGTTCAGATTCACGGAGCCATTTCGCCGCCTCGCATTCGGAGTGCGTTACTGAGCCATTTACTTAAACTCGATTGATGCACAGAGGAACGTGAATGAGCCTCTTTATGGCTTCCTCCCGATGCGATATATCACTCATTGCGGATAAGTTTACCATCGATAAGATTTTATTTGAATCGTGCCCTGTTAGGATGCGCTGAAAAGAAGCTGTTTTGTGTTCTCTTTCTGTGATTCTTTTAAGTTGATTCGGGCTCTTTCGTTGGAAATTGAATACTCGGAAATGGGGAGATGTTATCTTGAATGTTACCTCTTTCTTTGTTTAGTTGGGTTTTTGAGTGTGGGGGAATGAATCTGTTTATTAGGTGCTGTATTCAATGTTGTTATTGGTTTCTGTTTGTTGGAATCGTGTCTCAACCTCTGCGGACGACTTGATTTTTAGAGTGCCTTGTGGTGCATGTCAAAAATGTAAACTATAATTATGTAGGTAGGGAGGTGTATTTTAATTAACGTCGCACTGCAGCAACACGAGGGGCTATTGGCAACGGTCCGGGATTAAACCGATTAGTATAAATTTTACAAAGGTGGAAAGTATTATCCGGCTCTGATGAGTTGCATAGTGCCGCGGTAGCCTGGTTGGATTAGGAACCGGAGGTTTCGAATCCAACAAAAGACCGTTGCGTACAAAGGGGACTGGTGCACGTTAAATCTGTCGTGGCCTCAAGCGTCCTCACATTGGCGTGATGTGAAAGTTTGGAGAGTGGGGTGCCAGCTCAGTTGTGGCCTCGTCGTCTGACCGTGGTTCAAAATTACGTGGTGGTGTCCTCGGTTCATTCCCTTCGGGGGTTGATCCTGTACCGTCGCCAATAGCCCGTTGTGTTGCTCCAGTGCGACGTTAATGGAACTAGCTATCTACCATTCCCATTGTGGGTGATATTCTATTGTTAATATCTGTCTGTTGTCATTATATATGTCATTATATCATTATATATGTCATATATATTATAAATAATGCCTATTTCTGTATATTATATAGAGTGGTCAGTATCAACTGCACAATAAACATACCCAGCGATTATTTATTGAAAACGCACACAAAAAAGTGTTGTCCGTTTTTGAATTGGGCATGGCATTCCGGAAATAATCGCATCGGAAGATTTGATGTCACTTCTGGTCAGTTCGCCTGCAATAAGGCAAGCACATTTACATAAATATAATCTGTATTTGTATGGTTCGTATTCCCAAATATTTGTATTCCCAAATTCTCTCATGAAACAAAGAAAGCATGGCATTCTATCTTTTTAATGGTCTAAATCTTTGAACAATAAAGCGGTTATTTTCCCTTTGTTTTTGAGATCGACCTTGGGAAGAAAAATAATCCTGATTTATTTTAATAGAAATTCTATCGTAGAAACTTTTCCGAATAAAAGAGTTTCTCTTCAATATAATGTCCACTCGCTGAAACGTCGCAATATAATGGCATTCGCTAAAACTTCAATATGTAGAAAATTTCGATACATGGTAGTTTAATAAGTATTCTCTGCATTCACGGATGCAGGGTATTAAAAAAGAACTTGGAAATGCGAGGTAATGAACTGAAACGGGAAATGGAAAGTTTGAAAACTCAACTTCTGAGTCTTCAGCTTGTTCCTAAAGTGCCTGTTAAACCTAAAAACCGAAAGTGTACGGTTACGGTTATCTTTTTTTCATACCTATCGATCTCTTTCGATTAATTCTGTTGCATCCACCAATACTAGGGAATTGCGCTTCCCTCACGAAGTACCGGTACCATCCCAACTTTATCATTTTATTTCAAGAACTTCTCCCCGTGTACGTGCACCGCATCATAACAGAAACGCCCCCCTTCTACATTTTTTAATTCCCCTAGGGCTGCCCTTCCCAAACAACTCCTCAACTCCTACCTTTCCACCGCCACCCCAGCCCGTTATTCTATTCCTTATTATTTATCGTCTGCGCCTAAAAATCCAATAAAGGAATTTATTCTAATGCCCCGGCATCGGGAATGCGATCGAGCCACTCTCACCACCCCCTCCCCCTCGACATGTCGTCGACGTCACCCCCGTTCGAAATCCCAAGATGCCCCGCTCTCCCTCCCTACGTAAACAAATTCTCAAAACGTGGAACGGGAAGACAGGGAAAAAATAATAATAATAACACAGATGTGCTTCTTGGGCAGCTTGCAGTTTCTCCCCTGTAAAGTTTTTTTCCCCCGTCGAGCACCAATCGCTATTGTTCCTGTGTAGTTTTTTCCTCCTTTGTCCTCGGCAGATTGAAGGTTGAGGAGGGCTATGTCTGTTGGGATGCGAGAACACTTCGTGGAGATCTGAATAAACAGTGTGTTCGAGGTTTTTTTGCGTGTGTGTGCCGAAAATGTATTGGGATAAATTAAATTTCGACATCGGTTAGAGAGGAGTTCGGTTTTTGTCTTCTTTTTGGCTTTATGCTTCGTTTTGCTTTGTTGGGTTCTTGGGGAATTGGAATTTGAAGGGATTAAATTTGACAGGAGGTAAATGAATATTTAATATAATAGCAGTCGGTGTTTGTTTTTGATGGATAGGGAATTCGTCAACGAGATAATTGGATCTTTGTATTTTAACACGATATTTTCGGTCCCCAGTGGATAAGATATTGATAATGCATAAAGTAGTTATGTATATACATAGCATTTAGTCTTCAAAAAATTGTGTGTCTAATACATCGCAGATATGTAAATTTGTGACTTTTTATTGTAAATGTATAAATATTTACCGCTGTTGTTTTCCAATGTTTTTTTTGGAAACGGGTAAGTATTAGGACGTTGACAACCATACAAATCACGACATAAGAAAAACAACTTACCAGGCTTCCTCGTTTTTTTTATTTAATATAAAATTTAATTTAAGTTAATAAAAAATTATAGTTAATAAAATAAAAATAATAAATTATTAAGTTAATAAAATAAAAAGTTATAATAAAATATTTAATTTAATAGCAATTTATGTGTTTTTTTCAATACATGAGCGAAATTATCTATGGCATAATTAAAACCCTGCATTTTTACACAATAATATTTTTAAGCTCCCAGTGGTCTCTATTGATTTCGACGAGATAACTCGTCCATCAAGATCTGATCAGGTTTTCTAATGACGAGATATCTCGTCATTAGTCCTCGTCGTAGACAAAGAATTCCGTGCCTGATATGATCTTCGGACCTAATATGCAGACACATTGAACGCGGGGAAGGGATTCGCAATATGTCGAAATTCTACTGTGTTGGGCGAACTCTGGGCCAATGTAACTTCGGATTGCGTAGAGTGCGGACTGTGTGCGTAAGTGATGTCATTCGGAAGCCACCAAACTGCACTACAATTACTATTGGACAGCAATCGTACACGAGAAGAACTTAGTAACAATTGAATTGAATATAAAAAAATTTAATGCCCAAGAAGTATCTTTCATTATCAATATCAAATTGCTCTTTAATCGTTCAATCTTTAAATTAATTGTTGAATATTCACAACAATAAACAAAAACTTGTTTTCTACTTCGGGATTATTTTTCATCAATACTAGAAAATACAAATATACATTGCAAAATATTTATTTACGAATACAATCTATTCTTAAACTTCTGCACCGTGTGTGCACTAGACTAGACTGAATATCCCATTTAAAAGAGATGGAAATCTACTAAGTGTGATTAATTTGATTCGTCTGGAACAGAAGTGGTATAAGTCGGGTAATAAATTTTCCGGACGTTGAGTATGATAAGTTACAAAACGAGTCATGCATATCATACATATACGCTTCATATATCATAGATATACGAAACTTTATTTTTGCTTTTATGCTTTGTATTTCTAACAAGGCTTGTCAGAAGCATGTATAAAGATAACTGATATATGAGACAGTTTTACATATTGTCCTGAAAACGCTGAGTTTCTTGACATACTACTTTCATTCATCTAACAGAAAATACATTGATTTATTTTCTACTTATATGCGACTAGTTACTATCCAATTACCCATTTTAAAACCACCACGCATTTTCATGATCTCAGACTTAATAAAAAAATACGGTAAAGCCTAATTATCCGAGGTAACGTGGACCGAAATCTGGAATAGATAGTCAGGAATTCGGATAATACTGACATAGTAACACAAAACAGGCCAATACGAAATGCAAAAAAAAATTACTGAACTATATGTTACTACTGCTACTGAAAGATTCATGATGTCGTCAGTCTGACTAAATAGTTATCAAGATACTCAAATAACTTCACGAGGCATATATGATAGTTAATTATTCAGTGCCAAACGTCAAAACGGCGATAAACTACATTTTAAGGTAATCCTGATATGTATCATGCAAGTGCATTTGGGTAGCGGAAGTAAAATATTCGCTTTCCGTCTGGTTTGTTTACACTGAAAATCCCTCTTAAGAAATTCCTCTGCATAAAAAAATTGTAAATTCAATGGCTTAAATGTGGCTGCATAGCTCTATAAAGAAACTCTCAAATAACTTCTTGCGTCATGACAAGCTATTAAGATTTGTATATAAAATCGTAAACTTAAAATCGGTGACTTAAATGTGGCCTAAATGGCTGTCACGTCGCTTCCACCAACCGTTCTCATGTAACACAATCAAGATAAAAGGTAAATAAACTCTTTCTTCATAAGGATGTTAATGAGGGGGCACTCGAGGCAACCCGGGTAGAAAAAGAAAAGAATATCAGCGGGGGTGCGCGCTGAAGAAGTCCCTAGGGAGGCTCGCCTTTCGTTGCTGGCAATCTGCTTCCAGGCTGAAGACTCCTGTTTCGCAATCACGATGAAGCAAATGGTTGCAAATCTGTTCGTGGAAATATATTTCTTTGGTCGTTTTTTCCGTAGAAATTGTCAGTTTTACCAGCTCACTTGACTTTTATTTAGTAATTTAATGGACATCGCTAAATAGTGGGAAAAAAACCGCACAGCAAGAATCATTTGATGGCATTTCTTGAAACTAAAAATAGAAATGGATTAAGTGTTCTCACATACACAGTGAAATTATAAAAAATAAGATATACCTCAACAATTTCCAGTGGTATCTTGATTTTCATTTGTGATAACTCGATTCTGCCTTTCGTTAGTAGATAGGGGATAGTTTAATATGCTAAATGGTCTTGTTGCTAATCACGTCTAGCTCCAGCTAGACCCAATCCACAAGTCCAACCCCTGCACAAAGTCATTCACCAAGAGGTTCAGAAAACAGGTCGTCTCGGGACAACCCCAGGCACTCTAGAATGTGTACTGGGGAGGCTGGTCAGACTGTCATTTAAGGCAAACAGGATGAATCTTGCGACCACAGCAAAATGTGAGACTCCTCAGATGGACACTGAAAAAGCGGGAGAGTGCAGTCTGAATATGTCTGTCGCATTGAGAGTAAGACATCTTCCATCTTCCCACGATACCAAGAGTGTACCGGGGGGACGATTCATGCCTTATCAAGATTTTTCTAATGGAGTAAAGCTCAAGAAACGATAATGAGAGGGTATCGGACAATGGTTCATAGACACCCTCCTTCGCCAAATCATCCGCTACTTCGTTTCCTCTGAGGTCCATGTGTGAAGGGATCCACTAAATGGTCTTAATTAGCCCTAGTGAAGCGAAAAGTGACCTTACAACGACAAACCAAACTTATGGAAAGTATAAGTGATTAAGCCTCCTGGTGGTTTTCTCTACGAGGTATCTCTTAATTAGAAGAAAACTGACCAGATATTGGTGGACGAGGTGTCTCATCCTAATCAAAATTGGTCAGATCATTCCCATTCCGATATTCAGATCTCCATGCTTTTTACGAGAAATCTCGTCCAAGTTTGAGGGTTGGGTTTTGAGTTGAGGGTTAACACAACTTCTGCTGTTTCAGTCCATGTAATCCACTCCGTGACCTCTTTCAAATGTCCTACCAACTGCCTGTTATGTAAGCAATATTGATGAACTGAATCCGCTCACCAAATATTGCTTAGTGATAAGACCTCTTCATATTCCACTCCCGAGCTCCGCAAAAAGTCCTCCGGTTGCAGCGGATCGATGCAACTCCACCCACCCCTTTGTGAGGCTCAGAATAATCCTTTGCATATTCGATAACGACCCTCCGTCAAGTTTCCGAAGTTGTTACTAATCCTCGAATTAGCTTCCCGGCATTCATCCCAGTGCCAATAAAAACTGCCCTGATGGATTATCCGTCAGCGGCAGGGTTTTGATCCGTTTTAAATATCGCTCGCTGAACACGCGCTGCTGAATGCCCCTCGCCGAGGATCAATCATACTCTCGCGTCTGGGCAGCGCCTATTGCATTTTTGGAAGCGTGTGCATCTGGAGGCTGGAATGGACTTGGGGAAGATTGGCTTTTCTTGGAAACAAAGTGATTTGCATTGGTTTTGTCTGAGTGGTTTTTGTATTGGCTTGCCTTTTTATTCTTGACCGCTACGGTTTTAAATTTCGAGTTCGTGTGAGATGGCTCGCTTTTATAAACTGGTTGTTAACCTTCCAAGTGGTTTCAACGAGATATCTCGTCCACCAAGATCTGACCATTTTTGCTAATGACGAGATATCTCATTATCAAGATATTGCCGGTTTTTTGACGATGACGAAGATCTGGTCAATTTTCTTCTAATGGTGAGATATCTCATTATCAAGATATTGCCGGTTTTTTGACGATGACGAAGATCTGGTCAATTTTCTTCTAATGGTGAGATATCGCTTCCATCAAGATCTGGTCAATTTTGCTAATGACTGATACCTCATCGGGTTAACCACTAGGAGGGTTGATATTTAAATCCTCTAGCGTTGTGAGAAATTTCTGAGTAATGTAGGGGGTGGGCTCACTTGGTTTGCCCACTGTGCTAGCAATCTGATAGTGTAGGCGGAGCTAAATCCATCCTTGTAACGAACCTTAAGTATATCTCAACCTCTGTATATGTTAAGCTTTCCTTGTGTTGATATTGCTTGTCTTGTGTTGAGCTTGTCTTAACTGAATATATCATGCGCCATAAACCCAAACATACAACCAACTGAGTTATAGTGTTGCGTTTGTTTCCATCAAAACACAGGGGCCACCGTGGTCTGTGGGTTTACCCTCTGCACTAGCAACCAGCGAATTGTCTGTAGCGTTGGTTCAATTTCTGTAATTTACCCAGGGTATATTTCTCTCTTCTGTGTCAGTAAAATCTTTGTGGGTGTATGTCCAATACTTGACGTTCTCTATCTTGTGTTTGGCGTAGTTTGGGGAAATATGTCCATTGCGCCATAAAAGCCAACCCCATCATAATGACAAAATAGCCATATGTATTGGTAAAAATCGTAAGAAATGTTAGGTTCGTCAGTTTCTTAACCTTCAAAGTGGTTTCGACGAGATATCTTGTCCATCAAGAGCAGGCCAATTTTGATAGTAACGAGATATCTCGTTATCAAGGTATTGTCGATTTTTTTATGATGACGAGATCCAAGATCTTCTCAGCTTTCTTCTAATGATGAGATATCTCGTCCATCAAAGATGTGGTCAGTTTTGCGAATGACAGGATACCTCGTCGAGACAGCCACTGGGCGTGTTAAAATGTTAATTACAACTGTTAACTATCAGAAATAATACCAATAGAAAATACTATTAAAAACCAAAACAATATTGTATTAAACAATAACATGACAGCTTGAATAACTTAGGTAGCCCTGATACCCATTTCTGGTTGTTTTTATAATATCCCATTGTGTTGTTCCCAGTGCTACGTTAATTAAAATACCTACCTGGTTGTTTTTATACCGATTCAGTTTCTATTTGGTCTTTATTCGGTCTTGCATTTGGCGCAGCTTATCTTATTTTTGGACCTTGTGCCGGAAAATCCAACCAACGGATTAATGTTTCTTAGGATCTGTGGGTGTTGTATCTACGTGGTATCTCATCCAAAAGGCAATCATTAGCAAAACTGATCAGATGTTGTTGGATGCTATATCACGTCATTAGAAGTAAACTGAGCAGATGAAATCACTTGGAGAGTTAATAGATTTTGTAGGATTTCGTGGATAACATTGATCGGATATGAGAACTGAGATGAATTAACCGAACCTTAACTAAACTCAAGTTTAGAAACCAGCCCCATTTTTCTGTACTAGTAGGGAGCAAGAATAAAAAAAAAACTTGATTATTCAAATTCCTCCTCCATAACTCTTCCACACCTGCGATTATTCGAGCGGGGGAGAGGGTATATAGCAGAGCTGATTTGGAACTAATTCTTTTATAATCGGGGGAGTGAATGGTAGTGGACGAATCCACTGTACCACGGGACTAATCGGATCAACGGGTCTGGCTAGAGGGTTGAGATTTTCGGGCAACGATCCGAGTTCGCGGGATTGAAAAATTATCACTTTCCGGATAGTGGCTGTATGTGTGATTGGGGATCACCAGTGGAAGTTTGATTCAGTAGGATGGGGATTTTCGTTCTCTGAGACTTAGACAGGAAACTAGTCCTGGATGTGTGTTCAATCTCATACATGAATAAGCATGTCCCAATTTATTTTGTTCTATTACTTTCATTAATTTGTCTTCGTTTATATACCTTGAAACTGAAATTCATTTATTGTTTGTATGATGGGTGGATTCATTTTTTGGTATAGGAATACAATGGTCAATAATTAATAACATAAATTATTAATAATTATTAGTATGTAATTTATAACAATTAATTAGTAGTATATAATTGACTATAAATTATATGCCGATTCTTTGTTTATATTTCTCGAAACTGGCATTTGTTTCTGCTGCTTGTAAATTTGATGGATCTGTTTGTTGTGTGTGTGGTGTAGAAAAATAATGGACAACATTTAATGGCATATAATTTAAAAATTAATGGTACGGAACGGAACCGACGTATCAGTTGCCGAGTACATTACTGAAATCGGCGTACCTCCACATCATAATTATCAAATTTCATAATTAATTGAATATTGCTATGAAAGACAGAAGTTAAAGAATGTGACTTTAAGCACTTGGATAATAGGAATATAAATAAGATAAAGGATACAATTTAATTTAATTGATACAGTTAGTTCAAAATTAATGGTAGGTAATTTATTAATAATTAATTAATGGTATATAGTTTATTAATATTTTATTCGTTGTTCATACTTTATTAATAGTTAATGGTTCGTGTATTTAACTTTCTGTCAGGTGCTCTTATGAGTGATATACGGGTAGTTCCTCTCAAAATATATATAAATATGTTATAATATATCTGAGCTACATTTTTAAAAATCCTTTCTTGTTTCTTTACATATGATGAGTTAAAACTGGATGAGTATCTAATAGATACACGCGACCTTCCGTGTAACTTTAGAAGTCCTATCGGAAAGTTAATGCAGAACTTAAATACCAACTCAGAATGTAATACTAGAAAGTACGAGAGACAACTGGTATTACATATGAAGTTCAGTAGTCTTCAAACCTTAAAAAACAACTTAGGATAATAAAACAGGTTAAATTAACAATCGATACAGGAAAAGAAGGGCATGAGACTTTTGGCCCAAGAGAACTAACTCAGTATAATATATTAGACCCTTTCAGTGGATTGGCAACCAATGCAGAAGAGATTGCGAATTTTGTGCTGGATTTAGAGCTGAGTACAAAGATCTTACAGCTCAACTTGATTTTATGAATCTCAAATGAGTTCACTGCACAACCTAAATATATCAGTCTGATCTTCTCTTGCTGCCACTCAAAGATCTTTCAACCCTGCGTGATTGTATGAATCTTAAATGTACACCAAATGTCAAGCAAACCACCATTCAGTCTACTGCTTAGCCAATATAAAATCAGTCTGATATTACTTTGTTGCCACTAAAGATCTTGTAGCCCAGTTTGATATTGTCGGAATCTAGAATGTACACCGAATGTCAAATGAAGCACCACTGAGTGCATTGCTTAACCAAACTATAAATCAATCTGATATTTTCTTGCTGCCACCCAGTTTCAGAGATCTTTCAGCTCAGCTTGATTTAAAATGTCACCAAATGTCAAATGAACCACCATCGAGTTCACTGCATACCCAAAATAAATCAGTCTGATATTTTCTTGCTGCTACTCAAACCTCAAAGATCAAAGCCCAGCTTGATTTTTATATATCTCAAATGTCCACTGAACAGACTAAATAAAGCAGTCTGATCTTAACTTGCCGCCACTCAAAGACAGCGGCGACAAGCCGATAGGTGCACCAGCCATTAAATAGAAGCAATAAATACTGAACAGTCTCACACAGTAATCTAATGAAAAGTAAGCTATCTCCCTCTAGCCCTTTCACAAACACAGCCCAGACAATCGTAAGCCCAAAAGCACACAGACCGCTAAAGACTTCCAAATTGACCACCAACTTCACCATAAACCGCGTCCATTGCAACTCAAACCCAAGAAAAAAACAACCACGGAAATATTTTCCCATCGGTTTATCTTAAAGCCGAGGTTTATTTAGTTAGCTTCATAGATATATCTCCTTCAGTGAGAGAGGTGAACGGAATTGGTTTTCAATCCACCTCCATTTTTTTTTGCTTCCTTTTTCTCGTTCTCTAAATCGAAATTTCGTTTATTTATTTATTTTTCATCAATCCCCCCATTGACTCCCCCCAGAGGGATTTTCGAGTAAGGGAGAGGGATTTTTTTTCTCTCGCGCTGTCGATCAACGGCGGACATTGACAGGTGGGTGACATTTCTCTGAGATCCGAAGATATGTCGTCTGCCACAGCCACGAAAGGGGTGTTCCCGTCTCCTCCACCCCCACGGATATACCTGGAGATGCTGTTCGATCGGAGGTAGGTGGAGAGTGCAATTTAAAGTAAACGGGGTGGAACGGTTTTTCCAGTTTCCTTTGGTGCAAGAAAAAAAATTCTTGGTTTAATCGAAGACGACTCGAGTGGGTTTGAGAAATGAATATTTACATATTGAAACTAGGCACATTTAAATCCAGAGATGGCAAAGATTTTGAACTTTAACTTTTTGACCGAATAAGGAATTTAAATACGTAATTACGATTTTTATTTTCGTATTACTTGTCAACTCTGAGATAAACGCGACATTCCTTTAATGTTTATTTTTTTATTCATCAAAAGTTAATTTAGTGGAATTTTTTGGTTGATATTAAATTATTTGGATTTGATATTTGATACTAAATCATTTTTAAGTAGCTTTCTATCAGTATTTGTTCGATATCGTCATTGCTGCCGAAATGTAAATAATCACAAGCATTAATTATTTGATTCCTTCGCTTTCGTCATTATATGTGGTTAACAATTTAACGGATGCTTATTAAATTCATGCTCCTTTTAACCTTCCTGTTCCTTTATTTTCACGTCGATAAATGTTCTGTAGTGGCTTGACTGTGATGCAAAAACTTGTTTCAAACTGTCACCAGTTTTGAGAAGGGAACAATTCGTTTTCCTTTTTGGATCTTCATACCCCTTAAAGTACTAGGGCAGTTTGTCTTGACGAGATATCTCGTCATTAGAAAATCGATCAGATTTTGGACGTGATATTTCGTCGAAATCGCTTGAAAGGTTTAGGAGTGGTTCGACCTCTTTCTCTCTCTTATGGTCTCACTGCCCATCTGGAGCACTCCTAGATATCAGAATATCTAATAAGAGAATATTTATAACTCGTAACACGGACAACGCCAAATAGTAATTTACCATCGCCAATTGGTGATAATTTAGAAATATGGTAACCCTTCGTAGGTTTCTTACATGCGCTACCAATTGCGCACAAGTGGAAGGCATCCGAAAAAACAATCTATCATAATAGCCGTTTGGTAACGAAAATTCTAGTCTCCGATTTTGCGGAGGACGTGTTTTTTATTTTTGACGCTCATTTATGCTAACGAAATGCGAAACATGAAGTGGTACGCATTTGAATGTAATAACTTCTAAATAATACCGTCTCAGACAGTGGTTCAAAATGACGGAACTCTCCCTTCGGGATTGATACCGGACCGTCGCCAATAGCCCGTTCCGCTGCTCCAGTGCGACGTAAACTCATCTACCTACCAAATAATACCGTTAAAAATTCTCACATAAATTTATCGCACTTCTGTATCGAGTCATGTCAAATATGCAAGCACTTAGAATCGTCTAAGACGGACGCATCAAACACATCTTAAAGTCTTTACTGCATTTAAAAACCTCTTTCAGACTTATCACACTTCATAAACTGCACGCATAAGCTGTGCTGCCATAACGTCGTTTAACGACGCGCGCAACGAAACACGCGGTGGCGAAATAAACTGCGATTTAATCGCGGATCCAATGAGACGCAAAATCTCGGCTGTAAAAAAAATTACGACGATAGCATCTACGATAAGCACGAAATAATTTTACAGCACATCGGGATTAATACGTCGCATCTCATTTAAAAAGCGTCCTTCCTGAAAATCCGCCGCCGAATCAAAGCGACCGCCCCTGCCCGGGCGTCCCGTTTAACGACGGGGCGCGTTATATATATAAAGTGTAAATTTATCGGCCAATTTGTACCAATAAAGTCGGCGACACTTTACATTTTACTGCCCGGGGTCATAAAACAAGCTGGAGTTGCCAAATCTGAGCGAGTAATATATTTTACGATCGGCGCGATATTTATTGGGGGTGCTGCAGGGGCGTTAAAGAGTGGGGCGCTGCCTCTTATCGGGGCTTTTTTATAGGCCCCGGAATCAAAGAAAAGCTGGAGTGAAATTAAAAAGGGAAAAGCTGCTGGGGTTGACACCTTGACCCTCGTAAAGTTGCTTCACTCAGCGTCGCCGTTTGAAGGGCGTCGTAAAAGTTGCCGATGGGGAAAATTTGGGCACGAATCGGATACCCATAATCGATTTTTTGTTTGTTTGTTTGCTTGTTGGCTGTGGGAACGCCGAAGGGAAGCGCGTTATACGGAAGGCATGTCGCTGTAAAACGATGATAATGATCGGCAATGCCGTTAAAAGATAAATATTTCCAGAATATTCATTCGTCAAACAATCCTATTCACCACACCATATAATCTGCATGGAGGGTGTCCCGAATCTTGGTAGCCGAGAGGTGTTTCGTGGCTTACTGCGCTTTGAAATATAGAGGAAATATAAATGTAGAGTGCGCGATGATAACCTTTTTATGTGTGAAAGATCATGTGGTCTAGTACTAACGTGACCCTTGGACTACATTCATCTGCGGAGAGGAAACGAACATTCATCACCTAATTGGTCCAAGGGACGGGAGAATACAACCATCCATTGATTCATCATCTGATTGGTCCACGAGGCATGGTAGTATCATGCTGACGCCCTGGGCTGTTAAATTTTAACCCTCCTGGTAGTATATCTTCGCATCGAAACTGCCTCTGGTACGAAACCTTTTCCAATTTGGATCTTCATTCCCCTTGGAGTAATAGGACAGTTTTGTCTCGATGAAGTATCTCGTTATTAACAAAACTGACCAGATCTTGATAGACGAGATATCTTGTCAATGACAAACTGACCAGATCATGATGGGCGAGGTGTCGTCGAAACTACTTGGAGTGTTAAAAGTTCAATGCCACACCAGACTGCTCTGGAGAGATTTAGGCGCGGGCACACAAGATATTGGTGAGAGGAGTTAAGAACTTTCCAACTTGTCTGTTGGACAGTTCATCGATGAACAAGAGTTGGTCGCTCTGCGACTTGCAAAACATGGTCTTTTGGCTTTCATCTAGGAATTATGCCTAGACCAATGTAATTAGTAACAACAGTCATTAGAGAGAACCATACAGATATTTTAAATCATCTGAAAACGGGATTGAGGTAGATTCTAGGTTAGAGCTCATCTTCACGTCACCAGTTGCGATTAAATTACCAACTCTTCGAAATTCTCCCACCCATCAACACTGCCCACGGTATATTTAATCTCTGGCGCACTCAAATCTAGTAGGCCACCCAACAAAGACCCACTCACAGGTCCAGGGAAGGGAAGAGGAGTCAATGCCGATAAACTCGTGCGCCGCATTCCAATTCACCGGGAGAGTGACCACTTCTGACCGTCCACCCTCTGCACGTGCTCCTGAAAACTTTTCCAACACATCCCACGCCACATCCCTCCCCCAAAGGACCGAATCTATTTTAAACCTCTTTTCGATCTTCCCCTCTCGTTTTCGAACACCCATTGCACCTTGATTGGATTAGAACCTCACCCCCCACCCCCACCCAGAAGGTTCGATTCCGCAGGATGGGGGGTCGAGCTTCTCTGGAACACCGTATTGATCCCGTCTTCGGACTGCACACCATCTGGGTCGGCTTCACTGAAGTGATTAGCTAACAACGGAACCCACAGGGGTAGGAATATCGGATAAAAATAACAGCCCCCCTCAGTAGCCCTCCCACCCCCTGGGGAATACAGCTGATGTCCCCCGTTGGTGCGGAAAATGGGTCCTCTCGCGACCGCTTGTCACATGCAATACCTATTTTTAGAAATTCAATCAGGGGCATCCTTGGATGGATCAGGGGCCCAAATGGGGTCATCAGATAAATTAATATAGTACTGAATCTGTGCTTAGGTCCGGTGGTAGCCCAGTTGGCATAGCAACGGATTAGCAACAGGAAGGTTGAGCGAGTTCGAAACTGGGTCCAACCAAAGACCGCCGTGTACACGGGGACTGGCGTACTTTAAATTTGTCGTGGCCTCAAATGTCCTCACGATGGCGTGATGTGGAAGTTTGGAGAGATTTTGGAAGATGTGTTTTTTGGACGTTCATTAATTACCAATTACCCTGGATGGATCAGAGAGCACAAATGGGGTGATCAGAGAAATAAATATATTACTGAAACTAGGCTTACAAAATTAAACTTTATCAGATCAAGAATATCTTTGGTTTGGAAAATGGAGAGTATGGATTCGTCATTATGCAGTTAGGGAGTGGATTAACTCTCCTGGTGGTTATCTCGATGAGGTATCGTCGAAGAAAACTGGCCAGATATTTATGAACGAGGGATATCGCCATTAGGAGAAAACTGGCAAGATCTTTATCTCATCATCATAATAAAATCGGCAATATCTTATCTTGTGTTTGGCGTAGCTTGGCCAAATATGGCCCAATCCAAAATATACCAACCACTTGACCCATGCTGCTTAAAATTACTACTTTAAACCTGACTTATAAAGAGAATGAATCGTTGTGAAAAGAGATGAAAAGAGAAGCAATCGGTTTCATCTGACTTGTCTGATGTGCTTTTACAATGGAACGGAGGTTATCACTAGACAGTATATTTCATAAAATGGAGTATGTCATAACTACAAGCAATGGTATTTTCGGACGTTTAGTTTTGGATTGTGTTTATAATTTCAAAGGATCTTATGGTAAATATAACATTAGTTGTTTGTCTAACTCTTTTCCTTTCTAAAGTATATTGGCATCCTTGAGAACGAAGTGGAAAGTATAAGATTGACAAAATTTTCATTGGCTTTGTACCAGCTTTTGAGTAACCAGAAATTATATGCTGAATTCAGTGCAGAATCTCTTGGAAGCATGGTAAATTGTACTAGGGACTGACTACTGCTGTTGTCTACGCTTAACTTAGCAGCTTAACTACGCTTAACTTATGTGCTGAATTTACCCAGAATATCTTGTTAGTATGGTAAATTCTACTAGGAGACTACTACTGATGTTTACAATTTTCTTATTAACATGACCTCCACTGAGCAGCAAGTGATTGTAAGTTTATGTAATGTATTTATGTTATGTAAGGTTTGTTCGTCGTGTGATTGTAAGTTTAAACAAAAAAGGTGAAGACAGAAATATGAAATGATTAATTCAAAGAAAATAACCCATTCACAGAAATGCAAAGATGATGAATCAACAATCCCTTTGTAATTTCAGCACCCTGATCCAAATCATATTACGGGAATTCGAATCGCGGAAAGTAATCGTACACCTTTCAGCCATGCTTCGCGGCAGCACTTAACCCAGTCTTCCTCCCAAAGTTGGTACAGGGGAGATCGTTCAAATGTATGGGCATTAGACAAATGACTTCGTTAATCTTACAGTGCTGAGTGGGGGAAAAAGTTAGGGAAAAGTCTCCAAACAAAAGGATCAGATATTGTACGTGAAGGGGAGACGCGGAGGGAAAAAAAATCCCCAAGAAACTCCCATTAGATATATGGTTTTTACATTACCCGATTAGGCGGGGAGACGTCTTCAGAATCATCTTTCTCCATTCTCATTATTTTGTTGCCCGTCTCTTTTTGTCTCGGGTGTCGAGACGGGTTGGGGTGGAAGGGACGACGTCCCCTTGTTAATTGGAGTGAGTTGGCACACTCGCTGTCAATGTCGAGAGCGGATACGTGACAAAGTACGTCCTTGCACAACCTCCTGGTTCGCGGAGAAATGATCGTGGAGATGGTGATTGGGGGAACGCGATGCGGAAAGTTGATCTTGTCGTCTGTCACCCGGGGTGGTGTGCTACTGGGTGACGGGGAGGAGATGCTGATAGGGACGGCCTGGTGGTTTTTTGCAAAGGGATGCTGTCGCGGTTTAGTGGCAATGGAACATGTTTATGGTAGCCATCAGTGGATGGCCCTCAGAGGCGCATCTCCTTTAGGTGTGTATGGGCTTCTCGCACCCGAGGTACTCTAGTGGTCTTTTCTTTTCCCATGGGGTTTACTGTCTTTATTAAACACGGGGGTCGAGCTCCCTGGATACTCAAGCTATCTTTTTCTGCTTTCATCCCACTACTCTGTTCCCCAAACCCTCTTTTCCCCCCCTTTCACGACATGAAGTTGTCTGTTTTGTGTTTGGGGCAACTTTGCCAAATATAGCTCTTGTGCATAAAGCCCCCAAACAAACTTCAGATGTTTAAGGGCTTCACAGTACCCTAGGTACTCTTCTTTTCCCATGGGTTTACCGTCTTTAGTAAACACGGGTGTCCCGCTCTCGGGATAATTAAGCGATCTTTTTCTGCTTTCATCCCGATACTCTGTTCCCCAATCCTCTTTTTATCCCTTTCACCACATTTTTTGCTCGAAGTTGTCTGTCTTGTGTTTGGCGCAGCTTGGTCAAATATGGCCCTTGTGCCCGAACAACCCAAAACTCGGCCGTTATAGGAAGTTAAAAACACTCACAGCTTTGGTAGACGTTTCTCATACTACGTCTCTTAAACGTAGTTGTAGACGAACATCTACCAAATATCTAATTGAGTAAAATATTGTTGGTTGAGTTGTATGGCGCAAGACCATATCTGGCCAAGCTGCGTCAAACATAAGACAGATGACTTAATGGGCATACACACACAATGAAAATTTTTACTTGGCTCAGAAGAGAGACTTGCACCCACGGTAAGTTACAAAAATCGATCCTACTCAAAGTCGTAGTTTGATAACGTAGTGAGTGAACATGTTGAGCCATGGCGGCCCCGAGGATTAAAATATGGAATAGCTTTGGCTGGATAGGCCAAAGATTCTTACTTCCATCATGTCTATCAAAACGAGGCTTATGGTAGAGTTTAACTTCTCTTCCAACACAAATACAATCATATTTTTATAGCTCATCCAACATTTAATCATGAGTTTTATAACTAATCCAGTTTGCAATCATAAGTTTTGTAGCTGATTAAGCCAGTCTTCCACGCACCATGACTTGAATCGTAGTTGTCACGTTGAGTGAGTTCTTTATCTGATTGAAAAATTTCCAATACTTTGTCTTATCTAACAGAAGAAAATCCGTTATAGACATTTGGGCGTAAGAAAGTTAATAAAGAAATGTTATAAAGAAAGTTTATAAAGAATAATCTTTAATCTTTTAATGCGAAATCTATAAAGCTAATAGCCGATTCTTTTATTAAAGGATTTTTTTTCCTTCGGCTGCCAATTTTTTTTATAAGATGGAAACAAGTTCTATCCTCAAAGTCTTAACTAGTACAGTTTTTATCTGTCAGATGTTAAATTTGAGAATTACTTTAATATAAAAAGATAAGATCTTCTAATGACTTTACATTTTACCAACTACTTAAACTTACTTTTAAAAAATTTCCGTACATATTGCATGCAAATGAATGTGAACCACTGAGGGTTAAGATTTGCGAAAATACCTTTTAAGGTTAACTAACGGTATTTAGGTATATAATTTTTTCTATTGAGTTTCTTAATCAATGAATACCCGAAAGAAACCTTGTATTTTATCTTGACTCATGATCATTAGAAATAACTGACCAGGTCTTGATTCGCCATCATAAAAACGGCAATGTCTTGCTGACGAGATATCTCGTCGTTATTACAATTGGTCAGATCTTGATGGACAAGATATCTCGTCGAAGCCACTTGGAGGGTTAATTCCCAGCAGGCGACTCATTTTGAAAAGTTAGTAGCTTGACTAACCATGACCCACAGCTGCAAACGTGGCGGGGAATAATCCAGTCTTATACCGAATAGAATATGCATCGTATTTTCCTCCGGTAACTGGAGGTTTTTCCACGAGGTTGCATCGTTTGGTTCTATTCTTACGAACCTGGCAACACATCCCATTACTGTCACATCTAGAAGTTCCGAGGGACGTTTCGAGCAATGTATGTCACACTTTTCGAACAGAAATGGAAAAAGAGAAGGAAAAAATAAATAAATCCGATTTAAGGGAATCCCTGGGGCACTTGGACGGCGTTGTCACAGCTCCGCGAAAGAATCAATTCTTCGTGCGTTCCATCGAACGTTCCACTCCACCCCCTGGCCGACCCTGTCGAAATGGAAAACTCTTTCGGGGTGACACGTGGAACAACAGCCCAGGGTTCTGCGTCGACGTTTCGTTTTGACGCTCCGCCGAATAAAGGTGGGCTGTTATTTTCCGGTAACAGTTGAAATAACAGTTATTACAAAGTAGCAGGTATCAACTGTTATCGAAAATATTAACAATTATCGCTAAATGTTAAAATAACTTTTAGAATCACTAAATTCTTACATAAAAAAGGAAAGAAAATTAAGAAATGAAGTAACCATAGATAATTATTTAAACTTCAATTTTGTCTCATAATATGGCAACCAAGTATGAACTTGAGTCAATAACGGTTTGATTTGAATTATATTGATACTCACATTTCATGTTAATGATACGTGCGATGTATGTTCAGTATTTTGTCTAAGTAAATCAAGCATTGTGTTTGAAGCCACTACTCATTGTCGTTGAATTTTTTCGGAAAACAATATTGATAAAATAGAAAGTTGAAATTGCCAAAAATTTTGAACTTAAGTGTTAATTTAAACAGTTACTAATTTGAAATTAACTGTTTACACGTCAAATTATAATATTCAGTAATAACTGTTAATGTTCTATCTATAGTATTAATTATTTATTAACTAAACTGTTACTTGCAAACGTCTCATCAGACTATCATCAGTTGCTATAGTAAAATAAACTTCAGGTCAATTACAAAGTCAATAACTGTTAAATGTATGTATTGAGTGCTTGTGTTAGTTTCTAACTGTTAACGAAACTTCGTCAAAATACTTTCTCGAAATTAAACAATAACTATCCTAATCCTCTAGGTAGTTGTTTCGACGAGGTATCTCGTCATTAGCAAAATTGACCAGATCTTGATGGACAAGATATCTCGTCATAAAGAAATCAGCAATATATTGATGACGAGATATCTCGTCGCTAGCAAAATTTGTCAAATCTTGATGGACAAGATACTTTGTCGAAACCACTTGGAGGGTTAAGAGAGGGTTCAGATTAATTTTTAACAGTCAATGACTTAAATTTACGCACTAACTGCTAGTGTTAGTTATTGACTGTCAATGAAATTGTTAGTATTAGAAGTTAAAAAATACTACTACAAGCAACAACAGGTAACGAACGCTGTTATCGTAAAATAACAGTTTACTCATCCCTACCGCTAACGTAGGTGGCGGCGGAGTAGCATCACACCTTCTCGACTCGCTGACAGACTGGCGGCCTGCTAGCGGCGGCGGAAGAAAAGAGTTCTCTCCCTTTTTCCGAATCGATGGTTCCGCGCTCTTGGAGAATCACGATCTGGGTGGGTGCGTTTTGCTTTCTTTTATGTTTCCTCCACCCCTACCTAATGCAAAACTTCTGTACCGACGTGTTTTGGTGGGAAATTTTTGTTTCGTTTTTTTGGTGCCTTCCTCCCCTTTGTTCGAATACAGAGGGTGGGTGGGGATTTTTAGATTCCCGAGTCGAGGCACACGTGGTGGAGGTGACTTTCCTTTGTCTTTCGACTCGCGGCCATTCGAAATGGGACATCTGGAATCGAACGTGCATGAGGGATTTTTGCTTTTGGAGCATTTTTTACTTGTTACATTGTCGTTCTAGTCAAATTTTGCTGGCTGCAAAACAACGAACTAGACCGAAAACCTGAAGACATCGGCGCAATTCCCATTAGACGCTCGTCTAAGGCACTTTAACCCTCCAAGTGGTTTCAACGAGATATCTCGTTCATCAAGATCTCACCAAATCTGCTAATGCTATCTCGTTATCAAAATATTGCCAATTTTTTTATGATGACGAGATCAAGATCAGGTCAGTTTTCTTCTAATGAACGAGGTAGGTAGGTTTTTAATTAACGTCACATCGGAGCAACACAACGGGCTATTGACGACTTTTCGGGATCAACCCCCGAAGAGAAGGATACGAGGACAACACCACGTAATTTTGAACCACGGTCAGATGACGAGGTCAAACCTGAGCTGGCACCCCACTCTCCAATTTTCAACACCACGCCAACTTTCAATGACGAGAGATGAAGATCTTGATGGACGATATATCTTATCCATCAAGATCTGCTCAGTTTAACTAATATCTCGTAGAAACAACTACTAGGAGGGCTAAAAACCTCAAACAGGCTTGCTTTGTCATTGGTCTTTTCTTGGTATGCAAAGGCTAGTCAAACCGCAAAGCGGAAAAGACATTTCCTGTCAAGCTAAATGCAGGTGCCTGTTGTATTTCTGCTGCGAAATGCTCTTCCTATACGTATTCCGGTCATGCTGTGATTCCACTTTTTTTTTTTCGATTTCAATTTCAGCACTTCGTCTCAATCATTATTCCAAAAAAAAAAATTCCGAATTGATATACTAGTTGATTATTCAACGTCGATTAGATTAAACGCCAAACTGTCTCCAAAACGGCGATAAACTACATTTTATGGCATCCCGATGTGTATCCTGCGAGAGGCATCTGGGCAGCGGAAGTAAAATCTCCGCTTTTCGTCCTGGTTTATTAACACTGAAAATCCCTCTCATATTTGTAAATAAAAATTTTTCATAAAATATTTTCCACCAAATTAGAAAACCTTTTTATTATTTTTATTTGCTGAAAATTAGTTTGGTTCAAAAGAGAAAAGAAGCTTTTCTCCAAATTGGCATCCATCCATATGTTCACCATCATCCATTCAGAAACTTCACTTTGCAGCAAAAACTTAATATATCATCATAATCTTCTACCTACTTATTTTTATTTGATTATCCTGCCCATAAACCGCTTCCCGGCTTTATGGGCGCTGAGTTAAATTCCCGGTCTTACCGTGGTTGCTCGTAGTGGTTCAGAATTCACTATAAGCCGCAAGTCTCAGACTCATTAGCCCTTGTGTTACAAAAAATGATTGTAGGTCAAACCAAACCTGCCATTAAATAAAATTTGCTTTTTATGGGTAAAAAACGATCTTAACATCTGAGCTGGCACCCCCACTTTGCAAACTTCTACATCATGCCAAGTCGAGGACGTTTCAGGCCACGGCGATTTTAACGTGCACCACGTATACGACTGTCTTTGGTTAGATCGAGTTTCGAACTCCGGTTGCTAATCCGTTACTCTTCCAACCGGGCTACCGTGGCCCCGTCCACTATAGGATAACTGTTTGAAACGTGAGCTCCTAATTCTAAATGCCGGCCTGGCTGTCGGTTCAACGGGCTCCGAATTCGAATCCCGGTGTGGGCATAGGTGTTCGGAATCCACTTTAAGCCGTAGATCCGAGTCTAATTAGCCATCGTACAGCAGAAAATGAGTACGTAGAGCGGGGAACCTAAATCTAATTCAAAATAAACAGATTGAGATTTTTTCAACTGTTCCCTCCCTGGGGACATCTTTAGATGTGCATGGGCCTCACGAACCCGATGTACGCTATTGATCTATTCTTTTCCCATGGGGGTTACTGAGTCTGAGTCTGGTAAACGTGATCGCGACCCCGGGATGCCTAAACAATCTTCCTCTTCCTTCTTTCTTTTCACAATTATTTGACATCGTCATTTGTTTGGCGCAGCTTGGCCAAATATGGGCCTTGGACCATAAAACCCAAAATAAACTGTTTGCAAACCAGAAATTCATCAAGGAATATGTAAAAAGTGGGATAATATTGCCCAGTGCGCGCTATGACGCAGGTTGTGATATGATTAATATATTTAATTTGCGCATCCAAACGTCCTCTACACTAGAGCTAATTATTGAGCCGTCTGTCCCCAATATATTTAATACGGCCGCATCTCATCAGACACAATCTCATCCAATATGATCACTCACGCGACGTCGACTGGTCAACCTTGACCCATCCTCCCCCAGCAACAATCTCTCCAGGCAACTAATAAGTTTCCGGGCATAAATTCCCCTCGCTCTTCCCGGGCACTGAGTAATTTGCCATTACCCCCATAAAGACATCCCCCTGACCCTTCCGGTTACAGATTGCCGGCCGCGCCGTTAAGTGACGCGTGAGCTCGCCGCTTTTAATGGACGATATGTAAATTTTAACGTCCGCAATGGCATCGCCCGGCCCCCTCGTTTGTCATTCAGAAAAGGCGCTCCCACCCCCATCGGAGTGGTCTTGTAGAATTCGCGAAAAGTGGTTATTAAAGGTGCCGGTCGGAATGGGATACGGACTGGCCGCCTTTAATCGGATGGCTGATTGGTTTATAATCGGTCCATCATTTAGGACGTGTGCGAGTTTATGGAAATGGACGGATATCTTCGGGGATGAAGCTGTGTTTATGGAGGCCATGTGGCATATGGCCATCGATTGTGTGCCGCGCCCCGGAGGGATTTCGAATTATTAACAGGTTGCTACGGGGAACGTTGCAGTCACTATGTGTGTTTATCTGTGAGTTGATAGGTTTGGTTTGTCGGTCGTTTTTTGCTACACGGGGTAATCGGATATCAATGTTTTTTCCTTGGATCTATTTTTACCTACTCGAGTAAATAAGTTACCCTTTATGATTCGTTAACCATCTAAGTGATTTCGACGAGATATCTCGTCCATCTAGATCTGAACAATTTTGCAAATGACGAGATATCTCGTCATCAAGATATTGCAACTTTTTTTTATGGTGACAAGTTCAAGATCTGGTCATTTTTCTTCTAATGACGAGATACCTCGTCCATCAAGACCTACCTGATCGGTTTTGCCAATGACGTGATATCTCGTGGAGACAATTACTGGGAGTTTTAACAAGATAATGGATACTTTCTGTACCGTTATCTGGTACAGAAGGTACCCGGCATTCTGTCGAAGACCTTCCACAAACTTTGCGGTCATAGGTACCAAATTGTTTTGTACTTCACCACTGTTACTTAACCCTCCTCGTGGTTGTCTCGACGAGGTATCTCGTCATTAGCAAAACTGACTAGATCGGGATGGACGAGATATCTCCTCATTAGCAAAACTGACCAGATCGGGATGGACGAGATATCTCGTCATTAGAGAAAAACCGACTCGATCATGATCTCGTCATTAAAAAACGGCAATATCTTCATCATTCGGCATTCAATGATGAACGAGATATATCGTCCATCATTGAGGGGGAGATGATCAATGAGACGATTTATGGACGAGATATCAAAACCATTTAGAGGGTTAATAGAAGATCAGAATGGGATACTGAATGCTCGCCTTTAAACCGATACTGTGATTGGTTTATAATCGGTCCATCATTTAGGACGTGTGCGGAGTTAATGGAAATGGACGTATCTTCTATGGATATGAAGCTGTTTATAGAGGGCTGATGGCATATGACCATCGATTGTGTTGTGCCCCGGAGGGATTTGCAGTTATTAACAAGTCGCTTCGAGAATATAGAATAGAATTCGAAGCTATATATGTGATAATTAGATTGGAGTATATTGTTATTTCAAGAATTACTCTATCAGAACCAGCTCAATCAAAAAAACCAATACTAGAAACTTAGTAATCTCTGGACTATAATATGGTAATGAGTACTTTTTTTATTATCTGGTAGTGAGTATTCTACCATTATCTGGTAGTGAGTACTTTCGTAAAATTTTCTGGTAGTGAGTACTTTCGTAAATTTTTCTGGTAATGAGTACTTTCTGTACCACTATCTAGTATAGAAGGTAACAGGACCTTCTGTCAGCAACTTCTTCAAACATAGATAGCTTAGAGTCATAGATAGCTTAGCTCGTCGAGGCAACCCTCCTGATGGTTGCCTCGACGAGGTATCTTGTCAGTAGCAAAACTGACCAGATCTTTATGGACGAGGTAACTCGTCATTGGAAACCTGTTATTGGCAGAAAACTGGTGAGATCTTGATATCGTCATCATAAAAAAAATGGACAATTCCTTGATGATGAGGTATCTTGTCATTAGCAGAATTGGTCAGATCTTGATGGACGAGGTATCTTCTCGAAACCACTTGGAGGGTTCCAAATTATTTTGTAGACACTTTAAGATATATATTTTTAAAGCTGTTACTTTAGAGATACATTACGCTCGATGTTCCTAGTTTTACTGCATTGCATATTATCCTTTACGTGTAAGATCTCTGTAGTACCTGTTAGGCCCTTCTATCAATACCCCATCATGATGTTTGGCTCTCTTGGCATTGCTTTTTATACATTTCTTATGATAGATGGGTAAACAAACCTTTGCTTTTATTGGATAAAATAGTTTCAGATCTGCGCATAAGTGGTGAAAACTAAAATTTCTTTGTGCACTGAGCTACTTTGGAATTGAACTGCATCTATTCATACATTTATGAATTGATGGGCAATTAGTTTTTTAACCATCACCGACACTTTTTAACAACTCTATTTTAACTTTGTGATTGAGGTAAAACCCCACTGATCGTTTTGATTTCTTACATAGAACTGGATTTTTAAATTACATGTTTTGATCTCATGTTCTGTTGAACTGCATCAATTCTCATCTATTATGTCATATTTCCATTAACATGCTTTAATTATAAGTTACTGTTTTTATGGGTATTCAATACAATTTAAGCTTATACTTATTTTTTTCATACCTTTAAGTAAAGTGTAATAACTTTATTTTTTCATGTTAATATGCATGAACTTTAGTCTAGCTTACTGTTAAAATAGCTGCTTATTTGGATTTTTGATCTACTTTATTTGATTTTATTTGGTCAGAAGCATTATTGGACCTTGACCACAAAACCCAAACCAATCAGCGCTTGAATTTCGTCCCGAACGTGAACACGAATTGGTCACTTTTCGGTACAACACTGATTCCTCAATTCAGCTTGATTACGCTACGTTTCAGTCTCGGTGACATCATGTGACAGCAAATTTCATATTCATACCACTCTCACCAAGTCCCCACATTAGAATATTCCGAAATCCACTCCTTCCAAGAATCATCACGCCTGCTCACCTGTGGCCATTATTCCAGGACTGAACATTCTCCCCTGTCTCAGAATACGACGCCCTTCCGTGGAATCGAACGTGTCGAATCGCCAGTGTTCTCTTCCTCCTCCACCCCCTCGTCTGCCTCTCCCGGCTCTTGGAAGGGTAATTCTACGGGGCGATCCCTCCTGCTTGCAGCATGCAGTTCTCTGTTAATAAGTACGGGGCATCAGCATGCGAGAATGGGATGAAGGAATCTTAATAGTAGGCATCCGTGCATTTCCTAGGGAATGGTTTACCATGTGGAGTTTCAAGATGTCTATCTACCAGGTGGACTTTGCACTTGGAGGTGTGTTTGGAACTAGGCGGAATGAGCTATGTCGTGCAGGTCGTGTGTTAGTAACAAAGCCTACAAGTGATTCCTCACTTTCTTATTCTGGTTTTAACCTTCAAGGTAGTTTCGAGGAGATATCTTGGCCATCGCTATCTGACCAATTTCGCCAATGACGAGATATCTCGTCATCAAGATCTGACGATTTTTTTTTTGTGATGACGAGATCAAAATCCTATCAGTTTTCTTCTAATGACGAGATATGTCTTCCATCAAGATCTGGTTGGTTTTCTAATGACGAGATACCGTCGAGACAGCCCCAAGGAGGATTAACCCCCTGAGAGATTCGCACGCATTTTTCTGTTCTGCAACCTGCAGTCTTCCCTGCTTGGCTTCTTACCAATTTTTAATTTCTTGAATCTTTCCTTGGATTTTTTCAACTAATAGATATGCAAGATCTGGTTAGTTTTCTAATGACAAGATACCTCGGGGTCGAGACAGCCACAGGGAGGATTAACCCCCTGAGAGATTCGCACACATTTTTCTGTTTTGCACGCATTTTAATCAGTATGGTGTTGTGGGGTGAGAATATTACACTACTTTGAAATCTCATGGATACTTGAGACGCCAATTGTCCGTTGCGTTGCACCAGTATATTCAACGTCACCTACCTACCGCCCTTGGGCACATCTCCTATAAGTGTGTACGGTGTAGGTGTATTTTATTTGATGTTGCCTTGTGTTTGGTACAGCTGGCAAAATTGGTCAAAATCTTAATGGTCGAAACCGCTTGGAGGGTCAAGTCTTTTAAATTTGGAAGAAACTAATTCAATTCAAAAATTCTCAAAAATTACGTCACTTGTGTTGGTATTAAATGAAATGAGCCATTTTTATCTTATTTCAACTCAGTCATGAGGAATAAGAAAAATAATTCCAGTTCTCATTCAATGAAACGATATCTTTTCAAACTGCTCAAGTGTATGAGATATCTTTAGTTTTCCGCTTTCGATACGATACCTTTTAGCATCCGAGACTTTTCGCTTCTTGCTCGTCGCGAAAAGTAAATCTTTCACGCCTTTTTTCGCTTTCTTTTAAATGCAAACTGAGCGAAATAAACGGCTCGAAGAACAATCGAACGAAAAGAAGTTGGAAAGATGGAGCGAAAAGGAGTTGGAAAGATGGAACGAAAAGTTAAAAGAATAAATTTTCAATTCCGCGCGAAAGAGATCGAGTGCTAATGGCTGAAAAATTTAAATCGTTCCAAATGAATTGACTTTTTATGACGATTATTTTTTCATCCTACTTTTTCGTTTTCCTATTTTTACGACAACTCCTACGCATTATGTCTCCAATTTTCTAGATACCGTCCTTTTTTCACGACCACCAAATACGCTTATAATGAAAAGATTCCTCGTCAGTCTTTCTTTTGTGTGTGCTTTGTTTCATTTTAGTATATTTCATCAAATAGGCTTTTCGTCGCATAGTAGCGCCGTTCGTTTTTTATTATTATGCTAGTGTGAGAAAAAGCGAAGCAAAAATTGTCATAAGATTCCATGCGAAATAAAGATAAGATAAAATCTGATAAAAATGGGTGAACAAATATCTCCGACTTGTTCTTTTGTTTGCGAATCTAAAAAAGCTAAAAATTTTATGTTTTTCTTTTGTTCGTGTTATTAAATTGTTCTTTTATCCGCATATTTGTATGGGGACTGTAAATTTGTTTTGCGTTCGTTCTTTAAATAAAATGTTTCTGAGTCATAAAAAAGACGCTTAAAAATTCAATGAGCTATGCGTGGTTTATTGGGCCATTTTCGTAAACTGTTGCCACGTGAGGCTTTCACAATGTTGAATATTGTTCATTCAAAGCGGGATTTGTCCATTACGCTAGAAAGGTTATGGGAGGCCGACGTAGAATCAGATCAGATTAAAATGGCCCACAGCCTTTTGCTTTCTGGAGTGCTTTTATTTTAGAAGATTTGTTTTGTGCCTTCTCGAGTTTGCGTCTTCGAAAAAGAATTCGCAATTTCAAAATGCATTTAAGTAAATAGCCCTCGCGGCCATAAAACCCAAAACCAACTAACCAATGTGTCTAGGACATAAATTTGAGACTTCCAGGCTTTCATAAATTCAACTTAAAAGCGTCACTTGTTTCGTTAGTTTCTTGCAACAATTGTAAGTCAAACTTCCGTGGTTTCAACGAAATATCTCGTACATCAAGATCAGCCCTGTGTTTTTTACGTGCATGAAATACAAACATGTACCAACTTACAACCTTCTTCAACTACCAATTTTCCTCAATGTCTCTTGGACATCCTTTCTTTGCACAAGTACTTGGCATTGTCTTATGTTTGGCGCAGCTTGGCCGAATATGGCCCTTGCGCCTTGAAATCCAAAACCAACCAATGTCTCTAGGACAACAATTTGAGACTTCCAGACTTTCATCAAATCAACTCCAAAGTGTCACTTGTTTCTTTAGCTTCCTGCAACAATTGTATATCCTTGACTCCAAGTGGTTTCGAAGACATGTCCATCAAGATCTGATCAGTATTGCTAATGACAAGATACCTTATCATCAATATATTGCCGAATTTTTTATGATCAAGATCTGTGCAGTTTTCTAATGTCAAGATATCTAATGTCAAGAATGTCGTCCATCAAGATTTGGTCACTTTTGCTAATGACCAGATACCTTGTCGAGTCAACTACCAGGAGGTTTTAACTTTCTGCGCTCAATATAGAATATTGGTTAGACGTGAATCACTTAAGAACTAATAAACAAACGTAAACTTATACAAATATGCAAATGCACAAATATTTAAGCCCACACACAGTACATAAATGCATGTAGGGGTCTTGCTAGCTCAGTTGGTAGAGTCGCGGACATGCAACCGGAGGGTTGTGAGTTCGAAACTCAATCCAACCAAAGCCGTCGTGTACGTGGGTACTGGAGCATTTTAAATATGTCGTAGTCCGTAATGTTCTCACGTTGGCGTGGTTGGGAAATTTTGGAGGGTGGGGTGTCAGCTTGGATGTTGACCTCGTTATCTGATCATTATTCAAAATGACGAGGTGTTGTCCTTCGATCTTCCTCTTTGGGATCGATCCATTACACACATAGCATTTGAATCCACAATGCAGAAAATGATTTTCCTCGTTAATCACACATTTAAAAGTTAGCAAAGTCGAAACGATTTGAGGAACAGATGTGGTATAGACCCCTCCAATCCATTTGGCGACTTTTTTCGTCGCCAAACCTTACTTGGCGACTTTTTTTGTCGGCAAGGGCCAAAGAAATTGCACATTCGCCATAATAAAATAATAATTGAATATATAAATCTTGGTTAAATATGTAAATCTTGATTATATAAAAACACAGTTATTACAGTCAATATATATATATATATATATATATATATATATATATATATATATATATATATATATATATATATATATATATATATATATATATATATATATATATATATACATCTACTACTAAATAATAAACTAACTACTGTTAAACTAAATGAAAATTGTTTGAGTACGCGTTCTATGACGTAGGGGCGCTGTAGGGTTGCTAGAATGGAATAATCTGGAAATAAGTGAGGGGTTACCAAAAACCACATAAATCCTAATTGAGGGTTGGCGACGAAAAAAGTCGCCAAATGGATTGGGGGTCTATACTACATTTGTTCCCGATTTGATTTTAATATGACTAAATAACCATGTGTATTGGTTGGAAAAATCCTACAAACGATTCTATAGGTCAAGAGGGTCGAAATGAATTAGAATTCACGCTGGGAAGACAGCAGATGTATGCGTGTGTACCTTCCAGTACAAAGGGTTAATTTAGCGATTCGTTCGGGAAAGTGGTGAGGAAAAAGACTATCCCCTTAATGTATACACTTCTATTTGTAGTTATTCTTTGTCAAAAAAGCAGCCCCCAGGGCATATCTTTAGGTGTTTACGATCAGCACAAACCCGAGTTATCTGCCCTTCTATTTTAACCTCGCCTACCTTTCTACTTTTTGCTTTTTCTCCTATCTCGTTGTTTTGTGTTTGGCGCAGTTTGGCCAAACACGTGCCCTTGCGCCATAAAACCCCCAAACAACCAGCCAATCAAAAAAGCAATTTGCACACGCTTATTTCTGCATGATATGTGTATTTTGCTCCATTCCCGTGGTCAATAAATCGAGGTTGCTCTACCCATAGACTCTAAATTACCTCAAGTAGCATAATGCCAGGCAGAATCGCAGTCAATTTCCCCTGCAGCTTATTAAACGAACCCCATTGTCTGGCAACATGGATTCTCCCGAAACCATTAACGTCCACAAACTGCACTAGATCCCCTCGAACCTCCGCCAAAAAAGCAAAGAAACACACGACCCGAACACGCGATTCATTAGCCGCAGAACAAAAGTTCTCGAAAAAGAAGAGGTAATATTCGCTCCACCGCGAGGGAGGGCTTCGATCCGCACAAAAACCCCTCGATATTTTCTTAAGTATCGATATGTGCCTCGTAAGAAAAGGGGTCCCTCCCGAGTGTGTCCTCAAACATTCCCCTTCCTTAAGGAATCCGGGGTCTCGTTAGTGGCCCTTAAGAAAAGAGACCTTAAATAAACTGCGTTCTCTTTTTCCTCTTTCTCAACACGTACCTTGGCTACGTCCCTCGGGGGGAGGAACGGGAAGTTCTGGATTATTATTTTACCTTCGCCTCCACCCTGTTTGCCCGGGTGCTGCTGCAGGAAGAATGGGTTTGTGTCCTGCCCTTCTCTGCAGACCGCCCCCGCGGTTCCCTTTTTTTTGTTGTTGTTATCGGGGCTTGATTTTCCCCGTTTTCCTGTTCCTTAAGAAAACACCCCTATACAGGATTCGAGGTGCTCTTTCTGGAGTGACGGGGGTGTGGGAAAAAAGTGTATTTCCTTGGCTTTTTTTATCGCTTTTGGGTGGGTTTTGTATTGGCTTTTTTTTGTTGTCCTGGTCTGTGGCTTTGGGTTTGGCGTTTTCTGTCAAAGAATGGGTGGTCATCTTTTTTTTGGGGTTAGATACTCGGCTCGGAATGGCTAACACCTCCAGCAAAGGCCCGATTAGTGTTGTCTTAGTTAAATGTCCTAGAATATTATTTAATTTTCTACCTCGGATCATCAACCAATAACCCGTTGTGTTGCTCCAGTGCGACGTTCATTCCACTACCAACCCACCAAATCAACCAAATTCTATTAATTGGGTCGGCTAACAGCAGCAAACGCCCTGTCCCACATTGGGTTGGTTAGTTGATTGTTTTTGAGTTGATGGTGCAAGGACCATATTTGGCCAAGCTGTGCCAAACACAAGACACCGTCAAGTAAGAAATGTCTTGAAAGGGCAAGAAAAGAGGGACGGGTATCTCGGGAGCACGAGCCCAGTGTTTACTAAAGACAGTAAACAACATGTCAAAAGAAAAGGTCACTAGAGTACCTCGGATCCGTGACGCCCGTATACACCTAAAGGACAGGTTTCCCCGAAGGGATTTAACTCTTTCGATATGCGTATCCCAGAATGTGCCTTATCTAACAGTAGCTCAGTTGATAGTCTCGGATTCGCAACCGGAATGTTGCGAGTCCGCAAATCAATCCAACCAAAGACAGGCATTCGTCGTGGCGTCAAATATCTTCACGTTAGCGTGGTGTGGAAGTTTGGAGAGTGTGGTGCCACAGCTGAGGTATTGACCTCACCGTCTGACCGTGGTTTAAAATTACGTGGTTTTCTCCTCGGTTCTTTCCCTTTGGGGTTGATCCCGGACCGTCAGCAATAGCCCGTTGTGTTTTGCTCCAGTGTGAGGTTAATTAAAATACCTACCTACCCTCAAAACACTTTCCTCTGAGCTTCCCAAAATAGTCGAGATCGACCCCAACGTACTCGATTAAAATATGTACTTGTAATTGGCAGTATTCGCGTGGGCCGCTTTCCGCTCACGCATGATTAGATTCACGGTTTGGCATTTTATAAATCTGACGGCCAATTTCACCGCACGTCAACATCGCCGTCAGATCGCTCTCGGACGGAGCTTCCAATTTTGCCAATTTTTCGGCTGGCCGGATTTTAAGCCGAGGGAGGAGGAGAGAGAAAAAAACCCCGGAAAGAGTGTGGAAAGGTGGCCTGACATTTTAATTAGGCTTTGATCCCATTTTTAATTAAAAGCTCGTCCTCGTTACGATCGGGCGGAAGGCAAATTATGAAACAAGGGCGGATGAAAAAACGGATCCCCTGTCAGCATTTGCCGGAAAATGAAGGCCCCGGGTAAATGAAGTTGTCAGTGTTATTGATCGAATCAATTTTCTGACTTGGCTTGTCTGGGGAGACAGCGATTGCATTCAGTAGAGGATACACTGTCCCCTATAAAGCAAGGAGTCGCCATGACTCGGTGAGTTAGTCCACTGCGCTAGGAACCTGCGAGTTGGAGGTTCAGGTTGTATTCCTGTTCATTTACATGTCAAATTGACCGCCTCCGCATTGGGCACACTCGATTTACTCATTCTTTTGTTGGTGGAAATCCCCTTTTTGTTCTACATGTTCTTTACATTTTTCTGGTCATCATATTTTAATTATGTCCCGCTTTTAATCATCATGGCAAAAAATTTTCAAAAGTACAATTTAAACTTACAAGATTTGGTTGGAGGAAATCCTCATTCAAACCTTTTCGCTTTTTTACGTTCAGTTGGTTTTTTAAATCTTTTTCATATTCAAAATGTACCTTTTATGATACACATCATGTTATTATATAGTCAGCATGTTTCAAATAATCACTTTGGTACATTAATTTTTAATACAATTTTTTTAATATGGTTTTGAACAACTTTTATCCTGATGAAAATTCTTGCACTTGATTTCCTTCTCACTTCCTTTTAAAACTTTTATATCTGCATATTGTTTTATCTTGCTCTTGGAGCAGCTTGTCCGTGTTTGGACCTTGCGCCATAAAACCTCAACATCCAATCCAATCCTGTCCATTTATTTTCCGCAGCCTGGCCAAATATGGCCCTTTGCGCCATAAACTCCAACCAATCGTTAAAGCAAACCTTCTATGGATTCCGCTCGTTTCAGATCAGTCTTCAATGTATCATCATTTTTAACAACCTTGGTATCCTAGATTTAAAAAAAAAATGTGTATTATAGATTTATAGCTATGATTTATGCTCTTCGATCGGCTTTTAATCACGCCATCGCCTTGCTTTGTCTGTGACATCCTCTAATGACAGCCGAAAACACTGCTGTCAATTTCCCCCAAATTTCTCAACAGAAATTTGAGACTTGCAGGTATTTCATCAGTTCAATTCGAAAGCGTCGCTGGTTTTCCATTAATTTCCTGCAATCTATAGAAATCATTTGCCCATTTATAAGACTTGCCGTTCACTCCCAAAAGTTTCCGAAAATCTAAATATGAACATTACATTGCTTTCCAGGAATGCCTTTGTATCCAAGCTAAAACTATCTATTTCATAGATTTATAGCATCCGATCCATAAAAATCACTTGCCCATTCATGAAAAACTTGCTGTCTCCCTCCAAAAAAGTTCAAAAAATCTAAATATGAACGTTATATTGCTTCCTAGGAGTACCTTTTTTGTATCCTAGCCAAAAATATTTATTTCATAGATTTGTAGTTCCAATCCATAAAAATCACTAGCCCATTCATAAAAGCCGTTTGTCGTATTCCACAAAAAAAATGGCTTCCGAAGATCTCAATGAAAACGTGTTCCATTCAAGAATTTGAAACCCAATATTCGAGTTTCCTCGTTCCAAGAAGCGAGGAATGCAAATCACGATTTCTCAGGCTCTAAAGCCTCCCTCTGGGATCCCTCCCGCGTTCGAAGTTCGGTATCATCAAAGGTAAGACTCGAAGGGAGAATCCGGAGGTATCACAGCTGTTGGGAAGGAATTGTTGAAACAATTCCTTTCGACGGAATGCGGTGGGGGAGGGGCAATTAAGAACGGAAGAGAAATGGAATCTATCGGAATAATAATTTGCGAAGGCTTTTGATGACTTTCGGATGGGCGTCGAATGATTCATGCGCGGCAATCGGTTTTTAATTACGCCACCGCCTTCCATTGGCTGTACCCTGTCTCTAATGACAGCCGAAGACACTGGTGCCGATTTTTCTCAAATGTCTCCAGGACAGAGATTTGAGACTTGCAGGATTTTCATCGGTTCAATTCAAAAGCGTTGCTGGTTTCGTTAGTTTCCCGCAACTGTGTCCTTATAGTTTTTCTTCAGACGAATTTTTCGTTGAAGTCAAGCTACGACGAATCGTTCCGTTGCGTGAAATCCGAATCTGATGGCCATGCCTCTCCACAGCCGAAGATAACATTACCAATTTTTCTCAATGTTTCTACGTCTTCGATAGCCCGTTGTGTTGGTTCAGTGTGATGTTAATTCAACTACCTACCTCAATGTCTCTTAAGACAACAATTTGAGACTTGCAGAACTTCATCAATTCAGCTCGAAAACGTCATTAGTCTCGTTAATTATCTGCAACAACTGTAAGCCCTTAATGCATTGAAATTTTCCTTTGCTTACTATTTTCAGCCAACTTTTTCGTAAAATCAACCTATTATGAATCATTACGCTTGCGTGAAATACGAAGAATCTGACGGCCATGCCTCTATGACACAGCCGAAGGTACTATTACCAATTTTTCTCAATGTCTAGGACAACGATTTGACTTGTAGGCCTTCATCAATTCAACTCAAAAGCGTCACTAGCCTCATTAGTTTCCTGCACAACTCTATAGGTCCTTAATACAATAGAATTATTCTTTCCATGACCTTTTTTAGAATCATTTGATGGTTTTGGAATTTTTTACCCTTCAAGTGCTTTCGACGAGATATCTCTTCCATCAAGATCTGACCAAATTTGCTAATGGTCAGATCTTGATGGGACATCTCGTCATCAAGATATTAACGATTTTTTTATGACGACGGGCCAAGATCTGGTCAGTTCTTTTCTAATGGCGAGATATCTTGTCTCCAACAAGATCTGGTCAGTTTTGATAATGACGAGATACCTTCTCGAGACAACAACCACCAGGAGGGTTAAAGACGAGTGGTTTCATGGACCTGGTCTATCATGTGCAGACCAAGAGGAATTACAAACAACTCACAGAAGGTATTTCCAGTACCTACAGGTATGGAACTTCCCTAGCATTTTGTTACCTTTCAGTATGTGTCCTTTGTCCAGGGCTTATAAGTAGACAACTGGAATTATGCATACAATGCCTTGTACTAAATTCAATGCTCAAACACATAATCAAATTGTAAGAGTATTTTTTTAATGGAAGTTCTTCAGGTGGGATAGTTATAACGAAAAATAAAATACCAGATCCGTTGAATCTCCAAGAATCAACTTTTGAGATTGTTGTTTCTATTGGCTCCCTTGTGCATGACCGTTTTATTCCATTATACCCAGATTAAAAGCCCTCTATTGTGACGTTACAATGGAGAAGACTAATCGAACCTGCCAGTCGATTAAAGAGGGGGAGGGGCGTCATTTCTAACCCCCTATCTCTCGATTGTCTTTTCGCCCATCCCCACCCCCCATTGTCTTCCTCTGGTCGATGCCAAACGAGATGCCGGAAATTTTTAATTACGCGGCACCCATTATAATTTCTGCCCGAAAATGTCATTTTGAGAATATCTCTCGGCATTCTATTACGACACTTAATCAGCGCGCCTCCCCCGTCTCTTTGTGATTTCGTTTTGGACTTTTTGGTCCCCGCGCCTCGTCTAATTGAAATCGAATGAGGGGCGACGGCCATTTAACCGTGGTTTGAAGGATCGCTTTCGGCCAAATGGGTATTCGTGAGTGTCTTGTCGAATGCCGTGTTTGCTGGCTCTTATCGTCTCATCTTCAATTTGTAATCCGTTACTCAGGAACATGTTCGTTAGAAATAACGGATTGCTGCATAGTCATTCATTCCCCTGATTCCGATAATCGTGTAGATCATGTCGTTGGGATGTGTCAACCGTCGTTTTATGCTGTTTCGGATTTCGGTGTGACTTCGTTTCCAACTTTTGGATCGAAATGAGGGGCTGCGGCCATTTAAGCGTGGTTTGAAGGATCGCTTTCGGCCAAATGGATATTCGTGAGTGTCTTGTCGAATGCTGTGTTTGCTGACTCTTATCGTCTCATCTTCAATTTGTTATCGGTTAGTTACGACAGATAACTATATAATGTTTTATTCACTTGAATCTGTAAATCATAGATCATATATGCGATTGTATCAACTATATGATCTATGATTATGCTGCTTGGGATTTTAACATGACTTCGTTTTCGACTTTTTGGTCCCCTTACTTGTTTGAAGGGGACGAGTATGACGGCCATTTGAGGGATCTTTTTCAGCCAAAAAATATTAGTGTGCGTGAATTCCTTGTTTGCTATTAACAACTTATCTTAAATTTGTGTTAAAATTCTTGTCACTTTTTCGCGACCTGATTATGCATGTTTATACATCCTGTATCCCTCCTACCATTAAATGCTCTAAACCTCACGGTGAGTAGGTAGGAGGTGGGTCTACTATACATCCTGTATAACACTAGGAAACTACTACAGTCATTGAGTTTCAGTATGGTAGTTTATATAGGAGTGCAAAGTAGTAAACCTTGAAGTACTTTTGGTAGACTGAAGTAACATTGACTTTCCACACGCTCTGCAACTATGTAAATTTAACAAACTTCCAATGCAGCTTTATCTTGTTACAAGTTTACCTCAAATACGGCTAGGAACCTTGGAATAGTCTAGCAACTACACTTCGAGTGTTTTATTTCTCAAAATCCCATTTCACCATCGCGACTCCTCTTTTGTAAATAAGCAAACATCGGAGATTGACCAGACTCGAATCAAGCAAATCTGCAGGTGTGCAAAACACTGGGAAACTTGCCCACTAAGTTCGTCCCGTTTTTGGCGCTAGATGGCATTGCATCGCAAAACCGAAGTGTTATCTACTACTTCACACGTGTAAAGCTTTGATGTTGTTTGAAAGAATGAATTTCAGCGAGTACTTGGAAAAGAAATTGTGTTATTTGGTTGTGTTTTTTAAATTTCGTTAAGCATTAAAAATGGCAGAAAATAAGGAGCATTTTCGAGATATTATGCTTTTAATTTCCGTAAAGGCAAGAATGCTTCGCAGACGCAAAAGAAGATGTGTATGGCGAGAGGTGCCGTTGACGATTCCACTTGCCGTGAGTGGTTCAGAAAGTTTCGTCTCCTGGATCAGTTCTTTAGCCTGAAACCTCAGCATTTCTGAATGCGGGATTATGCTGCTACCGGAGAGATGGAGAGAAGTCATCGAACAGGACGGCACATACACACATGATTAAATGTAATTTTTAGTAAATAAAATTTTTCTTCAATTTTTGGCAAAAAAAAACGGGACGGACTTATACATCAACCCAATACAATAATTTAAATTTCAGTATGGTAATATACAGGGTGTCCCAAAAAGGTTATTCCGCAATTTATCTTTTTACCATTTGGAGATAGGTAGGCAATGTAAATTGCAAAAGTGCACCAAATGAGGTAAGTAATTAAGATATGTGAATAAAATTATCACGTGATAACAATTTAAGCGGATACAGTTTTTAATTTTTATACAACCCCTCTAGATAAAAATCCGAGATAGCAGAAATGTCCCTTACCTGCATCCCTATCGTTAGCAGAAAACTGCATTTCTGTACGTTGAACAGTTATGGAGGCATAAGGACGCAAAAAAGTTGACATACCGCTTGTGCACAGCTGTTCAAACAGTCAGATTAGGGTAGGGACCGCATATACAATGCTAAAAAGCATTTTTTTCGGTCAGAAAGTGCAACATTGTGCAAAGTAATGTAGTATTACAGATGAAAATCGCAATGCATAGTAGTAGACAATGTAATCTTTAATAAAAATATTGTAGAAAAAATGGTTTAAATAAAAATGAAAGGAAATTTTTCCATCTGCAGCAATGCAGAACTTAGCTCTTCATTCTTGGCCATGGGTCAGTTTCCGTTCTAGATTAGATACGGCCCCCTTAAAATAGAAACTCTTGTATCTCCGTTACTATTCAACCTATAGAAATATGGTTTTTTACTGACGATAGGGATACAGGTAAGGAACATTTTTGCTATCTCGGATTTTTATCTAGAGGGGTGGTATACAAATTAAAAACTGTATCCGCTTAAATTGTTATCACGTGATAATTTTATTCCCATATCTTAATTACTTGCCTTATTTGGTGCACTTTTGCAATTTACATTGCCTACCTATCTCCAAATGGTAAAGAGATAAATCGCGGAACAACCTTTTTGGGACACCCTGTATATGTAGACCTTTTCGTAGACTGAAGTAACATTGTCTTTCCACACGCTTCGCAAAAATGTGTTGTGAATTTAATGAACTTCCAACGCAGCGGTATTTCGTAACAAGTTTACCTCAAATACGGCTAGAAGCCTTGCAATAATCTAGCTACTACCCCTGTGCTTTCTTTCACAAAATCCTATTTCTACGGCGGCTCCCTCCTTTGTAAATAAGCAAACATCGGAGATTGACCACACTCGAGACAACCGGGGTTCCAGGTGTGTGGCGAGCACCATTTGTGCGACGCCTCTTTCCAGCATCCGTCCTGTTTCTCCGTGCGGCCGAGAAATTGCCTCCTTAAATATTAAGATTTCCATTTGCGGACGACCGCTTTTTCGATCCGATCCTCCTCGCACGCGCCCCCACGTGGCGGCGATCTGTCTTCGCTCCCCTGTCCTCACGTAGGGTAGGAAATTTAATTTTGCTTTTTTGCATCCCTTATGGAATGGGACGAGTCCGCATTGCGTGCTGCCTCAATGAGGGAATGTCTGAGGAACTCTTTTGTCTTGGTAATGTGCGCTTTATTTTATTTAAATTGTTTTCTCCTAAAGGGATGCTTTTTACGTGTGGGGTGCTCGCAGGCGTCCTAGACTTTGATAATAAAGGTACTTAGAATAGAGATACTTAACGTTTTGGAAGTATTTTCGGAGTGTTGGAAAGGATGTTTAAATGAATAAAAGTATTTAGTATTTTCAAATTAGTAGAGAGAGAAAGTACGAGAGG
The DNA here is from genome assembly GCA_933210815.1 of Meta bourneti. NCBI lineage: Eukaryota > Metazoa > Arthropoda > Arachnida > Araneae > Tetragnathidae > Meta > Meta bourneti. The sequence continues at coordinate 16,942,907 of OW119931.1, forward strand.
GTATTTAAATGAGTTAGGTACTTAATCTTTGAGAAGGATTTTTCTGGGTGTTAGAGGAAGCGTACGAAAAAGGGGTATTTAAATGAATTCTTATATATGAATAAATGCGTGTGTGTGGCTTACACTCTTAAAAGTATTAGTGTTAGTAAGCTTACGAAAGGGTGTTTAAATTTATTATTATAAACAAATAAAAGGGGAACACTTAATCTTTAAAAAGTATTTTCCGAGTGTTAGGAAACGTACGAAATGGTATTTCTAAATTAATTATCATAAATTTAGGGAATCTTTAAGAAGTTTTTCAGAATGTTAGGAAGCGTACGAAGATATATTTAAATGAATTATATGAGTAAAGATACACGCACGTACTTAATCTTTAAGAAGTATTTTGAAGCTGTTAGGAAGTGTATGCAAGAGTATTTATAAAGAAAGAGTATATATAAAAGAAATTGAGTATATGAAATGGACATGAGTTCTTGCATCCTAGAAACCCTTTTTATAGCAGCCATTAACACACTTAGGCCTTTTATTATATTTTATGTAGTCAATAAAGAATCCAAAATAATATTATGAACAATAATTTATTAACAGATTAATGTGGTACTAATTAGTGCATTTTACATTTAATCTTTAAAAAGTATTTTCAGAGTGTTAGGAAACGTACGAAATGGTATTTCTAAATTAATTATCATAAATTTACGGAATCTTTAAGAAGTTTTTCAGAATGTTAGGAAGCGTACGAAGATATATTTAAATGAATTATATGAGTAAAGATACACGCACGTACTTAATCTTTAAGAAGTATTTTCAAGCTGTTAGGAAGTGTATGCAAGAGTATTTATAAAGAAAGAGTATATATAAAAGAAATTGAGTATATGAAATGGACATGAGTTCTTGCATCCTAGAAACCCTTTTTATAGCAGCCATTAACACACTTAGGCCTTTTATTATATTTTATGTAGTCAATAAAGAATCCAAAATAATATTATGAACAATAATTTATTAACAGATTAATGTGGTACTAATTAGTGCATTTTACATTTAATCTTTAAAAAGTATTTTCAGAGTGTTAGGAAACGTACGAAATGGTATTTCTAAATTAATTATCATAAATTTACGGAATCTTTAAGAAGTTTTTCAGAATGTTAGGAAGCGTACGAAGATATATTTAAATGAATTATATGAGTAAAGATACACGCACGTACTTAATCTTTAAGAAGTATTTTGAAGCTGTTAGGAAGTGTATGCAAGAGTATTTATAAAGAAAGAGTATATATAAAAGAAATTGAGTATATGAAATGGACATGAGTTCTTGCATCCTAGAAACCCTTTTTATAGCAGCCATTAACACACTTAGGCCTTTTATTATATTTTATGTAGTCAATAAAGAATCCAAAATAATATTATGAACAATAATTTATTAACAGATTAATGTGGTACTAATTAGTGCATTTTACATTTAATCTTTAAAAAGTATTTTCAGAGTGTTAGGAAACGTACGAAATGGTATTTCTAAATTAATTATCATAAATTTACGGAATCTTTAAGAAGTTTTTCAGAATGTTAGGAAGCGTACGAAGATATATTTAAATGAATTATATGAGTAAAGATACACGCACGTACTTAATCTTTAAGAAGTATTTCGAAGCTGTTAGGAAGTGTATGCAAGAGTATTTATAAAGAAAGAGTATATATAAAAGAAATTGAGTATATGAAATGGACATGAGTTCTTGCATCCTAGAAACCCTTTTTATAGCAGCCATTAACACACTTAGGCCTTTTATTATATTTTATGTAGTCAATAAAGAATCCAAAATAATATTATGAACAATAATTTATTAACAGATTAATGTGGTACTAATTAGTGCATTTTACATTTAATCTTTAAAAAGTATTTTCAGAGTGTTAGGAAACGTACGAAATGGTATTTCTAAATTAATTATCATAAATTTACGGAATCTTTAAGAAGTTTTTCAGAATGTTAGGAAGCGTACGAAGATATATTTAAATGAATTATATGAGTAAAGATACACGCACGTACTTAATCTTTAAGAAGTATTTTGAAGCTGTTAGGAAGTGTATGCAAGAGTATTTATAAAGAAAGAGTATATATAAAAGAAATTGAGTATATGAAATGGACATGAGTTCTTGCATCCTAGAAACCCTTTTTATAGCAGCCATTAACACACTTAGGCCTTTTATTATATTTTATGTAGTCAATAAAGAATCCAAAATAATATTATGAACAATAATTTATTAACAGATTAATGTGGTACTAATTAGTGCATTTTACATTTAATCTTTAAAAAGTATTTTCAGAGTGTTAGGAAACGTACGAAATGGTATTTCTAAATTAATTATCATAAATTTACGGAATCTTTAAGAAGTTTTTCAGAATGTTAGGAAGCGTACGAAGATATATTTAAATGAATTATATGAGTAAAGATACACGCACGTACTTAATCTTTAAGAAGTATTTTGAAGCTGTTAGGAAGTGTATGCAAGAGTATTTATAAAGAAAGAGTATATATAAAAGAAATTGAGTATATGAAATGGACATGAGTTCTTGCATCCTAGAAACCCTTTTTATAGCAGCCATTAACACACTTAGGCCTTTTATTATATTTTATGTAGTCAATAAAGAATCCAAAATAATATTATGAACAATAATTTATTAACAGATTAATGTGGTACTAATTAGTGCATTTTACATTTAATCTTTAAAAAGTATTTTCAGAGTGTTAGGAAACGTACGAAATGGTATTTCTAAATTAATTATCATAAATTTACGGAATCTTTAAGAAGTTTTTCAGAATGTTAGGAAGCGTACGAAGATATATTTAAATGAATTATATGAGTAAAGATACACGCACGTACTTAATCTTTAAGAAGTATTTCGAAGCTGTTAGGAAGTGTATGCAAGAGTATTTATAAAGAAAGAGTATATATAAAAGAAATTGAGTATATGAAATGGACATGAGTTCTTGCATCCTAGAAACCCTTTTTATAGCAGCCATTAACACACTTAGGCCTTTTATTATATTTTATGTAGTCAATAAAGAATCCAAAATAATATTATGAACAATAATTTATTAACAGATTAATGTGGTACTAATTAGTGCATTTTACATTTAATCTTTAAAAAGTATTTTCAGAGTGTTAGGAAACGTACGAAATGGTATTTCTAAATTAATTATCATAAATTTACGGAATCTTTAAGAAGTTTTTCAGAATGTTAGGAAGCGTACGAAGATATATTTAAATGAATTATATGAGTAAAGATACACGCACGTACTTAATCTTTAAGAAGTATTTTGAAGCTGTTAGGAAGTGTATGCAAGAGTATTTATAAAGAAAGAGTATATATAAAAGAAATTGAGTATATGAAATGGACATGAGTTCTTGCATCCTAGAAACCCTTTTTATAGCAGCCATTAACACACTTAGGCCTTTTATTATATTTTATGTAGTCAATAAAGAATCCAAAATAATATTATGAACAATAATTTATTAACAGATTAATGTGGTACTAATTAGTGCATTTTACATTTAATCTTTAAAAAGTATTTTCAGAGTGTTAGGAAACGTACGAAATGGTATTTCTAAATTAATTATCATAAATTTACGGAATCTTTAAGAAGTTTTTCAGAATGTTAGGAAGCGTACGAAGATATATTTAAATGAATTATATGAGTAAAGATACACGCACGTACTTAATCTTTAAGAAGTATTTTGAAGCTGTTAGGAAGTGTATGCAAGAGTATTTATAAAGAAAGAGTATATATAAAAGAAATTGAGTATATGAAATGGACATGAGTTCTTGCATCCTAGAAACCCTTTTTATAGCAGCCATTAACACACTTAGGCCTTTTATTATATTTTATGTAGTCAATAAAGAATCCAAAATAATATTATGAACAATAATTTATTAACAGATTAATGTGGTACTAATTAGTGCATTTTACATTTAATCTTTAAAAAGTATTTTCAGAGTGTTAGGAAACGTACGAAATGGTATTTCTAAATTAATTATCATAAATTTACGGAATCTTTAAGAAGTTTTTCAGAATGTTAGGAAGCGTACGAAGATATATTTAAATGAATTATATGAGTAAAGATACACGCACGTACTTAATCTTTAAGAAGTATTTTGAAGCTGTTAGGAAGTGTATGCAAGAGTATTTATAAAGAAAGAGTATATATAAAAGAAATTGAGTATATGAAATGGACATGAGTTCTTGCATCCTAGAAACCCTTTTTATAGCAGCCATTAACACACTTAGGCCTTTTATTATATTTTATGTAGTCAATAAAGAATCCAAAATAATATTATGAACAATAATTTATTAACAGATTAATGTGGTACTAATTAGTGCATTTTACATTTAATCTTTAAAAAGTATTTTCAGAGTGTTAGGAAACGTACGAAATGGTATTTCTAAATTAATTATCATAAATTTACGGAATCTTTAAGAAGTTTTTCAGAATGTTAGGAAGCGTACGAAGATATATTTAAATGAATTATATGAGTAAAGATACACGCACGTACTTAATCTTTAAGAAGTATTTTCAAGCTGTTAGGAAGTGTATGCAAGAGTATTTATAAAGAAAGAGTATATATAAAAGAAATTGAGTATATGAAATGGACATGAGTTCTTGCATCCTAGAAACCCTTTTTATAGCAGCCATTAACACACTTAGGCCTTTTATTATATTTTATGTAGTCAATAAAGAATCCAAAATAATATTATGAACAATAATTTATTAACAGATTAATGTGGTACTAATTAGTGCATTTTACATTTAATCTTTAAAAAGTATTTTCAGAGTGTTAGGAAACGTACGAAATGGTATTTCTAAATTAATTATCATAAATTTACGGAATCTTTAAGAAGTTTTTCAGAATGTTAGGAAGCGTACGAAGATATATTTAAATGAATTATATGAGTAAAGATACACGCACGTACTTAATCTTTAAGAAGTATTTTCAAGCTGTTAGGAAGTGTATGCAAGAGTATTTATAAAGAAAGAGTATATATAAAAGAAATTGAGTATATGAAATGGACATGAGTTCTTGCATCCTAGAAACCCTTTTTATAGCAGCCATTAACACACTTAGGCCTTTTATTATATTTTATGTAGTCAATAAACAATCCAAAATAATATTATGAACAATAATTTATTAACACATTAATGGGGTACTAATTAGTGCATTTTACATTTGGATAATATGCTTTATCATCCAACATTTGAAACGCGTAAATTTTTTTAACAAAGGGTGACATCAACCTCATTTTCTCCAAGTCACCAAAAAGTCCGGCTTTAAATCTGTCTGTATAGTACATTTCATTTTAAAAGTAGCGACCCGATCCAACCAAAGACCGTCGTGTACATGGGGGGCTGGTGCACGTTAAATCGGTCGTGGCCTCGAATGTCCTCGCGCTGGCGTCGTGTGGAAGTTCGGAGAGTGGGTTGCCAGCTCTGGTGCGACCTCGTCATCTGACTTGATTCAAAATTACTATGTGTTGTCCTCGGATCCTTCCCTAGGAGACTGGTCCCAAATCGTTGCCAATAGACTGAATCCATAATTATAATTGCGAGCTAAGGAAGGATATGGATTCATGAGAGGCTCTTTGTCAATACTTCTTAGTATCTCTTATCTCCCCAACATCAAAACGTTGAGCGAAAGGGGAGTTGATTGACTTGGCATAATTTCCACATCTAATTTAAAAGTTTAATGAATAAAGATTATATACCCGATCTCGCCCCAGATATTAGAGACTCTTTTGTCAGTTCATTTTCTTGTCCTATAGCATATACCTTTCGAATCCGTTGAGCAAATATTGATATTCAAATACTTAGAATTTTTGATCTCATTCTCTAATTACATTATTAAAATATCAAAAGGCCTCTCCATTTAATCCCATAATGATATGCATTATTTGATGCAGCAATTTATACGTGCACACATTATCTGCAATGTACTTCTTTTACTCGATTCCCTAGTTACTAGTCGCCATTACTAATGCTTCCCTCAACGCCCACAAATACCGTAATGCATTAATTAGCCATTCATTATAATTTTCGTTAGTAACTCAGTCTCAGAGGAGTATTCCGTGTCAATTAACTCACTCTTCATTTGGTTACTTGGTATTGATTTGTCATACTTGATATTTTTACCCATATATTAGCGAGAGTGTGGTTAAGATTTTCGGTTTCGGTGTAATCTGCCTGTGGGTATGTAAAAGTTTGGGTATGAGTTGCTTCGATTATGTGTTTAAAATATGGCTCTTGCCCAAGGCATTTAGAATACTATTATGAATTGTCTGAGGTACTTACTATGCTGTTTAGAGGAAAATCTCTGGTTCTCCCTTTAGGTTTAAACATTTCTTTTCTTGTGTTAATTTCATATCGACTCTGCCCTCCCTGGTTAATGGTTGCGAATATATTAAATGCGGGTTTGTGAAAAGATTTTAATGTCCTTGTTTGACAATGCTGAGTTATGAATTTCAGGAGATGTGAATTTTTAATGAGGAATGGGATTGGTCTTAGAAAGTTTACATCTAACGAACTGCTTAGAGTCTCTGACTGAAACTGCACTATATTAGGACCCTCTCGATTGTTATTGTATGAAGATGGAATTCAGTTTTAGATGTATAATGTACGATGTTATTGTTTACAAAAATAAAACACTTGTGATATAAACTGCATTTTTCAGATTTCTTTTGTGCCATTGATTAATCGTAACATAGCTTTTAAGTTAGGGTGTGCTAATTTCTTTTCTCTTTTTCCTTTACAGGGTGATGCCATCACGATAGAACCATCAAACGTCCCCAATTGTGTTTCCAAAGGAAAGTCGGAGGTAAAAAAAAATTTTGAAAATTTTTTATTATTCATTTGCAAAACTGCATTGAACTGTCTCGTGACTCATACAATATAATTTATTTTGAAGAAAATTTAAATGAAAATGGACTCCCACCCAATTAGAATCCTGCTTGCTAGTCTTCTCGTGGTGGATGTTTGGGAAGTGGGGTGCCAGTTCAGGTGTTGGACCTCGTCATCTGACCGTGGTTCAAAATTGCGAGGTGTTCTCGGATATTTCTCTTCGGAATGGATACGGACCATCGCCAATAGCTCATTGTTTTGCTCCAGTGCGACGTTAATTAACTATCTACCTACCTGCTTGCCAGTCATCCAAAACTTTTTACTCGCGTAATGAAATTCCAGTCAACAATGGCAGTCTAGCGATTTGAAATTTCACTTTAACATCTTACGTTTTCAGTGGTTTGTAGTAAACTACCATCCTGTGCCCTCTAATTATTTCAGAGATTGCTTTCTTTAGGATGCTGTCACATTCAAAGTTGTTTAAGCGAAACAAGTATCCCAAAATGCCTATACCTATGTGCTTAACCCTCCTGGCGGTTTTCTTCATGAGGTATTTCATCATTAGCTAAACTGTCCAAATCTTGGTGAACGAGATATTTCATCATTAGGAAAAATCTGACCTTTCTAAAAGTATGGCCACTGCTTCTACCTTGCAGTTGACGCAGCTTGTCCGTTTGCGAACCTTACACCGTTAAACCTCCAAGTAGTTTTGACGAAATATCTCGTCCATCAACATCTGACCAATTATGTTAATGCCGAGATATCTCGTCATCAAGGTATTGTCAATGTTTTTATGATGATGAGGTCAATATCTGGTCAGTTTTTCTCCGACCCTATATCTCGTCCATCAAGATCTGCTTCTACCTTGCAGTTGACGCAGCTTGTCCGTTTGCGAACCTTACACCGTTAAACCTTCAAGTAGTTTTGACGAAATATCTCGTCCATCAACATCTGACCAATTATGCTAATGTCGAGATATCTCGTCATCAAGGTATTGTCAATGTTTTTATGATGACGAGGTTAAGATCTGGTCAGTTTTTCTCCGACCCTGTATCTCGTCCATCAAGATCTGCTTCTTTCTTGCAGTTGACGCAGCTTGTTCATTTGCGAACCTTACACCGTTAAACCTCCAAGTGGTTTTGACGAGATATCTCGTCCATCAACATCTGACCAATTATGCTAATGTCGAGATATCTCGTCATCAAGATATTAAAGATGCTTTTATGATGACGAGGTTAAGATCTGGTCAGTTTTTCTCCGACCCTTTATCTCGTCCATCAAGATCTGCTTCTATCTTGCAGTTGACGCAGCTTGTTCATTTGCGAACCTTACACCGTTAAACCTCCAAGTGGTTTTGTCGAGATATCTCGTCCTATATTAACATCTGACCAATTATGCCAATGCCGAGATATCTCGTCATCAAGGTATTGTAAATGCTTTCATGATGACGAAGTCACGATCTGGTCGGTTTTTCTAGCGACGAGATATCTCGTCCATCAAGATCTGCTCAGTTGTGCTAATGACGAGAAGTACCTCATCGATACAACCACCAGGAGGGTTAAATATCAAGCTACCAACCTACACACTTGACGACGCGTTGCCCCAGCACTGTGTTCAAGCTATTCATAGCTACAACGCGAGCGTAGGAGATACCGTAATGTAATTTAATTGGATGAAACCCCTTTCAGGATATTTAATATCCATCCATCTTTAAGCTTCCCTAGCAATCACTCATGTCCACCTTGTGACAACTCCTGTAACGTCCAATTACTCTTCCACCTTCCTTCTCAACGGTTACTCATAAGACTCATTACCTGGCGACTCGGGTTGCCTCTTTTATTATTTTTTTTTTAATATTCCTCATGCCCATTACAATCTCGCTTTTTCAATCTTTTCCTTTTATTAAAAAAATTCGGCAAGAAATGAACACCTCTCTACCCCCACTCAAGGGGTAAATATAATTTGGCAAATGGGCTGGGTCAGGATGGACTCTTCCAATTCCTGATGAGATGACCCGTAATTGGTGGAACCCTTTAAAAAACACTTATCCAAAATGAACATCGATCGCTCCATCTGATTAACATACATTATGGCATCAAATAACCCTAATTTAATTCGGCTTTTTCATTATTGTTTGGTGTGGCAACGGTGTTGCAACACGTGGTGCAGTCGAGACCTTTTAAAAGATTTTCCGTGTGTGTTTGGTCGTTAATAAATTATTAATTGCTTTCATTTTGCTAAAAGCTTTCGTTGAAAAGGTCTCTTTTTATGGTGCATTTGGGCTGCTATTGGAAATTTAATATGGCGAATAGTCCCTTATAGGTTTTGTTGGCACGTGAAATTTTCGGAAGTGACGATTCGGTTGATCGAAGTATGAAAAATAAATTGGTTGTTGAAAACTCCTTTAGTTCCGGGTATTGTTCCCTTCACAAAAGAATACTTTTCCTTTTATTCAGATGTGTGGCTTCAAAAGCTCTCGGCTGGATTCCAGATTGCCAGACATTCAAACCTGTTTCGGTTATTTAGACATCTCAATGAGATTTTGGTTTTTATATTGCAATTCTGTGTTTTCAATGCAAACACAAAGGTTTAATTGTCGGGAACATTTAAACCTTGTTTAATTAATTAACCTTAATTGTCCTAAAGAGCGTGAAATGGTAGACTATTCTTCCGTAATACCGGGCCCGCCATGGCATAGTGAGTTTGCCACTGCGAGTTGTAGGCGAAGCAGATTCGATTAATTTAACGACCTTGATGTATTTCTCTCTTCTGTCAGGAAAAACTTCCTTGGTTTGTGGTGTCCATTTACTCGATATTGTCTTGTTTGCTGCACCTTGGCCAAATACGGCTCTTGTGGTGAAAAATCCAACCAGCCAATATCAAATTGCCCTCGAGTCGTAAAAAATAACTATATGCGAGGCTTTTTCTGTAAAGCTAAATGTTGATGGCGCTTGTGTTTTGCGGTAGGTAGTTGGAAATCAACGTCGTACTGGAGCAACACAACGGGGTATAGGCGATGGCCCGGGATCAATCCCGAAGGGAAAGGACAACATTTCGTAATTCTTATTTTGTAGTAGAGCTTGCTTGCTGTACATATTCTTGCGCATTACCTGAAAAATATTGCTTAGCGCAGCTTGGCCAAATTTAGTCTTCGTGCCATAAAAACTAACCAATTCACAACATTTGCTGACAAATTGGTTAAAAGTTGCTGACAAATTACAGTTAAAAGGTGCTGAAAAATTGAAGTCAACAGTTTCTGACAAATTAACAGTTGCTGACAAACTACAGTTAACAGTTGCTGACAAATTAGTTAACAGTTGCTGACAAATTAACAGTTAACAATTGCTGACAAATTGCAGTTAACATTTTCAGGCAAATTATAGTTAACAGTTGCTGGTAAGTTAAGTGTTGCTGACAAATTAACAGTTAGCAGCTGTTATCGAAAACATAAACAGTTACCGCCAACTTTTTAAGTGACTAAAATGGAACCGAGAGATTCGAGAGTTTGTCGACTTCAGTAAATCACCTGACAGGGGTGCAACAAGATCTCCAAGCACCCTCACGTCTGACGATTACCAAACCGCGTTAAAAGCCTCCCTTTCACCGCAGACGCCTCAAAACACGCCAGCCGTCTGTGACTCGCAGCTTTTTCTCTTTACCCCCAAACAGAACCGAACACGATGATAAAGAACTCGGACGAATCTTGCCCGTGTCGGAAAATTGCTGACTTTGACACATTTTCTACCACTCTATTAATAATCGACCAGGTCGTTAGGGGTAGGGAAACTCATCACAGTGCTTTTCCAAGAAGAAATGTCCGCCGAAGGAATCGTTAAATTGCCGACGCCTGGTCGCCTCGACGACATCGAAGGATCTTTGTGTGGTGTGTCTGTCTGTCTTCTGGAACTGTCAGCGGGATCTGGTGGAGCGCGAAATGACGGTCCTGACTCCTAAATCGGAGAGGACGGACTGGGTCTGATTTGTCGGGTTTCGGTAATGGGTTTTTCATCGCGGAGGTTTTTGCTTCGAGGAACATGTGTTTGAGAGGTAGTCATGTTCTGGAAATGTCTGATGGAAATCGACACCCTAAGGCGCTGGAAGTGTGTCAATATAAAAACAGGACGCACAGTATGGATCTGTAGAAATTTTGCTGTGACATTCGTAATGGTTTTTTAATATCCATCTGAAATGCTGTGTGAGGGGTGAAGCTGTGGCAGTTTCATTTCGCTCGTTCTTGAGGGTCGGCCATGGCTCAGTGTTTTCCCACTGCGCTAGCAACGTGTGTGAGTTAATAAGTGGCACAGATTCGATTCCTCGAAGTGTCTCCAATGCGGAGGACGAATGTCAAACTGACCCGCTTTCGCAGTGGACACACGATTCACCCATCGTCATCTTTTACTAGGGTAGAGCGCACCCATTGGCAACTCATGCTCTACTGCCATTTTCTGTTTATCACATTTTAATTGTTTGTCTTGTTTTAAATCATCGACGAATCAATTTTTTTAAAAGCACAATTTTAAATATGCGAGATTTGATTGGGGAAAATCCCCATTCAAACCTTGCGTTCAGTTGGTTTTTATACCTCGTCTAATTTTTTTCCATTTGTTAAATTTCACTCAAAGTTTTATACTTATGTAAATTAAATTCTTCAGTTTCATTAGTTATACTGCAAACGAAGATCTTGTTTTATCATCTGACTATTGTTTCAATATTTTAATTGCCATCTATATATTTTACATGTTTTAAATCTACCTCTTATCTTCATCTTAGACTATTAATTTTTAAATATTTTATACTTTTATTGGGTCATATTCTGTCTTGTATTTGGCGCGGCTTGTCCCTTTTGGATCTTGTGCCATAAAACCCCAACATCCAATCGATTCCTCTGCTACCCTTAGTGTATTGCTCTGTGTATTTATAAAAAAGCTCCATTTTTGTGACGTTGTATATCTTGTGTTTGGCGCAGTTGGTTCAAATTTGACCTGGGCGAGATGAAATCCAACAAAATAACCATAATTTCACCCATATTTGATTACTCCTTAAATGAAAGGTTCAATTCCTGTAAATTACCTTGGGTGTATTTCTCTCTTTTGAGTTAGTAAAACTTTCCTTGTGAGCACAAGTCCATTACTTGACGATGTCTGTTTTGTGTTTGCCGCAGCCTTGGCTATATATGGCATATGTGCCAAAGAACTCAACATGGCCGTTGGAGGGTTAACAAGGTTTAAGAATGTCCCAAAACAATCCATTTCTTTTTAGAAAATACAACAGAAGGGAGAGTGGGAAATTAGTCTTCAAAATTCATTCTAGTACTATTTCAAACAAGTTTAGAATACTTTTAACCCTCCTAATGGTTGCCTAGACGAGGTACTACTCGTCACTATCACACCTGACCAGATCTTGACGGACGAGATATCTCGTCATTAGATATACTAGATCTTGATCTCGTCATCTTAAAAAATGACAATTTCTTGTTGACGAGATATTTCGCCGTTAGTAAAATTGATCAGATCTTGATGGACGAGAAATCTCGTCGAAACCACTTGGTGGAAACCACTTGTTAAAGAAAGTTCAGTTGTCTTTCTACTTTATATCATCCACCACAACGTTGTCATTACTATCATATGTGACTTAACCTATCACGCCGCTCAAAGCTCTCTAGCGTCGATATTTTGTATTCATTAACTTGCAAAAATTTACCGAACTTTTAATAAATCATCCTCACAAAGTGAAAACCAATCTATAGCAGTTTTCAAATAAAAAAAAAACTTTTATTCCTGACCTACATGTTCTTAATTTATCAAATGCTAAAACGCGTACTGTACCGAATACAACCCTTGGTTATTTTTCACCGGACTCTATTCTGTCAAGTTTTACGAAAATATTAAGATCTAAACCACTCGCAAAAAAAAATTCCGCAGAAACACTTTGTAACGACCAAAACCACATCGGAAAAAGGAAGCCGAGAGCATATTGCGTGTGTCAGACGCCTACAACTCGTAACAAATGAATTGAAGTAACTAATTTCCTCCCTTTTTTTACAATACCGCGGCAAATATTTCATTTAAAGCCATCTCTCTTCTCTCTCCCCAAGTTTAATTTTTTTTTTTCAAAAAAAAAGCTCTCCGTTACAACTTTTTTTTAATTCTTTCAATAGTTTCAAAAACTCTTCAATCAGGCTAAAACATTTTCTTCCTATAACGTCCGTTCTCCCAACAAAGGGCTGAAGAGCGAGAGGGAAAAAATAAGTTTGCCATCTTTTTCCGCAGCATTAGTCAGAGCAGCGGATCAAAAATAAATTACTAGCTCTCTCTCTTTCTGTGTGAAAGAAAAAAATTCTTAACGCTCTCTTTCATCTATTTTTTATTATTATTATTATTATATTATTATCCTCCTTTTTCCCCGTATAAAAGATTTCTCCACGGATGGGGGAGGATGGAATGAAGGAAGGGAGGGTCCATTTTCTTATCTGGGACCGCACAGCGGCCGACGGCGAGGGGTGGGGTAGACGGGACGGTTTTTTCACTTATAAGGAATTGATAGCAGAGCCCCGAGTAAAGAGCGCCATTATGTTAAAAGAAACGAGAGTCAGGAGGGTGTAAAAACTTTCTTTCCCGTGCTCTTTTTTTATTATTATTATTTCGGAGTCGTTGATACATTGGATCTTAACAATATTCTCGTGATGGACAGCTCCCAGAGAGGAAGTTTAGCCCCCGAGTGCGGAAGTGTGGCCCCGCCTGGTTCCTAGTCTTTTTTCCCCTTTTGAAACCTCTTGTACTCTGTTTTATGCGTTCGCTTCATCCGAGGATACTTTTGGAAAAGTTTTTCTTTGGGTGTGACTGGAGAAGCAGGGCGGATGTTTTGAGTCTTTTGATCCAGGTGGAGGTTTGGATTTATGAATTCTTAGGCGAAGTTGGAATTATCCGATCTCTTCCGTTGAAAAGTTGCTGGCCTCATCTGACGACATTTCTCTATGAATGCCCCAGTATTTATCCAATGAAGGATGCTCCTGGTGGTGAAGTTGGCTTAAAGTATTCTGGACCCCGCTGAAAAGTTGCTATCGCCCCTTTACATCGACTTTGTCCTGTGAATGTCATCTTACCTTACCCCGTGAAAGGTTTACCTAGTCCAATGCGCCTTTACAAATCTCATAATTTGGACACCAAGTTTGAGACCTTTCCGTAGATATTTTGAATTCTAACAACGTTACCGTTCGACTGCCGCAGTACTTATCCTACGAAGGGTGTTTCTCAGTGGTTCTTGGTAGTAACGTTTGCTTAAAGTAATCGGGCCCTCCCGTTCAAAAGTTGCTGTCATCGCACCTACCCTATGAAAGATTTACGTAGTCCAATGGGCATGTGCTATGTATCAATCTCGTATTTTAGACACCAAACTGAAATGACTTCCGTGGATTAATTGAATCTTAATATCGCTGTATGAATGCTCCAGTATTTACCACTTGAAGGATTTGTCTCAGTGATTATTGGTAATAAAATTTGCTTGAAGTAATCTAGCTCTCCCTTTGAAAAGTTGCTATTACCCCTTCACATCGATATTGCCCTGTGACTGTCTTCGTACCTATCCTATGAAAGATTTATGTAATCCAATGGGCCTGTGCTGTGTATCAATCTCGTAATTTGGATACCAAATTGGAAAAGATTTTTCCGTAAATATACTGAATTCTAACAACGTTGCTGCATGAATGCCGCAGTACTTGTCATTTGAAGGATTTGTCTCAGTGGTTTTGGGTAATAAAGTGCTTAAAGTAATCTGACCCTCCCATTGAAAAGTTGCTGTCACACCTTAACATCGACATTGCTCTTCAAGGTTTAAATCTTTTGGTCCTGGTATAGGTTTATATTTATGAATTCGTATAATTGCCGAGTTGTTGAAGTTTGTTCAACCCTCCTGGTGGTTGTCACGACGAGGTATCTCGTTATTAGCAAAACTGACCAGATCTTGATTGATGAGATATCTATCTCATCATTAGAAGAAAACTGACCAGATCTGGATCTAGACCATTATCAATCATTTCCTTGGAATAGAAACGTTTGGAAGGATTGATTGCTCATTTCCTTGGAATAGAAACGTTTGGAAAGATTCCATTGCTCATTTCCTTGGAATAGAAGCGTTTGGAAAGGTTCCATTGCTCATTTCCTTGGAATAGAAACGTTTGGAAGGATTTCATTGCTCATTTCCTTGGAATAGAAACGTTTGGAAGAATTTCATTGCTCATTTCCTTGGAATAGAAACGTTTGGAAAGATTCCATTGCTCATTTCCTTGGAAAAGAAACGTTTCGAAAGATTCCATTGCTCATTTCCTTGAAATAGAAGCGTTTGGAAAGATTCCATTGCTCATTTCCTTGGAATAGAAACGTTTCGAAAGATTCCATTGCTCATTTCCTTGGAATAGAAATATTTGGAAAGATTGCATTGCTCATTTCCTTGGAATAGAAACGTTTGGAAAGATTCCATTGCTCATTTCCTTGGAATAGAAACGTTTGGAAAGATTCCATTGCTCATTTCCTTAGAATAAAAACTTTTGGAAAGATTTCGTTGCTCATTTCTTTAGAATAGAATCGTTCGGAAAACTATTGGTCAAGGTCAAAATTTGTTAGAAACCATGCAGGGGAAATCTGCAGATTTCAAGGTGGATTTAATTTTGCGCTTGAACCTTTCAGAGGGTTAAATGACAAACTTTGATACTTTCTTGACCAGCAGGGCTGTCTGGATTTCGTCTGCACCAGCTAAAAGTAATTACCTTGCTTGAAATACAATGCACTAACCCTAATCCCCTCTCAGCCTACCGATCTGCGATCAAAGACCGCCGCTTGCCTTCGAGCGTCGGCGGGTTCGTTATTAGCATAAGACGCGCACATCAACCTAACTAATGCCCCGGATTCGGTTCACTCGGCCAAATTAAAGAACCCGCCTTCTCCGGGAGATTTTTCTCCCGCAATCGGGATCCTGGGAATAGAGCGAGGTGCAATCTCCCCTTCCCGGGAAAAGCGGCACATTCGAGTGATTTGTCATCGTTGCGGGATGCCGCATATCACTCCTCGAAGGTAGTTAAACTGATTTAGAGCGATCTCTGCGGAGAGATTCCTTTTTATTATTCCGCTCTCTCTCTCTCTCCGCAATGTTTTCGCTGTGGTGGAAAGATGGTGAGTTATTTCCACCACTTTCTGCTGCAGCGAGAGACGCACTCGCGATAAATCAATCAGTTATCACTCGCAGGAGGCGCGGCCCCGTGCTGCGGTTGGTCTTGTCGGAGGCGTTGGGTTCGGATTGCGCATTAATGTAATCCTGGCTCTCGTATTTCCCCGTTTATGGATGTCGGCGGGAGTGGATTGCTTTGTTACTGCGGGCTGTGCGTCCGAACTTCGTGGGTTGGTCACCTATGGGCTCGGTTTATGCGACGGTAATCGGTGTCTACAGACTTTATTACCAACGCGGAAATATGTATGTGTTGCCGTGAGGTGGTTTTTTTTCTCATACCCGTAATTTAAAAGCATTATGGCATTACAAAAGTGAATTTCTCTGAGACTGGTGCACCTCAGAGGATGGGTTCATATTACACCTCACATACATACCACACATTCTAGGCCTTCAAGGGTGCATCTTTAGGCGTTTATGGACATCACAACTCCCAAGGTACTCGAGTTATCTGTACTCCCTTCTTTTTTTTACCCTCGTCAATCCTTCTGCTTTTTGCTTTTTCCTCTTCTCGTTGTTGTCTTGTGTATGCCTTGCTCAATAAAACCCAAAATCAACCAAGCAACACAATTATAGTGGCCAAACAATCATTCCAGACTGATATTTTACACCGAGTAAAACTGTGTGTGCATGTCCATTTCTTGACGTTATCTGTTGCGTTTGGCTCAGCTTGGCTAAATATGTCCCCTGCGCCATGAAAACCAGACAACCATGCCTTACCCCGCATTCAAGCCAGAAACCTGTCGATCCAGAAGCCAGCACCCTGACCACTAGACTGATTATTCGGTTGCTGTAAGGAGGTAAAGCTGATTGAACTGGTTTGACTTTCTACAGCCACTTTTTACTACACAATGTCTAATTAGAACGAGACTCGTGGCTAAAAGTGTCTTCGGAACCACTGCGAAGACCCATGCCGTGACCGAGATTCAACCAAGACCCTGTTGAGCAAAATGCTAGACTGACAAGCCGATCTGAAGATAGCTGGCTGTTTTTTATGGCTCGAAGATCATGTTTGGCCAAGCTGCTTCAAACACAAGACAACGTCAAGTAATGCATAATGGATATACAAACTCAGAAACTTTTGCTCACACGAAAGAGAGAAATACTCACAGGGTAAATTACAGGAATTGAACCTACGCCACTTACAACTCGAAGAGTACTAGTGGAGTGGGTGTATCCATAGACGTGAAATATACGTAGACTGAGCATTGCTATACAGAGGAGCAATGGGACCAACATGTCGACTAGTAGTCACGTGACTCATGTGAAAAATTGCCTTGTTTGACCGATTTGGTATCTTATCGCCTCATTTGGTGATGCTACTTTTGATAGGGTAAGTGTGTGGATGTGCATTTCTATACAGGGTGTCCCAAAAAGGTTGTTCCGCAATTTATCTTTTTACCATTTGGAAATAGGTAGGCAATTTAAATTGCAAAAGTGCACCAAATAAGGTAAGTAATTAAGATATGTGAATAAAATTATCACGTGATAACAATTTAAGCGGATACAGTTTTTAATTTCTATACAACCCCTCTGGATAAAAATCCGAGATAGCAGAAATGTTCCTTACCTGCATCCCTATCGTTAGCAGAAAACTGCATTTCTGTAGGTTGAACAGTAACGGAGGCATAAGGACGCAAAAAAGTTGACTTATACCGCTTGTGCACAGCTGTTCAAGCAGTCAGATTACGGACCGCATACACAATGCTAAAAAGCATTTTTTTTCGATCAGAAAGTGCAACATTGTGCAAAGTAGTGTAGTATTGCAACTGCAGATGAAAATCGCAATGCATAATAGTAGACAATGTAATCTTTAATAAAAATATTGTAGAAAAAATGGTTTCAATAAAAATAAAAGGAAATTTTTCCATCTGCAGCAATGCAGAACTTAGCTCTTCATTCTTGGCCATGGGTCAGTTTCCGTTCTAGATTAGATACGGCCCCCTTAAAATAGAAACTCTTGTATCTCCGTTACTATTCAACCTACAGAAATATGGTTTTTACTAACGATAGGGATACAAGTAAGGAACATTTTTGCTATCTCGGATTTTTATCTAGAGGGGTGGTATACAAATTAAAAACTGTATCAGCTTAAATTGTTATCACGCGATAATTTTACTCACATATCTTAATTACTTACCTTATTTGGTGCACCTTTGCAATTTACATTGCCTACCTATCTCCAAATGGTAAAAAGATAAATCCCGGAACAGCCTTTTTGGGACACCCTGTATAGTGGCGACAAAAGTGATGAAATTGTCGAAATCTACTATGTCGCGGCGACCAATCAGATGATGAATCAAAGGATGGGCATCTTCTCCCCGTGGACGAATCATATGAGGAATGTTAGGTTCCACACACCAGACTAAGTAGTCTAAAGGTCACATTACTACTAGCTTTGGTCACTTGATCCTGGGCACATAAAAAGGTTACCATTGCTCACTCTACTTTTATACTTTCTCTATGGGAAGAAAAGCCACGGCGAGCCAGCTTTAGAAGTGTCTTTCCTGTCCACAAAGTCAGCACGCACATTTCGTTTAAAATTGCAATATACAGACACCCCCGCAAGAAGACACTGCCATTGCAAGACTTCAACAGTCAATACGGGAGATTACATATACTTTGTTGTTAATAGTAGACGTTGAGAATTGCTATCATAAAATAAAATTATACATATATATTCAATAACAGACGCACTTGTATTTCTATCGAGTTATATCATTTTTAATTAAATACGAATATGCAAGGAGCTTACACGCTTAGCTTAGCACGTAAATAAGCTTACACGCTTAGCTTAGCACGTAAAATAAAACTAAATTTACCTCGTGCGAACTTAATAACTTTTATCGCAATCGTACCTTAAATCAAGTTATCTTACTCCATCATCCCACTTTTAAATAAACATTAAATAATCTCCATGCGATAACTATCTACACCTTTTTGTTTTTATCACGAAATGATCAGCTTAGTAATTTGTAAGAGTAAATATTTCCTTTCATACAATCTGCCGTCTTATCCATTTTCCGTGTTTGTAGTTGTAAATAAAAATTTGATATGCATCCAGAGATTGCATTCATAAAATATAATTGCGATCGTCCTCCGACGATTTTTTTTTCCACCTTCGATGGGGAATATGACTTTCAAGTTTCGACTGATCTCCCCAAAGCAACAACTTAGACTCGTAATTGATTAGGCGCATCCTACAGAAAACACAAACACAAAAATGGCTTCCAAATTAAATTTTTCCGAGCACTTTGTATTGTTTGGATTCGCAATTTAACTTTCTTTATCACCTAAAACGAAATATTTCCACTCGGTGGAGTTAAAAAGAAAAGGGGCAACCGTCTATTGATTCCCTTCTGCTGCCTGAGTCTATTTGTTGGTTTTGGAGATGTTTGTTTGTCCTGCTCTGAACACATACCTGCCGCGTCTTTTCCTTTTTGGGAAAAGATGTCTCTGGATATTAGATTCCGTCTTTAATTAAATGAGAGAGCCACTTAGCTTTTAATTAATCTAATTTGTAGCTCCCCAATTAGATTTATTAATTAAAAATGGATTTTCTGGTGGCAGCAGCAGCAAGACGCGGACTCTTTTTGATGACAATATTGTCCTTAATTAAACGATACAATCCGCAGTTCCTTTGTTTTTCAGTGTCCCTTTCCTCCCAAACATCCGATTCTCCCATTGAGATGGGAATAATCTTTCTCCGTACGAGGAGGGAGACTGCCTTTTGTTGGAAAGCGGAGATCAAATTACAGGTAATCCGCGACATAGGAAATCCTTCCGTTTTCAATTACTCTCCTTTGTTGGAACTCCAGTTTTGACTAAGTCCAATTTTGACTTGCGAGAGCGTTTCCCGCCGTTAGAAACACGGTCTTCTGATTTGGGAATAAAGGAAAGTCCTCAGTGACCTGAAATATGGTTTATAAGTAAGACATTGAGAAGGATGTGAATGCAGCCCTATAAATTGAACACAGGAATCGTCTTATCTTTAAAATGGTCTTCTGGTGGCATCAGGAAAACGTAGATTCTTATGAAAATGTTGTCTTTCGCTAAGACAATCTACAGTTCCTTTGGTTTTCATTCTCCCCTTGCGCCCAAGCATTCGATTTCCCCATTGAAATATAAATCCTTCCTTTTTCAATTACTCCCCTTGTTAGACCTCCAGTTTTGACTTGGAGGTTGTGAGAGCGTTTCCCACCGTTGGAAACGGTCTTCTGATTTGGGAATAAAGGAAAGTCCTTAGTGACCTGAAATATGGTTTATAAGTAAGACATTGAGAAGGATGTGAATACAGCCCTATAAATTGAACACAGGAATCGTCTTATCATTAAAATGGTCTTCTGGTGGCATCAGGAAAACGTAGATTCTGATGAAAATGCTGTCTTTCGCTAAGACAATCTACAGTTCCTTTGGTTTTCATTCTCCCCTTGCGCCCAAGCATTCGATTTCCCCATTGAAATATAAATCCTTCCTTTTTCAATTACTCCCCTTGTTGGACCTCCAGTTTTGACTTGGAGGTTGTGAGAGCGTTTCCCACCGTTGGAAACGGTCTTCTGATCTGGGAATAAAGGAAAGCAGGCCTCAGTGACCTGAAATATGGATTAAACGTTTATAAGACAAATTGAGAAGTAGGATGTGAATACAACCCTATAAATCGAACACAGAAATCGTCTTATTAAAATGTATCTTCTGACGGCATCAGCAAAACGTATATTCTGATGAAAATATAAACGTAGATTCTGCTGATTGTCTTTCTATAAGGCAATCTGCAGTTTCTTTGTCATTGTCCTATCCGCCGAAGCATCCGATCCCCCCATTGAGATAGAAATCCTTCCCTTTACAATTGCTCCCTTTGTTGGACCTCCAGTTTTGACTTCGTGAGAACGTTTCCCACCGTTGGAAAGACTGTCCAGTCTGGTAAAAGGGAAAATATCATGTATAGTTTATGGATTCATTAGTTACAAATCGAAGAATAAAATCTGAATATATTATTCTGGGCACTAATGACGTAAACCGTCTTGTAGCATCGATCTGCTAATGGAATAGATGGAGTATGTGCGTGCAGCTTCATACAATTTCTTCTGGTCGCTCTATTTGGAGATCTGTCAAGTGGCTGTGGGGAAAAAACATGACTCTTAATGTGGGCCAAATTATTGATGTTAAAGTGATTATGCTGCGTGATTGGAAACGCTTCGATAGTGGTTCTTAAACCCACATGACCTACCCTTCTCTGAGATCTTACGACAGACTCCCACCCATATGAAGGTCATTCATTAGTAGGTCTTGTATCTTAAAGCTGTTAACTTCATTTTCTCTTCCTTCAACAGTAACCAAAAGAAAACCAGGTGAAAAATTATAGTTATTCGCCTTACTATTTTATTAGTATAGGCAATTTCTGGTAAGTTACACTATACTTAAGGACATTGAGGATTACTTTCCCAGGTCGGAATGTCTTTGTAACGGTTGTAAACGTTCACACATACTTAGCCATAAATGGAGTTCCAACAAGGGACGTAATTTAAAACATAGTGACATCCTGAGTCACCGATTAAATGTAATTTGATCTTCGCTTTCCAACAAAAGAAATCGGTTTCCTGTCATTAAACGAAAGATTATTTCCATCTCGATGGGGAAATCGGATGTTTTGACGGACGGAGACAGTGAAAAACAAATGAACGGCGGATTTTCTCAACTAAAAACTAATGAAACCGTTTTTCAACTTTGTTTTTATTCGATATTATGTAATCTATAGTCTGTTTAGCGAACGAAGACAGCTAGTTATTACAAAATGCCAGTTGAATGTTGAAAAGGCATTCAACTTTTGCACTCGAATCTATAATTGGCGATGTCACTTTACCATGGCCATATCTTTCTTTTTGCGAAATATTAAATTTGAGTTTTCAAATACTGTAAATTTTATTTTTGGATGGATTGTGTTTGGTAATTCATTCGTCTCAACTGCTTAAGATCTTCGAATTCAAAACCATTCGAGAAAAATGGCGAAAAGCTTTGGTATTTGCGACACTTTCCTGTCTGTCTTACGAGAACTGCTCCCGACACCATATTTAGGTGGTCACTATAGATATAGGGCTCTTTCATTTTGTGTGTAGGGGTAATAATTTTATTTTGTTTTACGCGAATGTTGGTAGCAGGGGTAGTGTTTACTTGTATAGATCTCGGCGATAAATACAGTTCTTAATTATATTTACAAATTGTCATCACGTGGGCCAATGTGACTGACTTGAATACATTTCTTCAACAATCCCCTGTGAAAAATAGATATGGTCCGTTTGTATGGCAACAGACATGGGCAGACATGTCTGCAGCAATTCTGGTGTTCAGAAAGTATTATATTTGCCATTCACCGTGATTAACGTTGTCAATCATCATTGTTTACTTTCCATTTCTTTCTAAGCGTATTTTAAGTAAAACACGCATTGGTGAAAGGTACATCTTTGCTTTTTTGTAGACTTATCTTTTGAATTCTTTAGAAATACGTAGTCATGTTAAAATTCAGCATTGCTAAAAATGTTTTCTTTTTTTTGCAGCATTATGACTGTCGCAACCATATCCGAGTTATCCAACCAATCGGCGACGGCAACCGTCTCTACATATGCGGCACCAATGCTCACAATCCCATGGATTACGTCATCCACGTGAGTATAGCACTTTCATTCCATTCTTTTTTCAATTAATTCATGGGAAATCAGTGAACGAAGAAAAACTATTTGAGTTGATAATTATTCTTCTTGTATAACACTAGACGATTTTACTTTCTAGATAATTTTTTCAAATTTTGAGTACTACAGAAACCTCTCGTTATATCGCACCTCGATATATCGTTAACAAGATAGTGTTGACTTTTTTGATGACGAGATAAAGATATGGTCAGTTTTCATCTAATGACAAGATGTCCATCAAGATATGGTCAGTTATGCTAATAACGAGATACCCCTTTCAGACACCCACCAGGAGGATAAAGCAAAATCATTACAAATCTACCTATTTTCAAAATGTTTTGAAAAACTTTCGCGACGTTTTTCTGAAAATTCACAAAAGGTCAGGGGAAATTTACTCTCCCTTTTTTTTAATTAACAGCGGACAAAAAATGTCTTTCTTTTCGGAGAAAATTTTCTGAAGAACGCAAATTTTGAAATTTTGCCTCCAAACCGTGGCAACCATAAAAGAAAAACATAGGAATCTGTGGTTGCTAGATTGACATGAAAATTTTAAAAATTAGATTTCTTGGCGCCTGTTTCCAACGCCTGTTTCATACTTAGCCCATTCTGTGCTTTAACCGATTCATTTTGTATATAAGCAACTAAAATTGCTTCTAAAATGCGGATTAAGATACTTTGGCTTCGATATTTAAATTTTATTCTGCTAATGCTACTATTTAATAAGTGCTTCTTTGGCTGTGGCAGCCCTGTGGACAAGATATCTCATCTATCAAGATCTCGTCGTCTCGTCAAAAAATCCACAATTTCTTGATGACAAGATATCTCGTCATTAGCAAAATTGGTTCGATCTGGATGGACTAGATACCTCGCCGAAATCTCTTGGTGGGCTAATAAGTAATTTTTCTTGTTAATAAGTAAATTCTAAATTGTCTTGGCCCACACTCTGTCCAGGGGGTAGAATCACGTTATGTGTCGAGGAATTACCTTACATTTAAATTTAATACTATTGAAATGAAAATGCTTTTCCGTAATAATTGACTTTAGTTTATTCATTATTAAAAGCCACATAAAATTGTACTTAACATTCGGAATATTAATTATTTCAAACCGCACATTTAAGAAGAAATTTCGCTTATCCACACACTTTCAAATTGTCTAAGTACATCTAATCAAATTTCGAAAGCAATAAAGCTCTTTACGAAATTAATTTGAAAAGTCAATGTATGGTTCAGTTTGTTTAACGAATAAAAAGTAAGAAAACATTTTTTGAAAAAAATAGTGGAGTGACTTTTTAAATGAAATATTAACTCGATGCTGAACTCGATAAATATTCCATTCGATTCTTTTTTTTATTTTTCAGTTTCTAACTTCTACTCTGTTTACCATTGAATTTTTATTTTGAATTCCTACTTACTAGAAATTAATATCGAGCTCCATAAAAATTTAAACTCTAATTTGTTTAAAATAAGTCCGAGCAAACAACCAAAAAAACTTATCGATCGTCGAAAGTGAAATAAATTACAGAAAACTGAATTATTTTCAAAAACATCACTTGACGAAAAAAAAAGATCCCAGCAAAACTAGAAAATGTAATTTGCGACTTAATATATATGGAGATCGAAATCCCAAACATTAATTTCTCGAAGAAAAATAATTCTATCATCTTCATTTTTTGTATATATAATTCAGGAAAATTTAATTTACAATACCGATAATTAAAGCAACTGAAAAAGAGCAATACGCGAATACAAGGTATCGTGAGTTCGACAACGGGCTCGAAAGAATAAAAGCAAAAAAAATGAATTTTTTTCTCCTGGCATTCCGTAAAAGTTAATAAACGCTTGTCAATTACCAGCAAACCCCGAAACAATCTGTAGTTACTCATTAGCGAAACTAATGATTATGATCTGTAACATCATACAAAAAAGGCATTAAAAAAGCATGTCGTTAAAAACTAATCAGGAAAATTCAGCAGCCTGTATGAAGGATGGCGGCTGGTTGGATAGCTGGGCTTCTTTTCTAACAGGGCAAAAGTTGAGCGAAACAAGAATTAAATTAGAGGAGGAATTTATGACGCTTTAATGTTTATCTCGCTGTTTAAAATTGGAAGTCTTTCTCTCATTGGATTCTTTGGAGGTTTTTTCTCCGCTGATTGTGTTTCGCTAGTAATGGGCTTGAATATTAATTTCGCATTAAATAGATATCCTGAGCTAAAACGGAAGGGAAGTGTAAGAAGTAAATTTGTATATTCTCATTATCTCGATCGGAGCTTTGGTTGAGCCGCGAATTTTGATTGTTTTCTTTGGGGTCCGGGTATGAGTAATTCTAATTACCCCAGACGTCGAGAAGGATGTGTGTCCTTTTCCGCCATTATGAAGCTGTCGCTGGGTTTTTTCTTTGTGTGAAATATTTATTCTATGACGTAAAATGTAAGTGGTCGTAGTTTATAAATAATCACGCTAGAGGTACTCGAAAAGGGTTCTTGTAAAAATCGTCTCGCTGTTTTGAGAAATTGTCTCGCGTGTAGAAAAATTTAATTACTGTAACGAGCTAGAATGAAAGGGTAAAAAGATAATGTTTATTTGCTGAAAATTCGAGTAATCGAGTTTGTCATTTAATGAGGAAAAAGAGCAGTTAGATTTTCACTAATTTTTGTTTGGGTGAAAGTAAGCATTGAATTATCTCAAAAATTCGAACAATGGATGGTTTTATAATCTAGACTAGTAGTTTTTCCTTTTGTTAAATAAATTAAAATAAATATATAAAGTTTTCTACAATAATTAAAATAAATATGTAAAATGGACGTGACTAGTGCTATTAATTAATGTTATACTATGACTTTACTGATGCAGAATTTTTTCCAAAACTCAGATGAACGATCTTTATTTCATGAGTTGTGTAATTCTCCAGAAAAGTAAATATAATCACTGAAGTTGGAAAATGGCATCTATTATCCAAGATGGGATAATTGTCATTGAACGATTTCTTAAAATTGTTTTAAAAAATAGAAGTATATTTAACCTTAAGACACAATTGTAATCAAATAGTAATTCATTGTGCATAATTTTATTTGAGAAATATTAAAAAAAAAAACGTGATGCCCCTCCATAAGGAACAATATCAATCTTTGAGTTCTTTTAGAATTAGAACGACACTCTAATGGATCAATCGGATATGATATAAAACTTACAGCTGACTAAAACGAAATCGTAAAATGTTTTAATTTGCGGAAGGTCTTAAATATCAAGAACTATTTATACATAGAATGCATCACTAGATGTAGTCTTCATGAAAGTTTGTCTGGTGTCAGGAAAACTTTCCATGTGTATATCCATTATCTGACGTTTTCCCTTTGGCGCAGCTTGACCTAATATGGCCTTGCGCCTTCAAACCCCACCAACCGAAATCTTAAATCAAACTTGAATTATCGCTGTTAAATGAATTGCGTTGGTGTCTATGCATTAATTGCAGATTCGTGAACAAACATTTAATTAGTTGACAATGTAATCCCGGACAAAGGCACATCCTCGAGCTCTCCTATAACTCAAAGCATACCTCGCTCACGCTAATATAAGTGTTTAACAATGACTTATAGCGCCCTCTGGTGGCCACTCCTTGGATTTCCACATACATACTATTCATTTATTTAATTTTCTCAGTTCACCATTCTCTCAAACCACATATCTGTATATGGGTTTAAAGGTTTGGTCTCCTTTTGTATTTTACACCTAGAGGGCACATTTTCTTTAGATATATCTTGGATCCCGCGGTACCCTAGTGATCTCTTCTTTTCCCGTGGGGCTTACTGACTCTGGTAAACATGTGAGTCGCGACCCCAGGATGCCCAAGCGATCTTTCTGCTTTTCCTCTCCATCCTTTCGTTTCTTATTTACTTGACATTATCTGTCTTGTGTTTGGCGCAACTTGGCCAAATATGGCCAAGCAAGTTTTATGGCCAAATATGGCCCTTGCGCCAGTAAAACCGATAACATAACATACCTCATCGCTAGTACTGACGACGATACAAAAGTGTTCATCAATGACTCATCGCGCCATCTGGTGGCCACTCTTTGGATTTCCAAGTATTGTAAGTTAGTTTTTCTAAGCTCACTACACTCTCAAGATGCCCAAGCGATCTTTACATGGTTATCAAAACATTCTGTCGGCTTTTGCATTTTGTATATGTTTCTGATGACAAAAGAAAGAACTTCTCCAACTTAAAAGATCGCCACCATTCCATCTCCGCACTCTCGTCTCCCCTCTTCCAGCCCAATTTAATCCCCGCAAGCCCCTGGAGCCACCCCTTTCTCCCCCACCAAACCGTCCACTTCCTAAGAAAAGGCGAATAAACGCCCGAGAAATGGACGACCAACCCCCTCTGACAGCGGTCAGTCATTTATTTTAAAAACCCACATAAGACCCCAAGAACCATTAAAACGGACCCCAGGCGAAATTAAAAGGAAGACAGCCCCTGAGAAAACGAAAAAAACCACCCCGTTGATTGATTCCCCCAGAAATAGCTTCCCATACGAAAAGGGGGCTTATATGAAATATTTGTAACCGAACGCTTTTTTCGATTTGTCACCCTTCCACAACCCCCGGAACCGAAAATCTGGTGATGAACGACGCCGTCAGAGCAGTTCGTCATCCTGTTCCCCCCAGTCCGGTCCTAGATGGATATTAATAGTACAGAACTGCCAAAAGGTCCCCCAGTTCTTTCTGAGATGCGTGGGTCAGTGTGAAAGGGGGGACTGTCCTGGTGTTTATATAGATTAATCGGCCCGATCCCATCAAGGCAGGCCTGGCACATATTACCGGGACGTCCTGGTAGACAAAGGCACGGACCGGACTGGAAAAGAATAACATCTTTTGGCACTCAGGGAGTTTTTTCGGACTGCTGTTCGGATCCGGACTTGATTTCAATTTATTGTCGTTTAAGGCTTAGTTTGGAGGTGTGAAAGAGTTGTGTTTGTCTTTTTCGGAAATTGGAGAAGCGTTTCACGTACAGAGGAGTTGGAATAGATTTTACCCGAGGAAGAGTGGTGTTGTAACGTAGTGGGCCGAGCGGTGTGCCAAAAAAAAACGACGACGCAGCCAAAATACATGTAAAATAGCTACTTCTTTTAGCCAAAAGAATATATATTACTTACACAAATAATCAGGGATTGGTTTCCCTAGGTTGTAGTATAAAGGGACAATCGGGATTAACTCGAAAACGACTAAGAGACGAAAAATACGTCGGCCCAGTTCGAGTTCTGGAAATCTCATCTTTCCTCGTCCCTCCAGTTCTTTGGGGGACAGATGAATTCCAGAGGGCCATCGTGCACCCCTTAAAAACCATCTAGACGAGAAGCAGACCTCCCCGATTGATAGTTCCCGATAGATTTATGACCCGTGGTCAGTAGTACAGGTGTCGACATCCGACCCTGAACCGTTATTATGGACATTACAGTGTCCATGATACTTGTATCTGTGTTATTCTTGAAAAACCAATACTGAATTACCGGTTTTGGAAATTGGTGAGAATTTCCTTTACAGAATCATCATTTCCGATTTCCTTAGCTACGATATTTTATTATTTTAGCTTTATTTTTAAGATCATACTTCGGGGATCAATTTATAATAGTTGCAAATACCGTCATATACCAGTAGTGGTAATGCTTTTGGACCATCCAAGTCATTTCGACGAGATATCTCGTCCATCAAGATCTGATCAATTTCGCTAATTATGATATGTCTCATCCATCCAGATCTGGTCAGTTTTGCTAATTATGATATGTCTCGTCCATCAAGATCTGGTCAGTTTTGCTAATTATGATATGTCTCGTCCATCAAGATCTGATCAATTTCGCTAATTATGATATGTCTCATCCATCAAGATCTGGTCAGTTTTGCTAATTATGATATGTCTCGTCCATCAAGATCTGATCAATTTCGCTAATTATGATATGTCTCATCCATCAAGATCTGGTCAGTTTTGCTAATGCCAAGGTACCTACCTCATCGAGACAACCACCTAGTTTTTTGTCAATGTATCAAAAATATAGGTGGTGGTACTGTTCCTGCGGCAATACGTGTTTCCTGTCGGTATTCTGAACGAGGCGTCTGTCGGCTTGTTTATCGAATACGATTTCAGCACTTCGACAACAAAAATTTCAAACGAATTCCGAATTGATAAATCGTAGTTGATTGGTTCAATTCAATCGTCGCCAAAACGGCGATAAACCGCATTTTAAGGTAGCCCCGATATTTATCAATCGAGAGCAATTTGTACAGCAGAAGTAAAATCTTCCGTCTGGTTTGTTTGTTTACACCGAAAGTCCCTCTCATACTAATGTGATCCTCTGGTCAATATGTTTAGGGACCTCTTGTGTGGATATGTCCTTTTACTTAACGTTTTATAGCGCAGCTTGATCAAATATGACCCTTGCACTGCATCACAAAACCTGAAAACCATAATATTGCAACTATCATAATGTTATGAACTTCAAATGGAGCTTGTGTTTGGGGAGTAATTCGTTTCCATTCATCACTTTTCGGTCTATTACCAGTGCACTTCAGTTGAATATATTCACCTGAGGATATATGTAAAGAAAATAAAGCTCTAAAGTGACGAAATTCAGATATCTGGACGCAATACATTCTAGAACAATCTGGGAGCCCTCGTGGACATACATCTGTGAATACAGTTTAATTTTGTGTTCCTACCTTCACTTAAAGTTTCTACAGGAATGTATGAAACACCCTGCATAATTAGAGTCGGGAAAAAGCATTCAAATTCTCTATTAAATTCTAAGAAATGCGTCTCGTTATATGAAACTAAATCGTGCGTTGCTCTTAAACCTATTTTGCTGTCTTTATACCAATTATACATGACCCAGCTGCATTTCTCAAATTAAAATATTTTCAAGCATTCTTTATTATTTAAACATACTCGCTCAGAAAAGATCAAATCGTTGCCGTCTCAATCAGTGGGAGAAAAATATCTTCCAAACATAGCGGCTTATGTACCCAGACGACGCAAAAAATAGTTTTGATCTTAGAATCAGTTCAAAGAAAAATAATTTCAGTCTGGGAAGAGATTACGGTAGTGTTCTTCCGTCTACCTAAGAAAAACTCAAATTTTTCTAAAAAGAAATGGCGATATGAAGCATTCAGATATAAATACCGACTTAAAAGAGTACAGACTAAAATGAACTCGCTTTTATTATCTTTCAAGTAAGATAAAATTGAGCTGCTTCAAAATGTTTTTCTAAGTGGTATTCTTAGGATGTGTTTAGAAAATAATAGTTACTTAAAACTTGGCGTCTTCAGCGCAAATCCCTTGGCTTTGTGTTCTTTTCCCCAACAATTAAACAGGTTTTCGTGCTTTTTACTCTTGTAATTTATCTTCGTTTTCTGGATTCTCGGAGCTTCATCGACCTAACTTTTTTACAGTTTTCAACACGCATCGATTTGAAATCCTTAATTTTAAAACAATTAATTTACAACTTAATTCCTGTCCTTTTTACTCCAAGACGTAATCGTCTCTCGGTCTGTTTTTCTAGATTACTTATTGGTTATTTCTCATTGATACAGCGTTCGTGTTCCGATCATAGTCTTAACTTTTAGGAAACATTTCCAGACATTTATTATATGTTTACTTCACACCATCTTATTAGAGTTTCTTTCAAAATAATTTCTAAACCAAATTGTTTGGGTCAAAAACTTGTAAATAGTTTTAGATCTTGTTCTAAGCAAGCTCTCGAGAAAGAGAGTCCCAAAGTGCTCTAGATGGCTAAACACGTATTGTTGAGAGATGAACGTGTTCCTCCTGTAGAACATCCTTTGGCAGAATTGGAAATGTCTTCCACAGATTTGGCCTTATGCATTGTTGTTGAACATGTTCCACCTTTAGAATAGCACATAACAGTGTTGAAAGTCATGTCTTCCACAGGATTGTCCTTGTGTTATGAATGAGAAAGCCAGCTCTTTGGAAAGAGCCAGATAGCTCTAAGTATGTATTGTTAAACATATTCCATCTTTAGAATATCCCATTGCAGTATTGGAAATAATGTCTTCCACGGCTTTGGACTTGTGCTAATGAATGAGAAAACGAGCTCTGGAAAGAACTGAAAAAGCTCAAAGTATCGAGATATGTATTGTTGTTGAACATGCTCCACCTTTAGAATATCCCGTAACAGTGTTGGAAGTCATGTCTTCCACAAGATTGTCCTTGTGCTATGAATGAGAAAACCAGCTCTTTGGAAAGAGCCAGATAGCTCTAAGTAGCGAGATATGCATTGTTGCTAAACATTTCCACCTTTAGATTATGCCAACGTTGCAGAAAAGGCTTAAGCATCCTATGAAAATAGTTTCCATTGTATGCTCGTTAATATAAAACCAAGTTCTTATATGTTCGACTTTTGTCTTTTCTTTTTTTAAATGGAAATGAAGTATAAGATTTTCTCATTTTCGGAGAACTTATGAATCATCATGACCTCTTTCGTTTCGTTTTACTTACGTCTAAGACTCCATCTTTAAGAATTGCTGCAACGATAAATTGAATCTTTTGGTGTTCAACTTCGAGTTCTCAACCCTCCAAGTGGTTTCAACGAGATATCTCGTCCATCAAAATCTGACCAATTTTGCTAATGACGAGAAATCTCGTCACCAAGACATTGCCTATTTTTTAGGATGACGCGATCAAGATCTGGTTAGTTTCTCCTGTAATGACGAGGTATCTCGTCCTTCAAGATCTGGTCAGTTTTGCTTATGACGAGAGACCTCTTCGAGATAACTATCAGGAGGTTTAAAAATCATACTTAGTTGTGTGAATGATAAATTTTAATGTTTAATTGAATTTCAATAACTTAAATTTTTCAAAACAAGTATTATCTATATAACAAACTTTATTTCTTAATTTCTTTTTTTTTTTTGCTATTCTAAACTCGATCCAACCAAAGACCGTCGTGTACGTGGGAGCTGGTGTACGTTGAGTCTATCGTGGCGTCCAATGGCATGGTGTGGAAGTTTGGAGAGTGGGGTGCCAGCTCAGATGTTGATTTCGTCATCTGACCGTTGTTCAAAATTGCAATGTGTTCTCATCGTTACCTCGGGGTTGATTCCGGACCGTCACCAATAACCCTTACTGTTGCTCCAGTGTGACGTTAATTAACTACCTACCTAATTTCTTTTACTCTGTTTCTTATTTGTTCACTAAATTTTTACATTATGAGTTCCAATCATACAATTCTAATTACTTAAATATCGGAAATAAGAACCTGATAAAAAATTGAACTAGCAACCACTGAACAACTTGTGCAACATTTCTTTGAAACTTTCTTTATCAAGTAATGCAATTAAATTCATTTAACTGCATTGCTAAAATAACGTTTTGCAATTTTGATGCAGCACGTCTTAATTTCTACGTTATCACATGCTTAGTTTGGATTTGAAATTATAATGGGGCATTCTCCCCGAAAAATAGAAAGCTATAGAACATTTCTTTCATTTCCTAAACTTTTAGACTCCGCGCTTTTCTCTTTGTTTCTCCCTGAAGTTTTTCTCAGTTCAGTTAAAATGAAAATAGAGTGATAAACACTCTGAATCTTCAAAGAGCTTCTCTTCTGAAAGCAATAGCCATGTTGTGAAACTAGCAAACACTGAACAACTTGTGCAACAGTGCTTTGAAACTATTAAATAATGCAATTTAATTCGTTTAATCGCATTACTAAAATAACCTTTTTCAGTTTCGATGCAGCACTTTTTAATTCCTACTTTATCACATGCTTAGTTTGGATTTGAAATATATGATGGGGATTCACCCCGAAAAATAGCAAGCCATAAAGTATTTCTTTCATTTCCTAAACTTCTAGACCCGCGCCTTGAGATTTCCTCTTTATTTCAAACTGAAGTTTTTCTCGGTTCAGTTAAAATGAAAATAAAGTGATAAACACTCTGAATCTTCGAAGAGCTTCTTCTGAAAGCAGTAGCCATGTTGAGCCTCCTAACCTTGTTGGGCTTTTATTTCCTCCCCCTTCCGATTAACAAAAAGAAGGGTCCGGGACTTAGTTCTACGGGCTATGAAGTTGAATTCTCTGTAAAATCTGTGGAGGTTTAGATTCGGCTTTTTTTTATAAGTCTTCGAAAAAGTTCTGGAAGTACTTGTGTTTTCGAACGGGCAGAAGAAAAAGTTCCGAGTTCTCTTCGAAGATAACGTTTGGTTCTTTGTTCCGGGAACTTTTCTTTTCTCTTCTGTGATATATTTCTAGAATAATCATTTTGCTACTTTTTTGTGTTGTTTTTGAGGATTATACCGGAAAGAAAGCTTATTTTTGAAATGGATATTTTTCTATTTCTTGCGGTTTTGTGAAATAGCTCCCCGAGGTATGAGGATGTTTTCGTTCGGGTGTGAAACTTCAATTGGAAGTACTTAAATCTGGTTTCGCGGAGAGGTATCACATTGAATCAGTTTGATCCTGCAATTGGAAGTTTTGTTTCACCTCATTTGTTGATTTGATTTATCTCCACATTTAATCGGGCTCGTGGTGTGGAAGTTTGGAGAGTGGGATGTCATCTCAAGTGTGACCTCGTTATCTGACCATGGTTCAAAATTACGAGGTGTTGTCCTCGGGTCTTTCCCTTCTGGATTGATCCCGAACCATCGCTACTAGCCCGTCGTGTTGCTCCAGTGTGACGTTAATTCAATTACCTACCAACTAAAGATCCTCCACATTTACTCTGGATTTCATGTGTGCATTTAAGATAGGGACACTTATGAAAGGCATTTTCTGTCAAGCTAAACATAGGTGGCAGTAGTGTTTCTGCGGAGATGCGTGTTTCCTGTACGTATTCTGAACGTGACGTCACTTGGCTTGTTTTGGAATACGATACCAACACTTCATCAATAAAAATTCCGAATTGGTGTATAATTGATTGGCCAACACCGGTTAGACTTTTCGCCAGACGTTGCTAAAACGGCGATAAACTGCATTTTAAGTTATCCAGATATGTATCACGTCAGATCATTTGGCCAGTGGAAGTAAAATCTTCGCAGACCGTCTAGTTTGTTCGCATTAAATCTCTGTTGAATATTAAGGTACTTGAATTAATTGCAATTTATAAACTTTTGTTTAATCATCAAAATATATAAAACTGCTTATCAATCAATACCAGAAGAAATTACTTACAAAATGGCCATGTTTGTAGCGTAATGGTATAATAAATATTACTTGTTAAGTTTTGAGACGATTAGTTATTTTTTAAGTAAATTTATTGCTCAGCACATGCTTCATCAGATTTGGTTTGGTAGATTTTAATGGTGTTTCTGCTGGCCAAACTGCTGCATGCTTGTGTAATGTTTATCTTGTTTTCTTAAATAGACTGGCTAGTTTCGCCATCTAGTGGCAATAAAATCGTTTTTCAAAGGACATGCATTAAAATATTTCGCTGTGCTCACTAATGTGTGTCTCTTCCATAGGCCAATCTCACACGAACCGGAAAGCATGAATATTTTCCTGGCATTGGTGATGGGATTGCCAAATGTCCTTTTGATCCTGAAGATAACGCTACTGCTGTATGGGTGGGTGAGTATCTAAATTTTCTGATTCCCTTCACACACACACACACATACAAACTTTTCTTTGCACTGTTATAATAATAGTAATTATTTACTTTCTTCTTTTGTGTATGCCGAATAATTCATTATTCTACTCAATTTTTTTCTCATTCTTAAGACTTCTCATTTGAATTTAATCAAGACCAACACATATTTTATTCATTCTTGCTTGCAAACGTTTGAATTCCCGAATAAATTATGCATTCTGTTTCACAATTATCTTCTTTTTTAACTTATCTAGTTTATCTTCATTGCACATGAATAAAATATTTTGTCTTTAGCTAAACTTCTCAACAGTGTGTGTTAGCTTATAAAAGCATTTTTTTTAAATACTGTCACTAATTCAAATTTAGAAACTACTTTAAAGCAACTTTACTGGACGCAAGTTTTATTAGTCTCAGCAGTAAACCCGAACATAGAAATACATCAGGATGACTGACTTTTAAATAAGTATTTCAAGGTTATATGCTCCCTCCTCTACCTTATGATAGCGTCTACTGCCAACTCATTTTGCCCACTTAAGTTTAACCAGTTTTGTACCTTCTGCCATTAAACCCAATCAGCTGACTAGCCCACTTAAGTTAAGGCTAGTGATTCCTTTGTTAATTGAAGTGCAGTTCAACAAAACGGAAGTGAAGTGGTGATTACGAGCTCAACGTCGTGGCGAGAATGTTACCGTGGTAACTAAGTGAAGCAAGGAGGGATGTGACCTTGATTCAAAGGGCTGGACTAAAGTTGAGAATTTAACCAAACGTTTTAAAATTCGTTTTGCAAGTCCATAATGTCGATTTCACTTGTTTGATGGGTTCTGATATTGGGGCTAAATCGAAAGTGAGACTGATTTTTACAGTCTATAAACGATGTTCTTCTCTGACGGGTTTTCAATGTAAATAAAAACAAACTGTAGGAGAAGGGAAAATACACTGCTGGCCACCGTAAATGCAACACCCTGAAGGAAGCATGCAAATAATATGAAATTTACAACATGCATTAGCGGAGGTGAGATATGCAAATGATTAGAATTTCAGCGCAGACGCACATCACGCGCGCCTGTGGCGCCACTTCAAAGCGCTATTTAAGGCTTGGAGATTTCGACGATTTCAAGTACGGCAATTGTGTTTTTCTTGTGGTTTTTCAAAAAAACGATCAATTATGCCTCGTAGAAAACAGCGATCATCTTTTGATCAAGTATCCGAGTTCGACAGAGGAAGGATAGTGGCCTACCGAGATTGTGGATTATCTTTCAGGGAAATCGGTAGTCGTGTTGGACGAAACCAAACAACTGTAATGCGGATATGTGATCGTTGGATGCAGGAGGGTACGACGGACCGACGTGTTCGATCACATCCACCTCAGTGCACCACTTCACGTGATGACAGGCATATTGTGCGTATGGCAGTGACGGATCGCTCAGCCACATCACGAACCATAGCACAGCACATTCAGTCTGTACCGCATCATCCAGTGTCTGCGCGTACCATTCGACGCCGTTTACAGCAGAGTGGTCTGTCCGCAAGACGTCCATTGCTTCGTCTACCCTTGACGCAGAACCACAGACGTTTCCGCCGCCAATGGTGCGATGAAAGAAGGATGTGGACGGCAGAATGGAATGAAATTGTCTTTACTGACGAGTCACGCTTCTGTCTGCAACACCATGATGGTCGGATTCGAGTCTGGAGACACCGTGGAGAGAGGATGCTGAACAGCTGCGTTATGCACCGCCACACTGGTCCTGCACCGGGTATTATGGTATGAGGCGGTATTGGATATCACTCTCGCACTCCTCTAGTACGCATTGCCGGTACTTTAAACAGCCAGCGCTACATCTCCGAGGTGTTGGAGCCAGTTGTCCTTCCTTACCTTCAGGGCTTGCCCACAGCCATATTTCAACAGGATAATGCGCAACCACACGTGGCACGCATTGTCCAAGGGTTCTTCGTCAATCGCCAGATTGAATTGCTTCCCTGGCCAGCTCGCTCTCCGGATCTTTCGCCGATAGAAAACATGTGGTCCATGGTTGCTCAACGATTGACCCAGAATACATCCCCAGCTGCCACACCAGATCAACTTTGGCAACGTATGGAAGCTGCTTGGTCTGCTGTACCCCAAGAACACATCCAAAGTCT
This sequence comes from Meta bourneti, assembly GCA_933210815.1. NCBI lineage: Eukaryota > Metazoa > Arthropoda > Arachnida > Araneae > Tetragnathidae > Meta > Meta bourneti. The sequence continues at coordinate 16,979,413 of OW119931.1, forward strand.
CTTTGAATCAATGCCGAGGCGTGTAGCAGCGGTGATCTCCAACAATGGCGGCTACTCTGGCTACTGATTTTGGCAGGAACCACACTTCACAGAAGTCTATAAATTGAATCATTTGATACTTGGTCAACATGTTATCTACAAAATAAATTTTGTTGTGATATCTCTCGTCTTTCTTGGTGTTGCAATTTGGGTGGCCAGCAGTGTACTTCCAGTTAAAAACTAATGTGTGACTCTGGTGAGAAGATAGTTGACCCTTGGGGAAGTTGTTTCTGGGGAAAGGTAGTGAACTCCTCAGGGTAAAGGGCTACCACATTCAAAATCTTATACCGAGATCGTCATTGACGGTTATCTGTCACCAATTCGTAATCATTGCTATCGCTTCCTACACTATGGATAAATGATGAACTCGAAGACAGAATTAACTTACCTAACTTTGTCAGAATTAATTACCTAATCTCTAATTTTTTGAAGACTCGTTCAAAATCGCGTGTCTTTAATGCTAATTCGCCAATCTGAATTAAATTTGATATATCGCCGTTTGAGCGATATTTGGCGCTTTTTAATGTAAGCTACTACTTAAATTTCACTCGAGTAACATGACATGTTACGCCATAAGTTGTTTGGTTTGTTGGGGATTTATGGCGCAAGGGCCATGTTTGGCCATGCTGCGCCAGACACAAAACATACAATATCAAGTAACAGACACACACAATGAAAGTTTTTACGGACACAGAAGAGAGATACACCCAGGGAGGAATGCACCTGACAGGAATAGAACCTGCTCCACCTACAATTCGAAGGTTTTTAGCGCAGTGGGTATACCCACTGAACCACGACTATCACGCCATAAGTTAAGAAACAGGTTGCGAAAATGCTAGCGACCCCTGTATTTAGAGCTATGTTGGAAACCCCTCGAATGAAAATCCATGACTACGTAAAGGTGAATGTACTTCGCTTTTTTTAAAATGCATTTTTCTTTTGTCAGAGCACGGCAACCCGTCCGGTCTGCCTGGACTGTACAGCGGGACGGTGGCCGAATTCACAAAGGCGGACACCGTCATCTTCCGTACCAACCTCTACAACCTGACTACCCGGATGGAACTGCACCCCTTCAAACGAACCATCAAATACGATTCCAAATGGCTAGACAGTGAGTGGTTTCTAAATTTCCTCTTTTCATGGCCCTCAGTTTTCGCTTCTTTTTTAACTCTCCAAGTAGTTACGACGAGATATCTCATTAAATAAAATCTGACCAATTGGGCTAATGACGAGATATCTCGTCATAAGGATATTACCGATTTTTTTGTATGATGACGAAATCAAGATCTGGTCAGTTTATTTCTAATGACGAGATATCTCGTCTCCAAGATCTGGTCAGTTTTGATAATGACGAGATACCTCTCGAGACAACCACCAGGAGGGTTAAAGACGAGTGGTTTTATGGACTAATGACGAGATATCTCGTCCATCAAAATCAGACCAATTTTGTTAATGACGATATTGCCGACTTTTTGACGACGACGAGATCAGTATCTGGTCAGTTTTCTTTTAATGACGAGATATCTCGTCCATCAAGTTCATTGTCAGTTTTTCTAATGACGAGATACGTCGGGAGTCAGCCACCAGGAGGATAAAACAAATTTTACCAACTCCGCAACTATACGAACTTATAAATACAAACCTATACCAGACCAAATGACTCAAAATTATTTTTTGATGATGACGAAATCAAGGTCTGGTCAGTTTTTCCAGGTCCATTAATATCTGCTCAGTTTTATTAATGACGAGATATCTCGTCGAGACTACTACCAGGACGGTTCAAGTCCTTACTTTGCTTATTCTCCTTATCTTTACGTGTTCTCAAGATTGTACTGGTGCAGCTTTAGTCTACCAAAAATAACTTCATTCGTAGCACTGCTATATTATAGGTAAATTATTATAAAGGTAGGTGAGGTCATCGCAAGGTCCTTTATTTTGAGTAAATAAGTTAAATATATCACCGGTCCTAAGCACATTTACCATCGTTTTTCACAAATTATTTGCTGTTGAGCATCGCATGTTTACAATTTGGGTAATTTTTTGCAAATATTTTTATTCTATTTTATGTCCTAAATTTGTGGGTGGTTCAAAATTACGTGGTGTTGTCCTCGGAATTTTCCCTTTGGGATTGATCCCGACCGTCGCCAATAACCCGTTGTGTTGCTCCAGTAGGACATTAATTAAAATACCTACCCACCTAAATTTGTAGATATGGTCTAGCTGGAGCCAGACGTGGAGATTATCAACATGTCCTAAATTATGTGTTCGTAAAATCCAGAATCCGAAGTTTTAGTGAAGCTTGCGTACTTTAAATTATTTATAATTCAACAATTCATCAATTTGCTTAATTGATAGACGATCTCGAACTTAGTTGAATTGACCACAGCACTCCAGAAAGAGGACTAATGTTATGGAAGATTATTGGGGAACTCTGGTCCCATTGATCCCCTCAGTTGGTGAGAATATAACCTGGCTTTTATTTCAAAACCAATCTTTGATCATCCTTGAACATATTGCAGTGTACTGTTCACCTCCAACCATGCTATCACTAACCAGTCTTGTAGGTATTAAATGCGATGGTATTTCTTCCCACAGAGCCGAACTTCGTGGGTTCCTACGACATCGGTGAGCACGTCTATTTCTTCTTCCGTGAGAGTGCCGTGGAGTACATCAACTGCGGAAAGAGTATCTACTCTAGAGTAGCCAGAGTCTGCAAGGTAAGGCCTTCCAAATATCACCCCTTAGTGAGCTCATTAACCTTTTAGTGAATTTTTTCCAATGCCAACTTAAATGTATCGAACCCTTCAAGGCACTAATTGCAGGGCTACCGCTGGCGACGTTTTGCTATTTTCCAACCTTGGCGACTAGTGGTATCTTTCTAAACAAAATCTTCTCGAAAGCTCCTATTTTCAGAAATTTGGCGATTTTTCGAAAATTTTGGCGACTTTTTTTTAAATTCACCTTTGGTCAACGAAAATGTAGTCATTTTATTTTAACTAATAGCGGACGGAAAAATATTTCTTGGATTCTTTAAGGAAAAAATTTTTCAAGGGACCCCAATATCGAATTTTGGCGACTTTTCGAAAATTTTTGGCTACTTTTGAAAATTCATCTATTTACCTATTTTAGTCCTAAGATCAACGAAAATTTTGTCCCTTTTTAGAAAATAGCAGATATAAAAAATGTTCTGATTTTTGTTTAGGGAGAAATTTTTCCAAGGGACGCCAATTTCGAAATTTTGGTGCCAAGCCGTGGCAACCATGAAAGGAAAACATCAATGCCTGTGGTTGCTAGATTGTCATGAAAACCTTAAGAAAATATTTAGTTTCTAATTTTAAAATTTAAATTTCTTGGCGAGATCTGTTTCATAATTAGCAACTTTTGGTTTTAGTCGATTTGTTTTGTATTTGAGCAGCTGAAATTGCTACTAAAATAAGCAACTATTTCACACGCGCTTCGGTTGTGGCGTTACCCGGGGAACCATGAGGAGGAGATGCACCCACCATGAACTGCGGAGGACATAGCTTTATGGAGGACTTTGAGGAAGCTGGCCTACATTGACTATTAGTGACTAGATACAAACCTAAATACTAAAACCTAAGTCAAAGTAATAGGTCAAATATTAAATACTTCAAAAGATGACTAAAAATGAAAATAAAGTGTCAATAGCTTTTTCGGTGGATGAAACGTCCATCATCAGGATCTGTTGATGTTTCCTAATGATGTAATACGTTTTGCTCCACCAAAATAGCTATTGACCTTTCTTTCCATGATTTTATCTTCATTAGCCATATTTTTTAATATTTACTACCATTTTCACTAAGATTTCGTACCCTTATCTTCCTAGATTACATAGGAACCGTAGTAGCCCCGTTGGAAGAGTAACGGACTATCAACCGGAGGGTTGCGAGTTCGAAACCAACCGTCAAGTACAAAGGGGGCTGGTGCACGTTGAATCTTTCGTGGCCTCAAATGTCCTCGTTGGTGCGGTGTGGAAGTTTGGAGAGTGGGGTGCCTCGTCATCGGACCGTGGTTCAAAATTACGTGGTGTTGTCCTCGGATCTTTTTCTTCGGGGGTTGATCCCCGACCGTCGTCAATAGCCCGTTGTGTTGCTCTAGTGCGACGTTAATTAAGTACCTACCTACCTAAAAACTTGGTTCTTGGAAGTGATGAATCGTCTTTACACTGCCTTTTAGCCAGCAATTACCTCAGCTCAACTCAACTCCAACATGGGATACCGACCCTACAAAGGGTTTACGGAAAGAAAATTCACACAAGCTGGCTAAATGTGGACGAGGAATAATTTTCTTTAAAATGCAAAGCAGAAATGTTAAGTTATTAAATGCATGCACAGTGCTGAGTTATTAAATGCAAGCGTTGTGGAAATTTTTTACTGGGGGTTCTGTAGGCAACAACAATTAACAACGAAACATGAGGTTGGGCTATTGATTTAATTCATTTACTACAAAAATGACTAATTGATAATTTTCTGGAAAATTCTGTACCGGCTGAGTGAAGATAGGTTATTGTTTTCTATACTAAAAAACACCATAAAAGTGTTCACATGTATTCCTGAAACTTAAGTGAACAATTTAAAAAGTTAAGAACATCGATAGAAAAATATATTTAGAGTTAATCGAATGTAATTATAAGAATTCATGGCTGTTGTTCCACTGGAACGCTCGAAAAATCATTATGGAAAAGTTCTCCACTCTTAAAAGCTGTTTCGTCTAAAAAAAAAACTATCCCCAAACTATAAAAAATGGAAGTTTCTTTTTAAATTTTTAACCACGCTATTATTTTTACTCGCTCACACATTAATAAAAGCCTTTTTTACTTATTAACAACGATAGCAGATATTTTATCTAGCCCACGGGTCTCTGAAAATAGTTTATCAAGTGTGGAATACTTTTGAAAAAGTGTAGGAGAGGCGAGGGAAAAAAGTTCCTGTTTCCGATAAAGCTCTTTCTTTAATGTGCTTATAATTTAATTTTCAATGTTGGAGTTGAAGTTTTACAAATGACTGGGAGAGGAGGTTCTTGTGTTACATCGCCTGTCATGAAGACTGGCAAAAACGTCGATATGCGTTTGCCGCTGCTATTGATGGGACCTGCTTTTTTAATGGCTGGTGTTACAGCTCGCTTTTTTTAGCGTTAATCGGGGAATGGAGATTGAATGCACCTGCGTTGTGATTTTTTTATGAGTGTTAAAATACACACCATCCATCTTTGGAACTTTAAATGAATTGCTCTTTTCTTGACTTTTAGTGATTTTTTCCCCCAGCATTATCGTTGATGTTAGACACATAAAATGGAGATAGCGTCCGTGTACATAAGAAATTCGCGAAAGCAGATTACCAAATGCTTCGAGGTATTCTCTTTACAATGTTTGAAACTCCATAAAAATTGAAAAATATATAACTTGTGTCGATATTTTCTTTAGTTAAATTAATTTTTTAGAAACAAAATTTTTTTTTTTCGTAATTTTTTACCAGGTATTATCTTTTCTGTCAGATACTCAAAATAGCGATTGCTTTCGAATTTTTAATGACCTTAGAATCATTTTTCAGACTAACGAATTCCCCGAATTATTTTTGTGACAATGTTTGGAATTACATAAAAATTGAAAATATATTACTTGTATTGACATGTTTTGGTTTAATCAATAATAATAAAAGAAATCGTAATTTATTCCAAGCATTATCTTTCTTGTGAGACTCGAAATGGCGATTGCTTTCGAATTTCTAATGTTACAATCATTTCAGACTTTCAAATGCTCCGAGTTATTCTCGTTGCAGTGTTTGGCATTACATAAAAATTGAAAAATATATCAATTGTATTGAAACGTGTTAGTGAAATCAAAAAAAATTTATGATTTTTGTAATTTTATTCCAAGCATTATCTCTCGTTCGACACTTAAAATGGTGATTGCTTTCAATTTTTTAATGTCTTCTGAAGCATTTTAAAGACTATCAAATGTTACGAAGTGTTCTCGTAACAGCTTTGAAACTACATAAAAATAAAAAGAAATCTATTGTATTGATTTTTTAGTTAAATCCAAAATCATAAAAAAATGTTATTTTCCTGACAAATGTTCTGAGGTATGCTCGTGACAATGTCTGAAACTTTAAAATTTTGAAAAACAAATAAACTATATTAACGTTTTATAAATTAAATTCAGTCATAAAAATTCTGATATTTTAAGATTTAACATTTTATGCTAAGCTTATCGTAGTTGGTTTGAGACTTAAAACGGCGACGAATTTCATATTTATTGGTTCATGGAATCATTTCCCAGATTATCGCATCTTCCGAGGAATATGAATGTTCTCTTGACAATGATTAGCAATGATGAATTGAGACTTAAAATGGCGTCAAATTTCATTTTTATTAGTCCATGGAAATCATTTCCCACACTATCATATCTTCCAAGGAATATGAATGTTCTCTTTATGATTAGCAATCGAAGATAGAACTGAAGAATAAATCAATTATATGTATAATTTTAAGTTAAGCTACACATTATTTTTTAGATTAGAAATATTTTCAGTGTTTGTGTTACAGATCCATCCTCTGAAATGTAACTGGCTATATGTAAGAAATGCTGGTCTTATTTCTTAATGGCATTGATTCTATTTGCAGATGTACTATTTTTTTAAACCCAGAGCAGAATTAGCGATAAATTAATAATAAGAAAAGTCCTAATGGCATTTCCATTTCATGTGCACGGTTTAATGCAAGTGCTTTAACTTTCTCGTACATTTCTCGACTCATTTCCTAGTGGATGCATCCACCTTCTGTTTAATGAGAGAATTCGCTTTTAAATGCATTTCAACTCTTTTGAAAATCCAACCGCTTTTTGAGCATCTACATAAAAGGTGCCTACCATTACCGAAACACGACTCGTTCATCCATCTACGAGTTTCTCGAGATAGTGCAAGATTTTCGTTTTTGCCTAATTACAATTCAGCTTCCTTTTGCAAAGTTTGCTCGTGATCGTGAGACAACTTGCTCATCGGGGCACTTACTGACATATTTACATGCTGTTCCCTTTTTTTCTTTGCAGAAAGACACCGGCGGTAAAAACATCCTCAGCAAAAACTGGGCTTCCTTCCTCAAAGCCCGTCTCAACTGTTCTATACCGGGTGAATTTCCATTTTACTTCAACGAAATTCGTAAGTATTTTCATGAATATTAAATCTTTTCTGTGTTATTTTTTGCCTGCTCTTCCGTCTGATTCGAACGAGTTTTTTTGTTCTTTATGAAAATTCGCACCGTTCCACTTGGCTGATGCGCATAATTAATGGTGAAGTTCGGCATTAATTAAGCCAGGCTTGGACGGTCTATTAGTCGTAAAAAGATTCTCATTTTTGTGTAATTAAGGGCACCGAGGAGGAAAAATTGCAGGCAGGAGGAATTTTATTTCGCCCGCCATAACTAGATTTGCCTTCTAACTATAACTTTAACTTCGTTCTGGCGAATTGCTCGTGGAAAAACAAGTTTTGTTTCGCAGTTTTTTCGTTTTCCGTGCGATTTAAAATTCCCTACCTGGGGTTTTGTTTGGCCACTGGAAAAATTGCGTTGCTCGCTTTTAAATGAGCGGGTTTTTTTTAATTAAAATAATTGTTATATCCCGCGTTGATTTTACTTGAAGAGGCTGCAAATGACATAACCTCTTGGTAATTATCATTCGCGAAGGAAAAAAAACTAATTTAGATGTTTTGAAATAGGTTTGGCTCCAACTTGTATTATTTGGAACAGATGAGAAGTGTAGTTTATTTTTAGCTCGTGAACACTAAATAATTTTCTGGTTGTAGTGTGAAAGGTTTTTCTCTGATATTCGAATGTGAAAATCGTTTCCTGTAAGGTTTCTTGAATGTGTAGGATGTTCTTTCTGTCTTTTTGCAAGTGGGCATGCAGTTTTTGCATTTCTAAAAGTCAATAAGTTAGGTTTTTTTTACTGATTTTGAAGGTTTTATTAAACTTTTTGCGATAACGTGTATTGCAATTAATTTTTTAGCTGTAACACTTGAGATGCATTCATTCACTATAGTAAACACTCGGCACACAATCATGGAACAAAGTGACAAAACGTGAAGAAGAGATAAAAGACAAAACTTAACTGCCGTGACAAAACGAACTGTTCCGTCTGCGCTAGCAACCTGCGAGCTGTAGACGGTACATGCTCGATTTCTGTAACATTCCCTGAGTATACGACTTTCTTTTTGTCTTGTGTTTTGCACAGCTTGGCCAAATATTGTCCTTGCTCCACAAAACCCAACCAACTATCCTCCAGAAGCTGCTAGACGATCTGACGATGCAGTTTCAAGAATAGCAGGGAAAATAAATTTGATTTTGCATAAGAATAATCAAAACAAATACTTTTAGTCACATTCTTCTACAGGTGATTGCTAAAGTTGTAGCTTGCATACAACGCTGCCTGTTCTTTTTGACTTTAAGTTTCATACACCGATTGACCTCCATAGACAATTAATTTTATCGAATTAAAATTCAAAAACATTGACGGTTAATCAGTTAAGCATCCTTAGAAACCTACGCATTGTTGGGGACCTTAGCTTTGACCGATTTGACACCAATACTTGTAATCCGACTTGTTTATTACCTTTTCGTTCTGAAGCGTTATTTTTCTTGCGTGCTATCAGTATTGATTTCGTATGTTAGCCATTATTTCTTTTATAATATTGTTCTCTAATTGTTGACACACCGATCCCCAGATCTAATCCCAAATTATACTTGAACGAACAAAAAGTGGTTCATCCAAATCAAGTGGTAAATATAATTCAAATAAATAGATGTGCGGTAAATCCAATTCAAATAAATGAATGTGCGGTAGATTCAAGTAAGATAAGTATGTGGCTAATTCAATTCAAATAAATAAATTCAATTCAAGCGGTCAATTCAACTCAAATAAATAGATGATAATTTCAATTCGAGTAAATAAATATGTGGTGAATTAAAGAGTATTGTGATTCAATTCAATAATCATTTTACAGGAATTTCAATTCAAGTAAACAAAAATGTGGTGTATTCAATTGAAATAAATGAATGTGTTCAGTTCAAGTACATGTGCGATAAATTAAAGTGAATGAATGTGTGGTAAATTCAATCTTTTTACCCCACACCACACTAACGAAACAATAAAATTTCCCTACTTCGATGACAATAAGTCCGTGTTAAGGCTTCGCAACAAAAAATTCAACTATCCGCACTCCATATCCGGCACACATGGTCTACCAATGCGCTCGGTTATGCAGAAGTACATTGTATTTTATTTTATTTCAAAATTGTTAATTATCTCTAGACTAGAATTGTCAAAAAAAAATCATTCCATTGTTTAGTTCAATAATTTTTTGCATTTCCTCACCAACTTTTTTCGCGTGTTATTGACCCATTCTTTATTATAAACAGACTCACTTCGAATTTAAAAAAAAAAAATTCGCCGAATCCCGTCATGCATAACCCAACAATAAACCCGAACAAAAACACCATCGCATTCAACATTCAATTTCACTTTGACGAGGCTGAAAGCGAAAATCTCGAATTGATCGCTCCCCGTCTGCGAAGGAGAACCTCACCCCCCCCCAAAAAAAACCCGTTTTTTCCTCCCTTCATATGATAACTACATTTCGAGCAATTTCAATTAAACGCGTTAAGGAGATGCCAGCTCCTTTGTTCTGGTAAAATAATTATCGAGCCTGCATTTTCTGTAAATGGAGTAAAAGAATATACGAACCAACGAAAAAAAAATCTGCATTGTTGCCACACCGAAGAACAAAAACATGATAATAGTAATAATAATAAATGAAGGATTAAAAAAAATCTTATTTTCGAAAGAGCGAAAAATATTATTTCTTGTTTTGAAAAGGAAGCTCTTTTCAGCATGGTTGCTCAATTCATTACCTCTCCGCCCCGTTCCCCCAATCTATTATTCATATCATTAAAACGTTTGATTCAATTTCGGGTGAATTTTTTTCCCAATCCCGGAAAAAGGAGCGCTCCTTTTTCGGCGGGGGCTTCATTAAATTACAGGTAAAGCAAGTCTTAATCCCGCGTCCCTTCTGAGTGAGCTCTCATTAGGATTGTGTTTTGAAAGGAGAGTGATGGGAGATATTTTTATTAGATTACTCGTTGTATGTCAGTTCGCATTAATTAGGGGGGGCGTGTTCCTTTTTGTGCAGTTAGGGTCTTTGTTTTTTTTGAGTGAGCGCTGGAAGGATGGGAATGTTGAGGAATTTGATTTCATGGGGGATTTGGGAAGTGCGGGGTTTAAATTGCGGGTTGAGATTTTGCTTTGTATGTCCTGGTGTGCGGAAAACCTTTCGAATCTTGCAACTTATTTTTGTATGTTGCCTCTCTTGATTCGTTTATTGTATTAAATTTACGTCGAAACGTGGTACATGTCGAAATGTTTCATATCCAAATGTACCACATCCATGCCCAAAATGTTCTCATTCGTGTCCAAAACGCATCACTTGTTGGCTCTAACTGGCGTAAGGTTTCATGTATTTGGCGAGCGCCAGGAACGTCGCCAACTTCTGAGTTAGTGCCCGATCTCGACGCGATAAGTGGATATCGCCAGCGTTCCGTTCCAGGAACTATTCTTTGTGTACTTAGGATAGTACGCTTGTAGTAGGACTTGTAAAATTCTTTGTGTACTTAGGATAGTACAGCGATTTGAATTAATGTAATTAAATATAGTTACGATCCACGAAAGTTTTTATTTTTGTGAGGCGCGACAACATTCATAATTAAAATGCATCGCAATCATGGAAAAATGTACCGCATTCTTAACAAAAATGTACTGTATGCATGCCCAAAATGTACCACATTCTTAACAAAATCTGTATCGTATTCATAAGTAAAAATATATCGCATGCGTGCCCAAAATTTGCTGCATTCGTGCCAAAACTACACCACATTCATGCATATACTCTACCGCATTCATGACCAAAAACCCCGGATTTGTAACAATGTAGAGCATGCATGCCAAAAATATTTCATAATTATGTCCAAAATGCATAACATTCTTGCCCAAAATTACCACATTTATGCTCCAAATTACCACATGTATGCCCATAGTGTACCTCATTCATATTAAAATGCATTGTGTGTCCACATGTTTCATGTGTACTCAGGGAATACACATGTAAATTCTGCAGGTCCGGATCTGTCACCTTTTATCCTATTAAAAGTAAATGGATGCTACTCAGAAGAAGAGTTATCGAAATATTTCTGAACCGTTTAGCCATTATAGTGCGCCGTTCAATAGTTTGGTGTTGAGTAAACCATTTCAAAAACTGTATACAACTTTGTGATAATGCTATATGAATCTATTTGAATAGTGACTGCTTCCAATCGGAATGCGCACCTCTGCCGTACAGCATACAAATGCTATGTGAATCGATTTGAATATTGACTGGTTCCAATCGGAATGTGTGCACCTCTACCATACAGCATACAAATGCTAATATGGATCGATTTGAATATTGACTGCTTTCAATCGGAATGCCCTTACAGAAAAAAATAACCTTCCCTCGACTGATTACAATCCGCTTATGTTCGACCGACTAGCTCGTAATAAGCTAAAAAACGCTCTCTTTTCCATTTTTAGTCGGACTCCGAAACGCCAAGCAACTATCAAAAAAAAGGCCAGCGAATGAACAACCGAAAAGAGTTAAATCAGTTACGCTGCAGCAGAGCCATCTGACGGAACCAACGGAAACTGCTCCTGTTTAATGACGCGTGTCGGAACATGCTCCCTACTCGGAATATACAAATAATGACGAAAAAGAAAGGCGGGGACGAAATCGCCCAATCAAAGAGGTTACTGATCCAACCGAATATTGGAAGTCGTTGTGCTCGCTCCGATGGCGAAATGGGATTAAAAATTCCGGGACATTGTCTTCCCTTTGTGTGTCAGTGGATGTTTCCGCATTATTGGAAGCAATTATATGGATGCGGAGAATTTTATTGAAGACCGAGGAATGGGTCCCCCCTTTGTTGTCAAAGGACGGATGCGTTACGAACGAGGCTGGTTTTTTTGTTTTCGTGGAATGGCATCGCTGTAGAAGACCACGGTTCTTGATGACAAAAGTATAGTCGTCTTTTCCCTTCATTTGTGGAAGTTTTCATTTGTTTAATTTTGTGGTGGTTTCGAAGAACCCCTGAACCAATGACGAATGTGTGGATCATACCAAATGAGTTCAACCCTCAAAGGGGTGATATCTCGATATCCTAATGGCGAGATATCTCGTCATTAGCTAGTTAAATGTGGGATTCACTGGTCCAATCCTAAATCGATGAAAAATATTGACAAGAAGGCTACAAAACTAACAGAACCGTTTTTTCTTGTTTTTTATTCTAATCCCCAGTTGGTAGAGTCGTGGAATAGCAACCGAAGGGTTGCGAGTTTCAAACTCGATCCAACCAAAGATGTGGGTAGGTAGTAGAATTAACGTCACACTGGAGCTCCACAACGGGCTATTTTCGACGGTTTGGTATCAATCTCGAAGAGAAAGATCCATCCTGAAAGGAAGGATCCGATTACAACACCTAGTAATTTTAAAACCTCGGTCCGATGACTAGGTCAACTGGGCTCTCCAAACTTCCACACCACGCCAACGTGAGGACATTTGAGGACACGGCGGATTTAATGTTGGTTGTTTCATAAAACTATGCGTAGGAGTTGAGTTTACCAGGATTTAACTTTGGTTTTGTGCGTTATCACTGAAATTTAATTAGTATTTGAAATATTAATAGTATGTACAATCACTACTTTCCTCTGAAAAACATTACATCCTTGTGTGGAGATACTCAGGAATTATTACAGATGTGTGCATGTGGGTTGTTATTCCGATAGGGTGTGTTATATAATATAAGTGTGTTATCACAAATTAACACTTAGAAAAATTTCTCGATAACAGTTGCTGTTACCAATAAATGTTATTTCCAAATGTCGAGAGTAACTTAAAATATTCTAAGTTACTAATTGGCGAAAAAAATGTGAAATTTTATTACGCAAATTAATACAACAGGAAGAGAGTTGTCGCTTTAAGGTTAATATCAACAGAAGCTGTTATGTTAATTATCAACTGTTGACAAACTTAATATTAGTAGCTACTAACAACTGTTATTGCAAATTAGAATAAGTTAACACTATTAACGTAAGATAACTGTTTTGTGTGCCCATCTCTTCATATTACATTTTTATTTTGCAGAGGATATCTACAAGCATCCAGAAGACGATCAGAAGTTCTATGCTGTATTCACCACGTCCATGTAAGCAATACTTAATTTTGTAGCATTTTTCTTTAAAAAAATATTTATCTCAATACTAAAAAATGTATTGCTTTTCGAAAAAATTTATTTTGTAGTCCTTAAAAAGCAGAACTAAAAGTTATTTTGTCTCTATCGCAAGAAATCTAGTATCTTTCAAGGATTTGTATTCGTGAATCGTGCATTCTCAAAAAAGATCTCACTCTGCTTTCTACTGAAAATGTGTGTGGAATGTGTCTTCTGTGGAATGTGTCTACTGTGATTCAATTTACAATTTGACGCTTTATTGAAAAAAATAACTTTTCTGCATTTATATGAGATTTGGGGTCTTATTTTTCTTTATGCGAGGCATTTGCTGTCAAGCTTTTTATTTCAAATGGTAGGCAAAAAAACAAAATACACCATACAAAGGTTAGTAACAAAAGAAAGTACAAAAAATCGATAAAAACAATGTAAAACAAGTTGAAAAATTTTCTGCCCATCAGCCCTCTAACCTCCCAGTATCGGCTGCAGAGGTCCCGACTAGAGAACGCGGTACAAATTTGCAGATGGCGGATGCCCCTTAGTTCCTCGGACTTGGAACTAAGGGGCAGTTGGGGCAATTCACAATTTTTAGACAGTAGATTCTTAGCCAAACAATAGTGACCAGTAACAAGTCGAGTTATTGCAACGTCAAGCAAAATTTGTCAGATCTTGTTGAACCAGACATGTCGTCATTAGTAAAATTGATGGACTAGATATCTCGTCTAAACCACTTGGAGGATTAAATGTTAATTTTACAAATATGGAAGACGCTGAATTCTCAGATTTTCTTCCTAAAGCAAAAGGGTGTTCAGAGGAGTTTGAAGAGGGGCTTCCAGCTAGTATCGTTTGTTTTGAGGATTGAAAAACCCCTACGTGGTTTCGAAGAGATGTCTCGTCCATCAAGATCTGACCAATTTTGCTGATGACGTGATCAAATCTGGTCAGCTTTTTCCTAATCACGAGATATCCTCGTCAAGACAACTACCAGGAGGGTTAAAAGGACGTAAACGAGCTGTAAATCAGTGCATAAAAGATACTCAAAAAAATTTAGATGGTCTAAGAAACTAGCTTCGCGCCTGGGTCAGTTAAGTGGAAACTATATTGAAAAATTAGTGTGACAAAGCCGAAAATTAATAAAGTTTACAAACACAATTCCAGAACTTTTGTACCATCCTTCGTATATTTTATTCTGGATGGTGTGAGATTTCCTTCAGTTTTTCAGACTACATGCCCATCTCGTGTCTCTACTTCCCAGCATAAAAGTAACTCACTGTCTTGGCGTCGTAAAAGAAGAGCTTACAGATAACCTCTTGCATTATTTCAGCACCCTCTGATTCACAAACTGCGCGTGGGTTGTAAAAACCTGCACTGGTTATAAAACGTAGTGCTTTGTACCTACTCTGGTCTTGTGTTCTTGCACAACGCCAGACTATTGTTCCGAAAGCTCAGGGGCAGGTGAATACTTTGGAAGAACTTGGTTTACTAGAATGCAATAAATGTGCCCTTTGAAGTGGGGGATTTTTATGTTTCGGAACATCATCCAGGGGGTTAAAATCAAGGAAAGGTTGATTTATAAAACCTGAAATTATGTGAACATTTAAAATCTGAAATTTGAATTAGATGACGTAGGAATCACTTCTTTTTGATGTTAATGAGTGCAGTGAATGAATACGGCTGATAGATATTTTTGGATAAAACAACTTTTCAAATGAATAACATATCAATGCATAGTGTTTCAGAATCGATAGCCCAATAATCATACCACTGGATTTTTTTTCCTTGTCGAAAATCTGGTGCAGATTCGATTCCTCTCTGGTTATAGTTCTCTCTTTTGTCAGTAAAACTTTCTTTGTGCGTGTGTTTGTCCATTACTTGACGTTGTCTGTCTTGTGGTTGGCGTAGCATGGTCAAATATGGCACTTGCGCCATAAAACCCAACCAATCGCATATCCATCTGGTGCCTTATTTTCCGCTTGTGTCTCGATTTACTGGCAACCCCGGGTTGGTAAGATAGTAAGCTCTTCAGGGGGAAAGTTCTGCCAAACTCAAAATCATGTATGGTGAATGGCTATTTGTTTCGCTAACTCTTAATCCCTGCTATTTTTCACTAGCTCTTGAAACCCAGCAAGGTGAAAATCGTCAGGAGTGGTTGAGAAATTTCCTATGGTATCGAATGGAATTGTCCCGGGAATGATTTCTCGCCAAGCTCTAACTTGCCAACTTCGATTCGCCAAAGTAGTATCTTTTTTAATTTCTTTGCCATCCACTGAGCATGAATGAAGTGAAATATAAGGAAGAATACGGATGGCAAATGAATTTTTTAATGGCTCTGCTTTGGCGATGCAAGGTTGGCAATCGACCGCTTGGCGAAAAATCATGCACAGGACAATTCTCATTGGATACAATAGGAAATTTCTTAACCACTCACGAAGACGAGACAATATTCACCTTGCTGGGTTCCACGAGCTGGGTATCAGCGATTAATAAATTCGGAG
Organism: Meta bourneti; assembly: GCA_933210815.1. Taxonomy (NCBI): domain Eukaryota; kingdom Metazoa; phylum Arthropoda; class Arachnida; order Araneae; family Tetragnathidae; genus Meta; species Meta bourneti. Next base: position 16,995,267 of record OW119931.1, read on the forward strand.
CCGATATCCACGCCAAAACGTCGATTGTGGGAACGCATTATTTATGCTTAGCCTGCCCCCTAATCGAACGAATAGACTGGATCAAAAACCGCGTGACTCGAATGCCATCTCGACGGAGCCGGCTATGTACAAGCCAGGCGAGACAGTTGTCACTCTGCGTTTTGTCAAAGGGAGGAAAGTGGTGCTGACATATATTGCCTTAAGTCTTGACGGACGCTTCGCAGACGCGATTCTGTGTTGTCAGGAACTCTTTCGGAAAGTTCATCAATACACGGCGATAATGCGGACTCGCGATCTCTAACTGGGGTTGTAAGCTAAACAGAACCCCTCGTGTGTCCTCTAACCTCGTGATGTGAAAGTTGGAATTGTTGAAAATTCTTGGTTGTTTAACGTAAAGAGTTAACTGGATTTACATCTCATCCTATCTGCGTCTGAACCATCATTTAGTGTCCTACGTGGTTTAATAATCCCCAGTATGTCCAATAGTAGTCGCTGTGTGATGTGTTGAGTTCCAAGTGTTGTTATGTTGGTTTAGAGTAATTGAATAAATGATTGGTTGAAGTACTCTAGATAATTTATTTTGATGCAGACGAATAAACTTCCTTCCTTTTTGGCTTCTGGATCTTAAGGTTCCTGGTGCGAATCCAGGGTAAGTCTTGGATGTTTGTCCGTCTGGAATGAATGTGGAGCTCTATAGATTTGTGACTAGAATATGTGGATGTATGTGTGGTGTAACGTGAACCCACTCCCAGTGGTGCACCAGAGTACTGCAAAGTGGTTCTTGTAGTATCAACGACTAATTTCAATTGGCCAGGCATTAGGAAAACAATTTTAAGCTGTTTGGCTCATATAAATGAAAAGTGTAAACATTCTTGGTAATTGAATTGGCTTAAGGTAGGCATGGTGATACTTAAATTCTAAACGAAGCAATTTTTTCCGTCTTTTTTTCTCTTTGTGAGATTCATTTTTTTCTCATTTTTTAAGACAATATACTTGGGGGAGAAATTACCGTACAGTAAGTTTTCGTCCTTTGAATGAAGTTTTTAGCTCTTAAGACAGTATACTTGGAAAGAAATGACAGTTGAGTATGCTCGTTTCATCCTTTAGAGGAAGTTTCTCAGTTCTCTTGAGATAGTATTCTTGGAGGAGAAATGACACAAATGACAGAGTATGCTTTTCGTTATTCGTATGAGACGACCTCTATTTTCTAAATGTGCGTGTCTGACCAACACCTTTCCTCTCACGAGTATGCACATGTAGATGGGAACTTGGCTTCATAGATCCAGCCACCACCGCACCCTCAAAGTGTCCGTACTTCTTGCGGGGACTTCATATCTCTTCTGGATCCACTTCCCAAGTATAATCGGAAAACCAAGTCCGCATTCATCACCCCTCGGAAGACGGGGATTGTTTCGAATATTAATGACATCTCGCTCGCTGAGTGGGGAAACTCAGGCAGGTCGAGTTCATTTGCTCCGCTCTCATCTCCATAAAAATAAGCGATGTGGCCGAGTTGAGTTGCCTCCCTCCTGCTCACCCAGTTCCCTTTTCCAAATGTCACCGCGAGAATCAATCAATAAATAAACCTTCCAGGCGTCCCCGGAACAGTGTCTCTCTCTCCGCCACCCTCTTAATGAGTAGAGCTTTCAGATCCTACCTTCGCGCGCCAATTAATTTGTTGATAGCCCGGGTTTTCGGGGGGTTTGGCGCGGCCCCACCCCTGAAAACACGGGGAGAAAAGAGTGCGATTTTTAATTAAAAGTGAAAACTTGCGCTGCTCTTAAATTATGGATTGCTAATTCGGACAGAGTCATAATTTATTGGGGACCCTTCGGAAGTTGTGCGAGTGCTCGGATGCTAATTAATAAAGAGCAAGGACTCGGCAGTGGCTGTTGGGGGCTTTTAATATTAAATAGCAAATATTTTGCGTCCTTCTCGACTCCAATAAACGCCCCCGCTTTTAGGGAGGACTTTCGGCAGTTTTGTTCTTGGGTTTTGGAGGAGGAATGCCGTGCAAGCGCCTGTCGAAAAGACTTGTCGATTTTAAGTGAGTCTTTTGTTGGGGGAGAGACTTTTGGGGAGGTTTCATTTTTCTGTCGTGGCTCTTCTGGTGAGATGGGTTTGGTTGTCTTCGATGGGTATGAGAAGTGAGCAAGTGCTGTTATTGTGGTGGGGGCTGTTTTATTTACGTACTATAAACATTGTGAGTGGGAACGAAAGCTTTTGTGGATGGTATTTGTTACTTTTTATGCGTCGTAAATGTTATGAAAGTGAGCCAGCGTTTTCTGTTTGCTTATTTTAAGGGAGTTTTTGGACTTTAAGTGAGTCCTTTTTTTGGGCAAGAGATTTTTGGAGAGGTTTAATTTTTCTGTCGTGACTCTTCAGGTTAGATGGGTTTGGTTGTCTTCGATGATTATGAGCAAGTGCTGGTTTGGTAGTGGGGACTGTTATATATATATATATATATATATATATATATACTGTAAACGATGTGAGTGTAAGCGGAAGTTTTGTATCCTAATTGGTATGAAAGGGTGAACCAGCGTTTTGTTTTTGTGGTTTGGGAATTGCCTCATTATTTCATACCATAAGTGTTATGAAAATGGACTGTTTGTTTTTGATGGTGTATTGCATTTGCAAACAGCATACCCAATAAAATAACACGATTTGCAAAGTTCTGCTTTTATCACCTTCTGAGGGGTTCACGCGAATATACCTGTTCTGCAACATGCAGTCTGCATGACTTGGGGCCTCCGTGGCTCAGTGGGTTTGTCTACTGCGCTAGAAACCTGCGAGTTGTAGACGGCACAGGTTTGATTCCTCTCTGATCGCATTTCTCTGTTCTGTGTAAAACTTTCATGAAGTGCGTTTGTCTTTCTCTTGACGTTGTCTGTCTTGTGTTTGGCGCAGCTTGGCCAAATAAGGGCGCTGCGCCATAAAACTCAGTGCAACCAACCATCTCTGCATGACTTCTCACCGGTTTTGACTTTCTTGACCTATAAAATCCTAGAATTATTCCAACCAATAAATGTGGTTAGTTAGTCATTATGTGGTTGTGGGGATAAAAGCAATTCTGCTGCTTTAAAAACCTGTAAACCTTCAAAGTATACTTCTCGGAAATCCCGTGTCACTCAGGACCTCAGGGGTGCATCTCCTTTAGGTGTGTAGGGGCTTCACGGACCAGAGGTACACAATTGATCTTTTCTTTTCCATTGGGGTTTACCGTTTTTAGTAAACACGGGGGTCGCGCCCCTGGGATACCCAAGCGATCTTTTTCTACTTTCATCCCTTTATTCTATCCCGAAACACTCCTTTTTCCCCCCTTTTACATTTTTTATTCGAAGCTGTCTGTCTTGTGTTTGGCGGATCTTGGTCAAATATGGCCCTGAAACCTAAAAGCAACCAACCTGCCCACTTTCAAATTGTACAACAAACTTCGAGGACGGAAATTTTCTTCAGGTGGTAATTGAATTAGCGTCGCACTGGAGCAACACACCGGGCTATTGGTCCCGTGGACCACGGTCAGCTGACGAGGACAACACCTGTGTTTGGAACAGCTTGACCAAATATGGCCCTGGCCTCACGAAACCGCAAAGCAACCAACCACTCGGAGGGTCGTACTCAAGAGAATGCTCAAACGCACACAATTCGCAAATTTAATTACGCACCTTTGTCCGATTCAAACGTAATCTAATTTCGAGGGTTTTTCGCAGAGCAGTGATATAAATTTCATCTCTCCCATCTTTGTTTTTTATCAAAAGGATCCTCCTTTTTATTGCTACGCTCAAAGGCAGGTTTTTTTCCCCCAATTTCGCGGGTTGTTTTGCCTTGCAGCGCAACTTCACTCATTGTCGGCAATTAATTGTTCGTAATTAAGCAACCTCCTTTTAATTTCGGAAGTACCTTTTTCCCAGTTATGCCGAGCCCAGAGTGCGCGTCCGTTTGGAACCAATGCAATTACTTGGTCTCCTCCTTGATTGCAGGTCTTCATTAAAAACATAAAGGCGAGCTGGTATTTGCTTACAGATATTAGTATTTTCCGCATTTTTTTCCCGACGAAAAAATCCTTCTTGGTTTAATTACGCGGATACGCCTTGTTACTTCTACCTCCCTCTGGGTGTTCTCTGCATTAGGAACAAGGTGCTCAGGGATTACCATAAAGCTTTCTGGTATGAACATCGCAGTAAGGGATACATCATAGACGCCAGAAATTAATAATTATGATTTCGGGCTGCGTTAGCCCCGAAGCAACGGGAGGGTTTCGAGTTCGAAACTCTATCCAAACAAAGACCGTCGTGTACGTGGGGGCTGTTGCACATTAAATCTGTCGTGGCCTCAAATGTCCTCGCGTTGGCGGGGTGTGGAAGTTTGTAGATTGTGGTGTGCCAGCTCAGGTGTGGCCTCGTCATCTGATCGTGGTATAAAATTACGTGGTATTGTCCTTGAATCTTTCCCTTTGGGTTTGATCCCGTACCGTCGCCCGTTGTGTTGCTCCAGTGCGACGTTAATTTAAATACCTACCTACCTCTTCATTTCTATAATATTTCCTCTCAGGGGCACATCTCTTTTGGGTGTGTAAGGGCTTCATGGACCCAAGGTACCCCAGTGCTCTTTTCTTTTTCCTTGGGGTTTACTCTGTTTGGTAAACAAGGGGGTCGAGCTCCTCGGATGACCAAGCAATCTTTCTCCTCTTCACAATTACTTGATATTGTCTTGTGTTTTGCGCATCTTGGCCAAATCTGTCCATTGCGCCAAATAACCCAAAACCAACCAAATTGTTCCATATATTTACAAATACAAGGACACTTATTCCCTTCCACGACATTTTTACTTGACGTTGTCGGTCTTATGTTTGGTATAGCATGGCCAAATATGGCCCTTGCGCCGTAAAACCCCAAAACAACCAATCCTATGTTATTCATTGCTCTAAGTTCAATTCAAATCGAGCTTGTCTGTGCTTTTCGTCTGTTTCTTGACCTGTGCTTTTTGTCTGTTTCCAGGAACGGCCTGACGGGGTCTGCGGTGTGCACGTTCAGCCTGGAGTCCATCCAGGAGGTGTTCAACGGCAAGTTCAAGGAGCAGGCGACGTCCTCCTCAGCCTGGCTGCCCGTGCTCAGCAGCAAGGTGCCGGAGCCGCGCCCCGGACTCTGCGTCAACGACACCCAGACGCTGCCGGACTCGGTGCTCAACTTCATCCGCGGCCACCCGCTCATGGACTCGGCCGTCGCCCACGACAACGGGAAACCCGTCTTCTACAAGCGCGACATCCAGCTCTCTCGTCTCGTCGTCGACCGCCTGGAGGTGGACGGGCTGCCCTTCACCGTCTTCTACGTCGCCACCAGTGAGTTTGACAGGCCTTTTTACCTAATATGCGTGTTCATGGTAGCGCCTGTCGTCTTGAACTTCCTATTTGAGCACCTTCCTAACCCTCCTAGTGGTTTCGGCTTGGCCAAATATGACCCTTGCGCCATAAAACCCGAAAACAACCAAGTGGTTTCGACGAGATATCTCATCAAGAAATTGCCGATTTTTTTTATGATGGCGAGATCAAAATCTGGTCAGTTTTCTTCTAACGACAACATTTCTCGTTCATCAAATTAGTTTTGCTAATGATGAGATATCTCGTCATCAAGCTTATGCCGATTTTTTTATGATTACGAGATCAAGCTCTTGTCCGTTTGTTTCTAATGACGAGATATTTCGTCCATCAAGATCTATTCAGTTTTCTTAATGAGGTACCGCGTCGAGACAACCACCAGGAGGCTTAATAACTGTGAATTAAAATAATTGAGGATTGAAGGTTTTTCATTTTACACATTGTGACGTAGTAGCGTGGTAAGTGTTATCGGAAACGATAATTCCTATAGTTCGAACATAAAATTAACTAAACTTCCTATTCTAACTTGACTACACACATGAAATTAACCACGGCTTCACTATTTGCTGCCACTTAGCCTCACTTTCATTGTAAGGGTTGCTAAAGGCAAACAACAGTACAGTACTTCCCTTTGTTCAAAAGCACTTCGCTTTGTATTCACGAAGTTTCGTAAGAAAACCCATGTTGTTTAAGAAGTTATGAAGGTTATTACCAATTTTTTCCCTTCACACAAAAATTCTTCATTCTCCAAATAGATGCTTCATAAACCTTATGCTTAGAATGCAATACATGGCTGATATTGTTGATTTTATAAGTCCTTTTTCTTATATTCCAAGGGTAAAAAGTAGAATTTGTGTCAAAAATTAGATTGCTATGACAATAGCATTCCTTAAACTTTCCTGACATAAATGTAAATATAAAACGAATGGCTGTAAAAATACTTTTGTATCAACACTAATGCCTAGTATCAAATACACTTCTTATCTAAATTAATTATTTAGTTGCTTTAAGTTTTTCTTTGTAACTGTGCATGAATATGAATTTATACTGTCATGGTTACTGTTACAGATGAGGGAATAATCTACAAACTCGTGGAATGGTACAATCGTGACGGAGAAGAACATTCAAATCTCGTGGATATTTTCGAAGCTACAACGCCTGAACCTGTCAGATCTATGGAGATCTCTAATAAGGTATTTATCGGACCTTGCGCCATTAAACCCAAACCAACCAACTAATAAGGTATTTAAAATGAATATCAATCAGTATTTCGCAGTTAGAGGTGCCATTCAGACGGAATATTTCATTAGTTTGATTTTCAATCCTTTTGCATCTCATACAAATGAGTATTTCTCCCGTTCTACTTTTCATTTCAATAGCCATTGAGACAATAAACAAAATTTCACCTTTATTTTAAATTTAAAATAAGAATTTTTCGATGACTTTTATTTTAGAAGTCCAGGTATTTTTTCATTGCTCCTAGATCATTAATATGTTTTCAGTTTAAAGTGTGTGGAAAAATATAGCTAGGGTTAAAATGAAAAATGAATCTTGTTATCAGTATACGTATTTTTGTGTAGATGCTAATGTTTCTATGTGTACTTAAAAACATGTGTCACTAAACTACCTGCATTCAAGAAGGCTTACACTGGGAATTTTTTCAGTTTAAAGTGCGGAAAAATATAGATGAGGCTAAAATGAAAAATATCTAGTTATCAGTGTACTTATTTCAGAGTGGAAATGATTCTGATGTTTCTATATGTACTTAAAAACATATGTCACTAATCCTTCTTTCAAGAATGCTAACACTGGAAGAATATTACAAAATTTTAAAAGAAATTTGAATTATAAGGTATGAGAATAAGAGTTGCTTTCCAAGATTTAATACAGACAAAAAAAACTAATCTAAACTTATAATTTTGCACTCTTTTCAGTTACTATGTATCTACTGCAACCGTTGTCTCACTATCATTCGCACTTTAACTTAACTTGTTCTGGTTTTAAACATTTTTATCAGCATTGTTTTAAGACTTCTTTACTAAGTTAACCGTTTCTGTTGTTCCGCACTCTGAACTTCTCGATTTTTTACATTCCTCTGGATTTTTTATCAAACATTTTGCCTATTAAATTAGCACAGACAAATTGTATTCAATTTGTGTTTTATGAAACAAGTGGTGCGTTCTATGTACTCATCAAGTTTCTAAAGATTTTTAATCTTGTCAAACAGATTTTTCGCATTGATGTGAATCCCTTTGCTAGACGAGTAATACAATTCTGCAAAAAGTTTTATGCTGAAACTGCAAACTCTTTTTTCCCTAGATTATGTACATGATGTTTCACTACAATTTGAGTACTATTGCAGGGAAACAAACTTCCTCAAATCCGTAAATTTAGATTCTGTAGATGTGGTTCCACATTGTTAGGTGATACAAAAAAAGAGTTTTGAGTAACTCTTTCCAAGTTAAATTGCCTCTTTAAAAAGTACATAAACATGATGAAGAATTTTAATTTGTATAAATCTAACCTCTTTGGGCAAATATCCAGTGTAAATAATTAACCAATGAAAAATTTATGGATTTTACACAAATATCTCGTACCAATTTATATTATGTGATTAATTGTTCCCTAGAGTTGTCCACAAAAGTAAAGATCTATTTTATTATGAAATCTAGCTTGGAAAGTTCCAAGTTATAGGATTGTTTGTTGTTTGTCCAAATTCTCCATGTTATAGGATTGTTTTGTTTACATCTGTATGGAGCTGATGCAGATTGTTCTTGGAAAATAGTGGATAGATCTGTCATTCTTTTTTACTTATCGGATTTTATGCATTTAAAAAATATCCTTCTCAAAACCATTGACACGTTGGATACAATTTGAAAATCGCTACAAAACATGTTGTCACTACGCAGTGTAATGGAAAATATGCATAAACTTTTATGTATTTTGAAAGTTTAGTTTATTCACCTTCACCTGAAAGCATAAATTGATAGATAATGTGAATGTTTTATTTCTTCGTTTATATTTTATTCAGTATAAAGTAATGAATTCAATCGCTGGAAACTAGTTCTAATCATGTGTTTCATGTTTCCAGCACAAGTCCCTGTATATATCATCGGACTCCTTCATACGCCAGTTTGATATGATCATGTGCAAAGGCCGTTACGACAATTGCTTGCGGTGCATACAGGATCCCTATTGCGGCTGGGATAAGGATCACAATGAATGCAAGCCCTACGTCACTGGGTGAGATATGAATCCCAAACATGCTTTCAATATTAATTAATAATGCTGCAAAAACATCATTTCAAGGACCATGCAAACTGATTCTGTCTTGTTAGTTCCTACTGACTTATATGTCATGCCAAATGATTTCGACGAGGTATCAAGGTCCATCAAGATTTGTCCAATGTTGCTGATGACGAGAAATATCGTTCATCAAAATTTGACCAATTTTGCAAAATGACGAGAAATATCGTCCATCAAGATTTGACCAATTTGCTAATGGCAAGATATCTTGTCAAGATATTCCAGATTTTTTAATAACGAGATCACGATCTAGTCAGTTTTCTTCTAATGACAAGATATCTCGTCTATGAATATTTCATAATTTTTTTAATGACGAGATATCTCGCCCATCATGATATTGCCGATCGTTTTTATGATGACAAGATCAAGATAAGGTCAACTTTCTTCTAATTGCGAGATATCTCGTCCATCAAGATCTGACCAGTTTTGTTAATGACGAGATATCTCGTCATCAAGATATTGCCGATTATTTTTTATGATGACGAGATCAAGATCTGGTCCGTTTTCTTCTAATGACGAGATACCTCGTCCTTCAAGATCTGGTCAGTTTTGCTAATAACGAGATACCTCGTCGAGACAACCACCAGGAGGGTTATTAATTAGAAATTAATATTCAAAAAGGTACTAAAAGCAACTTTCGTATCTTTTTATGTAAATCGATTCTGGACTTTTTTAACAATATAAAATGTCAGGTCTTTCCTCCTTATCGTTTTTACTGGAATAAATTTAGTATCCGGTATTTTTGGCCATTTTTTTCCATAAGAAATGACGATCTTGGAGAAAAGAGCTGACATTTTCCAAGGCCAATTTACTTCCATTAATTACGATAATTTCGAAACATGCTTAACTTGACGAAATATGAAAGCCATGCATTTCTCAGGAAATATTAATTGTACGAAAGATGAGGAAAGTTATTGATCCAATTAAATTTAAAACAATAACCAACTGTTGGCAACATTTTTTTAAAGCAGCTCCACCACCCTCAACTATAAGATCATTAAATTTAACCCTCCAAGTAGTATTGACGAGATATTTCGTCCATCAAGATCTGACCAGTTTCGCTAATGACGAGATATCTCGTCATCAAGATATTGTCGATTTTTTATGATGACGAGATTAAGATCTGGGCATTTTTTCTAATGACGAGATATCTCGTCCATCAAAATCCGGGCAGGTTTCCAATGAAGAGAAATACTTCGTCTAGACAACCACCAGAAGAGTTAATTGTTAAAGTATTTTTAGCTTTAAGGTTTACTCAAGGAAGCCCAAAAGGTAGTCAGAAATAAAAATTTAATAAAAAAGATTATGTGAGACATAAAATATACGATTTGTCTTCTGATAGATATTTGGAATTGTAATGCATTGTAGATATTTTTCGTGATGCATTAATTTTGTGTTGTATTTCTCGGTAAATCAAACTTAAAATGTTTTTAAAAAATAAACAGCTTGATGGATTCAATAATAGCTAAAACATTTGTTGAAAACTGTCATTTTAAATTTGTTTCATTTTTCAATATCAACCCCATTTAATATCATCATTTGTATTCTGTCAGCTATGTCTCATTTGTATAAGTTGTCACAAATTATTTTTGCATTTGCTCTATTGTAATGTGTAAATGCATTAGAGGTGTCCATTATGTGCTCTTCAGTTAAATTCCTAACATCAACAACACAGTTTTTGTTTGTATAAAAGATAAATCGCATACATTTATATTTTTAGAATTAAAATTATTGCTTCTTTTCAGCCTTCTTCAAGATGTGACCAATGCAACTCCTGGTATTTGTGACAGCAGTAAGTGTTTTTGTTGTAATTCAAACACGCTATCTCAAAATTCATACTGTCAGGAACATTAATCTAAACATAAGATTCACACTGCTTTTTTTTACTTTTTTGCTGTTTTTGCATGACTAACTTTTGTATAACTGTCATTTTAATTTTGTTGAGTTTAAAACATGCGTTTTTATAATTAATCAAAAACATTCCTGTAAAATAAATTTGGCATTGTAATCATTTCAAGATAAACTCATTTTTGCAGTGAGTTGTTTTAGTCTTTATAAATGTATTGCTGTCACCTTTCAACTTAATTCAACTGACTCTAAAAATTATTTTATTCAAATACTTTTCTATGCTTAATTTAGGGGGCGCCTTGACTCAGTGGTTTTATCCACTGCTCTAGCAAACTGAGTTGTAGGAAGCACAGGTTCGATTCCACCCGGGATGTATTTATCTTGTGTGTCAGTAAAACTTTCATTGTGTGTCTGGCGCAGCTCGGCCAAATATTAAACTTTCGCAATGAAATTTAATGTAACTTACCAACCAACTATGCTTGATTTAAATACTTACAAATGAAAGTTAAGTAATCAAACAATTTAATGATAATTTATGTTCATTTTTAACACTGAACACATCCATGCGTCGACATGTCTGGGTCTGAAGAAAACCAGGGTTGCCACAGGCGACTCAAAAGCTCCTATTTTCAAAAATTTGGCGCTATTTCAAAAATTTTGGAGACTTTTTGAAAATTTATCAAAGGTCAACGACAATTTAGTCCCTTTTTTTTTAAAGTAAGTGGACGGGGAAATATTCGGATTTTTCTTTTGGAGGTAAATTTTCCAAGGTCGCCAATTTTAGGCGCCAAGCCATGGTAACCACGAACGAAAAACATCGGTATCTGTGGTTGATATATTGTCATGAAAACCTTATTAAGAAAATGTTCGGCTTTTTAATTTTAAAATTTATATTTTCTGACGGGATATTCAATTTCTGTTTCATACTTATTAACATATTTTGCGTTTTAGCCTATTTGTTTTGTCTCTGAGCAACTAAAATAGAGTTTAAGAGATGACTTTTATGCTACTAGCTTTAAGAATTAATGCTACTATTTCACAATTGCTTTGACTCGCAGAGGCCGTGGAAGCCCGGTTGGAAGAGTAACGGATTAGCAATCGGAGGGTTGCGAGTTCGAATCCAACTAAAGACCGTCGTGTACAAAGGAGGCTGGTTCACGTGAAAGCCGTCGTGGCCTCAAATTTCCTCACTTTGGCTTGGTGTGGAAGTTTGGAGAGTGGGGTGCCAGATCAGGTGTTCGCCTCGTCATCTGACCGTGGTTCAAAATTACGTGGTGTCCTTGGTCTTTCCCTTTGGGATTGATCCCGGACCGTCACCAATAGCCCATTGTGTTGCTCCAGTGTGACGTTAATTAAAATACCTACCTTTGACTGTAGCAACCCTGACATAGTCTCTTCCTGTTTAACTCATCGATATTCCCGCAACAGGTGTGAAGAACAAGCCTCTGCACGTGTACTGGGGTCAGAGCGTCCACCTCGCCTGCAACATCCACCTGCCGCAAGCGGAGACGGCTGTACCGGGCGTCTCCAAGTGGTTCAGGTACAGCCGTGAGAAGGGCAAGTACGAGGTGCAGCAGAGGAGGGAGAAGTACATATACACGCAGGATCAGGGTCTGGTCATCCTGTCTGTCACGGAGCGGGACAGTGGCCGCTACGACTGCAAGCTAGGGCCCAACACCTTGTGTAGTTACAATATCACGGTGGACACCAGTAAGGAAATACTTTTATTCATTTGTTGGAATGCAATATCAGTAGCCTCTAATTTCCAAAGGATTTCTTTCAAATCCTTCCCAATTTGCCTGAATGATTATATCGACAGCTGGCTGGGGCATGTTAAAACTCATGACTTGAAATTAGTAATCCCTTCGGGGAACAAACTACACAATTATTTGGCGAAAATGTTGAGATTTTAGTCTGCCCCTTTTGAGATTATAACAGTAACATAGAAATCTGTGAAATGTCAATTTTCTGAGAATTAAAGTGCAAAAACCGAACCGAAATATGCGCAGGTTATATTCTCATGTATATTCTTAGAAAAAATATCGTGAATATGTTTTTAAACTTCTTTATTCTAGAATTCTGAAAAAACTCAAAATATGGAAGAAATTAGTTTTGCTTTAATCAGCAAAATGATAGTATTGAACATCAAGTAATGAATTAAAAATTAAGACACATTGATTGACACATACCGACAAGCAAAATTTATTTATAGGGTATATAAGACCCATCAAATAAGAGTCAAAGGGGTCTAAGACCCATAAAACTAAAGTGGCGCTCACATGCTCCTAAAATTAAAATCGAAATTCCGAAACTTTTTCCTATTGGCAGGTAAAAAGCACAATACAAAGGTTAGTATCAAGTCTTCACAAAAATTGATAAATAGAAAAATGATCTGTCCTCTAGCCCCCCCCCCAGTATCGGCCGCAGATGTCCCGACTGGAGAACGCAGTACAAATGTGCTTGTAGCGTATATCCATTTCTTGAGATTTGGAACAAAGAGGACAGAAGGGATTATGCAGAATTTTTAGGGGGGTGTCGAGATGTTTAGGCAAACAATCGTGACCAGTCAGAAATCGGGTTATTTCAACAGCTTCTGCCCTTGGGCATCTGGGTTAAGCCAACGTTCATTTAAGTTTCTAGTTATTAGTCCTTTGTAGAAAAGGTTCATTGAAAATTTCAAATTCATACAGTAATAAAAAGGGGGAAATTCCCTGAAAACAGCTCAGTGTCCTTGAGTGCCATCTATATATAATTTTCCAATACGAGGTCTAAACATTGAGTATTTACCTCATTTCAGATATTAAAAATATATAAACTAAACAAAATTTTAAACAAGCGATTTTTTAAAAACAAATTTTTACAAGAATGTCATACTTCAGTAAGATATAATTTACTATCATACAATATTTTTGTATACATAAAATTCAATCTGAGTCTCAAATGACCTCATATCATTCCTCATTAAAATGTTTATAACATCTAAAACTTGTGAACTCCTTTTTGATACTTCCTTAAATTAACATGTAATTCATTTGCTTTGTCATCACTAAGAAAAACTGGTCCTGTTGCTTTGCATTTATACATTTGTTTTTAATTTTTAGATGAAACCAAAATTTAGGAAAGGTTTTTTTATATATGACAAAATAACTCTTATTTTTTTATGGGGAAAAAACTAGAAATTTTTTTATTTAATCTTATGCTACACAAATGACTTAAATTTTCGCTTTTGTACAAAATTTTATTTTGTGAAAGTCGTCTTTTCAATTTGTATGCACATATTAAAGTACCTCTAATGAACTTGTTACACTTTCAAATTTTGTATGCCTAGTTTTTTATCATAAGTTAATTTTTTTTAATATTTTGCATTGTATTTACTAGTTCATTTAATTCTCATTATCAGACTAGCTTTGTAAAACTACTTTTGTTTCTAATTCCGTATACTTTTTTTGTCATTACATCTATGAAACCAAGGAATCATAAAAAGACACAGATATCATTGAAAAGCTTACACCCATGCTGCTTAAACACATCAGAAAATAATTCAACATACAATGCCAAAATCGCTGGAACAGTAGAGATGGGAGATTCACTCAAAACCTCATCCCAAATGTTAACGCAAAAAATAGTCAGATTTTTAAATAATCACATCCCATGGACGAAATCATCACATTCATAACGAAAAGATCTCGCGATGAATACTTGGGAGAATTTGACCTCACAACATATTTAAAGACAAATGACTATGGTAATAAAGCTGCTCACCAAGAATTCAAAGACTCATTTTAAAAAAAGCACATGGATATTGTTGTACCCTTGCAGTTGAAAAACATAATCAGAAAAGTATTCAACATACAATGGCAAAATCTCTGGTATTATAGTGAAAAAGAAGATACTTACAACCTCAATCCAAACATTTTTTACGTATTTTTACATAAACTAAACAATCGCATCGCATGCACCTTTTGCAACTTATCAAGCCAGATTTCATGCCAAAAAAGGATATTAGCCTTGCGGTGGCTTCGGAACAGTTGATCTCACATTGTATTTTTGCAAACTATGGAAACACGTCAGGACAAGACTAAAAAATTCAATAGATATTTTAACTCAATACAAAAACTGTCTTTTGACGGGACAGAGATTTTGAATCTTGATGTATGGCCTTTCAATCTGGTGATATCAATGTTGGCAGGGATTACGAGTTTTTTTCATTATTTGGGTTCGTCGGTTTTGTTTTATATTTTGTTACTAAATGTATGGCTATAACATTTAATGACTGATATTTTTTATGCTGTGTAGAAGCTAATTTTCTATAATTTTGTTTTCTTGCAGAAACATGTAGTGCCCCAACCGATGTAGAGTACAGAAAGGTTTACTCTGATTGGTGTCATGAGTTTGAGAAATATAAAATGGCAATGAAGACATGGCAGAATAAACAGCAAGTGAGTATTACTTTTGTCATTATTTGGTTTCTCTCTGGAAAAATTGTCAGTAACTATCGCCAACACAACAAAATGCCTGTGAAACAAACATGAACTCCAAAAATGCATAAACAAGATCACTCACAAAAGATCTTAGTCACTTCCTCTTCAATTATACAAAATGTTTATAAATAAATATTTTACTCATAAACTCCAAAAAATACATAAGCAAAATTTCAAAAAAATGTCTGCTTGTGTGTATGAAGACGTAACTTATTTTTATCAAACTTCACTACAAATTTTTTTTAATCTTCCCACCAGCTCCATTCCCCCACAAGTGCCGATTTCTGAATCTTAAAATATCTACAAATGAATGAAATGCGTTTTCTTATTCGTTAAATCAAATAAGTTATTTTCTTAAAACAGCTATTTTCTATCTATACATATAAGGCAGAATTGGCAACTGTCTTTTATCTATACAAATCTGCATTGTTTGTCCAATCTACACCAGAATTGGTACAATCATTCTTCAGAATCCTGCGGGAAACGTAAGTTACATATTAACCCCCGTTCAATTTCTTCTGGGTCCTTAGAGGATATGGGGCCGTCGTGGCTCAGTAGGTATGCCCACTGCGCTAGCAACCTTCCAGTTGTAGGCGGCGCAGATTCGATTCCTGTCAGGTGCATTCCTCCGTGGGTTATTTCTCTCTTCTGTGTCAGTAAAAACTTTCATTATGTGTGTACGTCTATAAGTTGAATGTGTATGGCGCAGCATGGCCAAATATGACCCTAGCGCCTTAAAACCAACCAACATCTGATGGGGCTCAAAACAATTCAAATTCCCCATAGGAATAAATAACACTGAGTATCATTACGATCACTGTTTCACCAATTCACACCAATTTGGTACACTTATATTTCAAAATCGTGCTGGAAACATAGACTATATATTAACCCCCGTTCGATTTGTCCTGGGTCTGCAGAGGGGGCTCAGAACAATTCAAATTCTCCATAGGAATAACAATGAGTAATATTACGATCAATTCAACCCAAGCAACGCCGGGTAATTCAGCTAGTTATTTAATATTCATAACATAATGTTGTTGTATATGAATAATCTCAATAATCGTTACAAAGTACGATAGCAATGATTATGGATATTGCTGTGCTGATATGGCTGTGCTGACTGTAACCATCTTCTCACATATCGTATCAGTCTCTTCAAGAGATACAAAAGTAAAAGAGTGGATTTCCTGAAACAAGATTTGAATACTTGCTTAGTGTTGATCAATGTAATTTATTTTGAAGGACAGCCCCTGTATAGCCATTAGTGTACATAGATCACTTACAGTAATCCTTTAAGTGTAACAAAGAGGCATAAAAAGACCTTAAGATTTTGGATAATTTGTTAACAGGCTTGGCGGAATGAGATTGAAAGTACGCCAAGGCCAGCACTAACTAGAAGTTTACCAAATTCTTTACTTCCTGTGGCCGCGGTGGCCCGGTTGGAAGAGTAACGGACTAGCAACCGGAGGGTTGCGAATTCGAATCCAACCAAAGACCGTCGTGTACAAAGGGGGCTGGTGCATGTCAAATCTGTCGGGGCCTCAAATGTCCTCACCTTGGCGTGGTATGGAAGTTTGGGGAGTGAGGTGCCAGCTCAGGTATGACCTCGTCATCTGATCGTGATTCAAAATTACGTGGTGCTGTCCTCGGCTCTTTCCCCTCGGGGGATGATTTCGGACCGTCTTCAATAGTCCGTTGTGTTGCTCCAGTGCGACGTTAATTAAACACCTGCCTCTTTACTTCCTGTAAACTATTTCTAATTGCTGTTTCTGTATTGTTTCAGAAATGCCAGCTTGCCCATCCGAACGACGTAACATATCAGGGAAGTCCACCCCTGTAACGGTGGAATCTACAAAAGCTGCCGAATTACTTCAATTCACTTCAAACTGCTCAAGGTGACACCCCCTGCACCCCCGACAGACAGCAAACAACCGCCGCTAGGGATCACCGACGAGGCCGGATGCTCACTCTGTAAATACGGACACGGTTCATCGGAAGTCATCTGTGATGGTATTCAATAACAAACTGATTCGGGAATAAAAAACGCGACTATGCCAAAGACTATCGTAGATGTTCCTCCGACTCAAAAATGCGAGAATCCTCTTTCTCCGTTGCAAATGCTCAAATCAACAGGTGGGAATGTCTCGGAATCGAGGAGAAATATTTGTAGCTATGATTTCGTTTTTCCTTGTGTGTGTTGTGTATAGTGGATAGACTATGTGGACAGACCAGCCTGGACTCCGTTGCTTCTGACAACAGATCGTCGAGATGGAGGTCCAACCCTCGAGTCTAGTTTCTTTTTGTCGAAGAAGCGGCGTCTGCTTCGAGGACAAAACCTTTTTTTTATGTTTGTGCAGTGTTTTAGCAATGGGACTCTTTCTGTTGTTGTTCTTGGGGTCGAGCAGCGGTTCCGGATGAGTCAAATGACACAAGTTCTGTTGTCGGTTTTGTTTTGTAAATTGTGATAATTTCGTTCACTCTCGCGATTGACTGGTCAAGCGATTACGGCCGTGTTTCGTGTAGAATATAAATTGGTCTTTTGAGAGGGAAGGATTTAAATTATGTTCGACTGCAATTTGATGGAACTTTACTAAAAGCGGAAACCCCAAGAGAAGGGAAGTGAAAATGACTTTTTTTGGAAGCTTCTATTTTATTTCGTTATCAAACATTTCCTATGAAGATTGAGTATTTCTGTGAAAATATATTAAAAAAAGCAGGTTTATATAATTCTTTTCAAAGACTGGATTGCAATATACGTGTCATCCAAAACATTTCAATTTCCAGATTTTGGCCAGTATATATTTTCACCTGTATATGTGTTTTTTGAGTAACAAAATAATTGCATTCTTGCAATACAACCTAAAATGCATTGCCCTTAGTTTGTATAGCTAAGACGTAAGCTCTCACGTACCAGTTAGACGACGATTAGGTAAAACCGTAAACTCCCGGATATTCTATTCTCTACCACTCAATTGGCATAGGTTTTGAAGAGGAGTCTTCAAGAAAAGTGGTTTACAAAAATGTATTTGATCTGCATCTGCTATACATAATTTAATGTGTTTTGACATTAAATCGACAAATTTTCTCGGAAATTGGGAAAACTGTTTTTTCTATGCAATGAAACACACATGCTTTTGTCTTACTGAACATTCTCAGTGTGCTGTCAGTGTGAAGAAAATGGGAGTCAATAAGAAAATTTCTAATAGATGTGAAACTAAACTCTCGAAAACACCCTTGATTTGCTCATTTATGCTGTTAATGGATAAAATAAAAATTTTAACATTTTTTGTACTCGTGCTGTGCTCTGTTTTATTGTGTCTTGTTTTTATCACCACAATCACATTGTATATCCTATTGTAAAGGAATACCGCAATTTATATTCCGCTCTTGTAACATTCCTCCGGAATTTTCAGACCATTATTATTTAACCTTCCAAGTGATTTCGACGAGATATCTCGTCATCAAGATCTGACAAAATTTTACTAGTGACGAGATATCTCATCCATCAAGATCTGGTAAGTTTTACTTATGACTAGATACCTGTCAAGACAACCACCAGGGAGGTTAACCTCTGGGCGTCATGAGATTTCCGAGTAGTGTAATATTGCTTTTATCCCATAACACACGACTAAATAACCACATATATTGGTTAAAAAAATGTTCATGGATTCTTTCAATCTTTGGAAATATTCTGTTGGTCCTTCCCTTAGATTAGAATCCTTTGGAAATATTCTATTGGACCTTTCCTTGGTTTGGAATCCTTTGGAAAGATTCTATTGAACCTTTCCTTGAATTAGAATCCATTGGAAAGATTCTATTGGTCGAGAAGGTCAAAACTGATTAGTAGTCATGCAGAGAAGACTAGGTTGGAAAGTGCAATTATGCGTATGAACACTTCAGAGGGTTATTAACCAACAAAGAAACCAATCCAAACACAAACTGATGCTTAGTTAAAATGCAAAACAGTCAAGACACTTCACTGACACGAATAGCAATTTAAATAACAGTTATGATTACAAAATAACAGTTACAAATATATTAAGGTATAGGTAAATGAGAATTGCAAGGGAATGCATGAAAGCTTTCACTTTACACAACACTAAAATACTTTGACAATGACAAAATCGTGCTAAAATTTATAACACCCAAGAAAACCAGTTTTAAAAAAATATTTCTGAATGATCGCCCCTTTAGACACTGAAGTTAAGGGCTATTCTGTATGACAGCCGACCGCGTGACCCGGTATTGGACCCTGATATCAATTCTGCGCCGTGAGAGGTTTTCCTGGAATTGTTATTTTAATTTTCCAGTATTTACTATAAATGAAACCTTTAAAAACTCAGTTGAAATATAAAAAGCTAAGCGTAACTTCTTCATTAGCTTGTAACTGCTGTGTTAAAGAGCTGCTTTTAAAATTCAAAATGTTAATTAGTATTATAACTAGTGTTTGAGATTGAGAAAATCATACATTTTTATTTATTGAATTACTTGACATACACAAATATTTGTGTATGTGATAGGTGTTTCGCCGGCAAGTTGACTTCTCAGTTACATAAATATTTTTCTAATTATCTTTTTTACAAACCAACATCATTAAAATCAATTTAATAATGCAATAATCAATTTTACATGGAATAATATAAATACTCGATCAGAATGGGATATGTAAATGAAAAACACCACAAATTAATCTAATGATGTTGGCCCGAGGAAATTACCCCGATATGCTACAAGATTTTATATAGTCTAGGATGGTAACTAATTTAAATGTAATTTTATATATTTGTCAACATGCCGTACCCCTGTACATAAGTGTACTAATATTCTTTGTGATTATGCTATAATTAATTATTAATACTTATGTTAGTTTAGAGTGTGAACTTTAAAAAAATTGGAAAGGTATTTACGAGTATGTTGGAACCGGGCCTTCATCTTGTAAAAAATAAAGAATTTACCAGGTTGTGGTCTGAAAGGTTGAGAGTCACTTATGGATGCCATAGGTGGCACTTGCCAACATAAACTTGTTTTCCATCAGAACAGCCTACATATCAACGTTTATCTAACACCTAGTAGACCCGGGTTCGAATCGCGGTTTGTATGTGCATGGATGATTGTTCCTCTTAGGAGTGACGGCGACTTATTTACTGGGTGCTCCCTCAACCATTTCGCTTTTTGTAGCGCAGAAGAGGTCAATGGGCTTTAAAAAACATCGGAAAGATCAATAAAGCCCATGCAACTTTAATTAAAAATAAATTTTATTTATGGCAACATAAATTCACAACTACACTTCGTCATCTGACCGTGATTCAAAATGACGAGGTGTTGTCCTCGGATCTTTCATTTCGGGATTGAACCCGGACCGTCGCCAATAGCTCGTTGTGTTGCTCCAGTGCGACGTCAGTTCAATTTCCCCTACCGAACTGCAGTTTTAGTTTTAAAATCTTTAGAACTTCATATTTTTCAGTTCCTTTTATCTCGAAAATAACAGTCTTCATTAACAAAATAGCTAGTTGGGTTTTTATGGCGCAAGAGCTGTATTTGATCCAGATTCTCGTCCATCAAAATACCTCATCCATCAATATCTCATCTATCAATTACGAATGACGAGGTAACTCGTCATTGTTATATTACCGATTTTTTTATGAGCTCAGGATCTGGTCAGTTTTCTAATGACGAGATATCTCGTTCATTAAGATCTGGTCAGTTTTCTAATGACGAGATATCTCGTTCATTAGGATCTGGTCAGTTTTCTAATGAGATATCTCATTCATTAAGATCTGGTCAGTTTTTGCTAATGACCAGATATCTCGTTCATTAAGATCTGGTCAGTTTTCTAATGACGAGATATCTCGTTCATTAAGATCTGGTCAGTTTTCTAATGAGATATCTCGTTCATTAAGATCTGGTCAGTTTTTGCTAATGACGAGATATCTCGTTCATTAAGATCTGGTCAGTTTTCTAATGAGATATCTTGTTCATTAAGATCTGGTCAGTTTTTGCTAATGACGAGATATCTCGTTTATTAAGATCTGGTCAGTTTTCTAATGAGATATCTCGTTCATTAAGATCTGGTCAGTTTTTGCTAATGACGAGATACCTCGTCGTGGAACAATCACCAAGAGAGTTAAAGCATTTTATTAAAAATTCAAAGCTAAATTTTCTGTTTCGAATTCCTGAAATTTAAAAATAACCCAAATTGTTAAGGATTAAATATTTAGATTTATAAGCCTCAATAATTTAATTTTTTCTGTTATTTTTCCAAACTACACTCGTATGATCCATGATAGCAATAATTAAATTAGAAAATAATACTAAAACACGAAAAAAAATTAACTGATACACATTAGTCTTCATTGGTGCTAATTGAAGTTGAAGCACGGAAATAAATTCACGAAAAATGAAACCGATGCAGTGCTTATATATTGAATTAAAGTATTGAACTACAACACATGTCTGGAATTTAATTTAATAATTATTAACCAAAATTAATATTTGTTTTATTCAGTATCTTAGGACCACTTAAAATTAGATTAAAACTTAAACAATAAAGTATTTTACACTATTCAAAGTGAAAGGTAGTGATCAAATATTATTTGGACATTCTGAAAGGTAGATATTTTAATTAACATCCCACTAGGAGCAACACAGCTGGCTATTGGCGACAGTCCGGGATCAAACCCGAAAGGAAAGATCCGAGGACAACAACCACGTAATTTTTTTAAACCTCGGTCAGATGACGAGGTCACACTTGAGTCGGCACCCCACTCTCCAAATTTCCACATCACGCCAACGTGAGGCCACGAGAGATTTAACGTGCATCAGCCTTGTTTGTATACGACGGCGTTTAGTTGGATTCGCACTCGCAAACCTTCAGGTTGTTAATCCGTTACTCTTCCAACCGGCTACCGCGGCCCACTATACTTTTAAGAGAATGCAAAATTGATCATTTCAAAAATTCTCATAAGTAGCAGAGAGAGAAGTATGGGTCCCAAAAATGAAGTTTTCTAACTTCGAAAGAAATCCTTATCATTTTCCCCTGGAAAGGTAGAAAATCAGGGATATTAGTGAATGTTTAATGAAAGCAAGTTTATTCAAATATAATTTTCAAGTACAAAATAAAAGTTAATTTAAAAGAAACTATCAATATTTGAAAAACTTGGCATACAAAGTGTCAGCGAACGTGGAAAGTGTATTCGTTGTCTTTAAAACAAGAAAAGTTCAGTTGACTTACGAAACCAAAAAGATGTTCAAAGTTTTATAATTCTAAATTTATAAGAAAATTAGACTTTCACGGCCGAATATTTAGATAAAGCCTTACACACAAATAAAGAAAATCAAATATTTGCAAAATTAAGAAAAACATCAATTTGTGAAAATCGTTTAAAACCAATTTAAAATAAAGGTAAATTAGGTTCATAAAGATTTATTTTTATCTAACTATTGAAAACTCATCTAATCGAAGAGCCCCAATATTTGTATCCTTAATTTTCATTATGAAAAGCAAGATGTACGAAATTTCATACTTTATATCATTGTTATTTAATTTTTTGCGTTGTACATTTTGCATAGTCCCAAGATTTTAAGAAATTTCCTTTTAGAAAAAAAATTTGTATAAATTTCTCTTTAAATTATTGAAAGTTGGATATGCCCCAATACTTTTTTGACTCAACTGTGCAATTTGATTTTCCAATGCCGTTTTTCTTTTTGATCAGCAGTTCTATTTTATTTAACTAGAAAAAAAATTGCTGCATTTTGTACTCGGTTTTTTCTGCCTCCAAAACCATAAAATTTGCATTCACTATTTATTCGACTCGTTTGTTGTCACAATAAAAATGACGACGCATATATCTGAACTGGAGACAATAATTCTCATGACAGTATTTGCAGATTGTCATTGTATGAATGGAGCTCCGAAATTGCAAATTTTACAGAATAAGTGGAACTTGTTTCTTACTACGACAAAGATGTTGAAATGAATCAACAACGTATTTTAATAAACTGTTGAAAACGTTATTCAGTGTACAACGTGGGTGTTTACTTTATTTAATCCTTTTTAAATACTAGTATACCTAAGACAAAATTATAAATGAAACAAAAGTTCAATACATTTCTTTAAAAAAGGATTACTTGATAGGAAAACGTCGCAGGATTCAGTCCTATTTAATGGAAATTTTTAACATCTTGTTCTTTGCTTCTGAGGAAAGGGCCTGATGTCTTCTCATCTGATAATTCTAAGGAATACAGACTTTGAACAGGGCGTATTATAGTTCCGGATTTGGTTTTCAGTTTCACAACTCTGACGATTCCATCTCTTCCAGGCAGGACTTGCACGACCCGCCCTATCGGCCATTGTAAACTCTTCAGATTGTCTGAACCAATGAGTACTATGTCGCCGACAGAGGCAGATTTCGAGGTTTCCGAAGGTTTTCCGTTATATTTCAATTTTGGTGTTGGCCATTCACCTTCATTTCTCTTTAACCATGCGGGTCCCTCCCACCATCTAACTGACAAAAGCTGTTTGGCAGTACAGCCTCTGGATGGAAGGTCAGCAGGATTATCAGTTCCTGATACATGTCTCCATGCATTCGGGTTTGTTAATTTCCTGATTTCTCGTATTCGGTTCAACACAAAAACAGTCCAGATTTCTTCCTTTTGGATCCAGGTCAAAACAGTGGTTGAATCAGTCCATAAATGTAATTCAACATTTTGCCATTGCAAACCTTCTAAAACTGAAGTGCAGAGTCTCGCTCCCACCGTTGCAGCTATCAACTCAAGACGTGGAATCGTGATTGATTTCACAGGAGCTACTCTGGACTTAGAAGCTAATAAATGAACTTCAACTCCATAAGAAGTCTGAATTCTCGCGAACACTGCAGCAGCATATGCATTACTACTGGCATCGCAGAAGGTGTGAATGCTACACAAATTTTTGTTATCTCTGTTAGTGTGTATCCATCGGGGTATAGAAATTTCTTTTAAGAGACTCAGATCCCTGAACCAACTTAGAAACTTTTCTTTCGTATTTTCATCAACTTCAGTATCCCAAGAAATTCCCATTTTCCATAAGCTTTGCAACAATAGCTTAGGAAGCAAGAGAACAGGGCTTACAAGACCAATCGGGTCATATACTCTGTGGGCTATAGACAAAATAGTCCTCTTAGTTACTTCCATCAATTTGAAGCTTTTCAACCATGTCAGGTTCACAGTTAAAAGATCTTTCTGGTAATCCCATAATAATCCCAATACCGGTGACTCAACACCTGTTTGAAAGTCATCCCCAGTACGTAACCAACCTCGTAGATTAAACTTTCCTTCATTCATTACTTTTTGAGATTCTTCAATAAACAGTGTCATTTCAAGTTCATCTTCAAAACTGGTAACAATGTTATCTACATAGAAAGAGTGAATAAGTTTATGCAACATATTTTTATCATAATGAGAATTTTCTATATATTTCTGCAAATGAAATTCTATTACAGCTGCCAAAAGAAAAGGGCTACTTTTCAAACCAAACACTACTCGGGTATGACGAAATATTTTTAGCTCCTTTTTATTCACATCCTTCCACCAAAAGAATCTAAGATAACCTCGATCATCGGGTTTTACACTAATTTGTAAAAATGCCTTTTCTATGTCTGTTATGGCTGCAAATTTACCCTCCCGAAATCTTAAAAGAATGGAAGGTATTAACTCTATTAAATTCGGACCACATTCTAAACACTGATTTAGAGACGGAGAATGCTTTACTCTCGCAGAAGCGTCGAATACTGGTCTTATTGGGGTGGAACTATTTTCCTTTATAACTGGTCGGTGTGGCAAATAGTTTCCATCATCAATAACCTCACTTTGTTTGACTTCTTCGATTATACCTAAATCGAGCCAACTGTCGAAAACCTCCTCGTACAATGTAAGCAGGTGTTTTGTGAGCGAAGTTTCTGCGTTGTAGATTCTAAACGCTTCACGGCTAAATCCTTATTGGTGGGTAGCGGTAGGTGATCTTTAGACCAGGTTATAACAATTTCATAGCGCCCTTCACTGTTCACGGAAACAGAATTTTGAAATTGCATCTTTGTTTGTAAATCTCTTTCCTCTCTGGCCTTTTGTGTGGCCGGATCAATTATTCCAATGATATCAAGATTCCAGAGGTTCGGTAATAGCTACATCCCTAACTAACATATTTGTAACTACCATCGTAGAATTGGCATCAGAAGTTTGATATGGCATCTTTCCCATCAAGGTCCAACCTAAATATGTTCCTACGGCAACAAGTCCACACGGCTCTTTCCATTAAAGAGTTTACCCGCAACATCAGCCCCAATTAATACACTGCTGGCCACCGTAAATGCAACACCCTGAAGGAAGCATACAAATAATATGAAATTTACAACATGCATTAGCGGAGGTGAGATATGCAAATGATTAGAATTTCAGCGCAGACGCACATCACGCGCGCCTGTGGCGCCACTTCAAAGCGCTATTTAAGGCTTGGAGATTTCGACGATTTCAAGTACGGCAATTGTGTTTTTCTTGTGGTTTTTTCAAAAAAACGATCAATTATGCCTCGTAGAAAACAGCGATCATCTTTTGATCAAGTATCCGAGTTCGACAGAGGAAGGATAGTGGCCTACCGAGATTGTGGATTATCTTTCAGGGAAATCGGTAGTCGTGTTGGACGAAACCAAACAACTGTAATGCGGATATGTGATCGTTGGATGCAGGAAGGTACGACAGACCGACGTGTTCGATCGCATCCACCTCAGTGCACCACTTCACGTGATGACAGGCATATTGTGCGTATGGCAGTGACGGATCGCTCAGCCACATCACGAACCATAGCACAGCACATTCAGTCTGTACCGCATCATCCAGTGTCTGCGCGTACCATTCGACGCCGTTTACAGCAGAGTGGTCTGTCCGCAAGACGTCCATTGCTTCGTCTACCCTTGACGCAGAACCACAGACGTTTCCGCCGCCAATGGTGCGATGAAAGAAGGATGTGGACGGCAGAATGGAATGAAATTGTCTTTACTGACGAGTCACGCTTCTGTCTGCAACACCACGATGGTCGGATTCGAGTCTGGAGACACCGTGGAGAGAGGATGCTGAACAGCTGCGTTATGCACCGCCACACTGGTCCTGCACCGGGTATTATGGTATGGGGCGGTATTGGATATCACTCTCGCACTCCTCTAGTACGCATTGCCGGTACTTTAAACAGCCAGCGCTACATCTCCGAGGTGTTGGAGCCAGTTGTCCTTCCTTACCTTCAGGGCTTGCCCACAGCCATATTTCAACAGGATAATGCGCGACCACACGTGGCACGCATTGTCCAAGGGTTCTTCGTCAATCGCCAGATTGAATTGCTTCCCTGGCCAGCTCGCTCTCCGGATCTTTCGCCGATAGAAAACATGTGGTCCATGGTTGCTCAACGATTGACCCAGAATACATCCCCAGCTGCCACACCAGATCAACTTTGGCAACGTGTGTAAGCTGCTTGGTCTGCTGTACCCCAAGAACACATCCAAAGTCTCTTTGAATCAATGCCGAGGCGTGTGGCAGCGGTGATCTCCAACAATGGCGGCTACTCTGGCTACTGATTTTGGCAGGAACCACACTTCACAGAAGTCTATAAATTGAATCATTTGATACTTGGTCAACATGTTATCTACAAAATAAATTTTGTTGTGATATCTCTTGTCTTTCTTGGTGTTGCAATTTGGGTGGCCAGCAGTGTAGATCAATTTCTAACGATTCTTCTTGCTCAGAGATTAATTGATCAGTTACAGTAATATTATGATATTCAAGCTCCTCAGCGCATGGTTTTAATGTTGGAATGGGTACAGCCGAACAAATGGTTTGCTGGTCAAGGACCTCAAAGTTACAATTATAATCACCTTTCAAACTACTAATGAATACTCTGTATTTAAAATGTTTCTCGGGATGTTCTCTGCCCCCAAATAAATTATGAATAACACTTTCTTCTTTAATAAAATCATATTTCATTTCTTTCGCTACACGTTTACTCAAATAAGATCGTTGACTCCCAGAGTCGACGAGTGCACGAACTATTTTCCCCTTATTTCCTGCACCTCGTAATCGTACATACAATGTTTGTAAAAGAACTGTACAACATGTGCGATTGCTTAAAACTGCATCATTGATCATATTTTGACTATCACTTTCACCAGCGTTCGTTTTCGATATAGGTTCTTTAAATTTACCTTCATTACACATTATAGCATAATATCTACTCCTACACTTTTCACAATTAATCTTGCATTTGCAATCACGAGCTCTATGACCGTTTTTAGGCATAAAACACAACAACCCTTTTTTGCTAAGATTTTCCTTTTATCATCCCAACTCATTTTTAACGCGATTCTGCAAGCTTGTGAATCATGCGCTTTCTCACAAAATGAACACAGTGCTTGTTTATTCCGACGAGTCTCAGCATTGTCGAAAAGTCCGTTTGCGGTAGGAAATTGTTTATCATTATTAGGAGATGTGGAATAGGAATATTTCCGTTTACGTTTTGCCTCTAAACCAAACCCCTCTTTCGCTATTGAAATTCGTTCTTCCCCTTCAACTTCTGATTTTAGAAAACTCATAAGAGCGGTCAGTTTTTATTTGGCATTTTATTAGGTTCATTTGTCAAACTAATACTTCTTTCCCACACTCGAATCATGTCTTCTGGTAAACAGCTTTCAACTAAGGGATACAGCATAGAAGCATACTTATCGGAAGTTACACCTAATGTTTCAAGGGCACGGAGGTGTGCTTCAATTTTATCATACAATTTGGCGAGATGTGTAACTTTAGCTTGATGCAAAGAATTGTTCAAAATTAAGTTTAGCAATTCTCTCACATACACTTCTATGAGTAAATCTTCTCTTCCGAATCTAGCTTTTAGACACTCAACTGCTTGCTCATAATTCTCAGCAGATGCGGGAAAGGAATCTACAATATCTCTGGCACGCGATCCTTCTACAGTAGACTGGGACAAATATTGTAATTTATCCTCTGGAGCGATGTCCAAGTCTTCGTGAATTTTCCGAAATTGACCCCAGAAACCAAGCCATTCCTTAACATCACCATTGAACTTCTTAAGCTCAATTTTAGGAAGTTGGAACTTTCGTTTCGATACTGTTTCACTAAGCACGCTTTTATTATCGTCATTAGTGTTTTTAACATCGTCATTAATACTTTTCTTAACTTTAGTTTTAAGTCGTATAAATCTTTCCTTATACTCTTCAAAAACTTCGTAAGCTTGATTAAAACTTTCCTGAGAACACTCATCTATATCTGATAACAAAGCAATAATTTGTTTTTCTTTCGATTCAAGTTCTAACCATTTTTCGTTTAACTGAGCCATTAAAATTTCAATTTCATCAATATCACGTTCCTCCTCTTCTAAACATTGATATAACGCATTAGCGATTCTAGTGAAACCACTTCTTAGAGGAGTACGCATTTTCTTTAAACTCTCCATCATAAAATCAAAGCAAATGAATTAATTTCTTATCAATCACAAATTCACAATAACAAATTATCAATAACAAATTCCAAGTCCTGTCGCGGAAGCCATTTTATATAGTAGATCGTCAACGTTAAAAAACTACCAGTCTTTTTCATCTGCTTCTTATTACTTGGAATTTGTTTCCTAGTTACTTTTTGGAGAGAGTAAAGTATAGCTAATTATATCAAAAATAATTTAATAATAGAAACTTACATATGGCTCCCGACATGTCAAACGAAAAAGCATAGATAGTCCACAAAAGGTTTTAATGTTCTACACTTGAACCGATCACACGAGCGTCTGCTTTCGCCTCCCGAAGAAAGTATATACATATCGAAGCGCAGCAGATTTATGCGCCTCGCCGGCGCCGAATAATATAAACACAGTCCACTGGGAACGGTGTAGGATCAACTCCGAAAGGCTTCTCAGCAAAAAGTCTGGTCAGGTCGCGACACCTCAGCTAGCACCCCACTTTCAAACCGCAAATCCGCTGCTTTTCCAACTGGGCATGCGCGACCCATAAAATAAATAAGATTTTCATAAGGAATAAAATGGTGGAACTGTAATTTAAATTTTGAACAAAATGTGTGACGGTTTTTTCTAGTTTTTATCCGAACTTCTCGAAGTTGTTCACTAAACACCGATTAGTCAAATTTTCAAAAACGTAATTACGCCTTTGTGTTGAGGTTATCCGCCTAGACGCTGAG
This sequence comes from Meta bourneti, assembly GCA_933210815.1. Classification (NCBI taxonomy): domain Eukaryota; kingdom Metazoa; phylum Arthropoda; class Arachnida; order Araneae; family Tetragnathidae; genus Meta; species Meta bourneti. The sequence goes on from OW119931.1 coordinate 17,024,505, forward strand.
GAATGTTGGCGAGAAGAGGACCATTTGATCCCCAAGGATTGTCATCCGGGTGTGTGAGGAGCAGAAAGAGAATGATGGGGGTGGGAAGGGGGACTCTGGGATTGGACACCGAGAAGGAAGAACGTGTGGAGGTTCCTTCGATATCCACGAGATGGAATAATTGCCCTTTTATTTGTAAATACTCGTATATGAAATTGTAAATAATATATTGATACCCAGAATTGATGAATCAATGTTTCAACCGCCTCGTAATGTAATAAGTGCTTAGAGTATAATGTACTTAGTATAAAGTACTTATATAAAGTGCTTAGAGTATAATGTAGTACATAATGCAATGTACTTAGTAGCATAGATAAACAACCGTGAGACAATTTGGTTAGTTTTGGGGTTTTGGCAAAAGGGCCATATTTGGCCAAGCTGCGCAAAACACGAGACAATGTCAAGTAATCGTGAAAAGAAAGGATGGAAAAAGATGGCTTTGGGCATCCTGGGTCCCCATGTTTACCAGAGGCAGTAAACCCCCTTTTGAAAAGAATAGATCACTAGAGTGCCTCGAGTTCATGAAGCTCATACACCTAGAACCGTGTGACAAATTGTTTCGATGTTAATATGGCACAAAGTAGGAAACCATGTAATGTGGTAAACTTACTGTCGTATTTTCTTACAAAGCAGATAGCAATTTGTAGAGGTTTACAACCAAGAGGTGGTCCACTTGGAGGTTTTCACAAGTGGTCGAGTTTTAATAAAAAGCAGCAATATTTGCACATTGATTTTATAAATTTCACACTATTAATGAAGAGCATTAAAATAAATAGTTAGCTACATTTTTATTTATATGTGGAGAGTTTAATAATTAAATCTTATAACTACTTTTAATATTTTTACCGTTTTTGAGAAGCATGGGCTATCTAAATCCACTGAAAATTAGTTGGTGTAAAGCCTTACCTCAAGAAAATTTAGACTAACTAGGTTGCTGGCAAGCGGGGCAAGGAGAATTTCGGATTTAAAATCTGAGTGTATACCTAGAAATTGGCCAACTTATCTCCCATTCTCCAGAATGCACCAATGCTTTTTTACCCCTTTCATTTTGAACACAAAAAGTATAAAAAATCTCTCCTGTTCCTTATCTTAACTTAACTTTAAGCTTTATTGTCGATTTAGTAGTGCTAATGTACAGGATGAAATTAAGAAATGTAGTTTTGGTGTAATATATACTTCCTTTAAAAAAAAATTACATGTTTGAATATTTGTGTGCCCCAATACCTTTTCGAGCGACTAATCATAAAACAGCTTTTAAAGGTTGGTAGTTGAATTAACGTCACACTGGATCAACGCAACGAGATATCGGCGACGGGATCCGGGATCAATCCCGAAGGGAAAGGTCCGAGGACAACACCTCGCCATTTTGAACCACGGTCAGATGACGAGTTCGTCACCTGGGCTGGCATCCCACTCTCCAAAATTCCACACCACGCCAACGTGAGGACATTTTTGAGGCCACGACAGATTTAATATACACCATTCCCCACGTACACGTCTTTGGATGGATCGAGTTTCGAACTCACACGCAAACCTCTGGTTGCTAATCCTACACTCTTCCAAACAGGTTTCCTGAAACGGCTTTTAAAATACTCTTTTCACATTATCTAAAACTCTGATTTAGTCATTTGACTTAATATTTCAGAATATTTTTTATCTGTTACATTTCAATACAAAATTCTGCATTTATCAGTTTCATAAATTCTCAAACTCGTTAACAATATGACAACATATACGTGCTTCAATTTTCAGAAAAGTACTTTTCCTGTATTAAAGCCATCTTGTTGAAAATTTATAAACAAGCTCTTCATGATTAAGTTTTCATTTTTTGTGTGTAATATTCAATTAAATAACCACTTGTGTTTTATTCTTAAAATTGTTCGCATTGCACCTTTTCGAGAAAAATGACACTACTCGAAGAATTGATGTTTCTCACGAGAGGCAAAAGATTCTAAGTAATTTACATATTTTACTCTTCATTTTGAAGTATGTAGAATTTATTCTCATATTTACACTGAACATTTAGAGCACATTTCTTGATTCGATTTCTTTGGTTTGTTCGATATTAATCGATTCGTTTGTTCATTGAAAGAATAAAAGCTCCCCTTTAAGAATACGACTTTCAATATTTTCTGTAGGTATTGGTAGGTATTTCAATTAACGTCGCACTGGAGAAACACAGCAAGTTATTATCGACGGTCCTGGATCAAACCCGAAGGGTAAGTTTCGAGGACACCACATAGTTTTGAACCACGATCAGATGACGAGGTCCCATCTAAGCTGGCACCCCACTCTCCAAACTTCAACACCACGCCAACGTGAGCACATTTGAGGCCACGACAGATTTAACGTGCACCAGCCACCTTTGTACATGAAAGTCTTTGGTTGGATTTCAACTCGCAACCCTCTGGTTGCTAATTCGTTACTCTTCCAACCGGGCTACTGCGGCTCCTCACTTTTATCGAGGGTCGACATCAAACAAAATACAGTAGAGTCTCCATTCAACGAACTTCCATTTAACGAAGTTTTCTATTTAACGAAACTTTCTATAGAACCTTGACTTTGAACGACATTTACATGTTATTTACTCTCCATATTACGAAAGATAATTTCTATTTAACGAAGTTTTTCCGACAAAATGTTTTTTTTTTTTTTTGTTTTTCTGCAACGTTTCGCGACTTCTCATTTGTCGAAGTTCCAACAAAATCAACCAAATCGGCTGCCGCGCCCTTGCTCTATTACAAGGAATTCCCACAACAAAGGGAAGGGAATTGCTTCCTTCCTTATCTTTGAGGGGAGACCATATGACACTGCAGGGAGGCGATGGAAATTATTCCACAGGGTAAAACTATTTTCATTGTGGGCCTGACTGTGTAGGACACATGCGAATATGACTGGTGTAGAAAAATTAAAACCATTAGCATTCGGTAAAAGTAAAAACCCCAGATATTTCAAAGGCCCAAAATCTTTAGAAGTGGACTATCATTTCAATAAAAAGTCATGGATGACTTCTAGAAATTTTTTAAGAGTGGCTGTCAAAATGGGATAAACAATTGAAAAACAGTGTCGCAAAATTGCGTTACTTATAGGCAACTGTCCTGCACATCCACCAGGCTGCTTCAAAATGCAAATTGAAGACGGTCTTTTTCTTCCGGCCAATACAACTTCAAAACTTCAGCCATTGGGTCAAGGCATTATAAAAAATCTTAAAGTTCATTATCGAAAAAGAATCCTCAAAAAGCTATTCTTGCCTTAGAGAGCAGCCAGTGCATAGACAATTGTATTAATTTAAGAATCTCCATGTCAGAAATGACGAAAGCTTGTCAGTGTGATGTGACTGCATCTACTATATAAGAAACTGTTTTGTTAAAGCCGATTTCAAAAGTGATGCTGAATATGATGAGGAATCTAAGTGCTTGGCAGATTTGAAAGAAAAATGGTAGTATCTGAAAGAAATGGGAGCTATTGAAGAAGGTGTAGAGCTGTCTAATCTTCTACACGTTGATGAACACACTGTGAGTGCTGAATATCCTACGGAGCATGACATATTGCAAAGTGTTCGGAAATGTAATGAAGACACTACAGTGAGTGATGAAGATGATAATGAAGAGAGGTTATTAAAAAATCTTCACAAGAAATGCTAACAGCATTTGATACAATACGAAGGGGATTAGTTTCAAGAAAATGCTACAGATGAAGTGTTTCAATCTTTACAAAAGTGTGAAAATTTTATGAAAATTATGTTCTTTATAATAAACCTGTACAAAGCAGGATTACAGACTTTTTTACAGTTTATGATATGTGTTAAAGTCAATAAAGTAGGTAGGTAAGTTTCAGTCTTCGTTTTTCTCGTTTTTATAACTTAATTTTCAAATTTCTATCTAACGAATTTTCTTTATAACGAAGTTTTTAAGTGGAACGATGAAACTTCGTTAAATCGAGACTCGACTGTACTTCGTTTTCAAACAGCTATAAAAACTTGATCTTATAAACTATTCGAAGCCTATAGAATCATTAAGTAAAGATATGGACCAAAGTTTAGCTTAATATTTAGGCCGATCATATTTCCTCGAGACGAAAACGGGACATTCTGATGGTAAAAGCGCAACGGGAGTTATGTAATAGTCTGTATTCTTGAAAAAGTAAAGCGATCAATACGGTTTTATTACGTAACCATATTGTGGAGCTAACCATTATTCTTCAAGGACAGAACCCACACAGAAATTTAGGCGGACGTAGATGGGAACTGTACTTCACCACGACAGTATCATATTTCTCCGATGAAGTAATGGAAAGCTAAAAATTTAGTCTTTCAATATATTTTCATAAAAATAGTTTATTTTTATATTTTTAATACACTTCCTATATACGAAAAATTACCTTTTCTCTTGAAACAAATTTATCTTCACGTGATAAAAATAGCTAGACACAAAGCACTTTCCCTAAATGTCATTGGGCCGCGGTAGCCCGGTTGGAAGAGTAACGGATAAGCAACCGGAGGTTTGAGAGTTCGAATCCAACCAAAGACCGTCGTGTACAAAGGGGGCTGGTGCAGGATAGATCCGTTGTGGTCTCAAAAGTCCTCACGTTGGCGTGGTGTGGAAGTTTGGAGAGTGGAGTGCAGCTCAAGTCTTGCCTCGTCATCTGACCGTGGTTCAAAATCACGAGGTGTTGTCCTCGATTCTTTCCCTTTGGGATTGATCCCTGACCTTCGCCAATAGCCCGTTGTGTTTCTCCAGTATGACGTTAGTTAACTATCTACCTAACCCAAGACAAATTTGAGTTTTGAGAATCTGGCTGCCCGTCGATTATACGGTTTTAAATTGTAATGGTAATTAAAGCCGCACTGGAGCAACACAACGGGCTATTGGCGAAGGTCCGGGATCAATACCGAAGGGAAAGGTCCGAGGACAACACCTCGTGATTTTTGAATCACTCTAGGATGACGAGGATAACACCTGAGCTGACACACCACTCTCCAAATTTCCATACCACGCCAACGTGAGGACATTTAAGGCCATGCAGATTTAACATGTAGCAGTCACTACGTAAACGTCTTTCTTTGATTGGATCGAATTTCAAACTCGCAATCTTCTGGTTGCTAATCCAATACTCTTCTAACCCGCGGCCCTTGAATTCAGTAAATTAAATGGAAAAACGCAAATAAATTTAACGTACTGTTAATTTTCTTAAAGGAGGTGATATAGTAGATAAAATATCGAAGGGAAACACATTAGTGTGGCTTATTGTTCATCAAAAATGGAATCCTGGCTTCAGAGGACTTCACACCACATCGACCATCTAATGGGTAGGGTTGGGTTGGGTATTTCAATTAACGTCACACTGGAGCAACACAATGGGCTATTGGTGACGGTCCGGGATCAATCCCAAAGGGAAAGATCCGAGGACAACACCACGTAATTTTGAACCACGGTCAGATGACGAGGCAACACCTGAGCTGGCACCCCACTCTCCAAACTTCCACACCACGCCAACGTGAGGACATTTGAGACCACGACAGATTTAACGTGCACCAGCCCCCTTTGTACACGACGGTGTTTGGCTGGATTCGAACTCGCAACCCTTCGGTTGCTAGTTCGTTACTCTTCCAACCGGGCCACCGCGGCCCCCGACCATCTAATGAAATCGCATGTGCATTGCATGTGGGAGGAGTCTGTCTTAAGATCTAACGGACTATTAGCGACGTTCCGAGAGCAAGTAGGTAGGTATTTAATCAATGTCGCATTGGAGCAACACAATTGGCTAATGGCGACGATCTGGGATCAATCCCGAAGATCCAAGGATAACGCCTCGTACTTTTGAACCATGGTCAGATGAAAAGAACACCTTAGTGAAACACGATTAGGAAGATACTGAGATAATAAGATTAAGTTAGTATTAGATTTAAAAAGAATTAGTTAATTAGAAGAAATTAGTTAGAAAAGGAAAGTTAATTACATACGTTTACACGTTAAGAATGACTCGACCTTTTTCTATTTATTGGTTGATTATGTTTGAGGATTTGCTGTATCTCGTTGTTATCAATTTCATATTTGAAAGAATTTAAGGGCTGATTTAATGTAGTATTTTTCCAGATCTTCCACATCCAGGTCTTAATGAATTTTAATATTCCTATAGAACCAGGGGCTATTAATTATTCTGAGTGTGGAATGTTTGAAGTTTTTCAAGTTATTCTATTTGTATGGATCTTTGCTGCATATCTCCAGCCCAAGACCTTCCCTGCTGGTCAACTCCACATTCTTACCCGTTCGAAAAAAGTCCCCTTCGGTTCTTCAGCAACCCTTCGAGGGGTCGGACCCAAATTGCCATCTGGCGACCTTTTCAAGTTCGTTGCGGTCGAACTCTGCACTTTCGAAGTACCTTTTCGTATCAGTTTCCCACATCCAGGGTTTAATCACTGGCATCTTTTATTAGGACCTGTGTGTAAGACGTGTGTCGTCCCTTTTACCGCTCATCATACTTTATTAAATTGTCCAGTTTTTAACCATCATCGTCGAAATTTATTTAACCATCATATACACTGCTGGCCACCCAAATTGCAACACCAAGAAAGACAAGAGATATCACAACAAAATTTATTTTGTAGATAACATGTTGACCAAGTATCAAATGATTCAATTTATAGACTTCTGTGAAGTGTGGTTCCTGCCAAAATCAGTAGCCAGAGTAGCCGCCATTGTTGTAGAGCACCGCTGCCACACGCCTCGGCATTGATTCAAAGAGACTTTGGATGTGTTCTTGGGGTACAGCAGACCAAGCAGCTTCCACACGTTGCCAAAGTTGATCTGGTGTGGCAGCTAGGAATGTATTCTGGGTCAATCGTTGAGCAACCATGGACCACATGTTTTCTATCGGCGAAAGATCCGGAGAGCGAGCTGGCCAGGGAAGCAATTCAATCTGGCGATTGACGAAGAACTCTTGGACAATGCGTGCCACGTGTGGTCGCACATTATCCTGTTGAAATATGGCTGTGGGCAAGCCGTGAAGGTAAGGAAGGACAACTGGCTCCAACACCTCGGAGATATAGCGCTGGCTGTTTAAAGTACCGGCAATGCGTACTAGAGGAGTGCGAGAGTGATATCCAATACCGCCCCATACCATAATACCCGGTGCAGGACCAGTGTGGCGGTACATAACGCAGCTGTTCAGCATCCTCTCTCCACGGTGTCTCCAGACTCGAATCCGACCATCGTGGTGTTGCAGACAGAAGCGTGACTCGTCAGTAAAGACAATTTCCTTCCATTCTGCCGTCCACATCCTTCTTTCATCGCACCATTGGCGGCGGAAACGTCTTTGGTTCTGCTTCAAGGGTAGACGAAGCAATGGACGTCTTGCGGACAGACCACTCTGCTGTAAACGGCGTCGAATGGTACGCGCAGACACTGGATGATGCGGTACAGACTGAATGTGCTGTGCTATGGTTCGTGATGTGGCTGAGCGATCCGTCACTGCCATACGCACAATATGCCTGTCATCACGTGAAGTGGTGCACTGAGGTGGATGCGATCGAACACGTCGGTCCGTCGTACCCTCCTGCATCCAACGATCACATATCCGCATTACAGTTGTTTGGTTTCGTCCAACACGACTACCGATTTCCCTGAAAGATAATCCACAATCTCGGTAGGCCACTATCCTTCCTCTGTCGAACTCGGATACTTGATCAAAAGATGATCGCTGTTTTCTACGAGGCATAATTGATCGTTTTTTTTGAAAAAACCACAAGAAAAACACAATTGCCGTACTTGAAATCGTCGAAATCTCCAAGCCTTAAATAGCGCTTTGAAGTGGCGCAACAGGCGCGCGTGATGTGCGTCTGCGCTGAAATTCTAATCATTTGCATATCTCACCTCCGCTAATGCATATTGTAAATTTCATATTATTTGCATGCTTCCTTCAGGGTGTTGCATTTACGGTGGCCAGCAGTGTATATTATTTCTATGGTATAGATCCCTTTTACGCCTCTTACACGCGACGCATCTTAACAAATGAGGTATCAAAGAAAGAATTTCTCGGAGCTCTGATGAATCCGTTCTATTTCTCCAAGGTGTGCAGAGGGGGGCTGAAAACAATTCGAAATCCCCATAGGAATAATATTGAGTGTAAAACGATTGCTGTACGCAACTCAGTTTTTTTAACAGTATTGATGAAAAAACAACTTTTCCAATAAAGTTGTTCTACCAGTATTACTCGGAAAACAATTCTTTTCGTCATCTATATTATTTCTATAGTATAGATAACTTTTACGCCTCTTACACGCGACGAATTATTTATTTATGTATGGAACTGGTTTTTCATTTCTTTCCATAATATCAATAATTTATGAATATGTGATTTGATGATATAAGGATATTAAACGACGCATGTTCCACGCGAGGTTAAGATTTGAAAAAAAAATGAAAATATACAACTTAACAATTTTTGTGAATTCTAGAGTTAAGATAACCTTATTAGGCCTTTTGGCGGAAGAATTACGTGCGTTACACAAATAGTTGGAACAACGCTAACAGTGATCTCAAGGAGGAAGTGTAAATAGTGATTGAATACTTTTTTGATATTTTGGATATGAAAAAATTCGCTTAAATCTTTCACCCTTACTACGGATAGGGGTGTAATTGTTCATGCGAGAATTCTCGCACGGGCAAGCTAGTCCAATTTTAAACTTGCGAGATTTGGTAGGAGAAAATCCCCACCCAAATCTATTTAAATTGTTATACCTCATTGTATTTTTAAACTTCATATAAATGTTTTGTCTTTCTTTTATACCACACCACATTTCATCAGTTGTCAATATTACCATCGATTTAAAACTCATTTTTACCCTTTTAAAATTAATATTTCAATCTCTTAGTGGCTTTCATTGTATTTTAATCTCAGTTGACATTTCACATCTACTTTTATTTATATTGGTCTGAAAATATTTTAACCTTTTTATTGGGTTGCATTCTATCTTGTGTTTGGCGCAGCTTATTGGATGTTGCGCCATAAAACCTAAATCAACCAACCAACCCACATCCAGGGCACTTCACTGCAAAGTAGCAGCTGAAAACCTCACTGTTCCGTAAGTCTTGCACACCAGCGTACTTCCTGAAAAAGAGAGGTTTTCTTATAAGAAACGGTAGGAATGCTTAGGGGGTGAATGTCCAGTTGGAGGCATCCCCGTAGGCGAGCGTCACGGATGAGGAGCGAAATGACCTCGCTTGACCTCCCTCTTTTGTTCTGCGGAGGTTTCCAGGAGACACGTCATGTAAACGATCGTAATTAGTGCTGGAGACGTAGCCGCCGGACATCTGCCTCTGACCAGCTGCCGCTCCTTATTAACCACTGCTGCAGTGAAGAGGAAAAGTATGCATCAGTAGGCCCAACTCAGGTTGAACTCACAGACCCTGATGTAGCATTTCGCCGTGCGGCGATATCTGTATCTTGTTTGAGTTGTTGCATTTACTTCATTTTAACAATATAACAATATTAAACACTAATAATGTTTAACTCTACGAGTGGTGCGAGATTTTCGATTGGTGTTGTTTTGCTACACACTTTGTGACTAAATGAACACGTCTATTGCTTGAAAGAAAGCATGGATTAGTTTAGACTTTAGAAAGATTCTATTGGTCATTTCCTTAGAAGAGAGAATCCTTTGGAAAGATTCTGTTGATCCTTTCCTTTGAATAGAATCCTTTGGAAAAAATTCTATTGCTCATTTCCTCAGAATATAATCCCTTGGAAAGATTATATTGATTATTTCCTTAGACTCGAAGCCTTTGGAAAGATTCTTTTGTTCGTTTTCTTAGAATAAAATTCTTTGATAAGATGACATTCATCTTTTCGTTAGAAAAGAATCAATTGGAAAGATTCCTTGTTCATTTCCTTATAATATAATCCTTTGGAAAGATTACATTGCTTATTTCCTAATAGAATCCTTTCGAAAGATTGTATTGTTCATTTCCTTAGAATAGAATCCTTTGGTTGATTCTATTGCTCATTTTCTTTGGAAAGATTCTGTTGCTACTTTCCTTTGAATATAAGCATTTGGAAAGATTCTATTGTTCATTGCCTTAGAATAGAATCATTTGGGAGGATTCTATTGCTCATTTCCTAAGAATCTAACCCTTTTGAAAGATTTTATTGACCAAGAAGATCAAAACTGGTTAAAAGTCATGCAAGGAAGGCTGCAGGTTCTAAGGTGGAATTATGAGTGTGAACCCATCAGTGGGTTAAATACTGCGGGATAGTCAGTAGCGTGGCGTAACACTAATAACTGGGTGTGCCGAGATTAGATCGAGAGAAAAAAATCTAATGCTTAGCTTTAAACAACCTTAGGAGTTAAATATAAATGGATTTTATCCCTCTAAATAAAATAAAATTATCCAAATGTACAACAGAATTTCATTTATTTTTATAAGTGTCAATTCTTACTTCCAATCAAATACATGACAAAAAGTGCACACCTGTCATATTGCCACATCCGATTCCCTTGAGGGCCACGGTAGTCCGGTTGGAAGAGTAGCGGGTTAGCGAAAGAAGGGTTGCTAGTTCGAAACTCGATCCTACCAAGAAAACGTCGCGTACGTGGAGGCACGTTAAATCTATCGTGACCCCCAAATGTCCTCACGTTGGCGTGGTGTGGAAGTTTGGAGCGTGTGGTGTCACCTCAGGTATTGACGTCGCCATCTGACCGTGGTTTAAAGCTACGAATCCTTCCCTTCGGAGTTAATCCCGGACAGTCGCCAATACACCGTTGTGTTGCTCCAGTGTGACGTTAATTAACTACCTACCTACCCATTCCTTCAGCAAAGGTGGTTCGGCATTTTTTGACGCTAAACTTATTTTCGCTCAAATTTCCTTTTCTACGCTGACTTCTAATGAAACTTCTGAACTGTAATGAAAATCGTTTTTTTAACGGAAAATAATAAGCTTTAGCGGGAAGCAATTAACGGGGAAAATACAAAACTGAAAAACCTTAAAAAAAGGAAATAATCCTGAAAAAGGTGGGTTGCCTTCACCTGCCATAACTCGCAACTAAAAGTGTGCCAAAAAACGCGCCAAGAAAACTGCCACCAAACGAGGCGTATAATAAAGCTGTACAGCATATTTAAACAAAGCGGCGACATTGGAGAATGAATCCAACACGCGGTCGATTTTATATTGTCCATATCCGGTGTTGCCATTCTACAACAAACAAATAATGCCGATTTCTGTCACGTACGTTGGTGAATATTTTGGAGCACGTGCCTTATCGGTGCCTTAATTCTTGAAAGCAGAGCACACGCAATCGATAGATGGTTGAAGTGTTATTCAGTTTTACTAAGTATTTTATAATTATACTACCGCACTAGTCAAGAAGGTTGGAATTTCCAAGTTTTATATTTAGGTTTAACGCTTGTTAAAACGTTGCTTATTAAAATTTCCGATGCCTCGCAAATCTTGAAAACAGACTTTATCCCTTCAACCAATAGTTGGTTGAGTAATCATGCTTTACCCTCTAGGTGTTGCTAGGTATTAGACACTTATAAAGTATATAACAATCATCAATTCACGGACCAAACCTAAATATATTGGGTCATTACATGTCAATTCCTCAGAGCACTCAACCTGGATATCTCCAATTTCAACAAAATTGGTGATAAGGTATTCCTTAGGTAGTAAACCAAAAATACAGGTTTGATTTATTTACAAAATAACTAAAATTGAAAATTTGAATTTATGTGTATTTTTAAACTTTTCCAACAGCTCTACTTATAATATTTTGCGATGTTTTTCTAAGGCTATTTTTGGTGTCAATTAAATGCTCATTAAACAGGATTCAACAATATATGCTACTTGACCGAATATTTTACTTAAAAATTCAAAAAAAATTAAAATTTTAATTTTTCAAAACCTACACAAAAATTTTGAGAAAAATTATATCAGTTCATATCAGTCTAATATACACTAAAAGTTTCAAGTTGGAACACAAAAAACATTTTAAGATATTAATTACTTTGTTTCTGACTGAAAAAGTTTGCAGAGTTCAATGGGCAATATGCAGATATTTCATTTTTTTACTTACAGAATAGCACATAGTCCCTAGGTTATTGTAAGCCAAACCTTTGTTTAGTCAGTATGAGGAATACAATATTAATTAACTAGCGCTATGTTTAATTTGTGTTTCAACTTTAAGCATACATAGACCTAAAAATATTTTTAATGTAGGTTTTTAAAAATCTATGGTTCAAAAATACATGGCTTGACCTTAAAAACTTTTGCTATTAAAAGTCCTAGTTGTAGCATATCAATTTTATGTATAGAAACTTGTTCATGGACTTTAAAATAAGCCCACGTTCAGTTTTTTAGTATAAGTGGAACTCGAGATTTTTTGAAATTTATTACCTCATGTGAACCAAATTTTGTCGTTTTTTCGACTTTTCAATGACATGTAATTCGAAAAGTAATTTGGATATGTATCTTATATTTTGCACAATTTCGTTTCTTATATTCCTATACACTACTGTTTGTGAAAATTGCAACACTATGAAAGAATCACCAGAAATAAATTTCATTTATTCACGACGTGTAAAGGCACTCATTCACGACGCATTCGCACTTCATTCATCAGAAATAAATTTCATTTATTTCTGGTGAAACCACGTATTACTTACAGTGGTTTAAATAAACAATCAAATTTGCAGAGCAATAAAACAAAAATAATGCCAAAAATCAATATCTTGTGCAGCCGCCACGCGCAGCGATGAGTGCCTTTACACGTCGTAGTATCGAATCATACAGATTCTGAATGTCATGATGAGGAATGGCATTCCAGATGGCCTCTATCTGATGCCAAAGTTCAGCCATACTCTGCCCGACGAGCGATACGAGCTAGTCGCCGTCCGATGTAATCCCGACATTTTCAATGAGTGACATATCCGGGGAACATGCAGGCCATGGAAGAAGCGGAACCTGTCGTGCACTGAAGAATGCTTGTACATTCCGAGTAACATGTGGACGGGCATTGCCTTGCTGAAATACAGCTCCGGAAATGTGTTGCAGAAGGGGTAGGACCTCGGGCTCCACAGCTTCCCTTATGTAGCGCCCGCTATTCAGGGTCCCCACAATTTAGAGTAGGCGGGATCGTCCATTATATCCAATAGTGTCCCAGACCATAACGCCAGGCGTTCGTCCAGTATGACGCTGAATAAGACACTCCGGGAGAAGGAGTTCACCTCTGTAGCGTCTGACGAATACGCGTCCATCGTTATAGTGCGGATTGTAGCGGGACTCATCTGAGAAGACGACTTGTTACCAATCGGCACGCCATTGGCTGTGTTGGTGAGCCCATCGTAGCCGGAGGCGTCGGTGGTTCAGCGTCAAGGGAATCCTGCGCAGGGGAATCCTTGCACGTAGCCCATGCCGCAGCAGACGTCGACGAACCGTGAGGGCAGACAATGACACACCTGTAGGCGTGCTCCAATGTTGTGCCAACGCATGAGAGGACGCTGTACGTTCCGTCACCGCCATGCGGTTGAGGTGTCTGTTGTCCCGTGGTGACGTCATATTGCGTGGCCCACTGGCGGGGTTTCGACTTGTCCGGTTCTCCATGGTCCATCTCTTCCACACATGTATCATTGTTGTGGCATTACGCCCCGTGCGAGTGGCGATTTCACGATACGAAAGTCCACCCTCACGGAGGTCGATCATGCGGCGCCGTTCGAAATCCGTTAGTTGCTCGTATGGCACTCTGCGTTTTTGGCGAGGCATATTGACTTCTAATCAATCATTTACAGCAGTCAAACGACTATACACACATTTTAACGCACCTTTACTGTGCTTTTATATACGGCTCACTTGGAAGTTTAGAGGGTGTTTCTCGGCCCACACATGCGTGATCGCTTTGTAATTCTAATCATTTGCATATCCTAACCTGTTTGGCATTTCCTGCTAGTTTCGTTTAATTTGCATGATTCCTTCATGGTGTTGCAATTTTCACAAACAGTAGTGTATGAGGCGACATATATACTAAATTTCATTGAAATTGGAAAAGGTCACATTAAAAATGGTACTTTGGTGTGTTGATTTGACATGGAATGACCCAACTGCCTCTTTGACTAGCAGCTCAGGTGTTGCCTCGTCATCTGACCGTGGTTCAAAATTACGTGGTGTTGTCCTCGGATCTTTCCCTTTGGGATTGATCCCGGACCGTCACCAATAGCCCGTTTTGTTGCTCCAGTGTGACGTTAATTGAAATACTCCCCCCCCTCTTTGACTAGCACTTTAGTATATTTAACTTTCTCTAAATGCGGCAACTCAACTTGGTTTCTTTATTTTGTCAATTAAATCTATTTCGATTGATTCAATTAATCAATTTCAATATCGCCTTTTTTATAAATTATTGCCCAACATCATCAAAACGGTGATAAATCAACTTATATCTTAACCGGAAGTTTCTTTTAATTCTCCGATAGTTTGTTTATGTCTACACTGAAAAACACTCATAATTGGTATACACTTTCCACTTTGTATGTACCAATCATAGTAAATAATTTAAACATCTCCCCCTTTTCCCGTATCCTGTAATTTAATATTCAATTCTTAACGGCACATTCAAATGATTAATTTTCAAATATACGTATTTTATTTTGTGACGTTGTAATAGCAGAAATAAAACTCGAAATAGTTGCACAAATGCTTGTTTTTGTTTCTAAATGTTGTTTACATTCATATCATAAGTCTTAAAATGTTCGATGGAGAAAGAATTGTGGAATTCGAACGAATCACTTAAAACACGGAACGATTATTTTTAAAAAGTACACGAAAACCATTAAACTTCGCCTCCCGACGTCAACTTTAATAATTCTAAAATTAAAATTATAAACCAAGAACATTTTTCCAGACTACAAACTTTAAAATTATTATTTGAACGTAATACACAATACAATTTTTCAACATGATGTATGTTCTTTGATATTATTTATGGCACAATATATTCTAATACTTCGTCTTTGGTTGCCAATGGAGATAAATATCTGGTACTCCTTTAAATTTTTACGTTGCGTGCTTGCGACCATTATGGTTTTTTAGATCCATTATGCAACGAATCAACTCAGTCAGTTTCCATATATTCTAAACATTTTACTTGTTATTATTCCGAATATACGTTCCAAATTAAATAAGACGGCATTGTTCGCTTGCCAGAAATTAAACCGTTCCATACAACCTCTTTCGAAATACGGTCGGATAGGAATGAATGTAAAACTAAACTCATGCAATGTTCAGTCGGGAAAATCCGTGATCGCTTCCGAATAATGAGCCATTTTGAATCCAAACTTTAAAACGGTTTTAGTTTAACGCAATACACATTTTAATGATATTTAATGTTTCAACAGAATGTGTGTTTATAGATATTATATATGCCATAATGTTTAATATTTCGTCTTAGGTTGTCAAGGGAAACAAATATCTGATACTCCTTTAAATTATTATGTTGCGTGCTTGACAGAATTATGAACTTTTGGATTTATACACAACGCGAACCAACTCAGTCAGAATTCATATATTCTATACGGTTTACTTTCCGAATATACTTTCCTAATTTTTCGCTATTTAATAAGACGGCATTGTTTCTCCTGTCAAAAATTAAACCATGTTTCATGCAACCCCTTTTGAAATACGGTTGGATCGGAAACGAACTCATGCAACGTTAAATACACAATCAAACGATATTTAATATTTCAACAGAATGTATGTTCTTAGATATTACTAGCAGAAATACATGGCGTTACTCGGGTTGAATTGGTTAACTATAACTTCCGCTTTTGTTAATAAATTGTAATTCCTATTCATCACATAACGACAACCACACTATAATAAAAGTACACACTTGTTAAATACACACTTGTTAAGTTTCACAAATGTAAATAAATGTCATAATTAACATTTTACATTTTTATGGAATTTAAAATTTTAGTACGAAAGAAATGTTCCTAGAGTGTGCCAATGTTATCCAGAATGCATTGAATTGTTCCGAGCATGTACTATATAAATCGAGCCTTGTATGTCATTTAAAAACAAAAGCGTTTCCGAAAATTATGCAATGATTAAAAATGTTTTTAAAACCAATTAAACCATTACTTACCTTGCTTACAGTTATTGAAAGTAAAACCTCAAATTGAAAATCCAGAAATACATCTTAAAGCAGATTTTGAAAAGCTTCGAAAGAAATGTAATGACTGTATCTGTTTTTTTCACTACAAAATAGATTCTTGGAATTTTATCGGACACATATTTAAAAAAGCAAACGATTAAGAAGTACCAAGGTTGCCAAATTAGTTACCAGTAATATTTTAAAAGGTCTTATTCTGTATATATTTTATTTATAGTGCTTTATTCTCTTTATCGTCTGTTCCAAATATTCAGAATTTTTTTTATATTTCGTAAAGAAAAAATAAGGCTCCAAATAAAAAGTATTAAAATTTAAATTCCGTAAAAATAGTTTTTAGAAATATAATCGAGTTTTCATAGTCACTGGTAAAACAATCCAAGCAATTGCATTGCTCAATCTATCTTTCAGCTACTCCAAAACTATCAAATTATAGTTGATTTAAGTCTAGTTACTCAAATTTTTTAACATGAAATTTGCCTAAATATGTAAGCAAAGAAATGTTAAATAATGTATTCACTAAATTAAAATATGGTGTATCAAGTAAAGAATATTGCATTAAAATATGTTGAATAAATTGTGTGATACTTGTACACGCAGACACAAAATCGAACATACAGCGGGAAGACGGAGACTTACGTAACAAGTTCAGTCACTAAATGAATATAAGTACTCACAGTATGCAAAGTTTCATGAAAATATATTCAACCGTTTGGGACGTACTACGGGCACACACATACAGACAGACAGATGGACAGACAGACACCAAACAAACAAGAGACGGGTTTTGCATCAGAAGAGCCCAAAATGGATAGAAAACTTGAAATGGGTCGAAAATATCCAATGCATAAAAAACACTCCATTTTTATTTATATAGATAGGTTCGTCTTTGGTTGCCCAATAGAGATAAATTTCTGGTACTCCTTTAAATTTTCATGTCAAGTGCTTGTGAGAATAATAGATTTTTAGATTTATACAACAAATCAACTCAATCAGAATTCATATTCAAAACATTTTACTTTCCGAATATACATTCCAAATTCTTCCCAATTTAATAAGACGGCATTATTCTCTCGTCAAAAATGAAACCATGTTCCATGAAACGTCTTTCCAAATTTGGAATGAATGATGGCAAGATTGGAATGAATAAAAAATGTGATCACTTCCGAATAATGAGCCATTTTGAATCCAAACTTTAAACTTCTTTCAACTTAAACTAATAGTTCTAGTTGAACGTAATACACATTCAAACGATAAAAAATATTTCAACAGTGTATGCGTTCTCAGATATTATAGGTTCGACTTTGGTTTCCAATAGAGACAAATACCTGGTTCTCCCTTAACTTTTCATTTTACGTGCTTGCTAGAATTATGTATTTTTGGTTTATTCAACGAACCAACTCTGTCAGAATTCATGTTCTATGCGTTTCACTTTCCGAATATACATTCCAAATTCTTCCCAATTTAATAAGACGGCATTGTTCTCTTGTCAGAAATTAAACCATGGTCCATGCAACCCCTTTTGAAATATGGTTAGATCGGAACGAATAAAAAACGAAACTCATACAACGTTTAGTCGGAAAACCGTGATCACTTCCGAATAATGAGCCATTCTGAATCCAAAGCGAACTCATTCACCGTTGCTCGAGGTCAAATCACTTGAGTTCGCTGACAAAAAGAGCCTTTCATTAAGCTGGTGGAAGGATTTATTTACAGGCTCCAAGGAAAGGATACAAAAAATGTTTGAAAGAAATCCCATTGATGCTTATTAGAGCTTCTTTTCAGGCCTACTGATTCCGAAGTAGTAGTACTTGGAGTGCCAATGCGTGGGCAACAGCAAAAAGAGTTTTCGTCCATTGAACGATTAATCGTCTTTTGCAGCTCTCGGAAAAGAAAATGGCGAGTGTTTTTTTTTCCTTTTCGTGTTTTTCTTTCCCTTTCTGGTCAAACTCAAGTCTGCTCTCAAAGAATGAATGTACTAGCAGAGTCATTATGGCAGCCTAATCTACTGATTCTTCTCGTTCTGTTTTGAATGATATGAGGAGAAAAGCATGAATGACTGGGATTTTATCTGAAATAAATTCAATGGGATGTGTAAGCGGTCAACGGATCAGTAAATTCACTTCCGAAGTGTGTGCTAGTGGTCGAAAACAGCCGTCCGTTTGACTTGTAAATGAGGCTAGATTGATAAATGTTTTTAAGAATTGTGAAAGATGGGCTGTTATTACCAGAGTAGTTTAAATGAAAATATATAAAAATCTGTTTGTGCAAAATTTCAACTTACCTATTTGTGAAATAGCGCCGATCTGATCTGTGGTCCTGATAAAATATTTGAAGAGCAGTATCTGGGATACGGGCCTGATAGACCCTTAGGCTTTATGTGGTCCACGACTTGAAGTAAACCTATTCGCTATCACTCATTTATCTCACACGTATGTATAAGTGATCACACAGGGTAGATGTGTGCGTGAGCATTTTTATAGAGTGGTGAAATCGGCGAAGTCTATTATGTCGCGCGGACCAATCAGATGATAAATCGATGGATGGGTGTCTTTTCTGTTCCATGGACTTGGATGATTGCTAGGTTCCACCCAGCCGATGAAAGCAGTCTAAGGGTCACGTTACTATTATTTTTGGTCACATGATATTGGCACATAAAAAGGTTACCATTGCTCACTCTACTTTTATATTTCATCTATGGTCTCTGGACTCCTCACACGACGGAGGTCATGGTCAGAAAGAACATATTATTAACACGCTATGTCTACGGGGCCGAGGGTGTAATAGAAGAGAGCCTGAGAGAGCATTTTATGGCATGGATTTGATATCGTGATCGGGCTTTGTTTGGCAATGGAGGAATGACAACTTTCGTTTACATAATAATATTCAAATGAGAGGATTGAAACGGTTAGTTGGTGGTGGTCTATGGTGCAAGGGCCATACTTGACCAAACTGCGCCAAGCACAAGAAAAACACATAAAATTATAGACATACACGTACACGTGGAAAGTTTTACTGATACAAAAGAGAGAAATATACAAAGGGTAGGTTAAAACGAAGTGTGAGAGAGGAAATGAAAAGAGAAAATAAAAAGGAAGTAAGCTGAATAATAAGGGAAAGGTTTTAGGTATGACAGGGCACTAATTTTTCACTTTTCATTTGGGCGCATTTAAATATTCAATGGCATCTCTATATAAATACAGTGAAAAAATAACTTTTTAACTCAGAAAACAGATTGCACATAACCAAACTGCTTTTTTCCATTTCCTGAGATCCGAAGCTATAGGGCCCGAATACCATAAGGCCTATTAGGCCCTGGTTAAGCAACTCTATCTGTGTGAGCCCTGGTGGAATCCCGATTCAACGTTTTGATTGGGACAGTAATTTTTTTTCGTTATTTCCAGAAATCCTAAAATCGGCGATATTCTGATATCTTCGTAGTAAATCGGGGCCGATAGCCCGGTTGGAAGAAAAGCGGATTACCAACCAGAGGGCTGCGAGTTCGAAACTCGATCCAACCGAAGACCGTCGTATATAAGGGGGTTAATGCATGTTAAATCTGTCGTGAACTCAAATGTCCTCACGTTGACGTGGTGTGGAAGTTTGGAGAGTGGGGGTGCCAGCTTAGTTGTTAACCTCGTCATCTGATCGTGGCCCAAAATTACGAGGTTGTGTTGATCCAGCCCGTTGTGTTGATCCAGTGCCACATTAATATTTAACTACCTACCAACCTACCTCGTATTGAATTGTGAACTACATGTGTTGCAAATTGCCCACACTCTCATATTGGTAAATTAGCGATGGAAATTCTCAATACCACCTCTTACAAGACTTATTTTTCATCTTTTCCTTAATACGGGGCACATACTGAGTTTCGAACCACACTATTGTTGTTCTAGTTTTGTCCTGCAACAACATTGAATAAAAACATTTCAAATGTGTAATGAGATTGTAAAATAGTCTCCGATTATTTTGTGAACGGGATACAAAAGCATCATGGCACTATTTTTAGAGCGACTTGCAGTCGAAACCTTTCCAGAAATTTTATAAATCCTAAAAAGGAGAAACTAATAATTTTTTAACTCTAAAATAGTAATCCTTTTTTTCACGTAAAACATGAAAGCAACATAAAAATAATAATAGCTCGTTGAGGATGTGGCATTTCTTTACTGATATTTATTTTACCTCAGACCTTGTAGCAAAACTTGTTCAGAGCCTCTATTGTCGTCGTTTAAATTGATCTGCGAAGAAAGAGCTTAAAAACGTAAAGCAAATTTCGCTAAATTAAAAACCAACTGTGATTAAGGAAACCTGGCAACGTTAATTCTCATTGAACTCCCTAATCGGTTTTTAATCCCGTATAATCTCGCCATCTACAGTTACACGGGTCTTTTTTCATAACTGTTAAAGATCGAATGTGTTTCTCCGCAGGGGGAGGGGAACGGGATTTGTCAGTGTGAATCCGCCTTTAACCAAATGTCTCGCATATCAGAGTTTTATAAAGTGTAGTTTATCACCGTCTTAGTGACGTTTATAATTTAATTCATTCCGTAAAATTTTTAATGGCCATGTGCTCAGTTCCTATTCGAAAGGCAAGCAAAGTTACGTCATGTTCAGAATATTCGCTGGAAGCATGTTACACGGCAGAAACACTACCACCACTTGTATTTAGCTTGACAGAAAAAAAAGTCTCTAATTGCCTTCGGAACTCAAAAATAAATTCAGAAGTGAGTGAACTGATTCATTAAATCTAGACTATTTCTGCATTAGACGTGATAGGTAGATAGTTTAAATTAATAACAACTGGAACAATGCTACGGGGTACTGGCGACGGTCCGTTATCCATACCGGAATGATACGAAGGCAACTTGTCATTTTGAACCAAGGTCAGATGACGAGGTCAACACTTGAGCTGGCACCCCTCTTTCCAAACTACTACACTAAGCCGACGTGAGGACATTCGATGCTACGGCAGATTTCAGTGCATCAGGCCCCTCATAGACAACGGTCTTTGGTTGGATCGATTTTCGATCTCGCAACCCATTGCTATTCAGAAGAGCTTCAGGCCACGGTATCCCGGTTGGAATAGTAACGGACTACCAATCGGAGGGTTGTGAGTTCGAATCCAGCCAAAGACCGTCTTGTACAAAGGGAGCTGGTGCACGTTAAATCCGTCGTGGCTTCAAATGTTCTCACGTTGGCAAGGTGTGGAAGTGTGGAGAGTGGGGCGCCAGCTCAGGTATTGTCTCGTCATCTGACCATGGTTCAAAATTACTTGTTGTAGTCCTCGGATCTTTCTCCTTTGGGATATATCCCGGACCGTCACCAATAGCACGTTGTGTTGCTCCAGTGTGACTGTCGTATCTGGTTCTATTTAATGGGTTATCAGCGAATCTCAGGCAATGCAGACAGCACAAACATTTATTATATAACAAAATATTTACAATTTACCAAGGAGCGTCCTACACGACCACTCCATGACCATATCATCCGAATATCTGCTTGTTCGATCGTAACACACTCTGACGGTGCTTTTAGCGCCATCTGTAGGGTGATTGAATCCCTAATACGACATCTCCCCCGCAAGATATGGGTTTGGGGTTTTCTCAAAACATAAACACAGATCTGAATTTAAATATGGACTCAATCACCTAAATATTATTACACCATATCAACAGTAAAGAAAAATGCAAAATAAAAATATATATACATATAAGAATAATAATGCTAATAAAAAAAGAAAGCATATAATAACAGACATTATGCTTAAAGTCACAATAATAAATTTGTCACTACTTCTCTTCAGAAAATAGTCTGGATAATGCATCAGCATGAGGCATTTTGACTCCTGGACAATGTTTTATTGTTAAGTTATATCTTTGAAGAGCAAAAACCCACCGCTATAGTCGTGAAGATTGTGGAGCACATTTTGTAAGGTATGACAAAGGGTTGTGATCAGTGTACAGTTCTATTTTGGACCCGAAAACTAGAGTTTCAAACTCCACACAATAGCGTACGCTTCTCTCTCTATTGTAGACCAAGCTTGTTGAGTTTTATTCAACTTCTGGCTCACATATGCAATAGGTCGGAGTAATCCTTCGATTCCTTGGGACAGACAAGCGGCGATACCATACTGGGATGCATCACTGTGTATTATGAACGGTTCACTCATAACTGGAGTGTGCAAAGCTGGAGCTTTCATTAGAGCAGATTTCAGTTTGTTGAAGGCAACTTCGTGTATATCCAGCCAAGGTAAATTTTCAGGAATCCTCTTTTTTGTTAACTCTGTAAGAGGTAAGGCAATCTCTGCATAGCAAGGTATATATTCCCGATAATAATTGCACAATCCAAGCATGCTTCTAAGTTGTTTCTTGGTCTCAGGTACAGGTATTTGAGCAATTGCTTTTATTTTGTCTGGATCTGCTTGATGCCTTCCAGATCCGATAACATGACCTAAATATTTGATTTCAGGTCTTGCAAATGTACATTTGTGTAAATTCACAGTAAACTGTAGTTCTTCTAATTTTGAAAGAATAAGATCCAAGTGTTTTAGATGATCACTCATGTTGTTAGAAAATATAGCTATGTCGTCAATATATGCACGACTAAAATCTCTGTATGGTGCTAACGCTTTGTTCATTTCTCGTTGAAAAGTCGCAGCAGCATTTCTCAAACCAAATGGCATTACTTTGAATCTATACTGTGCTCTGTGAGTCTTGAAAGAAGTAAAATCACGACATTTTTCTTCCATTGTGATAGCCCAATATCCCTTCAACAAGTCAAGTGTAGAAATAACATTTGCTTTCCCTATGCTGTGAAGTAATTGAATGGCATCTTCCATAGGAAAATCATCAGCCTTTGTGACAGCATTGAGGGATCGATAATCAACACATAAACGCATGCCTCCATCCTTTTTGTTTACACACACAACAGGATGAGCGATTTCTGCAGAACTTTCTTCTATTAAGTCCAATTCAAGTAGCTCTTCAATTTGGGTATCTACTTGTGATTTCAAAGATTCTGGTATCCTATAAACATATGGTTTTGTCCTTTCTTTGCCTTCCTCAAGTCTTATTTTGTGTTCACCAACTTGTGCAACTTTCAATTTTCCACTAAATAAATCTTTATGCTTCTGTAATATCTGAATCAGTTGACTTCTTTCTTTCTCATGTAAATCGTATAACTTTATTTTCCAAATTTTATCAGACAGTTCTTGTTGATATACAGTTCTAGGAGAGGCATGAATTTCACCAAATTCTTCATCATCTTCAAAAACAATACCAACTGCATTCATTCTTGGGTAATATCTCCTTATCTTATTTACATGGCAGTGTCGTACTTTTCCTTCAGGAAGTTTCACTTTGTAAGAATGTGGCGATGGATGCTCGACTATCTCCCCAGGTCCGGTCCATCGTACATATAACTTGTTGGAAGAATCTGGAATTAGTAAGTAAACCTGCTCTCCTAATTTAAATTCTTTGGATCTTGTGCGGCGATTAAAATAATCCGTGTAGGCTTGTTGTTTTCCCGATGCGATAAGTAAGGCTTGGTCGGTTGCTCGTTCGAGATTTATTTTGAGTTCCTGGAGATAATCTACGACTGATTTGTCCATATTCAAAGGTATAGGAATTTCTCCACACCAGCTAGATTTCAACACACTCAGAGGACCTCTTGCTTCTCGGCCATACATCAACTTGAATGGAGATACTCCGGTAGTACAGTTAGGAACTTCTCTATAAGCAAATAACAGAAACGGAATGTATTTATCCCAATTACTAGGATCTGTTCGGATAACATGATGAAGTGCATTTTTAAGAACTTGATTATATCTTTCTACAAGTCCATTACTGGCTGCATATCCTGGTACTGAAAATCTAGGAGAGGATCCTAAGCGATTCATGGATTCTTGAGTAAGTTTCGATATAAAGTTCGTACCTTGATCACTTGCTATAGTATTTGGTATTCCAGTTCTCATGAAAATTTCCAACAGTGCGTCACATGTCGCCTTAGCAGTTAAGGAACGCAAAGGAATTGCTTCCGGCCAGCGAGAATGTTGATCAACTAAACATAACACATATTTATGACGACGAGCTGAGGGAGGCTCAATAGGGCCTATAATGTCCACATTAACGCATTCAAA
The DNA here is from genome assembly GCA_933210815.1 of Meta bourneti. Lineage (NCBI taxonomy): Eukaryota > Metazoa > Arthropoda > Arachnida > Araneae > Tetragnathidae > Meta > Meta bourneti. Next base: position 17,048,837 of record OW119931.1, read on the forward strand.
TGGTAATTCCGGTCTGAGAACAGGAGTAATGGGAATTTTATCAATCATTTTCTCTGGGCTTCGGAGTTGGCATTCTTTACATGTTTTACAAAATTCGGCGATTTCACTAGTCATGTGAGGCCAATAAAAACTATATCGTATTCTTTCATTCGTCTTTTTCATTCCCATGTGACTTCCAAAAACAGATTCATGAGCTAATTTTAAAACTTGAGCTCTTCTCTTTTGCGGTAAAACCAGTTGCTGAACGGTCTCTCCTAATATTTTATCTTTGTGGAATATTAATCCATCGATAAAAAAGAAGTTTCCCTTTCGAAGTGATAAATTTTTTCTTATTTCTTTTAACGTATCACAACTGTTTTGTTCTTCACGAAGTCGAAAGCTTTCACTTTTGCACGATAGTATTCCGCTTTCTGGTGATTCTTGTTCTGATTCATCATTTCCGGTTTCAGCGCAGACTAAATAATCCTTTTCTTTCACTGGAAAAACACATTCCAATCTGTTACATTTAGGAATACATGTTTCTTTTCCATCTTCTGTTGAGCATTTTAGTAATTCATAAATATTTGGGGGTATAATGCACTGACCATGAACTTTGTCCGTTACTGCTGCAAGTATTTCAATCGGACGGCAAAGTCTATTTTCATCTTCGTTTTTTAATGAAACTTGGAATTTTGCTAATCCAGCTTCAATTTTTTCTCCGAAAGCACTAGTTAAAATTATTTTTCCCTTTTCAGTTTTTGATTCGGAAATAAAATTTGAATTGAAAACTGGGATTTGAGCTCCAGAATCGATCAGGCTTTTCAGTTCTCGATTATCTACGAGAATGTTTACATATTGAAGAGAGTTCATAGGAACATTTATTTTTTCTTTCACCAGATGCTCCGATCGTATTTCAGCAGTTAATATTTCATCTTCTGGTTTCTTTTCTTTCTTGCTAATATTTGTTGATCTGCTGTATCTTTTAGGACAATCTCTTGCGAAGTGCGATAAACCACATATGTAGCATTCCCTTGAAGTTGTATTTCTAGTGCTTTGGTAATCTTCTCTCGTCTTGAATCGATGTTCTCTGATGTGAGGGGTGCATATTTCCGGTCTATGGAATTTTTCGTTTCTTCTCTGTTGTAATTAAAATTCTGATGTTTGAACGTATTCGTTTGATTCTCCTTCCAAAATGTTTCCTTCACTTTTTTGTTTACGCAATTTCGAACGTTTTCGTAATCATCTAGTTTATTTGCAATTTCTTCTGGTATTTTGAATCGAGACCATTCGTCGATGAAATGATCACGGATTTCCGATGGCACTTTACGCTTAATCTGATCAGTAATAATTAAATCAGACAGTTCTTCAAAAGTCTTTACATCCAGTCCTCTTATCCATTCTTGATAATAATTTTTAAGTTCATAGGCGAAGTCACACCACGTAATTTCGGGTTTCTTGTAGTGTTTCGTAAACAATTGGTGGAACCTTTCAGGAGTAAGTTTATATCTTTTTAGTAAGAGTTCTTTCACTTTTTCATAATCATCCGTCACTTCTTCGTTTTCTCTGGCAATTATTTGCGCAACGTCATAGGGTAGGAATCCTATTAGGTATGACACCCAATTTTCTTTCTTGATTTCCGTTCGTTTCACTTGACGCTCGAAGAGAACTAAGTAGAGGCTTATATCGTTAGTTTTGGGATCAAACTTCTGTAAAATACTTTGCAAGTCAAACCTCGGCTTCATGTTTACATCAGTTTGTTGAATTTCAGACCCATTCTTCAATCTTTCGTTTTCTAGACGCATCTTCTGCAACTCGAATTCCATTTCTTCTTTCCTTCGTCTTTCTTCAACTTCTTCTTTCCTTCGTCTTTCTTCAACTTCTAATTCTTCTTTCCTTCGTCTTTCTTCAACTTCTAATTCTTCTTTCCTTCGTCTTTCTTCAACTTCTAATTCTTCTTTCCTTCGTCTTTCTTCAACTTCTAATTCTTCTTTCCTTCGTCTTTCTTCAACTTCTAATTTTTCTTTTCTCCTTCTTTCTTCTATAATAGTATTTAAGAGTTCCTTCACGAACGGTTCATCATAGTTTTTATTTTCGGTTATAACTTTCTTTAGCTCAATTACAACCATGTTTTCGGTATTCAATATCCCCATTTCGGTAGCAACAGTCTTTAGAACTTCCTTTCTTGCTTTCGCCAAGAACGCCATAATGGGATCACGAAACAAAACTGTTCGATTTAAAACGAAAGTTCCACAATAAAGTTCCGAAAATCAAATTCAAAATTCACTTTGAAGCATTTCAACAAAAATCTTTACACCATTCTTCAATGTTCTTCAAAAGTAGTATTTAGCAGGAAACAAATATAAAAGTTCACAACAAGGAGCAGGACTCACAATGAAAACGAAAGCATATTTCCTCATTAAAATCCTGTCGACTGCGCCAATGTCGTATCTGGTTCTATTTAATGGGTTATCAGCGAATCTCAGGCAATGCAGACAGCACAAACATTTATTATATAACAAAATATTTACAATTTACCAAGGAGCGTCCTACACGACCACTCCATGACCATATCATCCGAATATCTGCTTGTTCGATCGTAACACACTCTGACGGTGCTTTTAGCGCCATCTGTAGGGTGATTGAATCCCTAATACGACAGTGACGTTAATTAAAATACCTACCTGCCTCAGGAGAGCTTCATACAGTGTGACCAAAATGTCGACTAGTAGCCCCATGACTGTTCTGTGAAAAATTGACTTGGTTAGTCAATATAGCATCGTTTGGTGATAGAACATCTAATGACAGGGTAGGTGTTTGAATGCACATTTTGAATAGAATGGCGACTAAATTGGCGATATCGCCAAAGTCTAGCACTATGTCGAGCGGACCAATCAGATGATGAATCAATGGATGGACGTCTTAACCGTCCAGCGAACCAATCAGATGATGAATGTTCAGTTCCCCAGCTAACGAAAGCAGTCTAAGGGTCACATTACAACTAGTTTTATCATATGATACTGGACACATAAAAAGGTTACCATTGCTCACTCTACTTTTATGCTTTCTCTATGGACCACCTAGTTGTAGGCAGGCTCAATTCTTCCCTGGGTGTATTTCTCTCTTCTGTGTCAGTAACACTTCCCATATGTGAGTGTCTATTACTTGACGTTGTCTGTATTGTGTTAGACGCAGCATGGCTAAATATATCCCTTGTACCAAAAAGGCTAACCAGCCATCCTTGATTCTACCAACTAGACCCAATACTGGAAAGGTAGATAGGTAGTTGAATTAACGTCGCACTCGAGCATCACATCGGGCCAATGGCGACGGTCCGTGGATCAACCCCGAAAGGAAAGATCCGAGGACAACGCCACGTAATTTTGAACCACGGTCAGATGACGAAATCACACATGAGCTGGCCCCTCACTCCAATTTTCCACACCACGCCAACTTCTAAAGACGAGAGACGAAGATCTTGATGGACGATATATCTTATCCATCAAGATCTGCTCAGTTTAACTAATATATCGTAGACTTCCATACAATTCTGGATGGGAGCTGTCTGGGAAAGGCCTAATCAGCGTTGCTCGTGCAAGCAAATGTAATATGCTTTATATGGTCCTTGATAGCTATCTAATGTGCGACTGGCTAGTCTAGAAAACCTAAAAAAAACCGAAAACATTCGGTTGCTTTCAAGTGCAAGAGCGGCAATGTGATGATCTATTAGGTACCAGATGAGAGATGGGTAGGTAGGTAGTTATTTAACTTCGCACTGGAGAACACACCGATGAGAGAGGAACATTTTCTGGTTCTGAAGATCAATATTTTTTATGTAAATATTTAAACCCTCCTCGTGGTTGTCTCGTCATTAGTCAAAACTGACTAGCTCTTGATGAACGAGATACCTCGTCATTAGAAGAAAACTGACCAGATTTTGATCTCGTTATAAAAAAATCTGCCATATCTTGTCGCAACCTCTTGGAGTGCTAAGATGTTAGCAGTTATGTGAGGTATGGTTCTGAATTCTCCTCTTTTGCTTTTGTCTGCACGGTATTGTAAACACAACGGGCTATCCTACCTAATATGAATTTCAATACAAGATAAACTTTTACTTAGCGGCACCATACATAGGAGTGCAAATTGGATCACTAAGTTTTGGTGCAGTTTGGTGGCACGTCTTGATCAATTCTCGAGGTAAAGATAACATTCAATTTGAATGTATTTCGCTTGTCCAGAGGACTTGCCGTCCCAAGTAGTTCATATTCGTAAAATTAGAATATAGATGAAGATGTAAGTTTACCATTTTATAAAAGTTTAAATCTGTGTAACATTAATTATCCACAATTCATATTGATGAATTCGGCAATTAAGTAAAATACGCAATGTTTTCTGACATCACTAAAAAATGTCATCACAATCCTAAAATTTATCAATATTTTCATTTATATGCATATATGTACATTGAATAAATGCTCCTCGTTTAGTCAGAAAACTAATTTATCATTGTGTTTGGATAACTTTTTCATTTCGTAACTTTTCCATACGTTTCTATTAAAAAAGTATTCGCTTACATTGCGAAAGTTTTCCCATTCTTGTTCTTCATTAATGAGTTATAGAACGTATCGAAAAGAATATTGACCTATTTTCGTTTAACATAAATTCAAATACCAAACTCACCTGTTTTTGTATTTATTTGTATTGTTTTATCTATTTCGCCCAAATCCTATTCCTTTATTAACTGTAACTGCTGAAGAATTTGAAGTGCGGTTGCATTTCTTAATTTGTTGATCGTGGTTTTAACCTTATTTTGTTTTTGAAAAGTGAAAGAAACAGAAAGGTGCTGTGTGTTTTGATCGTGTGCTTCCTTTTTCAGCATGTAAACTTATTTTTTGACACAACATCAGTTAGTAAGTTAATATTTTACTGTTTTTTCTTTTCTCAATTTGATTTGTCATAAACGGTCAATTTTGTGGTCTATTGTTTATTTGGACATATATCACTTGGACTATTAAACGATCATTTTCAGTATTTGATGACCGAATCAAAGATTGAATGCTTGCACGTTTTTTATGAGTCATAATTTCTGTATTTGTGGTCGAAATTTGCTGTAAAGTTTCTGTTATTACCGTATTAAAAATTTACGCATCTGATGCTTGTTGAATGAGTATTTTCGTTTTATTGACCTTTATATTAATAAAGTTGTACGATGATTATTTAAGGCTCTATTAAAATGGTATATGTGAATCATGGCTTAATAAAATCCTAGTAAAAGTCATGACTAACCCGGAAGCAAATCTTCCGTGTTTCGATATGTGTCACTTATAATTACCCAACTCCCATTTGTGTAGAAACTGCGTTTACTGACTGTAAAATCAGAAATGAATGATGTTTTAGAATTTTGTTCGCATTGGAAGTGCGAAAAGGTAAGAAATTAAATCCACGAGCTAATGTCTTCTCCCTATCGTGATATTTCTGACAATGTTTTCATATAAATTTTTAGTCCTTGTTTCATCAATTTTTAGTCCAGTGAAATAGAAACTATGCAGCTAAATAGTTTTATTTTGACAAAATTAGTTAAAGTAGATCATTAATGTGCATTAATAGGGCCTAGAAACAGATACTTTATAAAACTATTATTATCTATTGTAAATTGAAACTCTTTTCACAAAATACATTGTATTTTGGCATTCAATGTTTTCAGTATGTCATGAGCTTACAAGTGAAACACATGTCAAAATTTTCCTCATATGAGATTTTTATCTTTTTAAAAAAACCAGAATGCTTTAATTTTTAGACTGATGAAGTGTCTACTTTGTTTTTCTTTGCATGAAGGTTAGATTTCTTAAGAAACAAACTTAGTAAGTTAAGGAGTAGAATTCACTCCTTCATTTTATCGGAACAATGTTTTTGATAGTATTTTACTTGCAGGGCTGCCACCAACTTTTAGCTACAGTTTTACAACATTGGTGACTAGTGGTAGTTGTTTTTGACTGTTTCGGAAAGTCCCTTTTTTTACCAGATGGAAAAAAATACGGTACAGCTGTACTATGTGCTTCGTTTGGTGGCGACGCTCTTGGTGTGTTTTGTGGCACTTTTAGTAGGCCGCTATTTTCCAACTATTTCTGCTAATTATTTTCTGTTAAAATCATGTTTTTCAAGGTTTTGTATTTTCCCCCGTTAATTACTTTCCGCTAAAACATTATTTAAGAAACAATTTTTGGTAAAGATGTAGAATCCGAGACATGTTTGTCGCCAAGCAATTTTTGTTGCCAAATCAAGATGGCGTCCTAAGCCAGTATGTTTGTTAAAAAAAAACGTTGACTTTCCTATGCGAAACACCTTTTGCATAGGGTTGCCATAAAGCTGGATCAAAACAACAAAGTTACCATGTTTGGCGATAAATCACCACGGTCTCGGATTCGACATCCCACCCCAATTTTTTTCCAAGAATTCTTACCTCAGCGACATAAAAAGTGCACAAAAAATGCACCAAGAGCATTGCCACCAAACAAAGCATATAATACAGCTGTACCAAAAATACTTTTCTGACTTTTCTTTGGAGAGAATTTTCCAAAGGAAGCCAATTTGGAAGTTTTGGCATTGAATGAGTTCCAACCATAATAGAAAAACATCAGAATCTATGGTTGATCAATTGTCATTAAATACTTATTAAGAAAAACTTTATAGTTTTAATTTTTCAATTTAAATTTCTTGGCTATTTCATACTTAATTAGCGCATGGCCAAATATGGTCTTTGCACCATAAAACCAACCAATCAATTATACTTAATTAGCACATTTTGTGTTTTAGCCGATTTATTTTGTATTTGAGCAACTAAAATTGCCTTATAATAGGGTTTAAGAGGTGACTTATTTTCCTACTATTTAAAAAAGAATATGCTACTAATGCTACAATTTCACAAGTGCTTTGTCTGGTAGCTTTGCTCCTGTAAGTCTAAGACTATTCTTGTTCACAAAGTATTTCTTGAAAAAGTTTCTTATCTAGCTGTTATTTCAGAAGTTAATTGCTGAATTTTCATACTGTCAAAAGGCAATTAGTTCACATGATGTTTAGTTGAAGTGAATACTATTATAGTACAGGGGTCACCAAACTTCTTTGACCATCGACCCATTCAAGAGTTAGTTGATTTTTTATCCGACCCACTCTATTTTCTATTATGTAATTATAATAGGACGATAAAAAAAGAAGCTTATGTGAGTTTTTAGATTTATTTTATAATTAGTGTTTATTGTATGTATAATATAGTATGTATTATATTGGTTTAAAATGTCTAAAGGGATATGCTTTTGTTTTTGCCATCCTTTTTAATATTACATACTGGATAAGAGGGATAAATAATATAAAATTTAATTTAGATAACAAAATACACAATCTTCCTTATACATATGAAAATAAGATTTTTATTAACTTGTTTGCAATTTACTAACGTTGTCAATGTGAAGGGTGTGCTTCGTAATTCTTGACAGGATTAGCAATGTTGGGTTCAAAATTAGTAAGTTCCAGCTTTAAATTGCAACAAATTCTATATTCACTCTTAATTGCATTGATATTCACAGGATGGAGGTAATCCAAGTTAACCAAATTAAATACTACCTCTACAATGTCTTGTATTTTTCTATCAACCTGTGAGTCCAAATCAACTTGGGGCCGTTGTGGCTCAGTGGGTATGCCCACTGTGCTAGCAACCTTCGAGTTGTATGCGGCACAGGTTCGATTCCTGCCTGGTGCATTCATCCCTGGGTGTATGTCTCCTCTGTGTTAGTAAAGCTTTCACTGTGTGTCAATTACTTGATATTGTATTGTGTCGGGCACAGCTTGGCCAACTATGGCCCTTGCGCCATAAACCCCCCAAAACCAACCAACCCAAATCAGCCAAAGTTATCTGGTTGCAAGAGTTTCGGATTAGCAACCAGAGGGTTACGAGTTCGAATCCAACCAATTACTATCGTGTACAAGGGAGCTGGTGCATGTTAAATCTGTTGTGGCCTCAAATTCGTCACGTTGGCATGGTTTGGAGAGTTGGGTGCTAGTTCAGGTGTGACCTCGTCATCTGATCGTGGTTCAAAATTACATGGTGTTGTCCTCAGATCTTTCCCTTAGGGGATTGATCCCAGACTGTCGCCAACAGCCCGTTGTGTTGCTCCAGTGCAACGTTCATTAAAATACCTAACTGAATCTATCCCTAACAATGTTATATCGACCACTTTGGCGACCACTGTTGTATATATGCATGACTAATGATGCAGAATATTTTTCTATACATAAAGATTGAGAGAACTTTAGTAGGTGACTCTTAAACTTTTCAGCAATAAAAATTTACTGTAGTTAAGAAACAGCATTGCTATTTCTCAGATTTCTTAAATTTTTGGACAGGAACTTGCATCGGAATACTATCTTGATTTAACTCGGAGATTTAATGCATAATTTCACCTTGCAACTTTAAGTCTTCCCTACATAGCTTTTTTCACCAACAGAATACTGGACTATGTATATGATAATCTTATAATACTAGTAGGGTTTAAGGTGCAAAATAACTAACCATCATTAATTTCTAACCCTGATCATACCATTTTCCAATTGTAATCTGGGATTTCATGTGGTGCAACTAAAAGGTAAGAAATTAACTGCAATAAGACGTAAGGTCAAACAATAACTTCAAGTAAGTTAATATGAAAGTTTTTTCAACAAAGGAATATGTAGGACATGTCAGTACTTCCATATCCATATGTTATACACATGCGACTAAAAATCTCTTGTAGGAAATTCAACTCAGTTAATCAGCTCTGGTAATCAAGGTTCTACTGTATATATTTTTATTGCATTCATATAGCCTGGATAGATTTTTGACTAGTGTATTCTTAGTATGTTAACTGCAGAATTTTGGATATTAGATGAAAAAGACATTTTAAGGTTCCACGTTCATTTCAAAATGATTTAATTCTTTAATTTTCAAAGTGCTATCTATATTTTGGATTTTTAATTTTTACCTTTCTTTGATGTTATGTTCTAAAATCAGCTTTTTCTTTGTTCCAGGTGAAAGGCTTATAACATTTACTGCTTGATAAGTATGTATTATCAAGTTCCAATGTTAGTTTTTGTAATAAAAGTGATGGAATTGCTTTTACATAAGCTGAGGGTTTAGTTTGTAGTTTTATTATCTAATGGATCTTATTTTAGTTTTTGCTAAACATGATATTGATTATATTTTAATGTTGAAAGTATTTGTTCTTTTGACTACTAAATATGCCATCATCTGAAATTGTGCATGTAGAAAAATGTCTAAGAAAATATGTAAATATGCTAATGGATTTCTGTACATTCGTTTATGTGCATGCTTAACTTTTTCTGCATTCCTTAAGTGTATATATATGTTGCATATATTATAAAGAGATAATTAATTGGCTTGAACTTTTTCAATAAAACATTTATGTAATTTTGCATTTCTTAATATGAACTCGCACATAAGAGCGACTGGTGAAATATTGGATTGTGTTCTTTTACATAATTTGCAATGTAGATGAAAGGATCCCAGTAAAATGATTGAAATTGGTAAACAGCAAATTTCTTTTGAAGAATAATATTGATTATTGAATTTGCATATTTTTCTAATTTAAAATCTCCAATAAAAGGGAATGTTTAATTGAATTAATGTTTTTATTTTAGCAACCATTTTGTTTCCTTTTTTCCTCTTATGGTATCAAATGTTGGTACAATAGCTTGTATGTTTTTCTATGCATTAAGTAGCTATGTTTTCGGGAAGAATAGTTGCTGTTTTAGTTTTCAATTAATATCTGTACTTCTCTAAAGTAAGCTGCATTGAAAGCAGCATTAATGACATTTATATAATAATAAAATCAACCACATGTCAGTTTTTGTCGCATAATTCAGTCATGACTTTCGGATTTGATCCCGGACCATCGTTAATAATTTGATTCCGGACCGTCGTTAATTGTTTGATCCTGGACCGTCGTTAATTCGTTGTGTTGCTCCAGTGCAACGTTAATTAAAATACCAACCAGTCATGACTTGGTTTGAGTTTGCATTTCAAAAATTTTGTATTACTGAGAGCTCATCATTGTAGTGAAACCCCAGCAGTTTGTTGAAAGGTTAGCCAGTATGCAATGTTATATTGCTCTGAAGTTCATTCTTTTTACTTAGTCAATTCTTTTACCCATAAACTGATTAATTTTAAACTTTTTAAAGTTTTTGTTTTCTTTTTTGTACTAATTATTTTTATTTTTTTTGTGCAGTGGGAGATTCAAATTTCCGTGCTAAAGACATTGGCTTCCGTGCCCAAAAGAAGCTATTGAGTCGCATGGCCAATAAGAGTATCGCAAAGGTTTTCATCGACGATGCGACTGGAAACCTTCTCGATAATCTTTATCGTCTGGGAAGAGGACAGTCGGGGAACAAGAAGGAAGCTGAAAAAGTAGTCAAAAACATCATAAAAGTATGTATTTAGTTATATTATTACCATGTCAATTCTATGTCATTAATGAAGCAAGACTGATTTGTAATGGCTATACTTTTCTGAATTTTTACAGGTTTTTTGTCCTAAAGAAATTAGTTGAATTGAATCAGGCTCAATAATCTATATATATCAGTTGTCATACCTTTATCTTTCATTATTGATGTTATCAAATACCTACCAATACAGATTTTTCTAATTTTTACTGATTTTCACTTTTTAGTATGGTATTACCATGAATAGTAAAATTATGGAAAATATCACTTTATGTATATAATGATGAAACATTGTGGTCACCAGGTTGACAACTTGCTGTCATTTTTTACAAAAAAGGTCACCAAGTTGCTGCCATTTACTGATTAGAAAATTCCAATCTATTTTAGCCACATTACGATATGGTGTTCTTTTTTGGCCCATTGTTATTGGGCTATAACTTTGACAAAAAAATTGAAATCGCTCCAAGGATGTAGCGTTAAATAGGAATTTCCCCAAATTCTGTCAGTCGCAAAAAGAAAAGAAACCTGCAAGCAGGGATTGAATAAAAAAAAGTGCCCAGAGCTAGAACTGACTTCAGTGCTCTGATAGAAAATTCATATTAAAGTGCTACAATTTCAACATGAAAAATTTTCTATCTTTATGCATCCTTTATGCCAATGAGTATTTTTCCAGTTGCTGCATTTCATTACAAAAGCTAACACACCAATAGTCATAATTTTGCCTTATTCTTATTACTTCGGGATTTTAAAACGTTAAGAATTTTGAAGAACTTATCTTATTGTTTGGATGACTTCCATTTTTTCAGACAAAGCAGCTCATTAAAAGTATAAATTGAAAGGTATTCATGGTTTTTGTATTTACTTAAGACCTTTGTCTGGAAAATTTTTTGAACAAAGCTTAGTCGTGGAAGAATATTGAAATTTTTTGTTTATGGTTGTTACATTATGAGAATAATTAGTTCTCTAAAGGAGATTTTTAGAATCCATCCAAAAATGTAACAAAAGTAAAAATATAATTCTGTGTATTGTTACAGTTACTTTGTATTGCACTTTGTTCTTATTAACTAGTTCTACTTTTTTTTATCTTCACTTTGCTTTTATTTTATCTTGCATCAAAATGAATTTTTACTGTATTGCTGTCTCATAAATGAAAGCTGCATTTATTTATCTTACTGACCTTTATAAACTTTTCCAATTTATGTATCTGAATACTTAATGTAATGGTGATTCAACACTTTTTCTTGTGGCCTAATATTCTATTTTGAGGTACTTAATCTCTCTCTACTGCTATGTAATGCTTGTAGTTTTGCTGTTTTTATTTGCTATCTATGGCAGAATTATCAAATTATGAATTGCACAGGCCTTGGGCTATTAGGGTCTTGTACAAAATTCTTCATTTGATTTTCATGCTATTTGACCCCCAGTGATCTTTTCTTTTCCCATGAGGTTTGCTGTCTTTAGGAAACATAGGGGTCGCACTCACTGGATATCCAAGCGATCTTTTTCTGCTTTCATCCCACTATCTGTTCCCTAATTCTTCGTTTTTCCCTTTCATGACATGGGCTACGGTAGCCTGGTTGGAAGAGTAGCGGATTAAGAACCGGAGGGTTGTGAGTTCGAATCCAACCATGCTCGTGTACAAAGGGGGCCGTTGCACGTTAAATCTGTCGTGGCCTCAAATGACCTCACGGCCTGGTGTGGAATTTTCGAGAGTGGGGTGCCAGCTCAGGTGTGAACTTGTCATCTGACCATAGTTCAAAATTACGTGGTGTTGTACTTGGATCTTTCGTTTGGGGTTTGATTCTGGACAATAGCCTGTTGTGTTGCTCCAGTGCGACGTTAGTTGAAATACCTACCTGTCCATGACATTTTTTATTTGATATCGTCTTGTGTTTGGTGCAGATTAGCCAAATATTGCCCTTGGGCCTTAAATCCTCAAAATAACTACCCAACCATACTATTTGATTTTTTCAATAATAATTATATAGAAAAGATGTATGAAAGATGCAGGGCCGCCACAGACGACCGAAGGGGACTTTTTGCCACTATTTTTCAACCTTGACGACCAGGGGTATCTTTTCAAGCAAAATAGTCTAAAATTACTATTTTCAAAATTTTAGCAACTTAAAAATTTTGGGGCGATTTATTTTTGAAAATTCACCAAAAGGTCTGGAAATTTAGTCTCCTGCTTTTTAAACTAATAGCTGATGGAACAAATATTTTTTAGCTTTTTATTTAGGGAGAAATTTTTTCAAGGGATGCTAATTTTGAAAGTTTTGTACCTAGCTGGGCACAATCACAAAAGAAAAACATCAAAATCTGGTTGCTAGATTTTCATGTAAACCTTTTAAAGAAAATATTTATTTTTAAAATTAAAAAAATTTTGGTGAGATCTTTGTATTTGCACAACTAAAATTGCTGTTAAAATATAGTTTAAGAGGAGACTCATTTGCTACTATTTCACAAGTGCTTTGACTGTGGCAGCCCTAGAAAAGGGATCAAGAAAAGTATGTTAAAAATAATAGCTTTTTATTGGTATTGGGATGAGTGTACAGTATAGATGATACCTACAAATATGGATGAGATACATTAATTTCAAAATTACATATTTTAACTTTAACCAGATACTTAAATACAATCATCTTTGAACAAAATTGAGATGGCCATAGAAATGTTTTTGTTTTCGTTTTGAATTAACAGTTATATCCTCAATTGGAATATGCAATCAAATCACAATATTAGAAACCAGGATCAATGGATGATCCAAATTGAAAGCATTCAATAATTGTTCATTTTGGCAACTCTGTTCAAGACAGTAAGGCCATTTTCAAACTCGAGCGAAATGAGCCTGTGCCTATATTAGCCAGATACAATGTAATCAAATGGAAAATTTCACGTGTTGTGAAATCTTGCAGATTTGCCAGTCTGGCTGCTAACACCAGCAAATGCATTCTGTATTGAACTTGACAATTTGGACATCTGATTGTTCTCATTACATGTTCTGTTGGTGATCAATGTATCTTGCTTTCCCTGTACCTGTTTTTGACACTGTCAATGCTGGCGTGTGAAAAACGTACCAGAGCAAGTGTTGGCTTTGTATTTTGCTGATATGTGTGAAAATGCTCCAAGGAGAATTCCCACTTTTGATTGTGGTTTTCATAGGTATTTAATTTTTCTCTGCTGATGTTTTATGGTACATTTTATAGAGAAAAATGAAATTATAGTCCATATATTGTCAGTTTTCAAATTTATTTAACTCAATTTTAAAAAAAAATGTATATTCCAACAGTTAGGGAATTTTTCGTTATGTTTTTCTTTTGATGACATTTTTTCAGCAATTTATGGATCATCAACATCTAAACCCTAGTTATCAATGATCCTTAATTATTTTGAATTGTCTTTAAATATTTTTGCAATAGTTATTTTTTCCTGGACTACACTTGCCTTTATAAGTTAAGTTTCCCCATGTATGAAATCTTTAAAAAATATGAGCAACAAATGATTTTAAATATTAAAGCTGACTTATATGTACAAACATTGCACAAACACGTATTTATTATTGCAAATGTGTTGCAAAAATATTTCCTATCACACTGCCATTGAAAAAATAATCTTGTACCTTTCATTGATAATACAAATGGGCACACTTTAATTGTTGTTTAAAGGTGATATAAATATGTGTTTTATTTTCAAGATAAAATGCCACCTTATATACAATTGAACCTACTTATATAGTGAGCAGATTGAAACCAAAAACTTATCTTATTGAATCAGTGCTTGTAAAATACAGGTTTCCAAAAAACATGCTCACCATTTGCAGTTTGTTTGACATGGGATAAAAAGCCGATTAAGTTGCTTACCATTTTGTATTGTTTTATTTGTTTGGTGCATTTTAGGACTATTGAGGGGGTTGCTGTGGCTCAGTGGGTTCCTCCCTGCTTTAGCAACCTGCAAGCAGCATTTTCGATTCCCCTGTGTGTAGTTCTGTCGGTAAAACATGTGTGTCTATTGCTTGACATCGTTTGTCTTGTGTTTGTTCAAATATGGCCCTACTGCCACAAAGCCCCAAACAACCAATGCTAATGTGAATATGGGTTGGAATTCTGTTTTAAATTTCTCATTTCACAATCTTCTATTGCTTCATTGTTTTCTTGTGTGCAAATTTCAGCAACATTATCTTCTAAAGTTTGTATAAGTCATCACATCATCATTGACTTGTCATACAAACGTATCAAACTTGGTATCATTCAATAACTCAATCTAATGGTGGCTTACCACTGACTTGATAGAGGGCCACGGTAGCCCGGTTGGAAGAGTAACGGGAGTTTGCGAGTTCGAATCCGGCCAAAGACCTTCAAAGTGTACAAAGGGGATTGGTGCATGTTAAATCTGTCGTGGCCTCAAATGTCCTCATGCTTGCGTGGTGCGAAAGTTTGGAGAGTGGGATGCCAGCTCAGGTGTGACCTCGCCATCTGACCATTGTTCAAATTTACATGGTCTTACAAAATTACATGGTAATGGGTGTTTTAAAATTACATCCTTTGATCTTTCCCTTAGGGGGTTGATCACGGACCATCGCCAATAGCCCATTGTGTTGCTCCAGTGCGACATTAATTAAATACCTACCTACATATGCCTCCCACTACATAGTACGTATCAAAACTGAAAATGAAATTCAGTCCCGCACTTATGATATAGTATTTTCTGTCTCTACACCACTAGAACTGCTCCCACCAGTCTGAATATAGGTAGGTAAAGGTTTGAGTACGGGTAACTCAGGCAGGATCTTTTAATTTTATTTTTGGCCAATATTGGTGACAGAAAGAGTCAAGTTCTCTATAGATCTTACGCCACAAGTAAAATTCATAACAAATATATTTCCAATTATTCATTAAGTGCACTAATTTATCAACAATTGCATTTCTAAAAGGATGGAAAAGGTGATTAGGTCTGTTTCTACACCAAGTCTTTGTCTGGAGCAGTTCTCCGGGTAGACAGAACTACTTCATTGGCTGAAAGAAAAATGGGAATCAGAGTTTGAATCAAACAGTATTACAAGTTTCTTGTAATAAAAATGTTATAAAATGAGACATTGTTATGTGAACTGGTATTAACTTTTGTCTTATTCGCAGATTGTGATCAAAATCGGAATTCTGTACAGAAATGACCAGTTCAACCACGAAGAACTGCTCACAGCTGAGCAGTTCAGGCACAAATTCCACTCAACTGCAATGGCCATCGTAAGCTTCTATGAGGTTGAATTCTCCTACGACAGAAATTTTCTCCTGCAGGGTCTCAATGAGTGCCGGGCTCTGCTCAAGAACCTCGTTGCCAGACATCTGACGGACAAGTCAATCAACAGGATTGAGCACGTGTTCAATTTCTTTGCCAATCCTGCATTTCTGGATGATGCCTTCAGTCGTGACAGCAGTCACAAGGAGATATTGGGCCGCATCGTGGCCGACATGCATAAATTGATGGAAGATGGCTCTTTGTAAATATCTTAGAACGGTTTTTGTGCCTTTTCACTTTTCTTTTAAAATTATGTCTTCCCACTGGAGGCTGGCCCAATTGATACCTCCCGTTTGTTTCCTATGAAGCATTTTACCATGCTGCCATATCAGAGTATGAAATTATTTAAACTATATCGTATCGTTATTTATACTTAAATTAATTTTGTGTTGAATTTTCTGGCAGATCTCTCAACAGAGGGTTTTATATAACGAAACTTTCGTGCCATAATTTATTTTTGATACTTCTAAGTATATTGTATTAGATTTTAAACAAATTTGTAATTTTTTATGAATGTTTTTGTCGGTGTAAATTTTCTACTCTTACATGCTTTTATACTTAACTGCAAGTTTATGTAGTTTTTACTACCTGGATGTTAGTTTGCATCTAAATATCATTCCAGTTTGATTGTAAACAGAAATATTTTATACTTATTAAAACTACTTATTGCATTTTATCATCTGTTCAATTGTGATTTGCTTTGTTCATAGGCATTCTAAAATATTATTCCTGTTGAATGTTAGGATAGATTTGTGTATGCTGTAGGTATATTGCTATGAGGTGCTGTATGTATTGTGAAATTTAGAATTGATGATTTATATTTAGAGTGTATGGTCATTGTAGCAAAAACATGTTATTTTTCTTGACCTAAATACTGTAGAATTTAAATTAAGTCCTTGGATGTACTTACAAGCCACTGTATAAAAAGCTGTTTTATTGCTGAATTACTGTTGCTTAAAATTTAATCTTAAATACTTGGTTTGAGTATTGTAAAGTACTAAGGCAGTGGTTCTCAAACATTTTTGGTTCATGGTGTTAGTGTATTAGGATTTTCCCACGTCGTCCAAAGTCAGGCCTACCTAACAGTTGTAGTATGCAGTTAGTGTGGTTAGGTTAAAAAATCATGAAACATGCCATACCATTTGTTTAAAAAAGTATTAATTTAAACAATCATGTCATTGAAGAAATTAATCATAATTACATGGCTGTCAGAGGCAATTTTTTGCTATTATTTTTAACTTTGGTGACTAAGGTATCTTTAAGCAAAACAGTATCAAAAGTTACTATTTTCAAAATTTTGATGACTTTTCGAAATTCACCAAAGGTTAAAGAAGGTTTAGTCTCCCTCTTAACGTATAGCGGATGGAAAAAAATATTTTTCCGATTTTTCTTGGAGAATTTTTCAAGGGCTGCCAATTTTGATGTTTTGGAGCCAAGACGTGGCAACCATGAAAGAAAAACATCAGAATCTGGCTGCTAGATTTTCATGAAAACCTTATTAAGGAAATATTAGTTCTTAAATTAAAATATTTTTTTGTGAGATCTTTGTATCTGAGCAACTCAAATTGCCACTAAAATAGGATTTAAGAGGAGACTTGATTTATGGTTACTAATGCCATTATTTCACAAGTGTTTGAATGTGGCAGTCCTGTAATTAGTGGGACAAGCTAAGCCGACTTTTCACCGCACATATCAAATGTTGAAATCATACTGGTCACCAGCCACCCTAGTTCCCTGTTCCTTGTTAATCTTTCACGATACTTGCTTTTGAGCACAATGACTGCACAAATATATTGCAAAACGATTGAGATTCATTAAGTTTCACAACTTAGAAGTGGAGATTCATCTTTTACTGATATCTAAAAGTCAGTTCCATGCTGCCAAATTTTGTCTTCAGTGTATTCAGTTCCGTCAGTGGTTTGTACAGTGTTTGTTTGATGTCCTTATCAACACATTCGAGAGTTCTAAAACCATGTGGGTGAAGTGTCATTTCCATGAAAATAATGGAATATTTCACGCTCTGCTTTAAACCATCCAGAGCACAGGTTGAAAACCACTACTAAGGCTTGTTCTTACAGTTAATAGGCTCCAAGTGGAATTTATTAGTAACTCCTGTATATAACACATAAATAATCACTCGTTCAGTTCATAAAAAGCTCTTTATGAATGGAAGTTGCTTTTTCTCAGTGCAACAAAACATAAGGAACTTCTGAAATTCAGTTATTGAATTAAATTTTTTTTTCTAACCTGAACAGTTTTAGAACTAAAATGGCCACCATTCAAAAAGCCTGATTTGGACTTAAAAGAATGGTATTTTAAAATTAAAGGAAAATGTAAATTGTCTGAAAATACTGAATTTTTCAATGTTGATGTTTGGTCATTAAATTATTTCATGGTTTAAACAATGAATTCTTAGATGTAGCAAAAATTAAAAATTCATTTGTGCTTTATTAGTGCTAAAATCTGATTCTGGGTATCGAATTATGATTTCTCTATGATGGTTATAGGTAGAAGCTGCGGAAATTAATTCTGAAAGAGAACGATTCTGATTGATAAATCTGGGAATTATTAATTTTGTTTGATAATTTACTGGTGCAGTTTTTGAAAATGGAAAATATGCCTTGTATTGGCATTGTTTATTCCGACATTGTCAATCTAAAAGCACAAGTTTTGTATATCATATTGAAAAATAATTTTTTAAAAGTTTTTATAGTTGAAATGGGCACTTTTTTCATTATTTTAGACATAATTAACATTGATGACTAACCTCTAAATATATTCCCTGTTGCCCAAATGTTCTATTTGGGTGTAATTTTAGATTTATCTCGTTTCCATAAATGTATATAAATGCAGTGTAATGGTGGAACTAATGATTAGACTTTAATATGCGCCTATTTAAAAGTATGAGTTTGAGGAAAGAATATATGGTTGGTCGGAATTCGCAGCAAACTAACAAATTCAGAAAAGTTGAGTGTCAATAATGACTGAAACCAATAATTTGAATGTAACAATTTGGTTGTGCCTAAGAATAGCACTGATGTTCCTTATGGATGGTGAAATGGTTTAAACTGTTAGATTTATTTAATTTCAATGCTTTAGTTTTGAATTCACAAATGATTTCAGATTAATACCTGTATTTTTAGTACCCGTTTAGTATTTTTTATTGTAAAGTATCAAATAAATTGTTTCAAAAGTTTTTTAAGCCATTTTGGAGCTAAAGGGGTAGGTAATTATGATTTTTTGTTAAACAATCAAATCAGGGACCCTTTATATTGGTCAGATGGGCAAGAATATTTTTACATTTTTTGGTGTGCTGCAGAAATTTAGTTATTGGAGTGCTATGATATATAAAAATTGTTGGTTTGAAAGTCATTAGCACAAAATGTAAGTGACAACTGCTAATTTCGAATCCTTCATTGAATTAAAAACAGATCTCATTCACACTTCGGTTTTCTAGAAGTATGCTTACCATGTGCATCTTTTATTTTATCTAATATTTATCCTTGGAACAAAATATATGCAATTATTTGTAAAGTTAATTACATTTTTTAATGTATCCAGTCTCTTGTTTCCACATATAAAATACATTTTGTATGCTAATTTGTATTGCCATTTCATATGTATGACTTTCTACAAAGTGTACCTACTATTTTAGAGATAACAATACAGAACATCTTGAAAATATGTTGACTGATACTTGAATTGTGCCTTATTGCTTGCCAAATTGATTTATGCATTTTTACTAAGGGTTCTACAATACTATGGTCTAATACTGAATATGTTTTACATAAATGTACACTTTGAGATTTTTTGAACAAAAGTCGGTGATGCCACCTGTGATTGATGTAAGAGCTAGACCATTGATGTGATATTTAATTTTATGGCTGTGGTGATTTTGTGTTTTGATTCGATGCGAATATTATGTCCTTTGTTTCCTGAAAATTGTATGAATTGAAATTGCAATTATATGTGCTATGTATACTTTTCTATGAACAGAATTTGTTCACAGCAGATTGTATGGCAATAATTTACGAGATCTGTATTCAAATACCAAATTGAAATTTCTATATTGCTCAAATTTCTATTTCTTTATATAGATTGCATCGTATAATTTGCAAATGCTAGATATACAGTAACACCTTATGCTATATCATGCATTTAGCTATATAGTTCTTTTTTCGCTTTTCCACAATGAATGTTTCATTTTGTAAATATCAAAGGAAATTTTAATCTATTTGGGAGTTAAAACAATGCTTGCTTCAAGCAGTTGTCCTGAACTGAATAAATATTAAAGTTTCAGATGTCTCAAAAGCAACTAAAGTAACATAAACATTGCTGCCACAAGCGACTATTTTTCAACCTTGGTGACTAAGGGTTTCTTTTAGCAAAATTGTCTCAAAAGCTACCAATTTCAAAATTTTGGCGACATTTTTTTAATTACCAAAGGTCGAGAATTAATCTCCTGTTTTAAAACTAAAAGTTGATAAGGGGGAAAAAATATTTTCGGATTTTTCTTTAGAGAAAAATTTTTCTGAGGGACGCCAATTTTGAACTTTTGGTGCCAAGGCAACTATGAAAGAAAAATATTGGAATCTGGTTGCTAGGTTGTCATGAAAACCTTATTAAGAAAATATAGAGGTTTTTTAATTTTAAAATTTTGGCCAGATCCTTCAACGTCTGTTTACCTAATTAGCGCATTTTGTTTTAGCCGATTCATTTTGTAACTGAACAACTAAACTTGCTACTAAAATAGAATTTAAGAGGAGACTATTTTGCTACTATTTTTAAGAATTTATGCTACTATCTCACAAGTACTTTGGCAGTGGTAGCCTTGCATGAGAAATTTAATTTCTAACATATTTTCTCATTTAGTTTCATATTAAAAGGTTCTAGAGTTTATTTTATGTTTAACTTTCAGTTTTACATAATTTTATTTTAATGTACGATTTGCCTTTTTTATTTCTGAGAAGTTTTTCTCAGCCCTTTCTATATTGTTGCACAAACTCCAGAAGTTCGCAGAACAATCTTGGTTCACTGTGCTCGCTAAAAGGTAGGATGCAATGTGCTCTAGTATGAAAACATTTGTTATTTTTCAGAATGTTTAACCAAAATAAATTTATAGAAGTACCCAATGAAGGAAAGTGAAAAATGTAGAAAGACCCTTATCAATTACATTATGTTACTGATGTTCTATAACTTTCAAATTTTTCTGATCAGCTGAATCAAATTTATTAAAAACAGGATGATCGAATTATTTTGGATGTGCTTGCTGAAATAACTTTCTGTTCTCCCTACCTTTTACGGCTTTCCTCTAAAGATTCATTTGCTAATAGATTACACCATCGTGCATAATACTGAACTAAGAATTTATTTTTCAAATAAGAATTTGAAACAGCCCGTTGCATTTGTTTTGTTTAAAATGCAATGAAAAAGTGGTTTGCTCCCCATCTGCAAATTGGATTAACTAGCGTGTCATAATGCTTTATCAAGTTGCTAAAAGACATACAAGTAAAGCCTAGAATAGTTATATAGATTCTTTATTTCAAGGTATTGAAGTAAAGGAACTATAAAAAAATTTAAACTTCAATAGCTAGCAATTTTAACCAGGTATTATGGATTTATGTTTTTCTCTTAAATACTTATTTGTATAACTTCTCTTGCCTAATTGATGAAATGTTAGAATACATTTTATACTTAGTCTAAACTTGTGGAAACTTGACTGATTAACAGTTGAGCTTTTGTACTAATTCAAATTTTGCATTTGGTTACTATAGTGCTGTTTATGTCCATAAAATACTGATTTGTTCGCAGTTGCATGTGATTTTACTTGTGTAAACTCACTCAAAATTATTATTTACAAAATGTGGATCAATTTGTATTTGAAAGCGAGATTGTCATTCTTAAAATGATTTATTTCATATTTTCTTATCGAACAAAGTAATCTTGTATCTTTATACATTTTTCTGTTTATTCATTTATCTAAATGCAGTCATTTGAAAGCTGTTGGGTTTGAACCTTCCATCTTAAAGGTGGTTTCGTTATCATATTAAAGAACAAAGTCGTTTAATGATAAATATGATTGCGTTGATGTGATCGGATAAAAAGGGCACCCTGTATGATCTGATAACGGATTACTCTTTGTGGCTCATGTAGATGTATGGAAGCTACCATCATGTTAATTTATAGTAATACAAATGTAATGTTACGCAATTCCGATTGAAGTGATATTTTTGAAAGGAAATGTTTATAAATGAAGCATCAATTTTGTACATTTCAATTGTTTGATTATAAAAATTTTTCTTTACTGTAGTACAACCTAGCACTGTACTGTACCTATCTTTCATTGCTGTGTGATGCTTCAAAACTTTGGTTTTCAATACTATTCTCTTGTTAAATAACACATTGACTGCTATATATAAGTTAACTTGTAGATGGTAGTTTTCTAGGACACCCGCTAGGAGCATATTCGTAGATTTTATCTGCCAATTTGGTTAGTATCTGAAATGAGGATTTAGTCATCCCATCACGAAACAGAATATTCACAAAAATAATATAAAGTAATTAATATTTCAATGAAAATAGTACATTTTAACGTAAATAAAGTTTATTGGTGATACATCCTAAAACAATTTTAAATACACAAAGTAAGAATCTGAACATGCCGGAGAAATATACCATGATTCATGGCATTTGTTTTTGTGTTTAAATGTTTTAATTAAAATACTTATTTTGTTTTAATTTTTGTGAATATATATTCTATTCCATGAAGCCGTTCCTATGCTGTTTTCAGACTCCCTTAATCTATCTGCTGGTAAAATCTTCGAATATTCTCTACATACAACACGTTTGGGCAGGCTTTTCTGTGGGTTGTATAGGCTGTAAATAACGTGTTCTCGTCCCCTGTGTTTTGGATTTTTACTGCTTGAACTTATTTGGTATCCGAGACAATAAATTTACTCAAACGTTGGCAGTCAATGTATTAATGAAACTTAATGCATAAACTATTTTGAGATTATCTTCCTTTTCGTGACTCTGGCTTTTATCAGACATAAAATAACCTATATTTCTTGAGTTTATTTGCATTATGGTACTATTTTAATTGTTTAAAAACTCTAAACTTGTAAGTCAAATGTATTGATGAGCACTTTTATCGAAGCACTCCAGAATGACCCCTCTCGTCATCTTCAACATTATGCGGTGTCCTCGCATCTTTCCCTTCGAAATTGATCCCGGACCGTCACCAATAGCCTGTTGTGTTGCTCCAGTGTGACGTTAATTCAACGACCTACCAGAATGGCCCCACTGGATAGTTCGGGAAAGAAAGTCGGTGATATGTTGAATGTCTTGCAAATTATATTTCAAATAAGTTTGAATTATCTATTGGGATAATTCTTTTGATATGGAATAGTGTATTTATACCATTTATTTGTTTCAATTGAGATTATTGTACTTATAGTTTAATTTTTGATAATTTTCTTTAAGTTATTTTTAATTGGATCTTGCATTTAATTCTTGCTAAGGGCGTTCCAAGGATTGCCTATTTATCCATTAATTGCTCAAGAATCATTGGATAATTTTGATATAAGAATAGTTTATGGCATTTATTAAAAAAAAATTAACTACCTGCACTACTTATGAACTTGTTTTATGAAACCAGGATGAAGCGACCACAGGTGATCCATCCCACATGCAGTTGGTCCTGACTGGCATAGAATTTTAAACTATTTAACATTAAAAAATTCATGAAACCAACCCCATGGTGCATCAGGGTCAATCCAAGTGGTTCACAATTCCGCCCTTGTGTCATGATGATTAATGTTCAATTGATCAGGCATTGAAAAATTTATTAATTGAGATTGTACTTAAAAAATCTGATTATGGCGTTTTCCTTCCAAGTCGATCTTTTTATACTGAAATTTTTAAATCTTGTAATAGTATGTGTATATCTCATATCTCCAGCAATAAAAAGTTTTCACTTATCTAAGGCTATTTGTTTAGAAATGACCGTTTATGATTGTATTTCATACCGTTTGGGAAAATGTATTGTACAATTCTATTTGTTCAATTGCATTTTTCTCGACAGCTGGTCTAGAAAGATTTCTAAATGAGGTGAATTCCATGTTACAAATCAGACACCCAGTAGACAGATGAAGCAAGAACGAGACACGAATTTGAAATCGACAGTCAATAGATTATATTGCATTTATATATCGAAAGAGAAATGCAAAAATATTTGATTTATGTGCAATTGAAAAAACATTCTGCTAATCGGATGTTTATCCATTAAGCTTTTATATATTTATGGAACAAAATATAAGGTGTCCCGTTGATCATATTGAGCGAATCGTTTAAAACCTCTGAAAACAAAATTATGTTAAGAAGCTTCTAGACTGCGAAATTTAATGGCGGCGACTCGGTAATCCATACTTTTTCCAGGATACACTTCTCGTTTAATCCGACTTCGAGGAGAGCTTTGGACTGCGGTAGCCCGGTTGGAAGAGTAACGGATTAGCAACCGGAGGGTTGCTAGTCTGGATCCAGCCAAAGACCGTGTACAAAGGGGGCTCAAAATGTCCTCACGTTGGCATGGTGTCGAAGTTTGTAGAGGGTGCGAGTTCAGGTGTGACCTCGTCGTCTGACCATGGTTCAAAATTGCGTGGTGTCCTCGGATTTGATCTCGGACTGTCGGCAATAGCCAGTTGTGTCGCTCCAGTGCGATGTTAATTAAATACCTACCTATCGAGGAGAGCTTTGCGCTCATGAGAACGGGTATAACGTTCGTAAGACAGGTTGTAACAGGCCGAATGGTGTGATGAAATATACGCGTAAAATATTAATAGGAATGTACAGTATCAACATAATTAGTACAGGGTTTTGTCTCTAGATTGAGGGCGTTGCAGAAAAGGGGGAATGGAATCCACTATTGTCGCGGTCCAAAAATGTCTGTCCAACTCGAGTTCTATAAATCGTCCCTCCAGTGGACACTGGAGAACAGTTAATTGAAAAGGGTCGTCATGTATCCCTTTAAAACAATCTGGGCGGGAAGATCGAGATTTAAGACCGGCGGTCAGTGGAAAATCTGCAGGTGTTGACCCCTACAAGGATGTGCGTTGAACATCAATAGACCATGTATTGTTTTGTAATTAATATGGTGGTGGGGTATTGCAAATATTGACTGCAAATGATTTGGGTTACGTCTTTATAATAAGAATCATTTGACGGTGGATCAAAATTAAGCGGTGTTCTCGGATCTTTCTCCTTCGGGATTGATCCCGGATTGTATTGCACCCCCCAGTGCGACGTTAATTAAAATACCTTATAACAAGAAATTCAGAATACCACCTGCACTCCTGAAAAAATAGCTCGTTGCGACGTAAATTCAACTACCTACCTTTCTTAAGACGAGTAATGAGAACCTGGCTGCCCGTCCATTACAGGATGATGCAAAAGGAGGGGAATCGTGTATTTTAAATAACGTATGTGTCATGATTTATTTTAAAAACTTGTACTTTTTGGTTTAAGAACATTGTATAGCTGTCGAGGCAGGTATTCAGAAAGTAATTTCGTAAGAGGTCCACCAGTTTTCTATTCTGGCCGCGAGTAGCGGATTAGATACTTGGTCCAACCAAAGCCCGTCGTGTACGTGGGGGCTGGTGCACGTTAAGTTTGCCGTGGCCTCGAATTTCCTCACGTTGACGTGGTGAGAAGTTCTTGACTTCGTTATCTGATCGTGGTATAAAATGACTAGGTATTGACCTTGGTAGCCTAGTTGGTACAGGATTAGCAACTTAAGGGTTGCGAGTTCGAAACTCTATCCTATCAGACTCGTATACGTGGTGATTGGTGCACGTTAAATCTCGTGGTCTCAAATGTCCTCACGTTAGCTTGGGGTGCCATCTCAGTTACTAATCTCCTCATCTGACCAGGGTTCAAAATAATGTATTATTTTGGGATCTTTCCCTTCCTGATTAATCCCGGACCGCCGATAATAAACCGTTATGTTGCTTTAGTGCGAAATTAATTCAACTACTCACCATCCAGTCAAAAGGCCGTAATACTGAATCAATATTACGTTTAATGATTTTTTTCAACTGTTTTCAGACATCGTACATTTTACCAGTGATAAACGAAACTTCGATGGAACGCTGATTAAATAAGTATTAAGTGTATTATTTGATTGTTTTTCAATATTTAAAATATTTTTCGAAAGAAAATTTTCCGAGGGACTTTCGAAACTTTGTCGCCAAGCCGTGACAACCATGAAAGAAAAACCTTATTAAGAAATATTTAGTTTAATTTTGAAATTTAAATTTCTTGGCGGGATATTCACGTCCGTGTTTACTTAATTACCACATTTCGTATCTGAGCAACTTTAATACGGCTTAAGAGACTTTGCTACTACTTTTTAAAATTTATTCTACTAATGCACTATTTCACAAGTGCTTTGGCTGTGTCTTGTTTTTGTTTTGTCGAATTTTTTCCCATTAGTCACCTACCATACAGATGGTGGGTATTTAATTAACATCGCACTAGAGCAACACAACGGGCTGTTGGAGACGATCTGGGATCAATCCTCTACGGGAAAGATACGAGGACAACTTTGTACGGCAGTCAGATGACGAGGTCACACATGTGATCTGACACCCCATTCTCCAAACTTCCACACCAACGTGAGGACATTTCAGGCCACGAAAGTTTTAACGTGCACCAGCCCCCTTTGTACACGACGGTCTTTGATTGGATTCGAACTCGCAACCATCCGGTTGCTAATCAGTTACTCTACCAACCGGGCTACCGCGGCCCCAGTATACAGATAGATTCTTCGCTTTAGCAATCGAATACCTAATGTACCTTTTTCTTGTAAATATGTTTATATTTTCAGACCTGTTCACGGTTTTTCCTATTTTTCGCCATAACTTCTCTTGACATCTATTGAGCTGACTTCTTTTGTAAAATCCAGAACATTTTAGGGGGGTACCTTGGCCCTCTTCTGAATATGCCCCTGATTCTGTCACAATAACAGATTCCAGTTACTTTTTTTCCATATGACGATGTCAATTTGTTAATAACATTTGAGGGAATAATCATAGCTCTCCGGAGCACATCTAATGATCGGTACCCTAATGATCTGTTCTTTCCCCATGGGGTTTACTCTTTGGTAAACACGTGGTCACGTTCCCGGGACTTCCAAGTGATCTTTTCTTTCTTTCTCCCTATTCCCCTTTCTTGACGTTGTCTTGTGTTTGATGTAGCTTGGCTAAATAAGGCCCTTGTCCCATAAAATCTCAAACCAACCTTATTTATATCCGTAATGATGTTTTTGGCCTAATTGAATGCTTGGGAAAAAAGTATTTCATTATAAGTTTCATTAAAGTCCTAATGAACTGGTACTGTCCAATCTTATTGAATTTGTCAGCAATTACATAAGAGGCATTCAGTTCCATTATGTATATGGAATGATTATTACAGGGCTGCCTCTGGCGACTTTTTGCCATTTTTCAACTTTGGCGACTAGGTTTATCTTTTAAAGGAAAACTGTCTCAAAAGTCCCTATTTTCTAAATTTTGGCGATTTTTTTTTAATCAACACGGGTCAACGAAGTCCTTGATCAATAACGGACGAAAAAAAATGTTTTTTTCTTTTGGGGAAAAATTTTCCAATGAACTCAAACCTTGTCAACCATGAAAGAAAAACATCGGAATCTGACTTCTAGATTTTCAATGAAAACCGAAGAAAATATTGTTTTTTAATTTTAAAATTTAAATTTCTTGGCAACATCTTCAACGTCTGTTTCAAACTTAATTGGGGGCCGTCGTGGCTCATTGGGCATATCCACTGCGCTAGCAACCTTCGAGTTGTAGGCGGCGCAGTTTCGATTCCTGTCAGGTGCATTCCTCCCTGGGTGTTTTTCTCTCTTCTGTGTCAGTAAAACTTTCAGTGTGTGTCTGTCTATTACTTGATATTGTATGTCTTGTGTCTGGCGTAGCATGACCAAATATGGCCTTGCGCCATAGAACGCGAACAAACCAACCATACTTGGCACATTCTGTGTTTTAGCCGATTCATTTAGTATCCGAGCTACTAAAATAGGAGAGGAAACTTTTTGCTACTCTTTTTAAAAAAATTGTGCTACTAATGCAACTTTTACAAGTGCTTTGGCTTGGCAGCCCTGATATTTTAGCCTCAAGCTCTTTAAGTGAAATGGAAAATAATCGAAAATTTGTTTTCGTTTTCTGAAGTGTTATGGAATTTTTTCATGAAAACTTCAAGATTAAGTTTTTCGATTTTCTTTCTTATTTTTCACTTTTTAAATCACATTCAGAAATATATAATCCAATTTTGAAATGCAAATTTGTTGTTCATGTAGATGTTGATTTAACATTTAAACTAAAAAAACAACTGAAAATTTATAAAATCATATTTTAAATCCCAATAACTCTTGGTATCAGTAGCAGCATCTCCAGAATTGAAAATATCTCGTATGAAATAAAAGCCAACTCGGTTCATCTCATCAGGTAAATTGAAATTATATCCACACATGATTTTCTTTGTGCAATTCAATTTATTGCTTGAATACTTTTTTACGCCGCATTGATTGGACTAACACAATAATACCCAGCTGTACACAGAAAAACGAATACCTAATATTCGAAGATCAAACCAAAAAATGAAAACGGCTGGTGCACTATGGCGCTGCTCCATGTTCAAGATCTCAGTTTTTGAAAGCAAATATGTTTGCTCAAGATTTCGCGTTCGGATTGTTCGCCAAAAGCCAATCCGCCAGCCACACCAAAGGATTGTCTGGCTTCTGTCTGCACAGCTGAATCAGTCCCTTCAGAAGAATCGGATTGACATTCTTCGACAAATACTCTCCAGACGCTGCCATTTTGCTCTCGGATTCCGACTTCACATCCGGGAAGAAGTACTTGATTTCCTCCTCAGCAAGGTCATCGCTCTCGCTGCCGTACACCCCATTTCTCAAGATGGACTCTCCCCCGTACCTCGCCCTGATGCTACTGGGCTTGAGCGCCCTCGCCATTTTGGGGTCTTCCGGACCCATGAGCTTCTGCCACTTGGAGACAGCGCCACGACCGGCAATGATCATAAGCACGACCGGCCCACTGGTCATGAAGTCCACGTACTCCTCCATGTTGGAATTCTCGACTGTCTTGTCGACCTCGTCCATTCGGATGTCGGGGATTGGGGTTTTCTGGTTGGCTGCCGCTGCCTCTCTGGCCACCAGGTCCTGGTAGATCCTGTAGTACTTGTTGTTCTCCTCGTCCAGGGACCGGAGGTAGAAGTCCCGTGCGTGTTCCGGTTTCATGTAGATGCGCCTTTGCTTCAGGACGGCTAGACCGACTCTTTTGATGGCGGATTGTATGGATTTTATTTTGGAAATGGCGTTGGGTTTGACGAGTCCCAGGGTTCTTTCGAATGGTAGAGGTGTCGAGTTGGGTGGTTGGACTTCTATTTGGGGTTTGTTCTTTTCCATCTTTTAGGGCTGAACTGTTAGATGTCGGGTGTAGCAGTACATAGACGTTGAATCTGTAAAAGAACATACGGGTATTGAGTAAGAGCTTAAATGGCAAATAAGTAAAAGTTCTCACGAAAGCTGGTATGAATTTTTCCATAGAGGAAATATAGTGAGGAGCAATGGTAAATCTGCCCAGGGTCATGTAACCAAAACTAATACTAACGTGATCCTTAAACTACTTTCGTCTGCCGGGTCATTCATAATCTAATTGGTTCACAGGAGAGAAGACGCCCATCCATTGATTCATCATCTGATTGATCCGCGCGACATAATAGACTGGCAATTTCACCATTTTTGTCGCCATTCCACAGAAAAGCTCATTCACACATCTACCCTGTCATAGCCTGTCGCTATTCCACAGGAAAGTTCATTCACACATCTACCCTGTCATAACATGTCGCCAAACGAGGCGATAAGATGCCAAATTGACCAAACAAGTCGGATTTTTAACAGAGCAGTCACGTGACTACTAGTCGACATGTTGGCCACTTTTGGAAGCTCCTCTCAATAGCAATGTTCCGTCCACTTACATTTCACGTCTATGAGTTTTCAAGTGCGAATTTTAAATAAGTACCGGAAGAAGAAAACATACTTCCAATTAAGAACCGATTTGATTCATCGTCGTTTCGGCGATGTGTAGCGTTAACTTTTACTATTAAATGATCGACCGGGCATTCTAAAATTGCGTTTGTGTAACATGTTAAGTGACGTCACAAGTTTGAAGCAGGAAGTACCTATGACGGACTTCCTGTCAAGTTAAACGTAGGTGTCAGTAGTGTCTCTGGGGGCGGAACGTGTTTTCTGTACGTATTCCGAACTCGACGTCACTTGATTGTTTTTCGAATACGATTTCAGCAGTCGCCAAAATCAAAAGTAACGAAATCGGTAACACTCAAAAACACTATAGCGGCCCATCACCAAATTGGCGACTGAAATTTTCGTCCAAATGAGCATTTGGATATGCCTACAACGGGTTACCATATTCCAAAATGATCGCCATTACTGACGATAGTTATTATCGCTAACCATAACATTTGCTTCCCATTCTATGCATATATACGTTTTAATTCATAGCAGTAAAATGAAATCCAAATAATTTTTAACGAAAAGTAAATTATAAAAGCCGAACATCAAATTGCCTACTAGTGATTGTGATAAATATGAAACAAGGATTCGTGAGTGATGTACAATCGGGATGTACCAACGGTAATTACGTGTTCCCATAATAGCTTCTGGCATTTCATTAAACTTTGTCGAACTGAGACTCAATTTGAATAACATCTCTTGAAAAGTAACATAAAAACAACTTGACGTTCATCTAGTAAACAAAGAAAATCTTCATTTCTGTCAGTCACAGGTGCATTATGTATTTCATTGGGGTTTATTTGCAAAACAGTAGCAAATTTACTTTTGCAATTGACAAAATTTCCTATCATTTTCTTTTGCCATAATGCTTTCTTTGAGTCATACCGAGTTTATGGATCTTTTTAACAGGTGAATTATTCCCCATCTCCTGTAGACTTGTTAGGTTTCTCGTACTGCTTATCTGATGTTTCCATTTCGTACAATTACAATTTTTTTTCATACCCCTACCCAATCTCATAAAATAGTTCTCTGCTTTATCTGTAAGGCCAGAAAGTTCTTTTAAACACGTTGTTTTTGCATAATGGATATTATCACAGCTTCTCAAAAAGGCAACGCTTCTCCCATGTCAAGGTCTGAAAGATCGGGATTTAAAATTTTTTCTTACCCTCAAAATTAGATATTGTATTTACATGTCTAATAATACTTAATACTTACAAAACGTATTTTATATTCGCATTTCCTAAACAAATCAAAATGACTTCACGAACAAAATGAACGATTGTTTCAGTGGAGCACATCTTGAATCAGACATAAAAGAGGATTAAAAATAATTTAAAGGTAAGTAAAAGAGGTAAATTTCCATAGGGATTCCAAAGTGTTTCATACTTCACTAAGACTGCGATTTTCAACTTTTTTCATCTCTTGGCACGCAGAACTAAAATTCTGCGGCACAAAAAATTACACATTTTTTTTGCCAATCTGACAAAATTCCCTTTGGGTTTGATCCCGGACCGTCGCCAATGGCCCGTTCTGTTGCTCCAATGCGACATTAATTAAAATACCTACCTACCGATCTGACAAAAAAAGCTATAATTTTTATTGATTTACAAAAAAGGCAATTACTCTCTTTTTTCTTCAGTTTTTAAAAACCTTTTCGAAAGAATTTGTTCGATACTTTGTAATAAAAAGTAGCACTCAAAATTATACGATATTACTCGAAATTGTTTGTGAATACACTTATCAAAAGTTTAAAACCAAACCATTGAAATTAAACAAATCTTACACAAATTAAACTGTTTCACCATTGCACAGCACATCGGTGCCATTCTACTCTCAGGGGCACATCTCCTATAGGTATGTACGAGCTTCACGGTCCCTAGGTACTCTAGTAATCTTTTCTTTTCCTTTCCCATGGGGCTTACTGTCTTTAGTAAGCGATCTTTTTCTGCTTTCGTCCCACTACTCTACTTCCCAATCCCTTTTTGCTTTCACATTTTTTACTTGACGTCTTGTGTTCCGAGCAGCTTGGTCAAATATGGCCGTTGCGCCATAAACCCCCAACCAACCGGTGTCATTCTAGCGACACACCGGCTGAAAATCGTTGCATTAAAGCAATCCAGATATAATTTTTTCAGATTTTACGACGAATACCAATCGGAGTTGAAGAATTAAATTTTGGTTCATTGGAAAATACCATCCTATTTTGTTGTCTATGATCTTTTTGTGAACTTGAGGCAAGCTGACTTCATTTTCTTTGTAAAAATAGCTTCATAGAACAACGAGCAGCAAAACACAAACAACTAAGAGGATATAGAACTAAAATCGTTATTTGTCGTTGGACTCAAGTTCTGCAAGCCAGTTTCTGGTCAGTGGATGGATATGGCAGTATATGACGCAGCCATATTTAGCCAATTTGCCCCCAAATATAAGACAACGTCAAGTAATGGACATACACGCACAAGGTAATGGTAATTAATTAACGTCGTACTAGAGCAACACAACGGGCTATTAACGACGGTCCAAGTACAACACCACGTAATTTTGAACCACGGTCAGATGACGAGTCAACACCTGAGCTGGCATCCCACTCTCCAAACTTCCACACCACGCCAAACACGCACGAGGAAAATATAAGAGAGATATACTCAGGATAAATTACAGGAATCGAAACTGCGTCGCACGCAATTCGCAGGTTGCTAGAGCAGTGGGCAAACTCACTGAGCCACGGCGGTCTCCTATTCTTTAAAAAATATTCAATGGTAGTAATGACATCTCATTGGCCCTATCTTTCAGTTGTTCAATGTCATTTCCATTTCTTCAGGAAGTTTTACTGATATAGAAAAGAGAAATACACCCATCATAAGTTAGTTACAGGAAGCAAAAATGCACCACCAACTCGCGGGTTACAAGCGCAGTGTACAAACCCACTGAACCATGAAGAACACGAGCATGTATTTTGATGAAAATCATCTCCAGCTCATCACCCCTTTAAAACCCCGAAAACAATTATCTAAACATGTATTTGTTATATTACAGTTTTTATTTTTTATATTTTTTTATTGAACAAAAGCAAACTCCCCGTGCACCACTTAAGTATAAGACGGGACTTAACAGAAGTAAGTTGAATTAACAAAGAAACAGCGGAAAACAATTTAACTAAAATTACAAGATTTGATGAACTTAACAAATGAGTAGAAATGCAGATTAGATTTAACAAAAATATTGAGTTTCACTGGCCATGTTTTACCTAATCTTCTCAAATCATTCTGTAGGCACATTCTTGAATTTGCAAACTGAACAGGACAACTGGAAATCAAATGCTCCAGATCTTGTGCCTGCTTTTTGGAACACTCGCACATATCATTAGTCCGAAGATGAAACCTATATAGAAATTTTTATCAATATTTCCATGGCCAGATAAAAATTATGTAATTGTGAAGTTTGCGATTAAACATAATTCTGAGTTCAATCCATACTGAATCCTATGAAAAATTTTTTTGGCGTGGCCAGCTTTCTCAGACGAGAATACTCTTTGTTCCACTTAGCAACAAGCTTGTCATAACACGATGCTTTCAAGTAACACTAAGGAATGTAAACATTTACATCAACTGCTAAATTCAAAGCGTCTTTGGTTAAAAAATCAACTCTTTCATTCCCGTACATCCCAGAGTGTTCATGCACATAGGCAAAGAAAATCTCAATTCCTCTAATTCTAAGAGAACTAATTGTTAAAAGCGTTTCATCAACTAATTTTTCTGTGCTTTCAGCATTATTCAGTAAATGTAAAGAGGAAATAGAATATCTCTCGCTACAGATAAGGTACTTTGAACAATAATATCCACTTTTTAAAACCACTTAACTGCGAGATTGATACAAAGCAATTCTGCTTGAAAGATAGTGCATCCATTCCGGATATATCACGGAGTTTGTCAACTTTCTAGGTGTGAAGTTTGACAAAAAAAGTTTTGTACTTACGTGTGTCCGGTAGTGAAGACAATCCCAGTCCGAACCGAACAGTACCAAAGTTTCGTGTCTAAGTTCGAAGCGACCAGTGGCCACTTGCGCTCTGACGTCATCGCCGGCAGTTGTGCCTCGGTTACCGTGGTGACCCACTGTGTTTTGGGGGCTGGGCCCACACCCATACAGATTGAAAGGCAGCCATGTTGCACGCTTCGTGGAGGGACGGACGTAATGAACGGCCGCTAATGATCCCTGGAAAGGGACTCGTGGGAATTTAATGTTTTAATCCCGATCTCCCTCAAGGGAACGGTTTCAAGGTCGTCGGAGAGCATGGAAGAATGGCCGTGTCACTATAAACGCAACTAATTTTATGCGTTTTTGATGGGAACCCGACTAGATTTTAGTAACGGTTAATGGTTGACAGTGTAGCGGTTGGTTGTTTTGATATTTTCTGGCGGAAGGGCTATATTTAGTCAAGCTCTGCCAAACACAAGAAAACACCAAGTAAAAGATGTCGTGAAAGGGGTAGGCAATTAATTATTGTTGCACTGGAACAACACGTCGGGCTATTGACGACAGTCAGGGATCAATCGCGATGGGAAAGATTCGGGAACGTCCCGTCATTTTGAGCCACGGTGAGATGTCGAGGTCAACACCTGAGCTGGAACCCCACTCTCCAAACTTCCACACCACGCCAAAGTGAGGATATTTGAGGTGCATCAGCCTCCACGCACACGAGTCTTTTAGTTGGATCGAGTTTGAACTCGCAAGCCTACGGTTGCTAATCCGCTACTTGCCTACTGCGACCCGTTCTAGCATTCATATATACGTTGTGTATTGATTTTAATATTTATTATACACACGCGAGCTATGGTATTATTTGATGTATTTTCAATTATGCAATTGCAAGCTGTAACCATGATATGAAATGCGATGTATATTAATTTCCAAAGGAGGATGAGTGAGTTTGTATTAGAGTTGTTCCGTATTCTTTGTAATTTTGTTTTGTCATTAGTTTATTAATAAACTAGCAGAATTACCCGGTGTCGCTAGGGCTGAATTGGATAAACGTTGATTGAAAGTGATCCAAATGATCACTTTTCTCTATCATAGAAAATGCAAATATAGAAAAAAATAAGAGAGCGGAAAATAATTTTTTAAAACACCATTTTGGCATTTTTATAGCTTCTATAATTTACTTTGGGCTAAATATTTGCTTTTTATCCATTTTATATGCTTGTTTTTTTCATCCATATACTCCATTTCACATACATTGCATTATAATGTCAGACAAAATTACAGAAGTTAAATAGTAGGGTGACTGTTACAGAAGTTGATTTTGAGTTTTGGAATGATAGCGAATGCTCTGTAAGTTCATTTCCTATAAAAATTTACGAACTTTATAGCCTAGTCGTGGACTCAGTTTTCCTGTTAATATTTTTTACATGTAGCACTCTTGCACCAGGGATGTGATATTTACGAATTCCACCATCATTATGAAAGGATCATTGAGAAATCCTATTTAGATACGATATTCTCAATTAATTTTCAAGGAATTATAAATGTTTTGCTTAAAAACTCCATTTCGCAAGTGAAGTAACAGTTTGTTTTAAAATTAAATGTCTTCAGTATATACGAAACAAAGAAAACGATTACAATTTTTCAAAAAATGATCAATTTTAGTTTTTAATAACGTTTCGAACGAATGTTTGAGATAGAAAAGTTGCATAAGAATAACTTAAACTCGTAAGGTAAACAACTTTGATCTTCTGTCACTTAAGACAAAACTTTACAACTTTTCAAAAGTTCAATTTAGAATACTTTTTATTACTGTGATATTATTCCTAGATCCGCAAAGCTTTATTTAAAATACGCTTTACTCCAACTGGCATTCAATTTCAAATCGTTTTTTTTTGTAGCTCATTTTAGTAAATTCAGTAATCTGGTATCTAAATGGAAACTTCGTACCTATTTAGATGTTGTTTCTTGACTATTGAGTATAGCTTTCATTACAAACCAATAATATAATATGAAACTTGAAGACCAAATGTATGTTTTACTAATTTAAATTGGCTTTTTAATTGAAAACCTACTTCAAAATTTAAAAAATCTTTGAATTGCAACGTATGATTACGTTTCTTATTTTAACGTTAACTATCTCATTTAAAAATATTTTAGTGTTAGTTTCTTTTTAATGTAAGACATTATACCGTCTTATTTCAAAGGGTTTTCTTTTGTAAGCTTAATTTATTTCTATGAAATGGAATTCTACAAATCTTGTGTATTGAATCAATCAATGACTTTAATGGAAAGTTGGTCGAAATATATGCATACCGCGAAGAAATGAACCCATGTCTTTAACCAATATTTTGTACAAAATACATAATTTGTTATGAAATTTGAAAGTGAAACATTCATTTTGTCATTGCCAGATACCAAGTAGCTAAATAGCACTTTTATTATCTGGCATTTTCGCTTGCGCCTTTCGGATTAAATAGACTTGTTTCCTCACAAAATGTAAGTTATCCAAAATTAAATGTTTTAATAATTTCATATCATTAGTCAAATATATATATATATATATAAATTATTCATAATTTGGAAAGAAAAAAAATAAGCTGAAACATAAATATTTAAATTCTTTAAATATAATTTTTTGAAAAAAATGTTTTTCCGACAACACCGGTAAAACAATCTGATTGTTTACCGTAAACTTAATAATACTCGGTGTTATTCCTATGGGGATTTTAAATTGTTTTTTAATCCCCTCTGTACACCTAGGACAAACAAAATGGGGATTGATATGTAGCCTATCGTTCCCACAGGGTTCTAAAGAATAAATGTACCAACTTTGGTGTGGATTAGTCAAACGGTGTAGATTTGTATAGAAAACAGAAAGACAGACGCCAACTCTGCTTTATACACGCTGAAGTGTCACGTTTTGGGATACCTCTCTAATAACGTGTGGGGCATCCTTTAGCTCGGCGAAGTGCAACAACTCGAAGTGGCATGGAGGTACAGTATACGCCTCGTTTGTGGCAACGCTTTTGGCACGTTTCCTGGTGCACTTTTAGTTGCGAGTTAATGGCAGGTGTAGACAACCCATCTTTATGAAGGTTATTCCCGTTTTTATGGCAACCTCGGCAAGCGGAAAGTTTAAATTTTCATTTCAAATATTCCAGAATGTTCTTTTCATTTCCGTTAAATTGTCCTTTGATTTCATTGGTTCTTTTAAATTGTTCTTCCCTATTCTTTTCCATTTACTGTATGGAAGAATTCAAACATTAAGTTTGATTTTAGTCACGGTCCAGTGCAGTCGATTATTATTTTTCGTTAAAAAAAAAACGATTTTTTTCTATAAATTCTTTCCTTAGCGACATAAAAAGTGCGCCAAAAAACGCGCTAAGAGCGTTGCCACCGAACGAGGCGTATAGCACAGCTGTACCGGCATTGACTCAACTAGTCGGCGGACGTCGCCAGGAGAGATGTTCATCCATGCTGTTTCGATAGTCCATAATTGCGTGGTTGTGATCTTGTGCACGAATGGCTCTTTCGATCATATCCAGATATGTTCCACGGGGTTTATGCCTGGCGATCCAGGAGGGGAAATCGTGTGCTGGAATTGTCCAGAATACTCCTCAAACCAATCGCCAACAAAAAGGGGCCCGGTGACATGGATCAATATCTTCCTGGAATATCCCATCGTTATGGAGTAAGTGAAGTCCATAAAGGATTACAAATAGTCATCAGGAAGCTGAAGATAGCGATTTCCTATCAATGACCGGTTCAATTTGACTAGAGGATCCAATTCATGCCGCCGGTCTCGATCATACAGCAGACGTGGAGGCCACTCACTGTGCTGTTTCTTGTGGAAGGTAATGCGTTCCATGGAGTACTCTCGATATATCCTTGACAGTGGAGCGAGGAATCTTAAGTCTCAAGAACTCCCGATTGCTATGCCCCATGCTTCGAGCTCCAATTATCATTCCACGTTCAAACTCAGTAAATTCTCGTCGGGAAGCCATTATCACGTTATTAAACGTTTCACAAGACATTCAAGAGTCCAACAGACAGCACTATCTGACTCTTTATACAGCGCCACTTGTTAATTTGCACACTTCTATCCCATGACTTGGCATTTCAGTGTATATACGAGTAAATGTCTGAATTTTTCTAACAAATGTTCGTCTTTTGTGCTATTGAAATGGGTGTAATTAGTATATCCAGTCATGGGAAGATTAAAAAGTAGAGATAAGTGAAACTAACCTAGCTATATATTCAGAAGTTGTGTTTTCTAATTACCCAACCAAAAGGCAAAATCCTCATCTGATAGTCGAAGGAACTGTATTCGTCGACTAGTGTTGTGTCATGCAGCATACACAACTCCAGAATGCCATGTCCAAACGAAAAACGGACACTTTTCGATTTGGTTTTCGACAAGAAATCGCGTACTGTGAATATTGTGAGGTAGATTCTGACCACCTTGAGTAAGCAGTTAGCAGTGTGTAGATAAAATTTCAATACCACATGTAAAACATGATAAAAAAACAAAACAGTATTTCAATTTATTTTCCCTTTTGACATCAACATACAGATAAAACGAAATAAAAAATCACATTCTGACAAAATTATATTCTAACAATGCTCATCTAAAACATCTCATACCCCAATCTATGTTATGGTCTATAACATTTCGGACTATACTGGGAATCTAAAATGTCTCAAGAATAAAATGTTAGAACAGAGCTCTGGTTTCCCCTGACTAGTAGAAACGGAGGTAAATCTTTGGTCAATATATCCAGCCATGCCATGTACAGAGGAGCCGTGCTTCCTTCCTTCCTGGGCAAGGGCAAAGTCCTGGAAAGAAGAGGTATCAGTAATATAGGCAGACTTGAAATCATACGTACAAATATATATATGAAACTACCAAAATTAACCACCTAATTCCTACATAATAATTCTCTTAAAGTTCCAAAAGAACTCCCCTTTTTTACTCTACCCGCTAGTCTGCCTCATTGCTATAGTCATCTGGTCAACAATGCATGTTTTCATCACCTTCATCTTCTGATCTTTCTCATCCCGCTCTCATCATCTGACCATGGTTCAAAATTACGAAGCGTTGTTCTTGGATCTTTCAATTAGGGATTGATCCCAGACAGTCGCCGATAGCTCGTGGTGTTCCTCCAGTGCGACGTTAATTGATTACATACCCTTCTCACATAGCTAACCACACCTTTAAAAAAACTGCATGGTGTTTACTTCTTCCCTTTCTATTGTCCAGTGTTTTCCAACAGCACAGCTAAGATTAAAATGCCTCGAATATACATCAATCCATATATACACGAGCCCAGCATCATCATTCCGAACGGCATCCACAGCGGAATCACCAGAAAAAACGTGGATCCAATTTGCTACGGGATATCTTTCTTTAATGGTAGCAAGAGCAGCCATCCTAAGCTCCGAAACAATGTTAGTTTTCTTTCCAACAGGGAAATCAAAATCTAATCTATAGTCCACCGGTTTACGGTGTCTCAGTAGTTCAATCCCAGATACGTATTCAAAAAATATTTTCTGTGGGGGCCCAACTGGTTGGTAGTTGAATTTCCGTAGCGTTGGTGCAA
The DNA here is from genome assembly GCA_933210815.1 of Meta bourneti. Classification (NCBI taxonomy): domain Eukaryota; kingdom Metazoa; phylum Arthropoda; class Arachnida; order Araneae; family Tetragnathidae; genus Meta; species Meta bourneti. Next base: position 17,088,293 of record OW119931.1, read on the forward strand.
CACAATAGGCTATTGGCGACGGTCCTCGATCAATCCCCAAGGGAAAGATGCAAGGATATAACACCTCATCACTTCGAACCACGGGCAGATGACGAAGCCAACACCTCAGCTGGTACCTCACTCTCCAAGCTTGAACCCGTACTTGACGTGTCTTTGACCGTCACGTACGGGTGGGGGGGGGGGCACGTCGTGTACGGCTCTTACACGTACCAATCGTGTAAGAGCCGTACACGACGGTCTGATTGGATCGAGCTATGAACTCGCATTCCTTCGCTTGCTAATCCGTGACCCTATCGACTGGAATACCGCGGCCCCTCCTCTGTACCGTATTTCTATCCCAATCAAAACGCAGTAATGCTAAATGATCATTACGTATAACGATTTCTTGGACTGTTTTCAGGTCACGTCTACGTGCGTTTCACTTGTACGATAAGCAAAATTACAATTTACGTTGATTAAATTAGCTTGTTAGTGTATTTTAGATTTTATTTTTAACATTTCAAATATTTCTGGGTGGGCTCAAGCCCTGCGGGTCTTTCCTTTAACCCTCCGTGTGGTTACAACGAGATATCTCGTCCATCATGAACTGAAAAATTTTGCTAATGACGAGATACCTCGTCATCAAGATATTGTCAACTTTTTGATAAGATCAAGACCTGGTGAGAGTTTTTTCTAATGACGAGACATCGATTTTCCATCACTGCCACCAACCATTTCCTATCACAGCTGATTTTTTTTTTCAGTTTTGCAAATGACGAGATATCTCGTAGTCAGGATATTGTTGATTTTTTGATGACTAGATAAAGTTGGGATCAGTATTTTTTAATTACGAGATATCTACTCCATCAAGATCTGACCAATTTTGCTAATGACGGGATACCTCGCCAAGACAACCATCAGAAGGGGGTTATATACGTCATAGGTTACTCATGTCTATGTGAATAGACAAGCCATTTTTCGTGTCTGTCGAATCCTTTCCAATTCAAACAGGCTTGTCCAATACTAGACCTCCATGTGCCATAAAACCCTAATCAACCAAACCATTAAACAGCAATTAGATGGATTCTTCGCTTGCATTATCAACCGATCATAATGCTATAATACTAAATGAGCATTTCGTTTGCAATCCACTTGAACATTTTCAGACCTTTCCACGAGTTTTCTACTTCCAGTCCGTTTCAGAATTTCCCAATGATTTATTTCTGTTTTAATGTTTTAGGATTATAAATTGTAACTGTCACCAACCATTTCCTATCACAGCTGATTTTTTTTCAGCATACACATAAAAATAATAAACAAGAATTTAAACTCACATCACGATCAGGTTCGATGATTTGGAATGTTTTTCCAGGAGTTCACGAATTCTAAGGAATTGATTCGTCTGAAAAAGAGAAATACGAATTATTGGGTCGGCCAAAAAGTTCGGATTCTGAGTAAAGCAAAGTAACATTTTTACTGTCACCCCCAAATAACTTTATTGAAAAACCTTTTTTACTGTTTTGTTCTATCTTCAGCCATCTCTTTCAGGCAACTTTATAATCCCCGCTTCCCAAAACTTTTCATCTTTCTTGGCTGTGTTCCATGTGTTTATTGCTGTCTTTAAAAAAAGTTTCCGCAGTGATGAAATTTCGATTAGAATAAATGGAAGGTGCAATGCCTTGTGAATGTCCATTGAGGAAATTTTGATTGGTCTAAATCAGTGGTTCTTAACCTTTTTAGTGATCGGCACCTCCTTCAATCTAAAAATAAGTTCTCGCACCTCCTTGAAAAATGTGTTTCTCTTTCTTTATTTAGGAAACTACTTCTATTGCAAGATAATATTTATTGAAAAATAAACACAAACATTTACACATACATACAAAATAATATCTCAATTTTTAATGGCTACGTTGTTGTTTATACATAATACTTTTGAAGCGAGGCTCCTTTTATGAAAGAGCCACGTGTAAGTCAAATCATTAGCATTTAAGCGATTTCTGGCTTGTTTTTACGCGCAAAAGTGATGAAAATCCCATTTCACACAGGTAGGTGGTGGCAAATGGTAAAAGTGTCTGCAACGCTGCTTTTGCCAGCTGTGGATAAGGTTCTAACTGTGTACACCAGAATTGTTCTTAAGTCCAGTTTTCAAATTATATTTGAATACCTGCATTGGCTCGTATTTCAATAAGATCGTCTTTTATTAAATCGCTGTCGTCCATCGAAACTTCTCTCGCACCCCCAGGGGTGCACACACCCCAGGTTAAGAACCACTGGTCAAAATGGAAGGTGCAATGCTTGGTCAATACCCATTGATGAAATCTTGATTGGAGTAAATGGAAGGTGCAATGACTGGTGAATACTGCGGATGAGTCAAAACTTCCCAGCCCAGATGAAACAGTTTTTTGATTGGTCACCAAAGAAACAGGCGTGAAACCAAGAAATTATCGTGATTGATTAACCCTTTTTTGTTGCTTAATTCCGTACGATTTTGACGTGATTACGTCTTTAAAATTGGAGCAGTACCGGGGCATGATGCGTTAGAAAAAAGCGCTACAACTGTTTTGTCTTGTGATTCCAGAACTAGAACCACCCAGAAGATAAATATAGCTTCGTGTAGACAAAGGATACCCGTACCTGGCATGATCTTCGCGGCACACTGATTGGATGAAGGGGGTTCGCAATATGTTGAAATTCTACGGTGATGGGCAAGTGTAAGTTTGGATTGCTTGGATTGAGGACTATGTAAGTGGTGCCATTCGAAAGCTACTGAACTACGCTGTAATCATGGGCCTTTAATCAATAAAATTATCCCTCAATATTAACAAACTGCACTTTAATCGTTCAAACTGTAAATTAACTGTTGAATATTCACACTTAATAAATTATCGTTCAAACTTCCTATGCCTGCTTCATTCGTTCCGCAATCCAACATCAGGCCCTAGTGTTCACGTCAAAATTACGGTTTGTGTCCTCCACACAACCTACCATTTATTTTCGGAATATTTAGGTCATTCGACTGTGTTTAAGATGAGTATCAATAAAAAAAGAAACACAACTTCCTTCAAAACTCACTCTGTCTTTCAACTTATTCAAAGTGGCTCTGGATACAAGAGCAGGGTCCTTCTGCGTTTCGTCGTTGGTTAAGAACTTCGATATGATCTTCTGAAACTGTACCGTGCTGCCAAAATAGAAAGGAAATTCAGTATCTGTTTGAAATAAATGTGTATGATAGAAAATATTTTAGAAGTGCGCAAAAAAAAGTACAATACTCTGATAGGTATGTATTTAATTAACGTCGCACTGGTGCACCACAACGGACTATTGGCGACGGTTCGGGATCAATAAGAAGAAATGGAAGGCAGAAGTAGGTATAATTCTAAAAGTTGAATAAAAAAGAAAGGTTTGATACATGACATGTATATCAAGCCCGAAATTAGCAAATTGTGGCTGCATGTTGAATCTGCGTAGAACGAAATTTCACTATCCAGAATCTTTATAGATCAATGTCACGCTGTGTGCAAGCAATTCGAACAGCTAAATGTGAACGAACAAATTACTGATTTTGGCATCTTCCTCTTGATTTACAGTTCTGCAATTTCAATCATGTATCTATTGTACCATCTGTCAACGTTCAAATGAATTTCATTGCTGTAACTCAAATCTTTGTGGTGTTGCATTTTCAATGAACTTCAGTACATAAGGAAACATAGTGTAAATTTCAATTAGAATAATGTTCGTTTGTAAGTTTGGTGTTAAAGTATTTAACCCATTAAGGGCCGGAATTCAACCATGATGTTTATTTGAAAAATATTGATTGTTCCCATCTTCTACAGTCTTTAGAAGGGTGCTGTATGAATTTTTTTTTAATTTAAAATTATTTTATTATTATTTTTTTAACGCTTTGCATCTATTTTATACAGAGGCTGTTCGGACATTTTTTGAACGATTTTGATGAGCTGTAAAAAAAATTCTATGCTACGAAAGAATTTTATTTTCACAGCAGTTAAATAGTTAAAGTATAACTTATCGTCTGCTAACTCAGAGTTTTGTTTACTTTCAAAATGGCGCTTTTAAATAAGCAATGGATGGAAGGCTATGTTTCCTCTCTTTCCGAAGAGAATTATGCTTGTTCAATTATTCAAAAACGCTGTAAAAGTCATGGTTTTTTGATATCTAAAGGTACGATAAGAATATTATTAATGAGAAAGGAATAAACGTAAAAGTGGAAAAATACTTCCAAAAAAGTATCCAAAAAAGAAAAAAAATTCTGAGAATATTTGTAAGGTAAGATTTTTAATTTTAAAAGAGAATCCGCCAAGTCAAAGGACTATAGCAAAGTGTGAACTAGAAGTAGAATGTGAGAACTTTCTCTAAGAGATTTATGATTGTTGCCGGTTTTGCATATAATGGAAAATTAAAAGTAAAAAGGATGGGTGGGAAATGTAAAATCAACTCCCACATATTATCAAGACCCTATTTTATCCCCAATATTCAAAAAAGAAATACCATATATTTACCCATAGTGCCAACAATCAATAGAACTGCATCAGGGTAAAGCAAGAAGCCACACATTTAAATCGATTATTAAATTCTTGGAAAAAAATGGAACAAGAAACTGGTATCAACTGATATTCCTGCTAAATCTCCAGATGTTTCACCCATGGACTTTTGTGCTTTTGGACTTTTAAAAAGGGCATTATCGAAACGTCGACCGAAAACCATTCAAGGACTGGAAAACTTTAGAACAAGAATGGGACAACATACCACTGTCGATACTACAGAAGTCATTATTATCATGGAAATTAAGGTGTAGAAAGATAGTTAACAATAAGGACTATCAAATGGAACATTTAAAACACAAAAATTTCATGTAAAAAAATTGAGCTTCAGTCCATTAAAATCGTTCAAAAAATGTCCGAACAGCCTTTGTATTATAGTTAGAATACATAATAAATAATCTGCTGAGTAAAAGAATAATAACTTATTTATACAATGACCATGGCTTTAAAGCCATATAAATTTACGTCCCAAAAAAGGGCCGTTGGCCGTTAGTGGTTAAAATATGTGTATTAAAAGATTACCGAACGAGAAAACAAGAAATTTTTTACCTTTCTTTGTGTAAAGGCTCTCCTAAGGAGGACAGAACAGTCAAATCTGTGAAGGGGATACGGAACTTCTGAAGCAAGACAGCCAAACTAAAAAAATTAAAACACTATAAATATTCATATTAAATTTAAGTTTCATAAAACGGATATATTGGTTTTCCGTTTAAACATCATGACGGCACAGCTTGTCCGCTATTGGACCTTACGCCATAAAATCCAAATTAACCAACCAATTACATTTATGACACCTTTAGATATATTTTCTGTATTCTATGTATTTGTACGCAAGTATTTTCAATGTTACATTTAATGCTTCAATAAGCCTTTAACCCTCCTGGTGGTTGTCGCAATGAGGTATTTTGTGATTAAAACTGACCAGATCTTCATGGAGGAGTAATCTCGTCATCATCCAAAATCGGCAATATCTTGATGACTACGAGATTATTTCATTAGCAAAATTGGTCAGATCTTGATGGACGAGATATCTCATCGAAACCACTAGGAGGGTTAACATCCTTCGCACATCCATTTTAATGTTTTCTCATGAAACTTGTAAAGTGAGTTGGTTTTATGTAGGCCCCAGTCTTAATTTGAATGACTTCAATCAGTGCTTCTGAAACTGGTTCGGTTCATGGCGCCCTTAGTGTAGCGGGAATTTTCCTCCGAAGTCAGAACATAGGCCTTCCTAACGGTTACAGTGCACAGTTGGTGCGGTTATGTTGGTTAAGTTTTAAAAAAGAACTGAAAACTGTTTCAAATTCCAAAACGGTTTTTGTAAAAATAATTAAACAAGCACATTTTTTTTTGTTTAGTGGCAATGTATTTCTAAAGGATCCAGCACACCAAATATTTTAGTACTTACGAAAACACAATTTTATTAACATCACATACTAAGGGTACTATAAAACTATTCGCTACAACTCTTTTATCTTATGAGCGGGTGTTTTCTTAAGCATACGTGTTTATGTGGATGCCACCAAATCCCAAACAAGACATCTATAGTAACTAACAATAGTAGGAAAGTTCCCAAATTTCTATCTGTAATAATCGGCAAGATAACAAAGGAATACTCTGATTTCAAGCTTGTATATGAGGTTTGAATGTATGCCTAAATTATGATTCTATAAAGTAACTTAAGCCCTTTAAAATTTTATATTTCAGGTACCCTTGAATCAAAGAGGGTTGCCGGCACCATGTTACTGGAAATACAACACATTTGTTTTCATAATAATGAAGCTGTTTAATAACTTTTAATAAAAAGAAAAGATATTTTCTACCAGTTTCCAAGGACGAAAAGGGTTGTGATCAATATGAAAAGCTTTCGTTTGAATTGTAATGTTCAGTCAGTTTTTTAATTTTAAAAACGTTATAAATCCCTTCAGCGTTATAATAACGAAGCTGTATAACAATTTACAAAAGAAAAGAAAAACACATTTTTACATCGGTGAGGTATAATATGGATGTAATGTAACTTTTCACATCGCTGGGGGTAACTCGGAAAACAAATTTTGACGAAAGGACGCATAACCTAAATTGGTAAATTGAATTGGTTGTTTTTTTTTTGGCGTTTTATGGCGCAAGGGCCATATTTTTCCAAGCTGTGCCAAACTCCAGACATCATCCAGGAACAAATTTCCCGAAAGGAAAAAAGAGGGATTTGGGAACAGAGTAGTGGGATTAAAACCAAAAAAGACAGCTTGGGTATCCCCGAAGCATATCCCGGAGCCCCAGTGTTTACTAAAGACAGTAAACCTCATGGGAAAAGACCATTACAGTACCTAGGGTCGAGAAACCCGTACACAACTAAAAGGGATGTGCCCTGAGGGGAATTGGTACTGGAATTTATCCTCTAACTGGCAATGCTGTCAGTTAGAAGACATGTGTGTGGGGGCTTTCCCTGAATACGTCTACCTATACATGTACTCGTATACAGAATTGCATTTAAGAAAGAAATTTAAGAGAAACTTTGCAGCCTTATCCAGATAAAACTCTTTCTAATCCTATAACTGATATCCCTTACTTTCCTTCATTTCATCATCGAGTACATTTAATTAGAAATATTTTGAATATAAAAACCGTAAGCTTAGAACCGATATAAAATTGTCTTTCAAAATCTGTTCTACAGCAGTTTTCTCGTCTTTTTGACGTAAACATTTCTAAACTCGAGAAACACAATTCGAATCAACGAAGCATATTTCAATTTCTCGTTTACATGGAAATAATTCAACAAATGAACAATTATGTGATTGTTTATAATGCACAATTTATGCTTAACCTCCCCAAGTGGTTTCGACGAGATATCTCGTCCATCAAGATCTGATCAATTTTGCTAATGACGAGATATCTCGTCATCAAGATATTGCCGATTTTTGGATGATGACGAGATCAAGATCTGGTCAGTTTTCTTCTAACGACGAGATATCTCGTCCATCAAGATCTGGTCAGTTTTGTCAGTTTGACGAGACACCTCGTCGAGACAACCACCAGGAGGATAAAATTAACTACCAAACAATGACAAATAGTTGTGATTGTATAACTGACTCTCAGATTATGCTTTCAACGCTGTCGAGAAACTACATGAACAGCTAATGACAGTCTTATCCAAGACTCAGACATAACAAATTCCATCTACATGCAATTATATCTTTTTGTTACTCCTTAAGCAGGTTGGCATACATATTGCGTGCAGCTAATAGGTTCCAGCTGATAAACAGAGCGATTACTTATCTGCATTCACGAACTGTAAGACCTGGGCATATTGCCGCCATTTCGGGTTTCATTTCGTTATCGATCGACTCCAAGAAGTTCGTGACCGTTGTCCAAATGAAGCAGTTTCAAATGGCGTGACGTCCGCCCTATGCTTCTCTGCACGCGAGTGTCCACGTCCTGAATCTTAAAAAAACACGTCTTCCTGGATGTACGTACATGAAAATGACGTCACGATGATCGTCCCAAGAACCCCAGAATGACAGAACGAGTACGCACCTCGAGAAATCTCAGTTCACTTAGTCATTTCAACTTTTCCTCGGAAGTTAATGCGTGGTAGATAGCTTTTAGAGGTTGGTTGGTTTTGGGGGCAAGGGCCATATTTGGCCATGCTGCGCTAGACATGACATATAATATCAAGTTATAGACACATCCAATGAAAGTTTTACTGACACAGAAGAGAGGAATGCACCTGACAGGAATAGCTTTTAGAGGAGTTTAAAGAAATACTAATCAAAAAAAGGAAATATCTCTTAAGTTTGGTCAGAAAGGGCAATGATTGTCCTGATTCCTCTAGACACTAGAATCATGCTGAAGTCTAGTGTTAAGCATTAAATACTTACATACGTAGAATGTGTTGCTACTTATTCCTCAAATCTCCAAGTTGTTTGGACGAGATATCTCGTCCATCAAGATCTGGCGAATTGCTCTAATGATGCGATATCTCGTCGATTTTTTTTTATGACAAGATCAAGATCTGGTCACTTTTCTTCTAATGACAAGATATATCGTCCATCAAAAACTGGTCAGTTTTCCTAATGACGAGACACCTCATCGAGGTAGGTAGGTAGTTATTTTAATTAACGTCGAACTGGATCAACACAATGGGCTATTGGAAACGATTCGGGATCAAATCCATAGGGAAAGATCCGAGGACAACACCACGTAATTTTGAACCACGGTCAGATGACGAGGTCACACCTGAGCTGTCACCCCACTCTCCGAACTTGAACACCACGCCAACGTGAGGACATTTGAGGCCACGACAGATTTAACGTCGCCAGCCCCCTTTATACACTACGCTCTTTGGTTGTATTCGAACTTATCAGTTACTTTTCCAACCGGGCTTCTTCCACTCTTCCTACCGTGGCCCTACCTCTTCGAGACTACCACCAGAAGGGTTAAGGCCTAGCTAAATAACTAGATCAATGTCCATGAGTCCGGACGTGTTTAAAAAGTCCAACACCAGACAAGGACTTGCATAGATATCCTCTCTTACCAGACCAACACGGTCCAGTTAAACATCAAACAGGACAGATACAAACAGATCGCGTACTCCAATACGCGTTAGTCTTTATAGGTTAGTCATGTTCGGTAAGAAGTCGAAATCGAGCGACTCCTACAGCTCTGGACAAGGAATCTGGGATACGGGCTTTATTCCTTACTTTGGGGTCGTCGTGGCTCAGTGGGTAGGCCCACTGCGCTAGCAACCTTCGAGTTGTAGGCGACGCAAATTCCATTCCTGCCAGGTGCATTCCTCCATGGGTGTATTTCTCTCTTGTGTCAGTAAAAACTTTCATGCGTGTGTATGTCTATTACTTGATATTGTATGTCTTGTGTCTGGCGCACCATGACCAAATATGACCCTTGAGCTATTAAACCCCAAAACAACGAACCACATTTGGTCCAGACTCCAGGGTTTTCTTCATGATATCAGATATATATTATCCAATCTCTAAGCATTTTATTATTTTAGCTTTTCTTTATAGAGAATAACCTTTGATAGATGACAGAATGTAGCAACCATTAACCGTAAATAACCAAACTTGAAGATACTGTCATTACCTATCATGGTAGAATAGCATTTTATAAGTCGATATTTTCTTTATAAACGAAGGGCCACGGTAGCCCGGTTGGAAGAGTAATGGATTGGCAACCGGAGGGTCACGAGTTGGTGCACGTTAAATTCGTCGTGGCCTCAAATGTCCTCATGTTATCGTGGTGTTTGGAGAGTGGGGTGCCAGCTTAGGTGTGACCTCGTCATCTGACCGTGGTTTAAAATTACATGGTGTGTTCCCCGGATCTTTTCCTTCGGGATTGATCCCGGACTGTCTCGAATAGCCCGTTGTGTTGCTCCAGTGCGACGTTAACATGAATTCCATACCATCTTTATAAGCGAATATAAATCTGAGTGGAAATAAAGCTAGACAACAATCAAAGAGTCGTATAATTGAGGAATGATAGTCAAGCCAAATAGAGACGAAGAGTTACGCACTTGAGTTGTTCTTCGCTGATGACTGTATCGTCTTGAGCAACAGAGAAGACCCGGAGTTTGCAGTCTTTGAATCGGTTCCTAGTGGTCAGGATGTACGGAAGCAGCACGGTCAAACCTGGAAGAGGAGGACAAAATCTAAATAGCACTTACATGCAAAAATTTCTACCCTGTCCAGAACTATTAGACCTCTCACAAGAGACGACCACTACCATGGCAATTCCTGAAAAGTTATACACGTGCAAACCTAAGCATTCCGCCCCTCTTACCGAAAACATTCGATTTTCGAAAAGAACGGCATTCATCAAGCATCATCACAAAATAGAAATTACAACGAAAAATCATACAAATCGTGCAACTTGAGGCCGCAAGGAAATTTAAACTGAAGTAACCGGTTTAAATCCAGTCGTCTTTTATATATGTGCAAAATCTATGCGCCTAACCTCTTTTCACTTAAAAGTAACGAGGGCCGCGGTCGGAAGAGTAACGGACTAGCAACCAGATGGTTGCAAGTTCAAATCCAACCAAAGACCGTCCTGTACAAAGGGGGTTGGTGCACGTTCAATCTTTCGTGGCCTCAAATGTCCTCACGTTGGCGTGGTGTGGAAGTTTGGAGAGGGTTCCCAGCTCAGGTGTGACCTCTTCATCTGACCGTGGTTCAAAATTACGTGGTGTTATCCTTGGATCTTTCCCTTCGGGGGTTGATCCCGGAACGTCGCCAATAGCCCGTTGTGTTGCTCCAGCGCGACGTTAATTAAATACCTACCTACCTAAAAACAACGACACAAATTAAGTCTCTTGCCTCTTAAACCCAATCCACTTATCCCCGTACCTCCTTCAAATGTGCTCAGATGATTAGTTTTGTATTTTTTTGAGATTCAACGATACTGATTAATGAACTTTAAAATAAGGTTTATTTACAGGTTTGTTATCTATCATAGAGAAACTTTTTTTAAAAGACTTCTTGGTTTTCAGAATTTGTGTTCTTATTCAGAATTGTACGTATCAAAAATTCTTTGACTGACGTTATTGGACTTGTAGATCAATCGGTATAGCATTCCTTCTCTAAAGAAACCCTTTCTTCTTCTGCACCCCTCCGAGGGGGTCACACACAAATTGCCAGTTGTCGATGTCTTATAGTTCCACGGAACCGGACTGCACAAGCCCTCACAGAAAAACTTTTTCAAAGCCCCCAGCATCTGCGTGTGTATTTAATAACTCAAAATTTCTTTGTGCATTTACAAAAAATATTATTTCTCGATCACATCTAGTCATCTTACATGTAATGGGACATTTTTTTTACCGTAAGCCCTTTGCAGGGTCGGTATCCCATGACGGAGTTGAGTTGAGTATTCCAAAAACCATCTTACAAATTTTACAAATTAATTTTGTTTATATGTAATACATGGAATGCCTGTATTAACGAGTATAGTCATGGAATTTTAATCAAAACAAACGGTTCTTGCGTGCTCTTTGTGATAATGAGAGCTACAAGAGAAATTTATCTGATGACATTGTTGACTTGTTTACTTTCTCCCATGCCCTACTTCGCACCGGAGTTCGACACAGATTTTTGGCTGCTAGCGTTCATCCGAAATGGGATAAAATCTGGAATCGATGAAGCCAAAGATAAGTTTTGCAATTACGAAACTATATTTCAGTGGTCGAAAAAGTTATTTTTTGTTTCGTGTTCCGCATATAGAAACAGAACTGTTAAGCAGACTTTGGGGGTTGGAACCCCCTAGTTTACTGTACATAATTAGTTTACCCGTCCATGTGACTTTGACGAGATATCTCGTCCATCAAGATCTGGTCAATTTTGTTAATGACGAGTTACCAGACAGTAAAAATCATTTAAGAAATATGATAAATACAAAAAAATGACAACACTATCAATAGCTATTTCGCTGGAATAAAACGTGCACTATTATGGGAAATTTAATAATTAATACCGACGCAATAATACATTAAATAGTTTATATTTTTCTTATCCCGGGATCAAAATTAGATCAGTTCCATGATGTGATTCGAAATACTCCAAAATGTAGGATAATCATGAATGTCCTTCCATGATACCCCAAAATTCTGCTGTACGTTGTCAGGTAACCCTCAAGGCATCGTTGTAGCCCGGTTGGAAGATAAGCGGATTAGAAACTGAAGTGTTGCGAGTCCATCTAAACTCGATCTAACCAAAAACCGTCTTGCACGTGGGGGTTGGCGCTTGTTAAATCTGTCGTAGATTCAAATATCCTCACGTTTGAGTGGTCTGGAAGGTTGGAAGAGTGAGGTGCCCAGCTCAGGCGTTGACCTCGTCTTCTGGCCGTGGTTCGAAATGACACGTTGTCCTCGATCTTTCCCTTCGGGATTGTTCCCGGTCCGCTGCGAATGGCCCGTTATGTTGCTCCAGCTCGACGTTAATACAACTACCCATACTCTTGAATAATTGAAAGAGCGACGAGAAGATGAATATAAAATATTAAAAATTGGGAATTTATTAAATTAACAAACACGATAGAAAAGGGAGTGAGTTGAAATAAAGAAAAAATTACAAAATTTAATGATGTAAATCGGTTATATTCCGCATCCCCGTTTGAAGGTGGCGTCGCGCAAATTTATTACCACTCTCAAAATCGAACATTTTAATTATAAGGTATTTTATTAACCTATACTTGACTGGGCTGATTAAGGTGTATATATACACTAGAATTACGAAATATCGACAAGAAAATCGATATTTTATTTATTAGTTTAAAATATTGTCTAACACCTTAGCTTTCAAGCGATACGAAGGTCTTGTAAATGTTCGAAATTGCTTTCTAGTTGCAAGGGCTTTCGTTAGATACTGTCATCATGAACAAACATGTTTCCAAAACTTTAAACTTAATTTCTGAGGATCTGTTTTTTCAATACGTTGCTTCGTTCAAACAGTTATAGCGCAAAAATAAATTAATCTATTATAATTATTTTTGTATCATTATAATCTATGTAATACAATGGATGTTCTGAACCTCAATTAGAGTTTTTAGTTACGAAATTAATTTTTAGTTGATTTTTAAATGTTGAACTTCCTGAAAATGTTTTGATTTTTTAGACTTCGTCGGTGAAAGAAATTGACAAAAAAACCTCGTTCTTCCTAGGAACTTGATGTAGGGTCAAAACATGAAGAATAATATTTGGAATAATTTCCAGAAAGACTTTCTGAACACATTACAACTTCCGATATCACTGTTCAAAAAGCATGCTAATTAGCTAATTATACCTAAATTAGATAATTAATGATTATCTTAATCTGATTTTTCACACTGAAATGATATTAAGCACCAACAAATGACATTGTAAAAAAATTGGATTTTAAAGTAAAAAAACTTCTAGTGTACCGTAAATGCGGGTTAATTTGACCCTGGGGTATTACTTTGTCCCAAAACGAAAAAATGACTGAATCATGCGTGCTACAAGCTGATTTCTTCAGGTTCGCATAGTAACCGGCGATTCTACCAGGCCGCAGTACTAGTTAAGCAAGCCCACCTTCAATAGAGTTCTAATATTCGCTCTTTTTCGTATTGATATATGAGAGTACTTTTTCCTCAAAACCAGTGGATTACATTGCTCCAGGCATGTTTTACAGTGTTTTAAGATAGGAATATTTGACGTGGGACAAAATTACCCTTACTTATGGTCTACTTTAGCCCAAAATAAAAAAATAAATTTCATAAAAGTATAATAAAAAGTGGATATGTTATATCAGTCTTTTAGAGAAAGGTCTGAACTATCTAAAAATTACCTTAAAAGCTCAGTATCTATTATTTGTTATTTTCTAGCATAATATTAAACAAAAAGTTTTATAAAAGTGGGACAAAATAACCCGTATTTACGGTATACGTACACCTTATGTGACATAAAGAATTTGCCTACATACCTCCATCATCATACAACCACCAGACATCGATGGTTCCCTTTTTCTGCTTCAGATGGAACATGTTGGCCACTTTCTCGAAATTCGGTGGCATGTCCTGGGGCTCCTTTTCTTCCTCGACCACCTGTTGGGTGTCCGAGATGGCCACATCGTCCGATGGGGACTCGTGGTGCGAAGGAGGAGTTCCATTCGGTTCCTCCAGAACAGTTTCCAACGAAATATTCACATCTACAGCGGGAGAAAACAGTTATAATAAACTGTAACAAGTATTTACTCCTATTCCAAGTAATTTCGATTAGATATCTCATCCATCAACATCCAACCGATTTTGCTTATGACGGGATATCTCGTCATCAAGATATTGCTGATTCTTTTATGATGACGAGATCAAGATCTGATTAGTTTTCTAATGACGAGATATCTCGCCAATCAAAATCAGGTCAGTTTTGCTAATGACGAGATACCTCTTTGAGACTCTTATTTAGGCGAATAGGCGAGATATTTTTATCGGCTTATTATTTTATCGGCTTTATATTTTTATCGTTGGCTTTGGTAACCTAATCAAATTGCTATAATGCAAAACGAGCATTTTGGGCTTTGGGAATATCTAAATATTTTCAGATAGCTCCACGATTTTTCTACTGATTGGCTTAAGAAAACTTCGATTTACGTCAGTTTAAGCTAACTTCAGCATGTACTTCTGTGGGCCGCGGTGGCCCAGTCGGCAGTCTCGAATATGCATCTTTGTTATTCTTTGTTGCATGAGTCTGATACTCTAATTTTGAATACAGAGAGCTGAATAGATTAGATATTTTATCATATAAATGTAGGATTCATCCCACATACCCCTCTAGAGGTCGCTCCAAGCGTGTGGAGAAGAATTGTAAGCTGTAACCTTATTTATTCAAAAAAATCAGTACGGCAGCGACAATTCTGTTGGAAGTGCAACGGATTAGCAAACGGAGGGTTGCGAGTTTGAAACTAGGTCCAACAAAAGACCATTGTGTACGTGGGGGCTGGTGCATGTTAAATCTGCCGTGGCCTCAAATGTCCTCACATTGGCGCGGTGTGGAAGTTTGGCGATTGGGATGTCAGCTCAGGTGTTGACCTCCTCTTCGAACCGTGGTACAAAACTACAAGGTGCTGTTCTCGGATCTTTCCCATAGTGATTGATCCCGAACCGTCGCCAATAGCCCGTTGTGTTTTCCCGAGCGTAGTAAATTCAACTACCTACCTACATGTATTTTAGTGACATCAATAACAATTGGGAGGGATGGCCCTTGATGTATCTTATTTACTAAAACATAAAATTATTCTATGCATTTTTACTATAGATATTTTATTTGAAAGAGTATAATCAACAGCACCTGCTTTCTGCTTTTTTCCGGCTTTTCTCTTTTTGTCTGGACTGTGCAAAACGGGAAATCCATCTTTGGTGACGAAGTATTGGGAATAGTCCGCTCCGCCAGGAATCCTTAGAATGCAAAGAGACAAGTGGGCATCCAAAGTCTCGCTGAAAAATAAGTATGCAGCCACTTGATAAAGTAAAATAAATATATCACACAATGCAAATGGGGTTTTATTTGGTTTGTTGCTCTAACGGTCATTTTTCGCTACACGAGGGCAAAAAAGACCATGAACTACTGAAAACCAAACGAACCGAATTTGGGCGTTAAAAGTTATTAAAACCAACAATCAGGGTGTTAAAAGTATTAAAACCAACAATCAGAGTGTTAAAAGTTATTAAAACCAACAATCAGGGTGAGAAAAGTTATTAAAACCAACAATCAGGGTGAGAAAAGTTAAAACCAACAATAAGAGTGTTAAAAGTTATTAAAACCAACAATCAGGGTGTTAAAAACAACAATCCGAGACGGAAGCAAAGTTGCCAAATCGTCTATCTGGGAGAACCTTGCAGATTCTTCCAACCAATTAATGTAATTATTTCGTTATATTAAACATATGTGTTGTAAGGAAAAAGCAATACTACTCTACTCAGAAATCTCGTGACGCTCTTAGGATTAAACTGATTGGTTTTTTTTTTTTGGGGGGGGGGGTATTTCAATTAACGTCACAACTGGAGCAACACAACGGGCTATTGGTGACGGTCCGGGATCAATCCCAAAGGGAAAGATCCGAGGACAACACCACGTAATTTTGAACCACGGTCAGATGACGAGATTGGTTTTGGCTTTATTACGCAAGGGCCATATTTGGCCAAACACAAGACAGACAACGTCAAGTAAAGGATTAAACTGGCTCCACTTGAAAAGGTGAACTGGTTTTCATGACTACGTCAATGCAAGAAAACATTTTTCTAATTGGAAGATGTTTCATAGATTTCCTGCATAAAAAGTTATTTTTGTATCTTTATACACGATCCCTTGACAGATAAATGTATGTACCCATGTACACATGTTTTGAAAGTTTTCTGCTATGCCAAATACGTATGTTTTTATGACAGACATTTGGAAAGATAATTATGATAACATTTATTCTGAATCATCTCGTAAGCATTTTTTTATCGATCATTTTTCACAAAAACATTTACAAATAAAAATAATACAAATAACAGTAGATGTCCTGCTAGTGTACTGTCTGTCTGCCACGAGAACTGCCCCAGACAGAAAGTCTGTGCTTGTTTGCTGAAATGAGACAGCTCATTTTCAATAAATAGGGAATTATTAAAGCATTCCAGTTTGTCCATTGGCGCACTTAGCGACAATTCTCTCTCCAGACGAAGTGGTCTCTTCAAATTCAGTCAGAGATTGCCCGCAAGTTATGTAATGCAGACAACTCCTTAATCGGCTAAGTCGATTTCTGATTTACCCTTCAGAGATCTTAAGACATCGACTCCGCCCACACTGTCCGTCTATTTCATTGGAAGGTCGATGTCTTTCCTCCAGGACGTCGCCCCAAACTCTTCAAGGAAGTCTTCAGTTGCTGAGTTTCGTTTCCTGGAGGGACATGACTGCCTGCGTGCACACTTATTTTATTGCAATATTTTGTAACTCTGCTGACTGAATTTATGTTATAGTAGACAACCTATGATGGATCAACACTTAGACAGTGCACTACACTTAATAATTTTAGTAATATAGTACAGAAGTATTGGGAAGCGAGATGGCATCGACCTTCAAATGAAATAGACGAAGCATGTGGGAGGATTCGCTGTAGCAAGATCTCTGAAGATTAAATCACATATTGATCTAACCGATTGGCTATGGAAGCGCAGACTAGTGTTATTGCTCACGGTGGATAATCATTTTAGTCAATCAATAATTCAATCAATAATGCTTTTACCCACAACCACGCGACAGATCTTCAAACCGATCAACTGGAAGAAATAATATGAAGCTGCAGGCACATGCTCCGTCTATTTTATTAGAAGATCGATGGTTCCACTCAGCTGACGAAAGTAGTCTAAGGATCACGTTAACACTAGTTTGACGTAAAGACAAGTGCCTGGAATTTGTTTCATTCATTCTCAGACGTTTATGAGATAAGAGGATATTCTTTATCGTCCCGTCGCCAAACCATCCACAGTCCAAACCTCTTCAGATTTCTTCCCACTTAAAACGTATGAGATCAGTTTCTATAATTACCACCAGTATCTAGACTTTCTGTCTGCAGCAGTTCTAGTAGACAGACAATAATGAACTAGCGCTTTTCCATTCGATTTTCTACTACCTATTTAAAGTTCCTCGTTGAATAAATTGATATATTAACATATTCCAGATCAATTGTATAAACACATTAACTCATCTATTCAAGTTGGTACTGAAGGTGTAATATTTGCTAAAAAGACTTACTCATCCCATGTAATGAATAGAAGGATAAAGCTCTTACTGTATGATGCTAAAGTAATCCAAGGTTTCTTTCATATCGCAAGTCTGCCAATTTCCTTTGAATCCCATCAGAAGAATGTTGGGTTTCATCTTTCCGATTCCTGATGTCTGAAATAATAAATAAGAATTACAAAAGTGGGGGGCTTAGATTGTTTTCAACTCTCCTAGTGGTTGTCTCGAAGGGGTATCTCGTCATTCATTAGATTAGGTCAAAATTGACCAGATCTTGATGTCTCGTCATTAGAAGAAAACTGATTAGCCTTGATCTCGTCAACAAAAAAAAGCATCAATATCTTGATGGCAAGTTACCTCGTCATTAGCAAAATTAGTCAGATCTTGATGGACGAGATATCTCATCGGGTTAAGATTTTTTCTGCAGTAACAGGAAATTCAAAGAGGACACATTGGACTTCTTACCTGTATTAGGCTATGTACTCCACTTCCAAACGTGTTGGCTTCCACGAGAGAGAAGAAAGCTTTCACTTGCCTTTCCATTAACCACTTATTATTGCTCTCGCTCAGCAATCGTTTCCTCTTCCAGTTGTGTTCCTCCTGCAACAGCATGGCTATTAGTGATTCGATTTGAAGTTACAAATTTGCAAGTTGTTAAATATTGTACACCCACAGTGCGGTCCAACCCTGAAAGTGATCAGGAGCCACTATCTTACATGCACAGTCGCGGAAAAAACCCGAACCACCCTCTTTATTTCGAGCACTATTCATAGAAGGGCGAATTCAAAGATATCATTCAATAGGGAATAACGTCCTCTACCAATTCAAAGTGCAAAACAATGCCCAAGGGAACGTCTTCATATAAAATTTTGAACAAACCATCAAAATGTTCAATAGAAATACCCTGTTTTGATTTTTGATGTCTTAAACAGAATCTGCACCGTTAAATTAGTCTAAATATGAAATTCGTGACTTTACTACCTTTACATTTGGAGATATTCAATGCTAAAGTTACTGTCAATTTCAGGGATCATCTCCCCATTAAAAATCGGTATTCGTAGATCGAGATTACTTGTAGTTATAGCTACCCGAATTTCAAATTTGAACACTATTTCAAACGTATTTGTCAACGATCGCTTGCAAACGATCCGAGAATTATGATATTTGTTATGCAAGTGCAAACCATCGATGTTATACATAATTTTGTATCGTCTTTAGTGTTTTTAATAAAAGTAAAATTTTTAATTAGCGTTCGCTTCTATCTATGCAACCAAAAAGCCTTCCTACAATTATTTAATACAATTAAACTGATATTCCGATCATCCAAAAGTGATAGAGTGAATCATTCAATTGATCATTTATTAGTAGAGTTCATCTATATAACACATAACTGGTAAAAGGAAATGTATTTTAGATTAAAAACATAAATGAAATTTCCAACCATTTTTCAAAAATTTAAACATTCGTCAGGTCTGTTAGACGTTTTTTAAACTTTTGGTTGCCCCCTAAAATCGTCATAATGAGGAAAATTTAATGTAACGCAAAAACTAATTATTGGAATAAGTTGAAATTTTGCATGGTCATATTAGAAGTCCTTTTGAATCTGAATCGATTCCCATCGAAATATAAGGTTCCAATTCATAATTTTTCAAACATTAATTTAATAATTATTATTGCATACTAAAAACTATTTTTTAAATAAAATATTATGTGGAATTTGTTTTGGTTGCTTAACAGTAACATGGTACAAAATATCAGCGCTATAGAAATATTATTTAGGAAGATATCCATAAAAGTCTGAGAAACTGATTTAACATTAGGAGCTCCAATCTTTCTCATAACTTCGAAAAGGTAAGACCTAATGACACAAAATTTTCTATCTGAAGTTAAAGTTTGATATAGATTTAAAATTGTGTCCAAATAAGGGGTTTCCTTTGGAAATTATGAAGTTGATGCTTAATTTAATATGAATACGTCCCCTTATGCAAATTTTATGTATATGAATTTATAGAAGACATTAGTTGCTGTAGAACGCCATCTTTGAATTTTCTCTACTGTTAAAATTGTTCGAATGAAGAGGGGTGTTTCGTTTTTTTTCCGCGACTGTACCACGAGCTTTATCGTACAATCAGAACATTAACTTGTGCAGCAAATTCAATAACCCATGTATGTCTTAGCCCTTCTGATGGTTGTCTCGGAGAGGTGTCTCGGCAACAGAAAAACTAAGCAAATCTTGATCTCGTCACCATGAAATCGGCGAAATCTCGCCAAATTAGCAAAATTGGTCAGATCTTGGTGGACGAGATATCTCGTTGAAACCACTTAGAGGATTAATGAGAGATCGAAAACAAATCATCCATCAAGATCTGAGCAATTTTTCTTATGACGAGATATCAGGTCATAAAGATATTTCCAAAATTTTTAAAGACGACGATAAATGGATTCAGTAAGTTTTCTTCTAATGGCGTGATTTCTCGTTCATCAAGATCTGGTCAATTTTGCTAATGACGAGGTACCTCGTCTAGACAACCACCAGGAGGGTTAACTTGATAAATATAAATTTCGTAGGTATTTTGTTTATCACAGCTTACAAAGAACATCTTACATTTGAGATGTGTGCACATATCTGCAATCCGTGGTCTTTCGTCAGGTGTCCGGTAAAGTCCACCAGCTGTGGCCGACTGCTTACGCTCCCGGACAGCACCAGGATGGAAGGCCTGCAACAGAGAACAATGAACTGGACTGCCCAACGAAATGCGTCAAAGATATCAACGATTATAGAATCTTGATTACGTCAGTTTCGGATTTGGTTAATTTTTTTAAAAATACATCCGCAGAAAGCCATACAAGATCTGATAAACAAACTTCCGATTTCATTTTTAGTTCTTCAACCAGCTTCATCGACAGTCCGGACTGGGAAATGCAACCTTTTTATATTTTTTTCATAGCTCAGGCTAGCCAGTCAAAAAAAGGCCTAACCCTCCTGGTGGTTTTCTTGACGAGGTATCTCATCAAAAACACAATCATTAGCAAAACTGACCAGATCTTGATGGATAAGATATCTCGTCATTAGTAAAATTGTTCAGATCTTGATTGACGAGATATCTCGAAACCACTTGGAAGGTTAAGGAGGGTCTAGGGGGTGGACGGGATGAACCTTACTGCATGTGTACAATTTTCTGGAACCGTGTACTGCTATACAGTACTGTATTGACTATAATTGTTTATTTAAAAAGAAAAGTACCACATACTAGTAGTTTAACGGGCAGACTTAGCCTATCGACCTTCTAACGATATAGACGGAGTATGCGCGCGCAGCTTCATGCTATTTCTTCATACACACAAAAGTGCTATTTCTTCATACACAAAATAATACACAAGTGCTGAAATCCTATTCGAAGAATAATGAAAGTGACGTCACGTTCGGAATACATACACGCGAACATTCCACCACCAAAAAAGACTCCTCAACCTACATTTAGCTTGACCGAAAAAGCCTCATGCAATTTTTCTTTTCATGAAACGAATGCTTCAAGCTAGATCATCATCCTAAGATGTACAAATAAATTTCACACGCACAGATCAAAGTTTTAATTTTTCGCAACCCACCCATCTTCGTGTCCTAAATATGTTGAATCAGGAGAGGAATTGTGACGTTTTAGGGGAAAAGTAACAACCCCAACAAATGACTGCATCAATACCATTCGATCATCACTTTTCTCAGCCTTTCCTCCAAGGAAAATTCTTAGCACACTCCGATATCAATAATTTGTTAGCCTTCGACAAATTGCTCAAAAATAAAGTTGTTTAATTTTGAAATAAATTCCAATTCTTTTGGGGAAGAACATCTTTCTCATTTACTTGTATGGGGAAAAGACTAAGCTAGCGAAAAATCTAAACCATTGTTTCTTTATAAACGAAATTGTGCTATGCTCTTACGCTACAGTGGAATGATCCTTATTTACTGATTGATACATGCAAAACTTCACCTGAAATTTTTCACGTGCTCTTCAACTCTTGAGAGTTTGTTCAGATAATACAGAGCGTTCCTATAAGCGAATCCTTGGAAAGATGATCCCCAGTTGATTGCTATGAAATAAATCAATACATAAATAATGAAAATTATAACAAGCAGAAAGAAAGCGGAATGGGTAGTGTCGAAACATTTACATGGGAATGTTTTAACTCTTTCAGGCACACGATTTTAAAGAAAAAACCCAAGTTGCACACAGAATTGCTTATTCAACTATTCAGCTTCAAAATTAGCATAAAACATCAAATAACATGTTTTTTTTATTATAATACGATTTATTCACGCATAATAAATTTTTACGAAAAAAACCAACATTTACCGCTATGAAAGACAAAAACTCACTGCACCACACAATTCTCCAACCTTAATCACAACACTATCGACAACTTACTAATGCGTTCTGACGTGTAAATTTTTGTTTTCAGTTATTTACACATTTAGCGTTAATTCATAGCATTGCCAACTCCATGAAAAACTAAATGAAATATTAAACTGTATGACTAAGTCATTTCAACTTCTTGAAGTGGGTTAAAAAACATCCCACCATGCATTAAAAGCTAAGCAAAAAAGGTGGGGCAGTTTTTAACCCACCTAACCCCAAAGAGTTAAACAATTTATGCAAATACAGCTTTTATACAAAGGATCTTTGAGACTTATTATTAATACATGTATTGGGTTGCCCCAAAACTTCGTTCGGTTATTTAAAAGAGCAGTAAACGCTCCGTTTTCAAAACAGATTATGAAAGTGGATACTTTACAATAATATAGAATGAAAGAGATCATAGGGTAAGAAAACTTATCGCTCCTAACCGCCCTCAAGACTGGTCTTCATCCAGAGAATGTGATGTATTTGAGGTGGGATTGGGAAGTGGAAACTCACAAGCTCTTAATGCAAAAACATTCATTTCATACCTCTCTCTAACGTGGTGGGTCTTAGGTAGGTAGGTATTTTAATTAACGTCGCAGTGGTGCAACAGAACGGGCTATTGGCGACGGTCCGGAATCAGTCCCAAAGGGAAAGATCGAGGATAACACCGCGTAATTTTGAACCACGGTCAGATGACGAGACAACACCTGAGCTGGAACCCCACTCTTCAAACTTCCACAGCACGCCAACGTCAGGACATTTGAAGCCACCATAGATTTAACGTGCATCAGCCCCATTTGTATACGACGGTCTTTGGTTGGATTCGAAGTCGCAACCCTCCGGTTGCTAATCCGTTACTCTTCCAACCGGGCTACCGAGCCCCCTAACGTAGTGAGTCGAATTGTGTGCCAAAAAAACGACGACACAGCCAAAATACAAGTAAAATAGCTATTTTGATAGCAGAATATGCATAATATACGTAAATAATCGGGGTTGGTTGGTTGGTTGATTTGGGTTTTATGGCGCAAGGTCCAGTATTGGACAAGCTGCGCCAAGCAAGACCAATGCAAATAATCAGGGATTTGCGACCCTTGGTTGTGGGGGCCATGAAAAAGGACAATCGGGATTTTTTATTTAAAAACCGAACGAACTTTTTGGCCCACTCAGTGTGATCAAGGACCAAATGAGATTGATAGACAAAGCATGGGGAGTCGAGAGTTATAAAAGTGTTACTTACCCGGACAAGTCTTGGAGATGTAGATGTAAAGCGCGATCACCAGGACGTCCGTGACGAGTGCGGTTATCCAGCTCATGACGAACATGATGACGACGCACAACAGGGCTCCCACAAGACTCAGCCACAGGTTGTAGTACCGGAACCCTGGTCTGAAACCTTTGAAAGACACAGGGGACACATGGAATTATAAATTGCACGGCACAAACAATTGAAGCAATGGACGGTATGAGAGGCATTTTCCGTCAAACTAGTAGGAGGCGTGTTAATGTTTCTTACTGTGATGCGTGTTTCTTTGTACGTATTCTGCATCGACATTCTAATGGAATAGACGGTCGCTCAGTTTGAATATACATATGTCACGTGGTTATGGGAAAAAGTACGAATCCTAATGTAGGCAAATTAATGTTTGGTTACAGTGATTGTCCCGCGTGATTAGAAACACTAGTCTGCATAGATCCGTAAACTCCTTCAGAGATCTCATGTTGGCGTGGTGTAGAGGTTTGGAGAGTGGGGGTACCAGCTCAGGTATTGACCTCGTTATCTGACCGTGGCTCAAAATTATGAGGGACGCGTTGTCTTTGTATCATTCTCTAGGGGATTGATCCCGGACCGTCGCGAATAGCCCGTTGTGTTGCTCTAGTGCGACGTTAATTAACTACCTACCACCCACATGCTCTGTCTGTCTCATCAAGAGGTCGATGCTATTTTTGACTGACGTCACATTCCAGTAATACTCGCTGTAACGGTCTAGCCTCTGAATTTTAATACATTCCCTTTCTAACTGACTTGAAGTTGTTTGCATATTTATCTTTTATCAGCTTCTTCACTGCAAACTAATGAGTGAAATAGTCATGCTCATCTTCTGGTGGTTGTCTCGATGAGGTTTCTCGTCATTAGAAGTAAACTGACCGGATCTTGATGTGGCCGAGATATCTCGTGTGAAGAAAACTGACCAGATATTGATCTCATAATTATAAAAAAATCAGCAATTTTTGATGACGGGATGTCTCGTCATCAGTGAAATCGATCAAATCTTGATGGACGAGATATCTCGTCGAAACCACTTGGAGGGTTAAGCAATCGCTTCTGTTACTTTTCCCCTTAAGCTCTTATCATGAAGAGAGGTGAGCTGTCAGCTCCGATAAAGAATCTCCGACTGTCAATAAGCTGCCCTTCATGTTGGTGAGATATTTATTAATTTTCATTTATAAGTCGAAAAGAGAAGGTTAAATATTTTTGTGGATCCAAATGTCTTATCAAATCTTGTGTTAACATTTCGAAGATACCGCAAATTATAAAGGAATTATATATTTGTCTATTTAACCCTCCAGGTGGTTTAGACGACATATCTCGTCCGTGAAGATCTGACCAATTTTGCTAATGGCGAGATATCTCTTCGAGATATTCCCGAATTTTTGAGGATGACGAGATCAATATCTGGCCAGTTTTCTTCTAATGACGACATATCTCATCCATCAGGATCTGTTCAGTTTTTTACACACTTCGAGACAATCATCAGGAGGGCTAAAAGTAAATCGCCGAAACTGGTGAAGTTTATATATTTGAAAGATATTTTTATTCGTTTTGGCTTAACCTTATTAAAACCTTTAACCCCAACTGCTTCAAAAATTAGCCTAGACTAATTTGAAGTGAAAGTTAAGAAATGGACACACAGGACAGGTGGGTGTCCTGTTCTTAAAACTTCATCATAATTCTTAAAACTTCATCAAAATTTAAAAACTTCATCAAAACTTTTACTCCGGCAGTCTGAAACGGGACAACCAAATGAAAAAGGACGCGTTATCGGAAGAACTCTCGACAAGGAATCTTTCGAGGAGTTTATAATGATTAAAGAACCCAGTTTAAGTTTTACATGAAATAATACAATCACAGGAATAATACAATGAAAACTTGGAAATGCATGCATTTATTTATGAAAATTTAGAATTTTTGAATTAAGAATTGAGTAAAACGACATTTGACCAGACAAAATGCTGCTCTAAAAGTTTTGTGACAGTTCCTAATTTCCAAAAAATGACAAAGCTCGCTGAATTACATTTTCAATTTGAAATTGGCACTATCGCATTTTTAACTCTTTAAGTGGTTCTGACGAGATATCTCGTCCATCAAGATCTGACCAATTTCGCTAATGACGAGGTATCTCGTCAAGATATTGTAGACTTTCTTATGATTACCAGAACAAGATCTGGTCAATTTTTTTTCTAATGATGAGATATCTCGTCCATAAAGATATGATCAATTTGTTTTCTAATGACGAGATATCTCTTCCATAAAGATCTGGTCAGTTTTGATAATGAGAAGGTCGAGAACACCACCAGGAGGGTTAAGAGAACACAGAAAGCTGTATACAACAAAAGTTTTTCTTTTTAACATAATACATCAGACAGAATCATCTTTACTATACATCACGATTTAAGTATGGCGTTAATAAAAGATAGACCAGTGCGAACAACATTGTTTGAACAGGTCTGTCTTATACACATAAACATTTCGAAAGAGAATGTGATGCTTACCAGGTGACTTGACGTATGATGCATGAAAACAGGAAAAGTTTATGAGGCCATTAGCTGCCATGAAGAAATTGGATATGATAGGTGCTACAGCATTAAGGTCACCTGCGAAGAAATAGCATATAAAATTTATTTACACTGTTCTACTGAATTACTACACAGAATTTATTAGCTGTGAAATGCAATTAGTTGTGTGTGTGTACTCAAATAATATTTCCCCTTTCTTAAGAGATACGGAAATGTTTCTTCTAGGTTAAATATTATAATACTTGAGGTTAACTTAACTTAAGTATACGTGTTTGCACTACAAAGTTAATCTTTCCGCCACAAAAATATAGTTCTTGAAACACAGCAAATTTATCTCAGAATAAATGAATGCTGAATAAAATTTTGCAAGCAATTTGAAACTATGGAATAATTCCTTTTAACCCTCCTGGTGGTTGACTCGACTAGGTATCTCATCATTAGCGATCACTGACCAGATTTTGATGGACGAGATATCTCGTCGTTAGAAGAAAACTGACCAGATCTTGATCTCGTCATCATTAAAAAAATCAGCAATATCTTGATGACGAGATATCTCGTCATTAGCAAAATTGGTCAGATCTTGATGGACGAGATATCTCGAAACCAATTGGAGGGTTAAAATCAAATGCTTCACTGTTTTTATTTTAATTATTGAATATCACGTCATAATTTCTTTAACGAATAAAATGCTCACAAAAAGCCAGTATTTTCTAAAGGTAGAGGAGATTGTTTACTTTTCTTTTACAATAAAGTAAAGAAAGAAATATCGCTGTAGAGCACTAGACATTTCCCGTAGCCTTTTATTTCAACCGGCCGAATGATTAAGAGTGTAGCCCGTTCAGGAGTGGTAAGGGGGGGGGGGGTATTTCAATTAACGTTACACTGGAGCAACACAATGGGCTATTGGTGACGGTCCGGGATCAATCCCAAAGGGAAAGATCCGAGGACAACACCACGTAATTTTGAACCATGGTCAGATGACGAGGCAACACCTGAGCTGGCACCCCACTCTCCAAACTTCCACACCACGCCAACGTGAGGACATTTGAGGCCACGACAGATTTAACGTGCACCAGCCCCCTTTGTACACGACGGTGTTTGGCTGGATTCGAACTCGCAACCCTTCGGTTGCTAGTTCGTTACTCTTCCAACCGGGCCACCGCGGCCCTTCAGGAGTGGTAAAGCGGTACGGCAGTTTAATTGTTACACTCGTGATGATAAAAAGGCTGGAGCCTAAGAGAAAATTTTCATTGTAAGCAAACAAACCGTATTGGGATTTTACTTCCTGTCTCCCAAATACTCTCGATACATATCACGCTTACTTTAAAATATGATTTATCACCGTTTCGACGACGATCAATTAACTATCATATATCAATTCGGAATTCTCACTTTGCACTTTCTATTGGTGACGTGCTGAAATCGTAATCCTAAAACAAGGCAAGTTACGTCACATTTGAAATATGTACAGGTAGTACGTTCCACCACAAAAACTCTGACTCTACCGCCACCTACATATAGATTTTGGAAAAACTCCCATAGTGCATAAAAGCCATCAATAATTAATGTAAACAAACCTAGTTTAGCATTTAACCCTCCTGGTGGTTGTCTCGACGAGGTATCTCGTCATTAGCAAAAACTGACAAGATCTTTACGGGCAAGATATCTCGTCGAAACTACTTGGCGGGTTAAGCGATAACTACGCCAAATATGGAAACCCGGTCCAAGCTCACTCTCGCCCTGTTGTTGTGGTCTAGCGGTAAAGAACAGCGTAGAATCCAAATCAGCAAATCAGGACCCAATTCATGCCAGTGAGATGTGCTTTATAATCAAGTTAAGTTGAGCTAATGCAGTGTGTTAGATAAAATTTATTTATACTCCAGATAACTCACCTATAAGTGTGAACACGAGCGTTATGAAAAATGTCAAGACGAGAGCTCTTCTGGGATCGTTGTCTGCACCGTAACCCTTGCCTAACCACTTGAGCCAAGGAATGATCCCATCCACGCAGAGAGCCTTTGAAAGGCAAGAAAAAACATTGATGGATTAGTGAAAATAGGAATGAAATCGCTACGCATGAAAAAAAATCGCCATTCTTTTTGGCGTTTTACCTGAATACAATGCACACGTTAGGATGGTAGGTAGGAGATTAGGGTTTTAAGGCGCAAGGTCCAAAAGCAGACAAGCTGCGCCAAACGCAAGATAAAAAGAAATAAAATCAATGTAGATATAAAAACATTGTAATTAAAGGTAGATGTCAGTCTTGCGCAAGAAATTTACATAACACAAAATTTATTTCATAATTTTTTAAAATCAGGTTATGGATAATATAAAATAAATAAAGTATTCGTGGAAAGAAATATACAATCAAGTGATCAATCAATGAACCAATCATATGACGAATCGATAGAAGGGCGTCTTTTCCCGTTCCTTGGACCAATCAGATGTTCAATGTACGTCTCCACTCGGTAGACGAAAGAAGTCTAAGGGTCACGTTACTACTAGTTTTGGTTACATGATCCTGGGCACATTAAAAGGTTACCATTGCTCACTCTACTTTTATATTTCCTCTATAGTTTTACATTGATTTTCAGGAAAGATGAAAATAAAATGGAACGTGTACTCACTTGAAGGATTCTGGGTGCACTGACTATGGATACGAGGGCTGAGGAGAGAGTGGCTGCGAAAATTCCAGCGTAGATGAGAGGACCAAAAGCAGAAGCGAGTTTCATCACCTATAGACAATACATGAATTTACTTTACCGAAAACCACTTTCAACTTAACCCTCCAAATGGTCCATTTGACGATATATCATCTCGTCATCAAGATAATGCTAATACTTTTATGAGGACAAGGTCATGATCTGGTCAGGTTTTTTTCTAATGACGAGCTGTCTTGTCCATCAAGATCTGGTCAGCTTTGCTAATGACCAGATACCTCGTCTAGAAAATCGTCTATGTAACGAGTGAACTACGAGCGCAGCGCCAGCTACGGAGCTATAAACCTCAGAACTGTTGCCGAACTAAAAGTGAGAACGAAAAGTGTCACGCCAGCTGCGATCATGAACACCCCCCTGTAACCTTTCCCCCGAGATATTTAAATGTCTGTGTCTGTACTTGTGTATGTAAATTATATGTTTTAACTTCTTAATTAAACATTTGTCAATGGCTGTAAGTACTCCAGGTTCATTCCATTACACCAGGAAGTTTAATGCTTTATCTTAACATGTAAAAATTGGAAATAAATTGCAGTTAAATCTTATTCCGAGATGCTCACTCCACATCTGTATAAGAGTAGAATATTGCATAGAATATTACCATAGAATACCATAAAAATAATTTCCTATAATGTTTGAAATTCCAAAAACTTCTACAAACTTTCGAGTTGCAAGAAAGTCGCCTTACCTGATTGTCGTTCATGAGTCCATAGTGACAAGTTATGAAACTGCAGTTGGGGAACGTTCCATTGACGAGATCGTTGATATTTCCGGTGGCATCGCGTGCTGAGGTGAACCCCAGCCACAAGATGACCATGATGTAACTGATGGAGGTGGTCAATATAGACAAGAGGGTGCCTCTGGGAATAGCCATAGAGGGGTCCTAATTCAGTAAAGCGAAATCGTTGTGAAGATCGTATAAAATCAAACGATGTATTTTTAGAAATGTAATTTCAAAATTAAACGATTTATCTTTAAAAATGTAAATTCAAAATTAAAAGTTATATATCTGTAAAAATTTAAGTTCAAAATTTAATCTCGTTTCCGTTTTCATATTTCACTAACGTACGGTACACGGAATCAATATTTTTTGTATATCCTAGAGTTGTCCTCTTTTGAGATCCAAATGCAAAATGTCCTCTCGAAAGTAGAACTGTCTTCGTGTTTGAATTTTTTTTATAATTTGTTGCGTCACAAAATAAATTGTACCAGCTTACTTAATGAGATAAATATGCACCTCTTATAATACTCGAAATAAAATTATTTTCCCAGAAACTTTGTAGCAAAAATTATTTGAAAAATCTGATAACTAGCCCAATTCGTCAGAACGATCAATATTTTCAATCCTGAACCCTCGATATTTTCTTAGACGATTTTAAACACTTCGGAAATTTTATAACTTTAACGTTTGAAAATTGAGTGCTATTTTTTCCTTTGTGGTTGGTTTTTGATCGCGATTGTTTTCTCCCATTTGTAACAATTGTTCTATGTAACTTTCGTTTTGTGCTTTTCTGTAGTTTTAGTTGTATAATTGTACTGTTTTGTTTTCTTTCATGTAACCGGAGTGATCGGTTTGACAGTAAATAATGACGAACGGCAACATAAGGATATAAATAAATTAAATTGTTGAAATTATAAGCAAACCGTTAGCTATCGGATGTCAAAGGACGCAATATGAAGATGCATCGACCCTCTAATGAAATAGACAGAGCATGCATATGGACGAAGTCGCTGTCGTAAGATCTCGTAAGATAAGGCAGTCAATCTTGAGTCCGTCGATTTTGCAAAAGGTGTGAAAACTCGTTAGAAGGCTGTCATACGCAAAAGCATGAATGACAATCGCCGTGGATGGTTCCCCCTCCCGCTCGTTTTCAATGCCATAGCTTCCGGCACTGAACGATAATAAACATAGAACCAGAATCCGTGCTGAAGACGTCAGTTGTGAAAGTTCTTAGTTTACGTTCCAACCCATTACCTAATTTAAAGAATAGACTCGTTCAAAACCACGTGAACTCAAATGCCAACTCGCCGGTGTCGGACTATTAATTGGTAATTAATTAAGTAATTAATTAAACAAGTAATTGATAAGTAATCAAGTAACTAAGTGATAAATAAGTAATTAAGCAATTAAGTGATACTTAAGTACGCAAGTAATTAATAATTAATTAAATAATTAATTGGTAATTAGTTAAGTAATTAATTGGTAATTACTTACATAATTTTGTTAATAACTTAATTACCGTCGAACTAGAGCAACACAACGGTCTATGGCATCGGACTATAAGGACAAGCGTTGCGTTTACTCTGCCCCTCGCGTCTAAAGTCAAGAAAACGCTCAGACTCGTTTTTTTCTTTGACGCACGTCACTAAGATTGTCGCTGATTGGCTCTCTTGTTCTTGACTAACATTTTATGCACTTAAACCTCACTTGACAAAAATTCTATAGAACGGTGAAAACCGTATGAAAATCCACCCAGTGGTTCTTGAGATAAATCCGGACAGAAGTCTACTTGGAACTTTATTTTATATATGTAGAGATTTTCTTCGTGGATTTTTAATGTAGGATGCGTTGGAGGCATTTTTAAATCAAAAGTTAGAGGAACTGTCGTGTCATTCCTGAACTAACGGACTCAAATATGAATTAACTACTAGACCCGCCCTTTTAAATTGCTTATATCTACGGATAGCACAATGAGACATCTTATACCCTATTTAAATCCATTTATTGTGAATATAAGCATCTAAATGTACAGTTCGTACTTCTTAATGTGATAAAATTAATCAAAAATGTAGAGCAACATTAAATACTTCTTACAGGTGTTAATTCTTATGGAAAAAAAAACTTAGTTACACTTTCACAATTACCTTCTGAACGTGCCCTTCAATTGCAAACCATTGACTTGTGAAAAGGTGATTTGGTATTTTTGAAATTTAACCCTATCACCCCTTTTCACGTTCGCAGACATTTTCTTTACTGCGGTGATTTCTACCTCTCAGATTTCCCATTGCTTTTAGTAATCAGACAGCTGAAGAATTGCATTAGATTGGCGAACACTTACGTGTAGTTTTAGGAACATTATACATCTCCATACCTCAAATCAAACACGTTTAAACTTAACGGGGTGCAGATGTATCTAGCGCCTCGTCTGGTTGCAACGCTCTTGGCGCACTTTTAGTAGCGAGTTATGGCAGGTGAAGGTAACCCATCTTTATTAGGGTTATTCCCGTTTTTAAGGCAACCTCAGCAAGCGGAAAGATTTCTAAAGATATATATTCATAAAAGATAAAAAAAGATTTTTCTAAGATTTCTTTCCTTGGCGATATAAAAAGTGCGCCAAAAAACGCGCCAAGAACGTTGCCTCAAGACGAGGAGCTAGATGCATCTGTACCATTAGCTGCAAATGTGGTGTTGAAGTTTGGAATAGAACAGCTCAGGTGTTGAATTCGTTATCTGACCATGGTTCAAAATGACGCGGTGTTGTCCTCGGATCTTTCCCTTCGGGATGGATCCCCGATCGTCGCCAATAGCCCGTTGTTGTACTCCGGTGTGACGTTAATTCAACTCCCTACCTATCTATTGCGGCAAAGTAGAGGAATAAATCCCGAAGAGGTTGAATTTAATTTGTTTATATCCGTTGCCATTCCACAGTATACAAATAATGCCCATTTCTGTGCTATATATAGAGAGATGGATGAAATTAAACGCAAAAAGATTTCGTGATAAAGAACTAGGAAATTTTACTTTGAGGTCTCCTGAGATGTTGGCTCCGGCCAAAATTCCCGTCACAGACGGAAAGAAGACGGCGAAGACGCTAAAGAAAGTCTCTCCACGGAAGTCTGGACCCATATTGGACAAGCCCAAAGGCACTGAAATACAAATTAGGAATTAAAGCGTTTTACTTGCGATGCACAAAGTGTGTGAGAAAAGGAAAAAAACAGGGGGTCTTCTAATTTAACAGGGAGTACAGGAACACAATGACAGGGATTTTCAGTACAAACAAACAAACCAAACGAAAAGTGAAGATTTTACTTCCGCTGCCCAAATGGTACACACCAAGGTGACCTTGAAAAATTTACGAACTACGAGTTCACTCGTAGCCGGCGTCCTTGAAAAATCTACCACGAGTTAATTCGTAGCGAATGTCCTCGGAAAATCTACATATTACGAGTTAACTCAGCTCGTAGCGGGCGTCCTTGAAAAATCAACCAACTATGAGTTAACTCGTAGCGGACGTCCTTGAAAAATCTATCAACTATGAGTTTACTCATAGCTGACGTCCTTGAAAAGTCTACCACGAGTTAATTCGTAGCGAACGTCCTCGAAAAATCTACCGATTACGAGTTAACTGAGATAACTCGTAGCGGGCGCACTTGAAAAATCAATCAACTATGAGTTAAATTGTAGCGGGTGTCCTTGAAAAATCAATCAACTATGAGTTAAATTGTAGCGAGCGTCCTTGAAAAGTCTAACTACGAGTTAACTCGTAGTAACTTGTAGTTGGTACTGGTAGTAATTACTAGTTTAGAGGACACCTATTACGAGCTAACTCGTAGTGGGTGTCCTTGAAAAGTCTACCAACTATGAGTTGACTCGGTAATGCGTGTCCTTGAAAATTCTACCAATTACGAGTTAACTCGTAGATCGCAGTCAACATGTTAAGTTTTAAACTGACCACATTGCTTGCAACTCCCTTTTTCAAACATTCACGTATCAAACAGGTCTTGTCAATGTAATTCAAACTGAAGAAACAACAGGGAATATGTCTTACCACTCCATCCTAAGAATCCCTGCGACATCTGTTTTTCCGTAGGTGGGAAAAAAGCACCCACCAAATAGTCCATCATTGCCACAAGCAGAATGAACAGCAGCACAAGCTGAGTCTACAACATGAACAGATAAAATTACAAAGCAAACAAAAATCGTTAAACGTGATCAGTTTGTAACAGCACGACCCCCTCCTCCAAAATACTATTAAAATATTTTCATTTATTACACACGAAATGCGTTTATTTATTAACAAACAGCCTATTCGTTTTCTGAAATTTGCGGACATCGCAAAACCTTTCAGTGTGTGATTTAGCATACGCATCTTTTTACTCATTGCATGAGTCTGATACTATAATTTGGATTCCATTGGAAAAGATCATATATTTGATTATATAAGTGTAGGATTCATACCACATACCCCCATACCTCCAGAGATCGCGCCGATCGTGTGGAGCAGAACTGTAAGCTGTTACTTTATTCAAAAATATCAGTATGGCATTGGTAACCCAGTTGGATTAGCAACAGGGGGGTTGCAAGTTCGAAACTCGGTCCAGCTAAACGGAGCCGTCGTGTACACGGGGCTGGTGTACGTTAAATCTGCCGGGACCTTAAATATCCTCATGTTGGCGTGGTGTAGAAATTTGGAGAGTGTGGTGCCAGCTCAGGTGTTCTCGTCATCTGGCCGTGATTCAAAATTACGGGACGTTGTCCTCGGATCTTTCCTTTCGGGATTGATACCGGACCGTTGCCAATAGCCCGTTGTGTCGCACAGTGCTACGTAAATTAACTACCTACCTCAAAAAATCAGTTGAGTTGAGATTGTAACTGACCGACACGCTTCCACGCGCAGGTGGAGCGCCGTCCAAAACAACTCACAAAACTATGTGACATGTATGTAACACTTGTATCTTATTTTCGTATTTAATTAATTGTGTTAGTCCTCATTTCCGTGTAATCCAGCTTCTTGAATTCTAGACACCGTACTACAAATATACACAATGATAGTTTGACTACACGATATTCAGTATCATATCTTGACATTGATAACTTGGGATGCCGAGATTCAATACAAAGTAAAAAGCAAATTTTATGCTTTGTTTCAGCAATTTTACAGGTCAACTCCATTGGCCGTTGTTCTTTTCTTCAAAGACAATACAGAATTTTCCCCGTTCATCATGATCTGGTCAATTTTCTAATAATGCCGAGATATCTTATCTATCAAGAATCTGGTCAATTTTGCCAATGACTAGTAACCTCGTTGAAACAGCCACCCAGGAGGGTTAAATAAATAAAAAGCCAAGTACCTTATTCTCGAAGGCCATTCCTATTCCAGTAATGGACATCATAAGCAGGAGGCAGATGACGCTGGTCAAGCGAATGTCATTGATCCCGCTGGGGAACTCTACGATGCCCGTGCCTACTTCCTGCAAAGAATACAGAAACTGTGAGCGTTCATATAAACAACACATTATCTGGTCAATTTAACAGTTCCTTTCATTCAATGGTATAAATGTATAAGAATTGCACCAAGCAAAATTTTATCCAAGAACGTCAAAAGGATTGTCATATTTGGCAGCATTTTAGAATCGATGCTTCCTTTTTTTAATAGAAACGCATTCCCGAAGTCCGTTATACTGCCATGCAAGTGTGAAAGGCGGTATTTCCAAGAGTTTAGCAGTATAGTTACATAGACGTTTTCATAAGTCCATATTAGATGTATATTTTCATTTTGTATGGCTACGAGGAAACAAAATTCAATGCCGATTTACTTGAACCTTCTATAATATAAAGTTTAAAAAGTAAATTAGCTTTGAATTGTTTGTTCGTAGCTGTCCAAAATGAAAATGTGCATGTAAGTTGGACTTATGAAAAAGTCCATGTAACTATACTGCTGTGGATATCGTTCATGAGCTGTGATTGAGGCACAACTCGAAAAATAAGATTGTTGGACTATTACGGAACGCATAATCCACGTAATTTTTATACGTGGACTACATTCTTTCCAGCAATAAACTGACAATTTTCTATTTCAGCACTACCGCTAGATGGAAAAAGCGTTTTACAGCAAACGATGTATTTTCATAGTAATGAAAACTTCAAACCCATTTTTATCTCGAAATATGATTTTTTATATGCGTCGTTGTTGCAAATCAAAGCTCTTATTACTGTTATTAAAAATATACTCTTTCAATAATATCACCAATACAGAAACAAAAACATTCAGAATATATTTGAATCTTTACTCTGAGGATATCTCGTATGGCTTCCCCGGCTCCAATGATGTACATGGATCCAGATATAGCATTGGCGAGGAACAGGAGGATTCCAACAACACCCCCGAATTCAGGACCGAGACTACGGGATATCAGATAGTATGCTCCTCCTGTTAGAAATAAAAGTGTTTAGGACTCCAATCTGGGTGCGACTGTATAGTAAGAAAGCATTCGTGGAAACCATAACGAAAAGAACATAGGCTAATCAAATTTATCAAGGAAGTTTATGGATTTTTATAAGTCATTTAGGGAGATGAGAGACAGTCGACTTGGTGGGTAAATACATTTCTATTGTTTTGTCAAAGTGGGTGGTGCTGCTCATCAAATCAAGTGCGACGGTCGACCGTCTACAACTTAGCAGCGACTTACAAGTCGCGCCACCTCGTTAATCTTTCGTTTCATAGGTAGGTGACAGACAGACGATCTGGGCAGCGCGACCAGGGTTCGCTTTTCTTCCAAACCAGACAGGGTGATCGACTGCACCGATGGGATCGCGACACCTGGGTCGCTACCTCGTCTGACCGTGGTTCAAAATGATGTGGTGTTGCCCTCGATCTTTCCCTTCGGGATTGATTCAGGACCGTCGCTAATAGCCCGTTGTGCTGCTCCGGTACTACGTTAATTAACTACCTTCAGTGAAATATACTACGTAAATAGACAGCATTGTTATTGAGAGGAGCTTCAAAAAGTGTGATCAATATGTCGACTAGTAGTCACGTGACTGCTGTGTAAAATTGACTTGGCGTGGTTGACCGATTGGGCATCTCATCACCTAGTTTGGCGATATAACATTTTACAGGGTAGATGTGTGAATCCGCATTTCTATAGAGTGGCGACAAAAGTAGTGAAATCACCATGTCACGTGGACCAATTATGTGATGAATAAATGGATGGACGTCTTCTTCCGTCCCGTGTACCAATCAGATGATGAATGTTCGTTTCCATTCGGTAGACGAAAGTAGTCTAATTATCACGTTACTACTAGTTTTGGTCACATGATCCTGGGCACATAGAAAGGTTACCATTGCTCACTCTATTTTTATATTTCCTTTATGTCAAATCCCTCTCACATTCACAAGATTCTTCGACCAAACTCACAAGACTTATACGACTTAAAAAAAATGAGGTTCCTTTTCGTCAGAATGTAGATGACCTTAGAGAGGTCCATTCGTACAAAGGTGGTTTAGCTCGCAGTGGAAAGGACTGCCATTCGCAAAGTCTTGCATGGCGATCCCATAGATTATTATTTGCTTCGTAACTCGTGATCACAACAATGGCTATCGTCATCGAGCGATACATGCGGAGTTAGAAAATACAGTGAAGTCGCCAATTGTGAGAGCCCATTGCTTAAATTTAACCTGTCCCCTAATTTAATTAATAGATTCGTCCATATTCACATGAGTCAAATGCCAATTCGCCGGACCGTTTTCAATAGGAAATCGACTAGAAAGTAGTCGATAGAACCTGAAAGAAAAAGCATTAATCCATGAGGACAAATGATGAAGGATTTTGTCATACCTCCTCTGACGTCTCCATTGGTACAAATGGCGGACATAGACATAGTGGTGATGACGGTCACTACTGTGGACAATAGAACGATAACGATGGCCAAAACTGCAATCATGATAGATAAAAGAAAAAAATTATATTACACTTAATGATCTACAAAATAATATCGTATACTTTGAACATCAGTTAGCGATAAATTACACTCCCTCTGTCCCTTTCCCCCTTATTTTGATGTGTCATATTTCACTCTTGAATTTTGTTCCGAATAATGTATAAATAAGATGGGGAAGAAAACGATTTAGTAGTAAAAATTAAACGGTTAATTTTTCTAACATGTTTGAATATTACGTATTAATCCCAGAGGTTAATATGTAATATTTAATCATGTTAGAGTTACAAAATACGCTCGCCGAGATATCTCGTCCATCAAGATCTGACAAGATTTTACTAATGACGAGATATCTCGTCATTAAGATATCGTTGATTTTTATGCTAACGAGATCAAGATCTGATCAGTTTTGACCCTTAAAATATCTTTCAGGATTACAATTAACATGACTTGAAAGGTGATTTTCACGTCTCAGTTTTTCTTCCTCAACCCTCTAAATGGTTTCGACGAGATATCTCGTCCATCAGAATCTAGCCGATTTTGCCCATGACGAGATATTTCGACATCAACCCCACACTGAGTTTCACTAATGAGGAGGTAACTTGCCGAGAAAAAATTGCCCAATTACAACAAGGGGGATGAAGATCCTAGTAGGAAGAACAAATTGTCCCTTTCCCAGAATTGGTGACAGTTTGGAACAGGTTTTTACATCAGAGTCTGGCCTCTACAAGATTGTTTCCGAAGAGAAGATAAACCACCAGGCGAGCTGTGTGCAATTTTGTCGGCATTACTCCCAGATTACTTCATTACATTTTACATACATATTTGTAATCTTAAGAAAATATTTTCTGACTATTCCATTTGTCCAGCGGATCCACTTCGAAAAGTGGTTACATTCTTGGCATTCTTCGGTTGTCTGTTCTTCTAGTACGTACAGTTTACTTCAAAATTGAAGAAAAAATAAAACTATTCGAAACAAAGATATACGGGTGTGACAATTATTTTGAGACAGAGGGAGTATTACACTAGTTAGTCGCATATCTTGTAATTGTATTTTAAATTACTTGTAATGTCTTAATATACTAAATGATTGTATAATTTAGTATATATCTCACTTATTCCACATTGCCCGGTCATCCAACCCATACGGAGGAAGAGCATCACACCCCAGATGTTGAGAAGACATCGTATCTGTCAAGAATAATATAAGTAATCAAAATACAAGACACATTTTGATTTGAGCATAATTTATAGTTTCTTCCGAAGATAAATTTATTAAGAGTTACACTAAATCCTATAAATGCTCATTATATTTTTATGATCAATGTCCTTGTCTTGTTTGTCTGGTTTTCGTTTGCGAAGGAAAGAGAACACTTATATATGAAATTTAACAAGCCGCGAATTCAATAAGCGCTAAAACAGAAAATTATAACTGAGAACACTTTTCAAAGAGCCTCTTGAATTTCATTAGTTCCTTGAAGTAATCCCGAAAAGCCAAAGCGTGAAAAATTCTCTGGAATTCCCCTTAATAGCCCTTTGTGTTGCTCCATTGTGAAGTTAATTACCTACCTACATCGACCTTCTTAGAATTAGAGGGAGCTTATGGAGTCGCTGTTGTAAGATCTCTGAAAGGTTAAATCACGTGAACTTACGAATCGCCTCAGCCGATTGCCTGTCGAATCGCAGACTAGTGATTTTGATCACGGTGGATAATCACTTTAACCAATCAATAATTCAGGAGTCATACTTTTACCCACAACCACGTGACAGATTTTCAAACTGAGCAACTGGAAGAAATAACATGAAGCTGCGGGCACATGCTCCGTCTATTTCATTTGAAGGTCGATGACTACCTACCTCAGCGTCACGTGGTAACATCTCTCTCTGACCATATTACACTTGCCTCTCATAAATGCGCAAGTTATTTAAAAATTTTCGTATTATTAATGTTTTACTGATCCTGTACTCTACTCACATAGACTCCTTTGATCCATCCAAATTTCACTGCACCTGTATTCTCTCCTCTTCCTGCAGACAGAGCAGGATGGCAATCCTACATCGAAGAAGAAAAAGCACTGGTTAATAATAATTCAACATTTAATAGCGATAGCTTTTTCACACGGACCAAAATTTTGTATCCTCACTTGCTTGACTTGGTGGAGTTCGTCCAGGGAAGGCCTGATCATGTACTTGTGGATGGTCAAGGAGTTTCGGTAACTCTCCAACCGTGGCGCTGCCTCCTGATTGTAATCCACGACGCGGCAGTCCGAATCCTTGAAGAGGTCACTGAAGATGGAGTTGGCTCTGCTGTTCTTTCTGGAGTGACCTGTTGATGTGCAAGAGATTAGGTGAATTTGGCAAAACGTCCAAAAGCAAGATTAAATACATAAAAACAACAAAGAGCAGTGTAATGTGACAAATCATTGGATCAGAGTCGACGAGGTAGTGACAAACTAAACTAAACCAAATAATTTTTTTCATTCAACCTAGAAAAATCAATTATTTAAAACTACACGCGACATTTTTCATCTTGAAGACTACGATGGTATTATTTGTTGGTTTATTGTAAACAGTTCTGCCTATACTTTTTGAAGATGCGATATCCCAGTCGGTCAAGTCGCGTATTGTCAAATCATGTGACCAAAACTAGTAGTAACGTGACCCTGAAACTAGTGTGGTCTGTCGGTTGGTAACGAGCATTCATCATCTGATTGTTGCACGGGACTGGAAAAGACGCCTATCCATTGATTCATATTCTGATTGGTCAGCGCGATAGAGGGGTAGACTGACGCCTTTCACCACATTTGTCGCCATTATAGAAATTAGCATTCACACATCTACCCTACCGTGAGATATGTCGTCAAATGAGGCAATAGGATGCCAAATACGCCGTCCATATCAATTTTTCACAGAGCTGTCACGTGACTACTAGTCGACATATTGGTCATACTTTTTGAATTCCTCTCAATAGCAATGATTAGTCTGCTTACAGCTCACGTCTATGGTCCTCACAGGTGCATGTTTTCAATATTTTTCAGTGTTAAGCATTGGAAAGAATAACTGTAAAAATATACTGCCTACTTTTTATTAATTCGCGGATAACTATGGACCGCCGAGATCCTCACAGATGCACAGCGATCTCATTTCGATCACCCGCGACATAATGGAGGGTTAATTCAACCTCCCCCAATTCAACGAATAGACTCGTCCAAAACCACGTGACTCGAATGCCAACTCGCCGGAACCGGACTTTGGGAGATCATTTCCACTCACCTTCGATGTAGTCCGGCAGCTGTAGAGTGGAAGACCTCCGCCTCCCGTTGAACATGGCGTGCAGGATGTCCGGCACGCTGAGACGAGACTGGTGTTTAACGTCCAGCACGATTCCAGACTTGTCGTTCTGGTCGAACGCCTCGTTCTCGTATCCGACTGACGTCATATGGAATCGGTGGGGTGGAGGCTTATCTGAAACATAAAGGGGACGATTACTTTCTGAAGGAAGAGTGCATGATTCTATTTAGAACACTCGAGGTTCTAAAGACAATGACCAAAGTATACATGTGAGGCAAGAGAGACAAAAGCCGTTCCCTATTCTTAGATCACTCAATCGTAATCGCGAGTGATTTCCACATTTGGTCAATTTGATTTCCACGTAAGGGCTCAACTTCTATTTGGTTGATGCAAAAGTTCGTCCCGCCTTTTTTGACAAAAATTGAAAAATCTTATATACTATTTTATATAATTTTATATAAAATTTTATATAACATCGGATTTTTCGCAATTAGTAGGCAGACCATGTCGGTTATCAATTTTGTAAATATTCCATCTGTTATATATTTCATCCTATCACCGTTTAATAGTTTTTTGAAATGCGAATACTTGAAATATTAATTGAAAACTATACGACTGCATTGGTCGAAGTTGCAGCCATTACGGGCTTGCCATGCATTAAACCTTTCTTTTTTCAAGTCTTAGAATTATATCTACTTTTACCTTCCATTTCTTCTTATTGATACCGGACCGTCAGCAATGGCCCGTTGTGTTGCTCCAGAGCGACGTTAATTAGATACCTACCTTTCTCACAACTTGTTTAATTCTTTTTTAAACATTATATCATCGATAGTTATCACTTGCCCGTTGGCAAATAAGCAATCGCGGAATCAAATTCATACCACAAGCACTTTGTATCATCAATAATACCCACAGCCCCTGTGAGGGTGCTCAAGCGCTCAGTGAATTTTAATTTTTGTTGGTTCCGTGCAACTGCTATCAGCGTATTTGTAAATGCTATTGTTCTTGATATTATATTTATTATGCACGTGCAAATTATAAAATGTGGTGTTGTGTGACTTGTAAATAAGCAAATCTTTTTAGGTAAGGAGTGATCTTGTTTGAAGAAAGGAATCTTCCAAGTACCACATATCCGTAAGAATTGGATATTTTTGGCTATCTATAAAGGATATCTTGGATGCCGTGGAATATCGGAAAATAAAAGCGAGCTTATCCCCAACTCGAACAATAAACACGTTTACACACGTTGGGCGCCATTTTGTGGTATTAGGTGACTCAAATAATTCTCATCAACGGTGATTTTAGAATTTTAATGGAATAAAATACATAATACGATTATTTACAAGTCACACAACACCACAAATAAAACATTAAAACAATTACAAGGGAAATATATACTTATAAGGGGGAATTCCTAGCCGTACGTGTTCACTGCTCGGACGATGGGGTTAAACTAAATAAAAAATGGTTCATTCTCTTTCGCGGAGAGTGTGTCACGTGGTCCGCCATCACCAATCAAGGCGCATATCGCTGAGACACACGTTAAGGGGCTGATGCGCTACAAAAATTAGTAATTACTTTTTACTATGCACACGGGGCAAATTGTAACCACGATATCGAA
Organism: Meta bourneti; assembly: GCA_933210815.1. NCBI lineage: Eukaryota > Metazoa > Arthropoda > Arachnida > Araneae > Tetragnathidae > Meta > Meta bourneti. The sequence goes on from OW119931.1 coordinate 17,130,551, forward strand.
TGTGATGAAAAATTAATTTGGATACCTATATACAGGGTGAGTCTAAATTGTTTTTACAAAATAAGAGGGGTGACAGTACCCATCCAGACGAGCAATAATTACGAGCAATTAATTTTTATCAAGTGTATAAATGTTTCTAACAATCGTTCCTTTCCTTGCACACACATACACACACCGAAAAGATAATCTCCAAATATTTAATGTAAATACAATGGTATGGAATTCTTACTCAAATACTCAATTTAGATTTCATGACTGAGAAATGTTTTAAATCTAATTCTTTTGAAGGACATATTGCTAGAGACTGTCCCAAAACCCGTGAAGTAAAGACTATTGTAGTTGCGGATTCCCGAAAACTTCAAAAGAATGTTATCCTCAACGACTCAGAACGCATTGCCTTAATTGATATAGGTAGCATTATACGACACGCTCAAAAACACTACATTGATTACAAACAATATATCATTAATGGGTATAAGTGGTGATAAAATTACTCCTACTGAATATTTCAATGCCGAAATTTGTATTGATGATGCAATTATATCGACAAATGTTTATGTTCTTACAGATATATGCAATAATTTTGAGATTGGAATGGACATTCTCAATCAAATAAATTTTGATTTTACAAATGGTACCATACGAGTACATAGAAAAATATGTGAAGAAACTGTTCAAATTTACAGAAAACACAAAACCTTGAGAAAACACCAATTCAAATTCCAACACCTTGATGTATATGGCCAATGCAGTTAATTTGGACCCAATGGAGGTCTCCCACATCAAAGATCAAGAATACAGACGCCATATTGTAGAATTAGTTAGTAATTATAAACCAAACAAAACAGAAACGACAGATTTAAAAATGAACATAATTTTAAACGATGAAATTCCCATTTACCAAAGTCCTCGCAGGCTAACTTCCCATGAAAAATTAAACGTCGAAAATCAAATTCGCGAATGGCTAAAGGCTGGAATAACTAAAAGAAGTTGTTCTGACTATGCAGCCCCAATTGTGTTGTGTAAGAAAAAAGATGGAAATTATTGACTTTATGTTGACTGCAGATGGTTAAATCAAAAAATCATTAGATTGCCTTCCACTCTCTTTATTCGAAGATGTCCTTGACAATCTCGGAAACGCTCAAGTGTTTACCACTCTAGATCTTAAGAACGGTTTTTCCACGTCGAAGTAAACGAAAAGTGCTCAAAATATACGGCCTTTATGACCCATGAGGGTCAATACAAATTCCTACGTGTTCCATTTGGCTTGTTGACCAGCCCTAATGTCTTCCAGCGATACGTATACCACGTGTTCAGAGACCTTTTAAATGATCACACAATAGAAATTTACCTTGAAGGCATAATCCCATCTCACGACGAAAAAGAGGGAATTCAAAATTTAAAGCTCGTTTTTGACGTTGCAACTGACTTGAATTAAATATCAAGAAGTGTCATTTTTTACAAAGAATGAATGAATACAATTTTTAGGGTACGAAGTAACAAACGGAACAATCAAACCATCTCCAATTAACACTACTGCAGTACAAAATTTTCCTGAACCCAAAACTGCAAAACAAGTGCAGAGTTTCCTCGGACTCGCAGGTTATTTCCGGAAATTTATCCAGAACTATTCCCAGATTGCTAAACCTTTAAGTGACCTACTGCGCAATAATGTTAAATTCAATTTTGAACGATAAAAAGAAGCTTTTCAAACACTCAGGATTTTGTTGTCTAATACCCCTGTCCTAAACTTATTCAAACAAAACTCTATTATGAACTCAACTCTAAAAGATGATGACGGCAATATGCATTCCATTCAGTTCATGAGCAAAAAGACGACTTCTCAACAAGAGAAATACAGCAGTTACGAACTTAAAGTTCTCGCTGCCATTGAGGCCCTAAAAAGGTTTCGCAGTTATCTACTTGGTAACAAATTTAAAGTATTGACCGATTTCTCCGCTTTTCAAAAACCATACAAAATAAGGAATTAACACCTAAAATCGCACGATGGGCTCTTTTCCTACAAGATTTTGACTACGAAATTGCTTATAGACCAGGAAAGTTAATGAAACATGTCGACGCTCGTAGTCGTTATCCCGTAATGTTTGTTGCACGAGATACACTAACACAGAAAATTATTGATACTGAGAAACAAGAATTCATTGTCGAAATCTGTACACAGATGGTCACTTCTCCATTAAATGATTTCTCACTAAAAACAATGTTCTGTACAAAATCATTCAAGATAAAGAACTACTAGTTGTACCTGCTTCAATGCAAAAATAAATTGTAACCAATGCACATGATAAAGGTCATTTTGCTGCTAGCAAAACCGAAGCAGTTATTTCCCAAGACTTATATCCCCAAGAAAATTGTACAGGAAATTCTTTCCAATTGTATCCCATGTATCATTTCATCTCAAGAAACGGGTAAAACCGAAGGTCTGTATCCCATCCCTAAAGGTGATGTACCTCTACACACTTACCACATCGATTTCTTAGGACCCCTTCCTTCCACCAACAAAAATTAAAGAATTTATTTACAGTTGTTGATGCTTTCACCAAATTTCTTTGGATCTACCTCATTAAATCAACTTCAGCAAATGATACTCTCGAAAAGCTCAAATTTCATTAAACCACTTTCGGAAACTCTAGTCGAATAATTTCTGATAGTGCTTTTACCTCCAAAGAATTCAAAAATAATTGTAAAGAAGGTATTGTACATTTGATAATAACAATCGGAGTACCTAGAGGCAACGGCCAAGTTGAAAGTTATCACAAAACTCTTATCAGTTTTGACAAAATTGTCCATAAACGAACCCACGAAATGGTTCAAACACGTCGCAACAGTACAACGCATAATCAACAGTACCACATCCCGAAGCACTAAATTTACACCTTTTGAACTCTCAGTTGGCGTAAAAGTGAAAGCTAAAGATGACATCCAAATGAAACAAATGTTAGAAGATGAATATCTCGAAGCCACGATGAACAATAAAATCATTCTTCGCGATGAAGCCAAACGTATCTTAAAAATTCAAGCAGAAAATACCCGACATGACAACAAACGAAGAAAACCAGCACATTCATACAACATCGGCGATAAAGTATCAGTCAAACGAACTCAATTTGGAACTGGCCTTAAACTCCGTCCAAAATTTTATGGTCCATACCAAATTGTTAAACCGGTATGAAGTAAGGAAAATTGGTCAACACGATGGACCCAACCAAACATCAACCGCTGCCGACCACATGAAAGCCTGGCTCAATTGAAAACCTTGAATCCCATTCACAACTTATACCACTTATATTTTTTTCAAACTTTTTCCATTGTACTTGTGTTACCGATTTTTACGATGCAGAACTCCATGACATATATGATTAAAGACGACGACGAATGCACCTTCTATTCAAGAGAGCCACACGACAAAAACCCACAGTAACGATGTTTACCACTACAGACGACGAAACGATGCTTTTCATCAGAACGCTGCTAGTAGATGCTGAAATCAACCCAACGTTATACAATATAAAATTGCTGCATGATGAAAAAAATGCACAAGAGCATTTCAAACATGCTCAACTCAGACATTTTTCTTCCACTTTCTTTTTCTTTTTCTATTTTTCAGGTAGTGATGTCATGTTCCAATTTCGTGTACAGCCGGAGGACCTGGCTTTGTCAAGATGGATGAGTGTAGGACATGATTCAAAGATCAAGCAATCCACATACCAATACCTGTGTGTGATACAAGAAATGAAGAAGCGCCGTGAAGTCTAGCAGCCAGACTGGCGATTTAAATGTAACTAAGTGTCAGAAAAATTTGTTAGCATAAGCTACGATATTTCTTTTGAAGTATCTAGAATATTCTAAAGTAGATTTCTTAAGTTATACAGATACATTTCAAACCAATTTTAACAAGGTGTGAGATTTGTATACTATTATTTGAACACAAGGCTTTTCGCGAAGACATGCTATTATAAAAATAAGGGTTGTATTAGGCGAATGATTTTATCGCGAGTTATGGAGAGCCATTTTGGGAAATAATTTTTCAATGAATAAATATATTTTTATCGCAATATGGTTGGTTGTTTTGGGGTTGTATGGAGCAAGAGCCATATTTGGCCAAGCTGCACCAAACACAAAACGATGTAAAGTAAAAATGGTGAAAGGGGAAAAAGAGGAAATGAGAATAGAGTAATGGGTTGAAAGCAGAATATGATTTCTTCGGTATCCAGAGAGTTCAACTCCCGTGAAAACAAAAAACAGTAAGCCCCATGGGGAAAAAATTACTAGAGTACGTCGGATTCGTGAAGCCCGAATACACCTGAAGATGTGCCCCTAATGGCTTGCAATATGGTAAAATTTATATTTTTCACTTCTTTGTTTGTGATGTGTTATTATACTTGAATACTATGTTGTCGCAGTGCTTTTACCTGTTGAGACCAGAACTAAAAAAATCAAATAGATTTGCATTGGAAAATTACTATAAGTTGATCATTTATTACACAGCGCTCTGCATCAAATCATTAGATATTCTCACCAAATGACTAGTCGAGCACAGACAGGAATTGATTTACTAGCAAATCCGTGACCTGATGATAAATTCTGTGCAATTTTTATAATTCTCCATATCTAGCGCGTTGAATCAGTTGCCACATTGAAAACTGCCGGATTCCTTGAAATAATTATGATATTGTCCAGAATATAAATGTAATGTTTTAATTTAGAAATGTGATCCATAATAGGACGAGTAGAAAACGAGCTTTCAGCGGAATCAAGCAGATTTGTCGATAACGCAATGTCATAAATTACTCTGCTGGATTTCTCTTTCTTCAATTTAAAATTAAGGAAATTTTGCAATATTAACACTTAATAAAAAAGTGCTTTGTGTCCAGCGATTTCTAAGGTTGTGTGAAATTCTTTTCAGCGAACTTAACTATCATTAATTACAAATCAAAAAAATAACAAATTATGTAAAACAATTAACAATAGAGCATTAATACTGTGAATAATGATTGATTTATGAAAATTAATATACTAATCAGTCTAGTTTATCTGTATTATTTTAGGGTGACACGGTAACCCAGTTGGTAGAGTCACGGATTAACAACTGGAGGGTTGTGAGTTCGAGACTCAATCCAACCAATGATCGTTATATGAGTGGGGGCAGGTGAACATCAAATCTTGAGCTTTCATAACTATTATGAATATTTAACTCGAAATATACTGTCTTGGAGATTTAGAACTCAAATCACCAACAGTGCCAAGTTGGGATTAATTAAATGTAACTTAACCCTCCTAGTGGTTGTTTCGACGAGGTATTTCATCATTAACAAAATTTACCAAATATCTTGATGGACGAAATATCTCGTCATTATGAAAAAACTGACCAGATCTTGAATCTAAAAAAATTAGCAATATCGTAATGACGATGATAGATAGATAATTAATTAACGTCGCACTGGAGCAACGCAATGAGCTATATCTTATATCTTGCCATCAGGGAAATTGACCAGATCTTGATGAACGAGATATCTCGTCGAAACCACTTGGAGAGTTAACGTAAAAAGAACTTACCCAAAGAACTATTATTTGTCTCCATGGCTTGAACAAAATCAATCACTGCAACGAACCTGAAACACTTTTTTTTCCAAGCTTCAGCACTTTATTTCTCCATTGCGTTTTCAATTCCCAAAATTGTCACAACCAGTTCCAAGACTAAATGACCTTCAGGTAAGACCGATAGAAGCACAAAATACTGGACGCAGAAATGGGATCCCGAAAAACGAAACAACTCGGGCAGAACATGAACCGCGGAACGGAGATCGTTTTCAAAGTCCTGCGACCATACATCAGGATAATCAGCAAAGTAGATGGAAGAGAACAACCACCTTGTCTCTAGAATGGAAGTGCGATGACTGAACTGTTTGGGAGCCAGCCGTAACAAGACGAAGAATGGGATTGTATTTATTGCCGAGTCACTATTGCCGGTAGGTAGCGCTCCAAGTTACTCGACAATTGGTAGGTGAATCTTGTAGCAACGTAATGGTCCAGGATCATTCACGAAGGTAAAGACGGGTTGAAATTGTGGGCTTTATTCGTTATTTTAATGGGACCTCGGTTTTCAATGTGGTTGAAGAATTCTTCGCTCACGCGCCCAGGTTGACAGTGGAGATAAGGGTATTTTTTAAGCAGTCATTAAATAAAGGATGGTTCGAAGGTTTCGTTTTATGGCTGTGGAATAGACAGCTGGAAATGTAGTGCCTATGAGCTTTGGAATTTGAAATGTGACTCATAACAAAACAAGTCGTAATTTGCGGGATCAGATCTAAGAGTAACTGGGTGGGGTAAAGGTTTTAACGGACAATACAAAATGTGCAATACGGGGTATTTCGAAACTTCCTGTACAGACACTAAAGCGTAGTTTCCCAAAGTAGTTGCTACAGCTCTCTGTGATCGCTGGATGAATCTAGGAACAATACTAGTTTCGGGGGAAATAGGAAGGAGGTGTTCAGGAACAATATATTGTGATTGAAATATCAACAAATGTAGAGTTGAAATTGGGATTCAGAAACGAATTCCAAGAGAGTTTTGATTTCAAAAGCAGATGCTCACATTTTACTCTGCAAAGTTTTTAATTGAATTTCCGTCATCCTATTTAGTTAAACGTGGAATTAGTGCTATAAATAAGACTTTTAACTTAAAACTAACCGACTACAAATAGTTGGCCATGGAAATTTTAGGATGCTGTTGACTAAAATAGTATACAAATTGGTAGCACACCAGGCTCATCCTTCTCATCAAAGATTATTTTTATTTTACGGATTTGATTGATGATAATTACTAACATTAGTGAGCAATCTATGTGTTTATGTGTAATTTATTTTTTTGTGTTACATTTTGATTCTATAACTAGCAATCTAATTTCAGTTCCAAGTTGTTTTATTTCCAAAGTAGCTTTTCAAATTCTAAAATTGCACACCTAAAAATTTTGGTGAAGCTCAAGAATTAAAGTCCAGTTGCACTTATAATTTGTACAGTTGAGTATAGTTTTCCGGGGGGTGCCGAAAAAAATTGTCTTCGAAAAGGGGGTGTTGATACAAAAAAGTTTGGGAACAATGCTATAACCCTCTTGGTGGTTGTCTCGACTAGGAAATTCGTCATCAGCAAAAGTGACCAGATCTTGATCTCGTCATCATAAAAAAATCGGCAATATCTTGATGACGAGATATCTCGTTGAAACCACTTGGAGGGTTAAGTGTGGTAGGAAACATAAAATTAAACCTATTAACTTGGGGATGTGCGTCTACAAACACCATTTGGATGTGCCAGAGTGAACAAAGCAAACATCAAGTATGTGAACAATATATTCGCTAGCCCTAATTTTACAATTTTACAAACAGTTGTCAACTTAAGGTTTCACAGTCGTTGACAGTTGTAAACTTGAGGTTTCACAGTCGTTGACAGTTGTAAACGTAAGGTTTCACAGTAGGAATTCAAAGTTGCAACTACAAACTGTCATGCACGCCTGGAAGCGTCGGCCCCTGTATTGTCAGAAACTGATCGCTGTCGAACAACGCAATTTTGCGATTGTAGTATCATCAACATTCCAACTAGTATCGCATACAGAAGTGCTATTACTCGATATTTGAAATTGAGCATCGGATCGTCCTTTAATTTTCAAATTCAATTTTTTTTCAAAATTCTGGCTCTTTGACAATTTATAAAGCAGTCTTTTCTGAAGTTTTAGATCATTTTAAGGACAAAATTTCAGATTATTTTTTTGGTAACACAGAAAAGTTAATTAGCCGTTCTATAAAACGTATTGAAATAAAGGCTGACTTCATTGAAAAATAAAAATTATTTTGCTTGATTCCCCCCCCCCCTATCACCTCTTTAAAATATCTTTGAACTGAAAACTTTTGGTAGGTGAATTTACGTCACACTGGAGCAACACAACGGGCTATTGACGAATGTTCGGGATAAACCCCATTGGAAAAGATCCGAGAACACCTCGTAGTTTTGAACCACTGTCAGATAACGATGTCAACACTTGGATTAGCACTCCACTCTCTGAACTTCCACACTATGCCGACACAATGACATTTGAGGCCATGTTAGAATTTACGTGCCCCCATTCCATAAAACGAAACCACTTACGATCAAACGAAAGCCACGTACATGATGGTCTTTCGTTTAATCGAGTTTCGAATTTCAAACCTCCGATTGCTAATCTGCTACTCTACCAACTGATATCGCGGCCCCAGAAATTTTTGGACATTACTATGTACATAAATATAAATATATTAGTTCAAATTTTGTATTATAGGATTCCAAAAAATAATCAAACAAATTTGTAAGTTAAAAAATTTAGAGAACTTTTTGTTGTCCGACGTCCGTCTCAAATCTCTCGGCCATCAGTTGACGAGCAGCTCAATAGAGGTCTGAAGTGATTAAACATGGTTGAAAACATTATCTACAGTATACTTTGCAATTGTATTGTCCCCAGTCATTTCATCCCGTTTGCAAAGGGGACAGATAGCTGTTCTTGTTACTCCAATACGATGTAAATGTCTTTGTAGATAGGTGAGAAGTCGAGAGCGACTGGGATACAAGCTACATTCCTCAATAAAACCTTTCCTGTAATCTCTTTATAGATTGAAAGTAAATTAGTCCAAAAGATGAGTATACTATAAGCCTCATGATGTTACGTAGAGGCAAAGGGGATATAATTTGGGTTAACTATACTCCAGCCTTAACCAGTTATTGGTTAGCTTGCTCATTACCGTATACAGTGTTTCGAAAATAACTGGCCAAGTTGTAAAAGATGGTGAGGGGGCCCAAGATAAACATTTTTTTGTTAAAGGAAGTGTCCGGAAATGCCGTGTTTAAGTGGTAGAGGGTGCTGTTTAGATAACATTGTTTCTGCGGCGTAAGGCAGCATTCCCTACTTGGATTTTCAACGGCAAGCTCCAAATTCGTGTAACGATGCCAAGATTCAAAATTACGAGGTATTGTCCTCAGATCCTACCCTTCGGGATAGATCCCGGATCATCACCAATAGCCCGCTATATTTCTCCAGTGCGACGTTTATTAACTACCTACCTAATATATACAGCCAAATAACAGCAGCGAATCTTTTACTACCAAAGTTGGAGATACTGCCATTTTCATCATGACAGATCATAAACTTTAAGGTCATTTTCCTATGTTCCTGCAACACCAAAAGCAAGGCTCATAAAATCTCTAGAACAAACAGACGCTCCATCTGCCTCCAGTCAACAATAAATTACGAAGTAGCAACACTTCCTAATTAACACTCACGAAAATTCGTCGTCAGCACTTTTTCTGCCATTTTTTTTTCTCTCCACCGTGTATGAACACGTTTTTAGCGTCGCGTGAAATTGTTATTTATGTTAATTAAAAAATGCTTAATGGTGAAGGTAGCATAACATCGTCTAATTAGAGGACGGGGCCATTCTTAATAAACATGGCGTCGCATTTAATTAGCTGTTATCTCTCGCGTCCTTTGAATGCGAAACGGTGATGCGTTGCACGAATAACATTGTCGCAGAACTCGGCAATGAAATTAGCGAAGTAACTAGTCATTAGCAGATAAGGGACTTTTTAGGCTCATTTGATTATGCTGGCCTTTTTCTCCCGTTCCTTTGTTTCATTATAGTGAAGGGATAAAATGAGTGTTTTTATTGCTAATATTTCGTTTAAAAGTTCGGCAAATGATCCTGTTCCCCAACTAATTAGGTTGACTGTGAGTTAAAACTATATTTAGTGCGACCTTAATCTTGTGAAGAATTAGAGACGCTTTACATCCAACAGAAAACTGGTCAATCTGAATCCAGTAGAAACTGAATAATGAAGATTCGGGAAGATTCGCTTCCGTAAGAAATAGAGGGTCGCGGTTGATAGTCGCATAGTTCGAAACTCGATCCAATCGACCCAATAACGTCATGTACGGAGAACGTTAAATCTGTTACGGCCTCAAATATCCTAACGTTAGCTTAGATGTTTGGAGAGTGGGTTCATAGCTGTACGATGTAAGTAGATTGATCATTGCTACTGAGAGGAGCTTCAAAAGGTATGACTAATATATCAACTAGTAGTCACGTGACTGCTCTGTGAAAAATTGACTAGGTTTGACGGATTTGGAATTTTATCGCTTCGTTTGGCGGTATAATATCGAATGACAGGGTAAATGTGTGAATGCTCATTTCTAGTGTCGACAAAATTGGTGAAATCGCCAAACTCTATTACTGTTTCGGGTGAACCAATCAGATTATGAATAATTGGATGGGAGCCTTCTCTCGTTCCATGAACCAATCAGATGATGAATGTTCGGTTCCAATCAGCTGACAAAAGTAGTCAAAGGATCACGTTACAACTAGTTTTAGTCACATGATCCTGGACATATTAAAAGGTTATTGATCACTCTACTTTTATCTTTCCTCTATGAGGTGCTAGCTCAGGTGTTGACATCATCTGACCGTTGTTCAAAATTACAAGTAGTGCTGTCCTCAGATTTTTCCCTTCACGATTAATCCTAGACCGTAGCTAATAGTTTTGTTGCTACAAAAAGACGTAAATTCAACCACCTACTTACCTGAATCTAGTAGAACCTGACTAATGAAGATTCAGGAAAGTCGATTCCATAAGAAAAAGGTTGATAGGTTGTTAATTAACGTCGCACTCTCTCTCTCTCTGGATTACACAACGGGGTATTGGCGACGGTCCGGAATCAATCCCGAAGAGAAAAATCCAAGAACTACGCCTCGTAATTTTGATCCATGGTCAGATGACGTTCATAAGAAAAAACTTGTTCGTTCTAAAATCTTTCACTCTGCCTGGATCCTGAGTGTTCCGCTTCAGTGCATCCGAATCTACTTTGATCAGTCTCTAATGGATTCAGATCTATTCTTGACGCGGATTCATGATTTCGTTACTTTTTGTGGATTCTTTTTACGCATTTGATAACTTTATGCGTGTAATAAGGATTCAGAACAGTTAGTTTAAAATAATTGATAATATCATTTATGACTGTTTTACTTCCGTCAAGCTAAACTTAGGTGGTGGTAGTGTTTCTACGGCTATACGTGTCTCCTGTAAGTATTACGAACGAGAACATCACTTGGCTTGTATTCATTCGAATACGATTTCACCACTTTGCGGATGAAAATTCCAAGAATTAATTTCGAATTGACTAATGATACTTGATTGGTCAACACTATCTAGATCAAACGACAAACGTTGACAAAACAGCGATAAACTGTATTTTAAGTTGACCCCTATATGGATCAGGCGAGAGAAACAATAAGTAAAATCTCAGCTTTACGTCTGGTTTGTTAGCGACAAATGACGGTTAAAATATAGAAGTATACTGAAATAAATGTATATCAATCCGATTAAAAAGTTGAAATGGTTAAAATGAGAAAGCTCGGCTGAAAGCATCTCCAAATTCAAATTCGATGTTTAGTATTGGTATTTTTTAATTAACGTCACACTGGAGCAACACAACGGGCTATTTTACGATGTTTAGAACAGTCTTCTTTGGTAATGGTAATTAATTAGTCTCACTGAAGCAACACAACGGGCTATTGGCAAAGGTCCGGAATGAGACCCCAAGGGAAAAATCCGAGGACAACAACTCGTAATTTTGAACCACGGTCAGATGACGAGGTCAACACCTGAGCTGGTATCCCACTCTCTATGCTTCCACACTACTCCAACGTGAGAACATTTGAGGCCACGACAGATTTAACATGCACCAGCCCCTGTGTACACGATGATCAAAATCTTTGACGACTAATAGCTGAAAAAAAAGATTAAAACGCGCTCAACAGTGAATGGACCTTTAGAGGAATAAACTTATGAGGTGGGGTTGAACAAACAGTTACGTAAGTTAGCCTTTCTAAGGCAATAGGACAATAAACGATGATGCAAAATTCGTTTTACGACACATGATGTAATCACGTATTGTATTTGTTGAAGATAAAGCAATGTCATCCTTGCTGCAACGTTAAAAGGACAGAGCGGCCTGATACCATAGACCTCCGAAGGTGAAACTAAAAATTCGAGTGAATTTCTATTTGTAGTAAATTTGAAGATAATTTCTATTTATAGTAATTAAGTCCGCCTCTCATTGGCGAAGCGCTTAATCGTATTCGGAAAACAAGCTGTGATTTCACGTTCTGAATACTTCAGGAAACACGTTCCACCACAGAAATACTACCACTACTTACATTCAGCTTGACAGAAGAGGCCTTTCTTAACATATAAGTGTAGTTTCCCGTCGATTTATAACTCATCTCTTCATACTCCCCTTTCCCGTTTGGATTCGTCCATTGAAGCTAGTGGATCTATGCTCGTCGTCCATTGAAGCTAATGATGGTGGATGGTTGAATCATGTGTGTGAACCTCCAGAGGGTTAATAGTAAACAATAATCGTCAATGTAGTGTTGAATAACCTCACAACGGCTCATACCACAGATTGATATATTGTTCTGATTAGTCCATTCTAGGATATAAGTCCACCAGCGGCGTCGGTTCGTAGAGGAAGTTTTGAAACAACCTGTATACTTATCGCCTTGTTGTTTCTCCAGACCTATAATTTTTTAATGCATACAACAATCCCTTGCTTTATTTATCGTCGTTGTTCTCACGTTTGCTTTCAAGACAAGCACATTCAGGAGGAGAGTTCAGGTACTTTGGAAGCCAAGAAGCGGTTGATTTAAGAATACTTGTATAATTTGCAGTCATCCTCAAATAAGAAATCTTTCCACAACTCGTACCGTTTTCGTATCACTGCGTGTTATGCTGCAACAAAGATTTGAACTAATACGGTTTTATTATTTACTAGCAGAATAACCCCACCATATTCTTTGGTCATCTGACTGTGGTTCAAAATTACGAGGCTTTGCCCTCGAATCTTTCCATTCGGGATTGATTCCGGACTGTCGCCAATAGCCCGTTGATTCAATGTAACTTTAATTCAATTACCTACCCGACCTTACTCGTTTGAATTGGTTAAGTGTAGATTGAAAAGTGACCAGAGTAACCACTTTCCTCTTTCGTAGAAAAATTCCAACATCATTTAAATGGCATTTTTCTACGAAAGTAATTTTTTAACTTTCGTAGAATAATTTTTTAACACCTTTTCAACCTTTACAATTTATGAAAAAAGAAATACTTATTAAATGTACATCAGATAATAGAGCGAAATAAAATTAACGTCGACAGGGAAAAAAGCTGTTCTAAAGATATTAATTTGTGATTCTTTTTTCATCACGATCTCGCAGATGCGAGTTATTGCAAAACTGAATTTAAATTCCATATTCTCAAAAACTGCAAAATTAAGGTTGCGTGCCTAAAAATGCAGTCAAAGAAAATTTAAATAATGCTGCATTCTCTAATATCATGTTTCATAAAATAATAAATATGTTATGAAGTTTTTAATGAATAAAATTTGTGTGCTACTTAAACAAACACACATATCTAAAAACAGATATAAAACGAAAAGACAAGCAAATTAACGTTGCTCAATTCAGTCACTAAACGAAGGTGAGTACTAATAGTTTTTATTGTTTTAATTATGAGTTTTCGAGTTTTAATTATGAGTTTTTGAGTTTTGTTTTTGAGTTTTAATTATGAGTATAAATATGAGCATTCGAGACTCAAAATTAAACGATAAAAAAAATCATTTATAATCAAGATGAAATGCTGATATTTGCCATATTTAAAAAAGTCACACTGATAACATTTTTCAGAATCAAACTTCCGAGGAAAATATGAATCTAATCTGATGTAGCTAATTCCTTGAGACCATATAGAGCCAAAAGAGCGTTAAAGATCAGATGTGGCAATCTATCTCGATAAAGTTCAGTTGACATTTGCTAATAGTTTTATAACTGAATCGTTTGCTAGCACGTGATGTGGGAGGAGTCAAGTCCCATCTAGTGGTGGGCGCACTGTACTATTGAAGTGATGTTCCATGAGATAGTGTTATTTTTTATCGCATCTGAGCACAGCTTCAAAGGGTTGCAAGGTTAAGTGCGATACAGTGATCGTTAAAAGGTGAGAACGAAGATAACACTGTGAGCTATGAAATGTCAAAACAGTTTACATGGGTATAAAAGCATGCATAAAGCATAAAATACTGAAGATGGGTTGTAGAGAGGCATATAACTTTCGTGTTTGATCTTAGATAAAAAAGAAGTGTAACCTTCTAAAAGTATTCGGTATTACATTTCAAGTCACCATGTAAATTGCCACACAAAGAATTGTTCTGCAAGCCCTGCCAATTGTGATTATCTCTAGATTGTCAGTGACTATCATCCGGATGTTGTTTCTGCGTCGAAAATAGTTTTCTGTACTTCTTCCGAACATGAAGTCACTTGGCTTGTTTTTCGAATACGATTCCAGCAGGTCGTCAAAAAAAATTCCAAAGCATAAATTCGGAATTGATGCATAACAGTTAGGGCCAGATTCAACTGAAACATGATCGATCCCTTCGATCGACTGAAAGCACTGTGATCGAGTCTTTGGAATTCATTTACGTATAAATACGATCGAGGCTGTTAGGATTACCACAGCAGTAATATGATTGCTCGAATGCTTGCGACATCACATGATAGTCAATCGACCAATAAGAGAACGTGAAGTTCTGTCATGTTTGTTTACCTATTTTTTTGGCTGTTCAGTTTGTCGCTCTAAAAGTTCTACGAACGACATTGTGTAAGTTGGTAAAACCAATTCCTTAATTTCGCTCTCCCAATTTCTAGCATTAACTGTCTTTTAACAATCTCCTATTTTCAATCCCCTTCCTTTAACAATTATAGAATGAACAAAGCAAGCGAAGTTTTGGTTGCCGACTTAGAAGTCAGCCCGGATATCGTGAGCGGAAAACTGAGGTGCTTAAGCCACTTTATCGAACAGCGGCAAGAACGGAACGAAGTGGCGAGCTAAATTCTTGCGTGTCTGGGTGAATCCAAAGGGATTTCCTCAAACTCGTAAATATCGAGGAATTCTCCTTCTTGAAAGATGAATGATATCCGCCATGTCCAGAAGAAATGCAAACGGAAAAATCGAACGAACGAAAATCATCGAACGAACTCGCGACACATTCCGCCAGGGGAGACCCCGCGCCTATCCTTGTGAGGATTTACCGGATTAGTAGTCTCCCTTGGGAGTTTATTAGTTTTTTTTATTCCAGAGTCACTGTTTGGTTTTCTTGACGGTCAGCTGGTGGTCATACGGTAACTAAATTTATGTCGTTGCTATGAAATCCTGGCCTCGGGATTGCAGGATATCTATGATTTTGCAAATGTTTTCTCTGCATTTCCTATGCTTTAGTGCTAGGTTTAGCCATCCTGAGGTGGGTCTTGGTGATGGGCATCGCAGGTGGAGTGAGCTTGTGAGGGGACATTCCAA
Organism: Meta bourneti; assembly: GCA_933210815.1. Taxonomy (NCBI): domain Eukaryota; kingdom Metazoa; phylum Arthropoda; class Arachnida; order Araneae; family Tetragnathidae; genus Meta; species Meta bourneti. The sequence goes on from OW119931.1 coordinate 17,145,992, forward strand.
GGCATAATGCATTGGAGTTCCCTCTATACCACAGGAGCATTGGTTGGTCTGGGATAAACCGAATCTGTGGAGATAGTTAGGGAATGGGCCATGACCCGTTATAAACTGCAAGAGACGTCTATCTTTGATACGGGTATCCATGGAGACATTTGGGAAGAGATCGTATGTGGAGCGGCCTGTGTCGTCTGTGTTCCATTCTAGCTGCCACTGTTGCAGAATATGGTATCTAGTGAGACTCTTGAAGTGTGAGGCTGGAAGGGCTATTTGTTTGTCCTCTGGAGCATCTTTGTTTGTTGCCGCTTCCCTGGCAAGACTGTCTGCTTTTTCGTTACCCTCGTGTCCAACGTGAGCCTTGATCCAACGTAGTTCTAATGCTGGCTTCTTGTGGAGGTGGTTCTGGATTTGTTTGATGAGGGGATTTCTGGATGTTGGGTTACGGAGAGCTTTTAAAACTGATTGGCTGTCTGAAAAGATTGTTGCTTTTTCAGGAGCCAATCTAACTGCTTCTCTGATTGCAACCGACCTCGCGACACAGATGAGTAGAATATCTTCGATCAGTGAATCGAGTATACACGATCAAGTCGTTTCTGTTGCATCGAAACATCGTCGATAGGCCACGACCAATCGAGTTTCAAGGCGAAATGATCGAGAAATGTTGCAGTTGAATTAATTGGACAACGCCAATTAGAACTCCAAACATCGCCAAAAAGGTGATAAACTATATTTTAAAGCAACCCCAATATATATCCTGCGAGAGTATTTGAGTAGCGGAATTAAAATCTTCGCATTCCATCTGGTTTGTTTTCTCTGAAAATCCCTCCCATATCTTTGCTTTCCATTTTTAAAATGCTTAGGGTTCTAATTTTAAATTGGTCTGACTTTAACAAGAAGTATTCCAAATAACCATTAATCATCAGTACTCATTTTTATTACTTTAATTTTTAAGGTACTAAAATAAAACTAAAATGTTTTTTGAAAATTAACTGAATGATTAACCCTCCTGTTGGCTGACTTGACGAGATAAATCGTCATTTGCAAAACTGACCAAATCTTGATGCACGAGGTATTTCTCGTCATTAGAAAAACCTCACCAGATCTTAATCTCGTCATAAAAAATCGGCGACATTTTGATGACATTCGCAAAATTGGTCAGATCTTGATGGACAAGACATCTCGTCAAAACCACTTGGAGGGTTTAAGTATTTATATTTGCTCTATTCTTCTCGTGGTATTCATTTCTACTCATGAAAAGAAGGAACCTTTCTTTTCTTATTCTTCATCTGTTAAGATCGGGTTTGATCCCAGAGCGTCGCCAATAGCCCGTTGTGTTGCTCCAGTGTGACGTTAATTAAAATACCTACCTACCTACCTCCTCTGTTAAGGCAGATTTATTTTGACTTGAGCCTTGGAACTCAAGGGCAGAACATACAAGCCGGACTATCTCACTCATTAGATTAGATCAGGGATAGTCAGCCTTTTTATACCTACCACCCACTTTTGTATCTTTGCTGGTAGTAAAATTTTCGTACCCCCACCGGTTCCACAGTAACTTAATTTAGCGCAATTGCAAAGTACTCGTAATTTTTGAGTGGACGTTTAGTAAAAATATGTAGTTAAATTTATCTTTTTATTTATACTTTGCATATGTTTATAATACACAGAAAATTTAATTTGATGCTGCATTTCTGCATCTCCATCCAACAGCGCCTACTAGTGCGGAAGCTGTTTAAATTGAAGAAAATTAAATTAAATATAAAAGCTATAAAAGAGTAAAATCTATTAAATGTCTTTAATTAATTATTAATGAGATCCTTGAGGCTGATGCTGCGAAACTAAATATTTCATACCTGGTTTAATTTTCGTAAGGAACAAACGAAGGTCTCTTTCGGAAATATTCAGACGGTTTCTCTGTTTGGTGATATGATTAACAGCACTAAAGCCTGATTCTACAAGATATGAGGTAGGGAAAGGTATCAATAAATTGAATATCATTTTCCACATATTTGGATATAACGCAGGTATTTTTTATTTAGCATAGGTTTTCTATCCATCACTATCGAAATTATATTTACTCTCTTCATCATATCTAAGTTTTAACAGTTCTTCTTGGCAAGTTGTACCAGCCTCCTCAATGTTTGCAGTAAAAGGATTTTTCATCCAGTCATACACCTTCAAGTACAAAATATTATACAAAATATTTCAAATACAAAATATTTCCATATCCAATTTAAGTTCGTTAAGGTGGCTACTGAATCTTTCAATCTCCTCTGGAGTTACATCATCTTTTTTATAGATGATAATTCGGGAAACTGATGAAATTCTCTCTTCAATAGATTATAACGAAGATCAAGTTTGTCGATAAATAATGACACAATATTTTGGCAATTGTTGAGAGTTTTATTAGCTCCCTAAAGCTGCGAATTGATTTCATTAAATCTTTTGAAAATATCTGCTAAATAAAAAGCATTCTTTAATTTTTCTAATTGTTGACAGAGATTGGTCTCATTAATACTTTCAAAAAATGTGACACTATCATATAATGCTACAAAACGAGACAAACATGTACCCTTTGACAGCCACCCAACTTCTGTGTGTAAAAGTAACCTAATAAATTCCTCATTATTATCCTGGCACAGCTGTCGAAACTTTCTATTATGTTTGGCATTGGATTTGATCTTATTTACAGCTCTAATTATTATAGTTAATGATGAATGGAGACTTGTACTTAAATGTTTTCCTACAAGATGTTGTCTGTGCACCACACAATGAATACATAAAACATTTGACACTTCTTCCTTCAAATAAGCAATAAATCCACGATAGCGACATACCATTGATGGCGCTCCATCAGTAGCGCATGCAACAATATTGTTCAAAGGTATATTATTTTTTGCAAAGTATGATTTCACAGCATTAAATATTGACAATCCTCTTGTATCTGTAATGAGATTTACTGCGAATAGCATTTCTTCTCGTAATGTCTTGTTTTCATCAAAATAACGTACATATGTCATCAATAAAACATTATTATCTGCAATAGTAGACTCGTCCAATTGTATGGAAAAGGAAGAGTTTTGGAGAATACCTATAAGTTTATTTTCAACATTGACTGCCATTTCTTTAATTCGTCGCTGTACTGTGCTATATCTTAGGAACAACGTTTTTAAATGATGCATTACTGTTGAGATAAATTCTATTATAGAGGGTATTATTGAAGTTTCTCCAATATTATAGCTTTTACCATTTTTTGCAATTAATTGTGAAATGTGATAACTGTTTTTTTAAATAACGGTATCATTTAAACTGCTATCTAAATAATAGCCCGTCTCTAGTATTAAGTAGGTCCTCTATCCTTCTGTCCGGATATGTATTCTGACTTACAGCTAGAATCTATGAAATATACCAACTATTTTATACAGTGCGATCGAAAAACCAAGCAACACGATCTTTAAATGTCTATTATCGCAACAGAGTGTAGCCATCAGATATATTTCTCAACAGACGACGGCATTGTGGCTTAGTTGGACTCTCAAGTTGCATGTTGACTTCAAGAATCACCGTCTGAGTGGGCTGCGGTAGATAATTGTTGGTGTCGCAAGCTGCATGTCCAGACACAGTATGTATTCATTCTTTAGAAAAACTTCCTACTCGCTCATATGAAAGAGTAATTGAAGAATTTCGACAGAAATATTTGAACGAGGAACCTCCCAATAAATCAACAATACCACGATTGATTTTCCTTTTTTCGCGAAACTGGGAATGTTCTGGATAGAACACGTGCTCTAACCACTTCTTTAATATTGTAGCTTGGGTTTCACATTGCGGTTTTGATAATCTGTAAACAACATTATTATTTGACGTTGTCTGTCTTGTTCTTGGCCAAATATGGCCTTTGAGCATTAAGAAACCCAACCACCCATTTGTGGGATTTGTCAACAATGGGATTTCTATACTATTACGTGGACCGCGGTAGCCCGGTTCTAAGAGTAACGGAAGGGTTGCTAATTCGAATCCAACCAAAGACCGTCGTGAACAAAGGGGGCTGGTGCACGTTAAATCGGTCGTGGCCTCAAATGTCCTCACGTTGGCGTGGTGTGGAAGTTTGGAGAGTGGGGTGCCAGCTCATGTATTGCCTCGTCATCTGATCGTGGTTCAAAATTATGTTGTATTGTCCTCTAATTTTTCCCTTCGGGATTGATCCCGCACCGTCGTCAATAGCCCGTTGTGTTGCTCTAGTAAAAGCTACAATCTTCTCAGACAGCCAAGCAGTTTTAAAAGCTCTCCGTAACCCAACGTCCAGAAATCCCCTCATCAAACAAATCCAGAACCTCCTCCACAAGAAGCCAACATTAGAACTACGATGGATTAAGACTCACGTTGGACACGAGGGTAACGAAAAAGCATACAGTCTTGCCAGGGAAGCGGCAACAAAGATGCTCCAGAGGACAAACAAATAGCCCTTCCAGCCTCACACTTCAAGAGTCTCACTAGATTTTATTTATTTTTATGAAACAGAATTCTACAAACCATTACTTATTCAATCAAAGATTTAAGAAAAGTTGGTCGAAATATACATATACCCCTTTCTGATATTTTGCACGAAATAAATAAATCATTAAAATTTAACTCCTAAATATATCTGTAATACATAAAATACTGGAACACATAAATACAAACAGAAACGAAATTCCGATCCTTGAAAAAAATGCCGAATTCTGAAAAAAGAAAGATATGTGCAAACGTGTCGAATTTCAACTTCCTGAATACATTCTGAAAAAGAACAATTCGACAAAATACCTTTGAACAATTTCGATACAGATAATAATGATTCATTTACAAAAAGAACACATTTATACTTGGAAATGCTTAAATATGACCACAACATTTCTGTCTTAACTCAAATGCAGAAACACTGAATTCTAAATCTGATTTATAAAATAAAACATTAATTCTGACGTTACCAGATACCGAATTGCAAAATTACGCTTTTATGATCAATGAGTTTTTTGTTTTGGCTTTTCGGTGTTCCATTAAAAAATGCAAGTTGTGTAAAATAATTTTAACTATCCATTTTTCATCATTCAAATATTCCTAAATTATTTGTATTGTGGAAATAAATAAAAAATCAGTTCAAACGTAATTAGAAATTTAAATTGTTTGAATATAACGTTTCGGAAAAAATTGTTTTTTGAGCAATACTGGTAAAATAATTTTATTAGAAAATTTGATTTTCGATCAATACTGGTAAAACAAACTGAGTTGCGTACCGCAATCGTTTTATGCTCAGTGTTTTTCCAATAGCAATTTCGAATTGATTTAGCCCCCTCTGCACACCTAGGTTAAAGAGAACGGCGGTTAATATGTAGCTTGCGTTACTCGCAGAGTTCCAAAGTATAAGTGTACCAAATTTGGTGTGGATTGGTCAAACGGTGTAAATTTTTATAGAGAACATACAGACAGACGCCAACTCTGCTTTATATATATAGATAGCAGCTATCTTAATAGTAGATTTTAATCTTAGTTTATTTGAGAAGACGACTTCAAAGCTCATTTTACGAAGTGCTTTTTCATGATAAGAAATCCTAGAAAAAATATTGTAGAATGTTTCTTGTGAATACACTTTCTAATGTCTAAAACCCAGCGAGTGTTTTCGAACAAAATACATTTTGCTGACAGTCCAATTTATGTGATAGATCCCATCCAGGAATAGAAATCAACCACAATATCACTTTCAATAATCAATTCTTTATGCAAGATGTCCCACGCCAAATATGGCAAACACATTACTATAATCCTTCTAGAAGAGTTCGATTAGTGAACTTTTCAAAGAACATTAATTTATGAAACTATAACAGCTATCTTGTAAATCGATTGATGTCCAATGAATTGGATTTGCGGAGAAGACAACTTCAAGGGATATTTTTCGCCTATAAAATCTAAAAGAAATATTCTAAAAAAAAATGTTCCCAGAAGTTTCTCGTAAATACGCTTCTCAAAGCCAATTATTTAGCGAATGTTTTCAAACGTACTTTGCATACTAGTATGAAAGCCTAACCTATATCCAACCTACTGTTTTCCGATAAATTGTATTTGCGAAGAATACAACTTCCAGGGGCATTTTTCGCCTTTAAATTCTAGAATAATTCCTGTGAATACACTCTTCAACTCCAATTACCAATTACTCAACGACTCTTTTCAAACATGCTTTGCAAGCTAGGATGAAAGTTCAATCTATATCCAATCGTTGTCCAATAACTTGGATTTGCGAAGAAGACAACTTCAAGGCACATTTTCGGCTTCGAAATTCTAGAATTCTTGTGAACACACTTTTCAACACCAATTACTCATCGAATGTTTCCAGACATACTTTGCATACTAGGATGAAAGCCCAACCTATATTCCAAGAATGAAAAGCAACCATCCTCCCTTCCAATAATCAACTCCTTTCTCACGATGTTCCACGCCAAATATTCCGATAGCACAACAGCAGTGTGACCTGCGTACTTATCGACGCAACCTCCGAACTCTGACCAGAGAGATGGACTGTCAGATTACGGCGACTTGCATACCCGACGACGTCCGCATCTCATGGATGTTGACATCCCTTGAAAGTGGTCACAAATTCGCAGTTAGGTAGATCTGAATTGTTGTCTGTGTGATTCATTGATTGCTTCTATTCATGGCGATGAAATGAACGGATAATTAGTGGTGATCTTGTGCGGATACATTGGCTTATATTGTTGCCAAGAAATTCTCTGGTGTACACCATGAAAACTTTGGATATTTTAGTGGTGTGCTGTTTTTTGGTTTGCGCAATTAGTTTCAGATGCGTAGAAAGGTAGGTAGATTTAAATTTTCATTGCAATGAAAAACATTGAATGTTTTTTTATTCTTCAGTGTTGGGCATAATAAACTAATTTTTTCAATCAATTAACCCTCTAAGTGGTTTCGAGAAGATACCCCGTCCATCAAGTTCTGATCAATTTTGATCATGACGAGATATCTCATCAAGATATTGCCGATTTTTTTATGATGACGAGATCAAGATCTGGTGAGTTTTCTTCTAATGACGAGATATCTCGTCCATCAAGATCTGATCAGTTTCGCTAATGATGAGACAACCACTAGGAGGGTTAATTTGTTAACTAATATTTAAATCATGACTAAAGTTAATCATGATTGAAACAATAGTCATAGTCATAACTAAGTCAATTAGTCATTAATCATTCAATCATTAGTTTTAGCCATGAATAAGGTAACTGAACTCGTGTAGTATAAGTATACAAAAATAATTTGGGATTATTTTTTACTCTCAATTAGCGAGATTTTCTCGAATCGCGAATCAATTCAAGAATTTCATTATGAAAACAAGCAAATTCAACCAATGTGTTTTATCGTTTATTTGATTCATTTTGCATTGTGTTACATGAATTTTTCTAAGCTGTAAAATATAAATTAATAAATAATTTCATCATGTTATACTCTTTTTTAATTTAATTGTAAATTTCCTGTTTAACATGTAGATAGGTATTTTGTTGCAAAACACACAGGCACATACTATTTTTACTAGATTCAGCATAACGAATGGATATTCAATTTCAATCCTAACTATTAATCGCGATTAATTAAATCTATCATTAGTTAATGTGGAAGAACTAAAACTAAAATCACGCGTTTGTCATAATTAATGTTTTAGTCATTAGCTTTCAATCATTAGTCAGATTAAACTTCATCCAACACTGCTTTTTCGTTTCCAAAAATACAGAAATAAACATGCTTATTCCTATTGTTAAATTTGCATGGTACTTCCAGGTTCTGGTGAAAACATAACTTGTTAGCCTAATCAAATTAATGATTACTCTAACAACTTGTACCCATAATGTTTTGTCTAATGTCTTAAAATCATTTTTCTAATATATAATATTAAAAAAATTATTAGCGAATAATTTAAATACTTAGTGGTAATCTGTTGTGGATATATTGGCTGTTATAGTGTTGACAAAAAAACTCTCAATGTTACAATGAGATTTATGGTCAAAATACCATGTTGATTTAGGATATTATAGTAACGTACTGGTTTTTGGTCTGAACAATCAGTTTATGCTATGTTGAAACGAAGGTATATTGAAACTGACAATCCTAAAGCAAATTATTGAGTGTTATTTTTTCTTTATGGTGATATTCCAGGTTCTGGTTTAAATATGCATATCACACTTGTTAAAAAACAATATGTTAAATAGTATACATTTTTCTAAAGAATAATTGTGACTAAAATTTATTGCGGTTCGTTATTACGTAAAACGTACTTAGTAATCTATTATCGATGCATTGACTTATACTGTTATCAAGATACTCTTTAATATCTTGATAACAGTATAAGTTATGAATATATATAACATACAGATGAAGTTATGAATATATATAACATACATATATAACAGAAATATGATATTATAAAGAGTATCTTGATAACAGTAAGAGTTATCAAGATACTCTTTATAATATCATATTTCGACTGGATATCTTAGTGCTGCATTGCTTTTTACATTTATGGTACGATGAAAAATATGTGAATCGGAATTTCATAAGGAGCTTGAAATATTTCTTTCGGAAATATTTTGTTCTGGTGAAGACCACTATCATGTTAGTATATAAACAACATGTCAAACAACATGCATTTTACATATGCATAATTGTCTCCAAAATTTTCGCGAGTTAGTGAGTGATAAGTAGTTGATCATAATTTAATGCCAGCTTGGCCAAATAGGTCATATAACCTAAAAACAACCAATCATAATTTAATGTAGAGTTTTCCAAAATCTGGAGGAGCACGAGATTATTGTAAGGGGGTGCGAAGCTATTACTAAAAATACTATTTTCGAATACCACTCTATCAGTCATTTTTATAGGAAACCTAAATTCAAATGGACGCTGAGAAAAACGACATTAGCAAGACAATTGGCGTTCTACCATTGAGCAATGTTACTTGAAATTCGTAGAGTACTTCTAGTAAAAACCTAACACAATGTGTGTTATTGTGGAAACATTGCCCACACCCAAATCACGTCTGTATGGTTGCTTTACTGTTGTAAGGGACAATCAATATAATGGCATTGCGTATTTTAAAACTTTAGGCTTTTTTTAAAAATCTGAGCGATCAGTTTTCCACACGTTTAAAGGATGTAGATTGAAATGGAGATCCAAAGCAAGCTCCGAAGGATTGGAATCTACCTCCAATCCTTTAGAGCTTGCTGTATAGTTTAGTAATCTTTAGTTCTTGAATACATTGTGAATCCAATCGAGTGAGGCTTAGCCATATATGGCACCATAAAATACAACTAGCCCCTCGAGTGTGTGCATTGGGGATTCTCTTAATCTTATAGTAGGCTTCGTTCTTTGGGGAAGTTGATGTGTTGAGTTGTTATAAGGGGGAAGTCGGAGATGGGTTGTTCACCATACAAGAATGCCTTGATGTAAATTTTGCACATGGATGTTTTCTGAAATCGGATACTTTAAGGTTGTTTTAACTAAACACATGAACTTAATCACTACTTTGAAATGTAGTGAAAACTTAAAATAAATTTAAAATATGTAGTTTTATGTAAAGTTATAAATTTAAACGTGTAAATAGAAATAAAAATTGTAATGAATTGCAATTTTAACAGTGTTAATGGCTGTGAAATTTGATTTTAAAATTTTCTTTACAAATACATTCTTGAAAAAAATCTTTCGAGCAATTTTTTTTATTTATCTTTTGTTGTGATAAGGCCAAAATTCTGTAATATATTGATAACATTTATTTTTTTCCATTGATGGTAGAAAATAAGCATTACGAAAAGCTTTTTCTAAAGCTAAATGTAGATGGCACTAGTGTTTTTATGGTAGAAAGTGTTTCCTGTATTCCGGAAGAGATGTCATTTGACTACATTTTAAGATAGCCTCGAAACATTGGATAACCGGAAGGAAAATCATCCTATTGCGGGAGTTTGTTCGTTTAAACTGAAAATCCCTTTCATACCAAGACGGTATTGAGTCATGTAGAGCATTTATGTTTAAAAAAGTTACAAATGATTTTAGGTTGCGACACATTGATGACAGCGAGATTTTATTGGTCCATTCTGTTTCACCTGAAAAATACCTGACATAAACTCCTGAACTGGCACCCCATTCTCCAAACTTCCACACCACGGCAATAATTTCATTTTATTTAAATGCAACCTTCGTACAAAAGAGAGACTGATCAAGCCTCCCCAGATTATGATCAATGTAAAATATATTTGCAAGGGCTCTTGTACAAAGTAAAGTAATGCCTGTGACTCAAGTGAAATATGGCATAAATCTTCACGCTTTGAAAGCGCATAAGTTATATTCAATTCACGTAATCCAAGCGTGACCACTCAAATCACAGAGCAGTAAAACGTTATTATCTGCGAAACACGGTTCTATATTTATCTCTTGAATATATGACCACAATACACCTCGCTTCATTCGTTTAATGTCGCGTAATATGTCATTCAAAAAGTATCTATTTCATTTAAAGTCTCTCTCTAACCAATTGTCTCAAAGTTGTAAACTGATCGAGGCAGACAATTTGCTTTCCACAAGCTATATTTTATTCGAAACTTAAGCTTTTTCATCGTCCTATTGACCTTAAACTCGTCCATTCTAAAGAAAGAAATGCATGAATGGAATACATGAAACATACGACCAGATGAAATTTGTTCCCCTCATTTGTATACGCAAACAATTCGTTTCAAATCTGTAATCGGTTCTATATATTGGCTTTGTCCCTCTACTATCGGGACTTCGGTAGCCCAGTTGGAAGAGCAACGGATTAGCAACCGGAGGGTTACGAGTTCGAATCCAACCAAAGACAGTGTTCAAAGCGGGCTGGTGTATTAAATCTGCCGTGGCCTCAAATGTCCCCACGTTGGCGTGGTTTGGAAGTTTGGGAAGTGGGGGGCCAGTTCAGATGTCCTCTGACCGTGATTCAAAATTACGAGGCGTTCTCCTTGGATCTTTCCCTTCGGGATTGATCCCGGACCGTCTACAATAGCCCGCTGTATCGCTCCAGTGCGACGTTAAATAACTACCTACCTACGATACTGTATGGGGGCTCCCAACTCAATTTTTGCGTAGAGTGCATACAACCCAATGCTAGCAATTTTCAAGGTACACAAACTATTTACAAAAATTCTGCAGCACACCAAAAAATTTATTATATTTTTTGTCGATATGAGGAGTTAACTGTATATTCACAGGTGGTTCAAAATTACGAGGTGTACTCTGAAGCCTAGGAAGTAGAGTCGGGACTAGCAACTGGAGGATTGCGAATTCGAAACTCGATTCAACCAAACATCGTCGTCTACGTAGGAGTTGGTGTACGTTAAATATGGCTCAAACGTCCTCACGTTATCTTAGTGTGGAATTTTGGGGAGTGGGGTGCCATATCAGGTGTTGACCTCGTCATCTGACAGTGGTTCAAATTGACGAGGTGTTCTCGGCTCTTTCCCTCGTATTGCTCTAGTGTGACGTAAATTCAACTACCTACCACAAAGAAAACGTTGGGATATTGACTTAAGAGTGAAGGACAAATTTGTCAGATACTTCCGCCTGGTGCTGTAAAATCTGTTAATTTGGTCTTTTAGCACATCGTGTCTCGAGCTGTATCAAAAATTTCAAAATTATATCTACTTGGTTTGAGACATCACTGAATCAATTGCATTTGAAAATTATACAATTTTCGTTTAAGAAAGAGTTAATTTATAATCATGCGAAAACATTGTGCCCTCAAACATAATTGCCATGCATTTTGTTTGAGTAATTTAAAAGGCTATATGTAACACGAAAATTACTTTGATCATCTTATTTCGGAAGCCAAAGTGAAAGTACTGAAATACTCATTTAACCATAAGGAGTTGTAAATTTCATATATACTCATAACTCAGATTTGACTAAAAAGTATTATAAGAAAATCAGAATCAAATAAAAACATAAGGGTTACCTTTTTAAAAAATTGAGTTGATTTAAATTTGAATATAAAGACGCACCCTTATGCAAATGAAATACACATTCATTTATATAAATATTATTCACTAATGGCACTTTTGATTTGTTTGAACGACTCCAGGGACTGGAATAAGAACAGGTGTTCTTATTCCTTTTGACCCACTTAACAGCCCTTAATGTTTGTTGCTTAACACTGTATTGTTCTCAAAACTTCCAAAATGTTTTGGGATGAAATAACGTCATTTCCTGCATTTAAGATATTCATGTTGCATAGATATAACCAACCAAGGTAGGTAGGTATTTAATTAACGTCACATTTGGGGCAACACAACGGGCTATTGGTAACGGTCTGGGATCAATCCCAAAGGGAAAGGTCCGAGGACAACACCACGAAATTTTGAACCATGGTCAGATGACGAGACAGCACCTAAGCTGATACTCCACTGTCCAAACTTCCACACCATGCCAATGTGAGGACATTTGAGGCCACAACAGATTTAACATGCACCAGCCCCCTTTGTACACGACGGTCTTTGGCTGGATTCGAACTCGCAACCCTCCGGTTGCTAGTCCGTTACTCTTCCAACCGGGCTACCGCGGCCCGTTGGTTGTTTTTGTTACACCTTGCTACCTGCATGTCCTTCGTCTTCCTTCTAGGATTCTATTCTAAGGAAAGGACCAGTAGAATATTTTCAAAGCATTCTATTCCGAGGAAAGGACCAATAGAATATTTTCAAAGTATTCCATTCTGAGGAATGGTCCATTGGAATCTTTACAAATTATTCTATTCTAAAGAAAGGACCTACAGTTTTTCTAAAGGATTCTATTCTAAGTAAAAGACCAAAGAATCTTTCCAAAGGATTCTGTTATAAAGAATATAATCAATGGAGTCTTCCCAAATGATTTCTATTCTAATGGAAAGGAGCAATAGTCTTTCCAAAGTATTCTATTCTGAGGAAGGTCTAATAGAGAATCTTTGCAAAGTATTCTACTATAAAGAAAGGAACAACAGTTTTTCCCAATGATTGCATACTAAGTAAAAGACTAATAGAATTGCTCCAAAGGATTCTATTCTGTAAAAGACCAATAGAACCTTTCCAAAGTATTCTGTTATGTAGACTAGAACGAATGGAATCTTCCCAAATGATTTCTATTCTAAGGAAAGAACCCCAATAAAGTCTTACCAAATTATTCTATTCTGATGAAAGGCTTTACAAACGATTCCATTCTGAGGAAAAGACCAATAGCTTTTACAAAGGATTCTATTCTACGTAAAGGACCGATAGAATCTTTCTAAAGGTTCAAAGATTCCGTCATTACCTGTGTACTGAGGTAAAAACAATTCTACTCTACTCGGAAATCTCACAGGTTTAAATTTCAAATGGTGATACTATCGATGAACATTTAATTTTTCCATTGCCTTAGGGATCTATTGTGTACATCTTTAGCCGTGTGCGGGCATCACAAGTGCGAGGTACCTGAGTGATATGTCCTCCCTTCTATTTTGCCTCTAGCCTATCATTCCGCTTTTTTTCTCCCTCGTTATTGTCTTGTGTTTGGTGCAGCTTGGCCAAATATGGCCCTTGCGCGATAAAACCCCAAACCAATCTATTGCTTTGGGAGTGACTCAAGTCCATCAATCACCCCTAGGTACTTTCAAACAAAATTCAGTAGCAATTCTCTCAGAACAGTGAAACCCAAACAGGATTCTACTGCACAAGGGTTCAGAACCGACCAATCAGTTTCCGTTCTTTATCTTCACACGGGTGTGACGTACTGAATGTCACGTCTACCACTTCTGGTGCTTAGCTTCACAGATCCTTCACTCATCACCGGTCTTAATCTTTCAAAAATCTCTCCTGTTGGGTCGACCCCGAGTTCAAGAGATTGCTGATCTCTGTTATCGACTTAACTGTTCCAGTGACCGAGAGAACAGAAATAGGTTGGGAAAACACGTCTGGGGTCTGAATCTTTCGGACACACGTCAGTGAGCTCCAACATAAAAAGTCTGATCAAAATGTATCACAATGTATTTGACCAATAAATTATTTTGCATATTTTGTTCAAACCTAGTACCTTCCAAAATGGACGATTTCTGAGTTGATACACTTCTAATGGCTCTATTGATGAGAACTTTCAATATCATTTTGTTCGATCTCTATCAGGTGCTTCGCCGCATGTTTGAATTCTATCAATGTCCTGAAATCCTGCCCTTTGAGTGTCATTTTGAGTTTGCCCACTGCCCTAAGCAACATGCGTGTTAGTTCGATTCCTCCTTGGGTGCATTCTCTGTCATGGTCAAATGGCCAAATATGGCCTTTGCGCCATAAAACCCAACCAGCAACCCAACCCCCTTTTGCTATAGATGTTATGTATTTACAAAGATTGTGACCTCATCATCAAAAAATCGGGAGTATCTTCATGACGAGATATCTCATCATTAACTTCACATTTGGTCAGATCTTGAAAATCGAGTTATCTTGTTGAAACCATTTGGATGGCTAAGAATGGTATTAGATATACAATGGAATTTCATAAAACATAGCACAATTTTTTTAAATTAAATTTCGCTTACATTTAATTTTTAAAAAAATGTTTATCACGCTTAATGTGTAAATGTCATTAATTAACTTAAGCGTATTAACTTACATGTTTATTACGCTTAAATACATAAGACGAATTTAAATATATCCGTTTATATTAAGGAAATTAGTATTCCAGTCATGGATCGAAACATTAGAGTTTCCCCATTACAGCTCATCCCTGAGATCCATACACGAAGGTGGTTATGTCCAGAAGAAACCCCATTTTTACCCTCCTGGTGGTGGTCACGACGAGGTTTCTCATCACTAGCAAAACTGACAATATCTTCATGGACGAGATATCTCGTCATTAGACGAAAATTAACCAGATCTTGATCTCGTCAAGTATTGGCCAGATCTTGATCTCGTCAAGTATTGGCCAGATCTTGATCTCGTCAAAAATTGGCCAGATCTTAATGAAAAAGATATCTCGTCGAAACCATTTGGAGGGCTAACTCCATATATACGGGGTTTAGGGTGTTATTGAAGAGAGGGAAAGTGTTTTAAATATGAACTTGATATCGCGATCAGGCCTTATTTGTATTTGGTAATGGAGAAGAGAAAAAATTGCGAAAATAATATCCCAATCATACCTAAAGGACTTAAGCAGACTAAAAAGGGAGGGGGTTTGTGCATGACATATACCTTAACCCTCCAAGTGGTTTCGACGAGATATCTCGTCCATCAATATTCGATCAATTTAGATTATGACGAGATATCTCGTCATCAAGAAATGTATTCCCGGTTTTTTTATGACGAAGAGATCGAGATATGGTCAGTTTACTTCTAATGACGAGATATTTCGTCCATAGAGGTCTGGTCACTTTTGCAAATGGTCGAAACAACCACCAGGAGGGTAAAGAAAAATTACTTTTCAGTACATCTTTTACAATAAAGTATAAAAGGTATAACGTACCTGTCATGAAAAATCATATACAGCATGAAATACTTGATCGGAAGTATTGCAACTTGAGAAATGTTCTAAGATTCAGATATGCCTTTCGATCGCATGGCGAATACGTACTTGACCCGAGGGCAGTTCCAGACAAAAGCCTCTCAACGTTGAGTTAGTCTGACGTAATTCTTGGTTTACCATCACAGTCACTAATTCAACACTCATTCGCTCTCTTGGTCAATTTTACCGCTTATTGTTCACAAAACAATTACAGGTGGCATAGGAAGCGCTGCAGACAGGGACCCGCGGTGTGAAATCACGCTCATTCGCATGAGGCCCCAGAATTTATATCTTCCTCCCTTAAGGATGGTTCATTGATGACAACTTTTACGAACCTAATACCTTTGAAAATTTCCAACAAAGAATCATCAAACTCAGAATTTCAAGGCCTCTCTTGGCGGAACTGAATATCTGTCATGATTTTTCAACAGAATTCTCAATTGTTTTTTAAAACGTTTAGAGGGGGATACCTTCCGACGTTTTTAAGGCTCCGTGGCATTTTTTGAAATCGTTTCTGCATCCATAAAACCAATAGTTATCTAGTAAAAAACACACATGTCAAGCACGTGTTCAGAAAATGATTTTGGAGAAAGTTTAGAATCTTCTGTTTTCTATTCCAATCAAAAAACAATGATATCCAATGATTAGGCTTAGTGATTTTTTGACTGTTACCCAATGTGCAGTTTATATACAAATGTGATAAATTAAACTTCGATTGACATTAATTAAATTAGCTTCAATGTGCATTTTTTATTGTTTTGACATTAACCCTAATGGTGGTTGTCTCTACGAGGCATTTCGTCAATAGAAAAACTGACCTTATCTTGATGTACGAGATATTTCGTCCTTAGAAGAAAACTGACCAGATCTTGATCTCGTCATCATAAAAAATCGGTAACGTCGTGATCATGAGATATCTTGCCAAAGGATATAGGAAAATTCGTCAGATTTTGATGGACGAGGAATCTTGTCAAACCACTTGGAGGATTAACCTTCCAAGTGTTTCGACGAGATATCTCGTCCAAGATCTGGTCAATTTCGTTAAAGACAAGATATCTCGTTGAAACAAAACTGCCCTGTTCTTCCAAGGAGGAATGAAGATCCAAGAAGGAAAAACAAATTGTCTCTTGCCCAGAATTGGTGACAGTTTGGTACAGGTTTTTACACCAGAGGCTAGATGGACACTGCAGGGCAGTTTTATCGACGTTACGATACACCACCAAGAAGGTTAAGAATATTTCGGGGATGCTCTTCCTTTGGTCACTCATGTCTAGGCGAGGGCCGTGGTAGCCCGGTTGGGAGAGTAACGGATTAGCAAATGGAGAGTTGAAATTTTGAGTGTTATTTTTTATTTAAGAATCAAATAAATTGTTTAAAAACGATTTGAGCAAATGGGCAGATAATTAAAATTATTATTTTTTGCAATACAATGAAAAATTATGCTTCTTTATTAAAATCTACAAAAAATATAATGTATTTTTCGTTAGACGTAGAATTTCAGTAATAAGTTTGTGTGCCTTGAAATCAAAATGTTTGAAAATCGCTGACCTCACGCAGATAGATTCTTCGCTTACTTAAGCAACAGATACTATAATAGCTGTAATACTAAATGGGTATTTTTTGGAAATATATCACAATTTTTCATACACACATACCTGTCGATTATTTTTTTTATTTATGGGCTTAATAAATCATCTATTTATATCCATTATCCCGCCTAGTGATTGTCTCGACGAGATATATCGTCAGCAAAACTGACCAGGTATCTTTATGGACGAGATATCTCGTCATAGGAAAAAAACTGACCAACTGATTATGATGGATGTGATATCTCGTCTTAACCACTTGGAAGGTTAACCATATGAGGGATTCACCCGTATATATTCGTTCTGTGATCTGTAGTCTACCCTGCATTAGTTCTAATCAGTTTTAACCTCGACCAACAGAATCATTCAGAGTATTCTTCCAGCCTATAGATATGGTTACTTAGTCATTAAATCTCCTGTTGGTTGGCTCTACGAGGTATCTCGTCATTAGCAAAACTGACCAGATAGCTAGGTGGACGACTGATATCTGCAAAAACTGACAGATCTTTATCTCGTTATTGGCAATATTTAAAATCGGCAATATTAAAAATCGGCAATATTTAAATGACGAGTTAACTCGTCATTGACAAAATTGGTCAGATTTTGATGGATGTGATATCTCGTACATCAAGATCTGATAAATTTTGCTTTTGAAGAGATACTTCATGGCCAATAGTTGCCAAGTTTTTGGTGATGATGCGATCAAGATCTCGGCATCACCAATAACCTTCAGTTTCCTGCTAAGGACAAGAGACGACGAGATCTTGAGGTACTACATACCTCGTCCATCAAGATCTGATCAGTTTAAGTAATGACAAGATCCCTCGTCAAAAGTCAAAACTGGTTGGACGTAATTCAGGGAAGATTGCAGGCCGCAGAACGGTTCGTGTGAACCATTAGGTTAAAAGGCATCTAAGATAAGAGCAATGCAACACTATTGGGAAAGCTCGGGACGCTTAGGGGGTTAACCTAACGTCGGCATTTAATTTTGTTGCTTCAACATATCGGGAGTCGTCTGGGACGGATTGCTCTGTATACGGAAAGAGGTGAAATTCTGCAATTATGTTATAAATTCTTTACTTCTCTGCTCTAGTGCGAACCACACGAAGAGGGGCTTCATCCTGACCGCCCCCAAGGCTATTGATGCGGGATGCCAGGAGTACTTCACCTTCACGGCCTTCGACGTTCCTCCGGGCGGACTGTTGACCCTCCAACTGCTGCATTGGTACACGGACGAGTTGATCTCGGAAACCAAAGTCACGGTCCTCAACAGTACGTAAGCATGCCCCTACCTTTGCTATTTCTGTAACTTGGCTGCTATTCCTCTTTTTCTGTATCAATAAAAATTTCCTTGTGTAGTATGTGCCTTGGTATTAGCAAAAGGCATGTAGGCTCAAGTCAACTCCTGTGACGGTCCAACCAGACCCAAAATCAGGTCTCAAAATGTATCTGTTCTACCCCTTTATAAACCATCTACTTACCAACCACGGAAGGTTCCCGGAATACTTCTCCCGCGTGGGATAACCGACGTCGGACACATGTTTATGTGGTGAAGTAGGTGATTCTCTTCACTACATGCTAGACTGCGGGCTTACGGCGCACGTCAGAGAAGGACTTGAATTCATTAGAGATCAACCCAGTGACATTAAGCGTCACCCGATGGGTCTCCGAGTGATAAGCCGCTCGTAGCAAACAATTCCTACCCACCTCCAAGGGTTTGAATGATGGTTCAGGTATTAGAACCATGACAAGGAGTGCAGGTTCACATAAGTCGAAACGTATGAGTGTCAATGAAAAAGACATAGATGCGTAGCAATTTCACTTAAGCTCTTCAAGCGTAAGCCTGACTATAAATGGTTTGAGAGTAAATAGGTATAAGACTCTATCCGTCCCCCGATTTAAGGACACTCATGAGGGTCCATGTAAGGTTGACTTGAAGGGCCCCAACCTCCGGTCTCATAAGAACACATGTGTGAAAACTTAGCAACCTGCAGTCTGCGAGCGAAGTCTAAATTTTCAGTTTCACACTCTGTGGATAGCAATTCTCGTACGTATTTCGTCGGGACCTCTGCCATATTTTCCTCGGGGTCTTTCATATATCCGTAGTGACCGTTAGGGGATAGGCCGCGCCCCCAAATCAGAAGAAGGGTTTCAGCAAATTGTTCTGTGTCACCCGGTTGAAATTCTTTCAACTCTAATAAATCTTCTCTCTTCCAGACATGAACATGTGGGTTGAAATGCACATCCCGCCAAGGTCCTCCAATTTAAGAGCCAAGCTGAAGTTGCAGGGTGTCTTCAGTGACGGCTACCGGATTAGTGCCGAAAAGGAGGTTCTCATCCGCCACAACTCGGTCCTCACCTTCGTACAGACTGACAAACCCATCTACAAACCAGGACAAACAGGTAGAGAAGGCTGAAGACCTAATCCCAACTTCCTTCCCCCTATATAAGCTTTCATTAATTGCCTTCCAACTACTTGGATTATGAAACGAGGGATGCAACATCCTCAGAAAACAGGAGAATGTTACCGGGAAGAGCACGGCAGACTACTACAATTCCTGATTGTTCGCTAAATCTCTTAACCCTCCTGGTGGTCGTGTCGACGAGGTATCTCGTAATCAGACCAGATCGTTATAGGCGAGATATCTCGTCATTAGTAAAAAACTGACCCGATCCTGACCTCGTCACCATAAAAAAATTGGCAACATCTTGATAACCAGATATCTATCTCATTAGCAAAATTGGTCAGATCTTGATGGACGAGATATCTCGTCGAAACCATTTGGAGGGTTAGGTGGTGATATCCTACTAAAGGATCGTCGTAGCATAGGACATTAGGCACTCGGAACTCTCCCTCCGAAGTTCGAATGTCCAGTGATTCCCGAGTTAGAGTGCCCCGGGGGTCATAAAAGTGAGGCCGTTGATTGAGGGTGATTGCACTTGGGGTGGTTTTGGTAAGGAATCGTTAGGGTGAAACAAAAGGAATCGGGAAGTTTATAAGTGTAGTGTTGTTACATATATTTCTCTTACGCTGTCGTGAAAGAGGGCCGGACAGCGCTTGAAGAAAAACTGTATTTGGCCACCGAAAGGCTCCAAAAAGAATTCGGACTTACCTATTTCCGACTAAAGCTTGGTCATGAATTCGTAGCAGTAATTTAGTCTTTGTAAGCAAGCTATATTGTGTTGTTTTTTCTTTCATCTTTTGCTTAGCTCTCAGAGTATTTTGGGAAATTAGTTCCAGTGGGCAATCCCTTCTGATGGAAGGGGTTGTAATGAATACAACAGTGGTGATTTTTTTCAAAATTCCCACTCTTTGTAATTATATAATTAATTAATTTATGTTATTATTATAATATTCATATTTTGCTTTTTAATAAAATTCCCAGGAGTGCCCATCAAACTGGTAAGTCCCTTAAAAGGACAAGTTAGGTTCACTTCTGGTGGTTATCTGGTAATTTACATTTCTCTTACGTGGCACGAAACAACTGCCTCATTTGCATTTGTTGTGGCCACGATCCAAGCATCACGAAAATCCGCTAGCGAATCACGCAGATAAAGATGATTATGTAAAGTTCTGGTGAATGAAAGATTGTTTCCTTGAGTTAAATCTCTATATTAATTTTAATTTGTGTGCCTATTGCAAGTTTTTTTTAATTGCAACGCGTCACATATCCGGCTGGAATTTGTGGCATAGTTGTTGCTTACGGAATCGAAACTTTGCATGGTCCATTTTATCTGCGTTTAATGCAAATGGTCGACTGTTCCGAAATTTCCCCGTATCCGCGACTTTGGGTACTAATTTTTTTTCGCGAAATACGTCTCACCATGTCTTCAAAAGTCTAAACCAAATTTGGTTCCATTCCGCTTATTCCATTTAGCTAGAGATG
This sequence comes from Meta bourneti, assembly GCA_933210815.1. Taxonomy (NCBI): domain Eukaryota; kingdom Metazoa; phylum Arthropoda; class Arachnida; order Araneae; family Tetragnathidae; genus Meta; species Meta bourneti. The sequence goes on from OW119931.1 coordinate 17,167,011, forward strand.
CCTCTAAAGAGTGAAAGTTATTTTATTTCATTTTCTGAAGGAAGAAAAAACGTAAAAAGTCCCTTGATCTTCAGTTATTCCTAACTGCAAGAAGGCCTTTTCTGTGTCCGCAGACAATCCAATCGGGTTAAGACGAAATCGGTCGATCAGGTCAGGAATCAATTCGATCATATTCAGACCTTTGTATAAAATATCATTCAAGGAATCCCGTCCATTTTGCCTCGCAAACACGTCGAACACAGGTCTAATCCTTGTGGTCATACGTATTTTCGTTTTTGACTACCGGTGTCTATGAGACATACATATAATGACAAGGCTTTTCAATTTCACATTGGCGAACCTTTTCAATTACATTCAACTCTTCCCATTCATGGAAAGCATCGATATTTCTCAAGTAAACCCTTTTCATGTGCACGATTATACATTTTCTGATGTCTATTCCAAGTTAATCCCTGGAAATTGGTAAATCTAAAATATCACACTTAAAAGGCAAAGTTCATAACTTCCATTGGAAGAATTCTTTTTTTCTTTGTATCGATTTAAAACTTCAAAATGCTCAGCCCTTTACCGATATCTGAAGGTTCTAAAATTACCAATAGTTTCAAGATCCCATAATTCACGAATAGATGAATTACTAAATTGAAATGAAAGATCCATTAAAACAGTATCTGATTTGCAAGAACTATCATCAGCGATTTTCTGTTTACCGCAGAGAGTATAACCCAATCGTGTTTCAAACATAAACAATCAACTTCAGTCTTGATGAGTCATTTATGAATAACGCACCAGTTACATCGGCGCCTATAAGAAGTCGATTTCAGAATCAGTTGCTTCCAAATCGGATAAACATTCCTCTTTCTTTCAATTCCCAAGGATAGACAAAACATCATTAATTCTAGGCACTTCATTACGTATTCTTCAGCTAGAAATTCAATACTACAAGAAAAGGAATAATTCAGCGCGGAAACACGTCAAACAAATCATGCACTTGGGGTTTCGTCTCCCTCGCCCAGACTGAATCATTTTTAACTTTACAAAAACTTGCTATATGACCTATTTTAAAACAAGAAAAACATGCACCTTTCTCAATTAAAAGTTTCCTTTTACTTTCTAATTTAATTTTTTTACTGCACAACTATCTCTGCTAGGGTGCCTCTTAGCACCAGAAGAGACAATTGAAAATCCTCTTACCTGACTGTCCGTTCGTTTCTGTACCTGCTGTAGTAGTTTCCAAGTTGTCCTCAACAAAATGTAATTTTCTTGAGAATATGGTAACCTCCAAACCCGGTACGGACGAGCACAACCATTTTTTCATCTTCCACTTTCAAAAAGTTCATTAAATTCTGCAAGGAACGGTCTTCGGCCTGGACGGCGTTCAAATTTCTGTTTCGCTCCCAAGCTAGTAGAATTTCTTCGGGTAGGCATGACTTCTAAAGGCGTTAGGAAATCACCGTATTTATCTTGCGTTTTCCCCTGACTCTCCAAAGCTCGTAATTTCCCCTCCAGTTGGTCATAAAGAACTGGTAGATTTGTTTTCAGAAGTCCAGACATGGCATTCTCCGTCACCATACCCAACAAATCCCGCACGTATATTTGCCCTAGTAAATATCCAAGCCCGAAACGTACTAGCAATTGTTCCACAGCTTTAGGGTAGATGGCAGCGGTGAATGGGAAGCTTTATACCACTCTTGCAGCCTTGGATTTTGGAACCACCGCTTGGAGTAAGTTTCGGAATTTGTCTTCCTCGGGAATACTTTGGTATTCATGAATCTTTTGAAACTGACTCCAAAACTCAAGGTATTCTCAAGCTTCTCCATCAAATTTCAATAGTCCGTTGTGTTGCTCCAGAGTGACGTTAATTAAAATACCTACCTACATACCATCAAATTTCTTTCTATTTTGGGCAACTCGAACTACTTCCGTTTCAGCAGGTAACTTGTATGCCTCAATCAGAGCATCTATCTGAGAACTGAGTTCATGAAATCTATCTCTATAGATCTCATACGATTCAAAATCCTCCGAGAATAGTTTCTCGCTGTCTGTCATTCGAATAGCTTCTAAATTTCCCTTCATATCTCATTAGAAAATAATAAAAATTTATTTCCAAATATTTGTTATCTGTTGTGTTGCTACAGAGAGACGTAAATTCAACTACCTACCTTTTTACATACCTGTTGGTAAAGAACCAAATGTTGCCGAAAAATGGTAATAAACTACATTTTAAGGTAAACCCAATATGTATCATGAGAGAGCATTCGGCCAACAGAAGTAAAATATTCCCAGAATGTCTGGTTTATTTGTTTATACTGAAAATACCTGAAATTAAAAATTAAACATCGCCAAACGGTAATAAATCAAATTACTTCAAAACATCAAGCGTATTTATCTTTCCCAATAGTTTGCCTTTTTTTAACACTGAAAACATCTCCCATAATGTGATCGACAGCTCCTATCGAAAAATCTATTGTGTAATACATAAAAACTGAGACTTAAATTCCAGTTATAACCATAGACGTGAAATACAAGTAGAATGAGCATTGCTATTGAGAGGAGCTTTAAAAAGTGTGACCAACTTGTCGACTAGTAGTCACGTGACTTCTCTGAAAAATTGACTTCCTTGGCCAATTTGGCATCTTATCGGTTTATTTGACGATATAGCATCTTATGTGTGAACGCGCGTTTCCATAGGTAGGTAGGTATTTAATTTAATTTAAGTCACACTGGAGCAACACAACGGGCTCATGCATTTCCAAAGAATGGCGACAAAAGTTTTGAAATCGACAAAGTCTACTTCTATGTCGAGCAGATAGTAGTAGACTTTAGCGATTCAAAATTACGTCACAGATGATGAATAAATGGATGGGAGTGTTCTCCTGTCCCGTCAACCAATCAGATGATATATGTTCATTTCCACTCGGTAGATGAAAGTTAGTAATGTGACCCTTAGTATAAAACTATTAGTAATGTACTAAGGGTCACATTACTACTAGTTTTGGTCACTTGATCTTGGCCATATAAAATTGTTTGCCATTGCTCACTCTACTTTTATATATATCCTCTATAGGAATAACTCAATCATACACTGTGACGAACTCCTGAAATTATTTTTAGTTACGTTTCCATACTCCCTTCTATAGCTGTTTTTAATATGAAAAATATGTATACAAATGAATATTTTTACTGAATAGCATCTATGGTCTTTGTGATTACTGAATTTCTGCTTTCTTCTTAGTAAGATTTAGGATTCTGCCCATGGACAGCCAACTGAAACCTATGCCCGAGAATACAGTAAGTCATTCCACGTTTGTTAAAATATTTTTAAAAAATCAGCGACTGCAAATTAATGTTGCTTATTTTACAGTTAATAACATTACCGTAGGAAACGTTGCTTAATAACTGTTATTCTGTGTTAAAAAGTTTATGCAAGAGTTCGTCCCGGTTTTTTCGACAAAAATTGAAGAAAAATTTTATTTACTAAAAATTACATTTAAACAATATAGTATGTGCCGTTCTGTTCGATAACCTTTCTTCATCTCTCCGGTAGATGCATAATCTCGCGCTCATACAAGTGCTGAGGTTTCTTGGCTAAAGAACTGATCCAGGTGACGAAACTTTCTCAACCACTTACGGCACGTGGAATCGTCAATGGCACCCCTCACCATACACAACGCATACCTTCTTTTGCGTCTGCGAAGCTTTCTTGCCTTTTCGGAAATAAAAAAGCATAATATCTCGAACATGCTCCTTAACAAAATTAAAAAAACACAACCAAATAGCACAATTGTTTCCCCAAGTAAATTCCATCTCTCAAACAACATCCAAACTTTACACGCGTGTAGAAGATAACACTTCGGTTTTGCTATGCAAAGTCACCTAGCGCCAAAAACGGGACGAACTTTGCAACAACCCAATATATGCCTAATTCTACCCTAATAATTATTTTGCCTTCTGATCACAGGTGGCAGATGTGTGGATCGAAGATCCGTCTGGAATCAGAGTTGCCCAGTGGAAAGAAGTTATGTTCGCCCAAGGTAAGGGGGACATAAATAATACTTAATGAGCCTTATAAGTTTGATTTTATTCAGCAGATTTATATTATATTCGACCAGGAGTGATCCTGTATCTATGCTTGTGAGAATTTACCGGTATAGTGGTCTCCCTTTGGAGTTGATCAATTTCTTACAAACCCTGTTAATGCTGCGATTTTTTGAGATAGGGGTAGGATAGGGTATTTTAATTGCTGGAGTAAATAATGGGCTAATGGCGAAGGTTCGGGATTGATCCCCGAAGGAAAAGATCCTAGGACAACACCACGTAATTTTGAACCACGGTCAGATCACGAGGTCAGCACCTGAGCTGGCACCCCACTCTCCAAATTTCCACACCACTCCAACGTGAGGACATTTGAGGCCATGACAGATTCAACGTGCACCAGCCCCCGTGTGCACGGAAGTCTTTTATTGGACCGAGTTTCGAATTCGCAATCTTCCGGTTGCTCTTCTAACTGGGCTACAGTGGCCCCTACCACAGTTGTAGAAGGCGGTCTATAGGGCTTCTCTAAGGAGAAGGTGGACTATAGGGCATCTTCTAGGAGAAGGTGGACTATAGTGCGACTCCAAGGAGAAGGTGGACTATAGGGCGTCTCAAAGTAGAAGAACTGTAGGGCGTAAAGTGTGAGATTGTCTATCTTTGTGTGGGGCATTCAGGCATTCGGGTATATTACAGCCTTTTGATTAGAATATAAAGTGGAAAAGAAGATAGGGCAACCTCTGCAAAAAAGAGTGATCGATAATTTCATCTATGCACGCTTCAGGATGCAGATCGAATTTATTGTTGTCACCATTTTTACTATGCATGTGTGCATAAAAATTAGTGCAAAAGTTTGACATCATAATGGAGTATATGTTGTGTAATTTACAGGAATCGTGCAGTTAGAACTCCCTTTGTCCAGCGAACCTCCTTTTGGCACGTGGAGCATCAAGTCTATCATCAACCAAGTATCCAACACTCAGAAATTCAAGGTCGAGAAATATGGTAACATTTTTATCTATGCCTTTAAAACATTTCACGGTTTGATGGGATAGATTAAAAAAGTATCTGCGCCTCTGTATCATAGGAGAATAAATATTTTTAAAAATCTCATATTATAGAGGAATTAATGTTTGTTAAACGCTATTTTGAAAGTATCGGATGCCTCATATTATTATTAAATCCTTGGTTGAATAGGAAGCGCAAGACGCAAAGAGACACGAACGGACCAATCAGAGGTGCCTGCACGAGCGGTGAAAACGCTCTGATTGGTGAGTGTCGCTTTGCGCTTCCTATATGAGTATGGCTTTAGAGCAGGCTTTGCCAAACTGAAATTGTTGTGCAGGTCTTTTACGAAGTAAATTTTTCCCTGTGGTTCGCAAATTTTATAGTTTTAAGAAATTTATTTTATTTCTTTGGCGCTTTACTTTCATGTTTTGCTACGCTAGGGCTAATTAGATAGGTACCTACGGCTTAAAGTCGATTTCGAAACACTACGAACCTAGACCGAGATTCGAACTCAGCCCGTTGAACCAAGGATCAGAATACTAACCACCCGGTTACCATTCACAAGGTCCAAAACGGTTCCAAACGCAAAATTATATAATTAGGAATAAAAATATAGTAAGGCGTACAATTTTCTCGAAAATTTTATAATCGCCTTTTCTTTCTGCCGACTGAATGGTTAAGAGTGCAGCTGGTATTGGACTGGTAGGTCGGAGCGACAGTTTGTTCTGTTCGCGATTATATAAAAGCTGGAGCCCAAATGAGCATAAAAGCTATCAATAATTAAAATAAAGAAATCGAATTTTACATTTAAGCGATAAATACGCCAAATATGGCAACCCCGATAACTAAGCTCCCAGTCTTTTTCGCTGTACTTTTTGTACGTGACGTACACGGTGAATGAATCCAAAAAAGCAAATCAGAGCACCCATAGATGTCCCCGTGTTTGTTATCTATCTGTAAAATATTCTGTATAGCCGATTGACTTCAACTTCAAACATAGTGTTATTAAGTATCGGATTCTTTTATAACCCCGTCAATAGCTCCACACTTACATCTGATTTCTTTCTTACAGTTTTGCCGAAATTTGATGTAAAAATTAACCCACCGGCCTACGTGATGGCTGATGCAGATTTCTTACCTGTAGAGATTTGTGCCTGGTGAGTGATGAACGATGACAAAGAAATAAATTAAACTAATAAATTATCACTATTCAAATGAATAACTTAGGAAATAGGTTTATGGGTTTCTCCAGATAATATACTGGATCATATTCCAATTTTTGGCTTGTACCATTACTTCTAGCACGTGTCAACCCTCAAAGTGGTTTGACGAGATATCTCGTCCATCAAGATCTGACCAATTTTGCTAAGGGGACGAGATATCGCGTTCATCATGATCTGCCGAATTTTGTAATGTTGAGATATATCGTCATTAAGATATTGCCGATTTTTCGATGATGACAAGATCAAGATCTAGTCGGGTTTTTTTCTAATGACGAGATATTTCGTCCATCAAAATATGGTCAGTTTTGCTAATGACGAGATACCTCGTCGAGACAACCATCAGGAGGATTAAAATAAAAATCCAGCACAATTTTTACGAAGCAATGGCAGAAGACTATATTTCTTAGTTTCCACCATCCAAAATTCAATTGGCATCGGCTTAAAGCAGAAACTCATTAATAGCAATTTTTCGAAAGAGCGTTTTCTGATATTAAATGCTTGCTTTCGTGATGATAATGAATACTTTGTTAACGTGTAATCTGTTTGAACAAAAATATAGCACTACCAAAATGTTTAGAATTTTTGTTTTTGATTTAAAAACTACGTCTAAAGCCTGAATTGCAAAATTTGGCTTTTCGTCAATTCGATCTAAGTCGACGTTGAGTTTTTTTTTCTTTGGTACATATCTTCATAAATACCAAAGTTCCAAATGGTCTAAAGTTCTGGAAATTGTGATTCGGCTGAATAATAATAGGGCTAGTGATTAATGCTTTCGGGTATACCAAGTCCTGACAAGTTTTTTTCCAATAATCTTAGTCAATGCCAATCTGTGATGGAAGTTCTTAAAAATTGCAATATAATATTAGACGAAAATAGTAAAACACTTAACACAATTCAAAGAACTTTGGAAACAATTCTCACCATCAAAACTAAGTTTTGGGGGTTGTCTAGCAAATTCAAATCTCGTATTGATTTCCACTATTCAGTTTTGTGAATTGAAGGAGGTGTAAATAATTATTTTACGAATTATTTATTAGAATAATCTATCGAGGTGAAATAATTATTTTACGAAGGGAGAAAAGTTTTGCGGTAAGATTTGTAACTAAATATCTCAGACTACTACAACAATTTATATTTCAGTATTTCGAGAAATTCCGGGTAGATAAGGTCCATTAATTTGCGATGTCTCGTCCAGAACCTTTTTTTCTCGCATCAGGACGGGTATCCGCAAGGACGCTGGCTAGCGTACAGAGTTGTCATTGGGGCATCCTTTTTCACAACAAAACTGTCAGGTCCTTCTCCCCTCACTGTCTCCTCTTCTCCTTCATTAGGGCAAGGCAGAAGACCCCTTTGTGCCTCCATTCTCGACAATCCCGGCGGAAATCCCCAAGTTCTGCTCATACATAGAAACAAGCAAGGGAACCACTAAAGATCATAACATAACGATACCAAGAATGTGGAGAGGAACGTATTAAGTTTTTCGGTTTTTCGACTTGTGCGATGAGTAAATTTCCGCGGCGTGATTGATGTATACAGTTACTTATTACAATAGCAATGAGCACTGACGTGAGCATCCTGTTAGTTTATAAACGTTTGTCAGTGAATGAGAAGTGTGTCAAACCATAATTTTCTCGCATAATAAAAATATTTTTTTCTCAAATAACCTTTCCTTCACTCAGGTACACCTACGGTAAGCAAGTGGATGGAACTTTGAAGATGTCGGTCTCTTATAAAAAGTACGATTGGGACAGGAGATCCGTACCATCAGTGGAGCATTCTGGACTGGTAATAAAAAGTACCACTAGCTTCGGTACTGTGCCTGTGAGGCACATGACACTATGTCCAATGTTTTTGAAAATAGACTTTCTACGATTATTTTCTTTATTTTTCAAATTGATTTGAGAAGGAATTTTCCAAAGAAACAGAACGACTCGGCTGTTATTACTTAGTACGATATAATTACGATTGTACTTTACGTTAGAGTTACCAAAGAAGGTCAAAAGCGATAAATTTATACAATGTATTGATATGTTTTATGTACCTTCATTTTTACACCTCGTAAGGCCGCTATGAAATTGTAGCTTGTCCAGGTGATTCATAGAAAGATTTTTACTGGCCACGTCTATTTAAATTTCAAGAGAAGGATCTTTCATTTATGATTGAAGTTTGAAAAAGTCCCTTAAGTTCTGCTTGGTATACTTTGGTTAGTGTCCGACATTTTTCATTACTATGGGCTTAGGATATCTCACACGTAGAAAACATCTTCCACACTTACGTAGTGTCATCACTCCTTGCCATTTTTACAGCGGTTTATTTTATTCGCAATTCAATAGAACCCATAAAATAGAACTAGATGCTCCTTCAAAGTTTAAGAGCTATCAAGAAGTATGCAAGATTCATTGCTTTTTAAAGCAATAAAAAGGCGAGAAAATGGAACAAGACCAGATCGAAGAGCTTCCAACTGATAAAACTGCGTGTTTTATAAGTGATTTGGTAAACGTTCTTTTCTATTCATTGGAGCGTTAGAACTTTTTTAAAACACATTGTTCTTGTCGAATGCGTAGAAATATTTTCGAGTGTAAATCTAAAATAGACACGTATTTCCTGTTAAACAATCAGTTCCATTTTGGAAAAATCTCTTCCATGGGTCCAGAACCTGGTATTCTAATTTTTAAAAAACAGTAAAACTCGAATCAAGGAAATCTAAATTTTATATGGATACTAATTAGAAATTCTGCCAACGTTTCCTTGTCAAACCTACACCAACTGGCGTGAAAGTTTAAACTCAAGAACTCTTTCCACAAATCTAGTGTTTTTTCGAATCCTTTTACAAGTTACTTATCGACGTTTTACAGGTAATCCTACCTCAACGTGACGTTAAGAGTTTTAAAAAAATTTCTTGACGATAAAAATGAAAGCACTGAGCGTTGTGAATAGACTGAATTATGAAAAATGGAGCTCCTTTATGCAGTACATAAAATAATTTGAGGCATCTTCGAAAAACTAAATACCAGTGTTGAGAATTTCTGTCGAAAATTTCCCGAGAATGAGAATATTGGTAATTTTAAAACCCCAGTAGACACAAATAAAGTGTACCAATTATTATCATGCAAGTTGATTTTTTTTCATGTCTATTCCAGATATCTGGATGCACGACCATTAACATCAACTCTCAGGACATACTGTTGCAAAAACGGGAATTTGCCTTTCGGACCATCGAAATCTTTGCAGAAGTAACAGAAAACGGAACAGGTAGAGTAACATTGTCAGACAGGTAGGGCAACAAACGCAATGCAGCAATAAGGAACCCTCCAAGTGGTTTCGACGAAATATCTCGTCCATCAATATCTGACTAATTTTACTAATGACGAGATATCTCGTCATCAAGATATTGCCGATTTTTGATGATGACGAAATCAAGATCTGGTCAGTTTTCTAATGACGACATATCTCGTTCATCACGATCTGGTAATAGTTTTGCTAGTGACGAGATACCTCGTGTGAGACAACCACAAGGTGGGGTAAGAAGCCTTTGAACCTTGGTGCTTAACATATAGAAGCTTCTAGGCAGCTCACCTCTTACAGTCTAATATATGGTAGAAAACGAAGATAGTATAGATTAAGATTAAGCTGCCTACTCAATGGCGAACTGTAACATGCAATGCAGAGGGCATAGGCCTTGTAATGAAATACATGGAGCGCTTGTGCGCAGGTTATTTATCCCAATCGGTCGGTTTGAAGATCCCCTGGCGAAAGTCACATGGCATTGGGAAATATCAGAATCCCAATGTAGGATTAATTAACGAGCGTGATGGACGCTAATGGACGCTTCGATCGGCAATCGGCCCAAGTCGATTCTCAAGCCCACGTGACCTAAACTTCCGTGGTCTTACGACAGCGACTTCGCCCACATGCTCCGTCTATTTCATTAGAATTTCGATGGCAGATTAGGTGACGATCACAAGTGTTCCAAAATTCGGCACTGTCCTCCCCTAAAGGAAAACGCTGCGAACAATCAGTACCGTTGTTTCAGCTTGAATGGTATATATATACCTTGAAAGCTGAATGGTGTATATATATATATATATATATATATATATATATATATATATATATAATAAAAAACAATCAAACTTACAAAATATACAAAACATTAAAACGTAAAATAATAGAAATGCAGACCAGCAAAAGATCAAAAAGTCAAAATATTAGAAATGCAGACCAGCAAAATGCCAAAAGATCAAAAAGTCAAAATATTAGAAATGCAGACCAGCAAAATTCCAAAAGATCGAAAAGCAGAAAGTAAAAAGCCAAAAAATTGGGGGTAAAAAGTAGTTAAGCAGAATCCAAAAAAGCATAAAAAAATATTTAGTTTGTAACTTTGAATTATTTATATATATATATATATATATATATATATATATATATATATATATATATATATATATATATATATATATATATATATATATATATATATATATATATATATATATATACTATCTATACTTCATTCCGCCGGAACATAAGAATTACTCACTCCAATGAAGAAACTTGTAGGTGTCGGAGAGCTGCATGTGCTCATGCCCTTGCTCTTTTTATCTTGGAGGTAAAAGTGCCCTTCATATAGCCAATATTTGGTTTTAGAATTTGAGGCCCCCTTGAAATAATGATAATTATAAGATGTTTAATGTGTGAAACGCTTTGGATATATGGGCATTCAGTTATCTATTTGACAAAGGCGCAGCATTCTTTGGTCAAAGACCTCAGGCACTGAGAGAGAAAAGTCTGATTGGGATTCCTGCCCACACTAGCTTAAGCTGGGAATAGTGAAATGGTCTTCACGCTTAGGGGGGTCAACCACTAACGAGGCCCCGACATGCTTCGCTCATTCCGCCTAGTGACACTAACTTATGGAACGCAGCAAGGTGAAAATCATCTGAATAGGTGAGTGTATGAGAAATTTCCTATAGTATCAAATGAGGACAATGATTTGGCGCCAACCATTAGCTTGATAACCTTGAATCGCCATAGATCCGTTATTTAAAGTTTTCATTTCCCATCCGCAAAGCATGAATGGAGTGCAGCATTCTGAAAGCAAATGAAATGTTGTAATTGAAATTTGAAATGTGTAAATTGACGGAACTTTCATTGCTTCTTTGAATTTGTGCTTAGAAATCAGAGGAAACGCGTCGGCCAACGTTGGTATAAGTCACTCGGCTTTGAAATTGAAGTTCCTGAGCACTGATGACCATGTGGACTACTTCAAGCCGGGCATTCCCTTTTATGGAAAGGTAAGTGATTAATCTATATACACTATATACATCTATGAGAGGCTTTTTTTTGGTCAAGCTAAACGTAGGTGGCAGTAGCGTTTTTGAGGCAGAACCTACTTCCAACGAATTCAGGCCACGCAAACCCAGTTGGAAGAGTAACGGATTAGCAACAGGAAGGTTTGCGAGTTCGAAACTAGGTAAGACCGTCATATAGGCGGGAACTGAGACACGTTACATCTGTAGTGACCTCAAATGTCCTCACGTTGGCATGGCATGAAAGTTTGGAGAGTGGTTTTCTAGCACAGGTATTGACTTCATCTGACTGGCTCAAAATTACGATGTATTATTCTCGAAACTTTCCCTTCAGGATTGGTCCCGAACCGTTGCTAATAGCCCGTTGTGTTGCTGCAGTTACGACGTTAATCCAACTACCTACCACACTGATCACCTAGTATTGCAGACAACAAATTATTATACACTTCAAAAGAAACTTTAGACATTCTCAATATATCCCTCCTACCTACTTCTGGTCACTTTCAAGTTGAATCTTCATCTTGCGTTTGGCGCAGCTTATCCATGTTTGGATCTTGTGCTTTAAAACCTAAATCAACTAACCAATCTTTGTGCAGTATGTTTATGTTTATACTGAGAAACTGTCCTACAAGTTTACGTTTATTTCTTCCCTTCAGCTGTCCGTGGAAAAGCCAGACGGAGTCCCAGCGGTTTCAGAGAAGATAGAGATTTGTGTCAAGTACCTACAGCAGACTCGGGAATCCGATGACAAGATCCCAACGTCCTACTTCACAGAGTTCGGCGAGAGGGTCTGCCACATGTTCACCTCCAACAAGAAGGGACTCGTCAACTTCTCCATACCCCCAAAGCCGTCCGCTGTCCACAAAATAGCCCTGACCGTAAGAGTGCTACAATTATTCACTAATGCAAAAATTAACTTTAAGTTGTATACACGATGTTTCGAAACTTCCTGTACATTTACAAGTGCTGACTATAGAGGAAAGATAAAAGTAGAGTGAGCGATGGTAACCTTTCTATGTATCCAGGATCATGTGACCAAAACCAGTAGTAACGTGACCCTTATAGGCCCCATACACACTCGAACACGTTGGGTTCGGCAGAATTAAGCTCTAGCTCAATTCCAAACGAAGCATGCTCGTGGTTCCCAATACACGTCCGAACCTACGTGGCCAACATCAATTAACAAGCAAATATCGCGAGCCCTCAGTTCATAAATTTTTAAAGTAATAGAAAACTAATTTTTATATTTTTGTAAAAATAGTTTTAATCTTATGTAAAACAAATTGTTAACAGTGAAAATGAATTGCAGAAAATCAACGCGATGATAATTTTAGGTGATTTGCTATGCTTGGATGACGATTCAAAAATTAGAAAACTGAGACGAGTGTGGGCCAAAAATTGACTTCAAGAAAGAAACAAATTTAGTCATATGCCGTTCATAAGAGATCGCAGTTAATGAACCCCAGGATATTTTAAATTATTTACGGATGAGTGAAGGAACATTAAGACCTACTGCAACTTGTCTCATAAAATTCAGAAACAAAATGCTATTATGTTGGGCGCTCGGTTCGTGTTGGAAAGGATCATCAAGCCAAAATCCGAGCCAAGCACGCCAACCACCAACTATGTTCGTCGCACCCATAAACGTTCAAGCATGTTTGCCGAGCCAGCTACCAACTGCTATTACCAACATGCTCGCCCAACATTCGAAGTGTGTATGGGGCCTTTTAGACTGCTTTCGTTTGATTCCTAACATTCATTATCTGATTGGTTCACGGAACTGAAGAAAGCATCCATCCATTGATTCGTCATCGGATTTGTCCATTGATTGATGATCTGATAGTAGTAGATTGGAGATTTCACCACTTTTGTCGCCATTCTTATAGAAATGCGCATACACACATCTAACCTGTCATAAGATGTAGACCAAACGAGGCGATAAGATGCCAAATTGGCCATCCAAGTCAATTTTTAACGGAGCAGTCACGTGTGACTACTAGGGATATGTTGGTCGCACTGTTTGAATCTCTTCAACACCAATGCGCAGTCTACTTATATTTCAAGTCTATGTTATAGCCCTGCGAGTTGGTGGTGGTACAGCTCGGATTTCTCCCTGGATGTATTTCTCCTCTGTGTCAGCAAAACTTTCCTTGTGTGTATGTTCATATTACTCGACCTTATCTGTGTTGTCAGACGTTTTTTAAACTTTTGGTTGCCCCTAAAATCGCCAAAATGAGGAAAATTTAATGTAACGCAAAAACTATCATGAGGAATGACCTGAAATTTTGCAAGGTGATATTAGAAGTTTTTCTGAATAGATTATCATCAAAATATAGTAAGGTTCCAATTCATAATTTTTCAAACATTAATTTAATAATTATTATTGCATACTAAAAACTATTTTTATAATAAAATAGTATGTGAATTTTGCTTGGGTTGCTCAACAGTAACATGGTACAAAATATCAGCGCTATAGAAATATTATTTAGGAAGATATCCATAAAAGTCTGAGAAACTGATTTAACATTAGGAGCTCCAATCTTTCTCATAACTTCGAAACGGTAAGACCTAATGACATAAAATTTGGTATCTAAAGTTGAATTTTGATATAGATTTGAAATTGTGTGTCAAAATAGGGGGTTTCCATTGGAAATTATGAAGTTGGTGCTCAATTGAATATGAAAAGGGCCCCTTATGCAAATTTTATGCATTTGAATTTATAGAAGACATTAGTTGCTGTCGAACGCCATCTTTGATTTTTCTCTACTGTTAAAATTGCTCGAATGAAGAGGGATGGTTCGTTCTTTTTTCCGCGACTGTACCACGAGCTTTATCGTACAATCAGAGCATTAACTTGCACAGCAAATTCAATAACCCATGTATGTTGTAGCCCTTCTGATGGCTGTCTCGGAAGAGGTGTCTCAGCAATAGAAAAACTGAGCAGATCTTGATCTCGTCACCATGAAATCGACGAAATATCGCCAAATTAGCAAAATTGGTCATATCTTGATGGACGAGATATCTCGTTGAAACCACTTAGAGGATTAATGACAGATCGAAAACGAAAAAAAAATGCTTCCAAGTGGATATCCAAGTGGTTTCGACGAGATATCTTGTCCATCAAGATCTGAGCAATTTTTCTTATGACGAGATGTCAGGTCACAAAGATATTGCCAAAATTTTTAAAGACGACGATAAATGGATCTAGTCAGTTTTCTTCTAATGGCGTGATTTCTCATTCATCAAGATCTGGTCAATTTTGCTAATGACGAGGTACCTCGTCTAGACAACCACCAGGTTTATTTTTCTCCGACTGTACCTCTATGTGTTCTGTGGAGAACAGGATTCACAGCTAATTTAATCACTCCAGTCAGTAAAGTACCTTATCATTGGAATCAGTGAGTAAAGTCCCCTGTCATTGCAATCACTCAGTTAAAGTAATTTACATAGGAAAATAACTTTTGTGCCATCAGAAAGCACCATGTATTCGGCGATGCCTTGTAAATGAGAGAGTTTAAATAACACCATCATATACTTCCGTTCCTAGTGTCGTGAGACACTGTACCAGTTTAAATACGTGTGGTTGTGATGAAGAGAATGCCACCGAGGTGGCATGTCTATCCAGAATGTTAGAGCATATTAGATCTGTGCATTATTACATCTGTACATTGTTATATCTATGCAGTAATTACATCTATACCATCATACTATACAGGGTGTCCCAAAAAGGTTGTTCCGCAATTTATCTTTTTACCATTTGGTAAAAAGATCAGGTAGGCAATGTAAATTGCAAAAGTGCACCAAATAAGGTAAGTAATTAAGATATGTGAATAAAATTATCACGTGATACCAATTTAAGCGGATACAGTTTTTAATTTGTATACAACCCTCTAGATAAAAATCCGAGTTAGGAGAAATGTCCCTTACCTGCATCCCTATCGTTAGCAGAAAACTGCATTTCTGTAGGTTGAACAGTAACGGAGGCATAATGACGCAAAAAAGTTGACTTATACCGCTTGTGCACAGCTGCTCAAGCAGTCAAATTAGGGACCGTATACACAATGCTAAAATGCATTTTTTTCGGTCAGAAAGTGCAATATTGTACAAAGTAATGTAGTATTGCAACTGCAGATGAAAATCGCAATGAATAATAGTAGACAATGTAATCTTTAATAAAAATATTGTAGAAAAATGGTTTAAATAAAAATAAAAGGAAATTTACAACGCATGTTCAAAATGTTTTCCATCTGCAGCAATGCAGAACTTAGCTCTTCATTTTTGGCCATCGTTCTAAATTAGATACGGCCCCCTTAAAATGGAAACTCTTGTATCTCCGTTACTATTCAACCTACAGAAATATGGTTTTTTACTAACGATAGGGATACAGGTAAGGAACATTTTTGCTATCTCGGATTTTTATCTAGAGGGGTTGTATAAAAATTAAAAACTGTATCCGCTTAAATTGTTATCACGTGATAATTTTATTCACATATCTTAATTACTTACCTTATTTGGTGCACTTTTGCAATTTACATTTCCTACCTATCTGCAAATGGTAAAAAGATAAATTGCGGAACAACCTTTTTGGGACACCCTGTATAACACTATATACTATACAACATGAAAAGAAAAGCTAATTTGTTGGAAGAAGTTAATCATGTCCTGATGAGTTTATGAATCTCATACCAATAATTTTGACCCACGAGGCCCTTGGTACAAGCAATGTTCCTGGACCGAGCGATTTTAAGGTGGTCTGCGGCAGGTGTCCTCAGATGCCATAACGCTCTAAGTGGTGTGGACGTTTGGAGAGTGGGGTGCCATCTCAGGTGTCGACCTCATCATCTGACGTGATTCGAAATTATGAGGCGTTGTCCTTTTGAGACCCGCGCTCCCCCAACTCGCCTAACGGCTTGGAGTTTGGTGCGGGGGGCGGGGATTGAGTTTTGACTTCCACCAGCACGAGATGGAGGGACCGGGCCACCCGTCCAGACGGACGGGAGCGTACTTACCTCCAACATGGGCGCGCGCGGTCGAACGTTTATTAAAAACACTTAAAAGAGTAAAATACAGTACCATGGGCCACTCAGGGGCCAAACATAAAATTTTGATGAACGCACACACATAAAAAGTTTGCCAATAGGGCAAAAAGATATGAAAAAATTTCGGAGTGAGGAGACGAATGGTGAGTGGGTTGAAGTCCCCAGGTTGGCGCACCGCTGGAGGCGTTGCCCTTGGATCTTTCCTTTAGGGATTCATCCCGGAGCATTTCCAATAGCCCCTTGTGTTGTTCCAGTGTTAATTAATGTTAATTAATCCCATTACCTTCTCAGGCGGAGGCGATTAACTACAACGCCAAGGCGTACCCTTCGGATGCTTGGGTGAAGCAGATCAAAGTGCCGAGTGCGGTGCTCGACCTACAGTCCTGGTTCTCACCCTCAGACAGCTACCTGCAGATTCAGCCAATCGCGGGAGAGATGGAGTGTGAGAAGCTGCAACAAGTCAAGGTGCGGTACACGGCCGAGAAGGGCACCTCCATTAAGTTCTGCCACCAGGTAGGTCCCCAACTTGCATCTATTCGGTGTTGTGTGGAATCAACTAATTCTTTTTCTATCGATTGATCAATTAACTAAAATTTCAATCATGACTAAGGTTAATCAGGCTTAAAAATTAGTCATAATCAACTAAACCAATTTGTCATAATCGTAACTAAATCAGTTAGTTAGACTCGTTACTAAATAAATTAGTCATAATTATAGTTAAAGCAGTTGGTCGCTAATCATTAGTTTTAGTCATGAATATGATAGCTAAATTTCCTATAGAAGACGGGGCTGCAGTATTGCAGCAGCTCCATTGCAAATCGAGGGTTGCGAGTTCAAATCCAACTAGAGACCGTCGTGCACAAGGGGGCTGGTGCACTTAAACCTGTCGTGGCCTCAAATGTTCTCACGTTGGCGTGGTGTGGAATTTTGGAGACTGGGGTGATAGCTCAGGTGTGACCTCGTCATCTGACCGTGGTTCAAAATTACGTGGTGTTGTCCTCGGGTCTTTCCATTCGGGGGTTGATCCCGGACCGTCTCCAATAGCCGTTGTGTTGCTTCAGTGCGACGTTAAGTAAAATACCTACCTAAGAAATAGAGTTAAATTTCGTTTGCTGTTCGCACAACGAAATCCATTAGGGACAAGTGAAAAAGAGCGACATAATCGATCGCGCGATAAATCTAGGGGTTATGTATTGCTAAGTTATCGACATTTAAAGGTCTTTTTTGAACTGCTTGAAAACAGATTGATTTACTTGGTCAAGGTCCTGTCCCGAGGCCGTATCGTCCAGCAGGGCTCTCACCAGAGGACGTTCTATTCGAAGAAGGAGGATGCGCCGGCGCGGTACGACCTGGGGGACACCCTCGCCAGCGAGTGGTCTGGCAACGTGACCACAGGACCACCGGACATCGGGGAGTTCCTGCTCAGCTTTGACCCGAAGCCCACCATGTCGCCCATCGCACGACTGCTCGTCTTTTACGTGCGGCCGGACGGCGAGGTAGTCGCCGATGCCCGGATGTTCCGTATCAGTCAGTGCCTCCTGAACAAGGTACGTATATGTGTGCTATCCTACCTGTGCCACAATGTGTTTTATACAGTTGTATACAGGGTGATTCGGAACTCATGGCACAAACTTCAAGGGGTAGAGCACACTGAAATAATAATTATTTGTTTTGCAATGTGTGGGCTCAAGTGAAGCTTTTAGGCGTAAACACAAGAATTGTGCGGGAAATGAAACAAATGTTTATTTACATCATTAGTTCTCAATTACTTAATTACAATGATTTTTACAATTACTGCTCAAAGGTGCTATCATCAACATACATGCAGCGTTGATCCATGAATTGGCGGACTTTTTCGACGGCTGGTATTTCTCAAACACTTGTAAAAGCGACCAAAAGTCTAGCGAAGAGATCCTCAACAGTCAATTGGAATCGTGTTAAATTAGTGTACTAGAAACTTGCATTAATGTTGGTGATCGCATCTTTGAGCAGTTATTGTAAAAAGTCATTGTAATTAAGTAAGAAATAAACATTTTGTTTCATTTCCTGTGCAATTTTTGTGTTTGCACCTCAACGCGTCACCTGTGCCGGTACATTGCTATACAAAAAATTAAATGAGTGCTCTAACGCCCCTTGGAAATTGTCCCATGGGTGCCAAATAACTGTACATAGTTCTGCTGATAATATCGTTCTCAGAATGACGTTGGAAGGTAACTACGAATCATCGCATATGCAAGACATCCTTCAGTTCCAGTTTGCTTCTACCTACGATTGTTCCTGTCTATTACCCTTTCCTACCAAGAATCGTTTTTTGTATAGCAATGTATGGGTGCGAGTGACGCGTTTGGGCGCAAACCTAAGAATTGTGCAGGAAATGAAACAAAACATTACACCATTCTTGATTTGTATCCTTCTCTTACAACTTTTTTACAATGTTTTATAATAGCTGCTTAAAGATGCCGCCACTAACATAAATGCAAACCTGGCAGCGTGGCAAGCTTGCGAAACCTGCCTATCAACTGCCGGATTCCAGCAAAGGAACGATGTTCAGCGCGTCAAATCAAACATTACACTCTAGTAGCGAAAAAATCCGCCAATCCATGCATCTACGCTGCCAAGCTTGCATGTATGTTGGTGATGGTACCTTTGAGCAGTAATTGTAAAAAAGCATTGTCAATAAGTACTTGTGAACTAATGAATTAACATTTTGTTTCATTTCCTGAGCAACTCTTGTGTTTAGCCTAAACGCTTCACTTGCGCCGAAACACTGCTGTACAAAAAATGATTCTTTTATTGTGCTCTAACAACCCTTGAAGTTTGTCCCATGAGTTCCGAATCACCCCGTATAATACAATTAGCAGATCTGCGTTTAAGTTTCTTAACCCTCCAAGTGGTTTTGACGAGATATCTCGTTCATCATGATCTAACCAATTTTGCTAATGACGAGATATCTCGTCATCAAGTTAGCACAGATTTTTTTATGATGACGAAATCAAGATCTGGTCGTTTTCTAATAATCGTGGGGCCACAGTAACCCAGTTGGAAGAGTAAAGAATTAGCAACCGGAAGGTCGACAGTTCGAAACTAGTCCAACCAACCCTTTGTATAGGTGGAGGCTGATGCACGTTAAATCTATCGTGGCCTCAAATGTCATCACGTTGGCGTGGTGTGGAAGTTTGGAAAGTGGTGTGCCAGCTCAGATGTGATCTCATCTGATCGTAATACAAATTTCATGGTGTTGTCCTCGGATTTTTCCCGTCATTAGCCCGTTGTGTTGCTCCAGTGAGACGTTAATTACCTACCATGTAATGATTGTGATTGTGTTTGCTCACATTTCATGCCATCAGTTCATTCAAATTCATTTATAACGAATATAAACACCGATATCCACATTTCATACGTTGAAATTAAATGAAACTAGTCAAAAAATATAAAACTGCATTTCGTTTACAATTTCCAAATGTACTCTTAATGGTGTTAATTCTTATTTCCAATAAAGTGCATAGCAAAAAAAAGATCTCACTTCAGTCAAGTTACCACAATTCCATTCTGATCATCCACTTCAATTGCATCTTATTTAGTTGTTCAAAAGCTGTTTTTACCTTTTTTCGCTTTCGCTGACATTTTCTTTATCTGTGATGATTACAATTTTCCAGATTTCTCATTTTCTGTCATCAGACTGCTGAAGAATTTCATTGGAGGCAGAGCTCTTCCCTGCAGTTCTAGCAATATTATCTAGCTCCTAGCTTAAATAAGATCAACTTAAATTAGCAGTAAAATTGGCGAATTAATCTCGTAGCGGTCGCTATTATATTTATATCCGTTTGTTGTCATTTGCCTCTATACAAGTAACGCCAATTTCTGCCACGTACACAAGCGAAATATATATATATATACGACCTCGACGAGGTATTTCCTCATTAGAAGAAAACTGACCAGATCTTGATGGTCGAGCTATCATGTCATTATAAAAAACTGACCAGAACTTGATCAAGTCATCATCAACCAATCGGCAAAATTTTGATGACGAGATATCTCGTAATTAGAAAAGTTGGTCAGATCTTGAACGAGATATCTCATCGAAACCACTTGGAGGGTTAACAGATGAATCGCCTTGAGACGCGGTGCTGATTCCCTGATGTGGAGGTGAGCTCTGATGATACAGGTGGTAATATGGTATTCCAAGTCCCCTTCCATGCTTGGACCATAGACGTGAGATGTAAGTGGACTGAACATTGCTAGAGGAGTTTCAAAAAGTGTGACCAACATGTCGACTAGTAGTCACGCGACTTCTCTTTGAAAAATTGACTTGGTTGGCCAATTTGGCATCTTATCGCCTGGTTTGGTGATGTAACGTTATGGTAGGGTGGATGTGTGAATGCGCATTTCTAGAGTGGCTACAAAACTGGCGAAATCGCGAGTCTTTACTAAGAATCACCTACACCAATCAGAAGATGACTCTATGGATGAATCTATGGATGGGTGCCTTTCCCCATCATGTGGACTAATCAGATTGTGAGTATTAGGCTCCGTCCAACATACGAAAGTAGTGTGTCACGTTACTACTAGTTTTGGTTACATGATCCTGGGCACTTAAGAAACTTACCATTGCTCACTCTACTTTTGTATTTCCTCTATGGCCGGACCACTGTATTACCACCTATAGTTTCACACAAGGTGTTTCTATCTTTCCAGGTGTCTCTCCATTTCCGCCACGAGCAGCAGTATCCTAGCACAGAGTCCACTCTGCTTCTGTCGGCGAGTCCGTCATCCGTTTGCGGCATCAGCATGGTCGACAAGAGCGTCAAGCTCCTCAGTCCCGAAAAACAGTTCAAGAAACAAAACGTAAGATTTCTCACATAAAGTGCTCATATGGTAGATACTAATCCCGAACATTTTCAATCACAAAAATCAATTGCCATAAATTTCAGTACATTGGAATGTTTATTTACGACAACAGTTATTCATTTGAAATAAGAGTTATTCTGCTAAAACATATTAACGGCTTCCGTCAACATTTAACTACCTAACAGTGAAAAAAATCTCACAAAAAATTTTCCAAATTGCCTTTATCGAGTGATTTAAAAAGTTAGTAAGTGCTTAAATTCTTAGTAATTGCAACTTTTATTTTATCCAAATTTTTAATGGATTTTAATGTCTTTTTAAATACTTGAATTTTGTTCCAAATTTCGTTATTTAAAAAGTTGTTTAAAGTTCATCGAGAACTGTTAATATTTTCAGTAACAGTTGCTAATTATTAATTTGTAACACTTATTTTATCTGTCAGAATAACAGCCCATCTGATATTGCTGTAAGATGCCAACTTGGCGAACTTCGGCGACTGCATCGCCAATTAGGATGTAACAGTCATTTTCGCACACCACAAATAGATCGGACTTTCTGCATCTTTTCCATGTGATTAAGATTTGAAAACACTTTTCTTCATAAAAAAATATAATTACCTGATTACGAATCAAAATGAACAAAGTGGCCATCTGATAGATGCATAAGATTTGCAAATAATGTGTAGAAATCACGTGCAATAAAGATGATTTAACCATGTTGATTCTAAATTTCCATATTTCTGGGTAGATTTTCAAGGCCATGGAAAGTTACGACGTCGGTAAAAGCGATCGACCTTTTCAAGTATCTGAAGATTACTGCTTGAACTACATGACTAGAGGTAAGTAGAAGTTGACCGTTGTTGAGAAAGTCCGAAGTTTCTTTTGACGCGCGTGAATGTCTTTAAAATCAGACCATACTAGGTGGCCAGAACGGAAAGTTGAGCGTTGCGAAAAAATGGGCATCGACTTCGGTGTAATATTTTCCATATCATCAGCACGAACCAAACCAACCTAGTGTCATTCGACAACTAAGGAAACCAAAACCTAAGACTCGTTAGTGACCTTGAGCACGCGTGCCGTTATAAACTGGGAGGGTATAATTATAACTCAGGACTGGGAAGCGCTACGACGTCGAAATGGGTGTCAAACGAAATGTAACGTCAAGATATGTCAATTTAAGACATTACAAGTAAATATTTTTAAACTTCACAATGTCGGCATATACTCGTCGAAAAACCAAGCAGAAAAACATCGAACGTTGTCTAAACGAAAGAGCAACTCGCCAACTTTCGAGATAGTTACTGAATTGAGTACTTAAGGTGTATGTATACACTAGAAATCACACGAAAATTGACTAAAATATCGATCTATTTTTTAATAATTCAAAATATTGTTCACCCGTTAGCTTTCAAACGATACCAAGATGTAAATATTCGAAATAGTTTTTTAAGTTACAAGGGTTTGGGTTAGGTACTGTCACCATAGACAAACACGTTTCCAAAACTTGAAACTCGATTTCTGAAGAACTGTTTTTGCGATAGGATACTTTCGAATAGTGATAACTCAACAAGGAATTGATCTATTATAATTACTTTTGTGTCACTATAATCTATATAATACAGTGGATGTTTTGACCCTCAGTCGAAGTTATTGGTTAAGAAATGAATTTTTAGTTGATTTTTAAATGTTGAAATTCCTGAAAACATCTTGATTTTTTAGACTTCCTTCGTGAAAAAAATTGTAAAAAAGAACGTATTCCCTCTAGCAACATTATGGAGGGTCAAAACATGAAGAATAATATTAGGAATAATTTACAACAGGAATTGTCTTTCTGAACACATTAGAATTTGAGATATCACTGTTAAAAAAGCATGCTAATTAGCTAATTATATCTAAATTAGATAATTAATGAGTAGCGTAATCAGAATTTTTCACACTAAAATGAGTTTAAGCACAAACCAATGACCTATTGTGAAAAACTGAATTTTTAAAGTCAAAATTAAAAAAAAAATGTTCTAGTGTATACATATACCTTAATTTGTCTTTTATTTCATTTACTGCACCCAAATAAATACAGGGCCGCGGTGGCCCGGTTGGAAGAGTAACGGACTAGCAACCGAAGGGTTGCGAGTTCGAATCCAGCCAAACACCATCGTGTACAAAGGGGGCTGGTGCATGTTAAATCTGTCGTGGCCTCAAATGTCCTTAATAGCCCGTTGTGCTGCTCCAGTGTGACGTTAATTGAAAATACCAAATACCAAATATCAAATGTCCTCACGTTGGCGTGGTGTGGAAGTTTGGAGAGTGGGGTGCCAGCTCAGGTGTTGCCTCGTCATATGACCGTGGTTCAAAATTACGTGGTGTTGTCCTCGGATCTTTCCCTTTGGGATTGATCCCGGACCGTCACCAATGGCCCGTTGTGTTGCTCCAGTGTGACGTTAATTGAAATACCCCCCCCCCCAAATAAATGCTATGTGCTAACGGCACGTATTAACAAAATACCTTGCGGCCGTTCTCCGACGTAGCCTACCTCGGGTTTGATCCCGGACCGCCGACAATAACCCATTGTGTTGATCCAGTGCGCCGTTAATGATACCTACCTATCAACATAGCCTACCCAATTTTTTGTCATATGCCCATTTCCGCTCTTTCGAGCATGCGAAGTCTTTCAATACAGTGTAACTGAGATCACTTCAAACACTAATAAATCTGTCGTATACTCGCAATCATAAGGATTGGAGCAAATCAAAAGGTAGTCGATGTTTATATTTACAAGCCCACAAAGTTGATAAATCAAAATGCTAGAGCGCAGTTGTTACTTGTTCTGTTCTATGTTATTTTACTGAATTAAATTCTGTTCTGTGCATGCACTTTTCCCTTCTGATTCCGGATACACACTGAGAGCATGCAAGCACTCCTAGAATTTCATTTTTATTGCGCGTGCAACTGCTTCTAGGTACTTGTAGATATTTGTCTTAATTATATATATATTAAACACGCGCACACTATAAGTTAATGTATTTTTAATGTGCACATGCAAATTATAACCATGATATAGAATATGATGGACATAGTTTGGAAGAATGAAGGACTATTAAAGAGTTGATCTTTGTAGTTTTTTATCGTCCCAAATTTATTAATAAGTATCAAAACTTTTCTACCAAATGTTTGTCTCCATGTGTGCAACCGAAAAGCTAATCTACAATTATTTAATGCCATTTTACTAACATTCTGATCACCCAAAATGTGACTAATCTTCATCTCCAGGTGAATTTGGAACCATCTCGGATCACCACGATATATCCCGACGCAAAATGATGGCAGCGGTCGGATTCAATATCCCGACATACACCAATCTAGTTGATGACCTTAAATGGCCGACTCTGGCCATAAATTGAGTATACTGCCATCTTCGCGATCTACAATTGATTCGAAACACATTGCCTTCCTACCCCATAGCTAAATTGACTCTGGGTTTACCCACTACGCTAGCAACTTGCGAGATGTAGGCGGTGCGGGTTTGATTCCTGTAACTTACCCTATATGTATTTGTCTCTTTTCTGTCAGCAAAACTTTCCTTGTGTGTATGTCCCTTACTTGAAGTTATCTATCTTGTGCTTGATTCACAGCATGGCCATATATGGCCCTTGTGCCATAAGATCCATAGCTAAACCATTGACTATTCCTTTTGCAGAAGAGCCAACAGATAGCGATTCCAGAATAGATGATTCAAGTGAATCACCCATTTACGCGTCACAACCTTTCCTCAGTAGAGTCCTCGCTATTCACGCCGATACATCCATGGCCTTCGAAGTAAGTTGATTTTTCAACCCTATAACAGAGTTTCGACGAGATATCTCGTCCATCAAGATCTGACCATTTTTCTAACGATGAGATATCTCGTCCATCAAGACCTGATCATTTTTCTAACGATGAGATATCTCGTCCATCAAGACCTGACCATTTTTCTAACGATGAGATATCTCGTCCATCAAGATTTCCGATTGAATGCCGAATGATGAAGATATTACCGATTTTTGATGATGACGAGATCAAGATCAGGTCAGTTCTTTCTAATGACGAGATATCTCGTCCATCAAGATCTGGTCAGTTTTGCTAATGACGAGATCACCAGGAGAGTTAACCCTCTGAGTGTCACGAGATTTCGGTGATGGATATTATTGCTTTTACCAATCCTTTCGCAAAGATCTACACTAATGCACCCTACAACACACAACCTTCAAAGCGATACGCACGCATATATCATTCTGCAACCTCACTGCATAACCAATTTTCTTGATCAATAGAATCTCTCCTAGAATTATTTCAACCAATACTTGTGTTTTTGATATGGCGTCTCAAGGAACAATACAGATTAGAGGTAGACGCGATATAAGCGTGTGACCAATTGTAATTACTCTGAGGTCATCGGGCCCTCAATGGTACATCTCCTTGAGATGTATACGGGCTTGACGGACACAAGGTACTCTAGTGATCTTTTCTTTTCCCACGGGGTTTACTTTCTTTAGTAAACACGGGAATAGCACTCCGTGGATACCCGAGTGATCTTTTACTGCTTTCATCCCACTACTCTATACCCCAAATCCTCTTTTTTCTCCTTTCTTTACATTTTGTATTTGACATTGTCTTGCGTATGGCGCAGCTTGGCCAAATATGGTCCTTTCACCATAAAACCTAGAATCAACCAAACGGGTTCATCGGGCAAACGGAGCTAGTATCGTTCGATAGCACAGATATGTTTATTTATTATTTATTATTTCAATTAACGTCACACTGGAGCAACACAATGGGCTATTGGTGACGGTCCGGGATCAATCCCAAAGGGAAAGATCCGAGGACAACACCACGTAATTTTGAACCACGGTCAGATGACGAGGCAACACCTGAGCTGGCACCCCACTCTCCAAACTTCCACACCACGCCAACGTGAGGACATTTGAGGCCACGACAGATTTAACGTGCACCAGCCCCCTTTGTACACGACGGTGTTTGGCTGGATTCGAACTCGCAACCCTTCGGTTGCTAGTTCGTTACTCTTCCAACCGGGCCACCGCGGCCCCTGCACAGATATGACATTTAGTGATAATTATGAGATGGTATGTTTGGCGATTATAAGAGATCAGAGTTCGTGACAGTGCTCCGAAATGAATAGTCATTTCTGTGCTCTGCATAAAGAGTATACAAAACAAGGCGCAAGTCTAGTTCTACGTTTAAACGCAGCGGGCGAATCCACTTTAGCCCCATTGGGGGTTTCTTGGTAGGAAATCTCGTAATGCTCAGACAGTTAACCCTAAAAGTGTTTGGACGGAGATTTTTCATCCAAGATCAGGTCAATTTTGCTAAGGATGAGATATCTTATGGATACAACATTGCCCTTACTCCAAGGGGGAATTAAAATCCAAATATGAAAATCGCAATTTGCCCCTTGCCCATAACTGGTGAGAGTTTAGAACAGGGGTTTTCACCAGAGGCTGGATACTACAGGGCAGTTTTCGATTTCGATAATAAACCACCAGGATGGTTAATGACTAAATAGACGCATCTGTTTGTTGGAATAATTCTTGGAAAGATTATATTAGCCAAGAAGTGTAAAACTGGCGAGAAGACATACAAGGAACTGGTTGTTGCTATGGGGAATAATAAGTGCTTATGGCATCAAAGCCAAATTCTCGGTATTTACCAACAACTTAATGATGCGAGAATGGCCCTCAGGGGTGTCTTAACCCTCTTGGTGGTTTATCTTCGCTTCGAAAACTGCCCTGTAGTGACCAACCTCTGGTACAAAAACCTGTTTCAAACTTTCACCAGTTCTGGGCAAGAGAAACAATTTGTTTTTCCTATTCGGATTTTCATTCTCCCTTGAAGTAATAGGACAGTTTTTTCTCGACGCGGTATCTCGTCATTAGCAAAACTGATCAGATCTAGATGGATGAGGTATCTCGTCGAAACACTTGGCAGGGTTAAGTAAAAAATTCTGAAACTTTTGTCTAAAACGCAACCCGTCCGGGGGGTGCAGCAGTAGCCCCGATTTTGAGGTGCAGTTTGCAAAATGAAGCGTTTAGGCGTAAACACAAGAATTGCTCAGGAAATGAAAGAAAAGGTTTATTTACATCATTAGTTCACAATTACCTATTTGCAATAACTGTTCAAAGGCGCCACCATCAACCATTAATGCAAGTTGTTTAGTGCTAACGATCTCCTAACTGTTGAAGACCCCTTCGCTAGACTTTCGATCGCTTCTGCAGGTGTTCGGGGAATACCTGGAGCCTTTGAAAAAGTCCTCCAATCCATGCAACGACGCAGCCAATCTTGCTTTAATGTTAGTGGTGGCACCTTTGATCAGTTATTGTAAAAAATCATTGTAAATAAGTAATTGTGAACTAATGATGTAAATAAACCTTTTGTTTCATTTCCTGAGCAATTCTTGTGTTTACGCCTAAACGCTTCACTTTGAGCCCATACATTGCTATATAAAAAAATTATTATTTTAGTGTGCTCTAAGACCCTTTGAAGTTTGTCATGATTTCCGAAGCACCCTGTATACAACAGTGTAAAACACAGTGTAGCACAGGTAGGATAGCACACATATACGTACCTTGTTCGGGAGGCACTGGCTGATACGGAACATCTGGACGTCGGCGAACACCTCACCGTCCGTAAAAGACGAGCAGCAGTGCGATGGGCGACATGGTGGGCTTCGGGTCAAAGCTCAGTAGGAACTCCCCGATGTCCGGCGGTCCTGTGGTCATGTTGCCGGACCGCTCTCTGGCCCCCTGGAAGCTTGTCCCATGATTTCCGAAGCATCCCTTAGTAGGCGAACATTCGATGCAATCAAACACAGCAATAGTCCATAATCATAAGGCGCTTAAGAAATATCACAATCGCGTCCAATATGTGTGTTTGTTTGTAGTTAGGCGCTTGAAGTTCGCTAGGTGCATACGTTTCTTGGTGCGTTCGCCCCATGGGAAATAGGTATTTTGACATTTGACAGACCTAACCATTTCTGTGTTAAGTCCAATATGAGGTTCTCTGGCCAACACACGGAGGAACATTGGCCGGAAGGAACCATTGGATACCCGAGGGACTTTGGTGGGGGTGTCTTTGAACGGTCACTCGGCCAGGAGAAAGGAAAAGGTAGAACAGGAAGGGGGGACTCGACCAGCGGATGCAGAGGAATACGGACGTGCGAGGGTCCTTCCACTGGCATAGTGAAGATATTGAGCTGTAAATATTATATATTAACATAATGTAAATAAAGTCATTTAGTCAAGAACCCATGCAGAAGCGTCACTCTCTTTGGTAATCTACATGTATATGGATTGGAAATCTATTGGGATTTCCCCCAGGAATTGAAAGCGGCGTTTCACATCCAGTATGGGGAATTATTGCATTATTGTGCATTTAATATTTTGCTTGATGTTTCCAGGAAGCAGGAATGGTGGTGATTAGCAACTTCAAACTGGAGACTCGACCGTGCGTGAGGAGGATACCTATCGCCATACGTCGCCATTACAGCTTTGATTTTGATGGAGAAGCAAGTAGGATCGAATTAGGTATGTGCTTACAACATTGTACACTACCTGCACAGACCCATGGCAGTCAGAAACCTTCTCATCGAATGTCCTAAAATGGAGATCTAAATATCTCTCCCTTTTTAACTTCCTGTCCAGGTCTATACCACTTTTATATTACTTTTTAAAACACCTAATTTGGCTGTCTTGCTAGACAATCCTCTCCACTCTGCATTTTTTCCATTTTCTATTCCGGATTTTAACGTGTATATAACTATCACCTTTTAAATATGTATCAAATCATACCTTTTAGATTTCCCTTTGGATAGGGAAAAGTTTATCCCCATGTTAATGAACACTCAAATCTTTTTTAATTTTGAGGCAAATTCTGTTTGGAGTTTTTATCACGCCTTTTAAACTGCAGTTTCACCTATTTTAAGATCATTCTTTTGTTGAATACATTTCAATTTTTTTGTTTACAGTTTTCGTCCTTTTTTAATTTAATATTTTATCTTTATTTTGTAGTCATGCTGTTTTATGTACATGAATTTTCGACAGTTTATTATCACCAGGGCTCTTAGGATTTTAACTGATTTTATCGGGTAATACTTAATTTTGCGCTTGGAGCAGCTTGTCCACTGTTGGACCTTGTACCATAAATCCCAAAATAACCCAATGACAAGTTTAGAATACGAGGTTCTCTAGTGATCTATTCTTCTCCCATGGAGCTTACTGTCTCTGATAAACGCGGGGGGGGGGGGTCGCGACTCCAGGATGTCCAAGTGATCTTTCTCTACTTTCTCCCCTGCATCCTTTGTTTTCAGTTACTTGACATTGTCTGTGTTGTGCATAAGCCCCCCTACCAACCTTGTAATAGAATCCTTTGAAACGATTTATTTGCCCATTCTGTAGAAACTAATTCTTTGGAAAGATTCTCATACTCCTGTCCTTAAAATAGAGTCTTTTATAAATATTGCATTCCACCTGTCCTTACAATAGAATCCTTTGGAAGATTCTATTCCTCTCTCTTCTTTCATTAGAAAAGAATCTTTAAAATATGTGCTATTACTACTTTCCTTGTAAAATTCTATTGCTCCTTTCTTTAGAATGGAATCCTTTGGAAATATTCCATTGCTCCTTTCCTTAGACTAGAATCCTTTGGAAAGTTTCTATTACTCCTTTCCTTAGACTTCCCTTTGAAAATAGTGTAATGGTCAAGAAAATTAAAACTGGTTAGAAAGTCAAGCAGGGAAGACTGCCCGTTGCAATGTGGAATTGTGCGTGTGAAACGCTCAAAGGGTTAAATTGATGCCTCAAATATTATCACACCTGTGCGTGTTTATTCTCGTTGCCAGATGTTCGCCCCCGATCGCACCTGTCGATGCGGCAGGGGCCTCCTCCGCCCCCGGAAACAAAGAAGGCGGAATCTGCGAAGCCCAAAGAGACTGAGGAAATCAGGAGCTTTTTCCCGGAAACCTGGCTCTGGGAAATGCATGCAGTCGGGTAAGTGACGAGTTTCTGTAGTTGTGGCATTAAAATTAATTGTTAAGATTATTTTGATGGTCTTGGGGCCGTCGTGGCTCAGTAGGTTTGCCCAGTAAGCTAGCAACCTTGTAGGCAGAGCAGGTTCGATTCATGCCTGGGTGTATTTCTCTCTTCTATATCAGTAAACATTCTTTTTTGTGTGTAAGTCCATTACTTGTTTGATGTCTGTTTTGTGTTTGGAGCAGCATGGTGTCAGATATGGCCCTTGCGCCATAAAACCCAAGCAACCTTCCTGAACTGTTAAGGTGCAATGAATTTATACAATTTCCATAGATAAAAGTTTCGTCATTTCGATGACTCAATTGCAATAAAACATTTGATTTTACATAATTGCAACGCATGTGCAGAATCTTAACACATTAATTGGCCATTTACGGGGTATGCGAAAAAAACCATCTTTTATAAAATGCATGCAATTATATAGCTCACTCAACAGGATAGGTAAGTAGGTAGTTCATTAGCGTCGCACTGAAGTAACACACGAGCTTTTGTCGACGGTCCGGGATCTATCTCGAAGGGAGATATACGAGGACAGCACCTCGTAATTTTGAACCACGATTGGATGACGAGGTCAACACCTGAGCTGGCACCTCATTCTCCAAACTTCCACATCACTGCTTGGCGCAGCTTGTCCGCTTTTGGACCTTGCGCCATAAAACCCAAAATGTTATCCAATCCACACCAAGGCCACGTGAGGATTTTTGCGGCCACGACGGATGAAACGTGCACCAGTCCCCGTGCATACGACGGTCTTTGGTTGAACCTAGTTTGGAACTCGCAACCCTTTGGTTGCTAATCCATTGCTCTTTCAACTGGACTAGCGCGTCCCTCTCAACAAGCAGGAAAAAAGAAGACATCTCTTAAACGTTAGATCCCAAATGTCCTAATGCTGCCTGCTCATTGTTTCTTGATTGAAGAATAGTTTTAACTGTAGAACTATTTCTTAAATAATCTAAAAATTAGCATACGTTTACCCCTGATTATTGGAGGCCGTTGTGGTTCAGAGATTTTGACCTCTAAACTAGCAGCCTGCAAGCTGTAGGAATAGATTGGATTCCTAAAACTACCCTAGGTGAATTTTTCTCTGCATTAGTATCCCAGTTGAGATTCAGTAGCAGATTAGGAACCAGAGGGTTGAGAGCTCGAAACTCGGTCCAATCGAAGACCGTCGTGCACACAGTGACGGCCGGGAGATTGATCCCGGACCTTCGATCTATCTGGTCGATTTTCGTGATTCTAGTATATATATATACACGCCTTAAAACTCAACAAATGAATCACTAGCCTCAACAGAAGCGGGATATAAAACTTGGGTGCATCGACCGCTGAAGGAGTTCCCATTGTTAGAGTAGGGTAAAGCAAAGGAGCGCGTGATCTTGAATATCCTATCTTAGTAGTATAATGGGGTATGTATAGTGTTTTTGAGGTTGCAACATGTTGGTCTTAGATTCTCCGGGCACATAATTCTGATTGTTCCATTTCCAGCTTGAGTGGCGAGGTGGCCCTGCAGCGCAAACTGCCGCACACGATCACGCAGTGGGTGGGCGGCGCGGTTTGCGTCCACCCCAAGACTGGACTAGGCATCTTCGAGGACAGCAGCATCACCGCCTTCCAGCCCTTCTTCCTCTCCTTCCAGCTGCCCTACTCGGTCGTCCGAGGGGAGGTGCTGCCATTGGTGGTTTCCGTCTTCAACTACCTGTCGGAGTGCTTGCCCGTGAGAAACCACATTTATTTAATCGCACACTATACATTGTTACAAGAGAAAGCAAAAAATGTGTTGTACTAGAGGTACAAGAATTCATGACTTTTTAACCCTCCAAATGATTTCTACGATATATCTCGTCCATCAAGATTTGATCAGATTTACTAATGACGAGATATCTGGTCATCAAGATATATGTTGCCGTTATATATGTTCATAATGGCGAGGTCAAGGTCTGGTCAGTTTTCTTCTAAGGACGAGATCAAGATCCGGTCAGTTTTCTTCTAATGATGAGATCAAGATCTGTACCCTTTCCTTCTAACGACGAGATATCTCGTCCATAAAAATCTGGTCACTTTTCCAATGAGGAGATATCTCGTCCATAAAGATCTGGTCACTTTTGCTAATGACAAAATACCTCGTCGAAACAACCACCAGGAGGGTTAAGATCTCGTAAAAACAAAGTTTAAAAATAAGAAATAAGTACCGAGCAAAAAAAGCAGAAATCAATACAACTGTAAGTGGTCAACGAACCCGAGGTTTCTTTTCGCAGGGCGTAACTAACAACTCTATCTTACGCGCACGTGTTTTCATGGATGCCCCTGAGACAACTTTACCACGGACTGACATTGATCCCACCACTTATAACTGTCCATAAAGGTCATCCCTGCGCCATCAAATTATACCGTTCCCCTAAAAGCACGGAGCTATGGCCAGTTGAAACCGGTCGCATCAGTAGCGTAGCTTAACCCTCCAAATGGTTTCGTCCATCCTTTGATGAACTTTTGATAGCTCGTCCATCAAGATCTGACCAATTTTGCTTATAAGGCCAATGCAAATGCTAATAACGCGATAACTCGATATTTCTGATTTTTTGATGATGAGATCACTATCTGGTCAGTTTTCTTCTACTGACAAAGTATCTCGTCCATCAAAATATGATCAGTTTTGATAATGAGACAAGATACCAGCCTACCCGACTGACGTGTGTGAATAGGACTTTAAAATGGGAACAGTACTGAGGGGGGGCGTGCATGAAAAGTTGAGCTTTACGAAAAAAAAGCGTTACAACTGTTTTGTCTTATGATTTCAGAACCAAGAAACATCCAGAAAATAAATACAGCTTCGTGTAGACCAGAAGTTTCCAACCTTTTTGACTCACGGAGCCCTTTTTAGAATCAATTTCTATATCGGAGTACCTTAAGTCTACCCTATGTTTTACAAGATAATGGTTTTAGGCGTAGTGTTACGGGGGAGAGAGAGAAAGAGGGGATAGATAGAAAAGAGATATTTAAACAATTGCGCAATGTCAATGCAATGAAATTATATTTTTAAAACTGAAATTTATAATATCTCAATTTATTC
The DNA here is from genome assembly GCA_933210815.1 of Meta bourneti. NCBI lineage: Eukaryota > Metazoa > Arthropoda > Arachnida > Araneae > Tetragnathidae > Meta > Meta bourneti. Next base: position 17,200,607 of record OW119931.1, read on the forward strand.
TCAATTACCACCAATACACAATAGTGTATCAAAACTTAGATACATAAAAGTTCTTCCATAGTTCAATATATCAAACCATTTGTGTTAGTACAAATTTTATAGATCGGCAGTGGAACCTATGGATAGGCACGCGGAACCCTTAGGGCTCCGTGTAGCACAGGTTGGAAACCACTCATGTAGACAAAGGGATGTCCGTACCTGACAGGACCTTCGGATTGAGTGCGCAGACACACTGGGCGTGGGGAGAGTGACCGCAATCTGTCGAAATTTTACTGAGCTTTTTGACCGATTTTACTGAGCTTTTTACTGACCGACGCCCAGTAAAATTTCGACCGAATCTGTCGAAATTTTACTGGGCGAACTTTGGGCAAGTGTAACTTTGGATTACTTGCAGTGAAGACTGCGTAAGTGGTGTGTCATTCGAAAGCGACCTAACTATGCTACAATCGCAGGCCTTTAATCAATAAAATTCACTTTCAATATATCAAACTGCACTTTAATCGTTTAAGCTTCAAATTGATTGTTGAATATATTCACAGTAAACAATCGTTCAAACTTGTAATGTCTGTTTTATTCATTCCACAACCCAACGTCAGTCCCGAGTATTCTTGTTAAAACCACGGTTTGTGTCCAAGACACAACTTAGCAATTTCTTTTCTATTAGTGGATGGTGGAATCCCGGCTCTGTATCATATCATAGGACATACTTAAGATAGTTTTAGATACTTCAGTTTAGATACTTTAGATAGTTTTATATACTTCAGTTTAGATACTTTAGATAGTTTTAGATACTTTAGATAGTTTTAGATACTTCAGTTTAGATACTTTAGTTTAGATAGTTTTAGATACTTCAGTTTAGATACTTTAGATAGTTTTATATACTTCAGTTTAGATACTTTAGATAGTTTTATATACTTCAGTTTAGATAGTTTTAGATAATTCAGTATAGATACTTCAGTATAGATACTTCAGTATAGATACTTTAGTTTAGATAGTTTTAGATACTTCAGTTTAGATACTTTAGTTTAAACAATTTTAGATACTTTAGTTTAAACAATTTTAGAGACTTTAGTTTAGGTACTTTAGATAGTCTTAGATACTTTAGTTTAGATTGTTTTAGAGACTTAAGTTTAGGTACTTTAGATAGTCTTAGAAACTTTAGTTTAGGTACTTCGGTTTAGATACTTTAAATAGTCTTAGATACTTTAGATAGGTACTTTAATTTAATTACCTTTAGTTTAGGTACCTTTAGTTTAAGTACCTTCATTTTAGATCGTTTAAATAGTTTTAGATACTTTAGTTTAGATAGTTTTAGATACTTCAGTTTAGATACTTTAGTTTAGATACTTCAGTTTAGATACTTTAGATAGTTTTATATACTTCAGTTTAGATATTTTAGTTTAGATAGTATTAGATAATTCAGTATAGATACTTCAGTATAGATACTTCAGTTTAGATACTTTAGTTTAGATAGTTTTAGATACTTCAGTTTAGATACTTCAGTTTAGATACTTTAGTTTAGATAGTTTTAGGTACTTCAGTTTAGATACTTTAGAAAGTTTTAGATACTTTAGATAGTTTTATATACTTCAGTTTAGATAGTATTATATAATTCAGTATAGATACTTCAGTATAGATACTTCAGTTTAGATACTTTAGTTTAGATAGTTTTATATACTTCAGTTTAGATACTTTAGTTTAGATAGTTTTAGATACTTCAGTTTAGATACTTTAGTTTAGACAATTTTAGAGACTTTAGTTTAGGTACTTTAGATAGTCTTAGATACTTTAGTTTAGATAGTTTTAGAGACTTAAGTTTAGGTACTTTAGATAGTCTTAGATACTTTAGTTTAGGTACTTCGGTTTAGATACTTTAAATAGTCTTAGATACTTTAGATAGGTACTTTAATTTAATTACCTTTAGTTTAGGTACCTTTAGTTTAAATACCATCATTTTAGATCGTTTAAATAGTTTTAGATACTTTAGTTTAGATATTTTAGATAGTTATGCGTTAAAGACTATCCAAAACCTGAACAATGTCCCGTTTCAGATCAAGCTGTCCCTGGAGCCTAGCGACGAGTACGAGATCCTCTCCGAGTCCCGGTTCGGCAGGCTGTGCGTGTGCGGCGGGCAAAAACAGAGCCACCGATATGTCATCAGGCCCCTAAGTCTGGGGAAGGTGAACATCACGGTGTATGGATTCTCGCTGGAGGACGAAGATGTACTCTGCGGCAACGAGGTGACGGCTAGGCTCAGCGCCCGAGACGCCCTCTCCAAGCAGTTGCTCGTCGAGGTAGGAATCGCTTCTTGTAAACCTCAGTTGACGCTCACCAATTAGATTAAACATCAAATGTCGCCAAAACGGCGATATAAGACGTCCAAAATTTTAAGGTAGCGCCGATATGTACCATGCGAAAGTATTTGTGGTTAGCGAAAGTGAAATTCTCGCTTGCACTGGAAATCCCTCTCGTAAGCGACATGGGGAACTTGTAAATAACAAAAGAGGTTACCAAAACACTAGCACCCGCTGTATTTGGTTCGCAGAAAACTTTCTTACCTTATGTAAATAGCATCTGTTGAAATGTCCCATTTGGCGCAGCTTAGTCGGATTTTTATCTTATGGCATATAACACAACCTAACTAATCTTCATTGAAAATGATTTCAAATGTGTCTCACATAAACGTTCATATGCCCAACTCCGTTCTGTATACTTTGTCCGAATGGAGGATCTCATCTAAATGAAATCACCCATTCGTAAATCCTCTTTCAAAGGTAGAACATTTAAGACGTGCGTATATATCATGTCCTTCGCGTAGTAATCATATCCCATATTATTCTTTATTACTTTCAAATAAGCGCAACGCCCAAGAGCTCCTTTACTCTGTCCTAATCGATAACAATGGTAACATTCGGTGTTGTCGAAGCGCTCCACTTACATACGCCACTTGTGTTAAGGCTACTGATTCATCTGTGGAGAGACAAGGTAGATAGTTAAATTTATTTCACATTGGAGCAATACAACAGGCTATTAGGTATGGTCAATCCCGAAGGGAAAGATCAAGGACAGAAATTTGTAATTTCAAACTCCGGTCAGATGACGAGGTCAACACCTGAGCTGGCACCCCACTCTCCAAACTTCTACATAACGCCAACGTGAGACATTTGAGACCACGAACGATTTAACGTGCACCCCCGTACATGACTGTCTTTGATTGGACCTAGTTTCGAATTCGCAACACTCCGGTTGCTAATCCACTACTCTTCCACTCTTCCAACCGGGCTACCGCAGAGTGGATAAGGAAATCCAAATACAAAACAAAATTTCTCTAGAAATAGTGAGCTCACAATATTTGGACGACGGATGCTTCCATATTGATGGGAGTGGAACGGAGGGGTGGTCTTGACTTGGAGACATCTATTTTAAAGTAATGGACTATAACAGATAGAAATTGTTTTCAGTTATCAGATCAGGTGTTTTCTTTTTTGCCAGGCAGAAGGATTTCCCAAGGAGGAAGTCTTCAATTACTTCGTTTGCCCTGAAAGTAAGCATACAATCTTACTCCTTTTCTTTAAGTGCTAAAGAGAACGGTTCATTGAAGCGCGATTCGTCAGAAATGTAAAGAAACTCATTTAGTAAATGCTCCATTGCGCAAAAGCAATCGATTAACTTAAATTCTTAACCCTTCTGGTGGATGTCTTGACCAGGTATCTTGCCATTAGTAAAACCATTACCAGATCTTGATGGATGAGATATCTCGTCATCAGAAAACTGACCAGATCTTGGTCTCGTCATCATAAAAAATCGGCAATATCTTGATGACGTTATATCTCATCATTAGCAAAATTGATCAGATATTTATGGACGAGATATCTCGTCGGAACCATTTGGAGGGTTAAAAAATTTGGAATCGAATGCTTTTTGCTCTCTGGGAAGGACGAAAGGTGAGGGGTTGTTACTGGTGAAAGGAGGTAGTTTACTGGTACAGATATTCTCGGTGCCAAATAACAATCTCAACAAATACATTTCCAAATTGCCGGACGAGATATCTCATCCATCAAGATCTGACTACTTTTGAAAAGACGATCAGTTTTCTCCTGGTAACGAGATATCTCGTCCATCAAGATCTGACCAATTTTACTAACGACGAGATATTAGTCAGTGCTAGTCTGTAAGATGACGAGATCAAGATTTGATCTGTTTTCTTCTAATTACATGATACCTTGTTGAGACCATCACCAGAAGAGTGCGCCAATATGATAAACTCGAATATATATACATTTCTTCAATCATCACTATAGAAAGTAGGATAAGGTTCCGTTTCAATGGAAACAGACGGGCAGACTGTCTGGAGCAGATGCCGTGGTAGACAGACAGTATCTGACTGGGTTTCGGTGTTTGGTACAAAGGGAATTTCGAAGAAAGATCGGATTATAACTGTTCATTAGTGTTTGAATTGAATCTAAGCGAACTTTTCACCTTCCATCCACAAACCATAGCACTGGACAGTAGCCGTAAAGTGCGGTTCCGGTGAGAAGGCGGATGACCACGGGGAAGTTCGTGGAATGATAGTAAGATTGCCAGGAGAAGGAAAGCACTGCCATACACAAAGAACGTATATGGCGACCGCCATAGATGAGTATTTGTTTCGCCCAATTCGTCATAATTTCTGTCGCTTCCGGAAACGAACTATAAAATTGGTTGGTTGGTAGTTGAATTTACGCTGCTCTGGAGCAACACAAAGGGTAATTGGTGACGGTCCGGGATGAATATCGAAGGGAAAGAAACGAGGATTACACCTCGTCATTTTGAACCACGGTTAGGTGATGAAGTCAACACATGAGCTGGCACTGACCACGACAACGTGAGAACATTTGAGACAACGACAGATTTAACGTGCTCCCTCATACACGACCGATAAAATTGGTGGCAGAAACTCGCTAAGACTCAAATTGTGAGAATTGCACTGTAGGTTTAACCCGCCCCCTAATTTTACGGATAGGCTCGTCCAAAACCGCGTGCCTCAAACACCAGCTCGCCATAGCTGGACTGTACCTTCCACATGTGAAGTAAGTGCATTACACGTTATAATTCATTAACTTTCCAAGTGGTTCGACGAGATAGCTTGTTCATCAATAACTGACGAAATTTGCTAATGACGAGATACCTCGTCATCAAGATATTGCTGATTTTTTACGATGAGATCAAGATCTTGTCCATTCTTTTTGCTGATGACGAGATATCTCATCCATCAAGATCTGACCAATTTTGCTAATGACGAGATATCTCATCCATCAAGATCTGACCAATTTTGCTAATGACGAGATATCTCATCCATCAAGATTTGACCAATTTTGCTAATGACAGGATATCTTGTGATCAATATATTGCAGATTTTTTATGAGGACAAGATCTAGATCTCGTCCATCAAGATCTGGTTAGTTTTGCTAATGACGAGGTACCTCGTCGAGACAACCACCAGAAGAGTTAATGTCAGGTTGTTGGGTGTTTACATCCCCTGGAGCAACAAAAAGGCCTGTTGGCGACAGTCCGGGATCACAATCCTGAAGAATTCATTAATGAGTACACTGCTTGTAAATATTTTCATTGTTAGTATATTCAAATCTATCTTCGCATTAATCTTATTTTTTCTGTAGATACGAACGGGTCTTACGCAACCGAAGTGGACCTGCTCTTACCCGAAGACGTGGTCGACGGTTCTGCTCGAGCCTTCGTTTCTGTAACAGGTGACCTGAAACTTTTTCTTAAGATTTTAGTAAGACAAGGTATTTAGAAAAGTATGTAGTTCGAAGTGAGTAAAGTCGAAAAAGTAAGACGAGGATATACCACTGAAATACAAATCCCATATTAGCCAGAGACATCACAGGAGTTAGATCAGCGACATTCATGAACTTTTTACTTTGATGGCTAAAGCATCATATCCGACCATAAACCATGAGTTTCCTGACATTCCACATTGGTGGTCTCTATTGAACGTAAATGTAAACTTCGTTTGAAACTCCTTCCCTTTCTCTCTGATTTGATGTATCCTGGGATTACAATAGACGCTGTCCTGGATTATCTTGTTGCTCAGTACACTCGCCCACTCTTGTAGCAACCATAGTCGTTTGATATAAGCAGACTGAGCTTTGCTATTAAGAGGAGCTTCCAAATGTGTGACCAACATGTCAACTAGTAGTCACTTGACAGCTGTGTGAAAAATTAACTTGGTTCGGTGATTTCGCATCTTATCGCCTGGTTTGGCGATGTAACATATTATGACGGGGTAGATGAGTGAATGAACATTTCTATGTAGTGGCGACAAAAGTAGTGAAATTGCCAAAGTCTACTACTGTGTCACGAGGACCAATCAGATGATGAATCAATTGATGTGCATCTTCTCCCGTCCCATGAACCAATCAGATAATGAATGTTCGTTTCCACACAGCCGACAAAAGTAGTCTAAGGGTCACGTAACTACTAGATTTAGTCACATGATATTGGGCGCATAAAAAGGTTACCATTGCTCACTCTGCTTTTATATTTCCTCTATGGTAGCAACCTGCCAGCTATAGTCGTTGCAGGTTCGATACCTTACGTCCTTTCACCACTTGTTTGGAACAAATGATAAGGCGAGGTGGTCCACAAATCCTTCAGATCTGAAATTTTATTCAGGAGATTTTAAGATATATTTATTTCTATTTAAAGAACATTAAAAACGCAGACATCGCAATATATAGAAAACGACAGCGGACAAAAGCACTGTTTCAATCAAACAAGAAATATGATCGCGGTTTCTGCTACGATGCTTTCTGCTGTTGAGTTCTGCTGCTTTGCACAAAACTTCGTCTCTTGCTGTTAACCCTCCAAGTGGTTTCGATGATATATCTCGTCCATCAAAATTTGGCCAATTTTATTAATGACGCGATATTTTGTCAATAGATATTGGCGACTTTTTGATGATGTCGAGACATTTTGTCATTAGATATTGGCGATTAATTGATGATGACGAGATATTTTGTCATTAGATATTGGCGATTAATTGATGATGACGAGATATTTTGTTATTAGATATTGGCGACTTTTGATGATGACGAGATATTTTGTCATTAGATATTGGCGATTAATTGATGATGACGAGATATTTTGTCATTAGATATTGGCGACTTTTTGATGATGACGAGATATTTTGTCATTAGATATTGGCAACTTTTTGATGATGACGAGATATTTTGTCATTAGATATTGGCGATTAATTGATGATGACGAGATATTTTGTTATTAGATATTGGTGACTTTTGATGATGACGAGATATTTTGTCATTAGATATTGGCGACTTTTTGATGATGACGAGATATTTTGTCATTAGATATTGGCGATTAATTGATGATGACGAGATATTTTGTTATTAGATATTGGCGACTTTTTGATGATGACGAGATATTTTGTCATTAGGTATTGGCAACTTTTTGATGATGACGAGATATTTTGTCATTAGATATTGGCGATTAATTGATGATGACGAGATATTTTGTTATTAGATATTGGCGACTTTTGATGATGACGAGATATTTTGTCATTAGATATTGGCGATTAATTGATGATGACGAGATATTTTGTTATTAGATATTGGCGACTTTTGATGATGACGTGACAAAGATCTGGTCATTTCTCTTCAGATCACGAGATTTTTCGTCCATCAAAATCTGGTCAGTTTTCTTCTAATGACGAGATACCTCGTCGTGACAACCACCAGAAGGGTTAAATTTCTACGAATTCAGGCACGCAAGAACTGACATTCACGTTTTTTAGGTTGTCTAATGATTGCCAAATTAATTTCTTTTTCCTCTGTAGGCGACATGATGGGTCCAGCCCTGAACGGGTTGAAAAATCTGGTCAGGCTGCCCGTCGGTTGCGGAGAACAGAACATGGTCCTCTTCACTCCCAACATCTTTGTCCTCGACTACCTGACGGCCACGGGAGGTAACACCGATGATATCAAGGAGAAATGCCTGAACTACATGAAAACAGGTTGGTAGGGTCATCTACTTAGCATATTCCTTTTCAAGATGAGACCGTGGTTCAGAATTACGAGGTGTCCTCGGATCTTTCCTTTCGGGGATGATCCCCGGACCGTCGCCATTAGCCCGTTGTGTTGCTCCAGTGGAAATTAATTAACTACCTACTTTTGGGTCTCACAAAAAAATACAAACTTTAGTTTACTGTAACTATGTTTATTTATATTGATTGCTTTACTATCCTAAGTACAAAAAATATGTACTATCCTAAGTATACAAAGAATGGTTCCTGGAACGGAACGCTGGTGATATCGATATATCGCTCAAGTGATCAGGCACTAACTGAGAATTTGCAAAGTTCTTGGCGCTCGCCAAGTACAAGAAAAGTTACGCCAATTAAGGAGCAGCGCCAACAACTGTCACAGAGATACGCGCGGCACGAACACCTACCTACCGATTCTAAAGAAATATAACGAGAATTTTTGTTTCCGTAACTAACCCAAAACCCATTGCAAAGAGAAGTAAGAGCGATTTGGCGTTATATAAGTTATATCGTGTCGCGATTAAACGAGGGATTACTGTCATCACAACTAGCAATACGTTTAATGTCTGTCTATCACGAGTACTTCTCCAGATGCAGTCTAGGTGCTGGTGGTCAATAAAGAAACAGATCTAGTCTAGTTTGAGTGAGGATAAGTCGGGATGAGGTTTTTGTAAATTTGGTTAGGATGGTTTGGCGAACGTTTTGAATATATCCCCTTGGGCAGTCGTGTATCTTATCACACAAGCACTTGAATTCAGCCAATTGTTACTAAGTTATCTAATGAGACGCTTCAAGGATCTCGTAGGGCCGCGGTAGCCTAGTTGGAATAGCAACGGATTAGCAACCGAAGGGTTGCGAGTTCGAAACTGGGTCCAGTCAAACACCGTCGTTTGCACGGGGACTAGTGAACGTTAAATCTATCGAGGCCTCAAATTTCCTCACGTTGGCATGGTGTGGAAGTTAAGACAGTGGGGTACCAGCTCACAGGTGTGACCTCGTCATCTGACCATGTTCAAAATTACGTGGTGTTGTTCTCAGGTCTTTCCCTTCGAATCTGATCCCGGACCGTCACCAATGACCCGTTGTGTTAATCCAGTGTGAAGTTAATTAAATACCTACCTCCAAATGGTTTCGACAAGCTATCTCATCCATCAAGATCCCAACAAATTTACAAGTGATGTGATACCTTGTCATCAAGATATTGTAAAATTTTTAGGATGGCGAGATCAAGATCTGGTCAGTTTTCATTAGGTTTGGAGAGTGGGGTGCAAGCTCAGGTGTGACCTCGTCATCTGACCGTGGTTCCAAATGACGAGTCGTTGTCCTCGGATTTTTCCCTTGGGGATCAATCCCGGACCGACGCCAATAGCCCGTTGTGTTGTTCAGTGCGACGTTAATTAACTACCTACCTACTAAGGATCTTCTATAGAAAATAGACCCTCAGAGTCACATCTTTAAGTGAGTAAGAGCTTCACGACCCCAAGGTTCCGTAGTGGTCTATTCTTTTCCCATGGGTTTTATATACTGCCTCTGGTAAACATGAAGGTCGCTACCCCGAGATGCCCAAGCGTTCTTTCTCTACTTTTCCTTTTCATCCTTTCTTTTCACAAACTTGACATTATCTGTCGTGTTTGGCGCAGTGTAGCCGTATATGGCCCATGCGCCATAGAATCCAAAACCAACCTATAGAAGATAGGCAATCACGTTTCTACGGCAACAGACAGCCGCAGGCTTTCTGTATGGAGCAGTTCTCGTTGTAGGCAGGCAGTAGTTAGTAATGATAATGGTAATTAATTAACGTGGTATTGGAGCAAACCATTGGTTAGTAGCGACGGTCCGGGATCAGTCCCCAAGAGAAAGATCCAAGGACAACACCACGTAATTTTGAACCACGGTTAGATGACGAGGCCGTATCGTATTGCCTCATTTAGAAATGCTGTCAGGTACACACATATCATTCAATAGCATGTATGTTCATTCTCCTGCAGGTTACCAGAGGGAGCTGCAGTACCGGCACAAGGACGGATCGTACAGCGCCTTCGGGTCCAGCGATCCCGAGGGCAGCCTGTGGCTGACTTCTTTCGTGGTCCGCTCGTTCGGCCAGGCCAGGCGGTTCGTGACCATCGACGAGCAGGACCTGTCGCTGAGCACCTCTTGGCTCCTGGAGAAGCAGTTCGAGAACGGATGCTTCGAACCGTCCGGTTCCCTCTTCAGCAACGCCATAAAGGTAGCAGTCAAGGATTTCAATCTTATAAGTTGACCAATGTTATTTGGGATGGACTCAAGAACACGGTACCATCGCCAATTGGCGATAATTACAATAGACAGTTGGCGATAATTTTGGAATATAGGAACGCGTCGTAGGTTTGATGGATTCACTTCCGCCCTCAAAGGCGGATCCTTAGGTTTATAAGGACTTCACGGACCGAGTGATCTTTTCTTTTCGCATGGGGTTTACTGTCTTTAGTAAACCCCTTTGACGCAAATTGACCAAAGATCGTCCTTGCGCCATAAAACGCCGAACCAACCAACATTCACTTCCACTTGCAAGTGTGGAAGTCATCAAATATGACAGTTTATCCAAATGGCCTTTGGTGATGAAAATTTTAGTTAAAAGTTTGGATAAAGGCCGGTAGCGTATTCTTGGGTTTTTCCTTCATATGCGTTTACGATGTTGATTGGATTTGGGGTTTTATAGCGAAAGGTCCTAAAATGGACAAGCCCATTTGGGTTTATAAAGGAGCACGTCTACTACACTTCCTACGATCAGAAGGGCCTAGACAAGACTAAAAATAAAACTTTATCTCTCGTCCCTTAACATCTCACCAATTTTGCTAATGACGAGATAACGCGCTGCCGATTTTTTTATGATGACGAGATCAAGACACGGTCAGCTTTCTGTTAATGCTAATGACTGACGAGATACCACGTCGAGACAACCCCCAGTAGGGTTAGATAACTTAAAACGAAAACTTACCTTGGAAATGAATTTGAAAAGCAAATTCAGTTTCAAATGTGATCGACACAGATCTTTATCCATTGTTGTTTTCTTAACATCTCTTCTTGTGACCATAGGGAGGTCTGAGCGACAACGAGCAGTCCCTGGCTCCCCTGACCGCTTACGTCCTGATCTCTCTCCTGGAGTCCGGCGTCCAGCGACCGGACCAACCGGCCGTCCAGGTAGCCCTCAGGTGCCTGTCTACTGAGGAGAACCCCAGCAGTTACGCCCTAGCACTCTTCGCTTACGCCAACGCCCTGGCGAAGGAGCCTGTGGCGGCCAACCGATACCTCAGGTACTTGGACGACAGGGCAATCGTCAAAGGTGAGTTGGTTTTCGAGTCATCTCTGTCAAGATGAGTTTTATGCAGTGATGTATTCTTCAGTGCACGCATCAAGTAATGTGTATCTAGCGCCTCGTCTGGTGGCGACACTCTTGGCGCGTTTTTTGGCACAAGAGTTATGGCAGGTGAAGGCAACCCATCTTTAGGGTTATTCCCGTTTTTAGGGCATCCTCGGCAAGCGGAAAGATTTATAAAGATATATTTATAAAGATAAAAAAATATTTTTTCCTAAGATTTCTTTCCTTAGCGACATGAAAAGTGCGCCGAGCGTTGCCACGAGGAATTTGGCGAGGGCCCGGTACCGTGTTCTTGAGTTTTACCGAAAATTTTCATTTTATCTGCTCTTTTCAGGTGGCTTCATGTACTGGAACCCATCCTTCAAAGATGGAGGGTCGAAATCTGTGAGTGTGGAAATTGCAGGATACTATATTCTCGCACGGCTAGAAGTCGGTGGCAGAGCAAGCACCCCCAACGTCCGGCCGATTGTTCGGTGGATCGTACATCAGAGGAATTCCAACGGAGGATTCGTTTCAACACAGGTAAAGAAAGCTTTCCAAAACCTGACGAAATCAGAATTACGTTAAGGTCACTTTTGAAGTCCATCGTCTTTAGAGGATACATATGTTTGGCTAACAGAAGTGACTACGGAAATCCTCTTAGGTGGGTGACGCACTTGGCATTCTAAGCAGCGAAATTTGGTGGGTGAATACATTTCTACTGTCCATGTCACACGGGCTAACGCTGCACACCAAATCGCGCGCGACGGTCGACCATCTGCTACTCAGCAGTGATTTGCAAGTCGCACCACCTCACCAATCTACTGCTTTTTAGACAGGTGACACACGAGGTGACCTGAGCAGTGTGATTTGAGTTCGCTTTTTTCCTGACGGAGAAAAATCTGCTGAACCGCTCTGAGCGCGAAATTCAGATTGTGAGCCAAATAGCGTAAAAAAAACCAAGTGCGTCTTGGGTTGCGCTGTGAGTCTCCATCCTCAGGGAGAGTTCATTTCAATCTGGGTAGACCCCTATATTAAGAACCCTTCCAGAGTATTCTTTTCTGCCTTTGTGCTAGACCTATTCATGTCAAATGGTCATTCTTTATTCGAGATTAAATAAGAGTGAAAAATTCTCTAAAGATTGAATAGAGTAGCAACACCTTTCCCGCTGTTAAGTTGGCACTTACCCGAAGTATACTGATCGAATCCTGCCGTATCACATAACGTAGGAGGGGCCAAGACTCTTCTCATGGTTGCACAGCTGCAAATCTACATTGAAGACCAGGAATGGAATTTGGAATTCTTGATTGACGTCACATTGGAGCAACACAACAGGCTATTGACGACCGTCCGGGATCAACCTCGAAGGGAAAGATTCGAATATCAGGAATTTTTGAACATGTATTGCAATCCAATGGTGTACTCGTTGCTTGGACACCACGATCTCACAATTCATCATGCATTAAGTTCTTCCTCTAGATATACATTAAAGTCATCGTGGAAGAGATTCCATTGACTCCTGGCTCAGCTTGTCTTGCTTTGGACCTTGTACCATAAAATCCGCAATCTTGCATTGACTCCACAGCTGAGATCATTACAAGAATTCTGTCGCGTTTGTAAGTCTGCTAATCTTCGAACAAATACTGGAAACCATGCTTCGACGCTGTCAAGCGATGGTACAATTGGTGGCCGTAACTTAGAAAACCTACTGTGAAAATGTAAGGGTAGAAATATTAAATTGTATAATTTGAGCTAGCAAAAAAGTTGTCCACATACGTGCTGTCTTCCATCTTTACACATTAGTGCACCCTACGAGAGGGATATTCAGTGTAAACAAACAAGACGGTTTGCAAAGATTTTACTTCTGCCGTCCAAATGCTGTCACATGATACATATCGGGGTTACCTTATAATGTAGTGTATCCCCATTTTGGCGAAGTTTGGCGTTTAAGCTAATTGGTGTTGACCAATCAAGTATAACAATTCGGAATTCATTCTTTGATATTTTTATTGGCGAAATCGGTTTAAGAAAATTTGCCAGTGACGTCACGTTTAGCATAAGTACAGGAAACACTACCGCCGCCTATATTTAGCTAGACAGAAAATGCCTCTCGTAGCACATGGGAGTGGTGCTAGCAAGCATAGAAGGACATGGACCGTTACCGTCACTGCGATGCTATACTTAATGGAAGGTACGTAATTGAATTTATGTCGCACTGGAGCGACACTACTGGCTATTGGTGATAGTCCGGGATCCATCCCGAAAGGAGATCCTAGGGCACCTTATAATTTTGAACCACAGTCAGATAGCGAGGGCAACACCTCAGCTGGCACCACACCCGCGGATTAGCATCCGGAGAATTGCGAGTTCGAAATTCGACCCAACAAAAGACCGTGGTACGTTAAATCTGTCATGGCATCAAATACCATCACTTTGGCGTGGTGTGAAAGTTTGGCTGTCCGGAATCCACCCCAAACGGAAAAGTCCGAGGACAACACCTCGTTAGTTTGAATCAGATGACGAGGTCAACTCCTCAACTGGCATCCCATTTTCCAAACTTCCACACCAAGCCAGCGTGAGGACATTTGAGGTCACGAAAGATTACCAGCCCCCATGTACACGAGGGTCTTTGGTCACGGAGGACCCTGAGGATCGCGAAACCCCGGTTGCTAATCCGCGACTCTACCAACTGGGCTACTACGTCCTCCACTAATGCTTGTACAGGACGTTTTGAAATATGTATGTGGATGCAATTTGATGTCTCAAAGCACTAGAATAGATAGAAAGACAATTGTTTCTATGTTTGCAGGACACTGTGGTGGCCCTGCAAGCCATCGCCAAGTATTCGTCACTGCAGTCCCAGACAGTGCTGGACATGGGACTGGTTGTGGAGAATGACCAATTAGTCAAGGGCTTCAAGCTGGAGGAACACAACAAGCTGGTCACCCAGACCGTCCAGGTGCCCGTCCTGCCCACCATCCTCGAGCTGCAGGCCGTTGGGGACGGCTGTGCCATCCTACAGGTCAGCTATTTGGTATTTTGGTATTTGGTATTTTCAATTAACGTCACACTGGAGCAACACAACGGGCTATTGGTGACGGTCCGGGATCAATCCCAGAGGGAAAGTCCGAGGACAACACCACGTAATTTTGAACCGCGGTCAGATGACGAGGCAACACCTGAGCTGGCACCCCACTCTCCAAACTTCCACACCACGCCAACGTGAGGACATTTGAGGCCACGACAGATTTAACGTGCACCAGCCCCCTTTGTACACGACGGTGTTTGGCTGGATTCGAACTCGCAACCCTTCGGTTGCTAGTCCGTTACTCTTCCAACCGGGCCACCGCGGCCCGTCAGCTATTTGATGCGCCTCTGGTCATTTGGTGTCATACTCACTGTTTAATTAACTTATTGACTTTCGAAGTCAGTCAATAAGTATTTTTACCCTTTAGAGTTTTAAAAATGAAATCACATGCATCTCAAACAATTCCTGAAGTAACGAGAACGAAACGAGAGGTCAACTAAGCTGTTAATACTAGATGGGCAGAATCGAGTACTTTTTAGAATCGAATACTTGGTATTCGACTATCAAGAATCAAAATACTTGGTATTCGACTACTTTCAAGAATCGAATACTTGTTATTCGACTACTTTCAAGAATCGAATGCTTGGTATTCGAGTACTTCCAAGAATCGAATACTTGATATTCGAGTATTTTCAAGTAAGGAATAAGTATTCGAATAAATATTTAAAAAAACGACAAATCAATAATAAGAATCGGTCAATTGCTGATATAAGGCTTTTTTTATAACAATAAGTTGGATGATTAGCTTGGTATTCCAGTACTTTGGTATCTGATATATTTGGTATCAGAGTACTTTCATATTCGAGTACTTTGGATGAATGCTACTGTATTCGAAGAATCGAGTTCAACGAATACTTCCAAGAATCGAGTAAATGAGTACTTTTGTATTCAAATATCCCCATCTCCAGTCAATACCCTGTGTATAGAGTGAAAATACAGGGTGATTCGAAGTAAATGTTACGGTGATTTACTTTTTAACTATTAGTCGGAGAAATTTCTCACTAAAAAGTTTTGACATGGTGTGACCGGCATCTACTGAGATAAAGTTATAAGACATCGACGGAATCAAGGAAACTTGATGGTTTACCATTCAATCTTGGTGTCCTCAGTTGTAAGATTTACGTCAAAAATACTAAAACAAAGTATTTTTGACGTAAATATTAGCAAGACAGCAGTTCCGATTTCAAATATGTACTCATCCAAACTCTATACGTTCCTTACGCATGATCTCCACTCCTACCAAGAACCAACTTCTAATTTCAAGAATTCTGTTTTCAGTCTGATTGCTTTGAATTTAAGATAAAACCCACTTTCGTTTGTTGAATATTTCGTTGTCAAGTTGCAGATAATATATTTGCGTTCTTTTTATCGAATGTCTCGTTAGTGTTATTTGGTGGGTGCTATTTTGATAATTGGAGAAATTGAAATTGATTTTCTGACGCCAGCTGTCCTGCTAGTAATTGCTTTGTAAAAGACCGAAATATCCATTTCACAAACCTTCAACGTTCCAACCAAAATCAAATCGCGTACTTACATTTCTATCATAATGGTTAGAGGTTCCGTTAGATGACTGCTGCGGCAGAAAACCGAAGCACCCCATTTTCAATCGCGCATTGATCATAGGGAACAGCTGTATTATAAACCTCGTTTGGTATCAATGCTCTTGGCGCGTTTTTTGGCGAACTTTTAGTAGTGATTTATGGCAGGTGAAGGTAATCCACCAGTTTAAAAAATAAAAGATATTTTAACCGCTATTTTCTAACTATTTTTGTTAATTATTTTCGGATAAAAAACATGTTTTTTCAAAGTTTTGTATTTTCCCCGTTAATTACTTTCCGTTAAAGCTTATTTTCCGTTTAAAATACGATTTTTTCTAAGAATTCTTTCCTTGGCGATATAAAAAGTGCGCCAAGAACGCGCCAACAGCGTTGCTACCAAACGAGGCCTATGATACAGCTGTACCGTTCATAGTAGAGCAAATCTCGACATCTCCAGTTGTAAATATTACGCAATGCTACTGATTAATTTACTGACTAACGCACTTCACTAACCTTCAAAGTTGCAGGCAAAAATCGCACACTGACATTTCTGTAATAGTATCAGAGGTTCCGTTAGCTGACCGCTGCGGAATCGTAGTGGAGCAATCATTGTAGATAATCGTTCACAGTAAATTCCGTCTCGCATCCCCAGTTGTAAATATTACGCTACTGATTAACTTACCCGCTTAACGCTACTGATTAATTCAAAACGTATTTCTTTTCAGTTCTCTCTCCGGTACAACGTGGAGAAAGTCACGGGTAGCGAGGCCTTCGATCTGAACATCGAAGCTGTTCGTCAGGGTAGCTCCAAGTGCAATTTACCCAGACTTGGAATCTGCATGAGGTAATTTAGGACTCTTTATACCATGAACTCGCCTTGAAAACTTTCGCTCAAATTACAAGTGACAGAAAATTTTAGTTAACCCTCCAAGCGTTTCGACAAGATATCTCGTCCATGGAGCCGAGTGGGTAAGCCCACTGCGCTAGCAACCTTCGAGTTGAAGGCGGCGCAGGTTAGATTCCTGTCAGGTGCATTCTTCCCTAGTTGTGTCAGTAAAAACTTTCAGTTTTTTTTAAAAAAGTCAGTCCATCTTGTGTCAGTAAAAACTTTCATTGTGCGTGTCTATTACTTGATATTGTATGTAAGCGGATGGCTAAGTCGGACTGCTACAGATATGGCTCTCAGATCTTATGATCAATAGCAGACGCGCTCTACCCATGACTGGGATAAGACAGAAGAATCTCGTCATTGAAGATCTGACCAATTTTGCTAATTACACGATATGTCGTCATCAAGATATTGCCGATGATTTCATGATGACGAGATCAAGATCTGGTCAGTTTTTTAATGACGAGATATCCCGTCCAACAAGGCCTGGTCAGTTTTGTTAATGACGGGCTACCTCGTCGAGACGAGTAGTCCCCATTAACGAGGGTTAACCTTCCAAGTGTTTAGACGAGATATCTCGTTCAAAATGTAGTCAGTTTTACTAAGGACAAAATATCTCGGCGGAATGAAACTGCTTTATTACTCCATGGGGAATGAAGATTCAAGTAGTAAAAACAAATTGTTCGTTGCCCAGAACTGAAGACAGTTTGGAACAGATTTGTGCACCAGGGGTTAGTCACGACAGGGCAGTTTTCGACTCTAAGACCAAGAACAAGAGCTAACACTAAGAGGATTAATGCTTCGATAGGTTCCTCCCTTTGTTCGTATTTATATGAATAGTGTCTTGTTTTCGACTGAAATGGAAGCGTTTCGAAATGAAAATGTGTACTATCTGTCTTCCACGAGAACTACTCCAGCGAGAAAGTCTGTTCCTGCCTATTGCCATAGAAACGGACCTTGTGCCATTTTTCATATGGCAATGCTTGAAGTGTAATCAAGTTTGTCACATTTGTCCACTTAACGACGAATTGGAAACATATTTATGAATTTTACTTGTGGAGAATATCCAAACTACCTCTTTCCGCAGCCAACATGGCCGTAGTAAGCCGGTTAGAGTTAGCGGATTAGCATCGGGAGAGTTGCGAGTTCAAAACTCGATCCAACAGAAGACCGCCGTTTACGTGGGGTATGGTGCACGTTAAATCTGTCGTGGCACCAAATGCCATCACTTTGGAGTGGTGTGAAAGTTTGGCTGTCCGGAATCCACCCCAAACCGAAAAATCCGAGGTCAACACCTCGTTATTTTGAACCAGATGACGAGATCAACACCTGAACTGGCACCCCACTTTCCAAACTTCCACACCACGCCAACATGAGGACATTATAGGCCACAACAGATTTAACAGGCATCAGCCCCCACGTAGACGACGGTGTTTGGTTGGATCTAGTTTCGAACTCAATCCCGGTTGCTCAACAGCGACTCAACCAACTGGGATACCGTGGACCCAGAATTATAGGTTCCCGTGCATACATAGCAACGCCGTAGACATGACTTATCTGATGAGACATTTTCGGTTCTTTCAGGTACCGAATTCCCGATCAAAAGTCCAACATGGTTGTAGTCGAAATCAGAATGGCCTCAGGTTTCGTCCCTGATGAGTGGAGTCTCTATAAGGTAAGAGTGTAGCTCGATAAGGTAAGAGTTAGGGCCCGTTTAAGGCCTGAGTGGGGTCTTATCTTTCACAATAAGGCATGAATACCTTATTGGCCCCTTTTGATGAATCTTACACTACGATCTTCATCACCTGTCGACTTCTACATAATTAAAAACGAGATAACTAAATTTAAACTAGATGAATTTAACAATGAATTAACAACAATAAATTTTCAATAGATCCCATCACGTGTTGGGATTCCGGGCAATGAGAGAGCTGACTTATTGGCAAAAGGTGGAGCACAAATAAACAACCTGGCACAAGAGAAAGTACCGTCTTGCTCCCAGAAGACGATCACCTGTCCAAGACATTTTTAAGGACTCATCTGCCATTGCCCAAAAACTTTTTTTGCAGACTCAATGACCAAGTGTATTTTTTTACACTGGGATAAGATAGAAGAAAGATCGATTTATTAGAAGTTAATTTACAGTCGTGTATCGAATTGTGGGTCCACGCCCTGTTACAGGAGGCAACTCGACTTTGATCTCTTTACATGAAAAAACCAGCAGGTAGGCACAATCCCCACTGTACAGTAATGTTTGGTTCATGATTACTTTTGGGCGGAATACTGGTAAGTGGGTCGCTGGTGAAATGAAGACGGCGGGTATTTGTTTGGCATTTATTTATTTAGCCAATTTTGGTGTATACATAACAGCCCCGGTGGCAGGTCGTTAGATGGTCCAGCGACGTCGCCGCGTACGCGCGCCTGCTCCTTCTTGCGTCTTCGGTAAGCTCTAGATCTGTGACGAATTAATCCAAACTTTTTTTGGACATTAAAAAATAACATTTCTTTTTACACAGACAAAACATGGGTTGACAATGGACGCGCGAAACAAAATGCTTAATTTCATATTAAAGTTTACGAATTGCTACGAAGACGTCTCAACTAGACGGAGTCCGTGAGCTAACTGTTTTTCATCCTCTTCACATGCGCAAGCGCAGTAGTGACTCTTAACTGGAAACTTCCGGGTCTGCAGCCCGCCATCCTAGACTCTTAGGCGCTAAGATGTCACATTACCCACTTGTCATAGGTTTAGACTGTGAACATCGACCTTTTAAAGAAATATACGGAGGATGTGCATACAGCTGCATGCTTTCTTTTGGTCCCTCAGTTTCAAGATATAACACTTGGTTGTGGTAAAAAGCATGAATTCTAATGTGGTACAAATTATTGATTAGTCAGTGATTATCCATTATGATTAAAAACACTAATCCGCACTTCGATAGCTAATCTGTCCAAGCAGATTCGTGAGTCCATGTGATTTCCCCTTCTAATATCTTACGATAGCGACTCCGTCCAAATACACTACCTGACATTGGAAATACAACACCCAGAAGGAGTGCGCAGAACTGGGTGAAATTTACAGGGTAGACGCAGCTCACCGAGATATGTAAATGATGCAAACTGCGCAGCTGTCCCGCGCACGGCGAGTGAAAAACCAGGGAAGGAACCTCCAAAAGTGGTCAGTTTCGCGCCGCTCTGTTTGCCAGGTAAATCAAGTTGCAATTTGTTTTTGTGTCTCAGAGGAAACGTCTAGTAGCGGAGAATGCCAGGACGCCGCCAATCAAGACAGTTCCAGCAAACAGACGACTTCACGAGGGGTATGGTGATTGGCCTCAGAAGGGCAGGTTGGTCCATACGTCAAATCTCAGTAGATACCTGTTGGGTTTTATCGATTGAAGACAGAGTTTTATATATTAAAAATAAATTTTATTACGTAGCCAAGTCTTATAGTTTAAAACATACATTTTAGAAAACAAGAAGTCTGATCAGATCATGATTCCACCTTTTTTTCTTCACTTTTATACATTCAAAGATTTACATTCTTCAAATTTATGTGCCCCACATGGCACTATAATTGGAGGTTTGAGACCGATTCCAACATGCGGCCCCATCGGTTGTAAAACCTCAGCAGATGTATTACAATTCAATATATATATATATAAATCTAACAAAATAT
Source organism: Meta bourneti (assembly GCA_933210815.1). Classification (NCBI taxonomy): domain Eukaryota; kingdom Metazoa; phylum Arthropoda; class Arachnida; order Araneae; family Tetragnathidae; genus Meta; species Meta bourneti. Next base: position 17,221,197 of record OW119931.1, read on the forward strand.
TTTTCTAATAATATTTTTAAATTTATTTAACAATAAAGGCTTTGTTAAAAAGTCAGCCAAATTATTTTCCGATGAAATATAATTTACGTTAAATAGTTCATCTTTTATTAATTTACGAATAAATTTGTACTTGATATCAATATGTTTAGTTTTCTGATTTTCCTGACTATTTTTTGAAAAATAGATAGCAGATTGATTATCACAATATACTTGGGGTCTTATGTAATCACACAAACTTAATTCATTTATAATTCTACTAAACCAAATAACTTCTTTAGTGCAATAAATTCAGATTCCATTGAGCTAAGAGCTATGCACTTTTGTTTAGAAGATTTCCATGATATTGGGATGTTACCAAAATAAATTAAATAGCCACTGCTTGAATGTCTGTTTGTGAGACCACATCCCCAATTTGCATCAGAAAAAGCAATCAAATTTGAACTTTCTACATTGGAAAGATTAATTTTAAAATCCTTTGTAAGAAAAACATAGTTCATAATATCAACAACGTAAGACCAGTGTTTGTAAGTATAACCATTACAAAACTGAGACATTATATTAACGGCAAATGCAATATCTGGTCTGGATCTATCTGACAAAAACGATAAACATCCTATTAAGGAACGATAGGGAAATTTCCTCATTAAATCATTTTCAATTATTTCTTCCTCTTTAACCTTATCAGGTAAGTTACAACCAATTTTAAAAGGTAAATTCACAAAACTTTTAGGAAGATCTTTGAATTTTGACATTAATTTTTCAATGTAGGTAATTTGATGTAAATAAATCGAATTTTCAATTTCTTGAAAGTTTACGCCTAACAAATATTTAGTTTTACCTAGGACTGTAAGATCCAATTTTTTGTCCAATAATTCGATTACTTCATTTATCAAATGTTCCCTTTTTGAAAACAAAACCATATCATCTACATAAACAATTAAAATTACATCTTTAAATTTGTAGACACAATTACACCAATTTAACTGAGAAAATCCTAATTTAGTTAAAATACCGTCTAATTCCAAATTCCATTCTCTACCACTTTGATGCAGACCATATATAGCCTTTTCCAATAGACATACTTTGTTTTCGGATCCTTTCAGCACAAATCCTTTTGGCTGTTTCATGTATATAGTATCCTTAAGGTGTCCATATAAATATGCACTTTTCACGTCAACTTGACAGTGATACCAACCCAACATAGAAATCAATAGTACAAACAATAATCTAACAATAGAAAAATTCACAACTGGTGAAAAAATATCTTTAAAATCAATGCCGGGTTTTTGCTTAAAACCTTGAGCAACAAGACGAGCTTTATACCTTTTAGGTATATTGTTTTCGTCCATTTTTATGCTGTACACCCACTTACTTCCAATTATAGTTGTATTTGGGGGTGTGTCCACTAATTTCCATACTTGCCTATCCTTCATTATCTGAATTTCTTCATTCATGGCAGTATTCCATTTAATTTTATCCTTACTTGCTTGCGTTTCTTCATAACTTTTGGGGATTTCGACATTGTAACACTGATCATACATGTCGTACATCTGTTGGTCTAAAAAATTAGATTCATCACTAGAAGTAGATGGCACATTAGAAATATCCACATTAGGATGTTCTGTTTCTGGCTTAAAATTGAAATTTACAGGATCAAACCTAATCTTATTTTTAGTACAGTACTTTTTAATATCATTTAAAGATCTCATTCTCAAATTTTCAGGAGAATAATAGTATACATCTATCCTATTGCTTTTATTTCTAGGTTTTTCGATTCTTCGCCAATTTGAAATGTTAAGACTTTTTAAGTCCTCAGTTTTAACTAAATCTTTAGAATCTAAAACTTGAGTTTCACTTTCCGATTTTACTTTTATATTTTCATTTGATTGATAAATAGGTATATTAGAATTAAGATCGAAAGAAACGTACTCAAAGTTTTTACCAAATAGTACATCAACGGCTTTCTTACTTTCGTCGATATGAACATGGACTGTTTCAACTATTCTCTTCTCGTTTGGTACATATATTCTGTAACCTTTAGTTTTCAAACCATATCCTGTCAAAATACCAAGTTTAGCTCTGGGTTGTAATTTATTTCTCTGTATTTTAGGAATATGAACATATGCCAAAGAGCCAAAAATTCTAAAATGTTTTACTGATGGTTTGAAACCAGTCCATATTTCGTTAGGAGATATACCCTCAGTTAATTTGTGTTCGCATCTATTTTTAGTATGAATAAATGCTAAAAGTGCTTCTGACCAAAATTGTGGTTGTAAACCACTGTCTTGAAGCATAGCTCTGACACAATCCATGGCTGTTCTATTGAACCTTTCTGCAATGCCATTTTGTTCAGGGGTATAAGTTGAAGTTCTTTCGATTTTTATTCCTAGATCATTTAAAAACTTTTTAAATTCTTTGTGACAAAATTCTAAACCATTGTCAGTTCGGACACATTTTAACTTAACGTTTAGCTGTCTTTCAGCTCTAACCAAGTATTTTTTAAAGTAATCAAAAACTTCATTCTTATTTCGAATAATATAAACAGTTACTTTACGTGAAAAATCATCAATAATAGATAAAAAGTATTTATTTCCACCTAGAGAGTTAACTGGAGCAGGACCCCACAAATCCATATGGATCCTTTCCAAAACATTTTTAGTTTTCCTTTCGTACATATAGTTTCTTTTTAAGGATATTCTAGTGGATTTAGCAATAGCACAAATCTTACAATTTTTATCTATATTTTTACAATTAAGTTTTTCAATTCCTTTTACACAATTAATTTTACTCATATTTTCAATTAAGGGCATGTTAACATGACAAAACCTACGGTGGGCTTTTTCTAGATCTAAACCAGTTACATATGTATAATTTTTAATCTTGGGATAACCTTTTAAGATATACAATTTTCCAATTCTGGGAACAGTAAACAAATATTTATTATAACTATTATAAATAATCATTTTGTTATTTCCCCATTTAATTTGGTTTCCCACAAGGTCAATACGAGCACCACTAATTAAATTTCTTCTCATATTAGGCGAGTATAACACATCTTTTAAAGTTATATCATAATTTCTGTTTCTATCTAAAAATGTAAATTGAATATCACCCATACCTAATACTTCCGAGGTGCTGTCCTTGTCTCCGACTAGGATCTTCTGTGGTGGTAGTTTTCTGAATGTCGTAAACATATCGCGTTCTTTACAGAAGTGGGCAGTTGCAGCAGAATCAATAAGAAATTCCCTCGGTCTTTCATTTGGAAAATTTGAAATTGCATAGGCACGTTGAAGATCAGTTTTTGGATTGTCCTCCATATAAAATAATTCACCACCAGGTTTCTGCCGATTGCATTTCTTGAAGCACTTCGATTCGTAATGTCCCGACTTTTTGCAGTAGTTGCAGAATGGTCGCGGCCCCATACGACAAACTGTCGACTTTCTTGGGCTTGAAGGAATTAATTCAGGGTCCAGTACGCATCTGCTGTGATCAGGAGTAGACGCCCGTGTCTCCTTGTATCTAGATGACTTGTTTCTTGTAGCATAAGCATCGGCCACGATACTTAATTTTGTGTCTTCGTCCTTCCGCTTCAGCTCGATCCGGCTGGATTCTGTTATTAAATGTTTAGACAAATTGTCTAGCGTGAACTCGTTGTCATCCATCCTGTATAGCAGTTGTACCAGATTATCGTATTCGTGAGGCAAATGTCTTATTAGTTGAAAGCAAACTAAGAGGTCTGGGATTTCGAATCCACCTTCTTTTATCTGTAACAGCTTCTCATGCACTCGTTTGCAGAAGAGTCCAATGGATTCGTCCTCCGGCTGGTAGCGGATTGAAAAGAACTCGTCCACAAGGCCTGCCAATCGTGCTCTAGATGCTGGTTCAAAGTTGGTCTTTAATATATCCCAGGCTTCCTTACCGTCCTCAGTAGATGAAATTAAGACTTGATATTTTCTGTCTATGCCCTGGTAGATAGTTGTGTATGTCCTCTGTTTCCTATAATGATAGTCTTTTTTTTCTTGTTCTGGAGCATCTTCCAATAATAGAGGTTCCGTTTTAGTGATAAATTCCCAGCAGTTCCGGTCCATTAGCAATACCTTCATGTCCGTCTTCCACGTGGCATAGTTGAAATCCGATAACTTCGGGAAGGAAAACATGGACATTTCTTGAATACCCATCATACTGGAAACCGGTAGTGGCAGAATTCAGGTTCAGCTTAAGGTCTGAGGCCCATAACCAATTGTTGGGTTTTATCGATTGAAGACAGAGTTTTATATATTAAAAATAAATTTTATTACGTAGCCAAGTCTTATAGTTTAAAACATACATTTTAGAAAACAAGAAGTCTGATCAGATCATGATTCCACCTTTTTTTCTTCACTTTTATACATTCAAAGATTTACATTCTTCAAATTTATGTGCCCCACATGGCACTATAATTGGAGGTTTGAGACCGATTCCAACAATACCCACCTACACGCGTCCACGGTGCACCGGTTGTGGCACATATGGTTGGACCAAGGGAATGTGGTACATTTGAGGGGTTCCAGTGCAGCCAGATTGACGTCAGCACGCGTGGACCGACGCATCTGCCGGCAAGCATCAGCGGCCCCGAAAGCCACGTCTGTCGCCCTTTTGCAGCATGTGCAGGACACCCTTGATGCTCCCATATTGTCCAGGACCATTAGCCGCCGATTGATCGCTGGCGGCCTGCACTCATGGCGCCCGTTGAGACGACTACCATTGACCCAACAGCACAGACGTCTCCGTTTGCAATGGTGTCGGGATAGAGCCACGTGAACGACGGAATGGCACAGGGTGGTGTTCTCAGACGAGTCACGCTTCTGTTTTAGCAATGACAATCGCCGTGTACGAATCTGGCGCCGACGTGGTGACAGGGCCAATCCAGCCGCATCTGTGGAACGCCATACCGCGAGACAACACGGTATAATGGTTTGGGGCGCCATCGCCTACGATAGCAGGTCACCTCTGGTCCGTATTCAGGGCACTATGACGGCCCAACGATACGTGGATGACATGCTGCAGCCGGTGACACTACCTTTCCTTCAGGGGGTGCCCAATGCCATTTTCCAGCAGGATAACGCCTGGCCGCACACATCAGCCAACATGCCCTGCAAGGTACCCAGGTGCTTCCCTGGCTAGCTGTCTCCCCTGATCTCTCACCTATCGAACATTTATGGGACGTCGCTTGCATGCGTTGCCACCGGCACGTTCAGAAGACGAACTCTGGCAAATGGTTGACAGGGAATGGGCAGCTATCCCTCAGGACACCATCCGCACGCTCATTGCGTCTGTATCTAGACGTGTTGCTGCCTGTATCGCCGCTCGCGGTGGTCCTACAACCTACTGATCAGGCATTCTTGCTGCTCAGTGGCAAGATGTATAATGTTGCAATAAAGATCACTTATTGCTCGTTGCTGTCTCTCTCTATTTGCCAAATTTCATCACTTTCTGCCAACTCCTTCTTGGTGTTGCATTTTCAATGTCAGGTAGTGTACTTTACTATTTCTTTAGGTCGATGACTGAAGATATGCTATGATCATTGTATATTGATAAATCTTTTTTCATTTCACAAATCATTTTTTCCAACTGAAAGATCGTTTTTAAATCCGGTTGTGTTCTGAATGTGGAATAATTCGTAAGAGTTTGCTTATTTCCAGCTGCAATCGGACACACAGGTTCAACTCAAACGTCACGAAGTAGACGGCAATCAAGTGAATCTTTACTTCAATGAGGTAAGTACCTTTCTGCTTAGTTCTCTTTGAAAGAAATTGAAAAGAAAAGAAGTATTCTGAGATTGCATATTTCATGGTCGCGACCCAGGATGTATATTTTAACATGAGCATCCAATAAGCGGAATTCCGTTTCTATACAGGAAACATGGAGTCCTGTTATATGTCGTCCCAATGCTCGGCATGCCTTAACCCTCCGGTGGTTGGCTCGACGAGGTATCTCGTCATTAATAAAATTTACCAGATCTTGATGGACGAGATATTCCGTCCAAGATCTCGTCGTCTTTTGTCATTAGAAAAAACTGACCAGATATTGATGTCGTCATCAGCAAAGAATTGGCAATATCTTGAAGACAAGATATTTTACCATTAGCAAAATTGGTCATGTCTTGATGGACGAGATATCTCGTCGGAACCACTTGGAGGGTTAATTCGAAGCACCTGAAGTTTATGGCGCAAAAGGAAAAAAATCAATTCTATCATTTAAAACCTCTTTCATTCACAGCTGACCAATGAACAGAAGTGCTTCATGTTCCACATCAAAAGTGAGACAGAAGTGGAGGACATCAAACCATCTACGATCAAACTCTATGATTACTACCAACCAGGTGAGACATTAGAAAACTTTAAATGCCTTGCGAGATGGCATTCATATGTATTCAAACATAAACTGTTGAACTATGGAGTTCTGTCTGTCTACCACGAGATCTGCTCCAGACACTAAGTCTGCTCCTGTCTGTTGCCATAGAAAAGAAATTTTATATTTTCCATAGAGATGCGTGAAGTTTTATCCTATTTTCCATAGGGGATGCTTAAAGTTTCAAGTTTGCCACACTTAATGACAATTTGGAAATATATTTGTCAAAATTTTTAATTATGTTCGCGAATATTTGTACCAGTAAACTACCTCTTTCCATTGCCAATCGCGAAAAACAAAATGTTACCTTAGTCCCAAGAGTCACCACCATAGTGAAATATAAGTAAACTGAGCATTGCTATTGATAGGAACTTCAGAAAGCGTGACCAACATGTCGACAAATAGTCACGTGACTGCTCTGAAAAAGTAACTTCCTTGGCCGATTCGGCATTTTATAGCCACGCTTGGTGATACGTTATATGACAGGGTAGATGTGTGAATGCACATTTCATGGAATGGCGACAAAATGATGAAATCGACAGTCTACTACTATGTCGCGCGGACCAATCAGATGATGAATCAATGAATGGGCGTCTTCTCCCTTCTCGTAGACCAATCAGATGATGAATCAATAGATGGGCGTCTTCTCCCGTTTCGTGGACCAATCAAATGATGAATGTACTCCTCCTCCCGGCAGACGATAGTCTAAGGGTCACGTTACTACTATTACTATTTTTGTCAGATGATCCTGGGCAAAAAAGGTTACCATAACTCACTCTACTTTTATAACTCCTCTGGTCACCACTATTCAAAATGAAAGCTCCCGCTTATGGTGGTAGCTGTTCTTGTGATAGAGACTACATTTTTACCCATGTTATTCAGCTGTAGCATATGAAAGATGCCCCTTTTGTTTTGACCACATGGTGTGGCAAATGAATCTGCTGGGAACACCATATTTTTTTACTTTGTCGGTCGTTAACGAACCTGCTTCATTTTGAAGTAGTACTGAATGCTACTCAGAAACTGCAGTTTGTTTTCATTTTGTTGAATGTCCTGAGGCACTGTTTGAGGGCTCTACAGAATAGGTCCCTATCTTACAGATCCTTGCAGAATAGGTACTAATTGTTCAAATCACTAGGCAGATAAGTAGTTGAATTTACGTCGCACTGGAATAGGCTATTGGTGACGGTCCGGGATCAATCCGGAAGGGAAAGATCCCGAAAGAAGATTCAACTATCTACCTAAACTCCTAAGTATTTATCTTCAACATGAAATTTTATACCAATTCTCTTTTTTTCCATAAACAGAACTCGAAATAACGAAAGAGTACACCATACCATCTGCCTGCTTGAACACCGCCCTCCCCGAGTTACCATGGCTACCACCAATTATCATAGACACAGAGGACGACGAAGGCCTGGACAGTATTCTCCAAGAGTCCTCCACCACAACTTCCGAAGATGACTCCTCGACCCAACAGCAAACACCTGAAGCAGCCCCAACAAGAGCGGACGACGTCAATCACGAAACAAAGACCATAGGTTCTGTCAACGATAGTCCTCCGTCGAATGGCGAGGTACACAGCACCCCGTACGAAACTGAACTCGTGTCGTACGTGATGTTCACCGAGATTGCGACCTCCAGTGACCCAACTGAGTCGAGCATCAATTCAGTCAACACAGCTGATCCGGCGCAGTCAGATGTCCCACTTGAGACAGACAATGAAACCATCGAGATGTCGGATGACGCGAGCCTTTATGAGGGAAATGGCACTCACGTGGACAATTTTGTTGATGTGGATCATGACCTCGACTTTCCTGATGGCGTAGAAGGAAATATGCCTGTTTCCGTTTTGTCTCCGATGTTTACATCGATGCAGACGGAAACGTCGGTAACAGGTGAAATTTTTACAAACTCGATTTGACCAGTTTTTAGATGCTGGTATAGTGGTCATAGCGCTTCTCTGCCACCCAGTAGTTTACGGGTTCTAATTCCGGTTTGTAAGCGCATGGATGTAGTGATTCTTGTTTGAAGAATCGGCTCATCCATTGGGTGTTCACAAATAGCCGTCAGTTTGCCTTTTGCAGTACCAAATGGTGAGAGGTCAGTGGTCGGGCTTGGGAAAAAATTGCTTAGATGTTTTCCATACCACATATTGATTGATGTCGTTTATATCACAAATATGCTAGATATTTAGAAGTTCTTCGCTGTTTTAACGAAGTATCATATAGTTTGACACTTTATGGTGATGCCATAAAGCCATACTAATAGAGTACTTTGACGACGAAATTTAAGTTTTATCTTTTAATAGAATGCGGGGAGTGCTCATTTTTTACCACTTTCTTCAAAGTCAATGGATAAGTGATTGTAATATTGCAATTTAAGTGCGAATTGCCTTAAATTCCTTAGAAGTCAAAGTTCAGGTTTGTTTCAGCAATGAAGGGCTGTAAAAATAGTGTATCATTTTGGTGATATAGAAACATAAAGTGGCCGAGTGGTCTGACCCTTAGTTCAACAGGCTCTGCATTCCAATTCCGGTCTTGGTATGGATGTTCGTAGTTCAAAATCGACTTTAAGCCATAGGCCCCGATCTAATTTGCCCTCGTGTAGTAAAAGACCGTAGATCGACAAACCCGAAACATCAGATATCTAAAAGGAGATAAAACCAATATGAAATAGGTCAACATCATTAGTGTTATATGTTCAGCAATCAAATTGCTTTAGAAGTAAATTCAAGGGCATGACCATTCCTGAAGTATGGGCTGTCCTCTCCTCAAAAATATTTGATAGGTCAAATAAATGAGCCATATGTGCATGTTTCTTAAGTAGAAAATTAAGAATAAAATAGATCACAACACAAATTGCAAACCTAAAAATACTGACAAGAGCTTTATTCATAAATCCGTTCATAATTAAAGCTTGGTCGCATCAAGCGGTTGATCCAGATAATATACCCTCTTAGAACAGCACTAAAACCTTTAAATTGTCCAATTTTTAAGATTTAAATCAAATACATTCGAGTCCATATGCCTCGTTTTTCTTCTACAGATTGATTTCTGTTAATGGATATTGTAAAACTTTCAGAGGAAGTTATGTTGGATTGCCCAATATGTGAAGAAACCTTTCCAGGAAATTTCACTGAAATTTATTGCAGTTCTGCTTTTGGTAAGAAATATAATCCCTTTCTATCCAATTGATTGATGTGCTTTGACTATTATTTTTAAACTCATTGAAATATGGCAATCGACCTAAGCTCTCAAATTAAGATGCCATCACAGCTGTAGTGCACATATTTCGGAGATACTCAACTACCAACTTGGTGGCTTTTAAACAGGCCAAGGCATTCGCTCGTAGGGTGAGACGTCAGAGTCAGAAGGATTCTTGTACTAGATACGTCTCTTCTATCACATCAACATCGAGCAAGTAGTTGTGTAGGAAAGTGAAAGCAGTCAACGGTCTGTCGGGACTGTTCCATCCCCATACTAGAAACAGGTGCTGCTGTTTACTCTACTCCACTTGACAATACGAACGTCATCGGAGAGGCTTTTGCTAGCGTGTCCAGCTCCGACTCTTACAGTTCAGCTTTTCAGGCAACAAAGAATCGAGATGAGAAAACATTAATTAATGTTGAAAGCACACGCGTCCTCCCTTATACCTGCGAGCTAATAATGTTGGAGTTGAGGAAGGCGCTATCTAAGTAATGAACTTGCTGACAGTGCTGCGAAGGCCGCTGCCATTCCTTTTAGTGACATCAAGATGTCCACAAAGGAGCTTGTACTCCTTGTGGCAAGAGTCGTGGAACCTGCAAGTCACCAACAAATTACATTCTTTAAAATCCATCATTCATCAGTGTCTCCAGTGCGGAGGACGGATGTCAAACTGACCCGCCTTCACACTGGACACACGTTTCACCCGTCACCTTTTATTAGGAGAGCGCACCCTTTTGCAACTCAATGCTCTACTCCATTTTCTGTTTATCACATTTTAATCATCTTGTTTTTCATCAACATATCACATTTTTTAAACACTAGTCCTGGGCAGGATGAAATTTCATACCAGATGCTTTGCCACCTGCCCCCGGATTCCTTACAAAACATCCTTCTTCTGTTTAATCGGATTTTCGGAGAGCAGAAATTTCCAATTCTATGGAATGAAAGCAGTGAAACCCATCCTGGAGCCTGGAAAGGACCCCAAAGACCCTCTGAGCTATCATCCAATTGCCTTGACGAGCTGCTTGTGTAACATCTTAGAACGTGTGGTCAATGTCCGACTCATAAATACTTGAGAAGAATAACTGCATCCCTCCGCAGCAGAGTTGCTTCCAGAAAGGAAGGTCCACTCTGGATAACATCGTGTACCTGGAGACAAATCCGAAATGCTTTTGTGCGGAGAAATCATTGTCTCCATCTTCGACGTAGAAAAGGCATATGACCATAAGCGACACGGTATTCTCCGACGTATGTTCGAATTTTATTTAAGTCAAACTGACCAGCCTTAGCATTGGACACGTTTCACCCATCTTCACCTTTTATTAGGAGAGCGCACACTTTTCCAACTCATGTTCTACTCCATTTTTTGTTTATCAGATCTTAATAGTCTGTCCTGTTTTTCATCAACGTATCATTTTTTGAAAGCACAATTGATTGGGGAAAATCCCCATTCAAACCTTTTCGCATTTTTACGTTCCGTTGATTTTTTAAATCTCATCTAACTTTTACCCAAATTCAAATTAACTCATCTATTTTATCAAATTCTTTAATAATTCAATGTTTTAAATTTCACTCTTCCAAATTTTATGCATATATAAATTAAACTCATTTGTTATGCTGCAGAAAATGGTCTTGTTTTATCATCTAACTACACTGCTGGCCACCCAAATTGCAACACCAAGAAAGACAAGAGATATCACAACAAAATTTATTTTGTAGATAACATGTTGACCAAGTATCAAATGATTAAATTTATAGACTTCTGTGAAGTGTGGTTCCTGCCAAAATCAGTAGCCAGAGTAGCCGCCATTGTTGGAGATCACCGCTGCCACACGCCTCGGCATTGATTCAAAGAGACTTTGGATGTGTTCTTGGGGTACAGCAGACCAAGCAGCTTCCACACGTTGCCAAAGTTGATCTGGTGTGGCAGCTGGGGATGTATTCTGGGTCAATCGTTGAGCAACCATGGACCACATGTTTTCTATCGGCGAAAGATCCGGAGAGCGAGCTGGCCAGGGAAGCAATTCAATCTGGCGATTGACGAAGAACCCTTGGACAATGCGTGCCACGTGTGGTCGCGCATTATCCTGTTGAAATATGGCTGTGGGCAAGCCCTGAAGGTAAGGAAGGACAACTGGCTCCAACACCTCGGAGATGTAGCGCTGGCTGTTTAAAGTACCAGCAATGCGTACTAGAGGAGTGCGAGAGTGATATCCAATACCGCCCCATACCATAATACCCGGTGCAGGACCAGTGTGGCGGTGCATAACGCAGCTGTTCAGCATCATCGCTCCACGGTGTCTCCAGACTCGAATCCGACCATCGTGGTGTTGCAGACAGAAGCGTGACTCGTCAGTAAAGACAATTTCATTCCATTCTGCCGTCCACATCCTTCTTTCATCGCACCATTGGCGGCGGAAACGTCTGTGGTTCTGCGTCAAGGGTAGACGAAGCAATGGACGTCTTGCGGACAGACCACTCTGCTGTAAACGGCGTCGAATGGTACGCGCAGACACTGGATGATGCGGTACAGACTGAATGTGCTGTGGTGTGTTCGTGATGTGGCTGAGCGATCCGTCACTGTCATACGCACAATATGCCTGTCATCACGTGAAGTGGTGCACTGAGGTGGATGTGATCGAACACGTCGGTCCGTCGTACCCTCCTGCATCCAACGATCACATATCCGCATTACAGTTGTTTGGTTTCGTCCAACACGACTACCGATTTCCCTGAAAGATAATCCACAATCTCGGTAGGCCACTATCCTTCCTCTGTCAAACTCGGATACTTGATCAAAAGATGATCGCTGTTTTCTACGAGGCATAATTGATTGTTTTTTTGAAAAAACCACAAGAAAAACACAATTGCCGTACTTGAAATCGTCGAAATCTCCAAGCCTTAAATAGCGCTTTGAAGTGGCGCCACAGGCGCGCGTGATGTGCGTCTGCGCTGAAATTCTAATCATTTGCATATCTCACCTCCGCTAATGCATGTTGTAAATTTCATATTATTTGCATGCTTCCTTCAGGGTGTTGCATTTACGGTGGCCAGCAGTGTATTTAAACATTTTTATTCTCATCTGCACATTTTACATGTTTTACTGTACGTACTGCAGTAAAGTTTCAAGTGTTCTATTTCCTTTGCTAACAGAGTTGAAAACGACAGCAACATTGATATATTTCGAAAAAATTGACTTTTAATGACAAATTTCAGTTTCCTCCAAGTAGAAATAAATTAACTAATGAAAAAATATCGTGAGAATAGCTGAAATTCATCACTCATTTTTCGGAACTAAAGGATAGTTGATTAATCATTTTCGCCAATTTATAAGGCATCCTACCACAAATCAGGACTTTATGTTGGGTAAATTTGAAAAATTCAAAACAAACATGGGAGTCTTAAAAACTTTACTTCCAAGGGATTATAGTTTAAGTTTTAAATCTAGGATTAATGAACATACTTTGTAATTGGCATAAATGCGTTTCATTTTCAGCATTAAGAGTTACCATACGAGAGGCAAGTTCTGGAGCAGTCAAAATAATGCAAGATCTCAGCTGGTTTCTACCCCAACCCAAGTCCATAAAGAAGTTTGCAAAACTGGACTACGGCAGCGAATGCTCGTGTCCACAACTACATGAAAGTGAGTAGATGCTATACTATCCTTATTCCTCTTTACCAAAGTGCAAGGCGGAAATCAGATAGGGGTTCTCAAGCTTAAAAAAAGGCTGTCCGAAATTCCGTAGTCCACCATTTACAAAAATAGAAATCATGTCTATTTCTTAGCAGTTACCTTTGGATATGTCGCGATTCCTGGGTACAGGATAAGAGGGAATGCCGAAAATAACTTGCTTAGTAGGAAATAGGTAAACTTTTACATGATTTTAGTTTAAAAAAGCCTGTAACTAAATGTATAGCTAATGAAATGCCCGATTCCTAGCAAATTCAGTTTAAAGAAAAACCTGTTCTGGACAACCATACATTACAACTCCTCCTGAAGATCGTTTTCTAGCCCTTTTAGTCTTACCACAACTGCTTCAGTATGCTGTCGTGATTTTGTTCTGCCTCGACCAGAAGACTAAATGTCATGCCTACTGTTTGTAATTTACTCACTTCCTACATAAGTCTCTTCATACACTCATTAAACAAAATTAATGACATTTGATCTTGGTCAAGTATCATCAATTTTGTTATTTGAATACAAGTGAAATAAAATAGTTTTAGTAAAGCATAAATGCAATAGTAAAAAAATTAGGGCTTTTCAAGTTTTAAGCAAATATCAACATTTTTAGAGCCTTTAAAATTAAAAGGCCTTTTAAGGTTTGCGGAAATCCAGTATAAGTTAAACAAAATTGATGCTAAAACCCTTTTAATATAAAACTAAAAACGATAGAAAATTTTTCACACCAGAACTCAGAACAGGTCAACTGCTTGAGCAAGCGATCGTCGAACTCCCAATTTTAAAGAATAGATTGAGTTCCTTTACTGCTTCAAAAACAAAACTTCATCGGGGGCAGAAGGCAATGTAGCCGAATCGAGGGATTACAGTAATTGGTTAGTGATCATATATCAAGTTTACTTCAGAATTGTTCATTTTCTTTTATTTAGAAGGTCCTGTCCTCATACTTGGACCGTCTCTCGATTTATGGAACTACGAAACTGAAAAGCACACCATCCGCCTCACAAACATGGTGTACGTAATTGCATCTCCTTCCAAAGCTGTGCAGCCTATTCAAGTGAAGCATGCGAGGAACTTGTGCCGCGATGATCCGTGAAGCTACAGCAAAGTACGAGTTGCTCCAGAGTCACAGCTGTACATAACATCAACATTTGTCTTGTTTCCTGTTGTATTTTAGCACCCAATAATTTAAGGGTTAGCACTTGTAGCCTCCGATTTTAATGTTTTGTAAACACATTTTAATCAATGTTAAAGATACATAACTATGTAAACAAAACATATGATCATAAAAAAACATTCAAAACGACAAGCAGATCTTGTGGTAGACAAAGTTCTTGATTTTTCTACATTGCTGTGTGATTATATGAAAATAATGTAACCAGTTTCCACCAGTAATGTAGATGCCACAAATTTCACTTTCTGTCCAATACTCTATTTTCAAAATGTATCTTTTAATACACAAAAATATAACATTTTAAATTTACTTATAGCATGACTTCAAATTTGTACTTTAATTATTGGGTTGTTTAAGAAAATTTCTCAGAAACATAGTTGAGTTTTATGATTATAGTTGTTCATTGCAATAAGAAATGTATTACAAAGAAATTGAAAGAGCAGGATTCATTTTACTTAGCTCATATTTATTAAGATACCAAAGGGGTTTCATAAAAAATTCTCTTTAAACTTCACACCCAATTTACTGAAATGTACAAAATATTGCGTTCTGTGAAAATATGTGTATATAAAATGAATTTTGATTAGTGATAAGAAATATTTTGTAGGCATTTGTATATTTTACTTCATGTTAAATTCATAAATCCTAATGGTTATATTTCGAAAGAGAAAATAAAGCAAAAATGCATTCATTGAAGTTTTATTTATTAGTACATATTGTAAAATACATAACAGTAAAATCACCACATGGTATATATGCATATTTTTAAAGACAAACATTTTTTCTCATTTAAATTTTTAATGCCAATAACACTATCCTTATTCATTTGAAAGTTTCAGATCTACCTTTTCTGAATGTCTAGAACGTATTATTCATTGCAATAAGCATTCTTATAAGGGGAATTGTCCTATCAATTCAAAGTCAATTGTTCTTTCAAAACAAATCCCAGTCCTCAGGGTTCAACTTCCCTTTTTCCTTCACAAAGCCTGTAATTCATACTAACGACACTGGGTTTTGTATGAGGTAATTGAAAAGGACAATGGTCAACAAAATACTCATACATTTAAAACATCTGAAGATCAGTTGAACCCTTTCCTGCTGACTATACTGTTATCTTCAAATAAGTGTAGCCCATACAGGTTGGTTGTTTTGGGGTTTCATGGCACAAGGGCAACACTTGGCCAAGCTGTACCAAACAGACGACAAGCAAAAGAATGTTGTGAAATTGAAAAGACGATTGAGGAATAGAATAATAGGATGAAAGCAGAAAAGATCGCTTAGGTATCCCGGGAGTGTGACTCTCGTGTTTACTAAAGGCAGTAAATTCCATGGGAAAAGTAAAGATTTCTATTGATCTTCAGGGCTGTGAAGATCCACACACCTGTCCTGTACACACTTAACCTTTACGATACTGCGGCCAAATTTTGTTAATGCCTCATAGAACGACATATTTCGCTTAATTTCCTTCCCCTAAAGAACTTGGGCGAGTCTTGGGTACACCATCAGTACCAAGCTGCTCTAGGAAGGAAAATTCCCACGGTACAACTGTTGTATCTGCTGCAGTCTAAAGAAGATGTGCCCCTGAGGGCATAACCCATAAGGAGGTGTAACCTCTATTTATACTGTTGCATTTTTCCTAGCAACAATAGTCTGTTTTCATCCCTAAGTACTGAGGATAATCTTAAGAGTTGCTTTAAATAGGTCATTTGCAATTTTCTGAATTCCTTTTGAAGACTGATAATGAACCTCAACTCCCTAACTTAGAGATACTAGTGAGTAACCCTTGAGGGATTTCAGTGAGCATAGCTGTAGGAAAAGGTTAAGATACCTGCTCAATGCAAGTGACTATCATTTCAAGGATAATAGTTTGAGAATTCCTCTCTGCTATAAGTCGAAAATTCACTGAGACATGTAAAAGATAAGCATGGCATAATAGAAAACATTTTAATGGATAATTTCTTACAATTTTAAAAATGTTTGTCTTTAAAAACCCATAGTTCTCAAAATATAAATATAATTGTGTAATAGCAGGACATTTTCTAACATACTGTGGTAGATAAATTTACAATTCCTCAGTAAGCCTGCTTAGAGCAGGGGTTCAATCAATCTTTCGCCTTAAGCACACATAGCCTCAGCCTGTTTATTTTATTCTTAAAGTAACAAAACAAAATATTATTATGAAGAGTGAAAAAGTACTAGACTATTGACTTCTCCAGCCATAATCGACAATGCAATAATACACTGTCTGTCTTTAACCATAAATCATGTAGCAAAGGCTGAATTAATCAAAACCAATCATCTTAATTTACTGGAAAGAAGCAAAATGGGGTGTCTGAAATGCAGTCTTTTGTGATAAGACTTCAGGTCTGTATCATACTTTCTAGAAGACAGAAACTTTGTGCTAGACTTGTTTTGTCAAGAGTGCAGCACAAAATAAGACAGAACTACTCCACCACAAAGCTATTTTATTCGCAAAGTATAAAAAATGTAGATTGATTGTGGTTTTTTAAAGCAACAGCCATATTTGGCCAAGCTGCACCATGTACAAGACATTGTTAAGTAATTGTGGAATGAAAGGATGGAGAGAAGTAAAGATCACTTGGGCATACTGGGGTGGCAACACCCATATTTACCAGAAGTAGAAAACCCAATGGGAAAAGAATAAATCCTAGGGTACCTCAGGTTCATGCAAATTTAAAGATGTGCCCTGAGGCAGTGGCGGCTCAAGTCAAGTGGTAAAAATTTTGGGTCCCTCAAACTCAAGTTAGAAATAGAAGTTGCAAGAAAACTCTCATAAACTTATTAACAAAAATGAAAAGTAATGAAAAATTTCATAATTACACATTAAATAAATTTATTTAAAAAAATATTTTTACATGAATTTCCGTCTTGCTTTATTTCTTGCAAAATCATCAATTATTTTGGCAGTGTCAATACAGTTTAAAATTTCCTGCTCTATATACAAAATGGCCAAGTTATTTAGTCTTTCTTCTCCCATTGTATTCCTTAAATAATTTTTTATTCTTTAAAACAGAAAATGATCTTTCTCCGGACGCATAAGATAAGGGAATTGTTAGAAAAATCTTCAATATTCGGAAAAGAGCAAGACATTTCTTTGGCGGCTTGGTAGATGTGATATCTATCGACACCACTATCACACAAGAAATCTAAGATGTCTGGATTGTCTGGTGTGGTTTTTATGGTGTCCTCGTTTTCCTTTAGAAATATTTAGAAATGGTCCAATTCATCTTCCAAAGTACAAACATCAATGTCATTTTTGTATATATGCTTCAACTTTTTTAATGCTTTCTTTCTTCTGTTGACAATTTCCAATCAAAAATATACGAAAAGGCTCTAGAACAACTTCATACTGAGCTTTGAGATAGTTGTGCCTTAGTGTTATCACACATGACATAAAATGAATTGACTTTAAAATCTTCTCTAATTGTGAATTCCATGTCCGATTTCTTTGTTTCAATCAAAAAACAAGTTTCTCTTTCGTCGTCTGCGAGTTTGTTCATCTTCCACACTAAATGATAGCCCTGATAAATCAGTTGCCTTTTTCAACTTTTTCATATTCTTCTTGGAAATTATTGATAAAATTTTCTAATGACTTCAGTAGGATAGATCCTTTGAATAGTTCGCACTCTACTGATTGCAGTGATTTACTAGTCGCATTTATTCTTTGCAAAATAGTATTCCAAATCACTGTCATTAGGGCGGTTTCATATTTGTCCATTTTCTTCAGAAGTGAAGTCGCCTCCACTATTGTAACTTGTTTTTCTTCTTCTGCATTACAAATTTCATTTAAAGCCTCTTTTATATGGGTGAATCCAAGTTTTATAGCTAATACAGCGTCTGCTCTTGCTGACCATCTTGTATCAGAAAGTCTTTTCAGTGAGATGGATTGTTTATCTTTACACATTTCTAGTTTACTCGTTAAAATTTTCCAGCGATGAGTTGATGCAGAGAAAAATGTGAATAACTTCTGCACAAACATAAAATATTGAACTGCAGCGCTACAACTTTCTGCAGCGAAATTTCCAATTAAATTTAAAGAATGGTTAGCACATGGAATAAAAACCGTACTTGGACTATGTTCTTTAATGCGTGCTTGCAAACCTGCGTACTTTCCTGACATATTTGAAGCATTATCAAAAGATTGTCCTCGACAGTTTTTAATATCCACTCCTAATTTTGTTAAAGTTTCCAAAACTTCTTGTTCCAAGTATGAAGAGTTGTGTTTATCTATGGGAATGAATCCCACAAATCTTTCCTTTATATTACCAGAGGATGAAACATCTTATCACAAAAGTAAGTTGGTCGACATGAGAAATATCGAGAGTGGAGTCAACAATTATACTATAAGTCGCAGATTTGATTTCTTCAATTATTTCAGCTCTTACTTGATTGTCAATAAGGCCTACAAATTCGTCACAAATATTGTGAGATAAATAGTTCACATTTCCTTGTCCTTGGTTGGCATATTTTTGTAGATGTAATTTCAAGAACTCATCGTATTCGCTTAGGTATTCTAAGCAGGTTAAATAATTTCCTTTCCTATTGGAATTTTTACCCTCATCGTGACCCCTAAATCCTAATCCTAAGCGACTCAATAATTTTATTGTTGAGACAATTCTTTTCAACACTTCTCTCCAGTAACATTCTTCTTTTTCCTTTTCCGAAAAAAGTTGAGTATCAATTCTATTGAATTTGGTTGATCTTTTGTACAGAGTACACATGGCTGACATGTGTTCTTTTGAAATTTTGTGGTCCGATAAAATAACAGTAATTGATCTCCAATTTTGCAAACCAGTTAATTTAGACTTTGATTTTGAAAAGAGTTTGCAAGGGTAGCAGTAAACACTTTTGCTTGTTTCTGAAAATATCAGCCAAGTTATCTTTCCATAATTTCATTTGATTTCTTTCTGTAAAAATGATCATAATAATGTCCTCTGTAATAAACTTCATCTGTCTTTATACACTGATTTCAAATTCTCTATATTCCCGATATTTTTTGGTTTGTGATTAAGAATATGGTCAATAATAGCATCTGAAAACATTGTTGTCCATAAAGCTATATCATTTATTACTTCAATGTCCATATTCAAGAGTTTGTCTGGACTATCTCTATCTTCTACGTCTTCACACTCCCTTTTATAAGTAGCATTTTCAACCTCTTGATGCTCAACTTGTTCTTTTTTCTCTTCTTTATTTATAGGCCTGTGTGGTTCAGAAGTTTCCCACGCGGCCGCTTACCGTTAAACCAGCCACTGCCCCGAGGGTATAAGGAATGTAGAAACCTCTTTATTATTCTAAATAATTATAGCAATTGCCCATGTATTGGTGTTTCTCTGCCTTCCATGGCGTTTGTCTGCCACCCAATAGGTCCCATCCCAGGTTCGACACCTGGTTTGCAAATGCATTGTCTTGGAGAGTAACAGTGGCTCACCCAATGAGTGATCCTTCAAATAATTGTCAGCTCACCCCTTGTGCCAGGCATTAATAGAAAAAATAAAACCAACTTCAACTTAGCTGTATTCTTGGGAAGGAAGCAATTGATAGCTAAGAATCCTTCATATTTAAGATAAACTAAGGAAATGTACATTTGATAAGGAGACAGTAAACCCTTGTCTAAGACTAGCATTTATATGCAAATGGTGTCTGGCACCTTCAACTGCAATAGTCTACTTTTAGAGCATGATAGTCAAGAGAATCAGCATAGCTGCATATGAATGGTAAGTGGAAATCACAGTAGCTTTTTTCCTTCATATAAGCCAATACAGATTACTTTCTGGTATGGAGATACATAGTGTGTCAGAATCTACATAAAATCCTCCAAATATTGACTGACGAGTTAAATAGTTATTAAAATGAAGATGCAGATTGTAAACATGCAGCTGTTCTGTTTTGACTGGACTTGATAAAAATTCATTCTCTCTTTTGAAAACAAAGTTAGGGATTTGCTATTACACAAGTAAAATAAAGAGATGCTATTAAGATATTAACATACATACTTACCAAGAGCAATATTAAATGACTTGTGCTGCAAGGCAAACCACATAAATTAATTAACAATTTCAAAATAAACAATTGCTGCTAACATCAATGAAATCAATAACTAGACATTAATAAAAGTAGTGTTTGAGAAAAGTAATGCTTAACTTATGAATAACTTTTCTGCAAAAAATATCTAGATTGCTCCCCCACACACAATAGTAGACAAAATTATTAACCCTGTGAATCTGGAGATTTGCAAGTAGTGTAGTGTTGCTTTTACCCCACAATACACTGACTAAATAACCACATTTTTCTAAAGAATCCCATGAAACCTTTCAACCTTCAGAAAGATTCTATTGGCTCATTCTGTGTAATAGAATCCCTTGGAAAGATTCTATTGCTCCTTTCTTTAGAATGGAATCCCTTGAAAATATTCTAGTGCTCCCTTCTTTAGCATAGAATCCTTTGATAAGATTTTATTAGTCAAAATGAGTTAGAAGTCATGCAGGGAAGATTGTAGGTTTTGCTAGATGGAACTATGCTTGTGTACCCCTCAGAGGGTTAACCATCAAATCGTTAAATCCTTCCAGTGGGAAGTCTTGCACCCCACCTTCAATATGAATTATAACCAAAAAAACCTAAGTTTTATTTTCAAAACCTTTTCTAGTCGAGTTGCCTTTAAAAGGGTTAATATACAGTAGTATTTCTACATACACTGCTGACACTATATGGCGTTATCAATGGCCTGGAAAGTCAAACAGTCAGTCACTAGTTTATTAATTTAGACTAGGTGGCTTAAGTCATGCTTTGAATGTGCATGCTTACCTCACTAAATATATACTTCATTTTACTTCCTTTTCAACTATAGTTGAAGCTAGAGATCAAAACACTAGGTTCAAAAAATTGTCCTAACTGAAGTGGTAAAAAAGTTGGTTGTCTCAAATGTAGAGGTGGCATTTGAGTAATAGATTAAGTGCATTGCTCCTTTTTGAATAAGACACTATCTGTTGTGCTTTGAAATTAGTACAATCGAAAGCAAATACTGAACATTTTGAGGGTTGCAGTTCCTGAATTTGAAGGTATGAACTACCAAACAAAAATAAAACATGTCTGAGTGGGTGTATGAATATGGTTATCTGTGGCTACTGAATGTTGTTTGCGAATGCTATGCATTTAGTTGTGATACCATTAGCTAATGGGTTTTCCAGTACTTTTGCACAAGTCTGTTGGTTTTTAAATGCTGTGCATATGCCAAATGATCAATGTTGAAAACAACTTGTCTGGAGTCACATAAGAAACAGAAGGGAGAGTAGGCCAAACTGAAAGAGATAGGGAGACAATCACAACAAATTAAAAGTCAAATAGGCAACTGCTGCAGATCTTGGGTAGTTGGGGGCGAGAACCCACTAGTCAAAGAGTGACCTCCATCTCTTACCACCTAAAACTAGGAAAAATCTTGATTTTGCCTTTAAACTGAAGATCTTGGTAGTAACTTAGCTGGATGGAAGGATTTTGGATTACAAAGGTTCTCTTCTCTTCCAAGAAATTAGCCATTTCATTGCTCTTGGTACAAGACTTGAATGTTCAAAGTGCAGAATTGATACTTGCTCAGTTTAACACACTGCCAATTCTTTAGATACAGTCATAAAGTCTGATGGTGTCTACCACACAGGTCATAGCACTTTGTATCATATTAAGTTGAACAGTTGAATAACCCATTGCTATGTAGCAAACAAGAAACACTTCCACTTTCTTAAGGAACACCTAGTACTAGATATAGTGAGTGGGAAATGTAACAGTTTAAAGGAACTACATTCACATCTACACCAAGCTGATCAAAGGATGACATAGAGGAAGCCGAAGAAAGCATTAATCTTTTCTAACTCTTCAAGACAACAAAGGCATGATCTGGAAGGAGTTTAAGAGTATATGGACCTTGATTTTTGAAGAAAACACCCAATCATAAAATGTAAAGAAATATTGTTCATAGCAGTCTGCTCACTTATGTTTATTCCAAAGGAAGCATACTTCTATTACAACAATGTTTTATGTCAGTATGCTTACATTGACAAAAAAAATTTCTTCGCTACATTAACAGTTTCACTTAAATCAAGCATCTGTGGAATGGAGTAAAAAAATCAGGCAGCTGTATTTGCTGTTATCAAATCTTTCAAGTGAAATTAATCACATAGGACTAAAATATCACAGGACAATTACTGATATTTATACAGTCCACACTAGAATTTATAAATTCAAGCAGTATAAATGGAAAAGTTAGCCAATAATGCAGCACAATTAGGTGATCATAACAATGATTGATGAAAGGCATATCCCATACTTTTACTACTATTGCTAAGATAAGCCAACAATAAACATAAAAACTCTCACACCTACACGTTAAGAGATATACAACATTTCTCATTTCAACTTGCAATAAAAATCATCTTGATTTTAACGTAGGTCGTTTTCTCATGGAACACCTGCATTTTCCAGAATATTTATGAACTTAACGATATTTAAAACCTATTATTTAATAAATGAACACACACTTTGACAAACAAAGAATTTTTTTAACTTGTGACATAAATTGGCAATTTTTATTCTCCAAGATATTTTTAAATTGCAGAAAAGGACACATAAGAGAATTGAATTTTCGATATTGGATGAAGAGGTTCTTTGAAATACTAGTAGACCCACACATAACATCTGAACTAATTTCTAAATTGTTTGTCTATTGATGGTACAGTGAGACATCTGAAACCAAATTTAAATAAATATATATATATATATTTATTTAAATTATTATTTATATATTTATTAAAATATATATATATATATATATATATATATATGTATATATATATATATATATAATGAATATAAGTATGTACCTGCATTTTGTACAAAAATTATAAAGCAGCCAAAATACTTCTGTGATATTCATTCATATTTCTAACTGTCAAAATTGGACACTGTAGTCATACTATCACAATTAGCTTCTGAACATTCACTCCAAAGCATCCCATTCACTTGTTCGAAGGCTGATAGGTATTTTTTGACGTCTAGACATGTTTTCGCATTCACGGACATTTTCTTTCCTGGAATGATTTCCATCTTCAAGACTTCCTATTGCCTCCTGTAATCAGGCAGCTCAAGAGATTTATTGAAGTGGTGAGTTCTTCCATATAGTTTTAGCAACATTATGCAGATACATAATTCAAATCAAACAGTTTTAAACTTAATCTCAAAATTATGAACTGTACCTGTACAGTTGAATTTAAACTGTTTATATTCGTTTGCATTTCTGTGGCACAAACATTAGTGAAATATATATAAAGAAAATATCCCAAACGAAATCTGTGTACCCCATACGATGGTTGCTTCAGAAAAAAAATGTTGTGTAATCTACTGAAACCTTAAAAGCAAAATATTATGAAAGTTATGACAGCACATGCAAGGAAAAATATGCATAAATTGAAACTCTCACAAAAGCTGGTACACATTATTAGAAAGGAATTAATTAAAACACAAAACATATCAGCAGCTTACAAGTGAAATACACTACAGTTCTGAAAAAACGAAAGAATTCTACGCTGAAAAAACTAAAGAATTCTATTTCATACTCGTAAAGGGGTGACCGAGCAATACGAGAACCCATATTGCGTTTCTTTTCATGATTCAGATTGAGCATTTCAAGCAGTTCTTCCCCCATAAGAAAAAAAACTGAGCCGCACTGCCCAAATCACCCACCTAAGAAAATAGGTTAGCAAGTTTACCCAATAGGTCGCACCTGCTCAGGTTACCCATTTAAGTGTTTCTAAAGAAATCTGACCTTCATGCAGAAAAGATTTAGTGGACACACACGCTTCATCAGTCTAAAGATCACCCTATTCTTGACCAGAAAAGCTAAAAAAAAGCATCTAGAAAATTGACTTTGTGTTTCACTTGCAAGCCAAAGATATATTTTTTTACTTTATTAGTAAAAAAGTTATTGTACTTTCAAAAGTAGGGCATTACATTTTCTCACAACTATGTAAAATGAAACCAGCCACCTGCAATTCTAACCAAGTTAGCAGACATAGAAGATGAGACATGCCTTTCTTGTTTGCAATTTTGCATGCTGTCAATAGGTCAAGTAGTTTAGTGTGAAGATACGAACTAAAACAGAAAAAGATAACCATTTTAAACTAGATGCATTATTAAATATAGACAAAATTAAATCAATTCTAACAGGGCTAGTATACATTTAGTAAAAGTAAATTCCCAGAAAGTATTGCAATTTCATTTAACATTCATCACAAAATTATATTTTCCAGAAATATTTTTGAATATTAATTATCACTGAAATTTCATATTTTCTGCACTAATTTAGCTTTAAGCATCTCTCATTCGCCATGTGTCAGAAGCATGGTATGAAAAACAATAAGGAAAATAGGCTTCAGCCTTCCGATTACTGGGTGAATCATTAAATAAACGATAGAAACAAAGCAAAATCTCGTTGAGATTCCTGAAAAAACTTACTTGCCGCACCACCTAGGAAGTATAAGTTTAAACCAGTTTTCCTTGTTTCCTTTTTTCGATATTTTAAAAACCTGAAAATTTAAATAAAACATTTTCTTGCACTTAAATAATTGAATAAAAATAAAAATATTCCAGAAGTACTCTTAAATAAATTCAGGGAATTGTTAAAGGTACTTGAAAAATAATGCATCTTCCAGAAGTTAGCTACAAAACACTTGGAGGTAGAATGCGGATATAAAGAAATTGCTCAGATATGAGTAAAAGCTTCCTCAGTTTTCACTTAAAAATACACAATTGTCTGTCCTTAACATTGCTACTGTAATATATAACTCCTCACAAGTGAAGATTCTGTTAATTTCATGGCTAGTATAATGATTAGAACTAAATTAAGAACAGGTACAGGACTAAGTAATAAAGTTTATTACAAATTTTGGGAGCAGTAAAGCAACCTTGTATAACTTTCTCTGTAACTTTAATGTTCTTGTACCATGCTATGTATATTAATGGCTCTTCAGTACCACTGGAGAAACAAAATAAATATAAATGAGTGAAATTATGGAAAGCATTAGTTTCAAAATTTATAAGGAAAAAATTAATTATAAAATAAATGCGAGGCTAACTTCCTGCCAACCTCTTGTCCAAAAATCTTTGTATCTGAACCAGAAAGAGAAATGCAGAGCATTAAATTTTCTTGAAGCCATGTGTCAGTATTAAAAATCTTGCTTGCAAGAACATTAATAATTTTTTCTTTTAGTTACCCCACCCTGGGGAAGAGGGCCTTCAACAACCCCAAAGTAACAGAAAAATTAAATATTCACAGAATTTTGATAACATAAATTGAAATTTAGTTGATTTGCTGAAACAATTCTACAATCTAATGAAAGGTTGGATTCATAGGTTAGGTTTATTTAAGTTACATTAGATTAATTTCAGTGTCTAAGTTTCCTTTTTCTTTCTAGATTTTTGAATACAGAAAAGGAAATCTAATCATAGGACAATACCAAAACAGTTTTAAGTTCGAAAAGTGGGGAAAGGGTGGCCGAATGGCTGCATGCTGTTGAAAGTAAGGTAAAAAATAGGAAATAATATCATGCATTCTTTTAAACAGATCCTAACTCTTCCCATTCTCAGTCATACAGATATGGATGGCAGAGGGAAAGATCCTACAGCAAATGTATATGAATTTCACATGCACAAACCAGATTTATTTTTCCCAACCCACCCCAAAATGGGTTGGCTTTGGGGTTTATGGCATAAAGGCCACATTCGCCCCCATCAAACCCTAGTCACTGAACTAAGACCCTGTCAAGTAATTGTGAAAAGATAGGATGGAGAGAAGGTAGAGAAAGGCTTGCACATCCTAGGTTTGCAACCCCCATGTTTACCAGAGTGCCTTGAATGGAAGGACAATTTAATCAGGGGATTGATAGCAGGTCTGCCGGTCAAAGCATTTGTGAAAGTTGTATTAATAGCATGAATTTTAAAAGATAGTAGTGCTTGGTGCCAAAGCTTAGAAGTTAGCTTCCCTGGGAAAATTTTCTCCCTTAAGAAAACTCCATAAAGTATTTTTCCATCCGCTATTAGTTTAAAAAAGGGACTAAACTTTCGTTAACCTTTGATGCATTTTAAAGTCATCAAAATTTTGAAAATAGAAGCTTTTGCTTAAAAATACCCCTAGTTGCCAAGGTTGAAAAATAGCAGTACAAATTGCCTTTTAGTCACATGTGGTAGTGAAGTTGGAGGGAAAATAATATCCCCCAAATCAAGGCATCATTATGGCCACTTTTTTCCGTCCCTTCCAAAGAATTGAGCAGCTTCCAGAGTTTGCACCCTAAAAACTAATTTCCCAAAAAGAAAACTCTTGGTTTACACCAGGCATAAATATATCAAAGTTCTGTCATCAACCCACCTAAATCAAATGTACATGTTTTTAACCCCAGCCACTGTAATATCAACTAATTCTTCAATAAAAATTAAGTTGCAGTCTTGAATGCTTTGTGCAAATGTAAGTCTCCTTTTTAATCGTATGCTTTGTGAAAAAGAAAAATCTGTGCTGGACATACAATCAAAGAATCAGCTTTATATTCTTTTGCTTAACATGCCATTCGAATTTTAAATAGTTAGCAAAGCTGTTGTTTCGTTGTCTTTTTTTATATTTTAATGCTGTGTTCAAAAATTCAAAACTGAAAATATTACAAACGCTGTTTTGAGACTATTTAAACTATCTTAAGACAAAACTAGAACATGTTTATAAAATTTCCCTTCCTGATATTTAATAGATGGTGCAATGTTTAGTAATTAGTAGATAAGTTAATATATGTATATAGTTCATTTTTACCCTCATCTCATAAAATGTATTGATAAATACATTACCTCTTTAAAATGTGTAATGTAGTAAGTGAATCCATTCAAATCCAGGCAATAAAAATAAAATGTTCACCTCAACACCTTCAGTATTTTTTTTAAATTTAGTATATGGTGGTCAATGACGATGAACTATGCCATGTTCATTTCTTGCAACAACAAAACATTTCCATGGAAACAAGACCCTTTGAAAGGCGTTCAAAAATATTCCATTTTTCATGTCAAGAATGCTGTGTAGCACTTAAATTTTTTCTATGGTTAAACTATTAGAGATAAACACGTTTTGCTTGTGATACTTAAATATACTGTTTGTAAAATAAGTAAAAATCTCTTAAAACTAGATTAGTTTTTTAGCAATTTGTCACAAAATTTGCAGAAGTTTCAAGATTACAAAAGCTCTTTGTACAAGTTCATTAGAATGTTCTTAATTTATTCCTCTATATAGCTAATGCAGCTTCTCAAAAGATTGATTTTTAAGAGCCTTCAGCGCAGGATATCAAAATTTCAACTGCTGACGCATGCTCAAAAGGGGATAATGGTTTTCCTTCACTAGTATACCTTTTCCAACGTGATATTTTGACACGATTCATTATTTTTATACATATATCCATATAGTGTGTTCAAGATTTTTGATGGTTTCATAATTCTACAGTAAATAGTTAATAAAAATAAAATCAGCCAAACTCTTATTTCTAACTATTTACATGGGAAATAGTTGGGATGCATATTGCTTAAGGGTTTTGTTTGCATGAAAATTTTCACTTGATCATTAATATAGCACATGCTGCAACAAAATTACAAGATACTATTTTAAGGGCTCTAGGAGTGATTATTTCTATCCTACAAATCCCAAATGCTTTTCATCCACCCAGCTGCTCACATGGGAAAGATTATATAGTGAAAAGTAGTTTTAATGTATCAACCATCATTACCTTTGTCTGATTAAAACGAATTCCAATACATTTTAAATAATTTAGTCATTTACTCTGAATTAATGATTGGATTTGGTTTCAAGGATTCAGAAGAGACAAATAAATTCAATTATGGCTTATTATGGAAGGTACATAAAAATTTTCATGCAGTACTAAAAACATTTTTACAACTAACAAGTTCACACTTGTTGGAAGTTTTACAAGGGAACATTGATGACAAAGATGGTCTTTGATTATACACCAAAATCCAAATATTGTGACATGAGTAACTTTTCAAGAATCGAAGAGGATTGAAAGTAAGTTTATTTATGAAGTTCTATTTACTTATAAATTGCATTTGTAAATTTCAACTTTGAAATGGACATTTATCTATTGAAAGTTTTCTTACAAGTTCTGTGGCAGAAAGGTCAGTTTAAACACTTTAGACGAATTTAATGAATTTATTTTATTAGCATAACTAATATTTGAATTTAAAACTTTTGCTTATGGTTTTAAATAGAAATTTATCATTATTTTATCAGCTATGATCAAAAGTAGAGCTTCCACATTGTTCATATCCATGTAGTTTTAGAATGTTTCATTAGGACTTAGGTATTACCTTTTGTACTACTAGTTTCAATACTGTCCAATGTTTTAATATAGTTATAGGAATTTATTAATATATACGTAGTTTGTTACTTTGCCCCTTTGTAACGTGATTTTTAAAATTAGTTTTGTAGTGAGATGAGCAACAAAATTCTGATTTGCTTTTGAAATTCTGTGTGCATGTTTAATAATTTTGTGCTTGATAATTTATTCAAATTAAGTAAATTTGCTATTCATATTATTCGGTTAATGCTGAGCAAAAAAAATTTAAAACAAATACATAAAACATATTTCACAATGGAAGCAGAAAGAGAATCCCGATATAATTTAGGGATTTCGATGGAATTTCAGTATTTTCTGACCGCATTGGGTTTTTTGATCAGGGTCATTTTAAGAAATAATTTATTTAAACTTCGAAAACTGCTCATACACTCTGACAGCATATTTACATAGGAATTTCACAAAGTAATTGGATTTTTAAAAGATGGCTTTTTGAGAAAAATGAATTTAAAATTGACCAAATTGAAAAATTCATATTGTCAATGCTATTTAAGTATTACTAATGAAATTAGCATCAATATTTGCCCTAAAGTTTTACAATTTTTCAAAAAGCGATATTGGATTATATTAAATAATTTATTAGATATGCGATTTTTAAGTAGGTGATGTACGCTAATAAAAATAAATTAATTTATGACCTCATTTCCAAGACTTAAACCTCAAAGAAATTTTTTCTAGATTATAAAAAATATGTTGATTTAAGATGGTTCAAAATGTACCCGTGTGTAAAATATCATTTGATTCGAAGATGGTAATGTGCAGCTGTTGAATTGAATGGCTTCACCCAGTGAATTTTATCTTTTCGTTCATATTTTTAAATGCAACCTGGATATGTACCATTCCTTTGCATCTTGAAATATTTATTTACCATTCTAATCCTAACTAATTTTTAATGCAGCAGGTGCTGTAATTTATATATACCTTCAAAAATATTAGGATTATTAATACAAGCAATACCATGATTCATACTATTTGACTAAGTAAATTCTAGTTTTCAGAAGATTGAAGTTGTACTGATTGTGATGAACAGATCACAAAAATATACTCATTACCAAATAAAAATTCAAATGCTTTTCAAAATTATAAACTCACATAGATGGTTTCTTTTTCAGTACTTAGATTTCACTGTTAAATGACAACCATGCAATGTCCAGATCTCACCATTTTTAATCGAAAACAAAAAGACCTTCATTTCATTTCACTTAGAGGTTTTAAAACCAATGCACGAATTTAAATGAAAAGTTCATTATCTAGAATTATAAAATCAAATTCAATTGGAATTACCAACTTTAAGGGAATATTAAAATTTTCCAAGAGTCATAAATTTTACTAGTTTTCCAGGGTGCTTGAGTTCCTTTCCTGCAGTTTTCAAGTATTTTGGGGGATGAACCTTGATACATATATGGTATCATACATAATCTCGAGAATAAGTGAGCAAACTGAGATAAACAATACAAAGAGCAGAAGGCATGGTGCAAATGTGCCACTGAAATGTATGATTTAAAACAGATAGAATAATTATAAATGTGAGATTATGCAATCTTGATCAGTGTTCATAATTGTAAATTTTTTTTATTCCTATGATGTTTATTATGAACTATCACAGAAAATACATTGGAAATAAAATGGGAGTTATGTGATTTGGCACAGGTATACTGTTGGTTGACCATGTGAATAGTACCTGATTTATCCCGTGGCATCATAGTTGGGATGCCTGACCATAATTTTGACATGCTGAAAATTGAAATCATGGTAATTTGCTTTGAAGGTAACCTATCCAAAATACCAGCTCAATTCCATTAGTATTAAAAAGGCATTCAAATGTTATGTTGTTCTAAATAACTTTACAATCAAAATATAAATAATGAAATGATTGGTTTCAAAGTCAGAGTACTTTAATGGCTAACAGTTGCAATATAAGATTACAGGTTAGTAAGTAGCAATGTAAAGATCGCAAAACCTCCTCAAGCCACGATGCAAGCATCACTGGCCAAAGTAGTTCAATTTAGATTGTCATTCCAATCCAATTATACCCAATTTACATTGAGGATCAGAGATGGCAGTTTCCCCACTGCCTCCAAGTCTCATAAAAGACATAATAACCTTATAGAAGTCAGGGCAGTTTAAACAAGAGCCCAATGCACAATTACATGCAACTGTTATGGTCCATTACGGATTTAGCTTTTCACGTGTGAAAAATATTGTAAACTTAGTTCTTCGCATGCTTCTGAAAGTCAGTGAGTGAATGAGATGCATTACAAGATACAATAACACGTGACAAATGTTATAACAAAAATAGAGCATAATATATAACAAGTAAAAATAAAACTTACCAGACATCTTCAGCCAGACACGTCTTCAGGTAATTTTTGAAGTAAAAAAATTGGACAAAATATAAACAAAATGAATTTAAGAAAATTCATTTACCCACTAGCAAATTCATGAGATTAGAAGATTAAACGCTGTAGAATTCAATACACCATGAAATAATTCCCACACAATGAAGGATGTTTGTATTGCAATGCAAAGATGCTGCTCTTGGTAAGATAACCAGCATATCACAGAAAATTTTGTTTTATTCAAGGTCGATTTTAAAATTATTCAAAAAGTCATTAAAATGGATTTAATCACAATTGTTAATCAACACGAGAATTGAACAAAGGAAACATGTAACACAATGAAGTTTTTATCGTGGAAATTAATCAAAATTTTAGTTAGAAGTACCTAAAATGTGGAACTGTGGAGCAATGTTGTTTGTAATTCATTTGTTCCAAGGTGGAAAGTTTGTTAGGAATACTTTTCATCATTGAATTTTGATAAAAATAAGAGTGGACACTGAAGATTGTGATCATGAAGAAATTAGGTTGAAAAAGAAACCTTTAAAAGTGAATTTTTGCAACCAATCAATTGGAACCAGAGTTGTTACAAGTTTCATTTTTATGGAAAAGAAAATCAAAAGGAGTATATGAATGCTTGGAACATAAATTTTTAAATTAAGAATTGAAGACCACATGTTTAATTTACTTTCACAAATATGAATCACGATTTCGGAATTTGAATTGGTGAACTAAAACTTTGAAATCAATGAAAAGAATCGTTATTTTCCACATACCAATTTATTACATGAATTAGACCAAATACAAAACAGATTGAAAATTAAAACAAACTGGAGTTATTTTCTATATGAATAATCTAGAGTGCAAAAAGAAAAAAAAATAAGAAACAAGATAAAATATGTACTGGGGAAACAACTATAATTTGCTGAAATACAGCTGGAGACTGATTTTGTTGACAGAAATTACACATTGTAAACACCAGAAATTTTTTGCAAGGGATTAAAAAGGAACAAGATCCAAAACAAATAAAATGACAAAAAAATTTAATTATCAAAAGAGAAAAATAGAACTTTTATCCCACACAAATTTAAAAATCCAAAAATGGAAAACAAACTGGGAATTTTATCAAAAGATGAAAAACTTTGACCACAGAATAGAGAAAATTTTCAAACCAAGATATAAGGAGGGGAAATTCTGATAGCTCTATCAGATAGGAGTTAAGCTTGAAAAATCAATCTCCAGCTTTTGCAAACTCAGCAAATGCATATAACCTACAGAAATATTTATAGTTTTACAAATAAAAAGATGATCGCCACAAATTACAAAACTTTTCTTAGACATAGCAAATCTTCAGACAACGAAGGCAGAATGAATGAAACTAAAGTATCTTCAGTCTTGATATAAAAAATGTTTTCTGCAAAATCTTTTGAAGAAGCACACAGGTGTTTGAAACAAAATTCAACCAAACTTATAAACAAAGTACACTAAAAAAAGGAAGGGATGTATACAGGAGCAGAACGAATAACAGATCAGATCAAACCTTTTAAATTGTACATATTTATTTTCCAGAAGATTGAAACTTAATCACTCAAAATTGTAAGCACAATAAAAGTTAATACTGCAACAAAGAGTAATGTCAAATGCTTAACATAATACCAGTTAAGTACACTCAAGGCTATCAGACGTTTAATCTATACGCATAAAAATAGACACTTTATTCAGAATAAATCACTTAGAACAGCATAGCTAAAGCTACCTCTACACTTGTATTATACTGAATGGAAACCAAATATGAAAATAGAGGAACGTGGCAGGCCTTTTAAGTATTGCAGACTAAAGCTTAAAGAAAAACTTTAAAATAGAATTTACAAACATTTTTTCTAAAATATGGAAATAAAGTGAATGTAGAAATTAAACACTAATCTTTAAAACTTTAGCTTTGAAAGCTATCAAGAGATATGTCCATTCTTTGCACTCTTCACTGAAACATTCAGTAAGGGCCCATTCAACTTTTCAAAATAACCTGTTGTATGAACAAGCATTATCTTAAAAAATTTAGAGGTACATTCAAATTCAACTTTCATTCCTTCTTAAAATAAAATTTTTGAAGGTTATTTTAAAGATTTTAAAAAGGAATAAGAATACGAACTTTGATTTGAAGTATTAATAAAAATTTCCAGATGGTACAATATAATAAATAAACCTGAGTTCTGCACCAGAAACTTTTAGCACGATGCGTAAAAACACTTAACAGAAATATATTGACCACACAAACAATTTTAAACTATTTGAAGGAATGAAAAAAACTATTAGCTTTTTATTTATAAAAATAAAAAGTTTATCCTTAGGTATCAATTATCTTGATCAGGAGTCAAAAACATTTCTAATAACGCTGTGTACAACAAAAAATATTAACTTCGATCAAAATGGTAAGGAAAATAATGGAGTCTGCAATAGAAAATACTACAAAAAAGACAACGAATTAACAACAATATTTAACTGACCGTAGGATACAATTTAGAAATGTTTAAGCAATATACGAATTTCAATATTGCTTTAATACCAGTGTGAATGGTGAGAAAAAATAACACTTCAATGACAAAAATCAAATCTCCTCAAAAATATAAATATTTCATGATGATTTGAAAACTGTATTATCATACATATGAAATATAAATGCAAAGAGGAGGTTGAATGAATTTTCAAGTAATCAAAACTCTTTTTCGTCATGGAATTCAATGGAGAATGCTTTCCATTTGTATACTCATAAAAATTGTGTTAAAAACCAACCTGACAATTAAAATAGGTTGAAAAATGAATGAGATTATGAACTGATGGAAACTGAATGAATAACACATTAATACAATTTCTAGACTTATTTTAGTTTTTGTAAAAACAAAATTTTTTATGAAAACGTTGATCTAAATTATGAATTTTAACAAAGTTAGTCTACCGAGGTTAATATAATACATAATGTAAAGAAAAAGTTCAGCTGAATATTTCTCAAATTGCAACAGGAGCAGGTAAAAACAGTAGTCAGGCAGAAGAGAAAAACAATGGCCTGCTGAAAATCTAAAAGTGGGATATTGAGGTATCTGTATAAGAACAAATAGTGAATTTTTCACACTAAAGATAATGAAAAAACAATTGTTAACTTTTGAAAAACATATAATGCCCTGAAACAACTGCTAAATATTTGTCAGAATGACCATTCAGTTCGTCAAAATAGAATTGCATGTGAAAAAGAGTTTGATACGCAATCTAGATACAACTATGAAATCTGAGCGTTAGAGATTAACACTTTGCATAAAATAAAGGAACAAGGATGGTAAACAATATTTTATTTCAAACACAAAATGGGAGAAATTTAGACAGTACAGATCTATAATGAACTGAAACTACAACATGGAATGCTAGAGTACCAATATTGAAAAGCAGGAAAAACAGTAGGTGTCACGTATGTCCTGAAGAAAAATCAAACAGCTGAATGCAATACGATCGTTGCCAAAACTGAAGAATGTTATGATGAAGGTTCTGGCACCATCTAATAGTATCCAAAGTATTGTTTGGATGTGTATAGACAGCAACAAAATGAGTAGCAAAATGAATGTTCAAAGTAGGAATATTGAAAACTGAAGGACACAGAAAAAACCAGCTCTAAGTTGACTTTTTGTACATTAGACCCCCCATCAATGTGTCAGTAGATTCAGATAAATTTTGGACGTTTCCTTTTTATAAACAAGGTTAAGATTTTCCACTCGAAAGGAATCTTGATACAATGGAGTTTCTTTTGAAAGTTATGATATGAGATGCTGAAAAGAGAACAAATGAAGACTGAAAATGCAGAAAGATGGAAAAGTAGAATCAATACAACGATACATCAAGAAGTCGACCGAAAACACGGGTGCCACGCATACGATCTGCAGCAAGATTAAGGAACATTTCTGAAATATAATTACACTTATTTATTTTATTGCAAAGGTATCTAGACATCAATTAAACCCCATGTGTCAATGACGTTAGAGTTCAGAACATAAAGAAAGGTATAAAAAAATATAGGGACTTTTAACAAATATTAAGGTTTTTTAAAGGGACTTATGAACTAAAATGAAAAATCAGGTCTTAAGACCCATGGGAAACCTGAATTCAGATAAAGTGGACTGATTAAAGTGCTGGACATGTCTATTAAATCACTTTTCAAGATTACATATAAAGAGTCACACTTGCTTAAATGGTCAATATTCCTGGTTTGATTTGTGATTACAGTAACCCCAAGAGTGAATACCACAGGATACCATGCTAATGACTTTAGCCACACCGTTTTATCAAGTGAAATTTTCCTTGAGAATTTCACCAATCACTGTAATAATAGGTTAGTCTGTAACAATTGTGCATTTTAACAATTGTTAACCCTAAAGACAAAATTTTTTGGGATGCTGCTTTCTTGATTAGCACAACAATGTAATGGTATAGTATACCCCAAAGAAAACTACCACCGATTCCACTTGGAATAATATAAGTGAGCCTATCTTCTCACAATTCCATTGTTCTCAAACATTTAATCACTCCTTGAACAAGCACTTTTAAATAAAAAGAAATAAAGCTCCATCACAAAAGAACAGTTTGACAAATATGTATGGATGGTACTATCTTTTCTTGTTAATGCCATATATGAAATATAGAGCATTAAAAAGTTTTTATTTCATACAATAAAATGCTACACAACAGCATTTCTCAAACTTTTCATTTCATGCAACTAAAACATAATTTTTGTAATACTTTTCACAGCCATCCCAACACTAAAAAACCTTTTAATACTTTAAGCATTTTAACAAAATTTCTAAAACATTCAACATGATAAACGTTAATTTTGGGGAAATCAGATGTCCCTTGATAAACTTTTAGACATTTTTTGAGTAATCTCATTTATTTAAATCAGGAAAGTTAATCCAAAACAGGATTTTGAATGAGAAAAAGTTGCAATACTTTTTCTATGATTAATTTTTGAACTTTTGTGTTCAATATATATATAGATATATTTTGATACGACCGCTAAGAAACTTTCCAAGACTGAAGCAAATAAATTATTAAATCTTACATTTGTTTCCTGAACATTTTTCATCTTACATATTTTTCAAAAAGGATACCTACAGCACGAGCTGCATCTCGCTCAGATGAAAATCTAATAAGAGCTATGCCACGCCCTTTCATGTCTGTGCTTTGAACATCTCCTATAAGCAGAAAAATATAATTTATAGCACAATCAAAAATAAATAAACTACAAAATGTGCAAATTTTAAGATTTGTACTCACCAAAATCCCGGAACCTGTCCCGCACATTTTCCCAAGTACAGGTCACAGGAAGCTGGAATAAAATTTATGCAAAACAAAATTAATATACTGGTTAACCAATACTTAGGTAATAAGGTTCCAAAAATAATGTAACAAAGTTGCATGCATAAAGAAATTTATACAAGGGAAAACCTATGCACTGCAGGTTGGTTTGGGTTTCATGATGCAAGGTCCAAAGACGCACAAGCTGCCAAGTGCAATATAATGCAAACCAGTAAAAATAAATAAAACTGCACTCCAAGAAAACATACACTACTGCATTATATTGCAGATTGAAATTTTATTTTTAGTGACTGGCAATTCAATATTTCCTAAATCAGAACAATTGTAAGAAAAAATATTCTTATAAAGTTTCCAATATCCTGTGCCTTTTAGCGTACATTTTAAAATAAGAAAAAAACTTATTCAAATATTTTAATGTTAAAATGTTTAAGAAAATAAAAACACCAACTTACATTCCTCACAACAACAGTATCTGAATTGTGGTTGTTACGATAACTGTCATCTCTGTCAAAAGATCGGTCATAGTCGTTGTAGCCTAATCCAGACCCTGCACCAACAGAGCTACCTCCAAGCCCCAGACCAAGGCCACCTGCCAAAGATGAGCCGAGGCCTCCACCTAAGCCGCCTGCACCTAAACCTGCTGCGCTGCTGGACATGCCACTGAGACCTCCAGAAAGCAGGCTAGGGTTGCCCAATCCAGCAGTGCCAGTAGATCCAAGACCCAGGCCCTGACCGACACCTCCGACCCCAACTCCAGAGGCACCTAGGCTTGAGAAGTTACGCTCCTGGAGCCCCATGCCGATGCCAGAGAGTCCAGGGATGCCGGTTGCACTGCCACCCACCACGGTGGATGTCAGTTGCGGTGACATGAGACCTAACGTGTTGGCTCCGACACCTCCTAGACCACCTACTGGAGTCATGCCACCAGGGGTCAAGTTGTTTACAGCTGAGGAATCTGAAATAATATGGTTATGCTTATTAAACTAGAATCAACATTTTACATTCAGAAATCTTGTTATTGAAAGATGTGATGTGGGGAATATTTAAAATATTGGAGCGAAGTTTGGGGGAACATGCATGGCAGAAATGTGTGGATTATTCCAGAGTCAATTTCAAAAATTAAAACCTACATCTGTGGAAAGTTAATCACTCACAAGAAAAATAAACATTCATTGAGTGAAAATTGGAAACTTTTGATGGATTTGAAAGTGAATTCTGGCAAACCATTATCTGAAACCAAGAGTATTTAGTCAGCAACTGTATTGACCGAAGTAAAAACTAAAGTTGATTAAGAGTTAAAAAGACAATTGAAAAACATTTTAATAAATGCCTTTAAAACTAAAAAGTTTGACACTAAGTAGCACAATTATGAAAACTAACAGACCACCTTTCGAACTTACCGTCTTTACCTCTTCCAGATATTTCAAATGATTACAACAATTTTTGTTGATTTGGTGGGTTTTGCGCCTTATCCCGCTGTTATATATACTTAAGAAGGGAGAAGCATGCTTTCTCCCCATCACCCATCCCTTTCATTTATCATTGGCAAAGGTTTATATTGTAATATCTATAAAAGCCTTTTCTAAGCACGAGTATCTTACATATCGTTCACATATCGAAAGATACTGCACTGAAGTTTCTTAGTTGCTTACATTTTTTTACGAGTAGTTACTGACATTTTATACCTCATTTTAAGCCATTCATAATGAATACAAATAGATATGCACGTATCATACCTCTAAACAAAATTAAATGAGTCAAAAATGTAAAATAGCATTTCATGTACTTCTGACTGATGTAAATTTTTCTTTCCGAAAAAATGTACAACAAAAAATTCACACAGCAATCATGCTACACAATAAGCTTCTAAACACATTACTTCAATTGCATTCCATCACTTGTTAAAAAGGCAATTCAGCGGTTTTTGAATGCTTAAACCTATTTTTGAGTTAGCATTGACTTCTCTAATCAGACTGCTGGAGAATTTTGAACTCTTGCATGTAGTTTTAGGAATATTAAGCAGCTTCATAACTCAAATCAAGAACATTTAAACCTACGAAATTGGCAAGTGAATTCTATAACAGTTGATTATGATGCTAAGTCATTTTATTTTTGTTTTTATCATTTGTTGCAATTTGCTAATACAAATAATGTCAATTTTTGTGCCTCATACATTAGTGAAATACAGACATATTTCGTTGTATCAATCCATTAAAAATGTAATAGTAAAATTACATAAAAATTACTTTATTATATGCAAATATCTCTCAACAGCCTACTCTATGTGTAAAACTTATTTTGCAATGCAACTTGAGTAAACTCTCTTGTTCCCTAAATTATGGCAATTAATGCACATGGTTATACAGAATTCTTAATTGCACAAGAAAATGCTGATCTTTTATTCTACAAAAAATGATTTGAAGTCAGTCTTAATCTCTTAACAAATAATTATTAATTTAAATTACTTACTAGATAAATGAAGAGGCAACCCATTGGCTCCAAGACCTTTACCAACACTCTGGAGGCCCTCTAAAAGATAAGTTAAAATCAAGCTTATAAAATTAAATTGTTATTCAAAGCAAAAGCAGAAAGCAATAAACCCACCAGGTAATCGTTTATCCTCAGGGTCATCTTGATGCTTTTTGTCCTGTTATAAAAAGAGAGAATTTGATTATTTTTTAAGACATTGCTCTTCAACTTCAGAAAAATATTAAATGGCTAGGTTAAATTCCTGTACTGTGAAAACTCTTGGGTTTCTAGAAGAATAAAATCTGCATATTCTGATAAATGCCTTCAAAATGATTAGAACTTGCTACATTTAATCGGCTTAGCGCAAAAACAAATTAAGTGACAAAAATTTATTATAATGTACAGCTGTTTAAAGACGATTAATTTTATGGTGAAAATAAAAATTATAAGCATTTTGATTGTGCTATGTCTTTTAAACAGATTACAATGCGACAATGACTCTCATTATCATGAAAATAAACGAAGCTTATCAGAAAAAATTTGAGCTGCTTTAATTCATATTTTTTGGTTTACTTCGTTGGAATCCCTTCAAATCTTCATTTTTAGCAAGAAAATTATTTTCCGAAAATGAAAATTAGCTGTACATATGCCTGTAGCATTCATTATGTCTTAACTTAGTGAAGCTTTTTATATACATAACCTAGAAAATGATGATGCAAGAGCTAGATCTGCTATGAGCTATCTTTCTAAAAGAAACATTTTTATTTTTCTTCAAAAATATTTTTCATCAATAGCAGTTTGAAGAAAACATTTCATCCCTGTAACACAAGACTTTATTAGTGGATTTACAAATGGATAAGGATCTTACCATTCTGACACTCATTGCCCTATGATAAAATTTCTGCCCATTAAACATAGCTAAGGTTATGTTAAGGAATGAGACACTTCAGAATGTGCATTTTAACATGCAGATTATAGAAGAAATATTGTAATTAACAGATTAACAATAAACTTAAAAATATACATTGCTAGAGTCAAACCACATTAAACCAAACTCACTGGATACAAATGATCAAAATCATGACCGACATTTCTAGTTCCTAACATCACATATATTCAAATAAAGGACTTGATGTCTTTAATATAGATTCAAATAACAAAATTTTTTATTTATCCCCAATAAATTTTATAAATCCAAGTACATTGTTAAGATGAACTAGAACCAGTTAATACCAAAATCAGTTCCCAGACCGATTGAGTATATACTTAACATCAAGTTTAAGAGAACATCTGACACTGGATATTTGTTCTTGTCTAGATACCCCTCTATCAGTTTCTTTTATCAGAATTGATTCACAGCAGCATAAGAAAAGTTATCAGTTACATTTTCATTGTAGATTCTCAATTTTATAAAAAATACTTCAAATATGTTCTAGAAATCTACTTGAAAATTACTGAAAATATAGTTTAACTTTAAAAAAAATGATCCTGAGAAATAAATGAAAAAATACATGGTCCTCATTCTTCAAGCCAAAGAAAAATTAGGGCCCTTTCAAGGCTACTTTTCTTTTCTAAAAGTGATTTTTAACATAGATTTCTGGATTAAATTACAAGGTGAAGAGACTCATTAGTGCTTGGGCTAGACCCAGTTTTTAAACATTAACTTTTTGCTAATCTACACATAATCAGCTTACAAGTGAAAGTCAAAATTTTCAAGATACAAGTTTTTTTAGCTTTTCCTTGATCAGAATGTGATGATCTTTAGACAGGAAGTCCATTAAGTCATTTTTTCTTTGCATGAAGGTCAGATTTCTTTTCGAGAAACACAATTAATGAGTATAATTTTTTCTCTTGGTTTTCTCAGAATTGTTTCCTGACTTAGTGTTTTATTTGTAAGCCGATGATATATTAAGGCTTTCAATTTTTCATGACACTCGACCAAGTAACACTGATTGGTTCCTGAATGCAGGTGAAATATAATATGTACTGTTGTACAAGAACTAAAGCTTTTTCGAAGACATAAGGATATATATTTCATCAAAAAAGGCCTTATAAGGGTCCTTAAACATTGAAATAAAAAGGGCCTTTGAAGGTTTGTAAGAACCTGAAAAGATGACAAAAAATGATGAAAGCCCATTACAAGATACAAGTGTAAAAAGATTACCTCAAGTGATCTTTCATTACAATCTCCCCCTCCCAGTAATTGTTTTGACTTTGAAACATAATTTGCAGAATGAATAAATAAATTTCTAGCAAATTCATGCTTACTTGGTTTACAAAAAGCAGTTAATCTTCCTTTAATTCCATTAGGATTTTTTACAATAAAGAATGCTTTAAATTTTCTAAAAACTGAATCAATTGTAATCGAAAAATGTTATTGAACAAAATTCAACTACTTTGTCCACGACCATCAAGGAGAAATTTAAAAAATCGGCAGACAAGGATACAGATAGCTTGAACAGCTTCTACTGGGTGTCCCATTTCAATTGTTCCATGCCCTTTACTGTTTCCTTCTTCATTTCGCTTTAAGTCTATCTTTACAACTCGTCCCGCAAGTTTGAACACTTCTTCCAACTTCTGGGTAGTCACCTTGTAATCCAACTGTGAAGAGAAAAAAGTAGAGCCTCACAGGAAAAAATGGTAGATATTTTAATTAATGTAGCACTGAAGCAACACAACAGGTTATTGACGATGGTCCGGGATCAAACCCGAAGGGAAAGATCTGAGGACAACACCATGTAATTTTGAACCATGGTCAGATGACAAGGCCACAACTGAACTGGCACCACACTCTACAAACCATGGCAACATGAGGACATTTGAGACCACGACAGATTTAACATGCACCAGCCCCCATGTGCACGAGTCTTTGGTTAGATTCGAACTCGCAACCCTCCGTTTGCTCAGGACAAAATGGACACACTTAATTCCAATTTAAAGGATGTTGTTTTTATTTCACTTTGAGAAACACGAAGAGCATTAAACACTAAAGATTACATCATGGTTTGCTAAATTTTTAAAACATACGCAACTGTACCCAAATAATTTTTTAGTCATTCCTAGAATTTTCAAACCAATCAAACAGTTATAGTTGTGCTGCCCCAATTGTGACTATCTACCCTGGACAAGGGAAAAGTAAAATTTTCTTACATTGGCTACAAATACTCTGTTCGTCAGGGGGCCAGTGATTCGCAAGGCATGTAAAAACTGAGGGCTGAGACCGTAAGTATGATACTGTGGAGAATTGTTGTTCCCAAGACCTGAGAGTCCACCAAGCCCTCCATAGTCATCTCTTTCTCGATCAAGAAGTGCATGACCACCTCCACCGACGCCACTGTTACCACCTCCACTACTGCCTCCACCGCTACCACCACGCATTCGTCCAAGAGGCTTGCCTGTTTTGTCTCTGTCCACATCAAAGTCCTGGAAAATAAAAACATTCAAAAGTCAACTTGACAAATAGATTAAAGCTTCTAAAGAGATTTATGTAAGGATGCAAATACAGATAAATTTTATAAAATTAACTTGCCTCATATATTAGGAAGATATTGGGATTTATAAATCATTTGAATTGGTGATTGCAGAAACCACATCTAAAAATTTTGAATGTTAGTTGCAGTGAGTTATGGCACAAAGGCCATATTTGGTCCTGCACCAAACATGTCAAGTAATGGACAAACACACAATGAAAGTTTTACTGACACAGAAGAGAGAAATACACCCAGGGAAGAATCAAACATGAGCCCCCTGACTCACAGGTTGCTAGTGCAGTGGACAAACACCCAAAAAATGATGGAAACTGACTAGATTGCATAATTAGGTTGGCTAGCTCCGGAAGTGCCAGAACCTGTTCTTTAGAGGAGCTTTGATAGGCACTCCTGGGTACTTTATTAAAAAGCAAAAATATATGTAATAAAGAATAAAATAAGTTACAAAGTGGGGTTTTGAAGAAAAACACTGGTATTGCAACCCCTTTCAGAGGGGATGGCACATTGAAATTAATCTTTCAGCCTGAAATTTCAAAAATAATGAATGCTCAACACAATGCTTCATAAAAATTAGAAGCCAAAAACATTTTTGCACCCAATTTGTGAGGTAATTGTGAGCATTGCTTAAGAATATACACTAGAATTGCTATAGAATCTTATGGTGACTTTCATTACAAATTCAGTAATATTTATTGTAGGGTATGAGAGGAGAAAAAATGATTTAAAAAGAATTAATTAATATTGGATTTGATTTAAGTCAGATTTTTT
This sequence comes from Meta bourneti, assembly GCA_933210815.1. NCBI lineage: Eukaryota > Metazoa > Arthropoda > Arachnida > Araneae > Tetragnathidae > Meta > Meta bourneti. The sequence goes on from OW119931.1 coordinate 17,264,527, forward strand.
TTAATTGGATTTTTAAGATTTAAATTAAAGTGTAGCTTCCAGAAATAATTCATTATGTTAAATATTAGTACATAAGAAAGTTAAGGAAATATAGCAGGACTAATTTTTAAAAGATTAAAGCAATAAAAATCATTCTTGTGCCTTGTTTCATTTGAATTCAATTTCATGATACAGTTCTGTAATACTTAAACTTTTCTATTAAAAATAAACATTTTACTTGGAGATATAAAATTTTAAATTTAATAAATTTTTAAACATCACAATAATTAAAACAATTGTAATTTTTCAGCCTTTTCATTGCTCAACATAGGTAGGTAGTTAATTAACGTTGCACTGGAGCAACACAGAGGGCTATTACCGACTGGGGATCAATCCCCAATATTGATGGCTTATATAAACAAAATAGAATTCCAAAATAATTACATACAACAAATAATTTCTCCAACTACTCATTCCCCAACTAATAATTTCTCATCTACTGTATACTAATCACAATTATATTTAGTGTTCTCAAAGTAGGGAGGCCAGTTATTGTGTTATAAAAAGGGTGATTCTTAGGGTGTTACTGAGTGGAAGCAAATTTTAAACTGATTTGTATCATGCATTTTGTTTCAGGTTAATTAATTTCAGTATTATTAAACTTAAATCATGATTTTTTAAAAATAAAAATCACTCAATTTAAATCAAGCTGATTTAAATATTTACTAATTTGCTGCAAAAAACAATATAGCACAAATGCGGAGTTAAACATTGTTTATTTCTTTCTCTAAAATCAGATTCCCTTATGATATACAAACAATTTTGCAGATTTTTTCTTAAGACAATACAAATTTAGGACCAACATGGAAATAGTCATTAGCATAATTATTCATTAACAGCATTCCAAGACCAAATCAAGTTACATAATTAATTAACTGTAATTCCAAGTATATACAGAAGAACCGGATGATTTTAATTCATCGAGTTCCGTTTTTTTAAAGGATTAACCTCTCGGCACCAGCACACAGCACTTACCCAGGTAAGAGAAGCCTTTATTTAAGATCCTGAAGAATATTTACTGAACCTTATAGTGAATTTAAGGTGTATCAAATTAATAGTAGACTCACTGTCCTTTTAAATCATATTGGTTCCTGCACAGAACGGCTAATGTCAGGTAGACATAGCTTAGTTTCTGTTCTGTAGAGTACCCATTGTTAATTGCTTGTGTCGAAAGTGCGCGTATATTAATTTAGATTCTCGGTTTCGTAACAAGTGGCGTCCGCGACAGGACGGCAGTGAGTTTTGCTGTATAAGAGTTTGTGGTTGTTAAGTATTATAGCAAATACTTATTTCTTTAGTAATTGTTTAGTAATGGATCCCTTAATGTTAAAACATGGGAGATTACATTCATTCTTTACCAAGACTGTTAAAGCTTTGAATTTTGAAATTGGTAGGGATGAAAGCTCAGAGGGTATAATTAAAGATAAATTTACAAAGTTAGAAAGAGTGCATAAAGAAATTGAGGAAATTAATGAGCAAATTCTGAATTCTTTAATTTCAAGTGGGGTAACACAAGAAAAGATTACGGAAGAAATGGAAGGTTGCGAAACTAATTCCGATGAATTTATTACTATGACTCGTTTAATAAATGAAAAGCTAAATGCTCAGGAATTGTTAAATTTTGAAACAAGGTCACATGGTGATTCATGTATTTCTGTAAGACAAAATCTTATAAACTTCCGAAAATCGAACTTAAGAAATTCGATGGAGAGTTACTGAATTGGCTTCCGTTCTAGTCGCAATTCGAAGATTCACGATGATCCTGATTTGCATGAGTGACAAATTTCAGCATTTAGTCCAGAGCATGAGACCGGCATCGCAGGCGAAAGATTTTATTGACAGTCATCCGATAACTTCGCAAAATTATTCTAAAGCTGTTAGTGCACTTAAAGAGTGTTTTGGGAAATCTGACTTGTTAATTGCAGTGTACGTTCGGGAACTAATAAAATTGATCATAACCAATGTAAAAGTTGACAATTGGGACAAATTACCATTGCCACAATTGTTCGACAAAATTGAAGCACAGTTAAGAGCTCTCGAGTCTTTAGATATTAAAATTGATGAGAACTCTTGTTGGTTGTATTCGATGGTAGAATCCAGTCTCACTGAAGGGTTATGAGAGCTTGGCAAAGAAGTTCACTGTCTAGTGTGGGAGATGAAAAGAAAGATACTTCTCGCCTTACCAATTTAATAAAACTTTTGAAATGCAGAGTGGAGTGCGAGGAAAGGCTTAAATTAGCCCGCAGTGGTTTTGAAGTTTTAAATTACAGATATAAATATCGCGATAAACCAAAAGAGGGATTGAAAAGCAAATTTAAGTCGAAGCACGTTCCCTATCACTTCAAGAGAAAATCGATAAAATTAAGGAGAAAAGATGTTGTCTCAAATGTTTGGCACATGGCTATCTTGCGAAATCATGTAAACAGTTTATTCAGTGTTATGCATGTGGTAGAGCACATGTAATTTCTCTGTCCACAAATGCACTCAGATTAAATCCCATCAAGAAAAGCAATCCCTGGAAGCTGTGCAAACAACCACCGCGAGCCAAACCTGTTCCAGAGGTGGCCTTGAAGTTAAGGTTGGCCACATTGGAAGTTAAGGTTGTGGGTAAAACAGTTACTCGAAAGGTACAAGCACTTCTGGACTGTGGGTCCGAAAATTCATGTTTTAAGGTCAACTGCAAAAGAACTAGGGTTAACCCCCATATCTAAGGAAACCATGGTTCATACCTTATTCGGCGGAACTAGGACTGATCCAAAAGTGCATTGCAAATATCGCATTAGGTTACACTCGTCCAATCCAATTGCTAGACAAGATTTAGAATTTTTAGATCAGGAGATGATTTGTGGGGAAGTACCGCGTTTACTTAAGGGAATTAAGCATCATAAGATATGGCTATCGGATATGGGAGCAGACTGTCCAAAAATTGAGATGTTAATAGGTAGCGATATTTATGGTAGAATTCTTACTGGACAAGTTAAGCAACTGGAAGGTGGTTTAACAGCAGTCAACACTAAGTTGGGATGGACTGTTTATGGTCAACATAAGGAGCATCCCACGCAAAAGGAGGAAAACATATCTTTGTATTTGAAATCCAATTTAGCGATTCGGAACTGGAACGTTTCTGATCTTTGGAATTTGGAGACAATAGGAATCTCAGATAATGGGGAAAACCTAACAAAGGCCAAGGAAGAAACAGCTGGAGCAGTCTATGATTCCCTAAGCAGGAGAAAAGAGGGTCGCTACTGTGTTGGTTTACCATGGTCAGAGCATAATTTCGACCTACCGTCTAATCGCCATGTTGCGGAAAAGACTTTTTAGCACAGTGCGAAAGATTAGATGCTTGAATCTGTATGTAGAGTGCGATAAAGTATTTAAGGAGTGGCTCGCAGAGGGCGTGATTGAAGTAGTTCCAATGGACAAACTAGATTCCAGAGGACACTACCTTCCACACCATGCAGTAATTAAACTGGATAGTCTTACTACTAAATTAAGACCGGTATTTGATGCATCATGTAAAATTAACCGATCACCTTCACTTAATGACTGTTTAGTTAAAGGACCCAACTTAATTGAGCAAATACCCTCAATACTGTTAAGGTTCAGAGAAAACGTATAGGTGTTACGGTAAATATCAGACGTGCTTTTTTACAAATAGAACTCAAAAGAGAGGATCGAGATTTTTTAAGGTTCCTTTGGTGGGAGAAGAATGTGATAAAAGTATATCGCCATACAAGGGTAGTTTTCGGAGTAGCCTCTAGCCCATTTCTCTTGGGAGCAGTTATCTCGTCCCATCTGTCTCAAGTGCTGGTCGAACTGAGTCACATCATTGAAAAGCTTGAAAATTCTTTCTATATAGACAATTGAGTTACATCAGTGAACAGCCAAGAGGAATCAAAAGAATTTATTGACAAGTAAAGTGAAATTTTGGTAGATGCAAAAATGAACCTTCGTATGTGGACATTTGGTCCTAGGGAGGATGGCAGAGAAAGTTTTTCTAATTTGAGTTCGGAATACGTGTCTAATGACCCAATATCAGTTTTAGGCATTCTTTGGGATAGAAAAGATGATTTCTTTCTATTAATTTTAAGATTATGCCAAATTGTGAAAAATTGTCTAAAAGAGAAATTCTGTCCTTGACCCCAGAGTATTTTTGATCCCTTGGGGTTTTTAGCACCTGTATTATTGCCAGAAAAATGGTTGATTCAGAGAGGCCAGAGGGCTTACGCGACTGTAATTTTCTTGCGCTGTGAAGTAAATGAAGAAATTTTCATTAATTTTCTTGCTGCCAAATCGCGTGTTGCGGCACCAAAGAAAATTACCATTCCCCGTTTGGAGCTTTCAGTCAGCATTCCAAAATATTTCTGGTCCAATTCGACTACAGCATTATCATGCCAAGCCAATTGAATCAGGCCGACTTACCATCAAGGGGTTGTGCTTCTCGTTATTTGTTAAAGGAGTCTTGGTGGAAGGGCCCATATTGGCTGAATAGCTCAAAAGATAGCTGGCCTACTCTGGAAGTCAAACCCGATGAGTTATTAGTCTCATCTGAACAGAGAAAGAGGGTAACATCCTTAAACGTAAATGTTAGTACTGGCGTCCTTAAATGGTATGAGAAATTCTCCCAATACTCCAAAATTGTAAGAGTTTTGGATTGGGTTCGCAGATTTATTAGGAATGTGCTAAAGAAATCTGTATGTAAGCAAATTTTCTCTCTTCGGCCGAAGTGCAGGAATCTAAGAATACAGTGAGTTTACTGGTTCAGAAGATCTTCTCCCAAAGCGGAGATTCTGTGAATGGTCTTTCGGTCATCCGAGATCAGTCTGGATTGATTAGAGTAAAGACTAAGATTCTCGAACATGATGATGACTTTGATTTCAAGTATCCTGTTTTACTTCCTTCCAAACATCATGTTGTTGAATGTCTAATTCTGGAATATCATAACAAGAACTCTCGTGCAGACATTCAAACGCTCATGTCTATTATTAGAGAAGAATTTTGGATTATTTCAGCAAGATCTTCAATTAGAACTGTCATAAGAAATTGCATTACATATAAAAGATTTGCCACTAAATCTCCTTCAACCGTACCTATTCAGTTACCATTGGACAGAGTATGTGATGCATTGCCTTTTGAGGTTACTGGTGTTGACCTGTGTGGCCCTCTTCTACGAGATAAGAGTAAAACCTGGGTAGTGCATTTTATGTGTGCCGTCTACCGAGCGGTTCACTTAGAGCTCGTAACATCCATAAGTGCTGATGTTTTCTTGCAAGATTCATAGCACGAAGAGGCCGTCCAGTGGCTATATACTGTGACAACGGTACTAATTTCATTGGTGCTTTTGCTACACTGAGTAAAATCAATTGGATGAAATTAATTGCCCATGAAGTTTCATGTCCCATTGAGTGGAATTTATTCCACCCACCGCATGGTGGGGCAGATGGTGGGAGCGTCTCATTCGCTCTACCAAAAATCTCCTTGTTCGAGTTCTAGGAAGATCATCAGTGACAAGGAACTAATAACTATTCTTTGCGATGTAGTCTGTGTTGAACAATCGTCCTCTGACTTATATTTCAACCGATTCCGAGGATCTTATGCCTCTGACACCTTCCCACTTCTTACGAGATTTGCAAAGGAACGGAACTCCCAATATCGATTATGTGGATCAAGAAAAATTGTTAAAAAGACAACATTATTGTCAAGACCTCCAACAACAACTTCAAAATAGATTCCGCAAAGAGTACCTCGGCCAGTTGGTGCAGAAAGCTGGAAGGGGTAATACGGACTTAAAAGTCGGAGACATAGTGCTTGTGGGTTCAGACAACCAAAAGTGACTTAATTGGCTACTTGCAGTGGTTAAAGAACTCTATCCCGAAAGGGATAATCATGTTAGAGTGGTTAAAGTGAAGACTCAACATGGTAGCCTTGTACGTCCGGTACAGAAACTTTTTCCGCTTGAAGTGAGTTCCGGTGGTGATCCCATACTGTTCGACTGAAAATCGTCCAAACACTCCTTTATCTATTGAGAAGTGGCAAGAATCAGCTGAGCGTGTTCCACCAGCCTTGGGTGATTCCAAAGACCATGGGAGCCCATCGTTGAAGCCTCCTGTCCCAGACGTGATGAAGTGTAAGACGACAAGGGTTGTTCCAGTTACTCCCCATACATCAAGGAATGGGAGAGTGGTCAAAGCCCCACTCAGACTGAATTATTAAGAATCTGAACTTTGGACTTTAACTATATTCAGTCCCTAGTTTGCATATATTTAACTGTTCAATAACTGTATATTTTAAGTGTTCTTTTTCAGTACATCTTGTTATGTAAACCTTTCTTTTTTTCATTTTAGTTGATTTACCTCTCAATAAATCAAATTGGGAGTTTGTTGAAACTAGATGGCGCAAAGTGTCCATAAAAATAAGTTTCTCGCAATTCAAAACACTGTATGAATCAGTGAGTGATGTAATTGTAAATGTTGTTGTGTCTTCGCGTCTGTTCGTGGCACCATGTGGAAGCTGGGGAGTTTTCTCTCTGCTTAGTATGAGAGCTATGGAGATGGACAATAGAATTTGTTCATGCTCTCTGTTCTGGTTTTGTTTACTTGGGTTTTGCCCCAAAAGTAGAAGTGAATTGATGTAATATATGTATGTAATGTGTGTAGGTGGTGTACAGTTAAGGTTTGATGATAAATATTTTATACAGAACCGGACGATTTTAATTCGAGTTCCGTTTTTAAAGGATTAACCTCTCAGCACCAGCACATAGCACTTACCTAGGTACGAGAAGCCTTTATTTAAGATCCTGACGAATATTTACTGAACCTTATAGTGAATTTAAGGTGTATCAAATGAATAATAGACTCACTGTGTCCTTTTAAATCATATTGGTTCCTCCACAGAACGGCTAATGTCGGGTAGACATAGCTTAGTTTCTGTTCTGTCGAGTATCCTTTGTTAATTGCTTGTATCAAAAGTGCGAGTATATTAATTTAGGTTCTCAGTTTCGTAATAATATGCATTAAAATAATTGTACTTAGCAATGCAACTTACTTCTTTTACAACCAATTGTCTTCCTTTAAACTCATGTCTATGAAGTACATCTACTGCTTTCTGAACAGATAATGAATCTTTAAATTCAACAATCCTGAAATTAAAAAGGTATTTTACTTTATGTTAGATGCTGAAAATGAATAAGGAAAAAAACTAAATTTAAATTAGCCTGTATAAGGAATGTATTTTTGATTTATGAAACAATGCACTTAATGACATTAATTCAGAATCTCTTGATTTCGCTTGTCCCTCTATAATCACTTTTTGTTACACAAGAGCCAATTGGACCAGAACCAACTGCTTAACTTATAACCAGCTGGCATTCCATTTTCTTCATATTAATAAAACTTTTTTAAATACATAAAGAATTTTTAACTTCTGTTAGAATAATTTTGAGAGAAAAATTTTCAATCTGACAAAACAAAAAGGTTGATGACATTTATGAAATACTTTAATTGTACACTACAAATTTTTTTCAGCTATGCCTGCCTTTACTACATATCTTAATTTTATAACTTTTCACTACATCCTTAGAGGACCAAGTGAATTTCAATCAGAACTTTTCTCTTATCCTCAATGCAAATAAAAAAAATTTGGGCTCTTCAGATAAAAATGAATTTTTCACAGCTATCAAGTAACTTTTCTTAAAGGAATGATTAGTAGTTTGTTTCAATGTCTACTGTAAATTTTTCTGTTTTTATATTAAACCATAATGACAAAATTAAAGAAATCTTATTGTCCTGTAGTGAAGGATTATACTTTCATAAATATTAAAAATTACTTTCCCAAATAATTCATTTTAATCAACCAGCTATACTGCTTTTCGTTCATTTTTTAAATATATGCATTCAATGTTGAAATAAATTCAAATGGCACTACAAAAACTCACATTTTTTATTTTTTTAATTGACAAGGTAGTAAAACAATACTAATATACATATTGTAAAAACATTTCATTGTTGAAGACTCTTCACGACCATGCAATAAGTAAAATTGTACTTTTTAAAAATTCATGCATTCTATTTAAGCCTCAAGAGTAGTAGTACACCTAATTCTGTTTTTACACAATAGATACGTTCCTAAAGAATACATGTAAAAAAAATTCGTGTAAAAAGAGACATTGTATCTATGGAAGAAAAGAAGATTGGTTCCTGATCTAAAAAATCAGTAAAAATAATTTTAAAAAATCATATGAAAATATTCGTTTTAAGCTTATTATTTTATTTCAACAAAATACACATGTAATAATATGTAACAAAAATAAAAAAAAATTCTTCATGAACAAAAAAAATTTGTTTAACATCCCCTGTTATCCAACCTGTACTTGCAGAAAATTCATACTTTCTGTTTAACTGAGATGAAGTGCTTGGCTCCTTTTCTTTAATCTGGCTATAAATTCTTAGTGCTTGATGGCATTTTCATCTACTGGTACTCCTTTTTGTGACTTCTCTTCTATCCATATTACCAGAGCCTTTTCCATCTTTTCCTTGACAATATCTTTTGTATATGATGATGAATTAACACTTACTTTTGTTCCAGAACATACCGGCTTCCTAATTGCAGTTTCATTTTTCTTAATTGTTCTTATGGTAGCTTCATGTACACCAAAATGCTTTCCTACAGACGTAGCACCTTGTCCAGTTGTAAGACGATCTAAAATTTGAATTTTAAGTTCCGAAGAAATCACTTTCCTTTTCGTTTTGGTAATGGGTGAATTATGTGACATATATAAGGGCTACCGAAAAATATCTCAAATTAAAATTAATAAATAAAGGTATGAAAAATTTTTAAACTTACTATTTATTGACTTTCGGCAAAATTTATAAATTTACATGTGCACAAATTTCACTATAGATTCTTTCACTTTGAAATAGAGCTACATACTAAATGTCTTCCGAAGATACAATACGGTAAATGTGCACCAAATTCAATAATAAAAACGTTATGTAATTATCTAGAGGAAAGCACGCGTTTCAAAACACACACTAGCTGTTATACATATAGAAAATAGAAATGATCCACGTCACAGATAAAATTTTGTTTTCTTAGAATTTAGGCAAAAAAAATTGTTAGAAATTGGATTGGACCGCTCGTGTTAAATCAAAATGACTCGCGTAAAAAGAGAATGAAATATTTATTTTGAATTCGTGTTAAATCAAATTCGTGTAAAAAAGTTTGTGCAGAAACAGAATTAGGTGTATTGCACTTTTTTCCTCACAACACACATATTGAGATCCATTGGTTGAAAGAATCATGGGAAAGATTATATTGGTCAGGAAGGTCAAAACTGATTTAGAAGTCACGCAGGGAAGACTAAAGGTTGCAGAATGGACATAAGCATGCAAACCCCTCAGAGGAATAATTTCCAGAGTAATGTCGCTATTTAGGGAATATTCTTTTTGCTAGCAAAAAAAGCCTGATAGAAAGTCATGAATTATTAAATAAATTATGCATGGGTAATACATATGCATTGCTTTTGATAATACTTACCCACAGCCCCTAAACTTTCCATGTTCATCTTCAAACAGTTCAACATAAGACACATCACCAACTAAAATACAAATACACATCATCATAAGTCAAACAGTTTATTACACGAACAAGCCATTCAAATGTTGAATTTGACTTTACACAGATGAATAGTATTCATACAAAAACTACCTTTTTCTCTGAACAAATCTTTCACTGTGGTCCATTTGCAATCATACGGAATATTAGCTACATATATCCTTCGATTTGTAGGAGCTCTTGTGCGTCTTCCACGAGGAGATCTAGAACGATTATTTCTAGACTGACGAGAGTTTCTGTTTGTGCTCGACTCTCGGCTGCGGTTAGATTTTGAATTCTTGTCCAACGGTGATCTAGATCTAAAATAGGAGAAAAACTAAAATTACACTTGCAATTTAAATAAACACAAACCTACCAACTAGGACTGGAAAAACAAAGTTGTTTATCAATAACTGGAGAACAGACACTAGGTTTGATTTAACACAACTTTGTAGTACACACATTTCTAGTTCTGACAACAAGATAACTAACTTTATAAGACTGGTTATAGGTACATCAGAATTTAAGACATTTTATTTTCATACAAGGGACTTTTATAACATATCATGTGGTCAAGTATTTGATTCCCACTATTTTTTAGGTATAGGTTTTATATAAGTCAGATATTAAATATCTTCAAAGAGTTTTAAAAGATTAATTTCTTTCATACTTTTTGTTTAGGGAACAGGTCCTATCTCTAGATAGTAAGTAGTCAATGTGACAAAATACATGTTTATAATGCAAATTTTCTCAGAATTAAGATTTCAATGTATGCCAAGTTAGCATCACCAGTAATGTACATATAAAAAGAAAAAATGGAACATTAAAAATTTTGAGAATTGAAAGCGAAACTCCTTGCAGCACAATTCCATAGACAGATCAAAGTATGGACATTACAGTTTTATACCCACTTAACCCCACCTGACTCTAGCTGTGCACACTTAAGCCTAACAAAAACCAGACAAACAACCAAACAATGTTACATGATAATATTAAAACAAATGTATTCTATTTTTTCAAATCAGAATGATTTAACATACATTTTGTGAATAGTGACTTAAACATATTCCACAAGTTTTAAGGGAGGTTTACAACACCTTGTCCAATTGTTAAGTGGCAATATGTCTGGAAGTATATAATAGCTGGCCTTAGTTTTCAGTAAGGGGATTGAAAATACAAAAATGTCACTGCTGTAAAATATTTAGAATAGCGATTCTCATGCTAGCCACGACAGAAAATGTCAGTAGAAATGTCAATTCTAGTCAACTATAAGTAAAAATTAAAGAATTCGTAGTCCACAACATATAATGCATCTCGAACTTTTTTCTTCAATACAGGGAAAGGAACTCAAATGTTTTCTATCATTTAAAGATTTTCAGATAGGTAGTTTATTAATATCGCACTGGAGCAACACAACACGGTATTAGTGACAATCAAGGATCAATACCTAAGGGAATGATCCAAGAACACCACAAAGTAATTCTGAACCATGATCAGATGACGAGGTTAACACCTAAGCTGGCCCCATACTTTCCAAACTTCCATACCACACTAGCATGAAGACATTTGAGGCCACAACAGATTTAACATGCACCATCTCCCATTTACACAATGGTCATTGGTTGGAACGAGTTTCGAAATCGCCACGCTCTTGTTATTCCGTTACTCTTCCAACTGGGCTACTGCAGCTCCCATTGCTTTCAGAACTTTCTTGGTTTGCCCGTCTGATATACGTGCAACTTATTTGTTCCTTTTCTGCTTTGACCGTACTTTTCCTACCTGCTGTTGATATTTTTTATAATACATGAATTTTGAACAGAAGGAAAAGTGTTAGTATAATAATGTAAACGAAATTATTTGCCTTCGGAACCGGAAGTGTAAATCGCGCTTCACCGACAGAATTAAGCTTGAAAAAAGTCCCAACTGTCATGGTAAAGGTTTACTGCATTTGAGATAAACGAATTCTTCTAAATACCTAAATTTCATTGACAATTTGAAAGCATTGCATCACAATATTTTAAATAGCAGAGCACTTTAAAATGAATAGGCTCTAAATGTTTCGCTATTGCACAACCACTGTAATGTTCGTTAACCACAAGAGGACGTATAACATCATTATAGTACAAGAGATAACGTAATACATAGGTAATGAATGCATTAACAATGTTCATACAACAAAATTGTTTTCAAATAACGCCAATCAGTTTTAGAATATCAATTGACAGCTTTAAAACTTGCCGAGGATATCTTTGTTCCTTTTCCATTACATCTGCCCACTTTTCTCCATCCATGCTTTTATCATTCACAGAATCTGTTGATTCCATCCCAAATTCCTAAAAACTTTCTCAGTGCCTTCTTTTGTTATACTTATATAACAAAAAATTCACGATCAAGACGTTGCAGGAGCTCTAACAATATTCCATTAATGTTCCGTAACGATTGGTTGGTTGGTTGGTTTGACACTCACTGCCAAAAGTTAAGCACGCAGAGGAAAATGTTAATTTCCGGAAGTCAATCTGAATTTGAGAGGTTGCATTTCCTTGCAGAGGTAGATGGAAGCATGCAAATATATTCTGTAACAGCCAATCAGTTTCGTGTCGAGAAATATGCAAAAAAAGGCAGTCCTATAAGAAGCCAGCATTCTGAAGGGCTAGGGGAGTTTCATGTAAGTGATGACAAAAAAATGTTTAGAACTTTCGTACGATTAGTTTTCAAAACAAACGTGTTTCTATGGCTTCCAGAAGACGAATGGCAGATAGTGAGCGCTGGCATTCTGTGAGACGCCTTGAAGCAGGACACAGATGTTGTTCTTTTCTTCGGCGTTCATCATTCCGTAATTTCACTATTATGGAAACAATTTAAACAAGCCAAACAGTTGTCCGAAGACCCGTGGCCGGTCGCCCATGGGTTACGACCCCAGCGGAAGACCGATATATTGCTATTTTAGCCAAGCGCAATCGAAGAGCTACCTCCACACGTGTGACATCTATGGCTGCAGCGTCCATTGGTAAGACGATATCTGCCACTACTGTTCGCCGAAGGCTACATATGAATGGACTGTACGCCCGGGTACAGTCGGTTCGACTGTACCACGAGTTTATGTTCCTCTATCCGTCCAATCCAGAGAGGCACGATTAAAATGGTGTCGGCAATATATGAATTGGACTGTGTCTGATTGGGCCAACCTTATGTTCACGGATGAGTCGAGATTTGCCCTGGAGCCAGATGACAAGCGTGTAAGGGTCTAGAGAGAACAAGGCACACGCAATTGACCCCAGAACATCATCGAGCATCACGCATTCCGAGGTGGAAGCATCATGGTGTGGGCAGGGATTTCATTGGGATATCGCACCGACCTGCATACCCATAGACGTGGTTCTGTGACGGCTGTCCGGTATCGGGATGAAATCCTAGAACCCACTGTGAGATTGTACGCTGCAGCAATTGGTCCTGCTTTCGTTTTAATGGATGATAATGCGCGTCCCCATCGAGCCAACGTTGTCGACGACTACCTGGAGAGTGAAGGGATTGCGCGTATGGATTGGCCGGCGTACTCGCCAGACCTTAATCCCATTGAAAATCTTTGGGATGCCCTCGGCCGTGCTGTATCTGCACGTTTCCCACCCCCAGTCACAGAGTTGCAAATAGCTCTACAGGAGGAATGGCGATTACTTGACTCTGGGGTGGTTGATCACCTCATGGAAAGCATGGTCACACGCTGTAATCTTTGTATTAGGATGAGGGGTGGTCACATACCCTATTAATGTCGGTTTCGTTTGTTTTGGATTTAAACATCATTTTGTTAATGACTCCAATATGACTTCATCTTATGATTTATGAAAATTCAATATTGTTTTCATCTTTGTACGTAATTCTTTGTTCGTTTCATGCATAAACACATTTGCTACTCTCCTGCCGCATTTCGTGTAAATCAAAGATGTACTTGTCGATTTTTCGCATTTTACCGCTTCGGGCTTAACCTTTGGCAGCGAGTGTAGCTGCAGAATCAGGCTTTTGTATCCAATCTTCCTAACTGATCTAGAAAAAAAGACAAATAAAATAAAGAAATCAAAAGTTTTCAATTGATATGAGAAATCTAGTTGTCTCTAGCTTGTTGGTTGGTTTCCTTGAGACTTTTAGCTGCAGAATCAGGCTTGTCTCCAATCTTCCTAATTGATCTAGATTTTAGACAAATAAAGAAATCAAAATTTTTCAATTGATATGAGAAATGTAGTTGTGTCTCTAGCTTGTTGTGGATTATTTATGATGCTTTTATGAGATTTTTGAAGGTGAAGTTTAGAGATTGGAATTTTATTTTTTTCGATGAGTTTTTTTCACGGACGTGAGTACTTTTTGCAATCGAATATGATGAGTTGAAATAAGTCGTTGACTTTACAGCTGTCAGAGGTTTGTGTCTACTATTTGGAATCTGAATAGGAGATCTGGTGTACTTAACATCCGGGATAAAAATCTTGAAAAATAAACATCTTCTTTTCTTGGCATCAGAGTATTTTTTACATTGTATATGTTTGGAAGATTGCCTGAGATTTGGTAGTATTTGCTATGGCTGAAAATTGAACGATCAGAGAGATCCAATTTGTTTCCTATGTACAGTCACAGGTGTTGCCTCGTCATCTGACCGTGGTTCAAAATTACGTGGTGTTGTCCTCGGATCTTTCCCTTTGGGATTGATCCCGGACCGTCACCAATAGCCCGTTGTGTTGCTCCAGTGTGACGTTAATTGAAATATCCCCCTTAATTCTACTGTTAATATGTAAAAAGTGCTAACTGTTACTGTATGATAAAATTTCCTTTTGATTTGAAAATTAAGAATCATTGTAACGTAGAATGTTTTGACGAGATTAATTATTCAAATTGCTATCAAATTTGTTTTTCGTAAAATACTTTCCACTGGACTACATTAGGTGTTCTATGAAAAAGGATAAACCCTTTCACACTTAAAGCTAATTGTAGAATATTTCATTCAGGTATAAGGTACTCTTCCTGCGGTTTGGTTGCTCTAGATTTAGTTTTTCATAAAAACTCTAGCTTGGTTCCCCGGTACTAAGGCATTTTTCGAACAATAATTTCCAATTTTGTATAATTGTGTCTTATATTCCACAAGGAATTTGCATATGATGAGCAAAGGTTAACTACCGAAGACCCTGATTTGATTAAAAGAATAAATCATCTACGCAATCAATAATTATAGATCGATTGTTTTTAAATAAAATAGGATGCACTTAATTGAGTGTTAATCGCGTTCAATGAATTGGATACATACTCAAATATGTGTAAACATAAATAAATAACATATTTGCTATGCTAATTAAACGCAAGAACTTTCCCGATCACTGCAAATCCCTTGAGGATAGATGTCTGGCAAAACTGCGAAACAAGGACCGGGGAATCCAAACCACAATGCCAATGAAACAAACAGCAGGGGAGTGGTTAATAGTTTTGGAAATTTCCTTTTTCCACACTTTTCATCACCGTTTTTCTCAGAAATGGTATCCATTTCATTAATGAGGCTCCTTGTGCAAATGATTGATATTATCAGTTATTGAATAAAAGAAAAATCGTCGTTTTGTGAGGTCGGATTCATCTTCTGCGAGTTTAATAATTCAAGGCAAAATCCGATTCAGTTGTATGGGAAACGTCTAGGCGTCAGGGTCTGACTTTTCCGCTAGTACGTCAGGATACTACGTAAAAAGCGTCATACTGCAACTCGCTTTTCGACCAGATGGCTCCCCCCCCCCCTGGCCGCCTACTTTTACCCAGCCACCGACGTCCGTGTGACACTTCGGAGTTTAGGAACGCGCGCGGCTTTTATCTACTGCAATTTAACTATAACCGTTGAATTTTGTGAAAAGCGGCTGTGAATCATAGTTGGATCTGTTTTGATTTTCTAAGACTTACTTGTCAGGTCCGTTTCGGTGAAGCTTGACTGAATTGAAAGTAATCTCGTTTTTCAACGAATCTTGCGATTCTAACATAAATGGCAGGCACAATTTTGGAAAACCTCAGCGGTCGTAAATTAGCGTATCTTGTGAGTGGTCTCCTGATATGTCAGGTCGTGTGCTTCCTAATTGGAGGTTTGATAGGTATATTTATTTTGTCTAATATATCTCTGTATTTGCACCAACTTTTTTCTGCAAGATTGCTTTTTAACTTTTTTGGAATCAGTCCCAGTTTTCTCGTACAAAAATTGGATATTTCTATTTAGCATTACACTCATCAAAATTAACATGCAGATTTCGTTCAGATAATACGTTTTTATAAAGTTTACGTAATAAAGTGACAGAAAAACAACATTCGATACAAAATTTGTATTCAATGCAAGAAAAAAATATTAACTTCATATTGAAATGATCGATTATTTTGGTATATTGGTTAAATAAGAAAAGCAAGCAAGTGAAACTAGAATTATGCAAGTTTTACATTTTTTCTTTGTTTTATGTTGAAAAAAATGTTTGAGTAGACTCAAATTATTAATTGAAATAATATTATGAGAAGTTTCTACTATTATTCCTTTTCCAGCGTACTATTAAATCTAATGGTGTTTTGCTTAGTATAGTAGAGAAAATGTATGAGTTGTCTCTTTATTTTTTAAAAGGTCAAATTTTAGTTCACATTTCTGTTGTCAACTCACTTGATAAAGCTTGAAGTTCAGTAACTCTTCATAGCATTGATTCCACTGTGCCTAAAGCCAAATCTTGTATTGAAACTTTTTCTAAGTGGTGGTATTACTTTTAGAGTAGTACTCTTATAAATTAGCCCAGCAGGGAGTTCCAGTTGGAGAAGCAATGGATTAGCAATTGGAGGGTTGCAAATTAGGAAGTCCAGCCAAAGATCGTTGTGTACACAGGGGCTGATGTACTTAAAATCTGTCATGGCCTCGCATATCCTCATGTTGGCGTGGTGCGGAAGTTTGAAGAGTGGGATGCCAGCTCAATTGTTCTCATCATCTGACCATGGTTCAAAATTATGAAGCATTGTCCTTGGATCTTTCCCTCTGTGATTGATCCCGGACCGTCGGAAATAGCCAGTTGTGTTGCTCCAGTGCAACATTTAACTACTTACTCACCAGGAAGTTCCAGAGAACCTGATAGGGCTTTCTATAGAAAAATAATGTGGCACTAGACGAGGAAAGTTTATTTCGTACTATAATTCAAACGTGTTTCCAATTAGAAAGACCAAACTGTTACAGATAGACAATGAAATCTACTGTTATAATAGGGCAACCAAATTAGTTTTCTATTGTATTTTCATAAGCAAAGCTACTTATGGTTGAAAAGTGGTCAAATGATGCTAAATCTAGAGCCTCCTGTCCAGATGATGAAAATGATTTTAGAAATCTACCACATGATGAAAAGGGTGTAGATATGATGGACATTCTTTAGTTGAAATGTATAGACCAGAGGTAGGGAAACACATTAATATTTAGCTGTAATCAAATAAGGCTGCACTCAAGAAACTTCAATTAGAAATATTTAAAAATGTAGACTGTTTTATAAAAATCTAAGTACTATGTATATGATTTCAAAATATGAAAACTGTTCATTTTAAGGTAATGAATCCTTTAATGGCTTAATTGTGTCTGCTTTGTGTTGAAAAGCATTTGAATATTTGCAATATGGAAGTCCAGTTTCAATTTATCCTCTAGATGAGTATCCATCATTTCTGATCTTAAGGGCATCTTAATTTGGGTTAGGTAAGAGAATGCAGATTTACTGCAAGAGGTTGTAAAGCAAGGGAGCATTTTTTGGCCATATTGCCGAAGGTATGGGTATTTTGCATTTTTCCATATTTCGATTGGATCTTAGTATAAAAAATGTCTAAAATGTGATCTACTGAAAGCTCAATCGATTTCATCTATAGTTCCTTAAGTGCCTTGGTGACATCAACTAGATGTGGGTGAGATGTCGAATCCGAGACCGTGGCGATTTATCGCCAAACATGGTAATCTTGTTGTTTTGATTAAGCTTTATGGCAACCCTATGCAAAAGGTGTTTCGCGTAGGAAATTCAACGTTTTTTTTTTTTAACGAACATACTGGCTTAGGACGCCATCTTGATTTGGCAACAAAAATTGCTTGACGACAAACATGTCTCGGATTCTACCTCTTTACCCTAGATGTAGCTGAAATGCTAATTTTAGTATGTCAGTATTCTCAAAGTCGGTGAACCTTTCATTGTATTTTCTAATAGATCTGTAACAACTTAAGTATTCTGATGATTCACATGTATTATCCTGCTGATCAAGAACTTTTGCTTACTGGGGAAATGTTTATCCAAAGTTTTTTTTAAGAAGTGTTTTGAAAAGAGATGACTTTTTTTGAAATGTTTGGATTTTGTCAGACTTCATTTGACCTTGCAAAGAAAAATTCAATTTGACACATCACACAGAAGTGTCACAATTCTTATAGAAATAATTCACATTGCTGATTTTATTAAATTTCAACTATCTGTTTTCAAGGATGTAAAAGTTTGGTTAACTTCAGGCCCTGGCGATAGCCAATGCACTTTAGAATGATATGTCAAACATACGTTGAATGAATACCTCATCGTTCAACTTTAGCATGTTACAAGATTGATTGTTCTGTGTTGCATTTGCACAAATATAATTAATAGTACTTATAGGAAAGTGTCACTTAAAACAGTAGCTTTAGCATAGAGTTTACTTATGTGATACACTGAAAATAAATGAGAGCATCTGGATCAGTTAATACTTTTATCTGCAATAAACCCTTCATATTTGCTTGTTATAAAAGGTACTCTGCATCATACACTTATTGAATTTACCAAATTCAGTCCAACTTCATGACATTTATCTTGAAAGTTGGATATCTATTCCCTTGTTCTGCTTAGTAGAGTGCCCAAAGCTAGTAAATGTCAATTTATTTAAGATTACATGATTTTTATAATTCAGGCTTCCCTCATTTAAGATCAGTAGATGGCTTCCATTTTCCAGGTACCTGGCCCAGTCTCACTGGGTATATAACTAGAATGCTAGAAATGTATAATAAACTCAGTTGGAATGTATTAAATGGAGCAAATCACACTGAACAAATTAGTTTCTTTTTCATAACTTAAATTTTTAATTAATTTATTGTTTGACTGATGTTAATTTTCAAGAGGGCAAAACTAATGAGTAAAGGTTAAGACATCTTATGGCCATATTCATTTAGAAGCATTCAGGTTGAAGGAAAAAACTGCAATTCCATTGCTTTAATTTGCAGCTTGTCACTGCTTTGCAGTGTTCAATTACTACCAAGATTAATTCTGTCTTGGTATCAAAATTTAAAAACATGCCAAGATTGTGTACTAGGATTTTACCTTATTTCACTAGTTTGCATATTACTTAAGTTCTGTTTGCTTGGGGGTTATGACCTTGGGGAAGTCCATTTACACAAAGGTGGTTCAGCTCAATGGTAAAAGGGCTGCCAAACTCGAAATCATGTATTCTGATCACCATAGGTGATTGCTTGTTTCACCAATTTGTGATCACTGCTATGACTTCCTGCAGTGAACGATAAACTCAGAACCAGAGTCCACGGGAATTGCAGGAACGCATTGTTTACATTTAAACTGCCCCCTAATTTAACAAATAGGCTTTTCAAAACCATATAACTCCTTCCTGTCAACTTTTAAGGAAGTCTCCTGGAAAAGGTTTATGGTTTTCCAAACAGAAAAATATTTTCTGGATTTTTCTTTGAGGAGAAAATTTTCAAGAAATGCTTATCTCAAAATTTTGGCACTGAGCTGTCTAACCATGAAAGAAAAAACTGGAATTAATGAGAGTTGCTGTGAAAACCCTGGGCACTGATTTCAAAGAAAAATCTACAAATATAATTCTAACACTTGGGAAGAAGTTTTGCTTATTTTTGCATGCCTTAGGTGCTATTTTTTGTGTAAAATATCACCAAATCAGTTACAAAGCAGCCAAGCATATAACAGTATAATAAATAGGATTGCCTTTTCTCCTTTTTTAAAATTACTTTCATAATGCCCAATTTGGTGCAATTGTTGCTAATTTGATGCTTTTAACTATTTTTGATTTCTAGAATTGTTTTATAAGCATTTTTTCTGAACATTTAGCATTGCTTTTTATATTGCAAAAATCTTACGGATGTTTTTCCTTGGAAGTTGACAGGTATGTAACTCAAATGTGCCTACTTGCCTGAGCCAGACTATAACGCTATTGCTGTATCTTGTATTGTTCCATGAGCTGAATTTCCATTTGTAGTTGGGCCTCGGTAGCCTGGTTGGAAGAGTAATTGATTACTAATAGGAGGGTTGCAAGTTCGAATCCAGCCAAAGGCTCGTGTACAAAGGGAACTGGTGCACGTTAAATCTGTAATTGCCTCAAATGTCTTTACGTTGGCATGGTGTAGAAGTTTGGAGAGTGGTGCCAGTTCAAGAGTGATCTCGTCATTATGTGGTGTTCTTGGATCTTTCCCTTCGGGTTTGATCCGAGACTGCCATCATGGCTCAGTGGCTATGCCCACTGTGCTAGCAACCTTCAAGTTGTAGGCGGCACAGGTTCGATTCCTGTCAGGTGCATTCCTCCCTGGGTGTGTTTATCTCTTCTGTGCAATAAAACTTTCATTGTGTGTGTCTATTACTTGATATTGTATGTCGTGTTTGGCACAGCATGGCCAAATATGGCCCTTGGATCACAAAACCAACCAACCCAGACCGTCACCAATAGCCCATTGTGTTGCTTCAGTGTGACATTAATTAAAATATCTACTTACCATTTGTAGTGTTCTTTTCTTATTCTGTTCTGTAAATTAGCATAATTTTCTTATCATGCCACATAAAACTAATTTTGCATTCTATTTCAGCCCCTGCACCATCTAATGTTGAAAGTATACTGGCAACCAAGTGCTTGATGCATCGTCCTCTGGGCATCGAGGATTTCGATGACATCTGGCACATACCGAGAGGCAAAGGTCAAGAGAGCATCAACTGCAAGGTCGTAAACGATCTCAACCTTGACAGCCCTGAAGTCATCAGAGATCCTAACATCACCCCTAATCACTTGGTGTTTGCTTTTCAAGCTCCTCTTCCAAAGGGGGGAATGATCTTGGACTATTCCAGATGGATGGGATCACTGAATGCGCTGTTGCAGCTGGATATATCTTTCATGAAACAGAACCCCATGAGTAAGATCAAATATGATTTTCATTGATTTTAAATTATTTCCATTTATTTTGCTATTCAGTTTCATTTTTGAACTCTAGCTATCAAGAAAAGTTGTATTTGTGTACAGTACTAAAATCGAGGACATTCCTTTGTACAATTGTTCTCTATTTGTTGAGCTGCATTTTACCCTTCATAGCAGTCCTCAGGTGCACATTTTTAGGTAGGTATGGGCTTCACAGACCCGAGGTACCCGAGTGATGTTTCCTTTTCCCATGGGATTTACTGTCTAGCAAACACAAGTGTTGACCTCCCAGGATAACCAAGTGATCTTTTTCTGTTTTCATCCTATTCTATTCCCCAATCCCTCTTTCTTCTGGGCTGCGGTAACTTGGTTGGAAGAGTAAATTTTATATAAACTAAAATAAGATTGAAAATCTTCTATCATGTTTTAATTTCCAATTTGAAATTAGTAGAATTCCATCATATCTTCATTCAAGATATGTAGTTATTTTTTTCCTACAATTAATTCAAGTTAACTAGAATAGTTTGTTAATCAGAAAAATCATATCTCCATTTGAGGTGTATCACTTTCAAGAAAGTTGTTATTTTGTTCTGCACCAATACATGAATGTTGCATTTTGTGTTTTTAGGTGAGACGCCCAAAATGACATTTGAAGTGAAGTTGGGTTACCGAAACAAGTGGGACCCATATGATAAGTGGTCACTCTTGGCAAATTCTACTGAGACAAGAGACTTGAAATGCTTAATTGATAATGATAAGGTAATATAGTAGTTCATTAAGCTTGTAAGATGTTTTAATTGTGTGTACTTTAATTTGTTCTAAGGTGTTTGCAGAGTAAAATTTTCTAGTAAATTACAATTAAGTTATCTATAATATGCATATTTCTTTAATAATAAAATGCATCTTTTAACTGTGCCTCTTGCTATGCATACTGGTCTTAGTTTAATTTCTTTTAGTTGGCTTTAAAATATTTAAAGTCATCAATAAAAGTATTAAAGGAAACAATTTCAAACTATACTAAAATGAAATGCAGCTGCTGTAATAAATGAACTGCAAAAACCTTAATCTATAACAGGTGAGTAACCGCTGTGACACTGTCTGTTGAGCAATAAACCTCAGTTATCTGTAGAGCTTTCAAAATTAAACGAAACATGCAAGACTTGAAACATCGAGCAGTTTATTTTCCCTGAAATGTTTTGTTAGCATCTGATTGGCATTTGTGTTTCTATGTTTTTTAAATTGTTTTATCAAACTTCTGTAATTGGATAGAGCACCTCCTGTTTCTTCCATTACACTACAATTATTAAGACTACAGGCTTTTCATGTAAATCAGTATGGCAGAAATAAAGATCATTTAGAGAAAAAATAGTCAATCAAAATGGAGAAAAAAGCTTTTAAACATTTGGTTGACCTAGATTTTTTAAGTTTGAAGATGGCTAATGACAAGTTTGCAAGAAGACATTGGGTTGACTGGATTCACACACACACTTTCTAGTCTGTTTTATGACAATTTCTTTACAGGATGCTCATATAACAATTATATTTTATAACTGCACATAAGCAGAATGTGTAGTTGCACTTGCTTTAAAAAATGACCCAACTAAAAAACTGGAGACCAAGGAAAGAAAAAAGATCAAAAGAAGATTGAAAATCGTTGAATTTGATCTATCATTACCTAAACTTTTCCATCATATTTTTATCAAACCTTTGTTGCGCATTTTCAGATTTGATTTCCACTGTTTGTTCACATTTGATAGAATTCATTCTTATTTAGAAAGATTAAATTTCAATTTAAATTCTCACTTTTTTCTTGAGAAGGGGAGATAGCTCATTTGGAAATAATCTATAAACATTGCTTTCTAAACACTTCTATCATTTGCTGTGTAAACACATTGTATGTGCTGTATGGATTGAGAGATGAAAACATAATATCTATTTATGATGCATGTGAAGTTGCATAATTCATCCATGTCATTGCATTCAACAAATTGTATCTTGTTTCCTCTATCATTTTCTACACCTGTCACCATTTTGACAAAACTGATTATCATTCTGATTAAGTTGGCTGTAGGGATAGTTCTAACACTCAATAATGTATTTATCTTTACTTGTAATATAATGCTAATAATTATATTAATTGTATGGTAGAATTACCTACTTTAGTATTATAAAAATATTTTGCTTAATTTTATTGCTGAATTCATTGTTTTTTATCTGTAGAAAGTTGATGGTTATCACTATGATTGTGATGTGTTGCCTCTTTTTGAATTGGGAAGTGTTCACCATGATTACTATCTAGTTAATATACGTGTACCCATTGATTTCACTGGTAAAACACCTCTGAATGATGGTATCGGTCACATTGATGATATGTGGGCAGTGGTAAGTAATTAAGTTTTTTTAATGAAATAATTAAATTTGAATATATGTATGTGGGGGTGCTGGTTTGTGGGCAATAGGTAATGATGAAACGTTTTAAAGAATAATTAAGTTTAATGAAATTGATGAATATTTACAATGATTTGGCCAAGACAATTAAAGTTAAACAATGTTCTGATAAGTGCACAGCATAGACATCACAAACTCCATCGGCCCTCACCGCCCGTCAACAACGCACCATCCAATGCTACATCCTTCTCGTAGCTCCGTTGCATTACTTCTGTGTCGCTTTTGGCTCTATGTTCCTCCGGTGCGCGATATGGCTGCACATAAGCAGACTGTTCTATAACTGCACATATAAGCATTTGACCAATGCGCAGCGCATTGGTCGGAGATGATATCAGCGCGGAGGTGCCCTCTAGTGGCAGGCTGGGCACCACATAAATATAAATATTAAGCTTAAATGTTAAGGAAAAATATTAGTAAAAACTTACACTTAAAGTGTACAGTGGTGATCGTATCATTAGAGCCACCTATATAAAGTAACAGTTTTACATTTCTTATTTTCAATGAATGGCATGCCAAGAACTTCAAGCTGCAGTCATGTTACCACAGTCAGCTTCTGAATATCTACTTCAATTACATCTCAAATTGCACTTCAATTATGTCTCATTCACTTGTTAAAATACAATTTAGTGCTTTTGATGTCTGAACCTGTTTTCACATTTTCTTTTCTATGCTGATTTTGCATGTCCATGTTTTGGACCTTCGGCATTAAACTAAATTATGCAGGGTCGCCGTGGCTCAGTGGGTTTAGCTACCTGCAAGTTGTAGGTGGTATCGGTTTGATTCCTCCTTAACTGTAAGTGCAGCATGACCCTTGTGCCATAAAACTTGAATCAACCAACCTCCCTAAGAGTATTTTCTCTTTTGTGTAAGTAAAACTTTTCTTTTGTTTCTATCCATTTACTTGACATGGTTTGGTGCAGCTTGGCCAAATAAGGCCCTTGTACCATAAACACCAACCAAAGTATGCTGACTTTTATCTTCCTGATTTCTCATTGCCTTCTGTAATCAGAACACTACAATTTCAGTAAAATGATGAGCTCTTCTGTATCGTTTTAGCAATTTTCTGTGCTGCTCCATAGGTTAAATGCAACATTTAAACCAAACAAATTGGATAATGTATCCTGTAGCAGTTAATTTTATATATATCTTGTCATTCGCCAATATAAAAGTAATACTGATTTCTGTGTGTTAATGGTATACAAATAATGCAATATATATTGAGATGATTCACCTAATTTCCAATGACTGTTTTTTAAATGTATGCATCTTTAGCTTTAATAATTTGGTATCTATTTTCAGTTCATTCACCAAAATGGAGGTTTCACCAAAGTTTGGGTATCCCTAAAAACAGTCTTCTTTCCAGCAATTGTACTTGTTCTGATTTGGTACTGGAAGCGAATTGGTATGCTCTGCAGAGCTCCCATATTAGTTGAAAAGTAAGTTATGAATTTTAAGCGTAAATCCAAAAACTAAAGAACAACTTGTCTAAAGGATATAACTAAGTATTAGTTCAATTTCAATGTGAAACCTTTAATATAATATATCCCATTTACACTGTATTTTGTATCAAATTTTATTTAGGTTCAGGCCCAAATTTATTCAAAACTATTTTGTTGAGCTCATTTTTAAAAGGGTGAAAAATTTATGCATGTCTGATTTAACTTCTAATTTTCCTTAATATGGCTAAAGTTTTGTATAATTGATCTTTACAGAATGCTACTCGCACTTGGAATCGCTCTTACCATTCTAAATAGTAAGTTCATATTTTCCTTATGTAGTTTTAGATCTTACCAGTTTCTTTTTATTACAGTGTAGTTATGTATCTTTTTATATTGATACATATTGTTAAACTGTGTTATTGTTTGAACTAAATTTTATGAAGAAAATATTTTAGTTTAAAAATAAACAAAGAAAATGTACATTGGGCCACAAAAGTATTTATCCACCTCACGTTATTTACTATATTCAGGAATTATAAGGAAGTAATTGAAATTCCACCTCACAAAACCTCTTTCTATTTTAAGAGAAATCCCATCAAAATAATTGAATAATTATTTAAAGCTTTGCTAAAGATATTTAAAATGTAACAACACGTGAAATCAGACACACAAAGCTGTTCGACATCTACCATAAGTATGGATATTGAGTAAAAACCAATGTATAGATTTTTTAGCTTTTTGTTTAACACCTTAGATTATTTTGTCTAAATATCATTGCTTGCACCAGATATTAGGAACAAACACAGAAACTTATTTCATTCTATTCTTAAAAACAGATTTTCAATCGATTTTACTATTTTATGACAAAAGATGTGATTTCTTCATAAAGGTAATATGATACAAATCTTTAAGTTGAGGTCAGTTTTTAGTTAATTTTTTCTTTTATATACTTCGTCATCTGACAGTAGTTCAAAATTACGTGGTGTTGTCCTCGGATCTTTCACTTTAGGATTGATCCCGGACTGTCACCAATAGCCCGTTGTGTTGCTCCAGTGTGACGTTAATTGAAAAATACCAATCTTTTATATACCAACTGCAACTTTGTATACAAAGTACCATATTTTGAATTACTGTCATAGTGAATCAGACTTTATACTTTAATTCAAATTTACTGCCAAAATTATTCAAATTTCTTTTGAAAAGATCAATATATGCATATTGAACCTTGATACTAGCCATAAATTCAAGTGTTTATACACCAGCTACTCCAATCAATATGCAGTTCTCTTACTTTTATATTATGCAGGCTATTTTATTTGGGATTGAGCTTGTCAAGCACAAATGAATATATCGTTACCACCACGCCAAAAGCACCAATCTGCATTGTGGCGATTTTCACCTAACTGCATTTTTCGAGTCACCATTTCATGTTTTATGCCATGACAAAGCCACGAATCATCTTAATTCTTAGTGGAAATGCAGATTTTCATGAAAAAACAACTTTTGAGTTGTAACTCGATTTTTCCCAAAGCATTAAAACTTTGAACATGTTTTTGTAGAAACTTCAATTTTACAGATTGGTACCTTTGGCATGGTGGTAACTTTATCTAGTGCAGGGCTCAGAATAGTGATCTTAATGACACTATTCTGAGCCCTTTAAGTTAAAACGACTGAACCTTTAAGTTAAAATGACTGAGTTTAGACTCGGTCATTATTTTTTATGACTGCTTTCTGAATATTTTTGCTTATATGATACAAATTCCAGCCAATTAGCACTCTGTTCTTCCTTTTAACATTCTGTGCATTAATTTATCTGTAAATTATACAAGAGTACTGTAAATGTAAAACACCATGACAAAAACAAAAAATCTAGAAAAAAAGACCCTAAATACAAATAGGGCCATGGTAGCCCGGTTGGAAGAGTAGTCGAGGGTTACGAGTTCAAATCCAACCAAAGACTCATGTACAAAGGGGGCTGGTGCATGTTAAATCTGTTGTGGCCTCAAATGTCCTCACGTTGGCATGGTGTGGAAGTTTGGAGAGGGGTGCCAACTCAGGTGTTAACCTTGTCATATGTTTCAAAATGATGAGGTGTTGTTCTTGGATCTTTTTGGATGGAAATTATTGCCAATAGACCATTTGTGTTGCTCCAGTATGACGTTAGTTCAACTACCCCCTGATTTCTAACCCAGCTGTAGTACTTTTTGTGTTTATGATGTCTTGTATATAACTCCTGATTTCCTTTTAGTGCCTCTGGAGTACCTGTCGCTGTGGCTTGACATGCCATTTATGATTCTGCTAAGTGACATTCGTCAAGGCTTCTTTTATGCTTCCCTCTTAAGCTTTTGGCTTGTCTTTTGTGGAGAACATCTCATGGTTAGTTACATTTTAGAGTGGATATTTATTTGATCAAGACCGGCTTTCTAAACTTTTCTTTTTGTGTTCCCATTTAACATAATTAAATATCGTTAGGAAAGAGAAAGGGCGATGTTTATCAATCTAACTTTTCCTTCTTAGGGTGATGGTCATATCTTGTTTTATTTCTTTTGACTTTTGTTTAAAATAAGAAAATAATCCCTATATTATGTGTTTTGTTTTGCAATTGAATGGGTGAGGAACTGAAACAGTGCATCTGCTATTTTTAAACTGGCTTTTCCAGTGTCAACAAAAAAATTAAGATGCATATTTTTGAATTGATTGCAATAAATTCTATACTGATGACAGTTGCTCTCTTATGACCCTCTTATAAACTGAACCCTACTACAAAGTACATGTCAAGCATTAAACTGCAAAGTACACATGTCAAGTATTAAACTACAAAGTACATGTCAAGCATTAAACTACAAAGTACATGTCAAGCATTAAACTTTTCCTTCTTTTATTCATCATAAATCCGTTAGTATAAAATCGGTTTTCACTTCCTCTTTCTCATACTGCTTCAATCTTCTCATTAGAATATTACTCTTAGTAATAATTATCACTTCTTTATTGCTAAGCAGGGCCGTTGTAGCCCAGTTGGAAGAGGAACGGATTAGCAACCAGAGGGTTAAGAGCTCAATCCTCAGTCCAACCAAAGACTCGTGTATGTGGGGGCTGGTGCACATTAAATCTGTTGTTCCTGAAATATCCTCATATTGGCATGGTGTGGAAGTTTGGAGAGTGGTGTGCCAGCTCAGATATTGACTCGTCATCTGACTGGTTCAAAATTACGAGGTGTCCTTGATCTTTCCCTTCAGGATTGATCCTGCACCATTGCCAATAGCCTGTTGTGTTTCTCCAGTATGACATTAATTAACTACCTACATTGCTAAACAGGGCCTCATCACAGTAACTAATCCATACCATAAATAATTTCCATCTTCAATATGAACCCACATTGAGCCCCACAGATGTGTAGAAATATTTTTTCTTGACATGACCATAATGAGCTAATGGAGAGGGGATTCATAATTCCAATTGTCAAACTAATTTCTTTGAAATAAAATGCTATATTTAAATATATTTTTATTAAGCTTGATGTGTACATTAATGTAATAAATTTACAATTATGAAAAAGACATTTCTTGCTTTAGAAATATGCAATTAAGTCTCTTAATTATAAATTTAAATCAATCCAAGTTACTGCAAATTGGAGTTTGTTTGACTCTCTAAAAATAAATTTTGGTTTAGCTTTTAAAAACTAAACTGATACTTCTGAGACATGTCAAATCTTAATTCATCTAGCATATTTAATTTTTTCAATGTATTTTATTCCTTTTTGCATTGCCTTCATCTAGGAGGGAAGAAAGGTGAGAAACTCTTGAAAGTACCTTTGTATTGATTATTCGAAAAACAGCACTCTATTAAAAAATGTTTCAGATGTGCTGTTTTTCAAATGACTGATTCATTTAAAGTTGCATATCTCAAAAGTATGCCGTACTTACGATAGAACTCAATTGTTATTGTTGTTTGAAATATGATTACACACTATTTAAATTAGTACTTAATGGTAAAATCCTAGTTAATGGTGCAGCTGTAATATGATTTCAATTTTTGTTGCCAAGTCAATGCCAAATGCTAATGGTTATTACTTGGTTAAAACTCATTTTATGAGTCTTAATGGTTATTCCTAATTTGTAATAAGTTTCATTAGCTCATATTATTAACAGCTTTGTTAAAAGTTCACTAAGACTACAGTTAATTGATACATTTAAGTTATTAACTATTAGAAATTGATGTTAACAGTTTATTTGAACAGTTATTGATTGCTTTACATAGTAGTTTCAACTTTTATTTTCAAATTATTTCAAATTGTTGTATGAATTTCATTTAATAACCATGGAAGTTATTACTGCTTCTCAAACTATGGCAAGATTTATACTTTGTTATTTTTAACTATTTATCATTTTTTGCAAAATTTAATGAAAGTTTTATTTATATATATTTTATGAATGAGTAAGTGGGTCTGTCCAAACTCGGTGATTTTGACTCAAGTCTACAAATCCCTTCATTGTGATGAAAGTTATAATATAAAGAGTGCCAATCTCCTGTCAATACGTTATGAATAAATAAAACATGAGAAAGAATTTTTTGTATGGTGTATTAGAAATTAAAGAAATAAAAATTACTAAACCAGCTGTTACCAAAAAGTTTCAAAATGAACATTAGACCTTTTTCTACAAAGTTACCAATATGTATTTCCTTTTGATGTAGAAGACATTTTTCGTTTTGCTGCAGTACTGGGTCCCTTGATAAAAATCTCTGTCCCAAAAACGTGTACACAAGACATCCTGCAATAATTTGAAAACAATAAAAGCTAGCAACACATATAACTGAGTTGAAAAGAGGAAGGTCCAAAGAGTGTACCAAAATAGCGTTCAATGTCAGATGACGCAATAGTGAGCAGCACGCACTCTGAAATTAGTATAACTCAGGACCACAATGTGATAGCACATACTGCAAGATGTCATTAGTTTGGTCTAAGTGAGATCAAGCAATATCTAATAGTTTTTGCGAGAAAGCTTGATTAGGTGTGTGAAAAGTTGTAAAATTTTTGAAAACTGGCAATTTCCAAAATGTCTCAATACCTTAATTTAAAGAAGGTCCAGCCTACCACAAGCTCAAACAAGAGGAAAAAATGAGTCAAAAGAAATCAAACAAGCCCAAAACATCCAAGGCAGAGTGTAAGAACCTTAATAAGTAAGCCATTCTCTCAAACCATTATTCTCTGCACAAGATTTCAGTAAACAGCCAAAAAAAATATAATAAATCTCTAAACTTAAGTTTCGCATTCACTTATTTCTAATAGGCCATGCAACGTATTCTATTTTGAACATAAATCTTTTCAATGAAACAAACGTACATGAATGATGTTTTCTCATGTTAACATCAACTACAGTAAAATTTTGAGTGTTCATTCTATTGAAAGCAATTGATGAATTAGGAACACTATTTTCACTTATCTGATTTTCCTTGAAATCTTAAATCCCTAAAATTAAAAAAAATGGTATGAAATTATTTCAGATATTTCAACTACATGGAATAAATAAATTAAAAAGCTCATAACTGTTCTGTCACCTGTTGTAACTTAAATTTTTATTGAATCAAAAGTTTTATTTTTGCTACAGGATGAAGTGGAACGCAATCGTTTGAGAAGCTACTGGCATTATCTCACTTCAGTTGCTTTGGGATGCTTTTGCCTGTTTATTTTCGACATGTGTGAAAGGTAAGTGTCATGGGGCACACGTAAAATAGTTTTTCTAATGCAGCTCTTGGAATGGGACATTTAATTCTAATACATAGCTAAATATAAGAATTTTGGTAAATTGAAGTATGTTTGTAAGTTAAGGTATTCACTAGTAAGTATAATTCACTAGGTCTCCCAGATTTTGAATTGTACTTTTCGTTTCATTTTTGTAACATCCAATTTTATTTATTACAGAGGTGTGCAGTTGAAGAATCCATTTTTCAGCATCTGGACTTCCACCCTAGGTTCGAAACTATCTGTATCCTTTTGTTTAGATGGATCTTGCACTATAAAACCCAAATCAAGATTGGATGCCAAACGGCCAAGTTAATTCTTCAGAGCAGTCACTTGACTTTTTGAACATGATGGTCACTTTTTGAAGCTTCTCTCATAGCAGCACTCAGTCTACTTATATTTCATGTCTATGGCTGTCGCCTATAGCTAATTAGCTTGACAGAAAGCCACAGCCCAGCGTTGCATTACATTTGAGTCACGCGATTCTCTCAACGAGTCTACTTGGGAACAAGTTAAGGGCCGCGGTGGACCGATTTGAAGAGTAACGGATTAGCAACAGGAGGGTTCCGAGTTTAAATGCAACCCAAAACCTTCGAGCACAAAGGGGGTTGGTGCACATTAAATCTGTCGTGGCTTCAAATGTCTTCACGTTAGCATTGTGTGGAAGTTAAGAGAGTGGGGTGCCAGCTCAGGTGTTGCCTCATCATCTGACCTTGGTTCAAAATTACATGGTGTTGTCCTTGGATCTTTCTCCTTGGGATTGATCATGGACCTTCACTAATAGCTTATTGTGTTGCTCCAGTGGCATTAATCAAAGTACCTACCTACCCAAATCAACCAACTTTTTGTTTAGAGCCCTCAGAAGCACCTTTATGTGTATACGAACTTCACAGACCCGATGTACTCTAGTGTTCTTTTCTTTTCCCATGGGGTTTACTGTCATGCTCCTTGGATACCCAAGTGATCTTATTATGCTTTCATTCCACTACTCCATTCCTCAATCCCTCTTTTTTTCCTTTCACAGCAGTTTTTGTGACATTGGTCTTATCTGTTTGGTCTAAAGGCCATCGTGGCTCTGGGTATGTTCACTGTGGTAGCAACTTGTGTGTTGTGTACAGCATATGTTCAATTCCTACCTGGTGTATTTCTCTCTTTATGTGTTAGTAAAACTTTCCTTGTGTGTGCATGTCCATTACTTGACGTCTGTCTTGTGTTTGGCGCAACATGGCCAAATATATGGCTCTTGTGCCATAAACAGCCAATCCAAATAACCAACCATGGGAATTCGATCAAGAAATGAATAGCGAATTTTGAGTAATTTAAAGAAAAGTGTTTTGGGATTTCATCATGTATCCACTCTAGAGGTAAACAATCGTAACTCCAATTTTGTCTGTATCGATAGGGAGATAGACAAAATTAGAGTTGCCACTGTTTACCACTTGGGCACTGATATATTCCAGATGACATTTGCTTATTGTGATTGTATTTATTAATTTTGCTTTGGCATACAATGAAAGATGCTATTGTGTCCTTTACACCTGAGAAAATTAAAATTTTATTTCCTTAACATGCAACACAGCTGGGCTTCATTATATTGGCTGGAATATCGGCAAGCGTCTATTTTCTATTCCTCTGTTATTTAGTTTTTAAAGTCTTTAAAAACATTGGTTTCAAGAGGAACACGTTGCCTAGTATGAGCAGTGCACGGAGAATGTATTATGAGGTGAGTTGTGATCTTGGTATTTTCTTTGGTATTCTGCTGTATGTTACTTTGCACTCATGTTGTCTTTTATTTCCACAGGGTGTTATCTATCGCTTCAAATTCCTGATGTTGACGACAGTTGTGTGTGCAGCTTTAACTGTCATATCTTTCATCATTGGCCAGGTGAGCAATTGTTTGCCTTTTTATTGTTGTGTAGCTTTTTCATTCTGACCATTTCAACCCATCTTATCTATTAATCCACAAGTATACATGGAATTTTGTACTGAAGCCCATGTTCATTATTTATATTGCACTCCTTTGTAAGGGCCGCGGTAGCCCGTTAGGAAGAGTAACGGAACTAGCTACCAAAGGGTTGCGAGTTTGAATCCAACCAAAGACCATCTGGTACAAAGGGGCTGGTGCATGCTAAATCTGTCATGGCCTCATGTTGACGTGGTGTGGAAGTTTGGAGAGTGGGGTGCCAGCTGAAGTGTGACCTTGTCATCTGACCATGGTTCAAAATTACATGTGGTGTTCTCAGATCTTTACCTTCAGGGGTTGATCCCGGACCGTTGCCAATACCCCTTTCTCCAGTGTGACTTTAATTAAATACTTACCTATTTGCACTCCTTTGTAAATGGCAGGGTTGCCACAGGTAACTTTTCGTTTCTATTTTTCAACCTTGGTGACTAGGGGTATCTTTTTAAACAAAATCATCTCGAAAGCTCCTAGTGCCTAGTAAAATTTTCAAAATTTTGGAGAAATTTTTTTTAAAATTCACCAAAGCTCAACGAAAATTGAGTTCCTTTTTTTAACAAATTGCAGACAGAAAATATAATTTTCAGATTTTTTGAGCGGGGAAATTTTCCTAGTGATGTCAGTTTCGAAGTTATGGTGCTAAGACGTGCATGCATGAAAGAAAAACATCAGAATCTGTGGTGTCGTGAAAACCTTATTAAGAAAATATTTAGTTTTAAATTTCTAATTTCTTGGCTAGATCTTTGTTATTTTTGTACTTAATTAGCACATTTTGTGTTTTAGCCAATTCATTGAGCAACTAAAATTGCTATTAAAATAGGGGTTAAGAAGAAACTTTTCTGCTACTATTTTTTTAAAATTTATGCTATTATTTCACAAGTGCTTTGGCTGTGACAGCCCAGAAATAGATGAAACCTTTCGTCGCTGATTTGAGGATCTATCTTTAGGGAAGTTCCTGAACCATTTGGGAAAATACTTTTTATAATAACATCCCATGGCATAGAATACCTGCATGCCTTGTTTCACTTAGATTAAAAAGCAATAATTTCTTATATACACAAGAAACAAGTGTTGTGCTGTTGTCAACAATGCACAGTGATAACAAAACAAAGAATACTGGAATAAACCCTGGAATCATTCTACAACGTGACAATTATTGGTTTTTTATTTCATTTTGTTTGGCGCAGCTTGTCTAATACTGGATCTTGCACCATGAAATCCAAATCAATCAACCACAACTTGACAAAACAAGTTGCCAATGTTGATGAAATGAGAGTGGCTTTTATATCTGTTCAATTCTAGAACATCAAATCGGTGTCCTCTGGTGATATTTTTTTCATTAACCCTCTGAAAATCCACCCTGCATTACTTCTAATCAGTTTTGATCTTGACCAATAGAATCTCCTAGGATTATTTCAACCAGTCAGATGTGATTCATTATATGATGCATGTTTACACCACATTACCGCATGGCCAAATATGGCCCTTGTGCCATGAAACCCCAAATCAACCAACCAACACCATATTACATTCTGACCTTTCATGGCTTCAAATAGCCCACTTGCTCATGGTGCTTATTTCTTCCCGTTCTGATTCTCCTGTGCGTTCCACCGCAAATGTAACAGAAATCCTGCATTTTCTATCATTCTTAATAGGTTCCCTAATCCAACAGTCTTTAACCACCTAGCAGTTTGGCATTTCTCTCCTGTTTTAGTGAAACTTTCCTTGTGTATGTATATTCATTACTTGATATTGTATGTTTTGTGTTTGGTGCAGCTTGGCCCTTGATTCATCCAACCCCATAGCAATGTAAACTTTAATTACTCATTCCTCTACGAGCCCCACAGGGCCGTGGTAGCCCAGTTGGAAGAGTAACGGATTAGCAACCGAATCCAACCAAAGACAGTTGTGTACAAAGGGGGGCTTGTGCACGGTAAATCTGTCATGGCCTCAAATGTCCTCACGTTGGCATGGTGTGGAAGTTTGGAGAGTGGGGTGCTAGCTCAGGTGTTGCATTGTCATCTGACTGGTTCAAAATTACGTGGTGCTGTTCTCGAATCTTTCCCTTTGAGATTGATCCCAGATCTTTACCAATTACCTGTTGTATGGCTCCATTGTGAGGTTGATTAAAATACCTACCTACCAGCCCCATAGAAGAAAGAAGAGTCATTTCACATGCATAACTCCCCTGATGACTTTATGTTTTGACGTCTTTAAATTGATTGAAGGATTAAATAAAGTTTCCTTGAGTATTCCTCTGCTTCAACATTCAGCTTGTGAATTTTCAACACTCATTCCCCATGGATAACTAATGAATGCCTACATCACATGCATGTAACTGATTTTTATTGTTATGACATTTATGTGTATGTTCTGCTGCTTAAAGGTACTTTCCTTATCCTTCTGTGTTACTTTCTTTGTTTAGGTGAGTGAAGGACAATGGAAATGGGACAAGGACATAAAAATGGAATACACTTCAGCTTTTTACACTGGTGTCTATGGCATGTGGAATTTGTACACTATTGCTCTTCTTGCTTTGTATGCGCCATCTCATAAATATTACCCTGCACAATCAGGTAAGCCCCTTGACCTTGTGAAGTTGCTCCTCTTACATTGGGTTGTATCAGATTTCTTCCTTTACATCTTTGGGGCTTTTTAGGCTCTGCAAACAGATCCATTTTTGCTCTAATCTGCCCTTCAGAAACTTTTGAGGGCTTAACCTTTTGCACCCAATTATAGACAGCTTGACATGTCTGCTAATACATGGGGCCGTCATGGCTCAGTGGGTATGTCCAATGTGCTAGCAACCTTCGAGTTGTAGGCGGCACAGGTTTGATTCTTGTCAGGTGCATTCCTCCCTTCTGTGTAAGTAAAAATTTTATTGTGTGTATATCTGTTACTTGATATTGTATGTCTTGTACAGCATGGCCAAATATGGCCCTTGTGCCATAAAATCCCCAAAACTAACCCAGACCGTCACCAGTAGCCCGTTGTGTTGCTCCAGTGCGAACTTCCATCGTCATTAGTTGGATGGTAGGAGACACGTCAGGTGGTCTTTCGCTGATCTAACTTTGGCAAGGAGAGTCAGAATTAATTTATGCACTTTTGCATATAATTGTTAATGTATTTTTAATGCCTGCTTATAGTGCTCAATCATTTAGTTAATCATCTGTAACGATTTTGTTAAACTTTAAATGGGAATATTAAAAGCTGCACTTCAAAATATGATTTCCAAGTGTTAAAATAGGTACCGAATATTTGAGATTTTTTAAACCATGTTATATAATAACAAGCTGAAAATGTTTTTCTTGAAGTTTATGAAGTGTTTTCTTGAAAAATTTTGTTTCTCTTTGGAAGATACTGTCTCATCAACCCAAGAAGAGATTGAATTCAGCCGACTCACGACGTCCGAACCTTCTCCCTCCGAGCCGACCGAGATATCCAGCCTGACCGGTCTAGCAAAGAAAGCTGCTTTCGACTAAAGTCGGGAGATTCCATCCTTCGGGGTCAAAGCTATCAGTATTTAAATCATAGCATTGTAGACATTTTAAAACTGCGCTGTTTGGGGTTTTTCAGTGATTGAGCTTTTTTAATTCTTCCATGGATTGATGTAAGGCCAATTTTTTTGTATAGCTTTGTGCTAGTTTATTTATTTTTGCTGGGTTTTATCATCAGTATTGGCCTATAGTGTTGTGATTTTCCGCTTTTAGATGTTCATAGAACTCATCTTTTAATTATTATTTTGTGATTTGTATATTCCATTCAAAGTGTCTGCTGTGTACTCAGATGCAGGTTGCATTTGCTTTTACCATAATTTGCGATTATTGCATTTAGAATTCAAAGTATTTGTCTTGTAATTAATTAAGTATTTGTCTAACTTGTTTTCATCCAATGTTCTCGTGCTATATTCCTATTTGTTCACTCTAAGACAATCTTAAAAAACTAGATTTTGACAATAAGTTGGGTGTAAATTGAGTCGAAAGGTTTTCTTGTATAATAATTTCTATTTTGTCTTGTATACTTTTGCTACACATAGAAAATACAAAAGTCTTACAAATTGTGAATTAGATACTTTTAAAAAGTACGTTGTATAAAATCTGAGGGGTATTTTTGTTTTATGCTTTTTGTTAAGTTTCAAGTTCGTTTATACTTAAAGGCTTACAACATTTCAAAATATAATGGAATCAATGTTTGTATGAATGATAAGCTACACATTAAAGCTTTAATCAACTTTCATAGGATTCAAATGTTTTCCTTTCGTTATTTTTAATTTGAAGGGAAATGTAATACATTGTAATTTTAGTATCCTCTAAAAACGAGATTGCTTGTATTTTTTAAAAAGTGCCATTTAAGCATTTTGTTTTAGATCTCATCTGGTTTAAATTAGCCAGAGGGTTAGTAAGGTTGATATAAAAAGATATTTATAACTATCATGACACATTTTACTTCAGTATAAAGCTATACTAGTTAAATAGTGTATTTGTTTTTCATGCATGATATATTTGTTTACTAGTTAAAAAATGCTTTACTTTTTTAACATTAGGAAACAGTGAACTGATTGAATATAACTTTTCATGCCAGATTCACTATTATGGTTTAAAAGTTTATATATGTATTTTTTAGTTTCAATACTTATACTTTTATAACTAAAACAATGTGAAATAATACATTTTATATTTGCTATTATTTTCACATAATTGGAATTATGAGAATTATCTGGGGCTGATTTGCTATAGAAATCTTTTAGAGCTTTCTAGAGTTCCTGATTTCCAATTATGTTTTGAATCTACTTTTTGGAAATCATGTGACATTTTGTATTAAAGAGTAATCTTGTATCAACCGTAATGTTTTCATTATTCAGGTCACTTTTAGTGTATAGATGTCTACAATTTTTCTGAAGCAATGTTACTTAATGTACATTAGCTATTAGTGGTGCCATATTAACTATTGCACATTACAATAAATATCGATTTGTGTGAAAATATTTAAATTGTCTTTTTATATTTCAGTTCTGTGAGCAGTAATACTTGAATATTCAAATCTTTTACATATTTACGGAATTTACCATTATTAAGTTATTTTACATTTTATCTTTTTCTGTGGTTTCTGTCTATCACCATTGAACTGTCAAATATCTTCTTGTACTTCTCTTGACAAACGCACAAGCTTTTTGATGTAAAAATCATGCTTTTGAGATGAATATTTAACCTTTTTGTTTATTAACATGTTAAGCACAGAACTAATTGGGTTTATCTTTCTGATTTTGCCACCCAATAGCACAACATTGTAAAAAATTGTATGCAGACAATGCTATACAATTTAGAAAGAATAGTGCTCAAAATGAACTGTGTTACAATATGAAGGTAACAACATTTGTTGTTCCAGGGTATGCTAATTTAAATCATGTAATTTTTTATTAAAAGATCATTCATTAAAATCAATTTTAGCAATGATATTTTTTTAGCAATATTCAAAATAAATTAACAAACATGTATTCAGTACACTGTATAAATGATCCATTTCGGAAAATCATCTTTCCTTAGAAAACTATAGGACTAGTCATTGATTGCTATTACCATGATCCACTGGTATGACGACAGAAATGTTGAATTTTTTTTTAACCTGTAATCCTTTATTGTTTTTAATCTGGATTTTCAAGTATTTTGGATATGTGTAGAATTTAAATGGATTAAGGCAACAACAAACCCCACAAATAATTGTTATTTAAGCTTTTAAAATTCTAAAAATATGTTTTTTTTTTGTATTTACATAAATTAACCTTCATAAAATCTGAGAAAATTTGGTGCTTGTTTTAGCCAGAAAATCTTAAAAATGTAAAAATTTTCCTTTCTATATTTTCTAAATCCCCATAAGTGTTTAATATAATTCAGTTCCAGAAACTCATGATATCAAAGCATATATTACATTTCATATTGTAGTTCACTACGAACTTTTGATGACACAGATGGTGCTTAACATGCTAATATTTTCAAGTTTTGTGTTGCATTTAATCAAATGAATTAGGGACCAGTTGCTCTTGTGCATTTTAACACTTGTGTATCTTGTGACTACTTAATCTCCTGGTAGTTAGCTTTGAAATTTACCGAATCCCTTGAAAACGGTACCTCGTTTTTTTCATACTGTAACTTTCAGCTTCCTGCCATCGTGCTGCTGTCCTGTTGGTTGATGGAAATTTCATATCCAAAATCTTTGGTTAATTGTGAAATGTGCTGAACAATTGAAATAAAATCATAAACCCCATTTTTTATTACAAAACCAGAAAATTGAAAAAGGGGCATTCATCTTTGGCATATGTAGGGTATTTTGAATCATGTTTCTTCATGGCAGCTACTGATAATTTTGTTATTTTTTACACTAACAGTGGTAATGTTTTCTTTTTGTCATTTAAGTTTTTAAAATTTGTATTAAACTATTTTTTTTGCATATATAATCATGACCGAGAGAATATAATCATTGTAAAGATAGAGGTAGTTTTTCTCCAATGTCCAATCTTTTAAAATCCATCGCTCATGTGACTCCTTCCATTTTTGATTAAGTGTTTTTGTAAAGACAGTAGATCACCCTTTTAAGCACTAATTTAGAAGTCATTTTAGAGCTGTCACAATCGAGTAAAAAGTGACGTTTCGCTACTATTTTTCAACCTTGTATCTTTTTAAGCAAAATTGTCTCAAAGGATCCTATTTTTGAAGTTATGGCGACTTTTTTTTTGAAAATTCACTATAGGTCAACGAAACTTAATAGCAGAAATCGTTTCAGTTTCATCATTGGGAATATTCTGATCACTAAAACGAGGCATTCGTGCAGCAGCGTATTGTGTTTTTCTGTTAAAAATGTTAACTTTGAACCAAGTTATGGCAAACATTTCTCTTCCTACTTTTACTCTACATAGTGAATTTTGAGAACCCTGCACCAAGGATGTAGCTGCTGGGAGCAACCAAAACTCCAAAAATAAGCTTGTTTTTAAGAATCTGCTACTTTAGCTATTATTTCATAAGTGCTTTGGTTGTGACAGTCCTGTCATTTTTATAATTGTAATTAAATATCATCAATTAGCTAATATATTATGCATTTTAAGTAGCTCTAATTATTCATAGTGAAATTCTTGAAATCAGGTTTTAAGTTGCACTTCTAAAATGAATGATTTAACTGAATGTAATTCATGACATCAGGTATTAATATTTAGTAAACTTTCAGCTATGTAATTCCATTTGGTTCCCTTACCCCCTGAGGGGTTCACACATTTAATTCCACCTGCAGTCTTCCCTGCTTGACTTCTAACCATTTCTGGCTTCTTTTGGAGGCAACTATGTTAGATGAGCAAAAATCCTTCCTATGCTGAAGCATATTTTGTATCTGAAATTGCAGCTTGTACCTTTGGCCCTTATTTTGCCAAACTCCTATTTTTCAAACCCACACAATTGTCTGAACTTTATAATCCCTTGAAAATGTCATTGTCCTGTGCAATATAGGTTCAAACAAGTGGACCGTATAGTTAAAACTTATTCATCTAAAGAATAAATAAAACTGCAAATGAATCTTAATTCTTCACAAGCCAAGATATCAATGTGCATTCTAACAACAATCATTTGTCATTCAAGCAGTGGATAATTATCCATGCAGTCATTGAGCAAATTTTAATCCACTTCTAACAAACTTGATCTCGTGGGGTTCATAAAAGAGGATCGACTATTTATTTTTTGCATCTATTTCATTTTCATTTTTGCAAGTTTTAAATAAAAAGGACTGCAGTTTGAAAGTATTTTAATTTTAGGTTAGCCTTAGCATATCTGGCCATTAGTCTTTCCCCAAATTAGATTCTTTAAATACTGTTTTTCAACTTGCTCTAAATTGAACACATCTAAACAACTCAATTCATTGTATGTTTCTTAAGCTATTTTTACAAAATTATAGAAATTTAAAATTCTCTCTGGATTGAAACTGGAATTTTTCGATGAACTGTTGAGGGCTACTAACATGGTATATCATGCACAATTTTATTTGTGAAATTGAATTGATAAATGTAAAAATGTCGATTAAGCTCTATTTATCTTCCTATTGGAAGAACACTTGCATTTTGTTACTTTAACACATTTTCATTGAATTTATTTAGTTGAAGGTTTTTGTACATTCATGTTGTGCATCTTAAAAAATAAGTACTTTTGATTTTTTGCTCTTATTCGAATGTTATAGGTTTGCAGGTCAAGCCTTTTGTTCTGGCATATGCCAGAGGTGTTCCATTATAAAAATCATATATTTTTATAAATTGATTCAATTTTTATTGAATGGTTTTTAAGTTTAATGACATACTAATGTTAAATATTGTTTGAAATGGTCTGGTGAAAAATTCATGTTTTCAGCAATGTATCATCTTTTTTTTTTAATATTGCCTTGAGTTGCATTTTTAAGCAAACCAAGACAAAAACATATTGTAAATAGTATGTACCTCAAACCTCTGATAATTTCTCTTTTTTAAATGAATTAGGTGAAATTGTTGATTACATTTTTCTTTTATAGTTTGTTTTCTGTCGAGCTACTAATTTAGATTTTAGAATTATATTTATATCATTTGAAAGTTGCCATATCTTATAAAATGCCAAATGTGTTAAGCTTAAGGTGGTCAGTATTTTATTTTGTTGATTGGTAAATTTGTTGCATATTTGTTTTTTGGTGTTGGGACTATATTTTTGATTTCAATGTTCTGAACATATATAAACGCCCTAGTTAAACAATTTTGTAAAACAAATTAGTGTAATATCTTTATGTAAAATCCTGTCAGTTTTATATATTCCTGAACCAACTACTCTTGGATTTTATGTACATAATGTTAGATAGTAATCGAATTTCCTGAAGATTTGCAACTTCTAATTTGAAGTTATTATTTCAGTTTTGAAGTTGATTACAGTTGGCAAGGTTCTAATTAATGCTAATTTAAAAATAAAAGTTTTCTAACTCTGACTCGAAAGTTTCTTTTCTATCACTGAACACAATCCAAAGTTTGCTATATTGGAATTCTGCAATAAGGCAATCGACCTTCGCTCAGTTGATTTTTGAATAGGTGAGAGCGTGTTTGGCTGCCACACGCAAAAGTATGAATGCCGATCGCCGTGGATGTTTCCTCCCCTGACAACTCGTTATCAATGCTATTGCTTTTAGCACCGAACAATGAACTTAGAACCAGAATCTGCGCTTAAACGCCAATTGTGGAAGTTATTTGTTTACGCTACCCTAATTTAATTAATAGACAAAACCACCTGACTCAACTGCCTTTTGTGAAAGCCGCACTATATGGGATACTATTTTCGTCATGGATTATTAAGTAATTACAATCGCTGTAGTTTATTGCAATAGTAATACAGATAATTTTTAAGTGAAAGCGTGAATATTGAGTAAAACATACGATGTCTTCATCAATATCCACTGTTGTAATGTAGAAAAAATTTCAGATACCAATAACTGGTAAAACATTCCGTATGGTGCGATTATGTGAGGAAGAAAATGACCTTGAGGAGTCCAATTTGGTGGATAGGTAGTAAGCTCAACGAGTTATTGCCATTCGGTAAATGGCGATCCACATAAGTGAGTATTTATGCTAAATCGTAATCACTGCTATCCAGTACCAAATGTACTCGGAACTAGAAACCATAGACGTCAATGTTTGAATGCTTTACGTTTATGACGTGCCCGTAGGTATTTTAATTAACGTCACATTGGAGCAACAGAACGGGCTATTAATCAATCAATCCCAGATCCAAGGACAACACGTCATTTCGAACTACGGTCAGATGACGAGGCAACACCTGAGCTGGCACCCCACTCTCCAAACTTACACATCACGCCAAGGTGAAGACATTTGGGGCCACGACAGATTTACCGTGCACCAGTTCCCCTTTGCACACGACGGTGTTTGGCTGGATTCGAACTCGCAACCCTCCGGTTGCTAATCCGTTACTCCTCCAACCGGTCCACCGCGGCTCTTAATCTGCCCCTAAGTAGACTCGTTGAGAGAATCGCGTGACTCATGTAATGCAACGCTGGTCTGTGTGGCATTCAAGAAGTGCCGGACCTACGTAGGCAGGTACAAAACGACGTCAGAGGCGATGACTTTGTTCATGCTCGACGCGTTTCGACTTTACTCTTTTCTGCCTCTCGGAGTGGAATGCGACCCTATGTTCCATGGTAATTATGGCTCGTCTGGATGGGTACTATCACCCCTCTTATTTTGTAAAAACAATTTAGACACACCTGTATATACGCTAGTTTATTTTACTATTTTTATGTTTTTTTTTTAATAATTAACATTTTGAGAACAAATGTCTTTTA
This sequence comes from Meta bourneti, assembly GCA_933210815.1. Classification (NCBI taxonomy): domain Eukaryota; kingdom Metazoa; phylum Arthropoda; class Arachnida; order Araneae; family Tetragnathidae; genus Meta; species Meta bourneti. The sequence continues at coordinate 17,307,257 of OW119931.1, forward strand.
ACGCTTAGATTTATTCAGTCATTTTATTTATATCTACCTACCTTACAAAATAACCAACTTGTTCCGTTAGTTTGGAAAATATCTAAGATATGCAAGGTTAACAGGCAAGGCAAATCGTTGAAGAATTCGAATACTACGTTCAATCATTCCTTTATTTTTTCTATACAAGCAATTACAAATGTATTACACATTTATTTACAAGTTGACTGAAGTATACAGGTATTTCAATACATTAAATAATATACACTGCAATGTTCTAAAACATGCGTATTCATTGCACACCATTATTGCCAATTTCATGTACTTAAATATACTGGGTATGTAATATTCATTTTTAATCATTTGAACTGCTGCATGATTGTAAATATTTGAAATTCAAAGCAACTATATACATTATTATATTAGTCAAAAAACATTGAAATTTACGGTTCACTTTTTTACCAATGACATATTTTGTCCACAGACCAAGCTCACAAATTGCTGAAATTTCATGATTTGTATAGAAAAATACAACATACTGTTTTCTTTCATCTATACAGAAATTCTTGATTAAATAAAAGTACGCGCCAACTTTTAACCATGTACATCAACTTTACCAAACTTTCAAGAGACTTCTGCTTGAACATGCTTCCCTTCTTCTTGAAGGCTAGAAATAGTAAAACAAATTTGTATATAGGAACGCCATCCTCTACAGTAACGTAGCTCAACAATTACAACTACGAGTGCCGAGATAGAATTTGCTCTATGAACAATGTCAGAATGAAAAAGGATGGTTCGGTTATTTTTTCTGTGTGTGTGTGCAGCTGTACATTCAATCACAACCAACTATACACACTGAGACAGACATACTACTAGAAATTTCTTAGTACTTATTCTGTAGTGATTTACCAATTACTGAGGTATACATATCCCGCACATATTATGTAGGGGTCGACAAATTAGTGAGTTGTACATATCACCAGGAGGTTCCTAGTACCTATTCTATAGGGATTTACCTATTACTGAATTGGGTATATCAACAGCCATAGTACCCGTTCTGTAGGGAACAACTAACTAGAAGTTCCTCAGACCTTATTCTGTAGTTATTTACCAATTACTGAGATGAGCATATCCCGTACATACTGTGGGGGTCGACCAATTAGTGAGCTGGACATATCAAGTTTCCAAGTACTTATTCTATAGGGATCTCTAATTTCTAGAACCAGGAATGGTTCCGTACCTCTTCTGTAGAAATCTACGTAATAGGATCTATTTCAACAACCTACTAATTATGTAGAAAATAGCTAACTACATATACACTACAACCATTAGAAGTTTCTTAACCCGTATTCTGTAGTGATTTACCAATTACTGAGATTAGCATATCCCGTACATACTGTGTGTGGTGGGTCGACTAATTAGTGAGGTGGACATAGCACCAGCTGTTTCCTAGCACCTATTTTGTAGGGATCTCTAATTTCTAGAATAAGGAGTGGTGCCGTATCTCTTCTGTAGAGATCCACTTAATAGGATCTGGTTCAATTACCCTACCAATTCTCAGGGACGTAACTAGGGGGGTCAGACGGGGCATGTGCCCCGGGCGCCGGACTGGGGGGGGGTCGATAAACTGGCCGAGTATTTTTTTACTATAGATATTTACGTATGATAAAAAACGAAGAGAAAAAACTTAGATTACAAAAACTATAAAAGGAGCTAAATGCAGAATGTGTGAAGTGTTGCATGAGTTTGATGTGAGTAAAGAAGGGGAGGATGGATAGAGCAGTAAACTGTTCATGAATGTATTTTTAGAGTGACTAATGTTATTCTTACCTACATATATCCCGATATCATTTGATAAACCTTTTCATTTCATTTGAAGCGATTAGAAGTATGAAAGAATATACGAAACGTGCTACTCTCAGATTATTTGTCAATGAAATATCTTAGAATTAATTTGGTATTTTATCTTGTACTAAAAATGAAGTTACTGCAAATTAATTTATTTACCTTTGAAATCAAGCATTTACCATCTAAGTTGAATAAAAAAAAAATTGGAATAGTGGAATTAATGTGCGATGGAAATACCAGGTGTTGTCGGGGAGGGTTTTGCTTTGGGGGCGCCAAGGCGAGTTCTTGCCCCGGGTGGAAACTAGCCTAGTTATGTCCCTGCTAATTCTGTAGAGGTTATTGAAACAGACATACTACTAAGAGTGCTGTGGTTATATGGATCTAGATTACTCAGGTCTGAGACAGACAAGGTTTTTGATGGACTTCACAGAGGGAACAGGATCGAATTGCCCGCGTGAGAGAGAAGCGGTGCACTCACCCTGGCAGACGGTATCCACTGGCAGCCACAGAGGTGACTACGTCGAATGGCACTGGTCGGTAGCTCTTGTTGGGGGCGTAGGGCTGCGCGAAGGCCACCTGGAAGGCAGAGGGCTGCTTGTAGCCGAACTCCTTGTTGGCGGAGACGCCGTTCTTGCCCTGGTGCCGGGCTCCCGAGGATTCCGAGTCCGTGTAGGAAGTGGTGGACGCCGTCTCCGAACTCGTGGACGGGCTGCTCTCACGGTGCGAGTAGGAAGAGTCCCTGCTGTTCGGATCGCCGTCGCCCTTCCTGGAGGAGATAAATCCGTAAAACAAAACAGTTAGCTGCATAGAATCAATGCAGGTATTGTGAGCTCAGTATGGCTGGACGTTAGTGCTGTATTGTCAATTGTTTTCTAACTCTGCAAGTGGTTTCGATCTCGTCCAAGATGTGGCCATTTTTTTTTATTCAGATACCTGGTCCATCAAGGTATGGTCAGTTTTGGTAATACATCGTCGGGACAAAACCGCCCCACAGGAATGAAGGTCCAAGTAGGAAAAATTAATTATCCCTTGCCTAGAACTAGTGACAGTCTGGAACAGGTTTTTGCATCAGAGGCTGGCCACTACAGGTGGTTTTCAAACGAGAAGATAAACCACTAGGAGGGTTAAGGGTTGAAAAACTGCTATGGCAAGGTATAACCTAGACAGAGTCCAAAAGACCATTGTTTACAAGTCGCACAGCTACCAACTCCTGTTCATTCAGGAGCCGTTCCACATACGATCCAAAATATGGGAAGAAATTGCTGGGGTTGCGGAGCATGGAGAAATTGGAATGTTCTCAATTCCTCTATCAAAAGTCACATATCTTGTGTGCCCGTTTCTAAGTCTTGCCAGAACAGTCTAGTGGAGTCTTGAACCTTTAAAATGGCAATGACAATCCAAGGTGCTTTGCGGGATACCAAGAATGTAGAGGCAGACAGACCGTTACTAAAATTTTCCCGTTGCTAAGCAACTAAGGTTGCTTTTTTTAGAATTTTTTGATCTGCCTCAAAGTGATTATTTTTTTTGTTATGCAAGTTTGTTTTCCTTTCAGAACTTGCTATGCCGTTATAATCGTAATCTTTTACAGTTTGCATTTTTCTAGTTTTTGTTCTGATCGTTTCTATTTTTAATTTCAACATTTTTTGGAATTTAACGTATCCGAATTGTTGCCATTCTCATGTTTTTCTGTTGTTGCTATAGCATGGGACTTGGAAAGTTATTGTAAAAAGGAAAATAAATTTATTTAGAAGGATTGACTAGTATTTTTGAATTGGTCAAAACTTTTGAAGACATGAACAGCGAATATTCGTCCTAGCGAATATTTGTAAGTTCCTTTTTATGTATTATGAACAGGAAGTAACTTAGTTGGTGCAGATAAAATTAATCAGCTTGTTGCCGATAAAAAAATTCTAAAAAAGGCAAGAGTAGTTGCTTATCAACGGGAAAGAGTTTTGTATGTCTTACAACACAGACCCATCGACCTTCTAATGAAATAGATAGTGCATTTGGGCTGAATCGCTGTTGTAAGATCTCTGAAGGCAGAATCACGTTTCCTTACGAATCGACTAAGCCGATTGGTTATCGTAGCGCAGACTAGTGTTTTTCACCACGGTGGATAATCACTTTAACCAATCAACAATTTAGGATTCATGCTTTTTCCCACAACCACGTGACAGGTATTCAAGCCAAGTGACGGGAAGAAATAAAGCTGCACGCACATGCTCAGTCTATTTCATTATAAGGCCGATGCCAAGTTTTGTGTGAATATGTCTATGCCACGAATCATGGACTCGTAGATTGAATTATTAATTCAAACGCTATTTTACTTAAAATATGGGTTTGTAGCAATTAACCTGTTAAATTTACTTTTCAAAATTCCACACTCAGGATAATTTTAAATTCCCCATGGTTCTATAGGAACTTCAAATTCATAGACTTGAGTGCGATAGAACTAAGTAAATTCTTCACTAATATAGCCCTAAAATGTTCCTGCAATATGGAAGCAATTGATAATACCACGATGCAGCAAATTCCCTGATATGGCTTTCATCGAAGAATTAATCGCAAACCGCCAAGAGCCATACTTAATCGTTAAATTTTAACTTCGAAAATTTTCACTTTCTAACTTTTAACGTAACTCCACCCTAATTTTCTGTTTACATCCTTTAAGTTCACACCCCCTTGGCTCATATGATAAGTAGTTTCGTCACATGACCACATTTTCATTTTCATTGGATACCAGCAACAAGACTTGCTCCACAACAAAACGTTTTGACAACTCAAGAAAATTCAGCTTACAAGATAACCCCATTGGAGATAGAGAGCTAAAGCTCAGGTCCTTCAGCTACCCCGTTCCGAACCTGTTAAATTTAGTCTGTTGTATAAGGAGTACGTCAGGTAATTTGGAGACCACGGTATACAGGATGAAAGGGAAGAAAGAACTTACTGAGCGTTCTTGAGGTGCCTCTCTTCCTTACGAACTATGTCCATGAGCTGCTTGTAGATATTGGTCTTCCGGCGTTCCTTCTTCGGAGGTGCCGGGGTGGGCGAAGAGCTGACGTCGCCGTCGTTGGCCACATCCACGGACAGCCTGTCCTTTTGGCCTTCCTGCTTCCGGAGCCACTTGTCCACTACGGCATTCGTCTGGACCCATGCCCCGGAGTCCGGAGATGACATCACAGACGACAGGGACAGGCGACCTGTCGGAGAACGAACGATTTACTGTGCTACCTTAATCCTCCAAGTAGTTTGGCGAGATATCTCGTCCATCAAGATCTGGCCAATTTTGTTAATACCGACATATCTCGTCATCAAGATATTGCCGGGTTTTTATGATAACGAGATCAACATCTGATCAGTTTTCTTCTGATCAGTTTTCTTCTAATAAGTATCTCGTCTATCAAGATCTTACCAATTTTGTTAATGAGGAGATATCTCGTCATCAAGATATTGCCATTTTTTTATGACGACGAGATCAAGATCTGGTCAATTTTTTTTCTAATGACGAGATATCTCGTCCATCAAGATCTGGCCAGTTTTCTTCTAATGACGAAATCCCTCTTCGAGACAATATCTACGAGGGTTAAACTAGCGTGCACTCGTAAGCTATAATTTTAGTACTTGCTACGGTTTGGGTTACCAGAGGTTCGGTTGGCTGAATTTTAATGGCGCAAGAGTCAGATATTAACAAGGCTGTGTCAAACACACGACAAAAAAAAACGACACCACACTGAAGAAGAGGAAAAAAGAAGATGGCAACCGGACTCCCTGATAAGTCCAGAATTTGAGTGCATTGCCCGGAATCCTCTAGGACTCAAATTGTCTGAATTTTCCAGAGAAATTATCAATTCAATCCAAATTTCGTATTGCTTGAATCGTTTTGTGTACAGAAAATGTATTAGTTGTTATCGACATTTTGCGGAATTGTATGTGTCGAGTAAAATTTCTTATTTAAGAGCTTTTCTTACTTTACTTTTTTTCCTATCGCCTAATCACTAACCTGTTCGTACATCAGCATTACAAGAGGAAAACTGATGACCATATTTGTGAAGGAGTACCCAGTGAGTAAGCCGCAGTTACTCCTAACAGGGTCAATCACCAACATCCACATCTTTGAATGGGCACGCAGATTGCACAACTCAGTTTTCCAAGCTGTTACTTGCTATCCGAGCAGCTTCATCCTGTGCATCTCGAAATTGCTCAGAAAATGCATGCATTTTCTCGGACAGTCTGTCTAGCGTGATCTTCTTGAACAACATTCTCACAACTAACCCGATGGCACAGAGAATACATTCCATCATTGAAGCGGCAGCTCCATCAATGAGCGTATATGTCTCTTGGATCAGAGGTCATTGCAGTACTAAAGGAAACGAAGCAGCAATTCATATTGCTAGAAATGCCACCGGTAATGCTTCCATCAGCCTACACCCCTCCCTCTCCCGGCATCTCATCTGAAGAGGTGCCTCAAACTAACATCCACCAACAGGTGGCCAGAGAGATGGCTACTCTACCAAAGGTCGGAGAACCTTCGGGTTTTTCCCCAAGTTCTGTATGAAGTGCCTTATCTCCACTCCAGAGCTCACATACTATATAACACGGGACACGGCCCGTTCCTGAAATATTTATTTCAAATTATTATTCATTGCTGTGATCTCTGCATCTGTGACATGAAAGCAGACCAGGGCCACTATATTACCACCTGTCTCATCACGACTCATCTTCACATCAAGGAACCAGCCCCACAACATTACGAAACTTGGCAGTTCACCCCTTACTAACAACGAAAAATCGTGCTATTTTTGGCCACCAGGAAGTTTGGACTGAAGCAACAGATTTAAATTCAATCGTCTTTAATGTGCAAAATTTCTTTACTCCTAACCTCTTTTCACTTAAAAATAACGACACTTAAATTCAGATTTGGCTCTAAAACCCTAACAGTAAATTTTTAAAGATCAGCGTACCTGATTGTGCATTTAATAACTCAAAATTTCAGCTTTGTAGTCCAAAAAAATTATTCCTCTTTCACATCTAGTCATCTTACACAGGTTGTGGGAATTTCTTTGACCGTAAACCCTTTATAGGGTCGGTATTCCATGATGGAGTTGAGTTGACCACTATACCAGATAGGCTGCTGTTGTTTGCAATAAAATAGTCAATCCACATCTCATGGAATTTCAAACATTTTCCCTTTCTCTGCATTTACTTTTACGATGGCATATTTATGTTACACACGTGTTCTTACTACTCTGATATCCGCTGCTATAATTGCTATCTTGTGAGAGAGCGGTGATTCGCAGTGCAAAAATAAGGGTGGACACTATTACAGGAGCGGGGCAAACAATTAGAACTCAGGTAGTCCATCCATTGTTGTCGCATGCTCTTACATTTATGGTCTGAAAGTAGATAATTTGTCTGCCGACGGAAGAAGCATCGAAAAGGGATTTTATTGGGATTTATGGACAAAATCAAATGTTGGTGACATAAACTTCTGCAAAGAAGTAGGTAGGTATTTAATTAACATTGCACTGCGGCAACACAACGGGCTATTGATGACGGTCTGGGATCAATCCCGAGGTGAAAGATCCGAGGAGAACACCACGCAATTTTGAACCACGGTCAGATGACGAGGTCACACCTGAGATAGCACTCTCCAAACTTCCACACCACGCCAACGTGAGAGAACATTTGAGGCCACAAAAGATTTAACGTGCACCAGCCTCCCTTTGTACACGACGGTTTTTGGTTGGATTCGAACTCGCAACCCTCCGGTTGCTAATCCGCTACTCTTCCAACCGGGCTACCGCGGCACTCTGCAAAGGGGGGGGGATTTCAATTAACGTCACACTGGAGCAACACAATGGGCTATTGGTGACGGTCCGGGATCACTCCCAAAGGGAAAGATCCGAGGACAACACCACGTAATTTTGAACCACGGTCAGATGACGAGGCAACACCTGAGCTGGCACCCCACTCTCCAAACTTCCACACCACGCTAACGTGAGGACATTTGAGGCCACGACAGATTTAACGTGCACCAGCCCCCTTTGTACACGACGGTGTTTGGCTGGATTCGAACTCGCAACCTTTCGGTTGCAAGTCCGTTACTCTTCCAACCGGGCCACCGCGGCCCCGCACTCTGCAAAGAGAAATTAACTTCGTTAAATGGATATTTTATTTCATGTTACTCACACACACACTTTATGATTCCGCTAAAATATTAATTTAACAGAAGTTCGTGAAGCATTTTCTGTGAAGCTAAATTTAGATGGCGGTAGGGCTTCTGCTACGATACGTGTTTCCTGTACGTACTCCGAACGTGATGTCAGTTGCCTTGTTTCTCGAATGTGAATTCAGCACTTCGCCAAAAGAATTCCAAACAGTATAATCCGAACAGATATACAAGGTTGTTTTTACAAAATAAGAGGTGATGGTACCCATCCAGACGAGCAATAATTGCCGTGGAACATAGGGTCGCATTCCACTCTGAGAGGCAGAAAAGAGAAAAGTCGAAACGCGTCGAGCATGAACAAGTCATCCCCTCTGACGTCGTTTTGTACCTGCCTACGTAGCATACCTCCTAAGCAAGATGGATCGGACAAGGCGTACCTGTGGTTTGGCCTCCTCGCTCACCGGACCTCAACCCACTGGACTTTTTCTTCGGGGAGCACATGAAATCTTTAGTGTGCCAGACGCCTGTGGACTCGGCTGAAGATCTCGTAGCGAGAATCGGTGTTGCCGCAGACACAAAATTAACACAACACCAGGAATCTTCGAGAGCCAGTCATTCCTTCGCCGGTGTGAACTGTGCAACGACACGTGCCACTTTGAGCACTTGCTGTGAGTTTTTCTCTGATCAATCAGATACCTTTGGTATCGTTCATTCGCTTTCCCAACACTGTTGTAAGTTCATGTCTAATTTGACTCTTTTCTGCCTCTCAGAGTGGAATGCGACCCTATGTTCCATGGTAATCACTGCTCGTCTGGATGGGTACTATCACCCCTCTTGTTTTGTAAAAACAATTTAGACTCACCCTGTACAACTGCTGATTGGTCAACTCTAGATTAAACACCAAACCTTTCCAAAAAGGCAATAAACTACATTTTAAGGTAAACCCAATATATATCATGCGAGAACATCATACCCTCTGGTATGTTCTACATTGAACATCCCTGTCATACAGACTCAAGAGCATGAGCAGTAAAAAACAGCTTGAAGTATAATCCACCAAGATCTTACCTTTAGTTGTAGGTTGAATTCCGTTCTTCATCAGCGAATCTTCAAGCAAAGCCGGCGAACTCTGCCAATGACTTAAACGGGCAGAGTCTACCATAGTTCTGGATGGCCCCTGCCCGAACCTCGATTGTGGTGCGCCCATGTCGGAAGACGTGTGAGGACGACCGGGATTGAAGAAGGGAGACTGAGACTCTTCTCTGGACTTAGGCTCAGTGAAGTAGGCCTCGTCGTCAAACTCGTCCTCTTCGTCGTCCGTGTGGAGGTTCTTCATCCTCTGCAACTGCTGCCGAATGGAGATTTTCTCCTTGTTCCTCCTCTTCCTCACCTCGTCCTCCAGCATCTTCGCCAGCTCCAGGTCCCGACGCCTTCCCAAGTCCACGTCCAAAGGATTGGGTTTCTTCTTTTGGAAGTTCTTGAGGCCGAAGTTTGGTTTCTGAGGTTCGATGTTGGCGTCGAACCTCCGCCTCATGTCATGCACCCTCCCTTTGGTGGGCGGGGAACATTCCTCTGGCTTCGGGAACCCGTTCTTGTACATGATCTGTCCATCGGTGGAATAGAATGAGAAATTCGAGTTCCCCGAGTCGGAGGACTTCATCTGGTCCCGCATATGATTGGACTTGGACATGAGGATGTCGCCCAGGAAGTCCCCGATGTTGTTCTTCATCATGAGCTCGTACTTCTTCTTGTCGGACAGCATCAACTCGGACGAGTACTGCTTCCCCCGTTTCTGGAGGCCGTGCTGTCCGAACGTCCAATTCGAGTCGGACACGGTGATGTCCTCTTCGCTGAGGTACTTGCTTCGCTTGCTCAAGAACCTCTTGAAATTCGGTACCGGATTGTTCTCGAATGGCGGATCGACCTTCTTCGCGAGCTTCTTCTTGGACTGCTTCGTCTTGTCGTTTAAATAAGACGGTTGCGTCGAGCTGGACTTGATCTCGGTCCCGATCGGCCTCATGTTGGAGAACATGACGGTCGGAAGGGAGAAGCGGGTCGAGATCTCCTCCCCCAGTCCGGGTCGGACCCTGGGCACAACGGCCTCGTCGCTGACGTCACTGCTGACGTCAGAATCGTCCATGAGATCCTGCCTGGGCGTCCAGTGGCTGTCGCTCATGCTCCGGTGCTTGAAGACGTCGTTGTTGTCGCGCTCGCCGTACCTGCGGTAGTCCATGTCGGACATACGTCGCAGGCCTCTGTTGTGGAGTGGGGTCGATTCCCGACCGTCGTCGCTGGTGGACTGGTTGCTGCTGCCCAGTCCGTCGGACCCAAGCGCCTGCCATGCTTCGGATGGAGAGAACTTGGGAGGCTCGGGGTTCTTTCTGGGCAACACGGGCCTCAGTCTGAGAAAGAAATGCAGACATATTTAGTTCATGCCGGAGATCCAGACGTCGACCCTCATCACCAACAGACACTTGATATGGTTTCTGACGGGGCATGGGCCGTTTGTGGCTTATCTTCACAGGTTCCGAATAAAAGACTCGAACCTCTGCAGCTGTGGGGTGGTGGGCGACGCCGACCACTACCTCTTCTGCTGCCCGCACACCAAGGACTTCCATTTAAAACCTCCTGGTGCCTTTGGTCCGCAGTGGCTGGAGGGTGTATTAAGATCTGAAACCCTCAGGAATAAAATCAGCCACTGCGTGCTGGCGGCTGGAGGGGTGGCGGATGGGCTCCCCGCACCCCACAGCGATTAAAATTAGTTTCCTGGTGGTCTCCCCGTGTGGTAAGTAGGGGGCCTATGACTAGGTCTGGCCCCATTTTACTTAATTGGATTTTGATTTTAGTATTTTAAACTTTCCTTTTGAAATTTTTTAACTGTATATATGGTAAAATTTTTATATAACTGTATTATATTATTTATTATAATATATTGCGATTTTAATTTATTGTATTTAGTTTTATTACAACGACCTTTAAACCAGTATGTGCTGGTCGTCCTATTGTTTGGACCCTGTTGGTCTTTGGTGTTTATTGTTCGTTCAAATAAATATTGTCCGAGTGGGTGGACGGTTGGCCTCCCTTGTGCCGCTGGCGATCGAAACCTAACCCCTCCCTCCCCTCTATATGGGCTCCACACCTCACTGTGAGCTGAGGGGAGGTGAGTCTGGAAGACATTATTATAGTACTTCCTCATTGGACAATTAGACACAGTAATAATTCTACTATTGTTGTAGAACTACGTCTTATTGTACGACTCACATTTGCTATGTTATGATCTTTGATGACTTCTTGCTTGCTCCTATGTGTGAGCATAACTTAGGGATTTCAACTGGATTGGCGAGAGTAGAGGTGAAAAGGGGATCCTTGCCTTAACGGAAAGGGGTGCCTTGCCCTAACGAAGACAGAAGAGGAAAGACAAAGAGCTATGGAGGACACAGGATTGGTATTAAAAGGCACGAGTGATCCGAACCTCAACTCCAGACGTCAGCCAGCGTCTATGCCGAGACCCATCCTCTGGTGAGAAAACGAGAGGTCCCGTGCGAGACACTAGGAATAGAGTTCCATCCACTCCTCATCCGACGGAAAGCTCCGGCCTCTTGGCAAAGATCAGCGGATCCCCAAGGTAAAGCTTATTTACCTTTAAACTGGATACTATCGGCAAACAGGAATAAATGGAAAGTGTTTTGTAGCTAACTGTGCATTTCTTAATGAAGGTTAATCACACCACTACAGATTAGCGGTGGACAGGTAATAGTTGTGTAATTGATTTCAACTCGCAATAACTGAGGTTTTCGGGGCAAAGGCGGCAGTATAGTTTGATAGCGCATAGGTGACAATTATAAATGTGATCAATGGAAGTTCGTGACAGCCCGCCAAAGTAGATAGTTTAGTGCTTTGCACCACGAGAACACTTATTTAATTTTTTAATACTTCTAAGAGAGAGACAATTCCGCATTGATTTTGGAGCATTTAATGTCATTTGTGCGTAACTTATGAAAAACATCATGGACATTTAAAGAGAAAATGGAGTAAGTGTGGTAAAGTCAACAAGATAAATTTAGCACACGTAAAGCACGTTTGAGACTAGGCAAGATATAAAATGTGAACTTGTTCAGATGTGCCGAGGGATATCAACATCGACTTAAAAATGAAATAAAAGGAGCATGTAACTGCAGCTTCATGTTATTTCTTCCAGTTGCTCGGTTTAAAGATCTGTCACGTGGTTGTGGGTAAAAGCATGAATCCTAAATTATTGATTGGTTAAAGTGATTATCCACCTTGGTCACACTAGTCTGTGCTTCCATAGCCAATCGGCTAAGTCGATTTGTGATTTACCCTTTAGAGATCTTACAATAGCGACTGCGCCCACATGATCCGTGTATTTAACTAAAAGGTCGATGGATATCAAGCGTATTGCGTATTGGTATAAATTTGTATTTAAAGAGGTATTCTTTATGAATTAAAGGAAAAGGAGGGGAAGATTCATTAGAAAGGTTTCATTCTACAGTAATTGAGAATATGTGGATTATAGTTTGAGTTAAATCTTCCATGTCAGGGCAAAAGGGGTTAAGTCTGACTTTTGATGAGTCCAAAGGAGTCAAGAGCATCATTAATTTAAAAAATAATATAATATGCTTAAAATAAAAACTAAATGAATCTAAATTACAATTATTTGTATCACGGCATGCTTCTTTTTCTTCTTGAATATTTGTGAGAAAGAGTGAAATTTCAACTTAAGATTCTGAAAAGTAGTCATTTTGACTTAACCTCTTTTGCCCCGACACGGAAGAAGTAAAAGTTACGAAAACTTTTATTTCGATATACAGACCCATCAACACAAAAGACAGCGCAATTTGAATTTTGGGCCTGATCTTCGGATGGACTTTAGTTCCGGAATCAGACTCTTACCTGATATCTATTTTGGAATCTTCATCTTGTTTGTGATATAAGCTCTTTGACAAATGATCCCACTCCTTTTCCGCCTTCTGCTGTGGCGTTGGCGTGTTGTTCCGGCTGGAGACTTTGAACCTCTGCCGTCCTGGAGAGAACCTCTGAAGCGAAGGAACGACTTCGTCCACAGTCGTACTCTCCTGGCGACGGTTGCTGCTGTTGCCTTTCCGATCCCCTCCCTGGACGTTCCCTGCGCTAGAGTTCAGCTTCGGACCTGAAGAGTCCGATTTCTGTTTGGCGTTGTCCGCTTTGAAGACTGATGGATCAGCGAAGTAGAACTTAGGCGGAGAGCTCGTCTTAGGGGGCAGAGGACTTGTACTTTTGGACGGCGTTTTGTCCTTTTGTGTTAGTGCTTCTGGAGTGCGCAGCTGTTGGCGACTTTCAGCTATCTTTTTGGTCACCATCTGGATCTCTTTCTGAAAGGGATCTGGTCTCTGTGGGAGGTAAAAGGCAGGTCTGGTTTGGCTGCTGTCCGGTATCTTCTTGCTGTCGAACACGGTTGTCCTGGAAGGGAAGGGCTCGTCCTGCTCGTCTATCCTGATGTCCCCGGTGCTTCTGCAGTTGCGCCACTTCTCCAAGGGGTGGACGTTCTTCTCGTAGCTCGTCTTGCTTTCGCGGCACTCCACCGCTCTGGTCACCGCGGACGACAGTTCGCGCGACTTGGTTCCTTGGGGAGGGGACCCGATTGTGGTCCGGGTGGTCACGGAACTGGGCAGCGGCGGCGGTGGTGGAGGGTGTACCACGATGGACGGTGGCTGGGGCGCTCGGCTCTTGGCGATGCACTTGCAGGCGGTCGCGTTCTGGCGGTTCCGGATGTCCTCCTGACTCCTCTCCAGCTGTCTGGGCAGGCTGTTGCCGGACCCGGGTGGCTCCGGTGCCCGGGCCTTTTTCTTGTACTTGAGCTTGCTGGCTCTTCCGGCCGCCCCACCGTTGCAGCCCCGCCTGTTCCCGTACCCCTCGGCCGGGAAGTCGAAGTTGGCGTACGACGGGGCCGGCCGGCGGGCGATGTTGGGATCGCTGTGGAACAGCCGGTGGTTGCGGAGGTTTAGGTGGTGGTAGCAGTCGTTCTCCTTCTCCAGCATCTCGGAGCGGCGGCGGAGGGCGCCCAGGACCTCTGGATCGAGTTGTCCGGGACCACCGGGGGTGTCCTGCCGCAAGCCGCGGATGGTGCCCGCCGCGTGCAGGATGCTGCCGTTGTCCGTACTGCGCAGCCGCTGGCCGGCGACGGGCTGCGGCAGCACGCGGTTCTGAGGGTGGACGTACTTGGGCACGCCGGGGTGGTGGTAGCCGTTGCCGCGCGGGGGGCACGCGGCCTGCTGGAACCGCGGGGGTCCCAGGACGATGGACTGCGAGCTGCCATTCCCCATCTCCGCATCGGAGGTTAGGACTCTAGGCAGTGGTCCGATGGAAATCTCTCTGGACTTGGGGCATGTTTCTGTGGAAACAAACAAAACACGTTTAACCATGTTGGTCCTACACAACGAAATAAACGTATATAAAAGTATTTAGCAAGACTTATGAAAGGCAGCCCAACTTTGTCCACCAAAAAGTATTTCACAGTGGAAATAGGTTACACTGATATATGCACGGTGTTCCGCTTAGGACTATACTAAAAGATGGTTGTTTTGGCGTTTTATGGCGCAAGAGCCATATTTGGCCAAGCTGAGCCAAACACAAGATAACGTCAAGTAAAAAGTGTCACGAAAGGGGTAAAACGAGGGATTGTGGGATAATAGAGTAGTGGGATAAAAAGCAGAAAAAGATTGCTTGGGTATCCTGGGAGCGTAACCCCTGTGTTTACCAAAAACAGTAAGCCCCATGGGGAAAAATAATCCCTCAGATACCTCGGGCCTGTGAAATCCGTACGCACCTATAAGAGATGTGGCCCTGAGAGCTATGATAAAATTATTTTTTTTACATAATAAAAGAAAAATTTGTAACATTTAAACAACTTATTCGAATGACGAGAAATGAATGTTGCGCATGTTGAAGTGTACTAGACTTGCACTTTTTTTTTCTGAGGCTATGTATGAACGTAAGAAATTTTGGAAATAAATCATGACTAAGCAAAGAAAATATGATATTTTATTTTATTATCCTGACCGGAACACCCTGTATATAATACTGTATTGTAAGTTAATTTTGTAGCGGTGGCTTTCACACCATAAGTATACATAATATATATAAATAACAGCACGTGGAGACAAGGTGGATTGGCCACCTGCCAACTTGAGGAAACACCTAAAGGGCCTGTGATAAAACGAGGCGGTGCATATCGAAATTTTATCGAATTTCGTTCATTTGCGGAATACAAAATTTCATCGAATCAGTATTTGCTTATTTAATCTGACCCATCCGAGGCATGTAGGAAGCATTTGTACATTATTTACTATACCTTTCTTTTCCAAAATTAAATTTAAGGATTATTTTTAACCCTCCAAGTTGTTTCGACGAAATATCTCGTCTATCAAGATCTGACCAATTTTTCTAATGACATCTCGTCATCAAGATATTGCCGATTTTTTGATGACGATGACGAGATCAAGATCTGGTCAGTTTTCTTCTAATTTATCTTGATGGACGAGATATCTCGTCTGGTCAGTTTTGCTAATGACGAGACTACCACGTCAAGACAACCACCAGGAGGGTTAATCGCAGTTGGAGAGGCTGGCCGAGGAGTCTAAGCCAATCTGTAGAAGGCTGTTTATGAGGCTCTCCATGGCCGATACGGTTTCTTTAGCAATCTGAGGCATTCACACGCATATGCATTATATTATTTTCTATGATAAAATAGCAGAACAGATCGAGCGTTACATTTCTTGACCCCAACAGGGAACGTTAGGAAGATGGGCATCTCGAGTATAACAGCGAGCGTCACAATTCGTGACGGCCAACGTCAAAGATACGCACGCCTACGTTTTACAACGGTCTTACATTGCATAGTATTCAGTCTTGATCCGAGACGAATTGGTTTATTCAAGCTTCTCTATCAAATAACAGGTCCGGAATGAAAAAGGTGTTTTCGTTTCCTTATGTGATTTTAATGTAATTTTGAATATATAATATGAAAATGTAAGAGTTGTTTCTCAACCACGTCAGGATTTTTCGCAAAATGGAAGATATAGTTGAAGTTATACAATCTTCATTTAAGATCTTTGATATACTAATATATTCTTATATATAAATTATGAAATAATATTTAACTACTTGCATATTATATGTAATTATTAAATATACAATTAAATATATTAAATTATACAATTAACAAAATGCAAATAATTTAATAAATAAGCCTATTTATGTAATTATAATTACATAATATTATAATTACATATGTAATGTTATAATTAATATATATGCACCGGCTCGTTTTATCACAGGCCCTTTAGGTTGTTCAAGTTGTCAGGTGGCCAATCCACCTTGTCTCCACGTGCTGCTATTTATATATATTATAATTACATATGTTTTATGTAATTATAATTACATAAATAGGCTTATTTATTAAATTATTTGCACCTCTAATAATTATTAGAGGTTTCCAAGTGCAATTGAGTCATAGTGCAGCAAGTGCTAACCTGACGCTCAGCAGCAAGCATGTCCGAACAATTTTCGGATGCCCACAATCAACAATGTCCCCCAATCAGCTTTTATCCGTACGTAAGACAAGAAACATTTTCAGTATCACCCTAGCAGGTGTGAATGACATATTTTTGAATGTAGATCTTTCGTGTTAGTTATTTAAAAATTCTGAACTTAATATCGAGAGCTGTGTAGCGTTTTTATGTAAGAGACAAAAATGGCTTCTACACGTTCCAAATTTTTTTTGTTATGTATGTGAAAAGTTTGTTATCCAGAAGCAGAGGTGGAACATCACCGAGTTTGTGAAAAAGGCTTACTACGCCTATTTTGGTGAAACTTGGTGATCAAGAAAATCAATGGGTTCCACATAGTCTGCTTTTTTTGTGATGAAGAACTCTTGCTTTTGTATTCTAATGGCTTGGAGAGAACCAAAGAAACCCGACCTTAAACCCTTTGTTGGGGCTTCGGTCGCAAGAACAGTTCAACCTGTGGCGTAGCCGGGATTTCATTTTGGAGAGTAACCCAAAGTTAAAAACAGAATACCTTTTATGTAAAGTCAAGATCTTATGGCGTCAAAAAGATTTGTAAATGTTATTTTTATTACTAGAGAATGTATTTTAAAAAGGATTACAGTAATCGCACGCACATTAAAAGGCACACATCTCGATTGCTCTAAGTAAACGAGTGTATGTACAATGGCATTCGGCAAATACTTACAAAATAAATTATATTAAATAACATTAAGCACACAAAACCAAACCTTATCTCTGGGAATTCACTTTTTCTTTTGTATCACGGTTTGGGAGGACTTACGACACACGTAGACATGGGGTTACTATGTCCACAGCCATCGCTTTCATATTTAGCAATGAATATTAATTCATTAAATTATTATGATGTATCATGAGTACTAAACATGAATAATAGTTGTAGAATAAAATAACTATAATTTTATTTGAAGAATACGAAAGAGTATTTTACCAAACATTTTATAGTCAAATTTACTGAATTTTATTTGTATATATATTTAAAAAAATATACGAGTAAATTCGTTAAATTATTATGTTAAATAATGAATACTGATTCATAAATAGTTATAAAAAATAACTAATATTTCATTTGAAGAATAGAAAAAAGAGTATTTTATTTCAAATTTTATGGTTAGTTTACAGTATTTTATTTGTAAATATAGTTTAAAAATCTGAAGTTTTCGAATCAATTCATTAAATTATATTAAGTAATGAATATCAATTCATAAAATAATAGTTATTATAAGTAGAAAATAACTATTATTTTGTTTCAAGAATAAAAAAGAGTATTTTATGTGTCATTTTGTGTTTTGTTTCAGAATTTATTTGCTATATTTTATGTGTAGAGATATTTTGAAAATCAGAAGTCAACACTTTCGGTGGGGGGGGGGAGAGTTGGGTCCCCAGAATCTCCCCCTCTAGCCACGTGACTGATTTCAACATACAAATTCAAAGGTTTTAGAAGTTCCATCAGTGCTTTTATCGAAAGAAATTTTCATAGTAAGGTAAATGTAATGTTGCTTTTCTACTAAATTCCTTCTCGCGTGACCTTAAGACACTACAACGCATTTCTAAGAGGGACAAAGGGCTTAAAATAAGATAAAGGAGGGAGAAGGCAAGTAGTGCCCTCTAGGTGCGAATAAACTTATGATTGAGAGGGTTGTCACAGACTTGTCCCGCTCGGAATAAATGACACCTAAGGGGCCTTGTGCTCCAGTGAATGTCACGTTTTCTAGTTCAAAGTCAACTTGTGTCACCTGGATTCAATTAATTATGACACATTCGCATTCGATGCGAGTGCAAACTTTTCTCGAAAAGACATTTTTTATAAAATTGTTTTCCGACAGTTTTGTTAAAGCATTTTAAACTTTTTGAAATGTCTTGAGGGAACACAGTATCTTTAAGCATTCAAATCAGGGGAAAGCAGACTAATTTTGATGAAATGCATCAACTTGTTTACTGTGTATTACATTGACACTTTAAACATTGTTTATTTATACTCTATACCAGGGGTGTCAAACTTGCGGCCCGCATGTGGCCCCCGAGGTAATTTTTGTGGCCCACGATGCTCTGAAATAAAATGAAAACAGGACAATATATTGTGAAGAAAATAGCACTTAGGGGAGATCGAGGCAATACCGTACACACAATTTCTTCATGTTCAAAATGTGTGAGCAACTTTCGTCCATGAAATTAAATAAAACGGCCTACAGATCAAGATTAACTGATAAACATCTATGTGCCATAATGAAGATTGTCTGTTCTCAGTCTTTGAATCCAGATATTGGAAAACTAGTAGGAGGAAAGCGCTAGAAGGTTTCCGGTAAAAAAATCAACTCACTTCAAAATATAATTTTAAGAAAATTTGTAAATGTGATGTGGCCCGCGTGAATCTTACCAGTTGCATTAAATGGCCCGTGTTTTAATTGAGTTTGACACCCCTGCTCTATACTCAATGTAGAAAAATTAGATTAACAGTTTTAAATTAAATAATATTTTATACGAAATTACATAAACTCAATCTACAAGACAAATATTTACAAGGACAACTTGAACGCAACTATTTGAGTCAACCTTTGGAGATTTTCCTACCAAAATAGTAACCGATATGAGCAAGAGTATATATCGAATTAGAATAAAAAATACAACTCACAAGTAGCACAAAAATGTGAAATAATCAATTAATACTTCACTTCATTGATTTTTAGCGAAAATTCTCTCATGTATTCAAATTTTTAATAAAGCTCTTACTTTTGTACCAAATTTTGGTTTTATTTCGAAGCTCTAACGATCATTCAACTTCATTACTAATTACATGAGTCTATGTTAAAGAGTTATAGTGCGCAATGTTGAAAATTTTCATTCTAAGAAAATTGAGATTAAAGATAAGCTGAAAGAATTAAATCTGAAATAAAGAGAGAGGGTAAAAAAAATCTTAATTGCGATCGAACTAATGCGAATTTTTGTGTTTCAAAAAACAGAATCAGAACATTTCAGAATTTCTAAATTCATCGATATTAAAAAATCTATTACATTTTTTGAAGTTTTAAAGGTACTGTGCCTTTTAAAGCAAACACTAGATTCACCTGATGTTTCAAGTGATCGTGGTAGTCCGATTGCAAGAGAAGCGGATGGGGGGTTACGAGTTCGAAAGATAGACCAAACCAACCAAAGATAGTCGTATACGTGAGGGATGGTGCATCTTAAATCTGTTGCGGCCTCAAGTTTCCTCACTTTGGCGTGGTGTGGAAGTTTGGAGAGTGGGGTGCTTGTTCAGGTGTTGATGTCGTCATCTAACCGTGATTCAAAATGACGAGGTGCTGTCCTTGGATCTTTCCCTTCGGGATGGATCCCGGACTTCGGCAGTGGCCTTTGTATTGCTCCAGTGCGACGTTTAATTCAACTACCAACCTTAAATTTTTTTATGTATGTATACAGGGTGAGTCTAAATTGTCTTTACAAAATAAGAGGGGTGATAGTACCCATCCAGACGAGCAATAATTACCATCGAACATAGGGTCGCATTCCACTCTGAGAGGCAGAAAAGAGTACAGTCGAAACGCGTCGAGCATGAACAAGTCATCGCCTCTGACGCCGTTTGTACCTGCCTACGTAGCATATCTCCGGCACTTCTTGAATGCCACATATCCCGCACGATGGATCGGACGTGGCGGACCTGTGACTTGGCTTCCTCGCTCACCGGACCTCAACCCACTGGACTTTTTCTTCTGGGGCACATGAAATCTTTAGTGTACCAGACGCCTGTGGACTCGGCTGAAGATCTCGTAGCGAGAATCGGTATTGCCGCAGACAAAATTAACATAACACCAGGAATCTTCGAGACAGTCATTCCTTCGCAGGTGTGAACTGTGCAACGACACGCGTGGTCGCCACTTTGAGCACTTGCTGTGAGTTTTTCTCTGATCAATCAATCAGATTGTGCAACTTTTGGTATCGTTCATTCGCTTTCCCAACGCTGTTGTAAGTTCATGTTGAAATTCTAATTTGACTCTTTTCTGCCTCTCAGAGTGGAATGCGACCCTATGTTCCACGGTAATTATTGCTCGTCTGGATGGGTACTATCGCCCTCTTATTTTGTAAAAACAATTTAGACTCACCCTGTATATTTTTTATTTTAACGAGGGATGGGCACAGTCTGTTCGTTTTTGGACTTGGGGTCATCAAATCCAACTAATCAAGCAACCATCGAGCTATCTAAAGCCCAAATATTCAAGAACCAGAACCCAGTGAACCAAAGCTTCCTACGGAAGAATAAGCGAAGGATTCAAGCCCTAGTTGAAAAGGAAATATTTCAGGGCGCTTACCATCTTCACAATCTAGGTGATGAAACGATTGTTTCAGATTGGTGCAAGAGGAGCGTCTTCCAACGAGAAGCACGATCTTTCCTCGCTTCGTTGAAAAGGCGTCAAAGGATGAACCGAAAGTTGACACCGTTTCTTTTCAGATCCGAAGAATGAATGGGAGCCACACGTCACTTCACTTCACTCCTTATGTGTTCCCATCCCCATTCAGAGCATTTTTTCCCGAGGCCTTTGGACAACAAACAATCTATTTCTGACGACCTTTCGCTCAATTGAAAAGCTGGCGGTCAACTGATGTGTTCACAGAATTGAAACACTAATCAGGCCGAGTTTGTTAACTTCTTAAGGATCCCTTTTATTCCCGTTCACTTGTAGAGGAGGATCGTTTCTCTTAGGACAGGCTGATGAGATCTAAAGAATAATGCGTAATTACGAAATAAGTAAGTCATCTGTTGGTGGAAAAGAAGCAATGCACTGAGATGAGTGTGGCAATGGTCGGGATATAGAAAGGACATAATTTGAGCCTATTTTGTAACATAAAGAAACTACTATTGAGGATGCGGATCCTATTGATTTCAGTGGCGTAGCATTTACAACTGGGGATGCTGCCATTCAATACGCTTTACTATGAATGATACGAGAAAAAAGATGTTTTCGATCGTTTTTTCGGCGTCTGTCCAAATAATCATCCAAGGAAACTTCGTTCCATGATGATAGGTTGGTATTTTATTTAACGTCGCACTGGAGAAACACAACGGGCTAGTTGTGACGGTCCGGATCAAACACGAAGGGACAGGTTCGAGGACAACACCACGTAATTTTGAACCACGGTCAGATGATGAGGTCACACCTGAGCTGGCACCTCACTCTCCAAACTTCCACACCACGATGACGTGAGAACATTTGAGGACACGACAGATTTAACGCGCACCTTTGTACACGACGGTCTTTGATCGGATTCGAACTCGTAACCCTCCGGTTGCTAGTCCGCTACTCTTCCAACCGGGCTATCCATGACAGAGATGTCAGTAAGAGAATTTTGCCCACAATTTTGGAGGATTGCGAAGTGGATCGCGCGTGTGTGGATTTTGACGAATTCCATTCCACGTGGGATAACTGGCACACAAAATCATCAAAAAAGTTAAATACATTTTCCTCCGGTATTGAAATCTCACTTATGATATTATTAGGGAAAGAAATAGGTGAAAAAGCCGCCGAATCGGCCGTGAATAATATTAATCACACCATTCCTTACCGTGACTTAAAAACTAGCACTTGCAAATTTTTAAAAGAAAAAGGGCAAAACGAATGGAATCAACGAAAGGGGAACAAATTTCATTTTATCAAACCAAATATATCTCAATGGAAGTCATTGCCATTAAGAGGCAAAATGTAATAATACCCTCCGTATTGAACATACTCGAATAACCCATAACCTAGGTTTTAGGAGACATGGTTGGGGAGAATCCTCATCCTAATATTTTTAACTTTTTAGATGACATTTGTTTCATCCACCGTATTTTTGATTTTGCATACTATATATTTTATTATCATCTGACTTTCATTTTATTTTATTATTGGATTGCGTTTGTTGAGCTTTTATATTTGAATCTCTTATACAAGATACTGTTTTAGGCTCGAATTTACGCATCGAGGGAATGTTGAATTTTATTGAATAGTGTTTTCGAATAGAATTTCTGATTAATTGTCTTGAGTTTGTCACAATATGTCCTAAGAGGACGCAGTGCCATAAAATTATAACCAATCCAGTGTGCTGTCTTGAAGATGAAGTTAGATGAAGACGTCCAAGGACAAACTGGGCTTATAAGCTGATCTAAGGTTAGCATCTATGGGTGGCATGGGAAAGAGGCGTGAAGTTTGGTGTTTGGGGTACCTATTACACATGGCAAACAGAAGAACCTGTTAGTTAAAAGAATCTGCTCGTTGCCCAGGAGACGTTTAACCTAGTCCCAGTGCCAACTGTTTTCGATTCGGTTTTCGCTAGAACCGAGAGGAGGCAGTAAGACGACCCGAGTTGATGACCTAACCCTCCTGGTGGTTTATCATCGAGTCGAAAACCACCTGTAGTGGCCAGCCTCTTATGTTCCAAACTATCACTAGTTCTGGACAAGGGACAATTTGTTTTTTCCTTCTTGGATCTCCATTACCCCTTGAAGTAAATAATAAAGTAGTTTTGACGAGGTATCGCGTCATTAGAAAAATAGACCAGTTGCCGATGAATGAGATATATTGTTACTAGCAAAATCGACCGGATCTTGGACTACACATATCTCGTCAAAACCACCTGGTGGGATAAACAGGCTGGGGATGTTCTAGGACAACTGCTTTGTCGCAGTCCTCGTCAAGAGGACGTTACACTATATACTCAACTGATATGCATGTACTCAAACGATCATTTCTGTTACTGAGGTTCAAGATTCAACGAGAGCGACCCCATCGAAAGATAATTATGGAACCCAATTCCGAGTGACGACGTAACTGGACTCTCACCACATCGATACATCGTTCCACAGACACGCGATCATAAAGCTTTACCAACGGAGGAAAGTTTGAAGAACTCCGTAATGGCATTCAGGGATGCATCCACAAACAAAAGACACCGCTATCTCACTCCCTCATCTAGTACATAATCGATGCAAGGGATCGCTCAAGGAATGAGCCGGGCGGCCATTCTTCGGCAGGCGCGACCCAGAGAACAGTTTTGTTCTCTGGCGCAACAACCCCATGTCGAATTCTTCGATAACCCATCTCTCAATGACGCTCGCCCATTATTTTCGGTCTAGGAAGGCCGAAGTGGAACACATGAAGGTCGGCTGGTGGAATAACGTGCATAATGGCAGGCGTTCAGCAGTCAATGGGGTTAGATAAAGGATCGCGTTACACAATGCGGCGTGCCCATCGGACATTGAGTTATGCATTTCGGTAATGAGACATGCCGAAGAAACAAAAGACGTATCTCTTTCGAATAGGGATGGATCTCTCTGTTAGTTACGCGGTTCTCCGTGGAACTCTTCACATTTCGGGTTTGCCTTTAGATGGCATCAAGACAACACATCATTTTTATTTGAAGGAAATACAATTTGTTATTAAGGAAATTAAAATTGAGGAAGGAATAAGAGACATTCTTTGCCAGTTGCGAAGGACAAGAGTTGGATTCATTAAGGTATGTTGGGTCATTTGACTTGGTTGGAGGTATCCTATGCAGCGACGTAGTGAACTCAAATCAAGGCAAAATCAATCATAAATATATGTTCGTTTTGGCGTCGTTAAGCTGCTTGGAAGTGTTCACGTTTGCCTTTAGACAGCATCAAGACAAATCGCATCTATTGGAGGAAACTAATTTTGTTATTAAGAAAATTAAAACTAAGGAAAGAGTAAGACATTATTTGCCTGCTGTAAAGGACAAGAGGTGGATTCTCAGTAAGGTATATCGGGAATTTGACTTGATTGAAGATATCTTGTGCATCGACTCAGGGTGATGACTCCAATCAAGGCAAAATCAATCAGATTTCTGTTCATTTCAAGCAGCTGGGAAATATTTCACGTTTGCGTTTAGACAACATCAAGACAATAAAACGATTCAATCTGAAGGAAATGCATTTTGTTGTTAAGGATATTAAGGAAGGAATAAGACATTCTTTAACTGGTGTGAAGGACAAGAAGTGGATTCTCAGTAAGGTGTAACGGGACATTTGACTTGATAGGTAGGTATTTAAATTAGCGTCACATTGGAGCAACACAACGAGCAACAGAATAAGACATTCTTTTGCCTCCTGTAAAGGATAAGAGGTACAACTACTAATATATGTCAGGACAACATTAATAGTTGTACAACTATTAATATATGTTTGATAGGAGACGCCATTCTGTGCATAGGCAAGGCTACACATATCAACAGACTGTATTATTACACTGGTGCACGTAACAAGCTTGATGCAACTATCCAACTGTATCCTGAACAATCATAAATAGGAAGAAAATCATTTTGTAAAAAGGATAAACTACATACAAGGCATACAAGAGGCACTCTTACGTGTATCTTCCGAAAATTCAATCAGTTGAAAAAGTAACCTTGAGGAGCGATCAAAAGCTTATTTCCAATTAAGACAAGATGTATCATAGCTATCTTTTCATCTAACGACTAGCATGTTGCTCAAAACTGTTCACGTTTCAAGACTGACTTCAGGCAAAAATATTTTTTATTTGCAGGAAATACATTATGTTATTAAGGAAATCAAAAACCATGTGATTCGGCAAAGACAAGACACACTGACAGGCGATTATACTGATGTAATAATTTATTCAACTGAGCTTTTCTGAACAACTTTTAGTGGTATAAAAACCTTTTTATATTGAAGAACACTAGAGCAACACAATTGGCTATTTGCGACGATCTGGGATGAGTCCGAAGCGAAAGCTCAGATGACATCTCATCATTTTGAACCAGATGACGAAGTTAACACCTGAGCTGGCATTCCACTCTCCAAACTTTCACACCACCCCAACGTGAGGCCACGAAAGGTTTAACGTACACCATAGTGCTTGTCTGGATCCAGTCTCGAACCCGCAACCCTCCTGTTGCGAATCCTCGACTCTACCAACTGAGCTACTACGACTCAACATTTTTATGAAAAGAACATATTACGTTGGGCATAATTCTCAAAAAGGTTGAATAGGATCAAGTTAATTGTGTAAAAAGGAAACGAACCTGAAATGACATTAAAAATTACAAGCTTAAGTTAAGATGTTATCAAAGCATAGTTGGGATAGCTGGTGTGAGAAATATTTGTGTGGTTATAAAGAAGTCACAAAAGGAGAAATATGATTATAAGTTCCTTTTATAAAACAAATTTAAAAATTTTTTATATTTTATTCTCAAAATTTCATTTAATTTTGCACCGTGTATACATAAAATAGATTTAAATGGCTATGTCACAGCTTCTTTTTTACACAAATAAGTCCTAGCACCAGTGAATAGAGGAGCATTTTTGTGTAACATTTTAAACAAACGTTCCAGTCTTGTTTCAGCCCTTGCTTGCCGAGGTAGTCCAGTTTGTAGAACCTCGGATTTGGAACCGGAGGGTTGCGAGTTGGAAACTCGATCCAACCAAATACCGTACGTGGGGGCTGGTGCACGTTAAATCCGTCGTGGCCTCAAATGTCCTCACGTTGGCGTGGAGTTTGGTGAGTGGAGTGCCAGATCAGTTCAAAATGACGAGTCCAACGAGTTGTATTCCCTTCGAGATTGATCCCGATACGTAACTGCTGTGAAAAACTGACATGGATGGCCGATTTGGCATTTTATCGCCTCATTTGGCGATATAACATCTTATGACTGGGTAGATATGGGAATGCTCATTTTTCTATAAGAGTGACGACAAATATGGCGAAATCGCCATAGTCTACTATATCGGGTGGACAAATCAGGTGATGAATCAATGGATGAGTGTCTTTTGCACCAATCACAAGAGGAATGTTCATTTCCAACCGACAGTAGTCTAAGAGTCAGGTTACTAGATTTGGTCACATGATCCCGATCACATAAAAAGGTTGCCATTGCGTACTCTATTTTTATGTTTCCTCTATGCTCCTAACGGGGACAATCTGCAACATACATACGTTTACAAACTGGGATTCGAACCCGCGGCCTACTGGATGGCAGGTAGGTATTTTAATTAACATAGCACTACAGCAACACAACGGGCTATCGACCAATCTGCGCATATACTACAACTAACGCCTCGGTCAAAGGGTAAAGTAACTGGAAACTACAGAAATCTAATTAAAGAGGAACATCGGTAGGTATTCAATTAACGTCGCACTAGAGCAACACAACTGGCTATTGGCGTCGGTCCGGGATCAACCCCCGAACGGAAAGACCCGAGGACAACACCACGTAGTTTTGAACCACGGTCAGATGACGAGGTCACACCTGAGCTGGCGCCCCACTCTCCAAATTTCCACACCAAGCCAACGTGAGGACATTTGAGGCCACGATAGATTTAACGTGAATCAGTCCCCTTTGTACACACCCCTTGGTTGGACTCGAACTCGCAACCCTCCGGATGCTAATCCGTTATTCTTCGAACGCAGCCTCCTACTGGGCGGCAGAGAAGCGCTATGACCAGTAATGCGGCAAAAGGCATAGGGATTAGTAGTGGTTCGGAATTTGCTTTTAGCCATAGGTCCCGCTCTAATTAGCTCTCAAGTAGTAAAAAATGACCTTAGAGTGACAATCCAAGCCATGTCCAAGCAGGTGGGTCTCTGTGCAGTACTTGCAAAAAAAGTTGCTCTCGTGAACTTCACGTAGCATCCAAGATAAAGATCGAAGGTAACCAGTCACCCTGTTCAAGGCTACTCTCTTTAAAAATCCTTTGTCCAACTCCAGTTATG
Source organism: Meta bourneti (assembly GCA_933210815.1). NCBI lineage: Eukaryota > Metazoa > Arthropoda > Arachnida > Araneae > Tetragnathidae > Meta > Meta bourneti. The sequence goes on from OW119931.1 coordinate 17,334,550, forward strand.
AACTATTTTTCGTTGTTTTTTCGGCACGGCGCATCCTTCCTTTTGACGGCTGTTTCTTTTTAGTGGCTTTTAGGAAACACGTTTCTCTTTTTCGCGTTTCTTTCAGTTTTCTTTTTCCACCGGCGGCAAGCAATCGGAGGACCGTGCGCGCGACAGGCTGTGGTGAAGGTCGGCCATTGAAGGGTGGTGCATGGGGCCTGCCTTTCTTTTTCAATCGCTCGCTTGGCTGGGCAGAGTTGAGTATTCGAGGTGCGTCTCTGTTCGGGTGCCGGACAGGCCTGTCCGATAAGGAGGAAACATTGTTTCCCCGGATCCATTTGGGGTATCTTTAATTGGTCATTAGACAGATGAGGTATCTTCCTGCATTGTTCTTGTACAGAACTGACCAAAGGCATCGAACAAGGAGCCGTGCCGGAGATGTTTCGATTAGATGGGAATCGATTGTGAGGTGTTCGAGCTATCGGGATATTTTTTTTCGGGGAGGAGTACAAGTTTTTGTTTGAACTGTCAGAGTTTGTTTGAAGAATGGGTTAGATGTATTCAATGAGATATATCTTAGATTTTCCCATGCCTTAATGGGCAGCGGTAGCCCCGTTGCATGAGCAGCGAACTAGTTGCGAGTTCGAGACTAGATCCAATCAAAGTCCATCGTGTACGTGGGGACTAGAGCACGTTAAACCTGAATTGGCTTCAAATGTCCTCACGTTGGAGTGGTGTGGAAGTTTAAGATAGTGGGGTACCAGATCGGTTATTGACCTCGTCATCTGACCATGGTTGTTGTCTATCGGATCTTTCCCTTTGGGGTTGATCCCCGATCGTCGTCGATAGCCCGATTTGTTGCTCCAGTGCGACGTTTATTCAACTACTTACCTGCCCATGTCTAAATTTGCCGAGATAGTACAGTCGAGTCCCGATAATCCGAGTTGATCGGGACCACCAACTCGGATTACTGAAAACTCGGATTATGCGGACTACATAATAAAATCGAAGTTCGTCTTTATTCGTCGAAACGAAACAGATACGTGTTTCCTTTTTCCGCTCACTCTCCTCACAAACTTATCGTCTTCTGAGTTCTCGAACTAGAATGATACACTAGTCGGACACTGTCACCTTTCTACTGTCCGACCACCACGAGAAAAACCCACCACGAAAAAAAAACATTATTTAAGCTACCTCGGATCAAGCGGAGCTCGGATTAACAGGACTCGGATTAGCGGGACTCTACTGTAGTTGAATTAACGTCATACTGGAGCAACACAACGAGCCATTAGCGATGGTCTGGGATCACTTGGGAAGGGAAAGAGGACAATTCGCATTTTGTCACGGTCAGATGACGAGGTCAACACCTGAGTTGGCACCCGACTCTTCCAAACTTCCACACCACGTCAACGTGAGGACATTTGAGGCGGCGACAGATTTAACGTGCATCAACCCCTACGTACACGACGGCTTTTGGTTTGACCAAGTTTCGAATTTCGGTTGCTAATCCTTCCAACTAGGTTACCGGGGCCCCTAAATTCGCTGAGGAGTTATATTGAATGTATTTTTATAACAAAGGTAAAACACGTTTGGGGGCCCAGATGCGACAAACATAGGGTACAATTAATTCTGAGTCAAAGCGTAAGGTAATAACTGAATAAACTTGTTATCACCGGACGGTTTAGACAATAAATTCAGATTGTACGATCAAATTTGCACTTGTTATTTGAATTTTGCCTTCATATATTAGTTTCAAAATAAAATTACCAGTGGATCTAATTTGTTTTGAGTAACCAATGGTTTGTTGCTATACGGTCTATTTCTTCTATAGGACGGATAGATTGGAGTCCAGTCTAAAATGGAATCACTACGAGCATTGCAGAGTAGGATTCGAACATGTTAAACCGAGGGTTAGAGGTGAGTATCCAGTCATTAGCCCTGTTGTATATGTCATGCCTAAAAACCTATCGTTATATTTATGCTTAATTTAGTACCAAATTAATTTCGCCTTTCGTTTCCTCTTTTTCACGCTATTTGAAGCCTCTCATTTTAATATTGTCACCAACAGCCCGTTGTGTTGCTCCAGTGTGACGTTAATTAAAAATATTTACCTATTTTTCTCAGTGATAATGGTATATACCTTCCTAGGCTCCCTTCGTTTACTTCCTTAGCCCCGTAGACGTGATCGTTTTTCTGGCCATGATCATCATTTCTGGAGCTACACTCGGAAATCCTGTGACGCTCAGCGGAATATTGATATATTTGCAATATTAATGTATCTATACTTAGCCATTTCAAGGAGGTAGATATCCTACCACCCCTGGTGGCTCAGTAGGTTTGCCCACTTCGCTAGCAACCTGCGAGTTGTAGACGGCGCAAGCTCGATTCCTGTAAAAACTTACCCTGGGTATATTTCTCTCATCTGTGAAAGCAAAACTTTCCTTGTATGTGAAGGCCTCGGTAGCCCAGTTGGAAGAGTAACGGATTAGCAACAGGAGGGTTGCGAGTTCAAAACTAGGTGCAACCAAAGTACGTGGGGACTGGGGTGCATATTAAATCTGTCGTGGCCTCAAATATTTTCACTTTGGCGTGGTGTGGAGGTTTAAAGAGTGGAGAGCGAGCTAGGGTGTGACCTCGTCATCTGAACGTGGTTCAAAACGACGAGGTGTTCTCCTCAGATCTTTTCCCTTCGAGATTCATCCCGGACCGTCACCAATAGCCCGTTGTGTTTCTTCAGTGCGACGTAATTAACTACCTACCTACCTTATGTATGTCCATTACTTGACGTTATCTCTGTCTTACGTTTGGCGCAGTTTTGGCCAAACATGTCCCTTCCGCCATAAAACACAACGAACCGACCGACACCTCTGAAAGGGTAGAAATGAAACTATTCGCACTTTTTTGAAACACAATGTTTCTCAATTTGGTAACTGACCACAATCGCACACCAATTACAAAACAAACCTTTCTCCAAACCCAAGAACAAGAAACCAGAAAGAAGAACAACCCCACAAAGAATGACAGCCATTGTTCCCCACAACGCAAGATCGCAACCCGACGCCATTTTGTTCTCCTGAAACCGTTGCCAACAATGACACAGAAGAAGCGCGATCGGGATGGAATTCAATAATGATGATGATCAAGAGTCCGAAGTGGGACACACATTGTTCGATACCGCTGGGGACGGCCGACCGAACAAGTGGAAATCGAAAGTGGCATAATTGGGGGAGTATCATAGGTCGACCCTCGAGCTAACGATCTTCACCTACTCTGCAAACGATGCGAGGCGGGGATCGGAAGCGGCGGACAGAGCATCACGCGCACAAATGGAATTTCACAATGATTGCAGAACGTGCGTGGGAGATTCGATCGGACGGATCGACAAAGCGGCATCGTGTTGGCTTTCTGATTACATTCCACAGCGAAGTGGCTGAAGTTCTCAGACCTGTATAGTTCACAGTGGCGGCTTTACTTACGGCGGCTTTTGACTGAAGTCACCAAAATTGGCTCGTCAGGACTGATCCTAGACCGTCGCTAATAGCCCGTTGTGTTGCTACAGTGCGACGTTAATTCAATCACCCCATCCCAATTGGCTATTTTACCAATTGTCCTTACAGTTCTGTTGACTGAAGTCACCAAAATTGGCTCTTTAGGACTGATCCTAGATCGTCGCTAATAGCCCGTTGTGTTGCTACAGTGCGACGTTAATTCAATCACCCCACCCCAATTGGCTATTTTACCAATTGTCCTTACAATTCTGTTGACTGAAGTCACAAGAATCGGCTATTTTGCCTAGTGCCCTTAAGTTCTGTCTGTTGAAGTCACAAAAATTTGATATTTTCCCAAGTGCCTATACAGTTCTGTTGGCTTAAGAAACTGGGGGTTGCCGTGGTTCAGTGGGTTTGCCCACTGCGCAAGCAACTTGCGAGTTGTAGGAGGTGTCGGTTCGATTCATCCCTATGTGTATTTCTCACCTTCAATGTCAGAAAAACTTTCCTTGTGTGTAGTCCATTTACTTGACGCTGTTTGACGAAGCTCGGCAAAATATGTCCCTTGCGCAATAAAACCGAACTAACCAACCAATCCCATATCTATGGAACTGTTATTTATCCCACAACATATTCAATGACGAAATAATCACATCTTTCTAAACACAATCCATGGATTATTTTAACCTTTAGAAAGATTCTATTGGACTTTTCTATGGTATAGAATACTTTGGAACGTTCTAGACATTCTTTGGAGAATCTCTTGGAAAGGTTCTATTGAACCTTTCCTTAGAATGAAATCCTTTGATGGTTGGTTGGTTGGGTTTTTTGGCGCAAGGGTCGTGTTTGGCCATGCTGCGCCAGACACAAGACATACAATATAAAGTAATAGACACACACACAATGAAAGGTTTACTGACACAGAAGAGAGAAATACACCCAGGGAGGAATGCACCTGATAGGAATCGAACTTGCGCCGCCTACAACTCGAAGGTTGCTAGCGCAGTGGGCGGTCTACTGAGCCACGACGGCCCCTAGAATCCTTTGAAAATATTCTACTGCTCATTTCCTAAGAATAGTATATTGGAAAAATTGTATCCCTCCTTTCCTTAGAATAAAACCTCTTGTATAGATTCTATTACTCCTTTCCTTGGATGGTTGATTTAGGTTTTATGGTGCAAGGTCCAGAAATGGATAAGTTGCGCCATACGTTCCATAGAATAGAATCATTTGGAAAGATTCTATCGCTCCTTTCCTTAGGTTAGAATAATTTGGAATGAGTCATTTTTGTAGAATAGAATTCTTGCATAGATCATGCAAAGACTGAAGGTTGCGAAGGGGAATTATGTGTGAGAACAATTCAGAGGGTAAAAAACAATCAAAAATTCACTCTGAAACTAATTTATTCGAGGTTTGTTACAAAGATGCGCGTAGATAGGTCTGAAAACAGTCAAATAATCCTTAAACAAAATGCTCATTTTATATTATGGATTGGAATGGAAAACCGAGAGAAGATTGGGCCTAATTCGAATTTAGTTTCTGAATATGCGCCTGGCTAAATGGTGAAGACGACTACCTAGCACCCATGCGAATCCACAAGTGGGGAAAAGCGAAAGTCGTGTTCCGTTTCGCAATTATTCTGCATAAAACCACCTGCTCCGCTCTAAACACCGAGGCCATTTCTCCAGGAAGCCGGCACGTCCGCGCGAGCACTGGAGCGTCTTCGAACCGGCAGACTAAACAACAAAAAACTCAGCCCTAACCGCTGCTGTTCTGAGCGACTCCGGGCAGAACGACTCTTTAATTGTCATTGGACGACGCGTGACGATGATCGTGAAAGTTCTAATGGCTCAATTTGTTCTGAAGGGCTGTGAGAAGAACTATTATATGTACTTTCTCTCTGTCGTTTCCCAAGCGTTTTCGCAGTTCGAAAGACACTAAGCCTAAGAAAAAATTTCAGTGATCCTGAAGTCAATTATGATTATGAAAGTATGACGATTTACTAATTATAAACCATAGAGGAAGTATAAAAGCAGAGTGAGCTTTTTACATGCTCAGGATCATGTGATCAAAGTATTCTTACTTGACCCTTAGGCTACTTTCGTCTGCAGGGTGGAAACAAAATTCATCATCTGATTGGTCCATCTACCATGTCATAAGGTGTTATATCGCCAAATGAGGAGCTAAGAGGCCGAATCGGCCAATCAAATCAATTTTTTGTCAAGCGGTCACGTGACTACTAGTCAACATGTTGGTCACTTTTTGAAGCTCCTCTCAATAGCAATGCTAAGTCTACTTATATTTGTCGTCTATGTCATAAACAATGTAAGCTATAAAGAGTAATTTAGTATGAGAGGACTTTTTCTGTGAAGTTAAATGTAGGTGGCGGTAGTGTTTTTGTTGCGGAACGTGTTACCTGAACTTACTGCGGACGTGACGTCACTTGGCTTGCTTTTCGAATACGATTTCAGCACGTCGCCAATTAAAATTCCAAATAATCAATTCCTAATTGATATATCATAGTTGACTGATCAATACCAATCATTAAACGTCAAACATAACGCCGATATGTATCATACAAAAGCATTTGGGTAACAGGAAGTAAAATCTCCGCTTTCCTTCTGGTTTGTTGATCTACACTTTTTTTTCTAATCCTTCTCATAATCAGATATAAATGTTGTAAAATGAGGTACACAACGGCAAAAGCTTCCAATCAAATAGTATTGGAATAAGTAAAGACGTCATGCAAAAGCTTTCGTCAATGGTAAAAGGAGTATGAATAATCTATGACTATTTTAGTTAAGATATAATTACAACACAGTTGAAGAGCAATATATATATATATATATATTTGGTCCTGAACTATTATGAGTGTATAATCCTACAGCAACGGAAACAAACCAGTATTTAAAAATTTATGACCTTAAATTTATGACCCATCGACCTTAAAATGAAATAGACGGAGCATGTGCCCGCAGCTTCATGTTATTTCTTCCAGTTGCTCGGTTCGAAGATCTGTCACGTGGTTGTGGGTAAAAGCATGAATCCTAAATTATTGATTGGTTAAACTGATTATCCACAATGATCAAAAACACTAGTCTGCGCTTCCATAGCCAATCGGCTAAGTCGATTTGTGATTTACTCTTAAGAGATCTTACGACAGCGATTCCGCCCATATGATCCGTCTACTTCATTAGAAGGCAGATGAAACAAGCCAAGTGACGTCGATTTCGGAATACGTATAGGAAACACGTTTGCTGCAGAAACACTACTGCCATCTACATTTTAGCTTGATAGAAAATGCTTCTAATATTACGATACCGGCCACGATGTTTACAAATAGATGAAAAGTTGATTTTTCTATTGCTTTGGGGGAGAAGTTGGAGTCTATCAGCCATTCCTCTGGTTGAGCCACTGTTATAGACCCTTATTTTTTTACCATTATGAATAATTCTATAAGACTTCCATTTGTATAGTAACGGTTTGAAGACATAGCCACATCACACGCACTCAGGGCATAAACATTCCTTCAAGCATACTAGATCAGAAACGCCGAATCATTCTCTGAAGGACAAACAATACCAGAACATTCGATCCGCCCTAGGAGGACGGACGGACAAGGAGTGTTCGTGCGGGGACAATTAACATGCAACGGGACATTCCTCCTGACGAAGAAAGGGAGACAAGTTCACCAACCTTCCAAAAAAGAATAGAAAATCCACCCAAGACGGCGGATGTCGGGATCATTCGAATCACGGGACCGTGAACTCCGACACCTGTTCGACGAACCCTCCCGAGGCTCATGCCCACCCCCGCAACATGTGGGACGAGGAAATCGGACGGCTATCTCCGTTCGATCTCCTTCAATGATTCGAAAGCGATCTTTACCTGACACTGGCCCACACCTCTTCTCTGCCTGAGGATAGGTTATTACGATCATCTGGAAAATGGTAATGGTCTTGGAGCGTGAAAAAGATGTCTGAGAGGCATGTGTACGATTGCAAATGTCATAGGATGGCTGTTGTGTTTTATGGTAATGCCTTGAAGGATCTGATTGTGCCAGTGCTTTCTAGAGTAATCCTTCTTCATGCTCCGGGCAAAGAATTTACCATTTTTGTTAAGTTCATTTCAGTCTGTTTTACTTCAAGAGTTCATTAGTAAAGGGAAGGTGTAAGCCTGATACGTATTCAGAAAATTGGGGATGGTACATTCTTCTCTATCCATCATTCCTGTCCCGATTAAATGGCTTTAATGATACACGAGTACTTAGATTACTGATGTATTTCGAGTTCTTTAACGATTGGATACGTTAACCAGAACTACGTTTTTAACTTACGAGATTAACGAAACTCGTTTTTGAGGTGATTAAACTATCTTCAGCTTTTATTTTTGATTGTTTTTAACTCCGAAAATATTTCGAAGGCTAAAGCCTCGCGGGAGTGCATTTTGAATACATCTCATGCATAAGATCGATTAAATGTAAAAAATTCTTTCCATAATCCACACAATTTGGATTCTATGGGGTATCTTCTGTCTAGCAAAATATAGATGATGGTAGTGTTTCTGCTGTTATATGTGTTTCCTGTTCGTATTCCGAACGTGACGTCACTTGGCTTGTTTATCGAATACGATTCAGCAACAAAAATTCCAAAGAATGAATTCCGAATTGATATAAGATAGTTGATTGGTAAAAGCCAACGACTGAAAATCTCTCACATAGAGGAAAAAGAAGATCAAGCCTAATGTGTTTTAACACATTTAATTAGTCAGAATTATGATTAAAATTACCGACTGTTTCATTTCAAAAGTCCAAAGGCTTTTCGTTTATGCAGGAAATTTGAATGACACTATATTGAGATAAATTTCAATGTTTAAATGTTAAGTTTAAGAAGAAATAAAATTTCTTACCATGGTTGGCACTAAGAACAAAGTAACAAAGTTAGTTGATAAAAAAACACATTTACGCCTGTTCCCTAAACACTCCAAAACTACAATGAGATGATTCAGAACCATAAACCTCAACTAATTAAACTTCGGAACTTTCATTTTTGCGTTCACAGAACATAACAAAAGATCGGTTGGCCATTTCAAAGATCATAAAAGTTTTAACAGCAATAAAATCGTTTTTATAGTTAGGTTACGAGCGAACGAATATCAGACAAGAACTAGACTAGATAAGACGCTACGTTCGTTGTGAATATGATAAAAGGAAGAAAAAAAAAGGCTCGTCTCTTTTAAAGGGTTTTACTACATTCGTTAATGAGATCGCAGATAAAAGCTATTTAAATGAGCATCATGAAAGATAAAAATATATATAATGGAGAATTTCGTAGTACAGAAGGAAATAGCATCGTTGTGTGTGGTGACACTTAAAAAGAGTCAAGTCATTGAATGTTAAATATAAGGCTTACATTTCAGAAATATTTTTACTGTTAGAAGATATTTTAAAATAGATAGACATTTTATCTTTTAAGTAAAATTCGGATCTTTCCCTTTGGGATTGATCCCGGACCGTCACCAATAGCCCTTTGTGTTGCTCCAGTGTGACGTTAATGGAAATACCCCCCTTTTAAGTAAAATAGCGTGTTATTTTAATTTTCCAAACCTTGTTCCACATAAGGTAATATTGAAAGCAACTTAAGTTCTACATGTGATGTTGGTATGATATTAAAAGAGCTTTCTCAAAAAAGTCATTTCAGGTATAAAAATATTCATACTCCACTATTTTGATGTTTGCTTTTTTTGATAACCAATTATCAACATTTGAAACTGTCACAGAACTTTGTTAGAACATATGTTCGCTTCAATATGTGTTTTCGTTTTCATAAAGTTTCGTTTTCAAAAGCGATTTTGAGATAAAATATTTCATAATTTTTATAGAAGCAGTTTAAACGTGAATCGCTTCTTTTTGTGTAAATTTTAAAGTGTGGATTAATGGATAGTTTTGATAACTATCAGTGTACTTAGAATCCTGATTTCTCTAGTTAAGCTAATTTTACACTACGTTACTTTTTATAAGTGTATTATCTTTTACTCCTTCTGTTCTATATTCAAAAATATTTCAAGCAGATAGATTCATCATAAAACCAAACCTAACTATCTACAAAAATGCCGAACCTTAAGAAAGAAACAATTAGATTAAACTCAAGAACACTGTGCCATCACCAATTGGCAGAATATTTCCATCGCCGATTGGCCATAATTTTGAAATATGGTAATCCGTCATAGGCCTATCTAAATAAATGTTTGGGAACGAAAATTGTAGTCACCAATTTGTCGATGGATCCATACCGTGTTCTCGATTTTTACCAACAATTTTCAGTTTTAAGGATTCAATATTCAGAAATAGATATTAACCAGCATAGTACATGAGCTAATGTTTCTAGATTGCTTATATATACTGACGGTAGTGCCGTTACTCACATTTGAATCACTGTTTAAATCCATCTATAATGAATATAAGCTTCGATATACACATTTCATACCTCCGATAGTAATAAAATCAATCGAAAACATAAAGCAGCATTCCGTGTACTTACTTGTTACTTGGTATAAATTTTTATTGTCAATTAAATGCTGTTCAAAAGGTGCACCCAGTCACACATGTTAGTAACCACAATTAGCTTCTGAACGTCCACTTTAATTGGATCCCATTCACTTGCTAATGACGATTTAGTATTTATTGAGGAGTAAAACTATTTCCGTGTCCACTCACATTTTCTTTCCTGTCCTGATTTCTAGCTAACAGATTTTCTCATTTCCCTAATCATCAGACTACTGAGTATTTTATTTGGGCAGTGAGCTCCAGCACGCAGTTTTAACATTATGCAACACCATCCTTTACGAAAAATTGCTACAGAATTCTATTAAAATTTCTATAGAATTCTATAAAAATTTCTATAGAATTCTATAAAAATTTCCATAGAATTCTATAAACATTTCTATAGAATTCTAAAATAATTTCTATAGAATTCTATAAAATGTTCTATAGAATTCTATAAAAATTTCTATATAATGTGGTTATAGAATTCTATAAAAATTTCTATAGAATTATATAAAAATTTCTATAGAATTATATAAAAATTTCTATAGAATTATATAAAAATTTCTATAGAGTTCTATACAAATTTCTATAGAATGTGGTCTATAGAATTCTATAAGAATTTCTATAGAATGCGGTTCATAGAATTCTACAAAAATTTCTATATAATGTGGTCTGTATGGTCTATAGAATTCTATAGAATTATGTCCCGTTTTTCTATAAGCTCTATAGGAAGTCTAGAAATCTTTAGAATAAATGTCTGTAGAAACCTTTATAGAATTCTACAGAAGCTCATTTTTTTCGTGTTTCACGATTTTACTTCTCTATAGAAATACATTTCTATAGAATCAGAGCTCGTTTTCTCTATAGAAATCTCCATAGAATTCTATAGAATTTTTTTTCTATAGAAACTAAATTTCATTTCTCTATAGAAATCTATAGAATTCTATGGAACTATTAAATTTTTTCGTAAGGAATAGCTCAAGCCAAGCATATTTAAACTAAGCGGAAAAATTGATGAATGGATCCATTAGCAGTTAATTTTATATTACTTATATCCATTTGTTGTCATTCATCAATACATAAATAATGTTAATTTCCGTGCCTCGTATGTTAGTGTGAAATACGTAAAATTCCAGCAAATAACAAAGCACAAGAATATGGTAAGAACAACGGCGATAAAGCTGGTGAAAGAGCCTTTACTCAAATTTATATTTCAATAGTGACCTTGGGTGTATCCAAGAGTAGGTCCGCAAGAACAACAATTCAAAGACAAAGAAGTGTTCGTGAAAACACAATTCCAAGATTTGTAACTGAAGGTTATGACGATACTCTATTGTCATCCACTGTACGCGTAACCTGTGTTTCTCTCAATACAAAACTCTTTGACATAAAAATTTAAGGAATGCACAAACTGCCTCGTATATTGTGAAACGCGAACACATTTTACGGTTGGAACATATTTTATTTCTGTAAAGCTTTTGGGAATGTGTTTGTTGATCAAGGACTGTTGGTAAAAATGTTTTTTCTTTTTATTGGAAGTGCTTTGGAAGTATTTTTAAATTCGTGCGAACAATTTTCGACTTTTGAGATTTATGAACATCTTTTATCGTTTTTTTTGTAAGTCTTAAAAAAATGGCGTACGAGAATTCGAAGATCAGGATATCAGAGTTCATAAATAATTTGTTTCTAACCAACGTGTTGAATTACAAACCACTCAAAATCCTCTCTGAAATAAACTTAAAAGTAACTAAATTTAGTTTACATAGTTTTGAAGCTTCAGGTTACATGCAAACAAATATTGTAACATTAATTTCGAGTGTATGCATTTTTTAAAATAGCAATTCTCAAAAATTTGAAAATGTATCTTTTAAAATGTGTTGTATTACAAGCCACTCCAAATCATCTCCGAAAATAAACTTAAAAGGTAACTATATCTAGTTTTCAATTTTGAAGTTTCCGAGTTATAAGCAAATTTGCTCAAATTAATTTCAAGTTTACTCATTTCTTAAAATAGCGATTCTCAAAGATTTGAAAAATAATGAACCAGCCCTGACCTCGATTAATCCCACAAACCATCAAATATTTACATTGATATTTTCGTAAAGACGTAATTTTTATAAGATCATAGCAAGACCAAGCAAAAGGGGAGGACTACCATATGAACCCTAGCCTCTGACCTTTTCTACCTCCCCTTTAGTTCCTTTTTTACAAGAATATCTTCGGAATAAAAAATTATTTGTTGAATTTCTATTTCACTAACGGACGTGGCACAAAAATCTGCGTCATTTGTATGTTGGCGAATGGCAACAAATGAAGATGGATGTAAACAAAATAAGATCAACAGTTACCGGATTCGTTCGCAAATTTTGCAGTTTCGTTAAATATGCTTGGTTTAATCTACGGAGTTACATTATATGGTTCTAAAACTACCCTAGTAAGCTCGCCGCTTTAATGAAATTCGTCCATCAGTCTGATGACAAATGAGTCTTCTTTATACTGCGCTTCTTGGGAGATGAGGAACAATGAATCAAAGGGAGCGATAGAAGTAGGTAGTTGAATTAACGTCGCACTCGAGCAACGCAAAGGGCTATTGGCGATGGTCCGGGATCCATCCCGATCCGATTGCATCTCGCCATTTTGACCGCGGTCAGATGACGAGGTCAACACCTGAGCTGGCATCCCACTCTCCGAACTTCTACACTATGCTAACGCGAGGACATTTGAGGTTACGACAGATTCAATGTACGCCAGACTCAACATACACGACAGTCTTTGGTTAGATTTTGATATGAAAGGACATAAATTTATATTAAATTGCACTGTTTTAGATTTTTTTCTAAATCAATGATAAAGCATTGTGAAATGAAACTAAATACCCCAGAATATTTTTGAAAACTAAAATTCCTTTTCATGCGAGTATCAAACAACCACAAATACATGTATCATTTCAGTTCAGCTTTCTCGGGGGGGGGGGGAGTCTGGGATGCATGTTGTCCGAAACTGTTCTTATCCAGGGTTTGGGCATAAATGGTTCTGTATCTGTAGGCTGTAGTATGATAATTCTTCTGCTTTTTCAAACAGAAAATAACACTTAAAAAGTGAGATGTAGCGCAATATGTGGAGACGCAGTACAGCGAGGGGTTACTGTAATTTAGTCTCGTATATATTTGGCGACACAATCATTGTGAAGGGATTTCTCTACTCGGATAAATCAAGATGCAGAATTCTTACAAATATCTAATGAACAGATATTAATTTTGGCACAAAAATTTACAGTAGCCAATCGATATAGTATCGTACTTCTTGGACAAGAAAAGCACGAGTTATCATGAGAAGTGATGTAGCGAAAGTCGAGAAAAATTTGATTATAAGCAATAACAAGGCACGTATTAAATCATATGTTTTTTCTAAATTAATATTATGCAAAACTACACGTGAAACACAAGATCGATGGTAGAACTTTTTAATACAAAACTAAATAGGGAAGAAATTTTTTTAAGTAAATTCTTTCTCGCCCACATATTCGAGAACCTTTTATACCGATTCGGTTCTTAACAACTGTTTGAAACAAGAATATATATACATTAATCTGCTTGGCACAATTTTCAACCGAAGCTCTTTGCGAAATAACGTGTATCCAATTTGCTACGTTTTGAAATATTTATTTTTTTATGAATGAGTATCCTCTCTAAAAATATCTTTTATCTATGTCCAACCTGCATGCCTGGTAAAACTATTCGGATGGCCGTATCTGACCGACGGGTCGGGAAACTTATTAGGAGGGTCGTATCTCGTCTGCGGGCCTGATAAAAAATATTTCGAGGGCTGTATCTGGCTTACGGTAAAACCTACCAGGTGAGCCGTATCTAGTCTAAGGTCTGGATAAATCTGTTCGGAAGGCCGTACCTGAACTGGACTGGTTCAATCTATCTGGAGGACCGAGTCTGGTTTGTGGGCCTGATAAAGGTATTTGGAGGGCACATCGGGGCTGCGGCAGGTAAGACCTATCCAGAGGGCCATATCTAGAAGGCTCGGGTAAACCTGTCCGGAGGGTAGTATCTGGTCTGCGGTCTGGGTAAACCTATTCGGAGGTCATACCTGAATTCAGGCCTGATAAAATATTCTTTCATTTATTCATACTGTCAAATATATTACTCCAGTTACGCGACAGTGAAAAAGACTAAAAGTACAGAACAAGCAACAGAAAAAAGAACAGTACAATCATACAACATTAAACTGCATCATATAAGCACAAAGAAACTCATCAAAACAAGAGCAATAGTTATTTCTCAAATAGCTAAATGCCTAAGGAAACTAACTTCTAATTCTTCTATTATATTTATTGTATATATTTTATTCTATTACATTCTTCTAAAACTTCCGATAAATAGATTGAGATTTCAAAATTCACCAGGGGACACGTAAAAAAAAGAAAGACTTAACCGAAAGGGTTAATGCATTTAACCCATGCAACTAACCATCTCTACGAAATCCCGTCTACACTATTGGATACAGACAACCCTATCAACAAAGCAGACTCACCCGTGACAGGACGGCGCTGGCTTTCATCATCTCCGTGCCGAGACGAACGATAGAATGCGACAAGTGAAGACGAAACGAAGACGTTTACGCACCGCCGATCCCGGAGCACTGACGGAAGCCGCAAGGTCAAACAGGTGTTTTTCTTCCTCGACACCCTCCCAGAGAACCTCCGGTTCCGAAAGCCCCACTGGCCCACTTGGGAAGAAGGAAGACACTGTTCGACAGCGATGAGTCGGCGGTTCGAGCCTCAGGGGGTGCGGGAAGCTTTTCTGGTGTTTGCCCCGACGCCCTCTTTATCTCGATTCAGTGCAAGTTCGTGAAATTTGAATTGTAAATCGAATGTGTAACTCTAGACACGGTGACAAACGTTAACCCCACTGGGAGTGGCGTCATGTACGAGTAGTGTAGTATTGCTTTTAAACCCAAACACACGAAATGACTAAAATAACTCCATCTGTTGGTTGAAAGAATCCATGGACTTTTTAAAACTGGAGAAAGATGCTATTGTTCCTTCCCTTAGAACAGTCCTTTGGAAAGATTCAATTTGTCCTTTCCTTAGAATAGAATCTTTTGGAAAGATTCTAATACTCCTGTCCTTAGAATAGAATCATTCGGAAAGATTATGTTTCTGCTTTCATTAGAACAGAATCATTTGGAAAAGTTCTATTGTTCCTTTCCTTAGAATAGAGTCCTTTGTCATGGGTCATGATGCAAATTAACTTAACAAGGACACAAAAAACAATATAACTTCATGAGTATCATAAAAATTACTTCTGTTTAGAGTGTACGTCATCTGACCTTGGTTTAAAATTACGAGGTGTTATCCTCGGATCTTTTCCTTCGGATGATCCCAGACCGTCGCCAATCGCCCGTTGTATTGCTCCAGTGAGACGTTAATTCAACTACCTACCTACCATACACAGTAACCAACTCTCTCGTATTTTCTGGAAACTCATATTATAGCAAATTCTTTGGATGATTTCCGCTCTTGTATTCATCTTCTATTTTCCCTAGTATATTTAATTAAGATCCTAATCAAGATACGGAAATTTAAATTACATCAGGTAACCAAAAAAGTTCGTGTCGTTTCTAGGTTTGGTCGTGCCCAAACTGCATATGCTCTCACCCTATCAAATAAAGGCGTAGTTATGTAGGCTTAAACAAAAGCTTATTTAACTAAGATTTTACGGATGCGTAACATTTACTGAAATCAAGTATTTAAAGTTTTAAAAAGTGTTCTCAGTATGACTGTCAAAGTCAATTATTCGGGCTTGCTTACTTTATGAATTCGAATCGGCCCTAGGACTTCCGAGGCCTGTTGAAACAATGTTCACCACATTCGGAAATGACGAAGCGAGTGAACATTGTGATCGAAAGTGGATCCAGAAATTTGCATCGTCATGAGACTTAGATACTTCTTGCTCCGGAATACCATCAGATCTCCATGAACTAGCTGAAGGGCCGTATCGAGTCAAATCCAACTTGTCAAGAACTTTTAACACAATTTAATGTGAGCGATGAAACCACCCGCGCCCATTTGCATCGGCTTGGAAAACCATGGAGACTGAGCAAGTTCCTTACGACCTGAGCGCAACCAACAAATTCGCACGGCTAACTGCTGTCACGCCACAGAGCTAAACAATTTAAGAGATCGCATATTGACATGCGATGAAAAATGGATACAATACAACAGCGTGTAGCGTTCTCACCATTGGTTGTCGTCAAAAGATTCAAAACCATTGACGGTGAAAACCTGTGTCCACCAACAAAAGGTACTCCTTTCTTTTGTGGACCACCACCGGGATTGTTCACTTTGAGTTTCAACCGTATGAGGCAATTTAAATATGGTCTACTCAGTACGGTTGCAACGGTTTTCAGTTGCACTGACCCAGAAGCAGCCAGCATTGGTTAACTGAGGAGTTTTGTTCCACCAGGGGAAATTCCAGACCACACAGAGCAAGAGCGGACAAGGGAGATTAGCAGACTCGACTGGGAATTTCTTTGCCCCATATTCCTCAGACATATCGCCTTCGGACTATCTTTCCTTTTTAATAGACAACGATTTACCAAGTCAGTGACTCCAAAATTGACAAGACGTCGAAAGTGAGTCGGGATACTTTTTTGATGTCCAAGATGAAACTTTCATGAAAAAGGAATAGAGAAAGTAGTTTGATTGCTGGGGAAAAAGTAACAAAAGCAGAAGTTGGTTAAATTTGAGAATAAAGTATTGTTTGATCCAGTTTATATATAATTTATCTTTGTTGATTGAAATGGAATTAACCTTCGCGGTTATCCTGCCTCATTCATTCCGACATGAACTACCAGTGTTATCGACAGTTGAGACTTAAAGGTACTCATACATACATATCGAAAAACTCTTATAATAAATTACAGAAAGTTTAGCATATACTAATAGATTGCGTAATACCCCTTTCCAAATGGCAAACAGGAAATATAGTATATTCTTGTTTCAATATTTCAGTGACTTAAGAAACAAATTGATGAGTCAAACCTTAGTAAGACCTTAGGCTTTGCTTTAAGCATCCTAGGCTCGAATGCCCATACTGAAAGAGTTCTTTCACTTAATGAGTAATACATAGACTGATCAGAGAAGTCTCTCAAAACAGCTTAGAACTAATTAAGTCAGAGCTAATGGCACCAACTTTTATTGTAGAGTTTTTGAAATTTGTGAAAAAAAGATTAGTTGTGTGCAGTATCAGTAGACATAGAGGTTAGGACTAAGAAATATGCAAACGCAAATGTTTACTCTATATTGTGACCTGTATATTTATATTCAGTGTAAATGAACTACTATGTATAATTTTATCCATTTCATGGACATTCGTTGGAATGATGCCGCACCACAAAATTTGTCGCGATTAAACCTCCCTCAAATTCATGATTGAAAGTTGGTTATCTTACTTCCATTAGATACGCAAATCTACAGTTTTCATGGTTAGAAATATATAAAGGTTATGTGTGTGAGTGTTGCGAAATAGCGTATTTGTACTGAAGGGTTTGCAAATACTCGCGGAAGGAAGTGTAGTGCAATGATTAGACAGTTATGCAAACGAACACTCTTGATTGGGGTTGAAAATGGAACAATACAGATGTTTCCGGTATGAGGTGAGATCCAAAAAGTGGCGATTCATCCTTCCAATTACCATCTCTTACTTCATTACACTTGCCAACATTGAGTTCGCCTGTCTTAACAGCACAAAAGCATTGCATAATAGCCCCTTCCCTGATCAGAGAACTATTTATTCGAAATTTACTGTTTTTCCAATTAAAGAAAAAGCTGACCTGGTGTCCTTGGTAGGTTGGTAATTAATTAACTTCGCACTGAAGCAACACAAAGGGATATTGGCGACGGTCTGGGATCAATCCTTAAGGGAAAGATTCGAGAACACGTAATTTTGAATCTCGGTCAGATGACGAGGTAACACATGAGCTATCACCCTACTCACCAAACTTCCACACCACGCCAACGTGAGGACACCTGAGGCCACGACAGATTTAACGTTCACCAGACCCCTTTGTACACGACGGTTTTAGGCTGGACCGAGTTTCCAACTCGCAACCCTCCGGTTGCTAATCCGTTGTTCTTGTGACTGCGTTACCACGGCCCGGACTGGTTTCCTAGAGGCAAACGCTTTCATTTCAACAAGTTCTAGATTCAAATTCTGGACCTGGACATCTAGAGCTTTCTGAATCCATTTTGCGCCGTATTTTAGTCTATAAAGTTATCGGATGTCCTTTTCAGAGAGCTCGCGGTTCAAAATTACGAGATGTTGTCCTCGATCTTTCCCTTCGCGATTGATCCTGGACCTGCACGTTGTGTTGTTCCAGTTTGACGTTAATCAACACCCACCTTTCTACCTTTTCAATCCCGAAAGGAAGATTCAAGATAAGTAAATATATTTTTACTCTTTTTTGAAGGTCAAAGTAAAGCATCTCATCTTTATTTTTTCCTTCCCTCCAATTTTTTTTATGATTATTTGTCATAGTCGTAGTTTATTATCGAGGTTTTGATGATTTATTTTTGATTTTAAAGTCATCCAAATCTTAACCTATTTGTTGCTATCTCCCTTTAGAAAACAAAATGGCTTACGTTATACCTTCGGACACTGTAAGGTGATGTACTTTCGAACACAATCGTTTGTGTCCGCAGGTACATCGGCCATTTAAAAAAATTTATTTTTATTAATAATTCGTCATTTTTTTTGGTTTTTCTTTAAATTTCCCTACAAAATGTTGTTTTATTTTTGGTTTTCTGTAAAAACCATACAGCATAGTTGTAATGTTAAAAAGTTATAGGTTCTCAAGATAGTTTTTAAACTGATTTTTTTGGATACGAAATCACACACACACACACACTAAAATTGGCTATAATGCCTCGGAGTAAGGAGGGAAAAAATTTTTATATTATGCCGCAGGTAAATCCGGGTGTGTCCATAGGTATATCAGGTTCTTGTACCTAAGGACGAAAATTACATCTCGAAATTTTGAACTTTTAAAAATTCAATATTCAAAATTTTAGATTTAAAAAATATGACTTAATTCATAAAGGTTTAGAGCATAACCTGAGCGTTTTACTAGGTGAAAATATGTTTCCCAGCGGCTGAGAAAAATTAAAATGTGAATTTTGTCCGTACTTACAGCAGTCTCCCCTATGCAGTTCTTACAATGTATGTGGTCCCTGGTATTCTCAAAACACTGAAGAAATTGTCGCATCAAAACTGTGATGCCCATATTCAGTGGATCTCTTCCCCGTTGATCTGGGAGAGAATGGTACAACCTACAAATTGGCAAAAGAGGACCGCCTGAAACTACTACCATCGACTTGAGATATGTACAAAGTCAATGGTTTTGAATGACATAATTGGTTGGTTGATTTGGTTTTATGGCGGAAGGGGCCCTATTTGGCAATGCTGCGCAAAACACAATACTACAATGTCAAGTAATACACAAACACACACAAGGAAAGTTTTACTGACACAGAAAGGGCCGCTTTAGATCAGTAAAAGATTAGCAACCGAAAGGTGGTGAGTTCGAAACTCAATCCAACCAAAGACCGTCGTGTACAAGGGGGCTAGTGCACTCAAATCTGTCATGGCCTCAAATGTAATCACGTTTGAATGGTGTGGAAGTTTGGAGAGTGAGGTGCCAGCACAACTGTGACCTTGTCACCTGACTGATTCAAAATTAAGTGGTATTGTCCTCGGATCTTTCCTTTCGGCTTTTATTCCAGACCATCGCCAATATCCCGTTGTGTTGCTCCAGTGCGATGTTAATCAAAAATACCAAAATACCTATACCACTCTGCAAAGCCACACCACGCCAACGTCAGGGCATTTGAGACGACGACAGATTTAACGTTCTTCAGCTCCCGTGTACACGACGGTCTTTGGTTGGACCGAATTTCGAACTCGCAACCCACCCGTTACTCTACCAACTGAGCTACCCCGGTCCTCTGAAAAAGAGCGATGTAACCAAATGCGCGATATATTGAGGGGTTAATGTACTTATGCAGTGAAATAAATTCCAAGCTGAATCATGCCACAGGTTTCTAAAATCGCCTTTAAGCCCCCGGGGGTGTCCCATTTTAAACCGTCGCCATTTGCAGCCAAAAAAGTGGAAAGATGTGATCTAGTTTCTGACTTTGAAATGAGGTATTGTGATGCCTTCCGAAAAGGGCGTTCCCCGAATCCTCGGACACCGATGCCAAATCTTACGTGATATTCCCTGCCTTATTTTTTTTTATCGCAGAAAATAATAATCGCTACTCTGTTTTTGAGGCCATGGCTGACATATGATTAGCGTGACACTGCGGTTTTGTTTCGAATACCGAATAAACATGCAGGTTCCGTATCAATATTTTGATTGATGTTCGAAGCATCGTAAAAAGTAGTTTTTCGATTTATTCCCCTCCTTGATTGCCGTGCTACTTTAATGCCATGTTAACTTCCTCCAAGTGGTTTCGACGAGATATCTCATCATTAGAGATTTGACGAATTTTGCTTATGACGAGATAAATCGTCATCAGGATATTGCGGATTTTCTTATGACGACGAGATTAAGAGCTAGTCTACAGACGAGATATCTCGTCCATCAAGATCTGATCATTTTTTGCTAATGACGAGATTACGAGGCAACCACCACGAGGGTTAATCAAGGACGTTGAATCTCCAAACATGGTCTTAAGGCTTAAAGGTTGTTAAAATACAAGCAAAAGTGTCTGATGTTTCATAACACTAGAAAATTGAATCCACTTATTCAATAGTTAGTTGAGTAATCACTGTTATTTCAGATAAGATTTTTGAGTATTGTAATAATAGTTTTTACAACTATTACTAGCAAACTAGTGTTTTTCATCGCACCCATCGAGTGGTCCTACATTAGATTCGAGCTTTCATCCAATACCACGTGACCTTCATCCGGAGATCTATCAACCGAGCAATCGGGAGAAATAACATGAATATGCGCACACATGCTCCCTCTGTTTCATTGGAAGGCCGACTTGTATATACGCAGCATGCAACAACTGTCAACCAAAAATAACAAAACTTGGAGAAATATAGACCAGCAATATTTTCTTGACAGTGTACTTGATGGTAGTACTTCATGTTAAAAACCGATTACAACAATCGAATTCGTAATTTCTACTGTGAAATTCATTTCAATACATGCTGCTGGATTCCAATATATTCCATGCATCGTCTTCTTACATATCCGGCACTTGACCTAGTCTAAGCTAGACCAGGTCTAAAAGATTGTTGGCCATGAGTTCCATTGAAAGCCATCACTAGACTTTTCAAGAAATCCTGCCTACAAACCCCACTACAGGAAAGAAGGCTGTGCACTTGATTGCAAAGAGCAAAATTCTTTACTCCCCGTGCAAACTTCATGGGCCTTTAAGCGCGGTACAAACAATATAAGACAATAAAACAAAAAGTATCGGTATTTCGGTTATTTTAAGGGTACTGTATCCTCTCAATGCAAATTTTTATCTTTTTATTTATTAAAACATGTTGGTGTGCGTAGGTAGTTAACTAACGTCCACTGGAGTAACACAAATTGGCGAAAGTCCGGGATCAAACTCGAAGAGAAAGACCCGAGGACAACACCAAATAATTTTGAACCAGATGACGAGGTCAACAACTTAGCTGGCACCCCGCTCTTCAAACTTCCACACTAACGTGAGAACATTTGAGGCCATGACAGATTTTACCCTTCTGGTGGCTGTCTCGACGACTTATCTCGTCATTAGCAAAACTGACCAGATTTTGACGGACGAGAAATCTCGTCATTAAAAGAAACTAACCAGATCTTGATCTCGTCATCAAAATTAGCAGTACCTTTATGACGAGATATCTCGTCAAGTATTAGCAAAATTAGCCTGATCTTGATGGACGAGCAATCTCGTCGAAACCACTTGGAGGGTTAACGTGGATCAGCCCCTACGTACACGAGGGTCTTTGGTTGGACCGAGTTTCGAACTCGCAACCCTCCGGTTGCCAATCCGTTACTCTTCCTACTGGGCTAACGCGGCCCTACATGTTGGTGTAGAGCAGGGGTGTCAAACTCAGTTAAAACACGGGCCATTTAATGCAACTGGTAAGATTCACGCGGGCCACATCACATTTACAAATTTTCTTAAAATTATATTTTGAAGTGAGTATTCAGGAATATGGATTGGATAATTAAAACACATTATATATGTAAGTAAGCGAATTTAGGGTAATAATTTATAATATTGATATATAATTGCTTTTATTTAATTTAATGTATTTATAAAATTAAAATTATTTTTTTTTACCGCAAACCTTGCCAGCGCTTTCCTCCTACTAGGTTTCCAATATCTGGATTCAAAGACTGAGAACAGACAGTCTTCATTATGGCAGATAGATGTTTATCAGTTAATCTTGATCTGTAGGACGTTTTATTTAATTTCATGGACGAAAATAGTTGCTCACACATTTTTATCATTGTGTTACGGTATTGCCTCGATCTTCCCTAAGTGCTATTTTCTTCATAACATATTGTCCTGTTTTCATTTTATTTCAGAGCATCGTGGGCCACAAAAAACTACCTCGACGGCCACATGCGGCCCGCGGACTTCCAGTTTGACACCCCTGGTGTAGAGTATAGAAACCATGGAAGTGACATGTAATATAAAAGGCGTAATATTTTCAAAGAAACCGATGACATGTAAAAACGAAAACAGATTTGAATAGGGATGGGGCGTTTATTGATAATGGTCATGTGAATGATGAGGGTCACAGTGGACGTTTGGAGGACGTGAAGTGACGAGAGAGAACCGGACGGGGAGAGGAGGTAATTGGAGCGGGAATTTTCCGAAAGGGTCACCGGTGGCTCGTGATCCGACCTCAGTAAGAGTGAAAACGTCGAACGGTAGCTGATGGGATTGACAGATATGGTGGCTCGTTTCTTTCATCTTATGCAGTTAACCCACTGTTGGGTTGGATGGGAAGTGCTGGGAGAGAGAGCTGTAGTAACCCTTCGATATATCGCGCTGCTTGGGAGCAAGAAAAAAGCTATATATCGGTGGAGCGATATAGCGAGGGCAGAGAAAGACTTGCTTATTGGAAATGAATAGATAAAATCTAGGCATTAGTAAACGCGCTTATATTTAAAGTTACGTAAAACTACACGCTGAACACACTATTGATGGTAAATCCTTTTAAAATAGGTCGACCTGGATAAGAGGTATTTTCAGTGTCAACAAACAAATCAGACGGAAAGCGAAGATTTTACATACACTACCGAAGTACTCTTGCATGATACATATTGGGGGAACCCTAAAATGTAGTTTATCACCGTTTTGGCGATTAATCTAATTGTTGACCAATCAACTATCATATATCGATTCGAAATTCATACTTATTGGTGACATGCTGAAATTGTATTCGAAAAACAAACCAAGTGACGTCACGTTCGGAATACATACTGTAAACACGTTCCGCCGCAGAAACGCTACACCCACTTACATTTCGCTTCGATAAGAAAAAGCTTCTCGTTAGTCGGAATAGTCGGTTGGTTAGCTGGTTTTTTTGACATTTGACCAAGCTTTACCAAATACAAGACAGGCAACATAGAGTAATAGACACAAACCATTAAAGGAAACATAAAAGTAGAGTGACCAAAACTAGAAGTAACGTTACTCTTAGACTGCTTTCGTCTGCTGGGTGGAACATAATATTCATCATCTCATTGGTCCATTGGACGGAAGACGACGTCCATCCATTGATTTATCGTCTAATTGGTCCATTGATCATCTGATAGTAGTAGACTGGCGATTTCAGCACTTTTGTCACCACTCTATAGAAAAGCGGATTGTCACACCTACCCTGTCATAAAATGTTAACATCGCCAAACGAGGCGATAAGATACCAAATAAGCCAACCAGGTGAATTTTTCACAGAGCAGTCACATGACTACTAGTCGACATGTTAGTCGCACTTTTTGAACTCCTCTCAATGCCCCAGTATCTACTTATATTTCAAGTCTATAACACAAACAGAGAGAAATACACCCGGGGTGCATTATAGGAATAGATCCTGCGCCTCCAACAACTTGCAGGTTGCTAGCGCAGTATACAAACTCTCTGAACCACTGAAAATTTTCGTCGGAAATTTACCAATACATTTTTTTCTTGCTCATGAATTAGTCGAGAAAGTGTTTTTGAGTCCAGTAATCGATAATCACGCATCATGCGCGTTACTTCTTATCCCCACAAACATCGATCTCCCCCAAAGACACGTTAATCGCATGAAATCGTGAGTGAACATTCCGCATCCGCGCGCAGTACGTGCACGTCCATTCATCCACCGCAACCGCGTACATGTCGAGGGGCGACACATTGCGTCACCTGAAAAGGCCCACACAAAGAGAAGGACCACGCCTTCGTCCTGGAAGTTGAAGGCCCGTTAAACACACTCCCGTGTCCGGCCATCTCTGGGAAGGATCGCCGTGTTGTAACAGAAATAGCAAGATTTTTGTCAATGTTATCAGATGGGACCTCTTCGAGAGCTCAACGGGGCAGGGCTTTTTTTTTATTAACATGATGCAGTTTATATCTCGTTGGTGAAAGGGGATATTGTTGGTGGGCTTGCGTGAAGGCGATCTGGTTATGTGAATCGGATATTTTGGTCTGATTGAATGCGTTGGGCTTGTAGAGAGTGGGCGATTCCCGAAATAGAATATTCATGGAAACTGATACACACACACAAGGCAAACACGAATTTGGAAAAAAATTTCTACAAGCTAACACATTATACTCGATCGTTCGTTGCCTGCAAGATTTTTCACGTGATGGTTGGTTGTTTCTTTATGGCGCAAGGACCGGATCTGACCATCTTAGTTTCTCTGTCGGGTAAATGGACACACACAAGGAAACGTTTTGACTAACACTGAAGACAAGAAAACCGCACCTGCTCCATCATGCGGGCAAGTGCGGCTTCGTGAAATAGTATTGGAAAGTATTTTTTATAAATATCATTGGATAGGTTCAAATAAGAATATCTAAACATACAGAGTCTAGGTTGGTTGGTTGTTTTGGAAATGGTGCAAGGACCATATTTCGCCAAGCTGCACCAAATACAAGATAACGTTAAGTAAAAACTATCCGAAAAGGGAAAAAAGAGGCATTGGAAACAGAGTAGTGGACGAAAGCAGAAAAAAAACGATCGCTTGGGCATCCCCGATGCGCCACCCCCGTGTTTATTAAAGACAGTAAACCCCATGAGAAAAGAAAAGATCATTAGACTACATCGGGTCCGTGAAGCCTGTACACACCTTAAGATGTGCTCCTGAGGGCTAAAGAGTCTTATTTTTTTAATTACTGGGATAGAGTAGACTAATTGATTAAATATGAACTTCGAAGATTTGGTTTCGCACTTGTTCCACCTCTCCCTACATATTTTACCATCATCATAGCGGACCCTAGATGCTCTAGTGATCTTTTCTTTTCCCATGGAGTTTACTGTCTTTAGTAAATACGGAGGTCGCGCTTCCGGCATGTCCAAGTGATCTTTTTCTGCTTTCATTCCACTACTCTGTTCCCCAATTTCTCTCCCCCCTTTTACGACATTTTTTATTTGGCGTTGTCTTGTGTTTTGAACAGCTTGGCCGAATATGGCCCTTGCGCCATAAAACCCCAGAACAACCAACCAATTAACCTTCAACATTGCAAAGTTCTCTACTAATTGAGAGCGGTAGATCATCCAAGCCAATCTGTCGCTTCGCCCGAAGTCACTATATATAGCTACAAATTGAACATTCTCATTCGATTCCATCTGACTCATGTTTCACAGACGGAACAAGCAAATAAACCGCTATTCTGTACCCACTATATCTGGAACGAATGCTGACTCAGTACAGGGGGATCAATAAAAGAGGGCTTACTGCGTTGTCACTCGAAATACCGAGGGTCCTTTTCAACTCAGTCCGGTGGCGCGGCCAGGTCATTTCCGGCTGTACGCGATTCCGAAATAAAAACATCCCGCGTAGACGGACTGTATTGTGTGATAAGGATACGACATGTGTTTCGTAAACTAATGCCGAGATGACCAATTCGTCAACGGTTAACGAAAAGCTGTAATTTGAGGTAGGTATTGGTTTGAAAGAATGGATGAAGCAAATGCCAGGAAACTGCGTTATTTCGCCATCTGTTTTCTCAATACTGTACCTATTACTGAAATTATTAACCCTCCTGTGGTGGTCTGGACGAGGTATCTTGTCATTAGCAAAATTGGTCTGATCTTGATGACGGGATATCTCGTCGTAAACACTTGGAGGGTTAAGTGCAGTTCACGCATCTAAGTGATGAGCCGTCATAGGTTGTTTACTATTACATAAAATAGTCAGGAGAGAGGCAACAATATTAAACATAATAAGTGTACAACACGCAGACAGTCATGTCCAGTCTGGAAACGAAACTCAGCAACTGAAGTCTTCCTTGAAGAGTCTGGGACGACGTCACTGGAGGAAAGAAAGCATTCCCAAGTTTTATCTCTTGCAGCATTGACACGTCTTTCTTTTAGGCGGTGTTTGAACAACTCTTTTATTCAAATTTTCGAAGTGAAAAGACAGAGGGTTTGACGGCTTTTGAGTGATCTTGGTTACCTCTTCGGCGAAATAGTCCGATTTCTATATCTCTCTGGTTTCATTGATTGATTGTTGGGTTTTATGACGCAAGGTCCAGAGAAGGACAAGCTGCGCCAACTCTCTGGTTTCAAGGAAGGGTATCTCGTGTTTCGAGCGATGTTTTATGCGTTATAAAAGTAAATGCTGGAGTTAAATTAATCGATGTAAATCGAACTTTTAAGCGGTCAATAAGAACAATTGTGGACAGAACTAAAAATATTCTTATTCGTTTACTAATGAAATGCACATTTAGTATTATAGCATTTTAATCGATTGTTAAAGTAAGCAAAGAATCAATTTATATGCTACAGTCTAACACGAGTACTCCAGACACTAAGTGGGGCCGAGATAGACCAGTTGGTAGAGTCGTCGTAGATTGGCAACCGGAAGGTTGCGGGTTCGAGACTCAATCCAGCCATAGATCGTATTATACGTGGGGACTTGTGCACGTTAAATCTTTTTCAAATATATATTGGCATGGCATAGAAGTTTGAAGAGTGGAGTGCCAGATCAGATGTGCTCGTCATCTGACCGTGGTTCATGATAACTGAGCGTTTCATCGCATCTTTCCCTACGGGATTGATCTCGAACCGTAGCCAATAGCCCGTCGTGTTACTTCACTGCGACGTTGATTAACCTACCTACACTAGTATAGTTATCCATAAGTAAGAATAGCACGAATTTTAAATAGCCTATCTAGAAACCATTGAGTGAAACATTACACAGTTTGATAAGATTCCACTCACCAACCCAATTTTTTTCTTATGAAAAGTGTCCCATTCAGTTGTTTCTTATTTCCGTTCATTTGCATCATACATTTTAATTTTCAGTTCACGTATTCCACAAAGCACATGATAACTACTTGACGACTAGAATAATGCACGTAATAGGTACGATTTCATGAGCAATTTCAAGGGCTACTACATTGTGGCCCTCGGATCAGTTTCTTGGGAGTTCCTCTCTTGCACGCTTCACCAGAGAAGATAGTTATAGGATACGATTGCTTACACACTCGTTTCGAATGCAGAAAAACACATACGCACGTAGCATTTCAAGGAGTAAAAGTGATGCAAGTACCTCTGTAGAAAAACATTGTAATTTAAGGAACTACGCTTCAGACCGTTTGTATACATAACATTGCACCAGGAAATGCCCTCGTATCTATCTTGTGAAGCAACATTTCCCAAATTATGTTCCAAGAACCAGTAATGATATCTAAACTTGAGGTCAACTTAACTTGATCAAGCGTATACTAAAAAGGTTATTCTTCAATCACAGAAATATAGTTATTGAAACACTACAAACTTATCTCACAATAAATGAATGCTGAATAAATTGTTGAACACTATTTTGAAATTGTAGTATACTTATTTTAGAATTCTTCTGTTTGTCGAATTCTTTTTGTGTTTATATTACTGAATATCATGTCATAATAATAAAATGCCCACAGTGCCAGTATTTCCCAGAAGAAGGAAGATCTCTCTCATTTACTTTTTTTTTAAAACCATAATCGCGAAACCGAAAGAGATATAGCTTGGAGCACAGCTTTCTTGATATTTTCCGTCACCTTTCACCTCAGCCGGCCGAATAGTTAAGAGTGCCACTCGTTCAGGACTGGTAGACCGGAGCAGCACTTCGCTAGTTCCGTTCACGACGTACAAAAGCTAGAGCCCATGAAAGTTTAGTTTAATTGAATATTCATAGCAGTTGACTAATACAAAGACCACCTGCTTTTCCGTGGTCCATCCTGTATATCCAGTCATTGAATGTTTCTCACTTATGCAGTTGAATTAACGTCGCACTGGAGCAACACAACGGAGTATTGGCAACGTTCCGATCAATTCCGAAGGGAAAGTCCGAGGACAACAGCTCATAATTTTGAACCACGGTCAAATGACGAGGTCAACACCTGAGCTGGCATCCCACTCATCTGAATGTTTTACAGATCAATGTCTTTTGTCTTTAATAGCTATACAATCGATGTATCTGTTCCATAGTATCGATATGTCTATTAGAATTCAATCAGAATGGCGATTGTCTTTGAACTAAGAATTTCCCGAGCCAATGAACCGAGACGGTATTTTTGAACCAGAAACCACTGTGAGAGACATCAAGTGTCTCTTGCGTTTTGGGCAGAAATGTAGGCAATTATCTTTCGAGTCCATTGGAAGCCATTACAAAGCTCTCCGAAGAAAACACGCATAGTGAAGTTCAAAGTCCAATTTTCTCCTTTCATCTTCCAAGTTGAATGCCAATGGTCTCTTCGGTGGGTATAATAGCGAACCGTCGTCCACTTTTCTCCAAGAGAGAAACGGTCAGCGCTTTTGAAAACGAGAAGATAAGGGCTTCGTTAATGAGAAAGTCGGTACAAAACCTGTGAAAATGTGGGTCACTGCCAGTATCACAAAAGGATCTAGCGCTCCTCTTTCTGGTGTTCCTTATGAAAGCGATGGTATTGAAACAAGCAGTCTTAATTGTGGTTAAAAGGTTGAAGATCCTTTAAATGAAATATTTTTTTTTGATTTAGGGTGAGATAACTGCTGTTTTGAATTATAGTTTTTAGCTTAACCCTCCAAGATGTAACGAGATCAAGATATCGTCATCAAGATATTGCTGATTTTTTTAATGATGTATCAAGATCTGGCCCGTTTTCTTCTATTAACGAGAGACGGCGAGATTTTGATGAACGAGATGTTTAGTTCATTAAGATCAGGTTAGTTTTGCTAATGACGAGATACTGCGTCGAGACAACAGGAGGGTTAGTGGTCTTTTCTAGTTACACGATGACTAATAATACATAACTTAACCCTACAAGTGATTTCCACAAAATATCTCTTCCATCAAGATAATGAAGATTTTCGATGGACGAGATCAAGATCTGGTTAGTTTTCTTCTAATGGCGAGATATCTCGTCCATCAAGACCTGGTCAGGTTCGCTATTGGTGAGATACCCCATCGAGACAATGACCACCACTAGGGTTTAAAGTCTTTGTTACCAATCTGCTTCATCAAGGTGTGAAGTCTAAACCAAGTCCCATGTTTTACAAGTCACACAGCGATCAACTCCTGTTCATCCAGGGGCTGTCCCACAGTCAACAATACAATCCAAACTGTGGAGAGGAGTTGCTGAGGTTTACGGAGCATGGACAAGTTGGAAAGTTCTTAATTCCTCTCACAAAAGTCATACATCTTGTGTGCCACTTTGCAAGTCTAGCCAGATCTGGTGCAGTCTTGAACCTTTAAGACGCAACGACAGTCCCGGACATTTTGAGGGATACCAAGAATGCATGTGTTGCGAAGGGGGAGACAGACCATGTTTTGTGGTTTTCTGATTTGTACGAGGAGTAACCTAAAGTACACTCTATTCAGTGGCGTAGTTAAAGGTGGCGCCAGTGTCTAAAGGGGAGGCATATTAGAAATATTTATTGAAAAATGCATTTTCTTGAAAGAAAAAATCTTTCTTGGGAAAAAGCACAACTTTGTCCTTATCACATAAATATTTTCCAGTTCTATACGTGTCAAGTGACTGCTTTCATGCTAACACAAGGCAAAGATAAAAGCCATTAAGCCAACTACCGTGGACTTAATGACTGCTTTATCTTTCTCTCCAAAGTCTTCTCTCCTCAGTCAGTATATTCCATACATGTCCCCTTTAAGCAATACAGTCTTTAATACGGGTTGATTTTTAGGGGGTTTTATGGCACAAGAGCCAATTTGGCCAAGCTGCGCCACACACTAGACAATTTTATGCGAAAAAATGTCATGAAAGGTAAAAAGAAAGGGATTAGGGAATAAAAGAATGGGATGAAAGCAGAAAAAGATCGCTCGAGCATCCCAAGAGCTCGACCCCGTGTTTACTAAAGACAGTAAACCCCATGGGAAAAGAAAAGATCACTAGACTACCTCTGGTCCGTGAAGCCCGTGCACACTTGAAGATGTGCCCCTGAAGGCTCTCTAATACGGAAAGCATTCCTTTCCACATAAGACCTAATTGGAGGAGGAGCATATATGTAGATCTTAAAACTGTCGTAAATTGAACTTAAATTTTGTTTTTAGTTGAATTAATATGGTTTTTTTATAACCCAGACCACCCATCTTGCCTACAAGGGCTTAAGGCCTAACAAGGGGTGGCTGGGAAGGCACTCTTGTCTCACAAGTGTCAGCATTAAGAGCCAGGCAGCATTTATTGACATTCAATTCAAAGATGAATTGAAGTGTTGTCAGAGGAGTAGGTAGAGTTTTAGTACTTGGTTTTCCGCCTACCCGACGGTGGGATGTATGTTCCTTTCAATTCAGTGAGCAGATCGCAGAAGATATCAAGGTTATTAGGTATGGTATGGATTTAACACGGCCCACATGATTGAAGGAACTTTCTTAATGAGCAAAAGGTTTTAAAACATGCATTTATTTATAATAATATATTATACAAGAATCGAAACATACGGAATCGCATGTACTTTATAATTACGCCTTACTTCAGTGAGTAAAGTGCCATATTCAAGTGACGACGTTATCTCCTTTTGCCTGTAGTTCCTAAAAGCTATTTTTTCAACGTTTTCTCACGTAATTTTTGGACAGAATTCTTACAATTCGGAGCAATTTTACTAGGAAAAATAGTGAGAACCAAATGACTTGTTCATGTGTTTCGCAAAAAGTGTTTTTGTAACAAGAGTGGTTACTTTCTATACACAGAGCAAACCATTCGTCAGCGTAGATTTCCTCTTGGAGTAAAGAATTCCCAAATAAGCTCTCTTTTTACTCAGATATCACTACGTTCCTCCATTAAAATTAGGCTTCGGTAGGAAAGGGATCGTCAAGATACAAGCCATACATAAATGCCATTTGAACATTGGGCGATAACTGATAAGCAGCATTTTAAATAATTGTTTAGAACAGGTGGCTACTTACGTCATGAAATATTTTGCATTTACATGTCACGAGTGTGATGTTTACATGTATTTGCGAAAACATTTAATTCAGCATTCACACTGCACCCAAGCTGTTGCCATTGGCTTAAGATATTGTCGCGTAGATTTATCGTAGGTAGGCGGATTAACCTGTCTAGGTGTATCCACTAAAGGCGAGTGAGATTGCTGATCTCAACTCGAGACTATTAATCACTTGAACTGAGTTCTACATCCGCTTTTATACATTTGACGAAACAACTCGAACATTCCAGACTTGGAAAGTTCTAGAAATTTACATAATACAGAACATAAGTACATTCTTGAAGAAGCGAGAAACAAACAAATAAAAATCTATTTTTAGGCAACTTGCTTCTAGTGGGATTCGAACTCGTACCTACCGCTTCGCAGTCAGATACTATACCGACTGAGTCACGATATTCACAGTCGGAGGGAATAAGTTTCGCTACATATAAATAAAATAAAACCTAATTGAGAAATAGTTTTGAAGACTGACATTAAAACGGTGCATTACCGATGCTTGGATCGGTAACAAGAGAAAGTAATCAGGAATCATATTGATAGAATGAAATTAAGTTTTCTGTGCAAGATTTCTTTCTTGTTATTAGTAACAGAAACAGGATTTGGATGCAATTGAATAAGCGATTATGAAATCGGACTTTACGTTTAGAATTCGATGTTTTAACCCTCAAAGTGGTTACGAGATATCTCGTCCATCAAAATTTGACGAATTTTTTTAATCACGAGATATCTCATCCATCAAAATTTGACGAATTTTTCTAATCACAAGATATCTCGTCATCAAGATAGCGTTAATTTTTTTATGATGACGATATCAAGTTCTGGTCAGTTTCCTTCTAATGACGAGATATCTCGTCCATCAAAATCTGGTCACGACGGAATACCTCGTCGAGGCAACCACTAGGAGGGTTAATTTGATTTAGTTGTGTACTGGCGAGAAATTCACCACTTTCATGGTCTCTTGGCTTGTGAATAAAATATGTACGGGACCAGTAATTTTAAATGCTCCATAGCAAGTCATAAAAACTTGTATTGCACATTATCTCGTTGTCTTAAAAACTTTATTTTGTGATTAAGTTACATTCCCTAGATTTACAATTTTTATTCTTCATTTTATCCTTTAATATAATCTTCGTTCGCAAATTTATAATAGATATATTTTGAAAAATAAGAACTATTTGATATGAAAGTTTTATAAGTACGCATAATTTTGAGCAATGAAATAATTTTGAAAGTGAATGACGATCCTCTTGACGTATAATTCTGAAAATTTTCGATACAATTTTAGGTGAAAATTTCTCAGATTTCATAACGAAATAAGCATTTATTGAAGAATGTTAGAAGATGGAAAATGTAATCTTATAAATTTTTCAGAAACAGTTCGCTTGCGAAATTAATTAAATTGTTCTATTTCATAGAAAATTCCATTGGAAGCTTTTCTTTCGCTCATTTCTTTTGTTTCAACATAAGTACTCAATATTTATTCAATCAAAAGTTCAAGGTTTCTTTGCTGATCCATGATTTCAAGTACGTCAGCAACTGGTCAAGGTTTAGTTGGAAAATTATTATTCCATGTAGAACAAGATCACCGACTATGTTATTCAGAACACAGAACACGAGTTTATCAAAATATTTTTCACATAATTTTGGAAGATACTGTTATTTTTTATAGTAGTCTTAACGCTAACAACAGTTATCATCAGCTATTAATATTAATAGTTTCATCAACGAATAATAACAAACACATTAACAGTTAGCAAATATTTAACGGCTATTAGCTGTTAACAATTGAAATGAACGATTAATTTTAACTGTTAGAAAATGGTTTAACAAATTAAACTAACCGTTTAGTGTCAAGAAATTTCAATAGCTGCAACTTTTTACTTTTATTAAATTTATACATTTTAATTGCATTTTTCAATTTAATTAATTAATTTTAAACTTATTTCAGTCATTTTTAGAATTATTTCTTGGCATTTTGCTATATTTATAGAAAACTGTTAACGTTAAAAAAACAGTTGCTAATCGTTAATTTTCAATGAAACTATTATTTTAACTGCTAACAGAACAAAAGCCCGTCTCTAGAAATTTTCAACAGCGGATACTCTTTCGGAGAAACATTTACATATACCTCGCAGCGTATGAATTAACCAACATGAATATCCATAACCGCCGAAACGAGCCTTTATCCCTACAGTTACTGCCAGGAAACGAGAATACCTGCTAATGAAGCAACCAGCGTTGCCACCCGCCACATCCGAATCAAACGAAAGTGAAGGGTCAGTAGCCGCTCGGTCCACGCCTTGGGAACGCACATTCTATTTTAGTTGTGGCAGCAATTATTCTTCTCCGTTCCGATTGTTATTTTTTGGGGACTCGAAGATTCTCGATTTGAGTTTCTCCGGGCAATTTAGAATCAAAAGAATCGCTTCGCGTTATTAAAGTAATTGGTGCTCTAGCTCTAGAAGAGAGAAAGAAAAGGGCGTTCGTTTGTTTGATTCGAGCGCCGATGCCAACAATAGCAATCGGAATAAATAAAGTAGTGGGCCATTTTTTCCCGCTCGCTGAGATTTCTTCTGTTCGTCTTGTACTTGGTTCTTATCGCTTTTATAAGAAAACAAGGATCGAGGAAAAGTTCCGTAGGAAATTTTATTTAAGGCATTAATTATTTATTATTTTTTACTCTGATCGGTTTCGAATAATTATTCTTTTACTGATTTTCAGGATGTTTCCGCGAACGATCCGTAGACAAATTCTATTCTGCCAGAAATTCGACGTTTTCCTATTGGTCGTTTGGTTTGAAAATTCTGATGGGTTACATAGGCGTGAACTTTAGAGGGATATTTATCATTGTTGGTATGGCAGGAAATGCTTCCTTAACTATGAAAGATTTTATCGAAAACAAAAACTTATTTTATGATTAATGTCAAAGACGAGAGAGACGTATAGATCTTGACGAAATCAAGTGATTTTGATTAAAAATGCATTTTTAAGCCGCGCAATTTGATTTAAATCGTATTTTATGTCTGGTTTTAAATTTCTGATTAATAACACACTGATTGGTTTGGTTTGTCGCTCTACGGTCATTTTTTGCTACTCGAGGTTTAATTAAAACATGGCAGGCTAAAGTAATATACTCATGGAATTCATCAAAAATTGATCGGTTTCGGATAATTTTTCTTTTATTGATTTCTAGGATTTTTCCGCAAACGATACGTGGAAAGATTTTATTCGGTCAGAAATTCGTTTTCCTATTGGTCGTTTGATTTGAAAGTTCTGATGGATTACATAGACGTGAACTTTAGAGGGATATTTATCATTGTTGTAAGCAGGAAGTGGTTCCTAAACTATGGAATATATTTTTATCGAAAATAAAAATTTGTCAAATGGTTAATGTTAAAGATGACGTATAATTCTCGACAAAATCAAGTGATTTTGATTAAAAATACATTTCTTAGCCATGCGATTTGATTTAATTCGTATTTTACAAGTCTAGTTTTAAATTTTTGACTGAGAAAACATTCGTTGATTGTTCGATCCAATTCTACGGTCCATTTTTGCTGAAAAAAGAATTCACCTAAATGTAATGTTTGTACGTGTGTCCAATGTGTTCAAATTATAAGATTTTATCGTAATTCGTATGATGCCGCTTGACAATACTTGTTGGGAAATGAAGTTGATTTTTCAATAAAAAGAGAAAAAAAATTTGAAACAAATGGTGAGTTTTAGAATTCCCAATGTACGCTTTGAATGGGTTATGAGAATTCTGAACAAATAACCTATTCATGAAATGTTAGTACGATTATTAATCCGCCTTGTTAACTCGACGATGTATCTCTTCATTAGCAAAACTGAGTAGATCTTGATTGATCGGATATATCGTCATTAGAAGAAAATTGATCTAGGCATCATAAAAAAATCGGCAATATCTTGATGATGAGACATCTCGTCATTAGCAAAATTCATCACATTTTGACGAGATATCTTGTCGAAACCACTTGGCGGGTTCAATTAAAAATTGTTTCGTACTTATAATGCCACGTTTGGCAATGATTATTGGGAAATACAAAATTCCATTTCATTAATTTCCTGAAAAATAGAAGGGGGCAGCGGTTTTAGCAACCGGTGGGTTGCGATTTTGAAACTTGACCCACTCCAAAACTGTCGCGTGTCTGGTGCACGTGAAATCTGTCGTGCCCTCAAGTTGGAGTGGTGTGGAAGTTTGGAGAAAAGGGAACTATATAGCTCAGGTACTGTACTCGACATCTGACCGTGGTTCAAAATTACGAGGTGTTGTCCTAGGATCTTTCCCTTCGGGATCGATCCCAGGCCATCGCCAATAATCCGTTGTGTTGCCCCAGTGCGACGTTAATTACCTACCTATCTTAAAAAAGAAATCATTGGAAAAATTTATGACGAGTTAAATAATTCCCAATTTTTACAATTTAAAAACTTGCATGAGAAATTATCCAAACTCTGCATTCTGCAAATTACTAATAAATTCAATAATAATTTCAATAAAATTTAAGTTTCAGATGGAACCTCATATCGAGAGAAAACCTCAGCAACAGTCTTGATATAATCGTTCGGGGTTTAATGGTGCTTACCCAAACAGATGTTCGCTAGACACGGCAGTCGAGCGGAAGATGAGCAACTAATGACGGAGTGTAAAAAAAAAACCAGAGAATAAAAAGACAAGGTTGTTGCACCAAGGTCAATCACCCGTTTTGTCTCTCTTAGCTTGCCATATCGGCGATAAATCATTCTAATTAGCGCATCCTTTTTATTGGGCGCTGAAAACCACACCAGTGCATTTTAACGAGTTTAACCACTTTTCCCACTTGTGTTGCGTTATTGCATGGCAAGTGTCAATGTGTGCAAATTTGTAGCAGATTTTCCCCTTCAAGAACTCCACTGCCATAGAATTTTTAGAGGATCAGAGTTCCCAGTTATGTTAAAATGATGAAACTTGACATGCATACGTACTGTACCGGTCGGTCTCGCGTTCCTACATCTGGGATTCAGACCTCCCTCGACTTCCAAACAAGTTGTCAACATCTAAATTATCTTGGGTCCTCCATTTAGGAGAGTGGGATGCCAGCTCAGATGTAACATCGTCATATCTGACCGTGGTTCAAAATTACGTGGTGTTGTCCTCGGATCTTTCCTTTCGGGGGATGACCCAGGACCGTCGTCAAAAGCCCGTTGTGCTGCTCTAGTGCGACGTTAATTAAAATACCTACCTATGTTGGGCCCTCCTTGACAAAAATGCAGCCGGGCAACCCAAGATAAACACTTACGTTTTCTGTTCTGTGGAAACCCGAGCCAGAATGATATTAAATCTGTCCTCGGGTCGGAATGTAATACGACGTCTTGCTCTCCCTTTCCGATATCATCCAGAAGGGGATTGGTGACTGTCAGACACGTCTTTTTTAACGATTCCGAGATCCAAAGAAATAGTCTCTGTGGAGGTTCACATCACCTTCCGTTACAGGTGGCGTTGAGCCCACCGGGATGAACGTTCCAAGTCTGAGACGGACCCCCCAAAGATGAGGGCAGAGTAGACTGAAACCACGAAAGGAGCAGACGCATCCTTCAGACTCAGATTTTGGCTATCCTCCTGGGTCTGTGGCAGATTCGATAATTAATAGCTGGGCCCTCATACTTTTAAATGACTCCTCGTATAACTTGTGAATAATCTTCAAATGACTTATTTTAAATAAATGTTTTATTGCGCTGTAACCAGTGTTACTTTTAAATAGAGACAGGAAACGTTACAGTACGTAAAAGTCTACGAAATGTTGCTATGTTTTTGGATAATTTTATTTCATTCAGTCACGAAATCCGTTTATGAGAATATAGATGTTATATTCATTATAAATGGATTGAAATAAGGGATGAAATGTGATTAACACTATGCCCGCAACAGGTGTAAGAAAGGCAAGCACAGATGTTATGCTCGAATCTGCTAGTATATTTCATTTGAGAGAACAAAAATATTTTCCAATCTTAAGTATGTTTAATTCCGGGGAACGGGTTCTGAAAACAATCACTTTTCCTTCCATTCTGATTTATGCTGTAAACAGAAAATCCCATCACATCATACCGAAGAAATTAGTCTCAATAACAAACCAATAACCTGTTTCTAAATTATCAAAACAAAAACTAGAGATGGAAATATTCGAATACAAAAGTACTGGATACATAAAGCATTCGCTGTTTTCGATTCTTTCTCTAGTTCGAATACAGTAGTATTCATTCAAAGTACTCAAAAAGTATTCAAAGTATTCGAATATCAAAGCACTCAAATACAAAAGTACTCGAACGCCAAAGTATTCATCCTAAGTATTCGAATACCATAGTTATTCATCCAATTTATTTGAATAAAAAAGCCATTTATAGCAGATGGCTGATTCTTACTGACGATTATCGGTTTTTGAATATGTATCTCGAATACTTACTCAATACCTGAAATAAGTACTCGATTATCAAGCATTCAATTCTGAAAAGTACTCGATTATCAAGTATTCGATTCTAAAAAGTACTCGATTATCAAGTATTCGATTCTAAAAAGTACTCGATTTACATTTCTAGTAAAATCCACCATTACATACCAACCGTTCCCCGGTTCAATAAGCAATGCAAAACATCCTGGATCCGTTCACTAACATTAGATTCCAACGATTCCAAGTAAATCATGAAAACGTACAAAAAAATTTCAACAGTAGCACACTTTGAAAGTTCAAGACCGTTTAGTGAAGACAGATTTGTAAAAGAAAATCCCTTTGCGTTTGGATCTGAAGGACGTTTTGGGGTAGGGGAAATGGGGAACAGGTGCTTGCTTAATTTTTCTCTTTTGAGTTTTACAGTGCCTTGCATAAAAAAGACAATGGTAAATTTAAGCAAATAAGACTAAACATATTATAATAGTAAAGGATCTGAGATGTGGTAAAAATATTAATTTTTTAAAATTACTGAGACGTAATAGCAATTGGTGCAATATGAACTTTGAAAACTTGGCTTCACACTTACCACACCTCAACCTATATTTTTTTAAAAGCGTAATACAGATTGTTTAATATGGGATTTTTCCGAAAATATTTTAGGTCAGTTTTTGATTTTAAGTGCATTTTTAAAGGAAATTTTTTCCTTAGAGGGCAGTTCAACCTAAAAGTTATCTTTCTATAAAGAATTTTACTGATAACGAGATATTTTGTGTTGAGACAAAACAGGGAGGAGTGAAGAAGTAAAAAAAACAAACTGTCCCTTGCCCAGAACTGGTGACAATTTACAGGATTTTACATCAGATACTGGCCATTATAGGGCAATTTTCGACACAAAGATAAACACCAGAAGGGTTAACGTCAGAAGCTGGTAGATGACTTATTTGTTAGGTGTTTTATAGTGAAAGCAAAATAGTGAATAAAAGATGGAAACTTGGGTGGGTTTCAATAAACAAACAAAATTTTTTACATCCAGAAGAAAACTAAAAGATAATGCTAGAAACTTGAAAAATGACCAAAAATAGCCGAAAAATAATAAAAAACTACATTTCTAGAATAAGAATAAAAGCTTGAAAACATGACTTCTGTATGTGAGGATT
Source organism: Meta bourneti (assembly GCA_933210815.1). Taxonomy (NCBI): domain Eukaryota; kingdom Metazoa; phylum Arthropoda; class Arachnida; order Araneae; family Tetragnathidae; genus Meta; species Meta bourneti. The sequence goes on from OW119931.1 coordinate 17,373,820, forward strand.
ATCTACGAAGTACTAAAGAAAGATTGACATCTCACTACTATACCAGCCCTCTGTCTATAATATTTATGTACCTAATCTTATTTAAGGGGACGTTTTACCTCCCCTTAACCACTTAACGCATTTACCCGTGTTTGACACGGGCGAAAGTTACCGGCAAATTTGCACATGCCCGTGTCTCACACGGGAGCTCTTCCGTTCTACTAAAAATAGATAGGCTAGATTAAACTTATACCAAAGATGGCATAAACTTATTTATCATAGATGATTTACCACTTATTTATAGATGGATATTAAACTTATTTACCGTATATGGCACCACAATGCAACATTTTTCTTGTGTAAACCAAGTGGTGAATTTTGATGATTAGCTATAAGTTTGTTAAGAATTCTTTGTTATAAAGCACTTGTTTGGTGTGGAAAAGGTTATATATCCATTTTTATTACGTTAAATATCATAAAAGTAAACAGTTAACCATAAATTAATTTTTACTAAGTGTTTTTATAACTTGTTTAGAAAAAGTTATCTGATAATGAGCGACTCTGACGATTTTGAATATGCCAATTTATCAGAAAGTTTCAGCGACGAAAGTGATGATCTCTTAAGTGATGGAAGTGAATCTGAAGTCAATATTTTATTATTATTAATATTTTGAAATTCAAAATAAACATGTAATCAAATCGTTTACACTTTGTTTGTATAGTATTTTTTTATAACTTTTACCCCACCCCCCGCAACTGAAATTGCAAAAAATAACTTACACTACCCATATATATATTAATTTTCTGTCAAAAAGAAACTCGATCATTTTTTACCAGTTTTTCCGAAAAAACCTCGTCCTTTAAGTGGTTAAAGAGTTTAGGGCATAAAAACAATTTTTAAGGACATAAACAGATATAAACTTTAGTCAAATTGACTGTAAAGAATGCAAAACTTCAAAGCAGCGATAAATAAAGATTAAAACTCGTCACTTGACATTTCGGTGTAACCTACTTCTGTCCTTGGTGGTGGACGACTTGATCTGAAGTCTTGCATTTTCATTAATTTTTAAGGATATAAAGGAAATTACTAATTTTCTTAGGTCATCAACATCCGAGTTCTAATAATCAACAAGACATCTATTTTGAGCTATCATGTAAACAAACAGAAGATTCAAGAAAACAATCACAACCAGTTCCTAAATAAGCAAAGCGATGGCCCCGAAACTGAAGCAATTCCATTCCAGTTCAATAAGCAATGCAAAACATACCTGGATCACTTCCATCCAGCATATCCTACGATTATCGGTATACCGTAAACAAAACACTCCTCTGGGGTCGGTATTCCTTTGTGAAATGTAAGTGTAGGGAGATGTCAAAACGAGTGGATTCCGGTCAACGTGAATCACTGGAATTCCATCAACATCGCCAGAATTTCCATAGGCTGAACGTGGACGCAGCTGCGCAAACCTCGCATGTGATGCTGTAAACGAAAATGCTTTTCATTTACACCCTAGAGATAGACGAAATTAATTCTTTCGTGCTTCATTGGTTGTGATGGGAAAAGTTATTGGTGAGTTAATTTCTTGATGCTTGAGTGGAGGAGGCAAAGGTGAGGGTAAAAGGGATTGGTTCGGTGTTATAAGAGGTGCGGTAAACGGGAATTGGTTTTTGTAAAAAGCATTTTGTAGAAAGGTCGATCGAATCGCTAATGTTATTGCGGATGGTTGGGTTTTATGGCGTAAGGGCCATTTTTGGCCAAGCTGCACAAAACAACGAAGACAACGTCAAGTAATGGACATACACGCAAAGAAAACTTTACTGGCACAGAATAGATTTCGCATTCATTAGGTGCTCCCAAATTTTCCATACCCATAATATGTATTAGGCTTAATGAATTTTTTGACTGTTTTAAACATATCGCCGTGTATTTAATCTGTGCGGATAGCGAAACAACTATTTAAGTTAGATTCGACATGCATTTGTTCTGTTTTTAATACCAAAATCATGTTTCGAAGAGGGCTCGGATTTCTTGGGCCCTCCCTCTGAATTTGTCCCTGAGGAAATGACAGTTGACACTCTATTTGAGACCAAATATTGTTCACTTAGAGCATCCTTTATTTTCGTGATGATGAGAAATACATTGTCCTAGTGTAATCTATTTTAAAATGTATAACATTATATCAAAATGCTTATTATTTTGTTTTTGACATAAAAGCTCGCTCTTTAAGCAGTAATCTAGTTAATAATTAAACTAGTATTAAAATGTTTGAAGACTAGTCTTTAAACAGTTTAAAAACTAGTCTTCAATGTAACAGTTCTGAAACCTTCAGCCTTCCCTAGATTTCTAACCAGTTTTGACCTTATTGACCAATAGAATCTTTATCAAGATTCTTTGAATAAATGAGGGTGATTTTCAATGTAAGCAAAAAAAGACTTAAAACGATGATTCTACTTCCAAATATTCTCGCATGATAATCAAGGAACCTTAAAAAAGCAGTTTATCGCCTTTTCGGCGACGTTTGGCATTCAATCTAATTGACGTTGACCAATCAATTCAATTCGGAGTTCGTTCTTTGGAATTTTTATTGGCAAAGTGCTGAAAATCGTATTGGAAGAATAAGCCAACGACCTTCTAATGAAATAGACAGTGAGCGGAGTCACTGTCTTAAGATCTCAGAAAGATAAGTCACGAGGGCTTATGAATAGTTTTGTGCCGATTGGCTATCGAAGCGCAGACAAGCGGTTTTAATCACGCTGGATAATCACTTTAACTAATCAATAATTCGTCCCACAATAGGATTCATGCTTTTTCCCATGAATCATGTGACCAAAATTAGTGTTAACGTGATCCTTAGACTACTTTCGTCAGCTGAATGGAACCATCGACCTTCTAATGAAATACAGACGGCGCATGTGAGCGCAGCTTTATGTTGTTTCTTCCCGTCGCTCGGTTTGAAGATTTGTCACGTGGTTGTGGGAAAAAGCATGAATCCTAAATTATTGAGTGGTTAAGTGATTATCCACCGTGATTAAAAACACTAGTCTGCGCTTCGATGGCCTATCGGCTAAGTCGATTACCTTTCAGAGATCTTACGACAGCGACATGCTCTGTCATTAGAAGGTCGATGCAAAATATGCACAGGAAGCACATTCCGCCGCTTGGCGTAAAAGCTTCTCATAGATGCAATAGTTTAGTTATTATTCAATGTGATAGTTGTGGAGAAAAGCAATAATACACTATTCGGAAATCTCGTGACACTTAGAGAGATATATAACAAAATTATTTTTTGTCAGCTAATGAGTTTCTGCTCTAAGCCGACGTTATGGTTGTTCTCATCCAGAAAAAGTCGAATCCATTCTTTCACTCTTAATTTCTTTCAGCAGACGCGAATTCACAAGAAACCCAGAGGCTTTGCGCACTGGTGCAGGAAAATATCCGAAAGCAAAACCACTCTCTCCCACCTTTGGGGAACAATCATCTCGATCCCCGCCCGAAAACGGCACCAGAGGGCGTGATTCCTGCCGTAATCCCATAATGGGATCCCTGCAGACTAAGTGAAAGTGCAACGCGAGACGAGGATGTGGTTTCGTTTTCCCTCAAGAAAACGTGGCTGCGATTGTTGTGGAGATGCACTTCGAAATAGAGCGGCCGGACACGAAAAGGAAGGTGGGACAATAATGGTTGTCGTGTGCGAGGCAGAAGGGGAATTGTGACTGAATAAAAAAGTTTGCTTTGAGGCAAAAAAATTGTGCAGGAGGAAATTGAAGTTTTTCGAATTTTAAAGCGGTAACCGATTTTGAGCTAGTATCCGTATTTACTGTTCTTATTAGTTCAAGGACTTTTACGGGGACAGTAAACTTTAATCCTCAGAGAGGTTTTTGTCAAAGAATGTGTGTCAGTAAATGCCGCTTTTGGTGGTAGAGGGCGCTGTTTTGATCAGTCGATAATATCGTTTCTGTGGTGTAAGTATCATTCCCCGATAGGATTTTCAATGGAATCGATATAGGAATTCAGGGCTTGCCGTCGATAATCCGAGCGGGGAATGACGCCTTACGCCAGAGAAACGATGTTATAGACTGAGCAAAGCAGCGCCCTTTACCACCTAAACGCGGAATTTACGGACACACATTTTCAACAAAAAATGTTTATTTCGAGCCCCTCTACCACCCTTTACAATCTGACCAAATATTTTCGAAACACCCTGTATAGCCATTTTAATTTTATTTTAGCTGTGTCGTCGTTTTTAGCTCACCACTCGGTCCATTATGTTACACTGTTCTACGTACACAAGGCTAAAGCTAGAGATGGGCAGAATCGAGTACTTTTAAGAATCGAATACTTGGTATTTTCGTACTTTCAAGTGTCAAATAAGTATTCGAATATATATAAAAAATCGGTTAAAATCGATGGAAAGAATCAGCCAACTGCGATATATGGCTATTACATAAAAATAACACTTTGCTGTTCTGATTTTACCAGCACTGTGGTTAGTGCATCCCCTGCAATTGTTATATAGTGAATCAAAGTTCGAATCCTGCAAGAAAAAACAAGTGGATCATTGCATTGTTATTTATTCTACATGAAAACGAAAATTTTTGACACTCGGCCAAAATGGATGCACATGAAATGAGATACTGCTACTTTGGTATTCGAGTATTTTGATATTTGAAGTCTTTGGTATTCGAGTATTTTGGTTTTCGGGAATTTTGGCAATCGAGTCCTTTGGATAAATACTGTTGTATTCGAATACAACAAGAAAGAATCGAGTAGAACTTTTACTTTTAAGTATCGAGTATAACAATATATAACTTTCAAGTATCGAGAAGAACGATGACTTTTAAGAATCGAATACAACATATGGAGTACGACGATTCTGTTAAGTTTCGAGTACTCTGATTACTTTTAAGTACAATGATTACTTTTAAGTGTATCGAGTACACGAGTAGTTCTGTATTCGAATACTTCCATCTCCAACTAAAACCCAATCCCAAAATTATTCCACTTCAGAGCCACCAATCTTTACTTCCCGGTGGATAATTTTCCAACGAACAATACAATACTGTCACGATAAAACCAACAAAGGAAAGTGATGACAGTTATCTAACACTTTCGTATTGAATTTTTATAATCCCGATTCTCTCCGAAGGCCGACAAATATTTTCGGACGTTTCATATTTCGAAGGATGGATCTGAATGGCGCTTATATCAGCACATAAAAAAGGCAGAGGTTTGGGCCACAAAAGCCCGAATCCGACAGCCCGTACATAGCCTTGGTGGACCGACAACGCCACATTGATTCATCAAGCATTCCACGTGTAACACCATAATGGATTCGTCTTTCCTCACAAAGGGACAAAGGAGACTTGGGTTTGAAAGGAATGTTTGTAAGGCATTTCTGATGCTCTTTTCACGTGTGTGCTTTTGCTCCTTTTTCTTGGCAGAAGTGCACGCGATGACAAAACGGAAGGACGTTGTTTCGGTGCGGGTGCAGAGAATAGGTGTTTTGAGGTTTCGATTTACGTTTCGAGGAATCTTCAACTGGTGCCGAAAGGAAACGGTTCAAACAAGGACAGTTCCTTAGGTGGGGGTAGCTTGGAAGTGTAGCGGATTAGCAACTGGACGGTTACGATTTCGAAACGTGATCCAACCAAAGACCCAACCAAAAAACGTCAAATCTGTCGTGGCCTCAAATGTCCACGTTGGCGTGGTGTGGAAGTTTGGAGAGTGGGTGCCAGCTCAGGTGCTGATCTCGTCATCTGTCCGTGGTTCAAAATAACGAAGCGTTGTCCTTGGATATTTCTCTTAGGGATTGCTCCCGAACTGTCACCAAGAGCCCGTTGTTTGGCCCCAGTGCGACGTTAATTAACTATCTTCCAACTTACCAATCTTAGGTTTGGTGGGTAGCTCGGTTGGAAGAGATTGCGAGTTTGAAACTCGATCTAACCAAAGACCGCCGTGTACGTAGCGACACGTCAAATCTGTCATGATCTCAAATGTCCTCATGTTGGTATGGTGTGGAAGTTTGGATAGTGGGGCGCCAGCTCAGGTGTGACCTCGCTATCTGACTGGTTCAAAATAACGAGGTGTCACCCTCGGATCTTTCCAATACCGTTGTCAATATCCCGTTGTGTTTCTCCAGTCGACGCTAATTCAACTACCTTTAAAGTTGCGGCTAAAAGCACGTACTGACATTTCTATCATCATGGTGCGAGAAGTTTCATTGGTTGACTAGATGTACAACAGGACAATATCGAAGCATAAAATCTGTCGTGGCTTCAAATGTCCTCACGTTGGCGTGGTGTGGATGTTTAGAGAGTGTGGTGCCAACTCACAGGTGTTGACATTGTCATCTTACCGTGGTTCAAAATTACGAGGTGTTCTCGGATATTTCCCTTCGGGATTGATCAAGGACAGTCTCCTATTAGCTCGTTGTTTTGCTCCATTGAGACGCTAATTCAACTACCCTAGCCTTTAGGTGTTGGCCGCCTATGGGCCGGCCTCAGTAAACTCCGAAATATTTAACCTGGGGAAAAAAGGGATATTTGAATTAATGGCACACTGGAGCAACACTACGGTCCGGGACCGACTCCAAAGGGAAAGATCAGAGAATAACACCTCGTAATTTTGAACCACGGTCAGAAGACGAGGGCCAACCTGTCCGCACCCCACTCTCCAAACTTTCACGCCACGCAAAGGACATTTGAGGCCGCGATAGATTTAGCGAGCACCAGCTCCCATGTACACGACCGTCCTTGGTTGGATCGAGTATAGCACTCGCAACCCTCCGGTTGCTAATCTGCTACTCTTCCAACCGGACTAACGCTGCCACGTGGTAAAAAGAAACAGAAACGATTTGAAGAAATTGAAAATGTGATAGATCAAAATCTTAAACTGAGGACAGGCAACTTAGGAAATATGCATCTACGAAACACACTCAAACGCAGATCGTATTTACGACCAGATATAAGACAGGATTTATCTCTGATTGGCTTATGAGACGGACTTAGGGAGGGACGAACAAGAGGCTTACCTACGTTTGAGTGCTCGGGAAGCCCTACAACACGGGAGCATCAGATAAGACTTCGTGTGTAGACAGTGGCTAAAGACTTTTCCACTTCCGCGGGATTAGAAAGTTTTATTAAGTTGGGACACGGTTCATATCTTTTCGGTTACTTTCCTCAGTTTTTTTACAGGTTCTTTCGTTTCATAATCATTCACACGTATCATTTAGATTTTAATGTTGGTATACAGGGGAGGGAAGAAATGATTCGAAATTCAGTGGCCATCGGGAAACAGTGTGGCGATTCAGATCCTACCACCCGAACATGAACTTCAGCTCTCTAGTCACTTTTCGAATGATCATAGTATCAGTAAGATTGCATTAGCCCTCCAAGTGGTTTTGACGAGATATCTCGTTCATCAAGATCGGGCCAGTTTTGCTAATGATGAAATATCTCGTCAAGACAAAACTGCAGTCCTCCATGGGAAATGGGACCAGTTTTATAAGAACGTAGGAAAGTTTTATAAGAACGAGGATTAACACCGCGTGCCGTTGGTGTCTTTTTCCCCTGGGTCATTTAACGACTCTAAACCACTGGTAAGTCGGCCCAGGGAGGGTCTACAAGAACGAGGATGATATGGCATATCTCGTCTGGCTTCCCCAGTCCCATGATCTTAACCCTCCAAGTGGTTTCGACGAGATATTTCGTCTATCAAGATCTGACTAATTTAGCTAATGACAAAATAGCTTGTCCTCAAGATATTGCTAATTTCTTTTATGATGACGAGATCATAATCTGGTCAGTATACTTCTCTAATGACGAGATATCTCGTTCATCAAGATCTGGTCAGTTTTGTCAATGACAAGATATACCATCGAGACAACCACCAGGAAGGTTAACAAAATTGAATCTTTGTGGGGTATTTTGGAGGTTAAAGTGCTTGCAAAGGTTTCTAACTCCATCCACACTTTCTGAACTAGACATCGCTCTGCATGAGGAATGGATACATATTCCCTTGAACAATGTGCAGGACCTGTGTTTGGTCATCTCACGTTAGAGCTGTAATTCAGGTCAAGGGTGGGCCAAACCTCTACTAAAGATCTTGTGACGTGTCACAAGTGTTCATATTATTTTGTCCACCATCTTTATATCTTTAGAAAGGGGGGTTCAAAGGCACTTGTTTCTAACTGTCCTGAACTAAATTAATACAAAAAAAGATTTGAAATCGTGGCAAGATGGAAAATATCTTTAAAAAACATTCTACCGTATTAAGTTTCATATAAAAAGGCTTTACCATCCATTTTATATTTAACTTATAGTTTTACGTACTTTTAATTAAAGTGCCGCGGTAGCCAGGTTGGAAGAGTAACGGATTAACAAACGGAGAGTTGCGACTTCGAAACTCGATCAACTAAAGATCGTCATGTAGGTGAGGGCTAGTGCATGTTAAATTTGCCACGGCCTCAAATTGGCATGGTGTGGAAGTTTGGAGAGTGAGGTGCCAGCTCAGGTGTTGACCTCGTCATCTGAACGTAGTGCAAAACGACAGTGTTGTCCTCGGTCTTTCCCTTCCAGATTGATCCCGGAGTGTCTCCGAATGCCTGTTGCGTTGCTCCAGTGTAATGTTAATTAACTACCTACAATTACCGTAAAAGACGTGTAATTTAAAGAATAGTTTGTGCCTTTTTATTTCAAATAAGCAAGTTTTTCTCCACCTTCACTATATAATTCTTCAATCCTGTTCCCCAAGAGGGATGTTATTGAGGGATTGTAACTGTCGTTGTTAATAATTCATGTTTACAAAAGTGGATGGAAGATTCGCTGATCAGGCATGCTACCGTTTATAATATCGAAGACGCTTTCTGAAAAAGCGTTTTATGCGAAATTTATTACCCAGAATTTATGGGGATGGGAATGAAAAAGATCGTAGGAACTAAAGCCAGATAGATTTTTCCAAGAAACTTCTCTCAGTTTGCTCAGCTTGCAATGCTTTCACCGTTGAATGGTTATTGCGCAATCAAAGAGGATTACAGAAATTAATGTGATGTTTCGAGGACTTTCGAATTTGGCTGTCTGCTCTATAACAAAATGAATAGGATGAATTCCTAACGGAAAAGAGCCGCGGTAGCCCGGTTGGAAGGGTGACGGATTAGCAACCGGAGGGTTGCGAGTTCAAATCCAACCAAAGACAGTCGTGTACAAAGGGGATGGTGCCATGTTAAGTCTGCCATGGCCTCAAATGTCCTTACTTTGGCGTGGTGTGGAAGTTTGGAGAGTGGGGTGCCTCGTTGTGTTGTCCTCGGATATTTCCCTTCGTGTTTGATTCCGGACCATCACCAATAGCCCGTTGTTGCTGAAGTGTGACGTTAATTAAATTACCTACCTACCGGATAAAAATTCACAAGTCCCAAGGTTGGTAGGTAGTTGAATTATCATCGCACTGAAGCAACATAACGGGCTAATGGCGACGGTCCAAGATCAGTCACGACGGGAAAGATACGAGGGAAACACCTCGTCATTTTGAACCACGTTCAGATGACGAGATCAACACTTAAGCTGGCACCCCACTCTCCGAACTTCCACATCACGCCAACGTGAGAAAATGTACATTAGATAGAATAGATTTAACGTTCGCCAACCCCCACGTATACGATGGTCTTTAGAACAAGCTTCGCAACACTCCGATGGTGTGGAAGGAATGAATCCCAAGGAAACACGTTTTAAAACGTTTAAAACTCAAAGGGTCACTCATTTCCTTGTAACTAGGGATGCGGTTTTGTCAAGCAAAAAAGAGACATCTTTATCAATATAAAAATACTTAAGTTTTGACTATTTAATATTCTTGATATGAAAATAATAAAAAGTACATTAACTTTTTACTCTATTTTCTGCGGAAAGTGAGTAATATTAGTTAAGAATAGGTCGCAGAGAGAACAATTTGTCTATAACATGATTTTGTGTTTATAGTAAAAAGGGTCTGTCCCCCAGGTGGGTGAGAAGGAAACAAAATTACTTTATTGATGAAAGATACACAAAAATGTACATTATATTTTCAATAAATTCGGAACGGTTATTACTGTGTTTTTTCGAACTTCGGCAAAACAAATTTTATAGCCTTGCTTTTGTAACAAAACTAAAACAAATTTTCATTACACCATATACACACAAGTTTTTCATACGGAAAATATTCATACTCTAAATCAAATGAGCTGTGAACGTTAAATTTTTTTGAGAAAAGCAGTCATGAATCGGAGTAAATTACTTCATCCCAGTAAGCAAAAAGTAGAGGGTTTCCCGAAAAATCTAGTTGATTTAAGAAGAATTTATTGATGAAATATTGGTATAATTTTTCCCGGCGCTGGGCATTGGATGTTACGAAAGGGAAGAGGGAATTCTTAATCAAGACAGCATTTGTGACTCAGATATTTTATTCGCAACATTTCACTTCAATCTCACATGCGTTTCACAATTTCTGTAAAACAACCAAAGTGCATTGCATCCATTCAAAGGGTACTAAATTCTTCTTCAACTACATTGTTTAGTCTGAGAAGGATAGGAATTTACTGCGACTCAAATTATTGCCTTTTCACTTAAATGGATCAAAAACCTCACAACTCGGTCATTTCACTCGAGATAGTCTGACATAAAAATAACGAAGTATCTTCAACAAGTTTACTACGTTCTTTGGGTCAATACTCGATTAAGATACAAATAGTTTACTCAAAAGAAACGTATGCGCTTACAGACAACTTTTATTGAACAAAAACCTTTTGAAAATATTATTCGTAATAATATTTTAAAAAGGTTTTTGTTCATAATCATCGAGCCAATCCCCTCACAAACGTTTTATGATTCTTGAGAAACAAACAAATGCATTACATCGATTGAAAGAATTCTGTCTATTTTAACTGCATAGTCTAGTCTGCGAAATGGTAGAAATTTACTGCAACTCAAGCACAAATATTGTTTTCACACAAAAATTCATCACAGAGCGGTCAGTTCAGTGTATCTGACATGGAAGAAATGTGGTACATGCAATACGTTTCTAACTTCCTTTGGATGAATACTCGATGATTATGATTCAAATAGTTTTCTCAACAGCGTGTACCCTTACTGATACCTTTAAGTGTGATAAATTACATTTAAAACTCATATTCTAAATAATCCATCCAATCCTCACAAGGCATTTTACAAATTCTGAAAAACAACTAAGTACATGGCAACCATTGGAAGAATGGTATATTCAACTGTAATGTCTAGTCTGAGAAAAGATAGAAATTTACTGCAATTCAAACAGTTTTTCGTATAAATTCATCATAGTATGATAATTTCATCCACGCGTCTAAGACATATTAAAATACCGGGGTATTTTCAACACATTTTCTACATCAGCTGGGTAATAATTAGTTAAGATCCAAACAGTTAACTCAGCAACAGCATGTGTGCATACCTTTAATTGAACAAACCCCTTTTAAAAATCGTATTCTCACTCTAATACATTTTATCAACAAGTCACAAAGGTTTCTCGATTTTCATGCACATTATCCATAGAAACCAGGATACTTTCTCTTCAATTACAGTGTCTAGCCTACGAAACAGACACTGTAGTTGAAGAGAAGGTAGCATAATCTACACATAGTCTACATTGCTTTTCCTCAAAAATTCATCACAATCACAGAGAAGCCATTTCATTGCCATGTCTGACATGAAAAACATGTGGAGTGTGCAACACGTTTTCGGCGTCCTTCGGTAAATGCTCGATTGAGATCCAAACAGTTTTCTCAACTACATGCATGTGTGCCTTACAGATTCTTTTCATTGAATAAACTCTTGAAAATCATTGGAAATTGCCTCACAAAGCATTTCACGTTTTCTGGAAAAACAACCAAGTGCATATTTTATCCATTGAAAGAACGCTAAAGTGCTCTTCAGCTGCATTGTTTCGAACATAAACATTTTTTTTAAAACTGCAATTCATTGAAAATCTCACAGCTCGGTCATTTCACCCTCGCGTCTATGACATGGGCAAAAACGGGGGTATCTTCAACACGTTTTCGACGTCCTTTGGGTCAACACTCTCTCAAGATCCAAATAGTTTACTTAACAACAGTGTGGGTTACTTACAGATACCTTTCATTGAATAAACGCTTAAAAATAATTAGCAATCGCCTCACAAAGCATTCACGATTTGTGAAAAACAACCATGCTCTCATTACAAGTGCACATCGTCTCATACACAAACATTGTTTTTTAACCCAACTGGTGGTTGTATAGACGAGGTATCTTGTCATTAGCAGAACTGGTCAGATCTTGTTGGACGAGATATCTCGTCATCAAGATATTGCCGATTTTTACCTAAATTAGATCGGCCCAATTTGCTACTGACGAGATATCTGGTCATTATCAAAATTGGTCGGATTTCGATGAAGGAGATATTGCAGATCTACTTGGAGAGTTAAACTGAAATTCCATCGGAAATCTCACAGCTGCCATTTCACCCGCAGGTATGACATGGATATAAACGGGGGTTAAACCAACTCCTTCTCGGCTGTCCTCTGGGTCAACACTCACTCAAGATCCAAATAGTTTACTCAAGAGTATGTGTGCTTTACAGATACCTTTAATTGAATAAACTCTTAAAAATTATTAGCAATCGCCTCACAAAGCTATCCTACTTCTGAAAAATAACCAAGCATTTAACCCTATTTCTGAAAAATGACGAAATTCATATTGAAAGTGCACATCTCGTACACAAACGTTGTTTTTGTAACCCCCTGATGGTTGTCTAGACGAGGTATCTCGTCATTAGAAAAAAAACTGACCAGATCTTGATCCCATCCTCAAAAAAATATCGGCAATATCTTGATGACAAGGTATCTAGTCATTAGCAAAATGGATCAGATTTTGATGAACGAGATATCTCATCGAAACCACTTGGAGAGTTAAACTAATATTCCATCGAAAATCCAACCGCTTGGTCATTTCACCCTCGCGTCTAAGACACAAACGGGGCTAAAACGGACAAAAACGGGGCTAAAACCAACACGCTCTCGCCCGTCCTCTGGGTCAACACTCGGTCAAGATCCAATTAGTTTACTCAACAACAGTATGTGTGCCTTACAGAAACCTTTCATTGAATAAACTCTTAAAAACCATTAGCAATCGCTTCAGAAAACATTTCGCGATATCTGGAAAGTATCCAAGTTCACATTGCTCACACACATTGTTTTCTTAACCAATCTGGTGGTTATCTAGACGTGGTATCTCGTCATTAGCAAAACTGATCAGATCTTGTTGAACGAAATACCTCGTTATTAGAAGAAAACACAATCACAATCATTAGAAGAAAACTGATCACATCTTGATCCCATCCTCATAAAAAAAATCGGCAATATCTTGATGACGAGATATATCGTCATTAGGAAAATTGGTCATATATTGAGGGACGAGATATCTCGTCGAAACCACCAGGAGGGTTAAACTAAAATTCTATCTAAAATCTCGTAGCTCTGTCGTTTCACGCGTCTAAGAAATGGATAAAAAAGGGAATATCTTCAACGTGTTGAATGGGTCAACACTCGCTCAAGATCCAAGTAGTTTACTCAACAACTGTATGTGTTCCTTGCTCTTAAAATTTATTAGCAATCGCCTCATAAAGCATTTCGCGATTTCTGGAACACAATCAAGTGCACATTGTTTCCATACGCATTGTTTTTTAAACTAAAATTCCATCCTAAATCTCACAGCTCGGTCATTTCACCCGCGCATCTAAGATATGGACAAAAACTGGAGTGTCTTTAACATGTTGAATGGCGTCCTCTGGGTCAACACTCGCTCAAGATCCAAATAGTTTACTCAGCAACGGCGCTCTCGCTTCAAGATACCTTTCATTGATCACTAAACCAACATCCACAAAGGCGACGACCGGCCGCACGGAGGTTTAACGACCACTCAGTCGTAACGTTCCAGACAATGAGCAATTAGCCGGCATCGCCGAAAAGACGCGCCTTACCCGCTCCAAAGGACGCTTTCTCGCTTGTAATGAAGGACAATTAAACCGGCCGAAAAGGCATCCGTCTTCGGCAAGCAATTACCGCAATACGTCAATTATCCAAGAGAGCTGGATACCTGGTGTTAATACACTCTTTGATATCCAGCGTCGTAATGGATGATGCCGTAATCCATTGATGCACACCGCATTCTTTGTGTAATCGAATCTGTGGGAAAGAGTGTGACTGTGACATGCGCTTTTATCTTTGTTATCGGTCTGGGATTAGGTCTAATTGATTGGTGAAGATGATGGTGGGATTTGCATATAGTGGGATCAAGTATCACGCAGTTTCTTTGGTGCATTTTGTGAGACGTGTTCATTAATATCTTTGTATATTATGTATTAGGACCGAGGCCTGCATTGCATTAGTAGAATAGGATGGGAGAGTTATCAAACCTAGCAATATAATTACAATCCGGATAATTATGTTGTCCTGTCTTCTAAAGCCCTCAGGGGCATATCTAATTTTGGTATGTACAGGCTTCACTGACCCGAGATACCTGAGTGATCTTTCCTTTTCCCTTGGGGTTTACCGTCTTTAGTAAACACAAGCGGGATACCCAAGCGTTCGTTTCCTGCTTTCATCCCACTATGTGTTCCCCAATTCCTCTTTTCTCCCTTTCACAACATTGTTTCACTTGATTTTGACTTGTGTTTGGCGCGATTGCATCATAAAACTTAAAAACAATCAACCTGTCTTGTAGCAATTGCAATTTGAAGTAGACAAGACATGTTCTGAGTCGACCGACAAATGCTCGCAACAAACACAAGGTTATTGGCGATTAGTTCATTGGAGAGTCATGAATAACATCTAGATATGGTACAGATCCTGTCAGGTTCGATTCCTTCCTGGTTGCATTTCTCTTCTAGGATTTCCTTGTGCGTGTATATATCATTTACTTGACGTTGTTTGTAGCAGCTTGGCTAAATATGGCCCTTGCGCCATAAAACCTGACCCAATAAGGATACAGATATTAAAGTATTTGGAGAGTCCTACCGTTAAGTTTCGACATCTAAAATTTGATGTGTCATGTTGAGTTAGAGATTTTATTGAGGCATATAGTCAGTCAAGTAACATACAATTTCTTTAGTGTTCGAATGTGAATTATTACTTGATAGCATTAGTGATATTTGGTGTACATAACTATTTTTATATATTATATTACAGGAGCAATGTGTATTTTACATTGCTGAACTGACTTTTTTATAATCGGCAACACTGTTCCAAACTGTGTCTGTTACAGGCATTCTGGAGATTCGCACATGAGTACCTACAACTGATAATTTTAACGCACATATTTGGATTTGCATATCCATTTGTGGTGTTTGTTTTCGTTTCTCGATTGACTCTCAGGTACAGTATCTCCAAGGACACGAAAGGGATAGTTCGGTGTTGTTAACGTTGAAATTTCGAATGCCTGGTAGCGACTTTCGACGCCAATATATCCGGAATGCCCCGTCCAATCAAAAACGGACCACACTTTTTCGGGTTGGTTTTCAACAATGATGGTGTGGTTAGTGCGTGACAATGTGGTATGATTAGTGTATGGTCCATTCTGACAAACCTGTATGAATATTCTTTCATTTTATATTCCGATGCCTAGGAGTGCTGTAGATCGGGTGTAAGACGTAAGGGACATACCACCCCTTAAAACATAGTGATAACAAAAGAAGTTTATATGCAGAGTATATTTATGTAAGGCGATAGTTCTTCATCCATAAAGCATTGGGCCCCATTCAAAGAGATATACTTACAAATGTATCATGTGTTCATCGTAATGACATGAAATACAGAAAATTGTATTCCCATGTACCAAAAGTACAACAGCATGTAATAAAAAACTGCAACTGTCGTATTGAAGTGGGAATTAAAAGTAGAGTGCACCAAACAATTTTTTAGCTCTGCTTTCTTTTTAAAATTGTGATGCACTTTTAGTTGACGTGATATGGATGTTTGGAGATCGTGCCAGCTCAAGTGTTGACCTCGTCATCTGACCGTTGTTCAAAATTACGAGATGTTCTCGGATCTTTCCCTTCGGGATTGATCCCGGGCCGTCAGCAAAAGCCCGTTATTTTGCTCCATTGCGACGTAAATCCAATTAACTACCCATCTATGATGCACTATTAGACACTAGTGTGGCATCAAAGCAACTCTAAATTAGGGGAAATTCAAATGAATCGATTTTTTTTAACCAAATGGGAAAAAAGAATATAGCTCTGAATGCAAACTACAAAAATCAACTCTAATTGTTTGTATACTTAATCAGCGACGCCCATAGAATAATGTTCTCGATTGTTTGTTGTCTAACATGATCTGGAATCATTTCTTGTCAAAAACAATGAAAGGAATCAACCTTAATCGAATATTCTTTAGTTATGGAAAACAAACAAAAATATCAAATTACGTTATCATAAATAACCTCATTTCGAGAAATACAGTAATCTCAATCAAACACATTAGCAGTTACGAAGGAGAAAAAATTCTCCAAGAAAGGAGGTGAGGAATTTCTAGGTTGCATCAAAAATCAATTTCTCTAGGAATGCAAATCGAATTCGATCTAAATAAAAAAAAATACTGTCATCTTCAGAATCAGGCTATGTCAAGGCGGCGAAAAAATTCCGTTCCATTTTTTTTTAGTTTCGCTCTTTTTTTCACAGGAAAACTCATTAAATCGAAAATTGCACTTTCGACGTCAACGAACACGGTTGCAGGTATGATAGGTACCGGAGCAGTCAACTACCATAACGCGAATCGAGAATTCCAGATCGAGTGATGCTTGATGTTTTCGGTTCCAATGACCCGGAAACACACATCAGCTCTGTTTGCCTAAGGATACTGTTGCCATTCCCAAGAAGAAAAATAAACGACGAAAAATAAATGGAAGGAAAGCTCGTAATGGGCAGATTCTTATATATATAAATTGAGGTTCTCAATGACAGTCGTGATTGTACTCGGCATGTGGAATTAGGATCGTGGAGGCATACTGCTGGTTCTTCTCTGTAGGTGAGGTTTAATGGCAGATTGCACAGAAGCTGTTAACGCTGGAATCTGTGTTTGTCCAGCTGTTCGCGTATGGGGAGTTAGAACTTGTGGCGAAGTGGTTTTTGTTGTGGAGAAGGAAGATATATTCACTGGGAGGTAGCAGGCAGGTATATTCAGAAAATAATTTGGCGCAAACTTCTCCTCCTGTTTCCTATTCCAATATAAAAGCCAAAATGTTAAATAAATGTTGCATTTTTATATTCATTCCACAATCCAACATCAGACCCGAGTATTCACGTCAAAACTATGGTTTGTGTCCTTTAT
This sequence comes from Meta bourneti, assembly GCA_933210815.1. Classification (NCBI taxonomy): domain Eukaryota; kingdom Metazoa; phylum Arthropoda; class Arachnida; order Araneae; family Tetragnathidae; genus Meta; species Meta bourneti. Next base: position 17,391,159 of record OW119931.1, read on the forward strand.
ACAACCTAGCAATATTTTTTAACATTTAAAATATTTCGGAGAGGGCTCCAGCTCACTCAAAGCTTGTGAATATTTTATGGGAACATGAAAACATTTTCTGGGTGTTCGCATGCCTTACCAAAAGTTTATTCCTATTTTCAATATGTATGTCTTCAAACGGATCATATTTCTTTCTCCTTACGGGGGAGTGATATTTAATATCATTTAAAAATATCTATTGTTAATTTAATACAAATATTTCAGCATTGTTTTATCAGTTTTCTCGTTTAAAATGTAGGTAGGAAATTGCAATTAAAGTAATCCATTTTTTCATAAATACATATAAATTATCTTCAATGCTTCCAGTATGCTCGAAGTTTGTTTATATATATAAACTGTAATATAATCACATTTATACATTCTTTCCACCAAAATATGAATTTAAAGGACCAATACAGGTAACATTGAAAGATGGTACTGACTACACAAAGCAAAGTTGTAAGAAAATGAAGAATTTATAACTCCATCTATTTTCAAAACGGTTATAAGATGTTTTTGAAAATAACTGAAACTGACACTCAAAAGTGCAATACATCAATACCAATGCTTTACTCGTGAATTCAAATTGAAAACAAAGTGGGGGAACAAATCATACTAACGTAATGGATTCACTTTGTTTGAATCCATTCTTTGTAATAAATTCCCTGTTATTCTCCGATTTTCCTTGGATCCGTGAAAACGCAGTTTCGTCAATCATGCGATACGCCTGATGAACGACCTGAGTTAGGAAAACAATAGATTTTACCAAAATATGTGTGAGTATGAATCTCTGATTATAACTCAAGCAGCGTACGACGTGTGTACTATAAAGCAAGATTCATCGTACAAGAACAAATTTATAAGCTTACTAGCTGAATTACCCGGCGTTGCTCGGGTTGAATTGTTTGTAATATTATACACTGTTATTCCTATGGGGATTTAGACCCATCTACAGACCCAGAATCCAATCGGGGTTAATTTATAGCCTATGTTTCCCGCAGGATTGTAAAGAATAAATATACCAAATTTGGTGTGAATTGTTCTGACAGTGATCCTAAAAATACTCAATGTTGTTCTTATGGGGATTTCGGATTGCTCTTAGCTCTGGAGACGCAGGACAAAAAACAAAAAGGGTTAATTTTTAGCCTGTGTTTACCGCAGTATTCTAAAGAATGAATGTTCCAAATTTGCTGTGAATTGATATGATAGTTATAGTAAAAATACTCAATGTTAATCCTGTGGTTTTTTTGGAATTGTTTTTAGCCCCCCTGCTGACCTAGGACAAATAGAATTGGGATATATATATATATATATATCACCTAAATGTCCCACAGAATTCTAAAGAAGGAATGCACCAAATTTAGTGTGAATTGGTCTGATATTGATTGTATAAATACGCAATGTAATTCTATGGGGTATGTATTCTATGTATTCTATTGTATTCCTATGGGGATTTCGAATAGAGTTGTAAGCCCCTCTGCACATCCAAGACAGATAATACGAGGGTTAATATGTAACCTATGTTATCCTCAGGATTCCAAAGAATAAGTATACCAAATTTGGTATGGATTGGTCAAACGGTGTAGATTTGTATAGAGGACATACAGACAGACGCCAACACCGATTTGTATACATAGATTGGCAAAAAAGATATCTTTTTAAATTTAGCATCGCTATTCCAGAGATTTGTTTTCGCAAAATTATTTAATCGGCTATTTAAGGTTCTTCGATATTCAGAAATTGTATTTCTATTAGTTTTCTACAAGGATAAGTGCCTTAAAATATTATCCATTTTGTGAAATATCCCCATCAGAACATTAGGATGGAACTTACCTCTTCGTCACAGACGGAGAAAGATCACATCACCTTAAAGTTTACAAATTTTAAGGTGATTTTGTCGCTCTAAGACTAGTGTTTTCAGAGGGACGAAAAGACCCATTTGTGAAACATCACCTTTTAAGATTCGGTTGTATAACGACGCTTCACACTGACACTTTTTCACAGCGCTATACTTCAGAAAATCAGTTCATACACAAAAATAACTTCAATAAAATCACTCTTTTTGTTATTAAAGTTAGTGCTGAACTTCTCTTAGGTTCTGTATTGTGTGTTTATATACGAGTGCTGATTAACTTAATCTTTCGCTTCAAGCTTATTTCAAACCGACCTGTATCCATGTGGCTTGAATAAAATTCATTTCTTTAGATGAAGTATCTATTATCTTTAAAATATTGTCTTTATGGTGTATAATGAATTTTAAGTCTTCTGGAAATATGATAGTGAGTGGGTACGATATCATCGACCCCCCTGTGTGGGTCCTGGTACCATAATACCATCGACCTCACACCTGTGGAGATCCTGGTGTCACGGATATAGTCGACTTGTCATTCATGTTAGTCGACCATGACACCATCAATCTCACCCCTGAGAGGATACTGGTACCATGATACCATCGATCTAACCCCTATGTGGGCCCTGGTAACATGAAACCATCGACCTCACCCAGGTGGATACCCTGGTACCATATCTTCAACCTCATCACTGTATGGACCTGGTAGAATGATACCATCGACCTCACCACTGAGTGGACTCTGGTACAACGATACCATCAACCTCCCCATTGTGGGGGCCCTGGTACTATGATACCATCGACCTCACCACTATGGAAACCCTGGTACCATGATATCATCGATCTCACCCCTTCTGAGGACTGGTACCATGATATCTTCGACTTCTTCCATGTGGAGACTCTGATACCATGATACCATCGACCTTCCCCATGTGGGGGGCCTTGGTGCTGTGATATCTGTTACCTACTTATATGTCGAGCCCTGGTATCTTGATACCGGTGACTTCCTCATGTGAGGGTATCGTGGTTTCAGAAATTGGGGACAAGAGGAGGTCAGGTAAGGGTGGAAAGTTTTTTGTGTTGTAATATGCTGGTGGGTGGTTTCGAGGTTTTATGGCGCAAGGGCCATATTTGGCCATGCTGCGCCAGACACAAGACATACAATATCAAGTAATAGACGTACACACACAATGAAAGTTTTACTGACACAGAAGAGAGAAATACACCCAGGGAGGAATGCACCTGACAGGAATCGCGAACCTGCGCCGCCTACAACTCGAAGGTTGCTAGCGCAGTGGGCATACCCACTGAGCTATGACGGCCCCAGTGTTGTAATATGCAGTCTCTCTTTTATAATTTTTAAAGTAACAAATCATTTCATTACATTTATAAAAGGTGCATGTATCCATAGGAAAAGTGAAAATTTTACACATTTGTGCAAGTTGGACATATAGTATTTGGAATACATATTTTTGTTTCATGAGGGGCCGTAGAACGGGGGCCCAGAGTTCGAATGTGGGGGGCCAGATATCGACTCTTCCATGTGGGAACTACTTTTGCATTTGAATTTAGAGAGAGAGAGAGGAGGCGTTGATTTGTATCCGTACTTAAAGAATGGAGTAGTGAGAGGGAGGAAATACAACCCAACCCACGCACTGAATTTCCGACTTCATCTCTGGAACTACGCAAGAAATTCTTCCGAATGTCAGAACAGGTTGGTGACCTGTAATTCGTAGAGTAAAACAAACGTTTGACTTGAAACAACAGAAAATTAAAAAAATATTAACTGAGAAAAAAACACTGAACTCTATCCATTTATAAGCCTGATTTTTACTGTGAAAAGGTTTTAGTAAGTTAAAGTGACGACACATTAACTGACAATTGCATTTAAAAGCATTTGATTGTCAATACGTTTTTTGTGGCTTGTATTAACTAACTTTAAAAATTGCAGGATCCGAAGAATCAAATGAAAAGCATTTTCCTCTAACTTTTGTTTCTTTTCCGTTTGTCATTCAGTAGAAGGAAGTTGTTTCTTTGAATGCTCATACCACACAAGTCTCATGTTAAAAATAACACAATAGTAGAAGAAATGTGTCGGTACCTTCGACGCAGAAGTAAAATACTTTTAATTATTTTCCGTGTTTGGTTAGAAGAGACCTTGCCAATTAAACTAACAATTAATTGTCAAAATTAACCATCACCCAAATTAAAAGAGTGCATTTGCTCAAAAAATAATTATCAACACGCTATATTATCTAAATAATAGATAGGTTGGTTGATAGTTGAATTAATGTACTACAGCAATACAACAGGCAATTGGAGACGGTCCGGGATCAATTCCGGAGGGAAATATCAGAGGACAACGCCTCGTCATTTTGAACCACGGTCAGTTGACGAGGTCAACGCCTGAACCGGCACCCCACTCTCCAAACGTCCACACCACTCCAACGTGACGACATTTGAGGCTATTTAACATCCACCAACTCCCACGTACACGACTGTCTATGGTTGGATCGAGTTTCGAACTCACAACTCTGGTTGCTAATCCGTGACTCCACCAACTGGACTACTACGGCCCCTAAAATAATCGGTCATAGAGTGTCATCTGACCGGGCCACGGTACAGTAATTGGTTGAGTCACGGATTAGCTACCGGAGGCTTGCGAGTTTCCGAAACTCGATCTAAACAAAGACCTTCGTAAACGTGGGGGCACGTAAAAATCTGCCGTGGCCTCAAACGTCCTCACGTTTGCGCGGCGTGGAAGTTTAGAGAGTGGGGTGTCAGCTCAGATGTCCACCGCGTCATCTGTCAGTGGTTCAAGAGGACGAGATGCTTTCCTCGGATCTCTCTTTTCGGGCTGGATCGCGAACCGTCACCAATACCTCGTTGTGTTGATCCAGTGTGACGTTAATTCAACTGTTAATCCATCTACATTTAGATCTATAGAAAAATACATCTATAAAGTCCATAAAAATATATCTATACCCCTCTCATATCGCCCAGCATGGCCATGCTGTTCCTAATTCTTCTAGGTCCAGCACATGCTAGACCAAGTTCATGAAACCACTAATGATTCTCCCAAAACCATCAAATGATTCTCAAAAAGGTCATGGGAATCCAAACCGATACACGAAAGCATGTGAACCGGGAAGCCTATGAGTTTGTGCATTTAGGTAGGTAGGTATTTTAATTAACTTCACTCTGGAGCAACACACCGGGCTATCTTTGTGAATTTAGAACAAGCAGGAAATATGTTATATCCATTTTAAAATTTGAGTGTTTTATGGCCACTTCTGAATCTTGACGAAGCCATCTGTGATTTTCGATCGCATGACACCTCCAAAGCAAAGCCTGGGCGAGTTTCCCTATACAAATCATGAGTAGGCGAGTTCTCCACATAATATTATTGCAGATCTTGGACTTCGTGACAGCTAAATATGGCTCTTTCATCAGTAAAACCAACCCAACTAATCAATCAACCTCTCATGTCACCAGTGGTGTCCCGAGATTCCCTGATCTACCTTTCCCTTGGGGATTGATCCCGTACAGTCACCAATAGCCCGTTGTGTTGTTCCAGTGCGACGTTAATTAATTACCATTACCTGCAATTCCCGAATAGCCCATTGTAGCCACCACTGCGTCCTAAATTCAACTACCTACCTCATTTGTCGAAAAAGACCCGCCACTAATGGAGGGTTAATTTCGTTTTTTTCCGCTTAAGGGCGTTTTATTTGATATCGGTATATAACACTGCTCGAAATACTACTGGTAGGTTAAAAATATCCCCAGTCAATAAAATCCAATCTCTTGTGTCCAAATCCCTCCGACTCTGTTTACGAAATCCGGACGACACCGGCGATGGACAGTGCTCCGGACAATGGCGAAAACCGGCTTTCAATCCGTTCCGCCCTATAAACCCCACCCCGCACTCTATCTATCATCGCAACAGGCCGGGTCACGCATGGGGGGAGCCGAGCTCCTGGATCGGCATTCAAATTTCCAGAGAAAATTATTTCTTTCTAGCGGGAATTAATGATGGGTTTTAAGTACCCAACTGATCTCGTTATTACACTTCATAAAATCTCGATCGGTGTCGGAATCAGATTGGGGAATTAAAAGTGGGTTGGCTGTTTATTTACGCACACCGTGCCACCTGTTGCTTGGAGAGAGTCCGTGTTGTCTGCGTTTGAATAAGCTCTGTGAATGGAAGAAGTAGTCACTTACAAATCCGGCTTATGTTTATCATTATTAACCCCCGCATGTGATTTCCTAATAGAGTAGTACTGCCTTTACCCCATAACACACATTATGACTACATCTATTGGGTAGGTAGTTGAATTGGTCTGGAGCAACACAACGAGGTATTGGCGACGGTCCGATATCAAGCCCTAAGGGAAAGATCCGACGACATCACCTCGTAGTTTTGAACCACGGTTCGATTAAAAACTGCTCTCATATTTCTTCAGAATTAGTTGACACCACAACTAAGCATAACTATCATTTATCCAGCTTGTGGTTTTTATGGAGCAAAAAAGGCCGTATTTGATCAAGCTGCGCCAAACACAAGACAATGTCAAGTAATTGCGAAAAGAAAGGATGGAACGAAGAAAGAGAAAGATCGCTTGGGCATCCTGGGGTCGCGACCCCCATGTTTACCAGGGGTAGTAAACCTCATGGGAAAAGAATAAATTACTAGGGTACCTCGGATCCGTGAAGCCCGTATACACCTAAAGAAAATATGCCCCTGAGGGGCTACTTTGTTTTGAAGTGGGGGTGTTATCTTTATTTTTCTCTAAAATTAAGTTCTCTGTTTTCTTCAGCTAAAATATAGCTGGGCTAGTACCCGTTGACCACAATAAATGATATACGTCTTTTCTCCTCGTGGTGCTCTCAACCTCTTTGGGGGCTTGCATGTATGTAAGGGGTCAGGCTCCAAAAAGTTGGTGCTCCTGGGAGTGAGTACAGCTGTATCCCTCAAAGGATGAAATACAGGTGGTAAAGTCTGGGGACCACCATGGTAGCTCAGAAGCGTTTATCAGTCAATAGGTAAACAATCAGTACCCCAAACAGATGAGTTGTATGCTTTGAACACCTTTAACATTTCCATTAACCTTTCTGGTGGTTGTCTCAACGAGGCATCTCGTCATCTGCAAAACTGACCGCATCTTGATGGACATGATATCTCGTCATTAGAAGAAAACTGACATCTTGATCTCGTCATCATCAAAAATCGTCAATATCTTGATAACGATATATCTAGTCATTAGAAAAATTGATCAGATCTTAATGGACGAGATATCTCGTCGAAATCACTTGGAGAGTTAAAGTTTATTGAAGTTCATTCCCATTTCTAACAAAACAGGTATAAACTCTTTCATGTTCTTGTTGAATCATCTTTCAACTTCTACTTCTCCAATGACATTTCTTTGATTAATACAAACTATAAATAGAACATTAAAAGACAAAAGGCCTATATGTTACAGATATTACAAAGAATCTTAAATCTACAAATACCTTAGACGTACGTTTCTGTGTCCAGTACCCCTAACAATAAACAAGATCTTGATGACAGAGATGCATTGCTGTGATTGGAAAGTTTATGCTTTCTTTGTGTTCTTCGGTAGGAAAATATTATTCGGAATTTCGTTTACTGTCACCTGTTCTGGGAATGATAGTCGCGAGAGAGCGTGTGTATGGCATTCCACGGATTCTTGGAAAGATTTACGGTTCGAATCGGATGTTTTCAGCATGGTTTGGGAGATGGAACACAACGAGGCATTTTCTGGGTGAAATACTATCGCTTTTACATTAATTTGCTATTGTGTTGGGGAATTTTATACGCGCCTTGAGCAAAATGGCGATGCTTCTGCTGTCGAGACGATTTAAGATGCAACAGAAAATAATGAAGCCGGACAGTCTTTCAGTCCTTGAATGCTTTGTTTTTAGAATTAAAATATTTTCTAATTTTAGAGGGAAGATGGGCCTCCTGGAAAGTCAGGCAAATACTCGATGGACCGGTGCATGTACATTTTGTACATGATTCATGCATGTACACTGACCACTTTCCAATGCTATTTCACCTGGTCGAGACAATCACCAGGAGGGTTAATGAGACATATTACATATCAGTACCTCACCCCCATGAATGCACTATCTCCATCTCACCTTATCTCCACCTCACGTTACCTCGCATTGCTTTTGCCCCCAACACACATAATGACGAAATAACATCTGTAGGTTCAAAGAATCCCAGGGAAGAATATATTGGTCAAGAAGGTCAAAATTGGTTAGAAGTCATGCAGAGAAATCTACGGGTTGCAGAACTGATATATGCGTATGAACCCCTCAAGGGATTAAAACTTTATTTGAGTGCTGAATAAAATACCTTATGGAGACCCGCAAGTGTACCAAGGCATGTCCAAACATAGAAACTCAGAAATCTTTTTAATTTAAAAAATATCAATTCTATTGCAAATTAATCGAATTGAGAAGTCTGTAAGGGTGTGTATAGGTTTATCATTTTTATTTCTTATATTTTTTCCTATTTTTCTCAGTTCTATTGCTGAAAGTGGTTAGCATAAAAGGGTTTTATACATGAACTGTTAAATACCCTCTTAATTATCAGTCATTGGTTTTACAAATTTTATTTGGAATTTATGATACTTTGATTCGATTTCAGTCCTAAATCACTAACTTGATGAATTCTATTATTTTTTTGAAGTACACAATTTGAATCTATAGTGTACTAGTGCTTTTACCCTACAACTAACGCATAATGACTCAATAACCGCATCTATTGGTTGAAGGAATTCTAGGAAAAATTTTATAAATCAAGATCAAAACTGGTTAGAAACATGCAGGGAAGACCGCAGGTTATAGAACAGATATATGCGTATAAGCTCCTCAGAGTGTTAAGTACACGCAGTATTTGGAGCAGCTTGACCTATATTGGTCATTTCATCAAAAAAATTCACCCGATCTATTAAAAGAATATCTTAATCAAATATACAGGGTGAGTCTAAATTGTTTTACAAAATAAGAGGGATGATAGTACCCATCCAGACGAGCAATAAGCACCATGGAACATAGGGTCGCATTCCACTCTGAGAGGCAGAAAAGAGTCAAATTAGAATTTCAACATGAACTTACAACAGTGTTGGGAAAGCGAATGAACGATACCAAAAGTTGCATAATCTGATTGATTGATCAGAGAAAAACTCACAGCAAGTGCTCAAAGTGGCGTGTCGTTGCACAGTTCACACCGGCGAAGGAATGACCCTCTCGAAGATTCCTGGTGTTGTGTTAATTTTGTCTGCGGCAACACCGATTCTCGCTACGAGATCTTCAGCCGAGTCCACAGGCGTCTGGTACACTAAAGATTTCATGTGCCCCCAGAAGAAAAAGTCCAGTTGAGTCCTTAGGAGATATGCTACGTAGGCAGGTACAAAACGACGTCAGAGGCGATGACTTGTTCATGCTCTACGCGTTTCGACTTTACTCTTTTCTGCATCTCAGAGTGGAATGCGACCCTATGTTCGATGCTAATTATTGCTCGTCTGGATGGGTACTATCACCCCTCTTATTTTGTAAAAACAATTTAGACTCACCCTGTATAATCGGTGTTATGTGCATAAAATGGTGCATGTTAATGGAAGTGAGATAGGAATTCCTGACCATCAAAAGGTGCTCCAAGTAGTATAAAGTCAACGACAGAATATTATTAACATTTACGAAAATATAAAGCCTATTACGAAATTTTCATAGGTAGCAGTAGAGTAGTGAATGAATGCGAATCCAATTTCTTTTTTCTAACTCCAGAAATAAGTAAAATTGCGCACAAGTTTAATCCTCGGAGCGTCGCGAGGTTTGTGGATGGGGTTGTGCTGCTCTTACCCACAACACACTTTATGACTAAATATAACATCTTGCTCAACAATCTATAAAATTTCTCAACATTTAGAAATATTCTATTGGTTCTTTCCTCAGAATAAAATCGTTTGGAACGATTATGTTGGCCTTTTCCTTGGAATGAGAATGCTTTGGAACGATTACATCGGCTAATTCTGTAGAAAAAGAACCCTTCGAAAAAATCTATTGATCCTATTCTTAGATTAGAATCCTTTAGAAAGATTTTATTTCGTTTCCTTAGAATAGAATCATTTGGAAACATATTGCTCAATACCTTGGAATTGATCCCTTTCAACAGATTCTATTTCTCTTCTCCTTAGAGTAGAGTCCTTTGAAAATATTATATTGCTCATTTCCTCAGAATATAATCCTTAAGAAAGATTTTGTTGCTCATTTCTGTACAATAGAATTTTTTGGAGACATTCCATTGGTACAGAAGGTCAAAATAGATTCGAAGTCATGCAAGGACGACTGAAAGCTGCAAGGTGAACTTATGTGTAAACTCTTCAGACGGTTAAAGTGTTGATAAATCAACTACGCACACCTGTAAACGCCGATGCAACCAATTCCGGGAAGAGATATTTTTATTTTGATTCCCACTTTCAAGGCTGGCATAAAACCTTGCACAGAAGCCTTTTCCACCCACAATTCCGGTCATTCATAGCACAGGAAGCGAAAACAAGTTTATCTAACAACGAATATGTAATAACATCAAGAACAGTGATATTTCCGTCAAATTGCTTTTTTAAGTCTATTGGTACGTTTCCCTCAGTCTCCACGTAAAATATGTGCCGAGGTAGACCAGTTCATCGAGTCACAGATTAGCAACCAAAGGGTTGAGTTCGAGACTCGTTCCAACCAAAGGCCGTCATGTACATGGGGCTGGTACGCGTTAAATGTGTCGTAGCCTCAAATGTCCTCACGTTGGTGTGGCGTGGAAGTTTGGGGAGTGGGTTGCCAGCTCAGTTGTTGACCTATTCATCTGACCGTGGTTCAAAATTACGTGGCGCTGAATGTTGTCCTCGGATATTTCCCTTCGGGTTGGAGCTTCGACCTTCTCAATAGTCCGTGGTGTTGTTATAATGCGACGTATATTCAATAACGCCTAACTACCATGTAAAATGTTTGACATTATCACTATACATTCAATCCATCTTCCACGAATGCAGAGGAAAGTTGGTCCACGTAAGAAGCAGTTAATGATAGCGTTTAATTTCTCAAATCCTCCAACATACTGCGATGACAGTAAAGAAGGCAGTATCACCAAGTTTGGTAATTGAATCCTTTGAAAGACAATGGGCTGAAGATCTTTATGGTACAGACTCTACATCACCTTAAAAGAAAATATCTGCCCAAAATAAAAATTTAGATGTTTCATTTAGGTAAAGGGTGGTGGATTGTATCCCTTTATGTCTCAGCCCCAATCTAGAGCACTCCTAGTCTTAGGGATAACAAATGAGAATTTACATACCATAGCAGCCTTATGTTATATACTAGATATGAGAATGATTTCCAGTGTAAACAAACAAACCAGACAATATGGGAAAATTGTACTTCTGTTGTCCAAATGGTCTGGCATGATTTGTATCGGGGTTACCTTAAAATGTATTTACTGGCGTTTTGGTGACGTTTGGCGTCGAATTTAATTGCTGTTGACTAATCAACTGTCATACATCAATTCGGAGACGTGCTGAAATCGTATTCGAAAAAACAAGCTAATCAAGTTGTCTCGTTCAGAATACGTATAAGATTCACGTCCGCCGCAGATACCCTACCAATACTAACATTAAGCTTCACAAGAAATACTTTTCAAACTGTACTAGATACATATATTCTAGAATATTTATATTCCCAACCTTGACGCTTTCAGGTAGGTTGAATGTCAGACGTCTAACTGCTTCTAAAAAGGTTAAGGTTGACGGTTAATGCTTGCTACGTATACCGGGTGGTCGGACCGCATTATTATACCTCGCGATTCCTTGTTGAAACCAACAAAGAAAAATGTTTTGGATTTGACATTTTTGATCTGACGAGGGATAGCGGATGTATGTCCACCTACAACTGATAGCTTCACACACACATTCGAATTTGCATATCGATCTGATGTTTTATTTTCATCTCTATTGACCTATGATCTTTGTCTATTTGCTAGGATAGACACCAGAAGCCAAAACCAGCTTGCCAAACACACCAGAAGCCAGAACCAACTTGCCAAAGGAAGCACCAGATCGAATTTGCATATCGATCCGGTGTTTTCTTTTCATCTCTATTGACTCTAAAGTACCGGCAACAACAGGAATGCCAAAAGGATAGTTTGGTTTTACCAGAGTTGAAATTCCGAATGACCGAAAGAGACATCATAAAACTAGACGCGAATATTTTCAAAATGCCATGTTCAATCGCAAAAAGGACAAGACTTTTTGGGGTTGGTTTTGCGACAAGTATATCGCATGGTGTGATTAGAGTACGGCCGTGATTTATATCCTGTATAAATATCTGATGTTTAATGAATCTGGATAACAGTAAAAGCACCAATTAGTTAGCATAATGAAGGGATAATACTATTTAAACCTCTGAGTTGTTCACACGCATAAGTCTACCTTGCAACCTACAGTCTTTCCTGACTCCTAACCAATTCTGACCTTCTTTACCAATAGAATCTTTCCAAAGGGTTCTATTACAAGCGAATGAGAATTATAATCTTTCCAAAGGATTCTATTCTACAGAATGGGCCTAGAAGAATCCAAGGATTGTTTTAAAGATGTGATTATTTAACCATTAAGTGTGTCGCGGGTAAAACAACACTACACTACTCGCTAATTATATTCTTAATGAGACAACTGTCGGCTGATAATGTCCAAACTTGTAGGTTCCGTTTCTTGACAAGCACGGCCTCATCCTTGTCCATAATCCTAATAAGATCCTTCGCTTCTGTAAAGGTGAAGCAGGTCATTTAATTTCCTGAATATGCAAACAAGGGTGTCATAAACACGTGTACCCTTTGAACTCCAGATCGCAAGATTTCAAAGCAATTCATTCCAAATATTCAACAAGTCGCTATCTTCTTTCAAAGGAAACTTCTTTCCCTTACCTAACCCCATTTGCATGGTCGCTCTATCTTATACCACAACATCCCAACGTAGCCGTCGACTTTCAAAACAAATCGCAAGATATATCGGGACGTTCCCCCCTCCTTCACCATCGACGACAAGATCCAAACAAGGGCCTCTTCTTGTTCGCATTGTCTCCGCATCCTGTCATCCCCAGCATTTGCATAGGTACGACTCGCTTGTTGGTTATGCTCTAGTTGACAAAACATGTGGTGTAAGGGTAAACGAAAAATAAATCCGCAGCTGGACACGGTGCCTTGGATATTTAAGGAAACTTGACAATACCCTCGCTTTGGATCCATCGGGAGCTTTCATTCCTTTAACCCTCTGGAAGAGGTTGGTTGGATTTTGGGGTTTTATGGCACAAGAGGGCCTTATTTGGCCATGCTGCACCAGGCACAAGGCATACAATATCAAGTAATATGGTATTTTTAATTAACATCGAACTGAAACAACACAACGGGCTATTGGATGTGGTCCGGGATCATCCCCGAAGGGAAAGATCGAGGACAACACCACGTAATTTTGAACCACGGTCAGATGATGAGGCAACACCTGAGCTGGCACCCACACCAACCACGGAAAATTTAACGTGCACCAGCCCCCTTTGTACGTAACGATCTTTAATTCGATTCGAACTCGCAACCCTCCGGTTGCTAGTCCGTTACTCTTCCAACCGGGTTACCGTGGCCATATGAAGTAATAGACAGACACACACAGTGAAAGTTTTACTGACACAGAAGAGAAAAATACACCCAGGGAGGAATGCACCTGAAAAGAATCGAATCTAGACCCCGGTATAACCACTGAGCCACGACGGTTCCCTCGACGAGATATCTCGTCATTAGAAAAATATTGACCAGATCTTGATGGACGAGATATTTCGTCATTAGAAGAAAACTGACCAAGTCTTGATCTCGTCACCACGAAAACAATCGGCAATTTTGCAATGACGAGATATCTCGTCATTAGCAAAATTGTTCAAATCGTCATGGGCGAGATATCTCGTCGAAACCACCTGGAGGGTTAAATGTGGTTTTCTTGGTTTCTCCTATTGTTTGGTTGGTTGACTTTGAGTTTTATTGCGCAAGGTCCATATTTGGCCAAGCTACTTCAAGCGCAAGACAATGTCATATAAAGAAAAATGGAGAGGAGAAAGGTAGAGAAATATCGCTTCGGCATCCTGGGGTCGTGAATCCCATGTTAAGGTATCTGCCTGCCTTCGGGGGTCATTTTTTGAGATTACTTAAATTTTTACTTCTAACTTAAATTTTATGATTAAACACAATATAAAAATAGAAACAGCCTATAAAATATAAGCATCTGATAATTCGTTCATTGCTTAGAAAAATAAGGTAAAAATTACAGTAAAATATGCCGATACGCAGAATGATATAACTCCAAAAGTAATCATTACATCTCTGTTTTGTAAATTTGATAATATTTATAATGAACTTCTTCAGGAAATAGACTATTATCACGGCGATTGCATACACTATATCTCTGAAGTTACGGGAACTTGATTACAACATTTTGTAAAGTTCCCTAAACTTTTGCGCAAGTCATGAATTAAAAGACTAAATCAGAAAATAATTAATATTTAACCATGGCTGTAGTCTATTCCCTGTATATATATATATATATATATATATATATATATATATATATATATATATATATATATATATATATATATATATATATATATATATATATATATATATATATATATATGTGTGTGTGTGTGTGTGCAACATGCCTACAAAATTTCAAAGTATTTGAACTTTAACTTTTGAGTTATGCTAATTTGTGTAAAGCAAAACCATGTAAACATCAATTTTGAGAAAAATGGAAAAATAACTTTATGTACATGAAAAACTATAGCTGTGTAGTAAAATAAAAATAGCCATAACTCCTGTTCTAAATTACTTCGAAACAAAATGTTAACAGAATTTGAAAGAAAAAAGTTCAGACTACCCAATACTAGACCAAAATTGAAACTTCGCTATTTTGACCAAAATTCATGTTTTAAAGGCAGGCAGATACCTCAACCAGAGACAGTAAAAAAATCCCATGGGGAAACAATAGATCACTAGGGTATGTAGGGTTTGTGATGCCCTTACAATCTAAAGATGTGTCCCTGAGGGGTTGGTTTGTTTGGTTATTGGTTTGCCGGAAGTTTATTCCCATAAACGCATATTAAAAAGCATCAACTTCTCTGAGGTTTAGTTGGTTGGTTCGTCGCTAAACCAAAGCGTATTTACTTTACCTTCTACTACATGAGAGGGCCGCGGTAGCCCAGTTGGTAAAGTCGCGGATTAGAGTTGGGAGTTCGAGATTGGATCCAACCAAAGACCGTGCTGTACTTGGTGGCATGTTAAATCTGTCATGGCCCCAAATGTCTTCACCTTGGCCAGGTGCAACCCTCACTCCAAATATGACCCTTATGTCAAAAAACCGAACCAACACCGAATTTTTCGAAAACGCTTACTAAATAAAATTCTATACGAAACAATTCTAATTTATGAAGTTCTATATCGTTAATTCAATGCAATTGGAAATTTTTCAAAACGCGGAGATCATAATAACGTATTTTTTATGTAACTGTTTCAGAAAATATTTCCACGCTTACAGTTCTCTAGGTGGCAGTGATGAATTGGGGTCGGCTGCCGGTGGCAGGTAGGTAGGTATTTTAATTAACGTCGCACTGGAGCTATTGATGACGGTCCGGGATAAAACCCGAAGGGAAAGATCGAGTACAATACCACGTAATTTTGAACCACGGTTATAATGTAGTAGCCGGTGGCAGAAAAAGTCGCATTGTAACAAGGCCTTTACTGTTTCGGATATAGTCGCTACAAGAAGTTTCTCTCCAATACAGTGGGGACTCGCCGTAACTCAGTGGGTTTGCCCAATACTCTAGCAACCTGCAAGTTGTAGGCTGCGCAGGTTCGATTCCTCCGTGGGTGTATTTTTCTCTTCTGCGTCAGAAAAACTTTCTTTGTGTGTGTATGTCTATTTAGTTGACGCATATTTTGTTTTTGGCGTAAAATATACGTTAACTAAATAGACATACTTAGACAGACATAATAATAGACTTACTAATAGACATAGTATTGATAGCAGTATTGACAATCAGTTCGATTGTTGAAAATATTTGCCGTGATAGCATTTGCATGCATCGATTAAAGTAATTATAGTAAAGGATGGAAATACTAACAGACAGCTTGGCCAAATATGGCCCTTGCGTCTTAAAACATAACCAAACCAACTCCAGTACCGTGGTCAAACAAAATCTACAGAACCTATTGTTCGATAAGAGAATCTACACGTTCCAAGCATCAAAATATATTTCGGTCAGCTTGAAAGCAATAATTAAGATTATTTCCCTTCCTGTTTGGAAACATACTTTCATCCCTTATATAAACACAATGTTCATCATTTAGCATTGATTAGAATATCACTGAAGTAACTAAATTCGAGACATGACTCTTGTTTATCAGATCACATTGTAAAAAGACCATTGTGATCATTCATATTCACGAATCTTATCACCCACGCGACTGTGGCAGACTTCGGACAACCACTTCCGACATTTCAAGCATGTTTGTCGCGTTCCTCTTCGATTCTGCAAGATATTGACAGCGTCAATTTACAAAGCCTGTCGTCGGAATTTTCCTGTGGTGTCAGTCAACAAACAGGACTATGATATTAATCTGGTTTACTTTTTGCAATTGCGGAACACCATTAGCATATTAAAACAAATATCTAGTGTTGCTTCCACACAGTACTGACTATCAGTATTAATAGCAATCGGTTCTATTGTTGAAAATATTTGCTGTGATAGCATTTGAATTCTTCGGTTAAAGTAATTACAGTAAAGGATATGGAAAAACTTTAATGGATAATTGTGAGTTATACAAAGCATACGCATGCTGTGTCTAAACTTTGGAAAATTATTATTGAGAGGTTGTACGAACGGTAAGCTCCAGATCAATTGGCAAAGGAAACCAGAGAATTAAATCCTGAACAAACCCCAATAACACCCAGTGATGCTAATGCTTTGGTAAAATTCAATCTCATATCACAAAAAATTAAAATAAAATAACAAATTTGTGAAATTAATACCGATAGAAAAACCACCACCACAGTATCCAGACTGAGAACAGGACATTTTAAAGGTATGAAAATTAAGAGATGGAACCAAAACGTATAGACATTGTATCAACTATATCTAGGCGTTGAACTCTCACTTAATCATATATTCACCTACCCTGCAAAAGCAGATGCTCTTCAAAACATCGATCACCATCCTGAAAAACAGCTTTACAGCGAGAAAATAATCGACATCACCAAAGCTGTACAAATACACACGGCGACATCTGACTCAGAAATGAACGCAAGAAACGGCATTTTTTATTTGCATTGTTGGAATTCACAAAATTTTGTTTTCCCCAGATTCGATGAGTGTCAATTACTTTCACAATTTAGCTTTTAAGCAACACTATATCGCCGTTTAGAACGCATTCAAAAAATAACTTCGAGATTCACCTAGTCTTCTCTCTCACCGTATTTTACACTGATGGGCACAACTTAAGGTAGGTATTTAATTAACGTCGCACTGAAGCAACACAATGGCCTATTGGTGACAGTCCGGGATCAACCCCAAAGGGTTAAACACCACGCAATTTTGAACCACTGTCAGATGAGGAGGTCACACCTGAGCTGGCACCCCACTCTCCAAACTTCCACACCCCACCAACGCGAGGACATTTGATACCCCGACAGATTTAACGTACACCAGCCCCCTTTGTACGTAACGGTCTTTGGTTGGATTCGAACTCGCAACCCTCCGTTACTCTTCCAACCGGGCAACGAGGCCCGGAAAACTTAAGGAACAGTAAGGTTTTTAGTTGGTACTTGTTGGTTTTGAACTGAGATTTTGAAGAACTTTTGATGATGATACCACACTGGGTGCCTTGATACAGAAGGGTAACAGTGGAATCTTGAATAAAGAGAGGAGACGATCATACAGACGATTTAGTAGTCTGTATGACCATCCCAAACACTGATGGAGGCACTGTACCGCGATTGTATACAGAGAATGAGGTTGGGGATGAGCTCCTAGGGCAATAGAACCTATTCTTATGTTAGAGCCTCTGACGCTACGGTTCCAAAATTTTAATACGCACGAGCTTTTTGCTGAATATTCTCAGTGATGCAAATCACCACAGCCAGTTTCGCTCAATATTGAGGTTGTAACATTTAAAAATAATGGCGTTCCTTAAGTTTCGCACGTCAGTGTACTTGTATGATTAGCATATCTATGCATGCTCTACTTGCATGGTCAACCAAACTTCGATTAAAGCTGATTAAACAGGTTTCACAGTTTGATTTTTTTAAAACATCCATACATATAAAGCAGAGTTGGTATATCTGTCTGTTCTCTATACAAATCTACACCGTTTGACCAATCTACACCAAATTTGGTACACTTATTCTTTGGAACCCTGCGGATAACGTCGGCTACATATTAACCCCCCGTTCTATTTGTCTTGGGTGTGCAGAGGGGTGTAACGTCCCTTCATCCTGGACAGAGCACTTGCTAGGGGGCGCTCTCTCCCGGTCTGACTGTACAGATGACGTCAGAGTTAACATCCACAGGAGTCGCTTCTCAAGATGACCTTGAAGGTTTTTTAGAATCTTAGAGTACTATGCAATCGCAAACGGGTGCGCTGAAAATCGATCAGTATCATCGCTTATGTATCCCGTCTGTAAATTCTTAAACTGTAGCTTTATTATTAGAATGTAAATTTTTATGATAATACAAGATTATTTTTGAAGAAAGGGTCTCTTTTTTATCGCCGATATGGTACAGGGGGCTATTCGAAATCCTCATAGGAATAACATTGCGTGTTTATATGATCCATGTCAGACCAATTCAAACTAAATTTGGTACATTCATCCTGTAGAATTATGCGGGGCACATAGGCTATATATTAACCCCGTTCGATTTGTCCTGGGTCTGCAGGGGGGCTAAAAACAATTCGAAATCTCCACAGGAATAATATTGAGTAATGTTATAAACAATTCAACCCGAGCCCAACGCCGGATAATTCAGCTAGCAAAATATTTTTTTGCGAGTCCTCGAGCCCCATGAGTACTCCCCTTGAATACATCCATGTGTCTAGGAGAATGGACAGGAAGCCATGGATAAAGATATTTATCTCGTACTGTCACATCCCACCCCATTCAAAAACTCACAAAGCACATCCATGGGTTCGTTTATTTCGACAGCCGATCGAATTGCTGTAATGCTATAAATGAGCCTTTTGTTTGCAGATATTTTTTGACTTTTCTCAAACCTGAAGGGCTGCCTTAGAGAAAGTACTTGCGAAATAGTAGCATAGATTTTTTAAAATAGCAGCAAAAAAGTCTGCTCTTAAACCCAATTTTAGTTGCTCAGATACAAAATGAATCGGCTAAAGCACAAAATGTGCTAATTAAGTATGAACAAGACCTCGTCAAGAAATTTACATTTTAAAATTTAATTGCGAAATAGTTTTTCTAATGAAATAGACGGATAAAGTCAGTGAAGTCGCTGTCGTAAGATCTCTTAAGGGTAAATCACAAATCGACTTAGCCGATTGGCTATGGAAGCGCAGACTAGTGTTTGTGATCACGGTGGATAATCACTTTAACCAATCAATAATTTAGGGTTCATGCTTTTACCCAAACCACGTGACAGATCTTCAAACCGAGCAACTGGAAGAAATAACATGAAGCTGCGGGCACATGCTCCGTCTATTTCATTTTAAGGTTGATGGTTTTCTTCTGATGACATCGTCTCCCAATTCTTTTAAATTCAAAATTAATTTTTTTATCACGTTCCATACCATGGTTACAATTTCCTCGTGCATGATTAGAAAATACATTCAGAACATCATCCTTTGCTGCGTGCATAATTAAAAATACATTTATTAATAATATTGTTTACACATGTGTGATAAATATAATAAAGTTTACAAATCTGCTAGTAGCAGTTGCATGCGCAAAAAAATTAAATTCACGTATCTCTTACACGCGCTCACAATCTTGATGACGAGATATCTCGTTATTAGCAAAATTGGTCAGGACTTGGTGGACGAGATAACTCGTCCAAACCACTTGGAGGGTTAAATGAACTTCTTTCTGTTCTCTTTTTATCATTATTTCCAAGCTTTCTTCAAGCAAGTTGATCATGTCTTCGTTCGTCATGAATGCCGCTTAAATTTACTTTTAAAATATGGATTTGAAACTAATCATCGCTTTTCTGTTAATTGGGTGAAAAATTTCGCGTATATTACACGCCAGATTTGATTGGCAAGCAGAATCGCGTGATACTTGGTCTAGTCGTTGCCATATAACAGATATAAATTATGTCTTTTTTCGCCACGTACTAGAAATATTTATGATTTTAAACCGATGCAAACGATTCAAATCCGAATAAAGATTAGCTACCACGGGGAATTCTCTGGAAAATACTAAAGAAATGTAACACATTTTAAATTAATCTAATTAGTTTCTGGAATTTTAAACCAAAATCAATATTTTCGTAATTAGCAATATTCTGGAGAATAAATTAGAGACGAAAAAAGGACATTTTTCATGTTCATCTCTGTAGTACTCTCATAAAAAATAATGGGTAATCAAATGGAACGAAATTAAAAAAGGTATAACTTGTATCAGAGTTAGAGTCTGGAATAATGTAGAAGAGAAATAATGTATAAAAATCAAGAAGATTAAGGAACATGGCCTTTTTCATTTAACTCAAAAGTAATTATAGAATGAAAATATTAAATGGAGACGAAACAAAGAATATTCATATTAAGCAAACAGTTTCCAATGTATTCAAAAACAGTTGTGAAATTTGTAAGGTATCATTATTCATTGTCTGTATTTAACACGTTCTTTAATTTTCTCTTGACAATACACAAAAATGGAATTCAGAAAATTTGCTTTCAAATTCTGGGAAAAGGAGTAATGAAAAAGCAAACCGTAGAAAAACAATAGTATTCTTGTAATTCAATTCCTTTTAAAATCAATTATATTCCAGTCTTTCGCAATTTATTTTTCCTTTGTTAAACGAGAATTAGCTAGAAACAGATGCCAAACCGGCATTACTTCTTTTTGCCTTCATTGCTCTTTGCTTTCGTTTTGTTCGAGTTTTAAGAACTTCAGTGAATGACGAAATATCCAATACGCTTTCTACAAATTGTTCTATTATTTACAAAATGGTGCGGAAATAAAAAAACTAATAACGTGATAAAAATAAACTGAAAAGATAGATACTTTGGCTTAGCTTATCCTAATGCTATCGATATTTCGCAAAAAAATTGCAGGAACTTTTAATATATAACAGTGCATGTTTAAAAAAATTTAAAATAATATTGAGTATAATGACTCTTATAGAGACTGGAAACATTTCAAGCATGAGTTCTCTTTGAGAATCAGTAAAATATATAATTAAAATAACATTTCTCTATTATCTATTATTTGTAACAGTAATTGTTTTTAGAAAAACGGAAAAATAAATTCTTCAGAATTTGTTGCAAAAAATTCATTGGTAATAAGAATGTAATTTATTTTACACCGTATTTTTCAATATTGATAAAATCGTTTGATGACGAAATGTTTGGAGTGTTTAAGCACAACATAAACAAATTCCATAGAACAGTCAATATGTTTTTAAATTGTGGAAATACTTTGAATACTGAAAACTTCAATTTGTTCTTTTAAAGTACTAGAATTGTTTGGAAACATTCTTTTAGAAAAATAATACATCAAATTCAAGTTTCGTTTCCTGCCTTCAAAATGTTCCAAGCTCTTTACTTTTGAGGAAGAAGCATAAAATAATCTATCTTAATTTAAAAAATGGAAACAAAACTATCAGGATACATAAAAAAATATTCCAAAACTCACCAGGATTGCTTCGTTAAGATCGATCAAAGTATCACAAAAGCCTCTTGGAGTGCGAACACACACAAACACACGGAACACCGTATAAGAACAAAAACACAAAATCGTCTGCTAACCGGCGATACACGAGGACCTGCAACTCAACCTCACTCTGTAAACGTAAAAAAGCGACTGAGGGGAAAAACAGCTGGACGACGGAAGCGCACGAGTTTTCTCCTTTACCTGTGTGTGACCTGACTAAAATTGTTTACCAATCGGAAAGCGACGCCTCTCACATGGTATGGCACAAGTCTAAGCGGGGTTTTCAAACATCACTGGAACAAGTGAACCTTCATGGCACGGGTCTCATTTGGGCCCCGTGGCTATAAGGGGACCCAAACATCATTATACATGTTTTTCTACTGTAATGTACAAATTGTTTTCTAAGTTTAAAGTTGAATTTTTCGTCATTGTATTTATATTAAAGTTGTGTAAGTGTGCAAAGAAAAGGAAGAAACAAGGGGTTCTTCGAAACGAAAGCAATCATGACTGTTTTAAAGTACTAGCTTGTGTTATTTCTATGAAGGATCCTCTAGGAATTTCTGGAATCCGTATCTAATCTGCGGGCCAGGTAAAACTGTTCGGAGATTGTATCTGAATTGCGGGTCGGTTAAGCCTATCCAGAGGGCCGTACCTCATTTACAGGCCTGATAAAACTATTTGGTGGACCGTATATGGCCAGTGGGCTGGGAAAACCGTTTCATAGTGTCCGTTAAACCCATTCGGAGGGTCGTATCTGGTGTGCGGGCTGGGTAAACTTTTTTGGAGGGGTGTATCCGAACTGCAGGTTGGTTAAACCTACTCAGAGGACCGTATTTGATCTATGGTCCTGATAAAAATATTTGGTGGGCTGTATCGGGCCAGCGGCGTGGGTAAATCCTTTCACAGCGCCCTCTAAACCTATTAGGAGGGCTGTATTTCGTCTGTGGGCCGAGTAAACCTATTCGGAGGGACGTGTCTGGACTGCGGGCCTGATAAAATATTTGGAGCGCCTTATCTGTTTCTTCCAGGCCTGAGATAAATAAATTCGTTACGAATGATATCTTACTCGCACGGTTTTTGTGACGGGCTGATTTACCCACCTGGTGGTCGTCCTTAGCAAAACTGACCAGATTCTGATAGACGAGATATCTCGTCAAAAGAAAAAACGGACCAGATCTTCATCTCGTCATCACCAAGAAATTGGCAATATCTTGTAGACGAGATATCTCGTCATTAGCAAAATTGGTCAGATCTTGATGGATGAGATATCTCGTCCAAACCACCTTGAAGAGTTAAATCTCATCCCGACGAGACCAACAGATATTTCCCAAAGTTACGTATTGAGTATTTAGAATGCACATTTTTTATTTAATGAGGGACCCGTTATGTTTACTGTATACGGAGACGGTTATTTAACTTGGTATTGGGACTCGACCTAAACAGTTTCTGGGCTTCCCGTCATCTTATACGGTACAGGATCAATGTGAAGGCCTGCTTCGTATATACACACCTTCCCAACTCAAAATGAGAGGGATTTTCAGTGTCGACAAACAAACCAGACGGTCTGCGAAGCTGCTGCCCAAATGGTCTCGCAGGATATATATCGATGCTATTCTAAAATATAATTTATCGATGTTTTGGCGCTTAATCTAATTTGCTTTGACCAATTAACTATCATATATCGTAGGGCTAGAGCAGAAACTCATTAAATGATGATTTTTCGCAGACTCTAAATGTTTAATTTCATGACAATAAGACAAGTATTGTCACGTTGTAATCTGTTTAGCAAATATATACTATCAAATTGCTTATAATTTTTATTTTTTGACCAAAGTTCGTCTTCAAATAGGTCCACAGTAAAATTTTGTTTTGTAAGTTAATGAGTTTCCGCTCTAAGTCGACGATTTTTCAATTCAGAATTCATTCTTAGGGATTTTTATTGGCGAAGTGCTGTACTCGTATTCCAAAAAGAAGCAAAGTGACGTCACGTTCGGAATACGTATAGGAATAACGTATGGCCGCAAAACACCACTGCTATGTTAAGCTTGACAAAAAATTAAAAAAAAATATTTTTTGATAATTCTATATTGAACTTGAACAAACCATGGAAATTCAATAAGGTAGGTAGTTTAATTAACTATGCCACACTGGACAACACAACGTGCTATTAAAATCCAATAAGGAAGTGTGCTATTACAGAGATTTCCAGTATAAACAAACCAGACGGAGATTTTACTTCCTGTTACCCAAATGCTATCGCAATATACTCATCCAGGTTATCTTAAAATGTGGTTCATCGTCGTTTTGTCGACGTTTAGTCAAATAGCTGTTGACAAATCAACTATCATATATTAATTCGGAATTCATTTTTGGAATTTCTAATTGCGACGTTCTGAAATCGTATCCCAAAAACAAGCCGTGACCTCATGTTCGGAAAACGCACAGGAAAGACTTTTAGTCACAGAAACCTACATTTAGCTTCACAGAAAATGCCTCTAATATGTGATAAGTAAATGAAATTTGATGAACGAAAATGTACGTGGAAATCTTTCCAGAAGCAATCTTTCTTCTGAGTAGCAAAAATAACACAAGTGCTTGATTTCATAGCGGGTATAGTTTTGCCACACCGGATTTTTGGAGACCTTTTACTATCCTGAAAGTCTTCGTTTGATTTGCGGTTTAAACTAATAAGTATACAGAAAATAACGCAAGTTAATTTGTGTTTTGCATTTTCAAATAACTTGTATAATTTTGAAACGCTATATAATGTGTACTACTGTATGCTGGCTAAAAGTGGTTACTTACACTCCTGATGGTTGATATCGACAAAGCATCTCGTCATTAGAAGAAAATTGACCAGATCTTGATCTCGCCATCACAAAAAAAAAATCAGCTGACGAGATATCTCGTCATTAACAAAATTGGTCAGACCTTGATTGACGAGATATCTCGTCGAAACGAGTTGGAGGGTAAATTAGGTTTTTACTAAAAAAATTACACCCACATCAGCTTGTTATAAAATTACAAACATTATTTATAATTTAATTTAGACAACTACATTACTAAAATTTTAGTACAAAAATCACCGATGAAAAATCTTAAAAAAATGCTAACAATGAAGTTTTTGCGAGCAACGATGGGCAATGAAGCAATCGCCAAACATAAAAATCGTTTTAACACTATGCGCTCATAATTTCGTCAATTTTACGAAGTTTTCTTATTTAAAACTCTTCGAGACGCTATTCAGTATCTCAAGACGTCGACTCCATAATACTCTCGATTCTGTTTATAAAAGATTGGAATTCATAGCTCCTCGCCTTTCGAAGTGGTTGTCGAAAGCAATGTAAGTATATCACTACATTAAAAATCGCACTGGAGCCACACAAAGGGCTATTGCTGACGGTCCGGGATCAATCCACAGTCAGATAACGAAATCGACACCTGAACTGGCACCCCACTCTCCAAACTTCAACACCACGCCAACTTGAGGACATTTGACACCACGACCGACTTAACGTGCACCAGCTCCCACGTACACGTCCATCTTTTGGTTGGATTGAGTTTCGAATTCGCAACCCTTCTGTTGTTAATCCGTGACTCTACTATCAAAAATAGAGAAAAGGTGTAATATAATTTTCAATCGAGGTTTCATGGTTGAGGTTTTTATAGCACAAGGGCCAGATTTGGCTAAGCTTAGCCAAACAACGTCAAATAAATGTACATACGCACACGCAAGAAAAGCTTATTGACACAGAAGAGAGAAATACAACCAGGGTGGAATTAGACTTACTCTACCCACAACTCGCATGTTGCTACGCAGTGGGTAACCTCACTGAGCCACGGCGCCCCCCTAGTTTTTATGAGCCAAGCAATGAATCTTCGCAAACTGCTGATATTTTAAATCGATCTTTGATCTAATGATGTTTTGAAATCAAACTATCTTTCAATTATTATGCTTACTTTTACCATTGTCTGATTTCCAGGATCACTTTGTAAATTTTATTACCACTAATCTCTAAGCAGTGGGTATTTGACATTACTTTTGTTCATTATTTGTATTTGTTCTGTATGAATCTATTGTCCAATTGGGCTAAAGACCCCGAGGACCTTATGGAGGCCTGACGAATGTCCTCCCGACCGCCTCTTTAGTAACGTTACACCCTTTGTGTAGTTTGATCAGTTAGAGTCTAAAAAATTCTTCTAGTCAAATGCATTTTTATTTTAGTATTGCTACATTATTCGTAGTAGAAAGGATTATTCCCAAAAGAGAAAATCCTCGCGAGTAGCGTATGGAGTAGGAATGAAGTCTTTTGTAGGGTAAAATTACGACACAACGTAATCCGCTCTCATCAGAGGTGTCCAAGGTCATATGTACCTGATGTCCTACGAGTAACAGGCCTTTAACTCCATTATGTGACACTTGCGAGGATACACACAATTGAAGGTCACATAGAATGGAAGGTTGTGAACGAAATCCATACCTTTGATTTTCTGACAGATTTAAAAAAAACTGAATGAAACAAATGCCAGGCACCTGACTTTCTCTCATCCACCATCTTTTTCTTCTGTCTCTATTACTAAAATCATTCTCCAAGTAGCTTCGACAAGATATCTCGTATATCAGGATCTGATCAATTTTGCTAGTCAAAAAATTGGCAATATTTTGATGACGAGACATCTCGTCTCATTAACAGAATTGGTCAGATCTCGATGGTTAAACCACTTGGATGGTTAAGTGTAGTGCAGTGTCTAAGTGCCTTCGTAGGTTGTCTACCGTTACATAGAAACAGTCAGGAGGGTCAACAATATTACAATAAAATAAGCGTGCATGCCCAGTCAGGAAACGAAATTCAGAAACTGAAACCTTCCTTGGAGAGTCTGGGACGACGTCATTGGAGGAAAGAAGGCTTTCCCAAGATGTATCCTTGGCAGCATTGACAAGTCTTTCTTTTAGGCGGTGTTTTTATCCAAAGTTTCGAAGTAGTAGCAAAAGTAGATTATACAGCATTCATTAAGATAAAGTGGATACAATAACTCGCTGTTGTATTACGCATCGGCTATATCGCGTTTCATATACTTGTCCCCCAATGAATTTGCGATTTGTGGAAGCAGAGGTGTCCTCAGACTAGTCTGACAACAGAGCTTCCTTTCCCATAACTAAAAGTGTTTGGCAAGTCCTAAAAGTCTTTGGTAAGAACAGAATTACGGGAGCATCATATATCCCATCTCCATTGAGAAAGCTAAACGGAAATGGGGAAAATATTTAGGTGACTATAGCATGTACATGAGAATGAATTTTAGTTTTCATAACTATTTTACCGTATTTAGGTTGGTAGTTGAATTAACGTCGTACTGGAGCAACACAGCGGGCTATTGGCGATGCTCCGGGATTAATCCCGAAGAATATGAAAAAATGGTAGGTAGGCGTTGAATAAACGCTGCACTGGAGCAATACAACGGGATTTTGGCGACGGTCCGGGATCAATCACGAAGGGAAACTTCCGAGAACAACACCTCATAATTTTGAATCACAGTCAGATAACGAGGTTAACACCTGAGCTGGCATCCCACTCTCCAAACTTCCACACAACGCGAACGCTTTTCATATCATGTTTTCTATGCATCTGTGAGTAAAAGGAAGACTATTAGAGTCGACTCGTTTTACCGAACTACTTGAACCTACATCATTTTTACGAATTCTCACCAGGTTCTTATAGTATCATAGAACAATTTTTAATTTCCTTTTATTAAACTTCAATATTTTACGAACTTTTCATTTGGGGTTCACAAAAAGAGAGTCGAATTCATTACTACAAAAACATACCGTTAAAAAACAAAACTAACACGACGTAAACGTATAGTGTGCACCTTTAATTAAAAAAATTCTCACATCATTACATTTTTAATTTACGACTGTTTACAACTCTTTTTTCGGTCACAAACTCACCACACCGACTAAGTGATAATTCATTTCCACTTCAGATGTTACGTTTTTCGCACGCGATCCAATTCAATTATTTTCGGACGATTAATTTATACTCAGGACACATTCCATTCGCCGTTTTAAAATAAATGCCAGGCGAACTTCAGCCTGAACTGCAATCTCCTTTTAAGAATCTAATCATTTCTCTTGTAACACACATTTGTTTTATATATATTTTTCAAATTGCGATTTCAGCGACCTTCTTGCCAAACAATAATTTATTGAAACGAGGGTTTGTATTTTATTTTCTCTAGCCGCTTCCTGTTGATGGTATTGGTATTTTCAATTAACGTCACACTGGAGCAACACAACGGGCTATTGGCTTCCTGTTGAAAAAATGGGGCCGCGGTAGCCCGGTTGGAAGAGTAACGGACTAGCAACCGGAGGGTTGCGAATCCAGCCAAAGACCGTCTTGTACAAAGGAGGCTGGTGCACGTTCAATTTGTCGTGGCCTGAAATGTCCTCACGTTGGCGTGAAAGTTTGGATAGTGGGGTGCCAGCTCAGGTGTTGACCTCGTTATCTGACTGTGTTTCAAAATTACGTGGAGTTGTGTGTCCACGGATCTTTCCCTTTGCGATTGATCCCGGACCGTCACCAATAACCCGTTGTGTTGCTCCGGTGTGACGTTAATTAAAATACCTACCTGTTGAAAAAATAATTAGATTTTTCCAGGTATTGGTATTTTTCAATTAACGTCACACTGGAGCAACACAACGGGCTATTGGTGACGGTCCGGGATCAATCCCAAAGGGAAAGATCCGAGGACAACACCACGTAATTAACTACGGTCAGATGACGAAGATTTTGATGAAGAAGGAAGTAACCGTTTTGTTTTAAATTGCTGTTTTACCTTGAAACCCATTTTCTTAACTTCATAACAGATTCAGTGCGAGAACCGGATATCGTTAGGATTTCTGGTGAAGAGTTGGTTCGGGACAGGTAGGTAGAGTTAATTAACGTTGTACTGTATCAATACAACTGGCTATTGGCGAAAGTCTAGGATCAATCCCTAAGAGAAAAGACCCAAGGACAAAGCCTCGTAATTTTGAAACACGGTCTAATGACGAGGTCAACAGAAGAGCTGGCATTCCACTCTCCAAACTTCCACACAACACCACTATGAGGACATTCGAAGCCAAATTTAACGTGCACCAACCCCCGTGTACACGACGGTCTTCAGCTGGACCGAGTTTCGAATTCGCAACCCTCCGGTTGCTAATCCGTTTGGGACAGGAAAAATTCATTGTAGTTTTTCTTCAGCAAAGAATACGTCCAATTAATCTAATTGAAAAGTTTTCTAGTTTATTGAATTATAAAAATTTAATATCTGATTTTTTTAAAAATATCTAAACATATTTTGATCAGCAATCAGGCAATAATCGACCTCAAAGTTACCTGCATCTAAGGGCCTCAAAATCTTTATCCTGTACAGAGAATATAATGGTACAAATAAGACGAACCTTTGTGATTAAGTATTTAGTTTTGGGTGTTATGGCTAAAGGGGCATATTTGGCCAAGTTGCGCCAAACACGAGACAGACCAACGTCAAGTAAAACATGTAGCACAGCAGGAAAAAAGTTGGATTGGGGAATATTGAAATGGGACGGAAGCACAGAAAAAGATCTTTTGGGTATCCCGGGAGCGCGATCCCCACGTTTACAAAGTAAACTCCATGGGAAAAGATTACTCGAGTCCGTGAAGCCCTTACGCACCTAAAGATGTGTCCCTGAGGACGATTAAGTATTTGGCAATTACTTTTTGAAAAAAAAAAAAAAAAAAAAAAAAACCCCGAATAGGCTCAGTTCTGATAGGTGGAGCGTAAGACTGACTTGCAGATCGAAGGTGAAATCAGCTAGCCAAGTATTGTTTCAAAGCGTTTATTTAATTTGTCGTACCCACGATTGAGATAAACCCAGAGGAAATATAAAAGTGGAATGAGCAATGGTAACCTTTTCGTGCCCAGGATCATGTGACCGAAACTGGCAGTAACATGACCCTTAGATTACTTTCGACCGCTGGGTGGAACATAATATTCATGATTGGTCCACGGGAAGACGCCCATCCACTTATTCAACATCCGATTGGTCTATTGATTGATCATAGTAGTAGACTGGCGATTTCACCACTATGGAAATGAGAATTCACACACCTACCCTGTCATAAGATTTTATATCGCCAAACGAAGGGATAAGACACCAAATCGGCCAAGTCCATTTTCATCGAGCAGTCACGTGATTACTAGTCGATGTGTTGGTCACACATTTTGAAGTTCCTCAGTAGCAATGCTCAGTCTCCTTGTAATCCACGTCTATGGATAAACCGCGATATTGTCAAGTGTTTACCGGTTCATAAGAAAACAATTTTAAAAATGTCCAGTTCAAACCATTGAAATATTCTTTTATATTGGAATAAATCCGTTCGAGAGCTTCGTAACACCATGCACAGTCGTGTTGCGTTCACGGTTGCCGAGATAGACCGATTCAAAAACGACAGCAAATAGATATTGCATCATTTCCCCTGCACACGGAGAATCGCGTGCACTAAGTACTGCGCAGTATGCAAATTGGACTCCATGCTGTTTACAAATATGCTAGCAGAGGGACTGCCACTATAATTAAGTAGCATAAATTCTTAAAAGTAGTAGCAGTCTCCTCTTAAACCCTATTTTAATAGCAATTTTAGTTGCTCAGATACAAAATGAATTGGCCAAAACACAGACTGTACTAATTAAGTATGAAACATGTTGAAGATCTTCCAAAGAAATTTGAATTTTTAAATTAAAAAACTACATAGTTTCTTTATAAGGTTTTCATGACAATCTAGCAACCAGATTCCGACGTTTTTCTTTCATGATTGCCATGGCTTTACGTCAAAACTCTGAAGATGGCGTCCCTTGGAAAATTTTCTCACAAAAGAAAAATCCGATGAATATTTTTTTCCATCTGCTATTAGTTAAAAAAGGACTAATTTTTGTTGACTTTTGGTGAATTTTCACAAAAAGGCGGCAAAACGTTGAAAATAGGAGAATTTAAGAGGATCTTGCTTAGAAAGATACCCCGAGTTGCCAAGGTTGAAAACTAGTAGCAATAAGTTGCTTGTGGCAGCCCTGAATCCGCAGAATTAGCCCTATATCAAAATAACTATTTTATCTTGCAGTGTTGTTCAGTTTAATATTCACACTTTACTTACACACTGCAGAACACACAAAAAAAATCGTTTTTAAAAACATTTATTACAATCCAAAAATGGAATTGAAAAAATAGGGTGTACATTTGAAACATCACATATAGGTTGGGGGGACTTCAGGTACGTGTTTCTTCTTTCACAGTGGACACATGCCTCATGCTTTTTTCACATGTTTCTTGTAAGGAGACGGTATGCCATGATACAGGAGATTGCACAGTATGAGCAGGTGGCACACATGCAAGAAGCCACTGCTCCAATCGGTGGAAGGATATGTGTTCCAACACAGCTCTAACACCCCAAGGATGCACAATCTATCATAAAAGAGTATAATATAAATGCATATGCATGAGTGAATTACACTGTTTTTTGTCAAAAAATGAATACTGTTACACACATTAAAAAAGTCCCTTCCAGTTCATCTTTCATACTAAGTTTACATAATTTTCATGATTGTCTATCTGAAGTAAAATATTGTAATGCAATATAGTTATCGACTCATTGTAGTAAAACTAGGTGTTTCGATAGGTGGATATTATAATTCTCCCACATGAGAAAATGTTGTGTTGTATGTATAAAAAGCTTTCTTTTTTTAAAATACCTTAGCATCACAAAGCTAATATTTCAAAATTTTTAATCTTTGTTTAAAATTATTTCAAACAAATCTAATTTTGAATACTTTTTAATGAGATTAAGCATTCAAAGCTTTTACCTGTGAAATTAATATGGATAAACTTATTACATTTCCTATTACAGAATATTGCATTTATACAAAGAAAGTTGTAAATATGCAATACCTACTCAATTAGGTGGTAATGGTAATTAATTAATGTCTCACTGGAACAACAAAACAGGCTATTCCTACTCAATTAGGATATTCAAATTTCTTTAAAAGAAACTAATTTCTAAAATTTTTCCATTTGAAAATTCAACCTTTGATATTTGTCCATAAAAATAATTTAGTGATATAATTAATTTATAAAACAAAAAATTAATATATTAGTGAAATAGTTTATAAGTTTTCAGAAAATGTCCAAAAATTGTTATATTGAAAATGCATTCAAAACAGAGAATTAATGAAATCAAAACTTACTTGAAGATTGGATTGTAATTGGTTGACCACAAAAGATGTGGTAGTGTAAAAAAGTACCAAACATAGAATTGATAATGTAATGATCGACTAAACGCTAATCCAACGAAATTTGATGTGAATAAAATAAACATAAAATCTGATGAATGTTAAGAAAAATTTCAAATGAAAAGAAATTTAAACTAGTTTAAAATCATTTTAATACAAATGAGGTGAACAGGTAAATACAGTAATAAACCTGACAAATAATGTAGGTAATATCGTCGGCTAAGCGCACTCATCAACTGACATTTTTCGGAATTGCCTTTGACACTAAATCATTGTTTTCATGATGATGTGAAAGACATTGAAGATTGTAATGTGTTTGTACAAAAACATAACACTATCAACATGTTTATCATTTTTATTTTTTGACTTAAAATCTAAGTTATTGAAGGGCTATTATATAAAATTTATTCTTTTGAGTGAATTAATGAGTTTTTTGCTCTAAGCCAATGATATTGCTCAAAGTAACTAGATTGAGATTTCGACAAAATTTAACAAGATCAAAATTTCTTCCAGTGTTGGAAAAGAAAAGTTGATAAATTAATAAAAAAAGAGCAAATTTTTTTGGCAAGTATAAAAATAGTAAAATCTAGTTTCCAAACTAAGTAAAATTAATAATATACAAGTATATTGAGAAAAACGAAATTTCTCTCACCCTGTCCTTGAAGATTTCAGATGATTTCTATTTACAAGTGCAAAAATTCTTGAATTAATTTGCTAAAAGATTTTAGAGTTCCAAGAGACTATGTACATACACTGCTGAAATTATTGTGGTAACACCAAAAACATGTCTATGCCGTTGATCATAAAGTAACAAGCAAAATAATTTGGTTTTACAGATGGTAGGTATTTTAATTACTGTCGCACTGGAGCAACACAACGGGATATAAGCGATGGTCCGGGTTCAACCCCCATAGGGAAAAATCCGAGGACAACACCACGAAATTTTGATCCATGGTCTTGGTCTTACTGAAGTTAAGTAGTTGAGATCTATAAGAATCAGGAGTTTGATTCAAAGTGTCTGATTGAATTCAGCGTTTAAAAATATCAGAAACCCAATTAAAAGAGACACTAATAAATTATAAATTTACAAAAAAGATTACTACACAAACCATTGGCGTATTAATATGAATAAATTTTTTTGTATGGTAGAAAGCTTCATGGTTTCGCTTTCCTGTACTAAACTTGTGTCTAATTTAAACAGTGAACTTTAGTTTTTAATGAAATACATTTGTCTACAACTCGCCAGTTGCTAGGGCAGTGAGCAAACCCACTAATTAAATAAACCTTTTTTCAATACAAGAGACATCTCTAAAATGCATTCTACTCCAAAATACTTCATTGCTGTCTATCATTAATACATAAAAAAGACTTTAATATTCAAATAGATGGAAAAGGATACTGTCAACAGATAAATAACTTCTTTCTTTATCACTTCCAAGCTCAAATTTTCTGAAAAAGAAAAGGAAAATATTATTCCCCACAAATAAATGCATTAAAACAAGAATTAAATCAATCTTTTAATGAAAAATTCCGAATAAAATGCTTGAACTGCAAATCAAACAAACTCATGAGATATAAAAAAGGATTGCTATGTGACAACTTTTTCAGACAACTATACTTAAATTGAATAGCAAATTAAATTACTCAAGATGCTGACAAGTAATACTGATTGCCTGTTCGAATGAATGTTGAATGCTCTAAGACAGAAGGGTTCACATGTTTTCAGAGGGCCTGTTATTAAAGCAAAACTTTCTTCAATGAATTTGTAAAATAGACTGCATCAGCAGCCATTTCCACAGCACAAATTCCACATTTATTTAGGCTTGTACATTAGCAATGCTTTATTGGGGTATTTAAAAACCTCTTGGCTGAAGAGTTAGAAATTGGGAGCAGAAAGAATCAGGCATCAATCGAACTCTCCCTTAATTACTAAAATTTTCTTCTTGGGTATAATTTAAAATGTATTGTTTACATAGATGTGTATAACAGAGTAGACACACACTAGGGCCTGGACATAGAACTTGGATGCACTTCTTTAAAAGAGGGTACAGACTGTTAGAGGGTAGAATAAATTATTGATTGTGCCAGACAAGCGAACAAATTCAGAAAAGTTAGGCATAAAAATTAATGACTTGGTCCAAAAACTCTTCAAAGAAACGAAACTTTTGGTGCAAAATACACAAACGACCACTAAGTTAGAACCCTATTCGACTGGTGTCCTATGGGGAGAATGTAGTTTATGTTCCTGTTTTTTTTTTACAAAAATTCAAATACTTTTTATGAACATTTAAAGAAAATTCAGAATGATTTTATTTTGTTAACATTCATTTCCAAGAAACTAAACAAAACTGACGCATGAAAAAACTAGGTAAGTAGCTAGTTGAATTAACATAGCACTGGGACAACACAATGGGCTATTGGCGGTGGTTCAGGACCAATCTTGAAGTGAAAGATCCATGGACAACACCTCATCATTTTGAACCAGTCAGATGACAAGGTTAACACCTGAACTGGCACCCTACTCTCCTAACTTCTACGCCATGCAACCGTGAAAACATTTCCAGCCATGACAGATTTAAGATGCACCAGACCCCATGTAAATGATGCTCTTTGGTTGGATCAAGTTTCAAACTCGTAACCCTCTGGTTGCTCTTGCAACCAAGCTACCGTGAGACTAGGAAATTAAAATATAATGAAACATAAATTTAAATAAATTGAGTTTTTAAGAAAATAAATAGTTTTTCTTTTGTACTATGTTACAAAAATGATACGTAGTCTTACATTCAAAACCGTAGTTTACGAAGGGTCCATTTATAGTTTGGAGAAAATAATTTCTTGAATAATTTCATGTCTCCATATGCTAACCCAGTACATTACATCTGTTCCTTAGTAGAAAAAGGCCCAATGTCAATTTTGCAAATTTTTAATAACACCTGATTTAGTAATTTTTATTTTTTAAATTTTTGATACAGCATATAAAAATGCTTTCTGATGTTTCGATTCTTTTATGATGCATTGACAGGTGAATAGTTACCCTTTTATTGAGACAAAACTTTAATTAACTTGAAGTGATTTGTGAACATAACTCAAAATCAATGAATTCGGACAATGGCCCCTTTTCTATATTTCTTCTTTTCCCTATATATAAACAGAATATCTTTTATGCAATAAATGTATAGTAATTACTTCATATATTGAGCTTCTTGGGGACAATAAAAAAATAGCACATTAACCATAAAATTGATGGACCTTTTTACCCTCCAAGTGGTTTCAATGAGCTATCACGTCCATCAAGATCTGACCAAATTTGATAAATGATGATATATCTCATCAAGATATTACCATTTGTTTATGAAGACGAGATCAAGATCTGGTCAGTTTTCTTCCAATGATGAGATATCTCATTGAAACAGCAACCAGAAGGGTTAAAATAAAACTATAAAGTATAGTTTTAACTATAAATAGAAAATATATTGAAGAACAATTTTGAAATAAATTTCTTCTCATCCACACTTTCAGACACCCATACCTTTTTACCAATTCAAGTTATGATGATAACTGTTTGAAACATGTTACTTTTGAACCTTCAATTCTAAAGGAACTTATTGAAACTTATCAGTTCGCAAACCAAAAATTCATCAGGGGAGAAGAAAAAGAGCCAAATAGCCAAATGCAATAGACTTACTGTACATAGAATAGTGCTACAATGCATAAAACTCACTTGATCCATTTGTAAGCAAAAACTGCAAGGATGACTAGATGAAGGACAAGAAGGCTAATGTGGAAAGGACGACTGATGAAGATTTCTTCTGGAACAAAACGCCAGTTGACTGTCCACTCATAAAGAAAAACTCTTCCGAGATCAAAGGCACGTGATATATAGCTAATGGGGTTTGCAATAAGGAAAGGAAGTCCAACTAGAACCTAAATAATATCAACTTATTATAGAAAAACAGCAGAATACAAGTTGGAAGTAGTTTAAAAATAAAAAATTCTTGAGTAATACTGCAGATGAGTAGTTCTATTATAGTTGGAGGGTGTATTTTAAAAAGTATTTCATTTGCCAAACATATTGCTTATATACACTGCTTATAAAGCATTCTATTAAAATAATGAAAATTATAATACAGAAAAAGGTAAAGGTAACACAAAACATCGTCAGCTTATAAATTTGAAAGTCCAAAATTCGTCGAAAGTCGAGAAATGAGCTTTTTAGCTTTTCTAGACCGGTATATAGTGAACCTTAAACTGGTGAAGCCCATTGAGTCATTAATTCTTGGCATGAAGGTTAGATTT
Source organism: Meta bourneti (assembly GCA_933210815.1). Taxonomy (NCBI): domain Eukaryota; kingdom Metazoa; phylum Arthropoda; class Arachnida; order Araneae; family Tetragnathidae; genus Meta; species Meta bourneti. The sequence goes on from OW119931.1 coordinate 17,427,624, forward strand.
CTTCATAAGAAACACACTGAGTGAGTACAATAGAGTGGGTATAATTCTTCCCCTTTGCTTTCTCGATTGGTTGGTTGTTTTCAGTTTTATGGTGCAAGGGCCATATCTGGCCAAGCTACACAAAACAGACAACTTCAAGCAAAAAATGTTGCGAAAGGGAAAAAAGGAGATTGGGGCATAGAATAACGGGATAAAAGCAGAAAAAGATTGCTCGAGTATCTCGGGTCTGAGACAATGCACTAAAGATAGTAAACCCCATGAGAAAAGAAAAGATCAATAGAGTACCTTGGGTCTATGAAGCCTGTACACACCCACCCAAAGAAGATGTGCCCCAGAGCTTTCTCTGAACAAAGTTTTTCGACTTAGTGTTTCATTTGTAAGCTGACAACATACAAGTTATTATATTTTTAAATGTAAAATGTATATAAACAGGAAATATTAAGGACATTTTGGAGTGAAATGAAAATTAGTAGCTCAGACATATATTGCTCTTGATCTTAAAGGCAATAAAAAACATATATTGAGGTTGGTATTTTAATTAACACCGCACTAGTACAACAGAACAGGCTATTGGCAAAAGTCAGGGATCACCCCCAAAGGGAAAGATATGAGGACAACACCACATAATTTAGAACCATGGTCAGATGACAAGGTCACATCAGAGCTGGCACCCCACTCTCCCAACGTCCACACCACGCCAAAGTGAGGACATTTGAGCCCTTGACAGATTTCGAACTTGCAACCGTCTGGTTGCCAGTACATTACTCTTCCAACAGGGCTACTGCCGCTCAACATATATTGAGGAGAGTGATAGAGGGATAAAAACCTATCAATTATACACTGCTGGCCACCGTAAATGCAACACCCTGAAGGAAGCATGCAAATAATATGAAATTTACAACATGCGTTAGCGGAGGTGAGATATGCAAATGATTAGAATTTCAGCGCAGACGCACATCACGCGCGCCCGTGGCGCCACTTCAAAGCGCAATTTAAGGCTTGGAGATTTCGACGATTTCAAGTACGGCAATTCTGTTTTTCTTGTGGTTTTAAAAAAGAAAACGATCAATTATGCCTCGTAGGAAACAGCGATCATCTTTTGATCAAGTATCCGAGTTCGACAGAGGAAGGATAGTGGCCTACCGAGATTGTGGATTATCTTTCAGGGAAATCGGTAGTCGTGTTGGACGAAACCAAACAACTGTAATGCGGATATGTGATCGTTGGATGCAGGAGGGTACGACGGACCGACGTGTTCGATCGCATCCACCTCAGTGCACCACTTCACGTGATGACAGGCATATTATGCGTATGGCAGTGACGGATCGCTCAGCCACATCACGAACCATAGCACAGCACATTCAGTCTGTACCGCATCATCCAGTGTCTGCGCGTACCATTCGACGCCGTTTACAGCAGAGTGGTCTGTCCGCAAGACGTCCATTGCTTCGTCTACCCTTGACGCAGAACCACAGACGTTTCCACCGCCAATGGTGCGATGAAAGAAGGATGTGGACGGCAGAATGGAATGAAATTGTCTTTACTGACGAGTCACGCTTCTGTCTGCAACACCACGATGGTCGGATTCGAGTCTGGAGACACCGTGGAGAGAGGATGCTGAACAGCTGCGTTATGCACCACCACACTGGTCCTGCACCGGGTATTATGGTATGGGCCGGTATTGGATATCACTCTCGCACTCCTCTAGTACGCATTGCCGGTACTTTAAACAGCCAGCGCTACATCTCCGAGGTGTTGGAGCCAGTTATCCTTCCTTACCTTCAGGGCTTGCCCACAGCCATATTTCAACAGGATAATGCGCGACCACACGTGGCACGCATTGTTCAAGGGTTCTTCGTCAATCGCCAGATTGAATTGCTTCCCTGGCCAGCTCGCTCTGCGGATCTTTCGCCGATAGAAAACATATGGTCCATGGTTGCTCAACGATTGACCCAGAATACATCCCCAGCTGCCACACCAGATCAACTTTGGCAACGTGTGGAAGCTGCTTGGTCTGCTGTACCCCAAGAACACATCCAAAGTCTCTTTGAATCAATGCCGAGGCGTGTGGCAGCGGTGATCTCCAACAATGGCGGCTACTCTGGCTACTGATTTTGGCAGGAATCATACTTCACAGAAGTCTATAAATTTAATCATTTGATACTTGGTCAACATGTTATCTACAAAATAAATTTTGTTGTGATATCTCTTGTCTTTCTTGGTGTTGCAATTTGGGTGGCCAGCAGTGTATATACATTAAATTACACTTTTTGAAACTTCTTTAGATTGTTGGAATAACAGTAAAATCATGCGTCCTTTCACCACCCAAATAATTTTACACAATTCAGTTTACTTTTTCCATGGGGAAGGGATATATACTGTCCCATAACTGTTCTCATTAGGGAATTATCATGCACTCTAGGCACAACCTGCTTTTTGAGAGATCACATATTCATAGAGGATGGACAAACATCCATGCCTCATCCCAGATACAAATCAAGAACCTTTTAACACAAATGCAAGCATGCTGATCACCAGATTGCTAGGTCAGAAAAGTTCTTCATTTCTGAATCCAGAATTTGATTCTCAGTTCTTTCTTTTTAAGTAAATCGTTATATCATTCTAATACATTTTTAGGTCAAAATCAGATCCAGGCTATATTTAGATTAATTTTATATTTAAATACAGATGAAGCATTGTAACAAATATTCCATTTTCAAAACACAAAACATATTAAAAAATATATTGATATAATAATTAAGATATAAAGAAATTAGGAATTACGATTCACTGGATGTAGAATGGAGTGTTCTTGAAGGAAACTCACCTGAACAGCACCACAAAGAGAAATGCAAAAAAAAGTGTTCCGCAAACCAATGGAATACAAGAGAACAAAGAGGAGACCAGGAGCAAAAAGCAGGATATTCATCTTTATTGAAACTGCAAAACTGTAGAGAAAATGACTTCTGTAGAATAAATTATGTATAACATAGATATATAACTAAACTTTAATAGCATTTATAAAATTTAAATATACAAAATAATCTACATATATTAGGATTATTTGATAAGTTTCTAGGAAATGGCGACGCGATTAATTTGGTGACATCACGTCTGACAGATGTTACTCTTCTATCTCAGGCCAAATTTCTGCCAGATGAGACACTTTGTTAGCATTCTACAGACATTTGTAGCAAGCATTGTAGCAGCTGTCATAAAAATGGAGAAAAATGAGTTCTGTGCAATGATAAAACATTTTTCTTTTTAGAATATATTCTAGTATATTATGTATTCTCCTCACTTGGACCTATATAATTTCTCCTTGTTTCCAAATTTGAAAATTTGGCTTAGTGGACAGATAGGTATGGTATTTTAATCAGCCTCGCATTGGAGCAACACAACAGTCTATTAGGGAAGGTCCAGAATCAATCCCCAAGGGAAAGATTCGAGGACAATACCATGTAATTTTGAACCACAGTCAGATGATGAGATAACACCTGAGCTGGCACCCCACTCTCCAAACTTCCACACCACACCAATGTGAGGCCATGACAGGTTTAACGTGCACCAGCCCCCTTTGTACACATGATGGTCTTGGGTTGGCTTCGAACTCGTAACCGGTTGCTAATCCGTTACTCTTCCAACCGGGCTACCGCGGCCCAACTTAATGGAGAGAAATTCTCGTTGAATAAGATATGACTGCTGCCGTCAATCCCTATTTTGCAGCTTTTGAGGAAGGTATTTCTCTGATGGGATGAAAAAATTAGAAACTTGCTAGACCATATGTGTAGCCTTGAATGATGACTATGTTGAAATAAAATAGATTTTTTCCCAAAAGCAGTGTTTAACTTGCTTTTTTAATCATACTTATCCAATGACCTTCATATATTTCTTTTGTGTGGCACAAAAGTTTAGCATCATTTGTATTTGTTGCTTGGCAATGATTAGATAAAGCATCATATTATTTTTCTGGGGAATTAAATCTGCCGATGGAAACTAAACAGTCATGGCTATTGTACAGTAGTTTAACCAAATGTTTTTCTTCCTCTACTGCTAGTGACACCACATGGTAAGAGACCTTACTTATCAACCGACCATCATATATAGGGTAAAAATTTCTTAAATTACCTAAACAAAATGCAACCAGTGTTCCACCTGTCATCTGCTAAGAAGTTGAGGGCAATAAAGAGGACTAATATAGCTACAGGATCATTAAAAAGCCTAAGCACATAGATAGAATGAATTCTGTAGGAAGTACAACACATGAATATCAGAGCATATGGTGGAACCTGAAAATAAAATATTTACAAAATTAACAAAATCATACTTAAGATTATCAAAGTAAATTTATTTTGATAACTTAATTATTTGGAACACTGCTGCCAAGATTATGAGTTTGTTTTAAGTGAATTCAATTCAGACATGCATGTAAAATATACAGATATATATTGGTGAAAATAATTCCATTGAAAATATGTAATTTGCAATGTGTGCATCTGAGTGGATTTTTTTGAATAAAGTTTATTAAGGTTATTTTTAAAAAATCCATTAAATTCTTTCTGCTTGTAACTAAATTTCTTTAGTTAAAAAAGTTCTTGTGGAAACGATTTTTTGAAAGAACTTTACCAAAAATCATGACTTAATTTTTAACGATTTTTCTATTCAATAGAATTTTCAATAATTAAAAACATTGCAAAATTGATCAATAAATTAAAAAAAGTTAAGCATCTTTCAGCATCACTTATTCAACTATATGTTTTTATCTTATCAATCAAAGTATCATATGCCAGCATAAATTTTATTCACTATGATTAATGAGCACAAACACAAGTTTCTGCTCATATAAATTACAGTAAAAACATTACACGACCATTAAAGCTTGTGAAATGTGTGTGTGTCTGACATTAGTTACAAGAAATAACTTTGGTTCCTGTAATTGAATAAGTAATTCTGAAACTTTTGTTATGCTGACAAAGCAAAGAGAAAACAAGAGCAATGTCTGATTCAAATGCAATCACAAATGTAAAAAGAATAGCACGAGAAAAGGAAAGAAACTTACAAGTTGGGATCTTGTATACAGTCTAAACACAAAGTATAAAGTAGCTAAATATAGAGCAGCAAAAAGGAGTTGGGCTAGAAGAATATTGGTTCCTCCTTCTGTCAGAGCATAGAAAATGAGAAAAACATAAACAAAGCCACCAGGATAGCTGGAAAATAAAGTTTTAATCACATGTGAGCTATTTTTGTATTTTAAGGATATTAATCAAACATTCAAACAAAAAAATGAGACTTAAAGTGTACAAAATTATCAATAAATATAATTAGATAAAACAAGAAGAGTTATTTATAAACTTACACCAGTGGCCCAGTATCCCCTTTTAAGTGTTGATAGTCGAAAGTGCCATTTAACACTCCCTCGACTTCTTGCATGTAAGCTTTCCAATCAATTTCTGTATCTGAAATGAAATGAAAAAGTAAATGAAAAATACAGCAGTGTGTGTGTATATATATAACCAGGTCAATCCTGAGTGGTGTGCTGGAAAATAGGGGTGGTATTAAGATGGTTGTTGGGGTATGCTTCCAAGTTTACACTGTCCAGCAGTAATTTTTGACATTTTCATATTTTTATTTATTCATTTAAATTTTAGTTTCTCTTTGCAATTGTTATTTACGACTTAAGAGACCCTTAATTTACACTGGAATATTCAAAGACCTCATGAAAGATAATTTTTTTTTGGTTGGTGGGTTTAAGGGCCTTACTAGGGAGCAAGAGTCATATTTGGCCAAGCTGTGCAAAACACTATGTAGGCACCTACAAGTAATAGACATACACACGCAAGAGGTTCACATGAGGGCAATTAATTTCTTAGGAACAGCCCTGGAAAGGACTAGATACCAAGGCAGAAACACAATATCAATTTTCAGGGACATCAACAAGGGGAAATTAATGGGGAGCTCATGTAAGATCTGTTGATTAAGACATGTTTTGGAATATTTTTATGCATTTCAATACTCATATTATATGTATATTCATAGTATTTACCTATCATGTTTGAGGGGGTGAGACCCTAATAAAAAATATTTATGGTTAACCATACAATTTTTTATAGATCCCAGGAGCAAATTCAGGAAATAGTTTCCGAGGAGGCCCAACTTCATTTACAATTCCGTATTCAAATTATAATACTGAATGCGCATTGCAATTAATGCCTTTTGACCAATTTCAGACATTTTACTGTCTCTATTATGAGAACTGCTCATGCCGAAGTCTAAGTGTGATTTTACATTTGGTAAATGTCGGTGGCAGAAATAGTTTGTATAGATGTACCTGGCAACAAGTAAAAATAATGGAAAATACATTTCCAATTTGTAATTGAGTGTGCCAATGTAACTTGTGTACATTTTGTCAAGCATCCCCTTCTTAAAAGATAGGATAAGATCCATTCCTTTGAAAACAATCACAGATTTTTCATCTGGAGCAGTTCTCGTGAGACACACATGCATATTTTTTACCAAAGTTAGTAAAACTGTTGATTACACTAGCTTCAACATTTGCCCATTTTTGATTATTTTTCAATTAAAAAATTTTTTGGGAAGGGGGTCTGAGCATCCACCACCATTGGAGTATGGTGGTGGATGCTAGGAAAGCAGTTAGGATCAACCTAGTTAGGCTAAATTTGGGTTAGTGGCATCCACACCATCAACATACATGAAGGCCACGAAACATAGTCTCAGCCAGGAATAAATTCAAATTTTCTGTTAATTTTTTAATTGGAATTTCGGTTTGCACTTGTTCGTCAACTCTGATGTTAACAATCTGAGTTGACGAACTGATCCCCTTATATTTTTAATTAAAGGTTAGGTTCCGCTTCGAATGTCTTTTAAAACAAAAATAAAACAATCATTTCCTTGGTATTATACTTCACAACACATTTAATCTTTTCCCCAAGGACAGTTTTTCTCAAATTTGTCGTTTCTCCAAAATGTACGTCGTTTGCAAATTATTTTCAGGCGAACTTGTTTTTTGTGATGTTTGTTTACGTGTATCCAGAGGGGTATTGAATTACTTACATGATATTTTATAAATAACTAATGACGTTACTGCTACTTCTAAAACAAGAAGCAGTACTGCTATTAGCCATGAGTACTCTGGATTTGAAAGAATCAAAGGAACATCTCTTCGTAAAGAAGCAAAATCGAGCGCTTTCTTTAAAGAACTTAAAAATGTGGAATTCTGATTTCGCTTGCCATGTTTCGTGGAGGGGGCCATTTTGCTTGAGATAAACATTCATTGCTTCGGTTCAGTTCCATAGAATTTAGCCGGTTAATTAAAGATTTAATGACAAAGAATTTTTCTAAAAATCTTAATTATTCCGAATGGTCTTGAACTGATCAATAGGTATTTTTATATTAAAACTGCAAGAAAAAAAAATCTTTTTTAAATGTATATAAAGTGTTTGAAATTTTTATTCGTATTGTTTTCTGTAAAACCGAAACCAATAATAAGCAGACCGTAGCGCGCATGTCGTGCGTACAACTGCTGTGTAAACACAAAACACTAAAAATGTCGAATTTGTGAATGCTACGATGTCATGAAACCTTTCATTGTTTGCATTTAATTCTAAGTTTACAACATGGCTCAGGCAGATTTCGGAACTGGTAAAAGTTTAATTATCTTAGCAATTGTACTTGGATGCTTTGCTATACTATGGCCTAAAATATTTTACCCCATGATGCAGACTGCATTCGCTATGACATCGCCTAAAGTTGACGCAGATGGCAGTGAGTTCTGTTTTTGTAAACATTTTTATTAACATTATTGGCATTTTATTGTGCTGAATGTAATTCTTTTGTCATAGCTTATTAGTTGAGTTTCACCTTAGCATGGCGCAATTAAAGTTGCATTGTTAATTTTTATTGTATAGTATTTAGGAGCAGAAACATTTGTTTTTAATAGCCCTAGATATACAATTATAAACATTCAAAATTACATATTTCGTCAACAATTCCGAGCCTCATGAGTGTTTTGGATTCGATTGTTCAATTTGTTTCCAAATGAGTCAAGGAATATCAATAAAAAGCAGTTAGAAGGCCAACACGAATTTAATTTTAATTTTACAAATTTCTTAAAATGCATCATCAAAATATGAAAATCAAACCAGCTCATTCAGCATGAGAAAAGTATTGTAACATTGGTTTAATATTTTGAAGTTTCTATAAAAAACTAACTTTCTGTACTCTCACATTGATAGCATTCTTTTTCACTTTTCACGGGCTTATATAATCCTCTTTTCTGCGAACCCTAAGCCAACTTTCGAACTATTTCCTGTTAGGTAATAGCTAATAAGGTTAGGCCTGTTAAGTTTAGCCTGTTAGGTAATCCTAAGTAATAGCAATGGTAAAATCTTTTTGTTATTAGTTTTTATGCAACTACTAAAAACTATTGCTTGTATCCTGCACTACATTTTGCCATTAAATAGTACAGCTATTGGTTAAAAAAATCATTGGAAACTTTGATTCACCAAAAAGGTTTAAATAGGTTCAGAGCCTTTCAGAAAAATATGTAGCTTGCACATAAACACTCAGATATTAAATAATTTAACCTCTTTAGTTAATTCACCTGAAGGCAGGAGCATATTCAGAGGGTTAAGGGCTCCACTGTCCTGGGCACCCTTTGAAATGTTTTCATGTTACAAAAATAGATACTGAAGTTAGCTTAACTGATGTAAATTGAAGTTTTATTATATCCACAAGTAGAAAAATTGTGAACAGGTCAGAAAATAGTCGAATACATTTGCAAACGAAATGCTCATTTAGTAGTGGATTGCTGAAGCAAGTGAAAAATCTATCTTCGCTAGGTGGCTTACAATGGGAATGGATTAGAGAAAACCAGAATATTCTCTTTTTTCACCCTAGACCCGAGTGAATATATGACCAAGCACATATTCAGAGAAAGGGTCCATGTTGAGAACTCCAAAAATGTTGTAATATAAATTAGCCAGTAAAAATACACACTGAAGCTAATTTAATCACTACAAATTGAAGTTTTTTTTATCGTCGAAAAATGGTAAATTGAAGGTACATGTCGGAAAACATCAAACAAATTAGCTTCAAAACTCAGTACCTTAAAAATTTCAAAAAATCGACTTTTCAATTTCAATAAAATTAAAAAGTGAATAAATAATTTGGTTGTAATAAAAAAATCGCATCAAAAATTTGTGTTGGTTCGTTTACAATTAAGATTTTTTGACACCCCTTTTCAGTAGTTTTAACTCTTATCTTAACTTTAATTGCATTTATCACAGAATGAGAATTTTCCACGCTGTATGTAATATAACTTTTAAACTATTCTACATAAAATTTGTAAAGCCAAACTTTTGCACTATAATAAGAGCTTTATTCAAATATTTAAATATAAATGAGAAATTTTGCAAAAAATCAATTAAGTGAAATATTAATAGATTATTTCATATTTTGTGTTACTTAACTTATATTTTGGTTTTAATTAAAATATAAGTACTTTCTCATTTCAGTCATTATTTTGGCAGAAAATGCAAGTGGTGACTCGAAAGTTGCATGCAAGTTGTCCTTGTAAATATTTGTTTTGTAGATTGAGTTTCTATAAATTTGAATAAAATATTTCTTATTTTTAATATATTAACCAAATTTTTTTGTATTCTGTAATATAAAGTGTACATAAACACTGTTTAAAGTTTGGCTGTGATACAAAGCACAAACTTTAGGAGAAACAGTTTATCGAAATTGAGATGTTTTTCCTCCAGATTTGAATGCTTAAAGGTACTGTGCCCCATTAAGACATTTTGATTAAAATTGGAAACTGGAGAGGAGATTGGGGCCCCTCTAAAATTATTTTTTTATTATATGTCTGCATCCCCAGAGTTCTTCAAGTAATTTTAACCTTTTCTCTTTTAGGGTTCAGAGATACTGAACGCCCCCCGCACCTTCATCCAGCATCTGTGAATCCCAGAGGAAGAGGTCCATCTGCAGATGATGTACATGATAAGTTTATGATGAGGGAAGGGAGGGTAAAGAGTTTCTTTTAGTTATATCCTCCAACCAACATGATCACTTGAGCTAGGATTTTGATGTTTTTGCATCTGTTTTTGGCAAGACTAAAACATTATTCGAGTGAATCGACATGTCTCATAAAAAAACTAAGCACCTTTGTTAGGACATTTTTGTTTTATTTTTATGCAAATTAGCATCTTCAGACATTTTTTTGCAAAACAGATTATTTAAGTCTTAGGGCATTTTTTTCAGGTTTTTTTCGTCATTTTATGGCAGTTTTTGTTATGCTTCAGTCATTATTTTGCATCTGTTGTCAAGGATAGAGGGTCAAAATCTCCTCCGTTGGTTAAAACTCCCTCTAAACCTCTTGGTTAAAACTATTCTTTTGGTGAAATTTCGGGAGACTGAACAAAGTGGTGTAGTTTCTTCAAGTGTGGTCCTGTGTTAATTGAAGTGAAAAGGATCTTGATATTTAAAACTGGGTTGTTAGAACACAGAAAATTATTCTCTCCGGATAATCTTATGGTTTTTGTTTTATAATTAAATTTGTTTTTGTAAAATTTAAGCTTTAAATTTTAAAATTAAAGTTTTTTTTCTTGTTATGTTTAGGGCCTGCTTTTTATTAAATAACAAATTTCAGTTTGGCAGAAATTAACAAGGTAAATTGTGTTTTAAAGGGTATTTTTTTATTGTATTTGGAATGTTTGCTCTGTTTTATATGCACTTTTATAAAACATTTAAGAAAAGTAATTTTTTAGCTCTAATTTTTGTTTTTTGGGCATTTTTTGTTAAGAATTTTCTTACAATTTTTCGGTCATCAAAATCCTAGCCCTAGTTATCTCTGTCTTTTAATGCCCAATACCTATTTGCATATATCCAATGTAAATCCCTTATTCAGATTACAAATGGGGAAACAGGAGGCCTCACCAATTTTGATTAGTTAAAAGTGCATTTGATTTTGGTAGTTTTTTTATTCTTGTCTCATGTTGTGTTTAAACCTATACCTCCATAAAGCAATTTGATGAATGAAATTTTAATGAATTTCTAAATGAATATTTGAATCAAAATTATTTGAATTTAGTGTATGAAATACAGCATTCATTCCCACATTCTTTTCATTTATTTGAATATTAGAAAATGATTATTTTCTGCTATTGCTTTGTCCGAAATTCTATAATTATCTTGTTTCTATTGCATTGATGATGTGCAGTATATGAATGATATTCAATTCAGTTCATTATAAATTAATTATATTGGTCCAAAAGTTTTAGGATTTGTTCAGTAGTGTACTATTTTATTGATTTGAATTTTTTAAAATCTATTGAGTGCAATTTTTTGGCAGAGGTTCACCACTTAAAATTCTGTCTAGAGACTGAAAATTCAAAAAAGGATCCAACTTGATCTTTTTCGGGAGGAAAATGCTGTTCTTTAATTTGTAGAAGGGAACCTGAAAAGTTTTAAGAATTTAATAAACTATGAAGCTTATGGACAAACTCATGGTTTATCATTTCACCCAGTAATGTTTTTCTCCTTGAACACAGAAGAACCCCTTCTAAAACGAATTAAAACCTTCAAAAAGAAAAAAGTGAAGCAAAAATGGCATTCTGTAAATGGTATTCCAAAACTCCTTAAATGATACTCGTTGAATTAGATGAGGTTTTTGAATTTTATATAAAAATATCAGGAACCATAAATATCATTTATGCCTTCACTATATGCATTTCTAATCATAGGTGTTGACGAGAGAATCTGACGGAGTATTCAAACACCTGTATTGCTTCAGCTTTTGGGCTATAGGTGGTAAAGTTCAATTCCTATAACTTACCCTAAGTGTATATCTCTTCTGTGTCAATAAAAAGGTTTCTGTTTGTGTGTTTGTTCCTTTCTTGAGATTGTCCGTCTTGTTTGGTGCAGCTTAATTAAATATATAATCCTTGTGTCATAAAACTCAACCACCTTCAGCTTTTGGAAGCGCTTTTATTAAAACCAAATAATGCTGATTTTATCTATATTAATGTTGAATCAACTGGTGATGAACTAGTCCAGTCAATATTTAAATAATGTTCCATTAAATTGCTCATTTGGTGATAAATTAATTGTGCTCTCAGTTACAGGCAAAAGTTTGTTCCAAGTATTTGAGTGACGTGTTTCATGATGTAATACAAAGTAAAATTGACTTATGATTGATTTTCTATTGTAGCCTTTTCCTCATCCCCAAGTGCGGCAGCCTGTGAAATCTCAACCAAAATCTGGTGGAGCCATGAGCATCATTATGCCTATCTATACAATAGGAATAGTTGTTTTTTTCTTGTACACTGTTCTGAAGGTAACTAGATATATTTGCATTGTAAGAGTAATTTAGTTTTATGTCTGTTGCGCTGATGTCGTACCAGCAATCCGATTTCAAATTGGCATACCACCCAATTGGATTTTCTCCAATTTATTTGAGGCATGGCACAGATTGCTTTTGGAAAAAGGTTATGCCAAGCCTTAGTAATAACGTCCATTGTTTTTGAGTTATTCTATTTCATGGTTGTGGAAAAATAACAGCAGTCATGAAATAGCTCATATCTTAACATCTAATTGTTTACAGATTGGAAAGTACTTGTTTTATAGCTCTTGTATGTTTCAAAAAAGTGACATATGCCATGCATAAAAAAATATAACTAGGTGAGAGCGTCAGGTCATGTGAACTAAATGGGAGTAAACCCATCATTTTAAAAGTTTGACCCATGACTACAAAACTAAATTCTTTAATAAAATTACATAGTTAAAATTCTAGTCATGCCTTATGCCTTTAAGAATAATATGCATATATTTCTGCCCTAGAGGTAAATAGTCATTTGTCAATCTCCCTCTATATATATTGAGAGAGTAAGAGAGACGGATTCTATCTCTCAATATATATATTCAGAGAGAGTAAGAGATCTATATATATTGAGAGAGGATCCATCTATTTATATTGAGAGAGTAAGAGAGGATTTAATTATTTTCATATATATTGAGAGAGTAAGAGAGGATTTAATTATTTTCATATATATTGAGAGAGTAAGGGAGATGATCTATCTCTTTATATAAATATATATGTATATATAAGGAGATTTAGAGATAGAGAAAAAGATTGACAAAATTGGGACTCTCAAAGTTACTATTTTCTTCATAATTTTCATTTTATTTTACTTGAGTTGAGTAAGCATTTTTTATTTACAAGAAAAGAGTGTAAACTAATGGCAATACTTATTTTGGAAATGTTCAGTTTTGTAAAGAGTGCAAGAACTTTAAAATAGCTACAGTTCAATATTTCTTGCAGTTAATTTCTGATAATGGTTGTTTCTACTTTTTCCAGCTCGTTTTCAAAAAGCCAAATGAAGGAGATAAAAAGCCTTTGATCAAAGATTTTCACATGGACCCTGAGTACAGAAAATTTGTTTGCCAGCAATCACCTGAAACCATCCCAAGTTCCAAGGTAAATAAAGTGACCCATACTAAAAAGCAACCGAACTTATTGGAGACTTCTATACCTGAAAATGTTCCAGAAACATGTAAGTGTTTTCCTTTTCCAGTTATGTTTTAAAGTGTTTCCTGGTGCATAATATATGTCTAATTCCATTGAAAAGGAATAATTAAAAAAACTGTGCTATGCAAAAAATAGCATTTTTGGAAAGGAATTTGATTCAGTTGAGTGGAAATATTAATTACTTTGTCAATGGTTCAAATAATTTCAAAAATGGATGACCAAACTGTCAAGCAGAATAAATATCTGAGCTTTAAATTTCTAAACTGTTTTGTATATCATCGTTTTGCCATCAAAACCTCACAAGTCCAATGTTTTTGGTTTTTAACATATTTGGTTACAAATATGATTACTTAACATGCTTCAAAGGCTCCTAAGTTTGAATCATAAAGCCTAAAACCCTTATCAGAGTGAATTTGAAAACCTCATTTCTCATAATTGGTCTATAGTTTGGCATCTAGTTTTTCATCTCCTGAAAAGCTTTAATTTCAAAACAGGCAAGGTTTTAAAAGTAAACTGACACACACAATATGTTATGTTAAAGTTACTTAACAAGTTATATGGTCTACTGATGTAACTTTTTTACGTACATTAGCCGACCATGTGCCTTTGCTCACCATCCAGACCTATAATCTGCTGAATGCTAATAAGGTATTGTTAAATTAACTGGCTTCTCTAGTAGGTAGAATTCTGGTTCATAGTTGAAAAGAACATACACTGCTGGCCACCGTAAATGCATCACCCTGAAGGAAGCATGCAAATAATATGAAATTTACAACATGCATTTGCGGAGGTGAGATATGCAAATGATTAGAATTTCAGCGCAGATGCACATCACGCGCGCCTGTGGCGCCACTTCAAAGCGCTATTTAAGGCTTGGAGATTTCGACGATTTCAAGTACGGCAATTGTGTTTTTCTTGTAGTTTTTTCAAAAAAACGATCAATTATGCCTCGTAGAAAATAGTGATCATCTTTTGATCAAGTATCCGAGTTCGACAGAGGAAGGATAGTGGCCTACCGAGATTGTGGATTATCTTTCAGGGAAATCGGTAGTCGTGTTGGACGAAACCAAACAACTGTAATGCGGATATGTGATCGTTGAATGCAGAAGGGTACGACGGACCGACGTGTTCGATCGCATCCACCTCAGTGCACCACTTCGCGTGATGACAGGCATATTGTGCATATGGCAGTGACGGATCGCTCAGCCCCATCACGAACCATAGCACAGCACATTCAGTCTGTACCGCATCATCCAGTGTCTGCGCGTACCATTCGACGCCGTTTATAGCAGAGTGGTCTGTCCGCAAGACGTCCATTGCTTCGTCTACCCTTGACGCAGAACCACAGACGTTTCCGCCGCCAATGGTGCGATGAAAGAAGGATGTGGACGGCAGAATGGAATGAAATTGTCTTTACTGACGAGTCACGCTTCTGTCTGCAACACCACGTTGGTCGGATTCGAGTCTGGAGACACCGTGGAGAGAGGATGCTGAACAGCTGCGTTATGCACTGCCACACTGGTCCTGCACCGGGTATTATGGTATGGGGCGGTATTGGATATCACTCTCGCACTCCTCTAGTACGCATTGCCGGTACTTTAAACAGCCAACGCTACATCTCCGAGGTGTTGGAGCCAGTTGTCCTTCCTTACCTTCAGGGCTTGCCCACAGCCATATTTCAACAGGATAATGCACGACCACACGTGGCACGCATTGTCCAAGGGTTCTTCGTCAATCGCCAGAGTGAATTGCTTCCCTGGCCAGCTCGCTCTCCGGATCTTTCGCCGATAGAAAACATGTGGTCCATGGTTGCTCAACGATTGACCCAGAATACATCCCCAGCTGCCACACCAGATCAACTTTGGCAACGTGTGGAAGCTGCTTGGTCTGCTGTACCCCAAGAACACATCCAAAGTCTCTTTGAATCAATGCCGAGGCGTGTGGCAGCGGTGATCTCCAACAATGGCGGCTACTCTGGCTACTGATTTTGGCAGGAACCACACTTCACAGAAGTCTATAAATTTAATCATTTGATACTTGGTCAACATGTTATCTACAAAATAAATTTTGTTGTGATATCTCTTGTCTTTCTTGGTGTTGCAATTTGGGTGGCCAGCAGTGTATATTACAAATAACAAAACAAACTATGGCGACTGCTGTAATGTTCAAACGGCAAGTTGCAGTAGCCTGTGATATTGTGAATGTCTTAAATTTTATTTAATAATTGTTAGGTTTGACCTTAGATATATGGTTTGGATTGTTGCTCCATGGTTATCCCATGGTTATCTTTTGCTAACCAAGTGCTAGTTAGACATATATATATATATATGGATGGAGCCAGGGATATAAGTAAATACAGTTATGTAATTTTTATGTTCTGATGGGGAGATTAGATTTTGTTTCTTCATGCTACGTGTTCATATACACTCAAACTGCATGTTTAATTGCATTAAGAAAAAAATTCCGTAAAGATTAACCTTGTGTGTATTCATCCTTATTAAATTTCTTTTATTCAAATGTGACATTTTTCATTCATTCTGCTGTTCTATGTATGCCAAACATAAACTTCCTTTTCAATCTATTCATTATTTTCTCTTTATATTATAGCAAAAGAAATGGACCCCAGTATGTGCTTTTAATTAGCTATTTTAATTACTTCAATCTTTGCAAACTCTAATTCGTATAACCAATGCTTATCTTATAATTTTCAGAGGATTTTGAAATCTTCAAACTGAAAAAGAAGCTGGAAGAAACGGAACAGGCAATGGAACGCATCATTAAGCACATGGGCGTTGTGAATGCTTGTCTTAATGAAAGAGTTAAACTGGAGAAGGAAATTGTCGATACCCAGAAGAGTGATGTTAGAGTATGTACTTTAACCTTTTCAAATGTTGATTATTTATTCCTAATTCTGTTAGACCTGTGCTTGGAATAATCTGTAGAAGAAAAATTCTGGTGGCCTGGATTCCCCAATAAATTTAAAAAATATTCCATGAAATATGAGCAGGGCTTCCACCTGCGACTTTTACTATTTTTTCAACTTCGTCGACTAGGAGTATCTTTTTAAGCAAAATCATCTCAAAAGCTACTAATTTCAAAATTTTGGTGACTTTTCTAACATTTTTGTGATTTTTTTTAGAAAATTCACTGAAGGTCAACCAAAATTTGGTCTCTATTTTTAACATAATTGTGGACAGATAAAATATTTTTGGGATTTTTCTTTAGAGACAATATTTTCCAAAGGACACCAATTTTGAAGTTTTGGCACAAAACCATGGCAACCATGGAAGAAAACCATGTGAATCTGGTTCTAAATTGTCTGAAAGCCTTATTAAAAATATTTAGCTACTTATGGCAACATCTTCAACATCTGTTTCACACTTAGCACATTTTGTGTTTTAGCCAATTAATTTTATATCTGAGCTACTAAAATAGGGATTAAGAGATGTTTTTGCTACTATTTTTACAAAGTTATGCTACTATTTCCAAGTGCTTTGGCATCCCTGTACTATGTTGAATCAACAATAGCCGAAATGTAGCTATAAATTTTATTTCGATGAAAATAGACAGTTTACAATAATGTCATTTTCCAACATAGTCCCCTTGCTTTTGAATGCACTTCTTTCGTCATTACACAAGCTGTTATTTTTGTCTGAAAAAGGGTTTTCAGTTGAACAGAGAGTACATGCACATCTTTCGGTGCTTGATTCGTAATTTGGTAATTAGACCCTTCATATCAACAATAGTCACTAGCCAGTTAACAGAACCATATTATGTACTCAATAAATAGCTGTTATCATTTCTATTCTAAATGTCAAGTGCAATTAGTTCTAGCTAGAGCAGTTTTACTTGAAATTTCATCTTGAATTAATTTTATATCAAGACTGAATATTTTGTCAAATTTGAATTTCTAAGCAGGTTAAACGATGAGTATTGCAAAATTTTGTTATAGATTGCAGTTAAAATTCAATTAGCACAGACTAAGAGTTTAAGCCATTGCTTGAATCAGCAGCATAGTTATTAATTTATCAACTTTGTTTCAAAGAGACTCAAAGTCAGAAATGCAATTTTTATGCCAAATGAAGATATGGATTTTATTTGAATTTCAAAAAGTTTCACTAAAATCTATGCGATATAATTTATCATTATACTCGAGGTCAGGTTAGTTGGATTATACAGTATACTTTACTCGAAAAAAGTTTAATGAGTGAGTTTACTTGTGAAAAGTTTCATGAGTGTATGATGCTCTTATTTGTTAGGAATGAAATCATGCACTACATACATCATATGCAAGAAAGATTTTATTCATCAAAAAGTATCAAAATGGAGGCAGGTAGTAATACGAAACAACAAAGAATTTCATTTCAAAATAAATATACTACATTTCCCATTTAGAATTTTGTTCAGTTTTTATTTATTCTGAGATAAATCTAGTGTTTTAAGAACTATACTGACAGACCTGCACATAGCATCTGCACTAAACTTTCTTAATTACTTATATTTGTTGATGGCTAACGTTATTCATATTTCTTATTTTGAATCCATTTATAATGAACATATCCATATTTATAAATGGATTTTATACTTATAAATGAAATAAAATTATCCAAAGATATATATGTATAACAGCATTTTGTTTACTTTTACTGGTGTTAATTCTTATTTCCGATAAATTGCATGGCAAAAAGCATACCCCAGTCATGTTACCATGATTAGATTCTGAATGTTTATTTCAATTTTATCATTAATAATCTTCATTTCTTTTAGTAACTCTTTAATTCAACAAACTATTAATTAATTTAGCAACTTATTTTAAGATAAAAAGTATTCTATGAGCATTTTTAATAACTTTGTAAAAAGATCAAAATAAGAAACACTTTTTTGGATAACTTGGGCCCCCAAACAGCCCCTGTGGCTACAACACCGGTTTGGATAATCTATTGGCCTGTTGTATTTTTATGATGTAAGTTCTATTACATCTATGTAAGTTCACATTTTCAATTATTTCCATATAGTCAATTCAAATGTTTTCTTTTACATAGCATAAGTAATTCATGGATTTTTAACTTACGGTCTTACAGGCTATATGATACCTTGGAATGCTTTGAATGTCCCTAACTTTCATTACTGGTGCTTTGAGAATGAAAAAATGCTTGGAGAAAATATTTTGGAATGCTTTTGTTTACTTTTCAGAATCAAGTAATTATTTTGATTTTTGTTTGTTTTCTACTTTCTTGTATTATTTACTTTTTCTTTGACTTGATTAAATTTCAGTTTTGCATGAATTTTGAAATTAAAACAAAGCTTTTATTGCCACTGATTAGCATTGGGATTTCAAAATTTTTCTGCTGAAATCGATGTTCCCATTTTTATGAAGAGAAATTTATAGAATGCTTTATATTATAAACTAAATTGGCACTTAACATGCTCATTTCCTAATTTAATGAACTACGTTTATCTAATAACCAAGCTTATATGTGAAATCTATAAATTTATTGACTTACATCACTTCACCAATCAAATTATCTCCGATTCAAATTACTGACTACAGAGCTACAGTAAATATTGTTAAAACTACAGCTTGTGATAGTTTGAAACTTGGTGTTACAATAACAATATTCTTAACTGAACGATATATCTTTCTCTTTTAGTCAAGGATTGTTTTTTATTACCTAAGTCTCATTTACCTTACTTATATTTTATTGTATTCGGACTGATTATCTCCAATTCTCATCCATGATAAAAATGATTTGAATGTATTCTGAATTTGCGAATAATTTGTTTTTAGTTGTACAAGGGAGATTGTTTTAAGTAAATTATGTAAAAAGCTTGAAAAATGTTGGTAAATCTGCATTTGTAACCAGAGCATATTTGTATAGTTTGTTGTAATTATAATTTTATTATGCTTTACAGAATAAGAATTGTGATGATACAGGTTTATACTGATGTAAATAAGCTCGTTTTATTTCTGTCTTCTATTGTGTAATCGGAGCTGCAGTGACTGCTAGCAATCTGCAAGTTGTAGGCAGCTCAGATTCTATTCCTTTCTGGGTGTATTTCTTTTTCTTCTGTGTCTGTAAAAACTTTCCTAGTGTGTATTCTCATTACTTGATATTGTTTGTCTTGTCTGTGGCGCAGCTTGGCCAAATATGATCCTTTTGCCATAAAACCAACCAACCTAGTTTTCCAACATGCTTAAAAATCTGATTTCTATAATCCTTACTTTCAAATAATTAATATCTCTATTTTCTGTTTAGTTTTGTTAACCCTCCAAGTGGTTTTGACAAGGTATCTTGTCCATCAAGATCTGAGCAATATTGCTAATGACGAGATACCTCACGATCAAGTATGCTGATTGAATTCTGAATGATAAAGATATTGCCGTTTTTTGACGATGACAAGATCAAGTCATTTTTTTTCCTAATGACAAGATATCTCATCCATCCAGGTATGGTCAGTTTTGCTAATCACAAAATACCTCTTCAAAACCAGGAGGGTTAAAACTATCAGGATATGCCTTAAGGTGGTTGCAACATTATGATAAATTTGTATAAAAACATTCACTGATACCTCACATAAAAGATTGAATTTCTGATTTTCTTTTCAAGCAAAGGCACAAAGGCGATTCCAAAGCCAAACCGGAAAAGTCGAAAACATCCAAGAAATGCCACATCCAGGATGAGGAGAAAGTGAGCCATAGCAACGTCAACATCCTGGAAGAGGATCTGGCTGAGCTCATCAGCCTTTGCAACATCACAGATGAATCCATCAAATCTCATGAGGATTTTCCCGACAATGCATCCGATCAGGCCAACGAGAAAGAGGAGTACATGGATGAATCTGACAGCGATGACGAATACAATGATGAGGTGGATGAGAATGCACAACTCGTGGATGAGAATGCACAACTCGTGGATGAGAAAGAATGCTGTTCTGCAAATGGATGCTGCAATGAGGCATGTGCGTGAAAGCACTGTGCAAACTAAGACATCATTTTTACTCAAATGTAGTATTTGAATGTAGTGTGTAGGTACTTTGTTTTTATCATATACATAGAGTCAGGATTATATCTACTAAAATATTGAATTGTCATGTTTCACGAATTGAGCTCACAAGGATTCGAGAGTGCTGCAGTTCTCGCTAAAATTATGACTGAAATGCTTAAACCTAATTTACTTATCCAAGTCCTGTCTTCAATTGCAATTTAACATTTATGTGGATATGATATATAGTAAAGCCTTGGCATATTGTGCTTCTTCGCGAACAAAAAAGGCAATATTCTGATGGGACACAGTTAAGGTAAAGAAAAGTGTGCACTTATTGAAATAAAAAGGCATAAATTATAATGTTAAATCACAAATTTTTTATTGAAAATTATGTTAAACTAGAAATTATACACAAAATTCATAATAAAATCTAAAAATAAAAAAGCAATTTTAAATAAGGTAGAATATTTTTAAAAACAAATTTCTTCTCATCCTCTTCGTTTCTTTCAGAAACCAAGTAAGCCAACTGCCCCTCTGAATACATCCCTGCACTAAGTATTAAATAAAAGTTTGATTATGTAAATTCTCATTACTGGTAATTATAAATAATTAAAATACTTTCCATTTTTCTTTCAAGTATTTGTCATGTGTTATATATACATGTTAAATTGTGGAAACAGAAAGGAACTTAAAGTCAAAGGCAAATAAAAAAGCTTAATTGTTGCTTATATTTGTAAGCTTTGTAAGAAAATGGTCAACCTGATACTAAAAGATAGGTTGACTCAACCATGGTTGGTAACAAAAGCCATATCCAAAAATATATAATCCAGACTCTAATCTTTAGTCATTTCAACTATACTTTCGTTTATTTAAAAATTTAAACAGAAATATGAAGCATGTAATGTGTTTTAAAATCTTGTTGACAGTTCATTAACGTGTTGTCTACAATTATCATTTGAAAGAGCAGGGGTAAATTTTTAAGATTGGGTGCTAAAGAATGGATTTAATGGAAAATAAATCTGGGATTGAGACCATGGAATATGCATTTGAAATGTTTTTCATAATTTGAATCTACAAATATGAATTAGGGAACTTTTTAAGTTTGAAAACTTGGTCTTGAGCAGTATTAACGGAATTGCCGGATTGTACTTTAAACCTCAGACATGCACAATATTGAAATTTGCTCTCTATATTTTAATGAAAGTCCATTTACGATTAAATCAGACATCTTATATAGTAGAACTCCTCATATTCGGTAACTTTCTATAACAGGATCTTGTCTAATTTTTGTAATTCTCTTTGTTCTATTTTTGTTTTGATAAATTTTAAAGTATAGAATTATATGCACCTTTTTGTGTTGATATAAATAAGGTATTCTTACTGAGAAGGCAATTTTGATTGGCATCTAACTCTAATAGCTTCAAACTTATCAGAAGCAAATCCACTTTTCATCGATTTTTGTTTGCTAAAAAGTGAGTCTTGCAATGTGTAGGACAGTGGTCTAATATTCAAATCCCTGTCTAGCTGATATAGTGATTGTCTGCCACCCATTAGGTCACTTGTTCGAATCCTGGTTTGTAAGGGAATGGATGTTAGTGATTGTCCTTGTTAGCATAGCGATGGCTCACCCATTGGGTACTCCACATGTAGCCGTCATTTTGCCCCTTGTGTCAAAGGCCAAGTGGTCAGGCTTGGAAATGGAAAAAAATATTAAAATCAAGGACAGGAAGTATGATCCTGATTTCGTTTACAATGCGGAAGAAAATGCATTACATTTGGAGTCCTGTTGAGTAGTTCATTTGTGACCAATGGTAAAAACTTCCAGTTTAAGCTATATTGATCACAGTTGACCAACAATATTAAACTCAAAAATATCTTGATATCAAAATGTATCATTTTAATCTAGTTTGTTGAAACAATTTAAGGAGAAATTAGGAATTTTCCATTTCCAGATGTTACTTTTACAGTGCAATTTCTAGCACTGTTCCCTCTGAATCATTTAGCAGTTTTAGTAATTTCTTGCAAAATGTTTTGCTAATCTTTGGTGAAATTGAAGAATTAACCCAGTTAGCTAGTATTTATGGAATGTGCAAGTAAGTTAGAATGGACCACACTATAATCCTTTACCATGCAATTCAGTGTCGAAAACCAACCTGGAAAAAAAGTTTTTCAATTGGACATGACATTCTTGTCAAAAGTTTCATATCAGTTCTGGTCATTTGTAATTTCAGCACTTAAAACCCGTAGCTCCTTTTGACATTTCTGAAGTTCCCGAGAGTAAATTGGAGCAGTAGGTATGCCCACTCCTCCAAGTTGTAGACGGCGCTGGTTCAATTCCTCCCTGGGTGCATTTCTCTTGTCAGCAACCTTCCTTGTGTGTATGTCCATTACTTGATATTGTCTTATGCTTGGCCAAATAAGGCATAAAACCAAACTATCCCAACCGAGAGTAAATCGGGACATACGAAAATAAAGCAACAAATGGATAAGCAAATCCAAATGTGTACATTGAACCATCTGGTATGCATGTGCACTTCTCTGGAATGGCACATACAGATGAAAAACGTACAACTCTTACAGGTTGATTTTCAACAAGGAATTGCTTGCTGATTAGTTGGTCAATTCTGATGAGAGTAGGAAATTTTTCTGAAACAAACCCATAGAAGTCTTGTAAGGTAAAAAATTCCTTAATTCGATTTCATTGCATTAGGTCTCTGGATTTAATTCTGAATACTTTGGATGACCCTATTTCTGTTCCATATGGGGAGTTCTATTTTTGTATGGTTTCCTAAACACGTGACAAATTAGAGCATTTGTTATGAAAAAATAAAATAGTGGAGAATTCGTTCTTTTTCTTTATAAGTTTTCTACAATCAAAGTATTAAAATACTTTTAGTATATTCCTGCTTTGTCTGTACTAATACTATAAAACGTTGGCATTAGAAAATTTTCTCCAAACTTTTTAACACTTTGAGCTTATTTACACAGTATTAACTTTTTAAAAACAGCACTATTAAAAGTGAATTCTTCAACTTTCCTTGTCATGTAGAATATTGTGATTTATTTGTTTTGAATGTTAAATGCTTATGTATATTTGTGTACATACCTTTATATTTGGTTTTTAGAATAAATATCGATTATAAAATTTATTTCTGCATATTTATTTTATAATTGATACTACAATTCAGTGGTAAATTTTATTCAGTACATGTATGTGCAATATTGTGGCATGTTGGAATGTGGATGTTACTTAACTATCAAACAAGCCTTGACTTGAATAAGGTTGAACACTGTTCTACATCATAGCAACATATTTCATTTTCTTAATTTTCAATTGTATGGGATATCCATTGTCAAAATTATGCAATTCATTTAGTTTTCTTATCTAGAAGTCAGGCTTAATTAATCAGGCATTGGGTTGTTTCCTGTATAATGAATAATTATTTTTATTATTTATACAGGATGCAAGTTATGGGGAAGAGTAGCTACTATACAATATTCAACTGAACACGCATTCCAAACTGTTCAGGACACATTTAAAAGACAAATTTGCTAGACATGTAAAATTTTACTTACCTTTTAATGTATGCTATGTTCAAAGTTAAGATATTTTTCAAAAGTGCATACCTTGAAACTATTACACTTAAGCAATGGAAAATTTTGTTAAAACAAATTTTTTCCAGCACACGAGTGAATGATTTGATGCAATTTTTGGTTAGAAACAAGCCTTTTTTAAACTTGTGAATCTCATTACAAAAATAATGCATTCCTATGGCAACAAGTGCTAGCAAAGATGGAAATACAGCACCACCAGAACTTCATCCATAACCAAAGATGACAAAGCTGTAAAACTGAACCCTAATCGATTTCACTGTATCTGCCACCACTGAAGTGTTTGTCGACAAAAGGCTTATTGATCAGTGTTAAACACACTTCCTCTTATAAGTTAATTTTTGATTTAGTTAAGAGCAATGGTATTTTAATTAATGTTGCTCTGGAGCAACACAACGGGCTATTTTCGACGGTCAGGGATCAAACCCGAAGGGAAAGATCGAGAACACCATGTAATTTTGAATCACGGTCACAGATGACAAGATCATACTGAGCTGGCAATCCATTCCATGCCAATGTGGACATTTGAGACCATGACAGATTTAATGTGCATCAGTCCCCCTTGTCATCTTTAGTTGGATTCCAACCGGGCTACCACGGTCCTAAGAGCAATGGAAGTTAATCACTTGAGTTTAGTAAAACTTCGAAAACAATTTTTCAATTTAGATAAAAGTGACAGTAAAATAACAATACAATAGGCAGCTAGTTGAAAGCCCCCACATGAGTATGGTAGGATCAAGTTTCATTCTACCAACAGTGCTACTGTCTCACCAAATACAATTGTATTCAGATTTATAAATCCTGATTTATGAAAAAACCACACCAACCGAAAATAGTATGTAAATTAAAGTAGCCATATTATCACAGCTATACACCTGAAAGTCTGCCTAAAGCCGGGTCCACACTGAACTGCATCATGCAAAATGTTCTGTTCGTCGCTGTACGAAAATGCTCCAAACTGAGGACCAACCACAGAGCGAGGTGTTTGGTGGGATGGCTCATGCTCAACTTGTTCCATTGTGCTCACATGCGTGTACAAAAATAAAATGAAAACTTATTGTTTAAATGTCCCATTCTTTACAAACTTGGCGCATAATCACGAGTGCTGTGTATATTGTCATTGACGATGATCCAAGGACGCTTCGTAATTTTGAATCACGGTCAGATGACAAGGTCACAGCCTGAGCTTAAAATCACCCAGGTAAAATATACGTCAATAGTCTGAACCATCAAAAAAATAATAAAAATGCAATGTTCGTTTAACATTACGGCATTTAGGGACTCGGGAGAAAGACTGGACCATGCGAAATTATTTTCTGAATACGTTTTTGATTAAAGTGCTCCTTTAGAAAGTTAATTGTTTTTTAGAAGAGTGGCAGCTTGTTGATACGTCACAAACCACCCTGTTGTATGTATAAATGCAATGGATTATTTTATTTCAACTATCAACATTTACCTTTACACTACAGCCTTTTATTCCGTTATCTGAATTTGGGACGACTGTTGTCCCACCCGTAGTCAAAAGGTTAAATGTAGTGTTAATTTAGTAACATTCCTTAGAGAAATAGTGATAATACACAACGTTCTTGAGTGCCAAACTAATTTTCAAATGCGATTCATTAAAATGCAATAGATGGGAAAAATGGCAATTTATTTTAATCCATTCAAAGTGCAGAAGAATATTCTACCTACAATAATTTTGAGAAAAAAAATATCGAAACCCCGATTGTATGTTATCTAGGAACCAGAATCTAAAAACTACAAATCAGAAAAAGGTAAAAACGAGGCCGCATCTTTCCAGATTGGGGGCGAGAAAATTTCTCGTTCGAAAAAAGAGAAAGCGCAAAATTGTGCTTTGACTGTGAACGTGTCTACTGATTCAGCTAATGGGTTTTATAATTAAACGAATGAAATAATGATAGAGTGAATACGAACCGGATTGTATGCCATCCGAATACAGCGCGCACACTTTCCTTTGATGTACGGAGCGGATCGCGATAGTGCGTGTTCGAAGTTGCACAACATTGCGCGGTTCGCCATCAGAACAGCCAGCACTGGTTCGACGCAGCCAATGTGGACCTGGCTTTATACATTCACTTATTCCAAGACCATTAATCATTTTACGTCTTGAAATTCAGCGAATTATACATTGACTTTGTTGCAATCAGTCTACAAACCTCTGGCAGACAACCTATGTTTTATCAACCTATAAGTGCCATATGGTACATGTTCAATGATTGTGCAAATGTATGGTGTAAAACTTTCACTTAGAGTAAATGAGAGCACACAAGACTGGAGGTCTTGAGCTTCAATGCTTTTGTTAATTTAATACAAGTTATGTTAATATACAAATTTGAAACATGTCTTTTCATGAAACAAGAGATCCGTTGGCCCCACTCACTCAATGCAAACAAATGTTCTCTTTTGTGTCAATCTCTATCATTCAAAAATTTTATCACTGCTCTTTGACCATATTAAAATTCTGAGTTCTGTTTTTTGCAAATATTTTGTTTCAGAACTCGAACCAAGCCACATTTCAACGAAGTGGCAAAAACTCAATGAATCTTGATTGATTTTACTTGTTTATAAACATTTTTCACCATGTGCTACTATAAAAATAATGATTTCTGAGAAGCATTTGCCAGTGTGAAATATATAGATTGAGGAAAGAGCACTCTAATAACAATAAATGAACTTTAATTGACAGCTATTGCTTAAAGATTAAATAAAAGAATTGATAAACAGAAATAAAAAATTATTACTAAATAATACATTTCAAAATATTACAAATATTTTTCTAAATGCTTGTGGAATACAAAAATCAATACAATATATAAACTTGAACAAGTAGCAGGAAAATATCATACACTATGAAATTTGCGGAACAGGAGCTGAATTAAAAGAAACTAACAGAAAAAATGCATTCAGACTTGGACAAATGTAGTTTTACATCAACATGGAGTACAGGAATCAATAAAAAATTTTCTGATATAATAGTTCCAATTTCTTATGCAGAAAAAACAATGGCCACACCTCTTTAACCGCATTTGAAGTTATTAAAATTCTCCCCTTTTGACGTTGAGAGTTTCTAATTTATTTTGAGTTGTCTGCTCATACTTCCCCTCCCTTGGCCTGCCTCTTCTGCAGGGCCTTGGCCAGGTCGTTCCTCAGGTCAGCCTGCTGCCGCTGCTCGGAAAGGGATTGTACAGATCTAAGTCCATTCACTATGTCTTTGGTCTTGCCAAAGTAAATCTCGTTTAGGGTGTTTCTAATTTTGTTCTCCATGTCCTAAGGGAAGAAACAGCAATCAGAGTGAAAAACTGGGTGATAAAAATATTGTTTGGACCATGAAAATTTAGTAGGCATATAAAATTTTACCTTATATTTCTTTTAAACTCTTTGGGGTTAGGTTGGTTAAAAACTATCCCAAATTTTGCTTAGCTTTTTATGCATGGTGGGATACTTTTTAAACCAACTCAAAAAGTTGAAATGACTCAGTCATAAAGTTTTATATTTTATTTAAAGTTTTTCCTTGAGTTGGCAATGCTAAATGTGTGAATAACTTAAAACATATTTACACATGTCAAAATGCAGAAGATTTTGATACTATTGTGATTAAGTTTGGCGAATTGTGTGGTGCAGTGAATTTTTGTCTTTCATAATGGTAAATGTTTTTTTTTGTAAAAATTTATTGAGTGAACAAACCATTTTATAATAAAAAAAACCCATGTTATTTGATGTTTTATACAAATTTTGAAGCTGAATAAGTGAATAAACAATTCTGAGCATCTTTTTTTCTCTTTAAAATTGTGTGCCTCAAAGAGTTAATGCATGCTGTTTCAAATTAAACATTTTCCAAGTGCATCAGATAAGTGCATTTCTAAACCATTAATAAAAATAATTTTCTATAGCAGTTTCAGCAATGAAATATTTTGCTGCACAAGATTGATGCAATTTACAAATGAACTAGTTAGCTTGCGTAGAGCATCTGACCTGAAGGGTTTATTGTTGGATCGATGGGTGTTATATATAAAAAGCGCATACTTCAGCAATAGAATATATAAACTTTTAAAGTTAGTTACTTAAAGTTAGTTTTAGATTAAGTTAAAAGAGCAATGGAAAATTATCACTTATGGCTAATTATTTTGTTTTTCTTATATGAGTAAAACTTGAATTTTTTAAATTATGATTTGGTGACAAAATATTGACATTAAAACGACTGAATATAATTGGATCCATATTTTCTAGATCTTATATGGTAGGTAGTTGAATTTACATAGCACTGGAGCAACACAATGGGCTATTGGCTACCTAAATCTTATGAGAAATGACAAACCATGCATCAAGCCAGATTAGATTTGATGTGAAGAATATTTGAATGCCTAGGCGAATTTAGGCTTTTAGGGATTTGGGGCAATGAGACTGATGCCATCCTCTGTCCATAACAAGATGTACATATTTGAAAGGATAAAATATTATTTTAATAATTAGGTTAAAATACACTAATTTGTTCAATGAAAAACTTGTTAATTATTGTTCTTAAAAATAAGTTTTTATTACAATTTTTTTGATTGCATAAAAAACTAGCAAGATGCCAAACTTAGTTCATGGCTCCTGTCAATGGGTTTTCACGAAGAAAGTAAGAAAAGTGCTCCCTGTCTTGTATACAAAGGAACTGAGGAGATTTACATTTAGGTAAAAGCCATGGGTCAAAAACGTTCAGAAAAGGCTGCCACATGACTTTTTCGCCAACATTTGGACACTGCTATCATTTCTGGCATCGAATTATAAACCAATTGAATCTATAAAAACGCCAAAACATAGGGAGTCGATGAATACTAGTTTAAACCTATGTGACAAATGCCAACTCAACAGCTGAACTATATCATTTTCAAGAAAACAAAATAGATTTACATACCTCTACCATTCGTCCTATATTGGCGATATGAGGATTAGCTTCATTGACATTGGAATCACTCTCAACCTAAAATGAAAGAGTTCACTTAATAAAACTGATTGTATACACTATTCTTAAATTAGTGTGAAAATTATACTTTAATCTCGGATTATTAAGCCCCAGATTCTTAGATTTTTATCTATCCAGTTTTATGCTGTTTAGTTAATTATCAAATTAAAACACATACGATTGGTTGCCATCCCACTAGATCTGTGCCAAATTGTAAATTTTACTATGTTATTTACAAAAAACAAGTGCATTGTTTAAAAATTGCCATTATATCGATGAAAGTGCGTTAATCTTATGACAATATCTCTTTGGCCGCGTTTGTAAACAATTCTCTGAAAAAGTGCAAACCAAAAAATAATCCATCACATGACCTCCTTTCACCAGTTCTTAAGTTGCATTTACGAACGATTAGGTTTTTTAGTCTTATTGGCCATGTAGTTGGCAATTTGCTTTGATAAATTCAATCTGAAAATGAGCCTAAGCCATGAGTAGAGATGCATTACAACATTCACATCTACCCTTTTCGGTCGCCAACTTCTGAACTGACAAAACCTAGCATAATCTCAGTTAATTTCAAACGATTTCTTTTCGTTTCCAGTGACTCATGAAACAGCTTTTTTAACATTAGAAAATCACTCTTTGAACGCTCTGTTCGAACAACCGGTGCGATTTATTCGTGTTCACGAATGAACCCTTTGTTGGAACCTATAAAAATCTAAAATAGCCATTTAAAAAACTGAAACATAAGTTGTAACAAAACCAAATCTATGATTTCGAAAACCTAAACATTTGAGGTTAACTAATTATACTGATTTTTGATTGTTTATGGTATCTGTAATAAAATTCTTCCAATTTTTATTGTCAATATGGCCAGAATTTTGATGACATTTTGTATTTCCTGAGCATTTTTCTGTAGTTTTAAGTTATTTCTGCATTCCTCATAATTTTAAAACAAAACCAATTTTTATTCTAGTAATGATTTCAAACTGCAACACTTAAATGCAGGTTTGCCAGATGACTAAGGAAAATAATTTTCACAAGTAGCTCAATCTGCCAACTTCAATTTTTTTTTGCCCATAAATTCAATTTTATCCATCAACGATTCTGGACATAGACACTACACCACTGAATTTTCCTCTGTATACTTGAGAACTTGCTGAAAAATATTATTTTCAATTTGTGTGTGCAGAAAAGGCAATTATTTAATTTTAAAGATGCACAATTAAACCTACCAAATCTTCGTTTATGAAAATTAAGTACAGAAAGATATTTTTTTGATGGTTAGCGATTCTTTCAAAGTGTGGGAAGTTATAAGTCTGTATTACAGCAAAAGTTTAATTAAAAAATATAATGCAACCACTTATAAAAATATAAGTTTTTAAAAATTTGAAATACATTTTTTAACCTTTTATATCACATTTTACCTTTATACTTTTGGTCATCCTGTTTTAAAAGAATTTTTTAGTCACTACAATTTTGGTCTCATTTATCACTATAAAACAGCATTAATTAATCCAATTTACAATCATGCCATGTTTTCTTAGTAATTTTAATATATTGTTAAATAATTTTTGTAATTATTTGTCGTCAGTCAATTGATCTCCGTGCTTAATACATTTAAGACAATTCTACTTTTTTAGAACATTACAAGCTATATAGATAGCATCTTGATATCTACAATAAAAAATGTTTCACAGAACTTTAGTTTAAGAATGGAACACATTTTCACAGATTAAGAATTCATAAGGAACATATGAACAGTCATATTTAAAACAAATTTAGGAAGGAAACATGATCAGAGTGAGAAAAAGTCAGTTATTTGCTGCACAAGTGATTTAAGATGTACTAGAAGCCAGTCATAACAGAAATTGTTTTAGAAGGCAAATTTTGAAACAGCATTCATACTCAAAATCGAAATTCATTCCCAAGACAATAATGGGAGATATATAAGTACACAAAGATACAAACCTGTCTTGTTAAACTTCCTCCTAAATTCATGGTCCCAGAGCCTGACTTATTTGTCTGCAACCATAACATCACTGTTGATGTTAATTTGTAATGTGTGCTGCGACCACTGGACTTTTCCTGTCACAATAATAAATGAAATTAGAAATGGCATAAAGTAGTATGGAACAAACTAGTTAGCTATAAGACTGAATACAAGCTATATAAGCATTCATATATCATTAAACACTAATAAGAAATGTGAAACATGGCAATACAAGCAAATTTTGTTTCTTCATATGCCTGGCCAATTGAACAAGGGTGGATTTGTGAACCACTTCGCATTACTCGGGTAATCACCGGGGTGGGTTCACGCTACACTTTATATATACCACACATTCTAGGCTACCTACACTACAAACATCCATGCCTTACCCTGGATTTGAACAAGGAACTTGATTGGTTGACACAATCAGCAAACTAATACATAATTTACAACAGACAAATATTTTCATTATTCATTGATAATCATACTAATTCAGACTTTTTATAAAAGGTTGGTTTTGGGTTTTATGGTGCAAGGACCATATTTGGCCAAGAACTTTTATAAAATGGAATTTAAGCCATAGATTCTAAAAAATATAGATGTCTATGTCAAATGGTTACATAGTTCAGGGTTAAAAACTCAGAGTAGAAAGTCAGGCGTCTCTCATCAGTGCCTATACAATTTTTCTCAGTTTTCAAAGGTTCGGCTTAGATGCAATGTTAAATTTCTTTCATTTATGTGGATGAGATTCAGCAAAGACTAGGACTAGTTTCCATCGGGTTTGCATTTTTCTCTTAAGGACACTTGTTGTTTGGGTAAGTATTGCATTTTCTGTCATTTTTTAAATAAAAATAAATTTACAGTTGATAAAGATTCAAATTACAACACAGAACCAGGAAAAACTGATGACCAAATTAAAAGCATTCAATTATAGATAATTCTTGGAACTGCTCTGTAATTCCCAGTTTAAGGAAAGAATTCACATTCTCTACATTTGGAGAAGTTGGGCATTAAATATAACTGTCTAAAACTGTGATCATCACACTAAATTATACATTAAAAATATGACTAATGCCAGCTAAATTGGGTTCATTATTGGCAAGGCAAAATAAAACATTTCTGTGAATGCCTGTATAAAAATTTGAGTTTTATTTTAGCACTATCTTTTATATTAATCCCAGTTTTAAAAATATATAAAATAAATTATGTAAAAGTTGTTTTATTTATTTTTTATGTAATTGCATCATATTCAGTGGTATATAAGTTATAATTCAGTGGTTTCCCACTTGTGTTTTCTACAAAACTTTACCTTTAATTCACTTTGAAAGGTACAATTAAAAAAATAAAAATTAAAGCACAAAATTATAACATTTTTAACAATAGAGCAGGAATTAACAGAAGCAAGACATCTTCTGAACACTGCTATTTTTTTTCTCGTTTTCACAACAGCCTTACAGGAACTTACAAAACATGGTCATTATTTTGTATTCTCAGGTGAATCATGGGGTAAAAACAGGTTTGGCTACATATGGACAGCAGCTTTCAGATTATCCACCTGTCAATGTAGTCTGTCTACACCATGA
The DNA here is from genome assembly GCA_933210815.1 of Meta bourneti. Lineage (NCBI taxonomy): Eukaryota > Metazoa > Arthropoda > Arachnida > Araneae > Tetragnathidae > Meta > Meta bourneti. The sequence continues at coordinate 17,460,307 of OW119931.1, forward strand.
AAATATTTCCTGTCACAAAGTCAGTGCCTCTGTCTCTGCTGTCATTAAAAAAGAACTAAACAAAAACAATTAAAGCTTATTACCTGTACTTCAACCACATGAATGGAATCCCAACATCCCTTGATCTTTTTAGAGCCATCTCCGGCTTTTTTAATTAATATCACACCAGCAAAGCCATGCTCCAAATCCCACAGGTACACAGAAGATACACCACCTTCAAAGTACATTTCTCGGTACTGGTCAAAGGCTTCATTGGCGTCAATTTCGAGTTTTCTCAGTCTGTCTGAAGGCATGGCACCATCGTCCAGGGGTGGATCATAGGTGTTACTCCATGGTGACCTGAGGAAACATAAAATGCAATAATTTGTAGTTAAAAATTTGAATTTTGAAAACAATTAACAAACTAGTTTTTTAAATGAAACCTTTCATCCTCAGGTCGAAACCCCCATGTTTACCAGAGGCAGTAAAACTCATGGAAAAAGAAAAGAATAGATCACTAGGATACCTAGAGTGAAGCCAGCACACACCAAAAGATGTGCCTCCGAGGGACAATCCCGAAGGTAAAGGTAAGCTTTAGGTGAAAAATAATTAATCTGATTAACTTATACCAATGTTAGATTCTTGATTGTTAATGCTTCTTTTAATTCACTGAGTTTAAACTCCTCTCTTGATAGACATTAGATCCCCTTGTATCTTATTTGATGAACAGATGATTTTGATCATTGGTAGATAGCTGATATGATTACATCAATATGCTGATTATTGCATACTCACAGTAAACTATAAATTGTAACGCATTTCTGTGAATTAGGAAGAAGTAACTATCAGTTTTTTTTTTTTTTGGGGGGGGGGGTTATGGCACAAGGGCTATATTTGGCCATGCTACACAAGACATAGCAATGGCTAGTTGGCCATGCTAGAAAAGACATGAAGTAATAGACATACACAATGAAAGTTTTACTGACACAGAAGAGAGAAATGCACCCAGGGTGGAATGCACCTGACAGGAATCGAACCTGCACCACCTACAACTCGAAGGTTGCTAGATAGGTGGGCATACCCACTGAGCCACGACGGCCCTGAAGCAAACATAAGAGAGCACCTGATTACTGAGTTGTATATTAATAGGTTTTTGGTTTTATAAGAGCCTGGAATTTTTAAATTAACAAATGTTTTTAATAAAATATAAGCAACAAATATATTTTATAGTCCTTCAATAAGAAAAATGTTAAGCAGGGTGATCCAAAACATTAGTACTGACCTGTAAGAGTCTCCATCTCGATTGTAATCACACAACAGGTAATCTTTGCCAAGAGTTTTATCTCGAGCAATTTTCAAGGGTTGGTCAACAGATGAAAGTAAATCCTCACATAAACTTGGCACCTGAGAAATTGACAGCAAAATCCAGTCACTTACACTTGTATTAACACATAACACTGTTAAAACAGTGTAGATACAGTAGACTCTCGACTATTCGGCCTAGTTAAAAAATAATAATTCTCCGTATAATAAAATGAGGAATAATTTACTTTGCCAAGGCATTGCAAGCGGGCATCTGCTACAAGCAGTCATCTATCAAGGACTTTTTCAAAAACTAAAAACTTTCAGTTTTGACTCTCATCTTAGGCCTTTTTCCATTTGTGCAATCATTTATCAATGAACAGTAAAATAAGTTTAAGTAATTTTTGTATGAATTAAGCCTATGTTTTACATTAATGTTTTGCTCATTTTAAATGTGTGTCTATTCATACTGTATGGTATACATGTGACTTTATGTTTCCTGCAATTAAGTTAGGCATTATAAAATGTGTACAATATTTTTATTTTTGGACTTCCTTTTTCTGTAATTTTTTAAAAATATACAATACAGTACATAAGAAACATTTAAAAAGCACTGGCCTGTACGTCAGAAAATATGAACAAGAGTGCCAAGAGGTTTTGGTATAAAAAGGGTGTTTTTAACGGTATAGGTGGGGCAGGAAGCGAGTATTTATAGAACTCCGGCCTATACGGCTTTTGTTGTCCTGTCTGCCACATTAGGCTGGATAGTCGAGTCCACTGTAATTAAAAATCAGGGATTACAGAAGATAATAGGTTCTTACCAGGTCAATCAAATCACTTAAATTCTTTTCAATCTGCTGTGGAGGGAGTCTTCGCATTAAATCTAATGCACAATCCAGCTGTTGTTCAGTCTAAGATGAAATAGAAATATTTAAGCATAGGGGAATATATCAAACTGGTCAAAGACAGAATACCTGCAGTAACAAGGTTGCCAAAGCAAATGTGAAATGGTAGCATAAAATTAAAAAAAATAGTATCAGAAATGTCTCCCCTAAAATCCTATTTCAGTTGCTCAGATAGAAAACGAAGTCTAAAACACAAAATGTGCTAAGCGTGAAAGACATTGAAGTTCTTGCCAAGAAATTTAAATTTTAAAATTAAAAACTTAATATTTTTTATGAAAATCTAGCAAGCAGATATCTGATATTTCTCATTATGGTTGCCCTGGCTTGTAGCCAGACTTAGAAATTAGTGTCCCTTGAAAAACTTTATCATCAGAGGGGTTTTATTATAGATCATTTTTGTATTGTAAAAGTACTTAGATAAATACATCGATTAAATCCCATGTTACAATGACACATGATGTTAAAGTGCAGAACAAAGTGAAAGGAAAAATATCAATATTCCAGCTGCTTCAAGTTCTTGAGTCTTCCAATAGAGTGTATGGATGCCCTCATCAGTCAACGCGAAACATTCCAAAAGATGGTCGCAGTTCACGTCAGCCATCCCTCTCCATAGAACACATTTCAGGCTACTATAAATACCAAAATGATGTAAATGCTTGGCCAGGCAATCATACCCTGTTAATCTAAACACCACCATCGCTATATAGCAAGGGCCAGCAAAGATGTCACAAAAGGGTTTACACTATTTTTTTGTTTAGTATTACCATCAACCACTGTGGATTTGTCTTTTAATTTATTCTATATTACTTGAACTGATGATCCTAGGAGCATATATCTCGTTGGCAGGTCTGAAGGATACAAGTTCCTTTTTTACTAGTAGATCTGCCATCTAATTTCCATAAGTACCACAGTGGGATGGGATCCATTGCAGAACCTCAATCCCCAAAGACATCAGGGTCTATAGACAGTAGGTAGGTATTTTAATTAACGTCGCACTGGAGCAACACATCTGGCTATTGGCGATGGTCCGGGATCAAACCTGAAAGGAAGGATCAGAGAACACTACTTAAATTTGAACCACGGTCAGATGACGAGGCTACACCGGAGCTGGCACAACTCTCCAAACTTCCACAGTATGCCAATGTTGATATTTGAGACCATGACAGATTTAACATGCAATAGCTCCCTTTGTACACAGTGGTTTTTGGTTGGATTCGAAATCGCAATCCTCTGGTTACTAATACTTTACTTTTCCAACAGGGCTATCGAGCTCCGGTCTCTAGACGATTTCCCCACTTTTCGGTAGAAGCAGACTCTCGAATCCCAAATGCCAGAAATAGCCTATATCATTATAACAATGTTCCTATCTTTGATAAATTATAAACTGACAGTTGTGTGTGACTAGCAGTTTGAATGTAAACTTTTGATTTGTTGAAGACAATAGTGCATTTAAAAAATACAACAGAAGTGCAAAAAATAATGGACACAAAAATTTGTATAGGGACATTAAAAAATGGCATCAAAAGACTTTCACAAAAATGCATCACAAAAAGTATCTCCTGTTAATCCTAAGACAAATTTTGTCTTTGAACATTGACCTCAATATGAATACCCATGTATGGAATGCATTTAGAAAATTGTACCTTAGTTTTAATTTTTTTTTGCCAGGTGCACAAATTTAACCCCTTCCAGTAAAATGACGAGTCTAGCTCGCCGTTGATTTTTCATGCCATACCGCGCAATGACAAGCTACACTCGTCATGCGACTAAAGTTACTGTTGAATATGATCCAAATCAATATAATTTTAATTAAATCGTAGCGGAAGGGGTTAAGAAACTGACATTGCAGTTATGGAGCAAATTCACATGAGGTTGAATTTTTAATTAATCATTGCCTGAGAACTAGAGAAACCTTTGCCTGGAAACTAGATAAGATATTATGAATCAAATGTATTTTGAGAAGTTCAAGAATTTATTATTAGTTATAATGCATTGGACAATCTTATTGTGTGCATACCACTTGCAATATCTTAATTCCAGTGTCCAAGTCAGTTTTTTTAAAGAGATTGTGGAATTAGTATAAGTCAGAAAATAGTTTCCAAATTTAAAAAACATTGAAAATATAATTAGTTGTGTAAACTAAAGTGTTTTGCTGGAAATTTAAGTATATTTTTTTGGTTATCACTGGTGACTTGAGCCAGAAATGTGTACTACCATTACCACATACTACCATTTCGATCTCAATCACAGATGATGTTAGAAATTTTTTAAAATGTTGTTTAATTCGAAGACAAATGACAAGGATGACAGAAATTAGGCATACAATGGAGAACTAGTTTTGAAGTTGATGGTTATAAGTTATGACCTTGATTTTTAAAAAACTTTTAGCAACTGAATTCTACACTATACATTTGAAATAATTAAAACTTAGAACTAATAAAGGAATGTAAAATTAAATACCTACTTCATTACCTAATTCAGGAATCTCTTCTGTTGAACTGAACATAACATATTATTTTAATACTATAGCACACATGTAAATTTTTTGGGGAAAACAATTTCCTTAGTATGCTTGTAGAACAAAATATATCAAAACAAACCATAACAGGAATATAATTGCATAAGGATTCAAAATATGGTGTACAAATTTCAGTGCATAATTAAGCTACATGTTTTTCTAAAAATCAAGCGTTGCGAAAAATTAAAGCATGATACATGCATTATTATTCATCACGATAATCACTTTCAAAAACAACACAGAAAGTGCAAGTCGAAACTTACTATCAGAAATCGTAACTTTCTGTGCAGAATAAATTGAAAGCAAAATTTATATGTGCAATAGTTTATGGTGCAATAAAGTTGTTCAAAAGATGAAATTTAAGAAAAACGTAGTTGATAAACTGAGATCGTGAACTTTTCTTCAAACATGTAAAACAAAATCAGGAATCAATTTTTTGTGATAGTTGTCATTGACTTCAACGCTATAGGCTTACGTCATACTATAGGATTTGGACAAAAACATTTCCCCAACTAACCTTACTGCTGAAACATGCAGGGAAAGGTCTATAACTTCCTCGCAATGGATATCAACATAGGTAAAATACACTTTTGATAAAGAATAAGGAATATTTCTAACGACCGGATATGGGCATCCAAATAAGAACTTACCATGTTGTAAGTATGAGAGGAACTCTTCTAAATCGATGTGTATCAAAATAACGTAGATTTGTTTGTTATGAAAACGAAAATAATTTAAATAACACGAATAAGGTAACACCCACTTAAAAGTACATAATTCTCAGGAATCAAGACATATCAGCAGACAGCGGATAGCAAAACAGTAAGTGATTAGAGAACAAACTTGACTACACTTCAATTTTCTGACAGAATGCGGTTCCATTTTATACCGCTAGAGTTACAACTTTGTAGACACAAATCAATCTTATCATCTATAAAATTTAGATTAATGAACTCCTACTAAGCAATTAAAAATTAATATATTAAAATATGGATGAAAACTAAAAAGATCAAAAGAAATTGCAGCTGAAAGGGCAAGTAAGGCCTTTAGTATGTTTTAAAATCAGATATATTTAACGAAATCTAAATGGCAACACAGGTCTTTTGTTTTTACGGTCTGATCCAGATTCGTCAAATCGTACCCCAAATTTTAAACTTTGTTAAAATTGTTATTTATTTTGTGTTATTCGAACATTGGAATGAATTGAAAAGGTATATTTTTTATTTGAAGTAAGCAATTTTCATAAAAGCTATTTTTCTTTAGCAATAACAAATTACTTAAAGTCCATTGTACGTGTTTAACCAAGCACATGTTTTCGCTCACATTTTGCTTGTATCGTAGATTTTTCACTAAATATATGGTAAAAATTTACTGTACGGTCACCCTTGGCGACTTTTTCAAAATCTCGCCAAAATGGCGACTTCTTGCACGAGCTAGATCTAAAGAAAACAGGGTAGTGAAAAATGGGTAAAGATGTAGAATCCGAGACATGTTTGTAGCCAAGCAATTTTTGTCGCCATCAAGATGGCGTCCAAAGCCAGGATGTTCTTAAAAAAAAACCGCGGACTTTCCTACGCGAACAACCTTTTGTATAGGGCAATAATAAACGAGGAATGCACAAATAAGCAATAATAAGTAAAAAAAATTAAAATAACGGTCTAATTAATCCTGTGGATGTTCTTTAAAAAAACGCGGACTTTCCTACGCGAACCTTTTGTATAGGGCAATAATAAATGAGGAATGCACAAATAAGCAATAATAAGTAAAAAAAATAGAAATAACAGTCTAATTAATCCTGTGGATATTCTTAAAAAAACGCGGACTTTCCTACGCGAACAACCTTTTGAATAGGGCAATAATAAACGAGGAATGCACAAATAAGCAATAATAAGTAAAAAAAATTAAAATAACGGTCTAATTAATCCTGTGGATGTTCTTTAAAAAAACGCGGACTTTCCTACGCGAACAACCTTTTGAATAGGGCAATAATAAACGAGGAATGCACAAATAAGCAATAAGTAAAAAAAATAGAAATAACAGTCTAATTAATCCTGTGGATATTCTTAAAAAAAACGCGGACTTTCCTACGCGAACAACCTTTTGTATAGGGCAATAATAAATGAGGAATACACAAATAAGCAATAAGTAAAAATAAATAAAACTTACGGTTTAATTAATCCTGTGGATGTTCTTAAAAAAAACCCGCTGACTTTCCTACGCGAACAACCTTTTTTGAATAGGGCAATAATAAATCAATCACCTTCAAGCTCCGGTTTTGCTAATATATTCCGTTGCGACCCGGTTAAGCGGTAACCAATTACAATCCTTCTAAAAAGCTAAGACATCAACTAACACAAAAAGAATTCAAATTTTAAAACGGTAACCAATCATAGAAAGCAAAACATCGATATTTTGTTAAAAAAATGCGTTCGTTAAAAAAAAAAGAAGCGCTCTTTCCTTCCGAAAAACCAACCTTTTCCAAGGTCCAATAGGGTTGCTGCAATTCTTTGTCGGGTCGGATGGGGGTTGCCATATAAAAAATTTATCGCCAATGTGGAAAAAATCGCGCCAAGGGTGACCGTACAGTAAATCTGATCCAAATATATGTCCATATCACTTTTCTCTCATTTGATGAGAGAACACGATTCGACCAATTGACTCATGATAATTTTGAAGAGGGAACAGATGCAATATAGACCCCCAATCCATTTGGCGACTTTTTTTCGTCGCCAACCCTGACTTTACTTGGCGATATTATTTAGCAGATGTATTACAAAAAAACTGTACATAAGTTGAATAAATTTATTCTAATCTTATAAACAGATTTCACTGTAAATGAGGGTTAAATTTCACTAGTTTTTCTCCCTTTAACTAATTCATATCATTAAAAGAACCTCCTGTAGTGAATCGCCAAGAGAGCGAGAATGTACGCGCCTTTAAAAATATAGCAACCCTGGTATGTGTAGTGGGGTTGCAAGAAAGTACGGAGAGAAGAGTGCGCGCTTATGAATTAATGTAAAGGATGGAAATAAAAAAATTGGTTTATCTTACAATGAATGGAGTTGAATTATGATTGAATACATTTACTGTTAACGAAGCACGTAAATATACCATAATGGTGACCCGGTGAGAATATACAGTGATTCTTATGAAGAATTTCAATGCGTGAGAGCTACATAGATTTGTGAAGTAGTTTCGTTTGGACAGCTCATTTTCAACTTTCTCTAGCGCCGAGGATTAGATACGCGTTACGCAATAACGGAATATCTCTCGGATTAAGACACGCCGGCTATTAGAAGAAAGGCGAACGGGGTAAGATCGAACTTTTTTATCTCTGGGTTACTTTTCTGTTTTGTTTTTACTTGCAATTTGGATATCTTGAATATTCCCTTGCACTATGTCTGAGGTCAGTGCAGTTCAAATTCCTGTTTTTAATAGATCGGATCCCGCCTTATGGTTTATCATGTGCGAAAGTACTTTCGCTTTGGCGGCTCCTAAACCTATTACAGAGTCTATGACAAAATATAATTATATTGTTTCTCATATACCACCTGAAATTGCCTCACTTATTCGTGATGTACTTGTAAAACCCGACTCTGTTGATCCGTACACTAAATTGAAAACAGAACTGATAGCTCGTTCCGGCGAATCTTCGCAACAGGAAATCAGACAACTTTTGTCAGGAGAGGAATTAGGATCTAGGAAACCCTCCGAGTTGTTGCGAAATATGAAACGTCGTGCTGAATCTCATAACGTCCCAGAACATTTAATGTTGGAACTATTCTTACAACGTTTGCCGACTTCTGTTCAGTCTATATTAGCCGCCGTTACTGACCTAAAATTAGATAAGGCTGCTGAAATTTCTGATCGCATTCTGGAAGTTACTCCTTCTCCAATGGAGAATTGTGCTGTTTCACGTGAAGAGCGTAATTCAAATGAGGAAAAATTTTTCCGTGAAATTGAGAAGTTGAACAAAAGAATCGATCAACTTTCGTTTTCGCGAGGTCGTTCCCCATACCGAGGAAACAGAAACAGAACTAGGAGTAATTCCAGGCGTTCATCGGTTTGTTGGTATCACCGTCGTTTTGGTGATAAATGTAGGGCCGACAAATGTGTCCAACCCTGTTTTTATCAGGGAAACGAGAATCGCGAAGAATAGAGGCGACCTATTCTTTGCCACAAATCTCGCGTCGCCTGTTCATTCGAGACCAGACAACTAACGTATCCTTCCTGGTCGATACGGGTAGCGACGTATCTTTGCTTCCTGCAAATAATTTTCAAAAACGAAATTCTTGTCAACAGACACTTTCCGCTGCTAACTCTTCCATTATTAAGGTATATGGACAAAAAACCCTTTCTTTAAACTTTAAATTACGGAGAATTTTTACTTGGACATTTTTAATTGCAAATGTAAACACACCAATTCTCGGAGCAGATTTCCTCCATTATTTTGAATTGGTACCCGATCTCCGAAATAAATGTATAAGAGATTTAAAAACAAAATTTCAGACAATTGGCCAAATGAAAAATGCTGATATTCATTCAGTAAAAACAATAACTGGAGATTCTGTTTATCACAACCTTTTAAATAAATTTCCATCGATTTCTAAATTGCCGGATCCTAATCAACCGGTTAAGCATAATACTGTCCATTACATCACAACTGTAGGTTCACCTGTTGTTGCAAAACCTAGAAGATTAGCACCAGATCGCTTGAAAATCGCCAAAACTGAATTCCAAAATATGATGATGCTTGGTCATTTACGACCTTCAAAGAGCAATTATGCATCACTACTTCATATGGTTCCTAAAAAAGGAACATTGGAATGGAGGCCTGTGGGCGATTATAGGGCATTAAATGCACAAACTGTTAAAGAAAAATACCCAATCCCACATATTGCTGATTTTACTTCAGAATTGCACGGTTCCAAAATTTTTAGCCATGTCGACCTTATTAAAGCTTATCATCAAATTCCAATACACCCTGACGATATTCACAAAACAGCAATATGTAGCCCGTTTGGGTTATTCGAAAGTACGAGAATGCAATTTGGATTGTGTAATGCCTCTGCAACTTTCCAAAGATTTATTGATGAAGTTACTCGCGATTTAACCGGTGTTTATGCTTTTGTCGACGACATATTGATTGCATCAAAAGATGATAAAGAACACTTAGAACAACTTGAAGCTTTATTTTCAAAATTTCAGGAGTACGGTCTTTGTATCAATGTTTCAAAATGTACTTTCGGTAGACCTAGTATAGAGTTTTTGGGATTTAAACTTTCCGAAAAGGGAATAGAACCTCTTCCCGATAGAGTCCGATGCATAATGGAATTTCCCCAACCCACAACTTTAACTCAGCTCCGTAGATTCTTAGGCATGTATAACTTTTATAGAATTTTCATACCTAAAGCTGCTCACATACTTGCCCCTTTAGTACAATTTTTAGAAGGACACAAAAACAAAAAGAAATCTCGCTCTAGTGTTCGAAATTCTTCCGAACAAATAAAATGGAACGAGAATGCTGAACAATCCTTCAATGCTGCCAAACAAGCTATTGCTCTGACAACTCTTTTAAGACACCCTATTCCCGGGGCACAACTTAGCGTTTGGGTAGACGCTTCAGACTTTGCTGTCGGAGGCACTTTGCAGCAACTTTCTCACAATCAGTGGGAACCCATTGCATTTTTCTCTATGAAACTGAACAGAAGTCAACAAAAGTGGTCAACATATGACCGTGAACTATTTGCAATTTATTCCGCAATAAAGAAATTTAAACACATGCTAGAAGGCAGAAGTTTTCAAATTTACACAGACCAAAAACCATTAATTTACGCCTTTAAGCAAAAATCTGATAAATGTTCACCTCGGCAATTACGCCATTTAGACTTAATTTCACAATATTCCACAGACATCAGGCATGTGCAAGGTTCTAAAAATTCTGTCGCAGATGCACTTTCAAGAATCGAAATTGATTCTATTACAAAATCTCCAAATTTGAATTTTAAAGATTTTGCAGAAAAGCAGAAAAGTGATTCAGAGGTACAGAAGTATCTTCAAAACAATGACTCATCTCTGACTTTGGAATATAAACCATGCCATTCATCTGACTGTGATTTACTTTGTGATACATCAACTAGTTCACCTCGACCTTTCGTACCTGAATGCTTTCGAAAGCTCATATTTGAGCATCTACACAATATTTCTCATCCAGGAATTGCAGCTACCACAAAGCTGATATCCTCCCGATATGTGTGGCCCAATATGAAACGTCAAATCAAGTGCTGGGTACGCTCCTGCGAACCCTGTCAGAGATCAAAAGTCCAACGCCACACGAAAGCACCACTAGGAACTTTCGCACTTCCTGATGCACGTTTCTCGCAAATTCACTTAGACATTGTAGGTCCTTTACCCCCATCTGATGGTCACGTCTATCTTCTGACACTCATCGACAGATTTACCAGATGGCCTGAGGCCATACCCATACCTGATACGACAACTACTACCATTTGCAAAGCAATATTCACCACTTGGATTAGTCGCTTTGGATGCCCATTATTTATAACCACAGATCAAGGATCTCAAATGAGATCAAATTTGTATCAAGAATTTGCAAACATGTTAGGCACGAATAGAATAAAAACGACTACATACCACCCAATTGCAAACGGCCTCATCGAACGTTTTCATAGACATCTTAAAGCATCTATCAAAGCACATGAAAACGATAGATGGACTGATATCATTCCCATCGTACTTTTAGGTATCCGTACCGCGGTTAAGGAAGATATCAAAGCAACTTGGGCTGAACTTGTCTATGGCAAAACATTAACATTGCCTGCAGACATGTTAGAAATCCCAGACCACAAACAAATCGTTGATACCTCCTTTGTGACTCAACTCAAAGAGCGGATGCGGACTCTTAATCCCATTGCTACTTCACGACACGGTGAAAGTCCAGTTTTTGTGCATCCATCTCTCACAGCATGTACGCACATTTTCTTACGAGTTGATTCAAACAAACCACCCTTGAGTCAGCCTTACACCGGTCCTCACAAGGTAATAAACAGAACCAATAAAACAATTACCATTGAACTGAAAGGAAAGAAATCGACTGTCTCTTTGGATCGAGTTAAACCCGCTTTTCTTCTTGGAGAGGATAAAGTTCCTATCAAACATCAATCCACTGTTACAGAGACACTTCCTACAAAGTCAATATCTCTTGCAAAACCATCTGTTTCCAAAGAAACTATTAAGAAACCAACAACCACGACACGAACTGGTCGTCGTGTACATTTTCCACAGAGATATACTGACTATATTTAACTGTTAATTTACATATTTCTTTCTATTTTATGTATGTCAAATTACATGTGTTACCTTATATTTATATATATATATATATATGTTATATTGTTCATTCCATCGTACCCTCTGTCACTGGGGGGATACTCTGTAGTGAATCGCCAAGAGAGCGAGAATGTACGCGCCTTTAAAAATATAGCAACCCTGGTATGTGTAGTGGGGTTGCAAGAAAGTACGGAGAGAAGAGTGCGCGCTTATGAATTAATGTAAAGGATGGAAATAAAAAAATTGGTTTATCTTACAATGAATGGAGTTGAATTATGATTGAATACATTCACTGTTAACGAAGCACGTAAATATACCATACTCCTCCATAGTCATCTTACTCGAACTAAACCATGATCCAGTCCTAACCGATTTCTCGCTACCACGAACTTTCCCATCAACCATTTTTTTGCATATCCACAAAAACCCATCAGACTTTGTTGATTTAGGTTTTAGCTTCATTTCCGAATTGCACTTTGAACAAATCATCTCATTAGCTATCAAGCGCGCCTCCATTAAAAAATCCCAAACCATTTTTTTCCTGGGCCAAATGAATTAGAAACTAGCGATTAGCCAGGCCAGGGTGACCAAAAGTATGTCTTTTATTAGAAAATTTAAAACTGAATTGACTCCCAATTAACTCCTGAAACCTTGAAATAGTACTTTCAACTGACATGACTACTAATAAATAAGATTACTAAAAATACTTATAACTAAAAAATGAGATTAAAACGGTACAACCTGGCTCGAAATCCCTGGATCCTAATCGCGTCCTACTGCAATAGCTACTGGTTAACGAAATGAAAATGGTTATGGTACGCGGTCTATATATACAGAGCGTAGGGATGCTGCAGGGTTGCTAGAATGGAGTGGAAATAAGTGGGGGTTACCAAAAACCACATAAATCGAAATTGAGGATTGGCTATGAAATAAAATCGCCAAATGGATTGGGCATCTGTTCCTGAAAGAGAAATGTTAGATATTTTGGTGAAGACTTCGTATTGTAATCGTTTCTAGTATTTTGGATCATGATTCTACAAATCCTAGGTTTGAATCCAAGAAATTTGAAACATCCTATTAGCAGCTGATCTGACGAGGGTATACAGATATAAATCACGTGATTTTAATAAAAAAATTATTAATTTAAATCAGTTTTAGACTCATTACAGACAAGTATGTATTTCCCTCTTGGACCATCGACAAACAGGTGTCAATCATAAGGTTCATCAGTGTGGGTTTTGTTTTAAACATCCCTTGATTATAAATCGTATGAGCCCAACCGTCCTACATGAGATGGGCGAAGATGCTCAAATTGTATCGACTCAAATTATTAAAGTGGTGACAACTTATATTGTTTATTAAGATGTATTATTTAGTATTGTAGTCTTGTCATGAAAAAAGACATAGTCACAATGAAAAGATATTCTGCTATTTTAATGATTATGTTGTCATGTCCATTTCTGAGTGATGTTGCTGTGTGCATTTTGAACAGCTTCGATTATGCCGATTAATTTCTCACCGTTAAGCTGTTCAGGATGGTAATCCTGAATGAAAAAGAATGATGATTGCAATGATTAATTTTTTTATTGAAAGCTTGAAATTCGAAAGAATACACTTAATTTTCTTGTATGCTGTGTATAAACCCTGTCTGTGCTTGGAATGAACTAATAAACTCCTTGTGTCACAGAAAATTTGAAAAATAGGCATCTTTTTTCATTTCAATTTATGTATTTCCATGTCTTATATAATTTTTTGCTGTTTACTTACAAATAACATTTTTTTTTACAAAAAAGTATTGTTTGTTTACTAAATATCAGTAATTTCAATTCTGATAGTAAGAATTTTATGAAACTTGCTACGAGTTCCTTTTATTTTATTTTCTATTAGTGACATGATTTTTTCTATAAAAAGTCTAATTAGTTATTTTATATGAAAATACCAAAGAAATTTTGTGCACTTTGTTAACATATCACAAATACATAATATAGAATATTCTGAATGTGTATGATTTTTGAATAATTTTATACAAGAATTTTTATGTATTTGTAGGACTGACTCCATTACCTTATTATCTATGCCCAAAAATTCTACTTCACCAGTTATGGGTTAAGATCAAAGTAATCTAAGCAGTGAAAACCAGATGAAAAAACATTAATCATACTTTCCATTTGAGGCATGTATCTATTTACTTACTCTAATTACTTCTGTCATAACTGTTAATTATTGTTGTGTTTTTTTTCAAAAATTTACCCTGCTATATTTCTGCAACCTTCATATATTAATGTCTAAAAAAATCAAACCATCTAAAAATTTTACTGATTTGTATGTCGTATGTCCAACAAATTTAAACCTGTAGGAGCAATGAAAGAATTAAAATCAAAAACCTTATTTAAATTAAAAAAACATGATTTTTTCACACTTTATCAAATCAGCCATACTTATAATGATTGACAGTAAACCAAACAGTCTTAGTATTTGATGAATGGACTTAGGATTCAATGAACCTTACTTATGGCAGATCTAAGAACACCATATTGTCAGCATGAAAATGTCCTTAATTAAAGGAAATAGACATTTTAATTGAACCTTCCATACTTATGTAAGATGGAAGATACTTATGTTAAGATACTTATGTATTCCAACTCAACCTTTATTGCTCATTAAATTAATGCAATAAGAAAATTCTTAATTCTATTGTATTATTACAGTACTTTTCATTTCCTATGTGTTTAAAAATCCTATTTCCCCTGAAAAATGTTTTTATATTGTGTGATGTTAACCAATTAATCCATCATACTTTGTTCTAATTTTAGATTAAGAAAAATTATGTGTGCTGCTGTTAAGATCAATAGACTTAAAAAGTTTGACCTTAACCCACGTGGGAATCTTTGGCTCAAAGGTATGAACTAAATTGTTTAGTTACTATTGAGTTTGCAATTTATAAGTAGTTCTATCACCTTTCTTTGCAAATGTGACTATTTCTTAAAAACAATTTTTTTTCTATTTTTTTGTTTCAATATAATTTATAAACAAAGGAAATTAAATATAATTTTGGTATTCTTGCTGGTTATTTTTGTATGAAATGCTCAAACATTTGACAGTATTAATAAATATCTGCACTTAATTTATCATATTTATATTGTAGCAAGTTTTGTATTCTTTCATTTCAAGGCAAAAGGGTTAAGTCTGTCTTTTGATGGGTTCAAAGGAGTTAAGTGCATCGTTATAATTTAAAAAATATGCTTAAAATCAAAACTAAATGAATCTACGAATCTAAATTACAATTATTTGTATCATGACATGCTTCTTTTTCTTGTAGAATATTTGTGAGGAAGAAATATTCAAATTAAGATTCTGAGAAGTTGATATTTTGTCTTAACCCTTTTTGTCCTGATACAGAAGCATTAGAACTAATACTTTAAGTAGAATCAAAAAATTTTTGTAATGTCACAATTTAATTCTAGTGTGGTTAATTTTTGAAGTAAAAATGAATTTAACAACAGCATTTAATTGTATCACAATAATAATTAAAATGTGTTCAATGAATAAAGTTGTCTTATGAATTAAGAAGGAAGTTATGCACTAGAAGAACTGAAACAAAGTAGACATTTTCACACCTGGTGTTGCTAGATGATCAGTGTTCCCAATAGACAAATTTTGAGAATATCGGAGTGTTTCGAAACATTTCACATTCTAAGCTCGAATATGAAAAAAATTTAATTCTAAAGATATTTTCTTCATGGGATCCTCTTGGCTTGTTCTAAAAATATAGATCCATTCTGAAGTTTCTGTACTTGGAATTTAATCCTTGCAAGCCGAATAGAAAAGGAGTCAATTAAAACAAGCTATACCTTAATTCAATTTCTTGAGGGTGTTTTGAAGAGGGCAAAATCTGTTGCTTTTTTTAAGAAATATATTCTTATTGAATTAGTTTACTTAATGTATTTTAGCAGTTCATTGCAATGATAAATAATAATTAGCACACAGAAGAAGGTGAAAGGTAACATGTCTCCAACTAGAATTGAAATCGGTTATAAAGAAGCATTCATTTCTATCAATCTTTTAAAACCTCCCTCAACATTTTTTTACTGAAGGGATAAAATTTCTCTCCATAGATATGAATTTTCCCTCCTTTTTTATTATCTAAGGGTTAAAATGTCAACTTTTTCACTAACTTTTACTGAATGAAGATCTTTTAGATTAAATTTAAATTGTTTTGCCCCATGAGAAGAAATCCCTCTCAAATTATTCATTTTACAGAAATGCTGTTAGTGCTTTATAATTGTTTTTTTATAGTTGAAATTGATCTTTCACTACTTGATCCATAAATCATCATGCTTTCATGAGCATTGATGGGTTTGGTATTGCAGTAACATTTGTGGGTAACTTAGCCACTACTACAGTGAACTTACAATAAAGTAATATATATAGCCGAGTAATTTATCTCATCCATGAAGTACTACCATGGACTTATATAAAATAACATTATAGTCGAATGCATGATATATAGACACACAATATATATATCTATGTTAATTAACAAAATTGGTGGAAATTTTCTACTTAGAATGATCTAAATCAATACCTTCAACTCTATTGTGATTAATTACTTTGTTATGTATTCAATTTCAAATAAAATGTTTATATTTTCTTAGTTATAAATTTTTTTGTTGTACCAGTGAAAATGAAACCTTAATCTCGATTTCTTTCCATTATGCATTTCAGATGAGAACCGATTTGGCCACAAGTTGTTATCCAAAATGGGATGGAGGCAAGGAAAAGGCTTAGGTAAAGATGAAAATGGTATAGCTGAAAATTTGAAAGTTAAAATGAAAAATGGAAATACAGGTAAAACTTGGTCATAATTCATTTTATCTATAAAATTTATGTCCCATCTAAATTATAAAAGTAATTTATGTTTTGAGATTAACTGGAAAGATTTATCTACGATTTTCTTTATTCTCCAGAACATTAGGAACTACTTTTTTTTTCTTAGAGTCTACTTCAGTGATATAAAATGAACAAATATCACATTGCCTTCTCAATCTTAACATAGACCAGTTGCATTAATAATGGCTCATTTTTTGCAGAAAAGCATTTGAAACAAACTCAAAATGCCTGCAAATATTTTGAAACTATGCCAATATGAGTTGTACAAAAGTTCTTGTAAATAAAATGTTACATAAAAATGACATGCATATAAGCATGAAATATCCAAACAGAAAATACACCATAACAAATTTTGAAGAATTCAACTTCTAATCAAGTATGACTGGATTGGACATATCACTTACAAAGCACCCACTGCAAAGCAATTTAATTCATTATGAAAAGAGTAAACATAAAATAAAGTACTTAAAATTTAGATTTTATAAAATTAAAATTCACGATAAAAGGGTTGGATAACAAATTTATCAGTGGTACAAAAGTATATTTCACCTCTGAGTCGGGATAGTAGCTCAAGTGGTCACCCTCCCAAGTACTGACCACGACCAGAGGTGTTTAACTTTGGTGATCCAATCATGGCTGTGTGGGTATCCCCTATGCTGCTGTTTGAGTTGCTTTGAATGAGAAGGAATCAAAGACATGAATTAATGGAAAGGAAGTAAAATGAGAAACTGATTAATAATTTGTAGAAAAACTTAATTGTGATACAAGTAGGCATCCAGTATAGTATTATTCCCAACTTAAAGATAACCTCAAAGTGTGGTTCACAAGAGGACATTGCAGTTAAATTTGCAGGAGGGAATTAAGTGGAATTGAAGTCTTAGAAATAGGCTTCAGGGTCCAAATGAAACTTGGCAACAACGTTATGGCAGAAAGATGTGAAGTTTTTATGCAGAATAGCATGAGGTCTTTTCTACAAGCTTTTGACCATGGAAGCATGTAGTGATAATAATCTGAATGCTTCGATTGGTACCTGAGGTAATTTGTGGAAAAGAGCTAATCAAATGTTTTACAGTAAATCAATTCCCAGTAATCATGTTTACTGAGACTTATAATTTCTGTCATCTCTTTTATGTAGGAATGCTTTCTCTGGTGTGTTAGTATTTATATTTTTAAAAGTTGCATTTTATTTTAATTTTGGTTTTCTTTTACCTGTTTATGTAGGTGTTGGTTGGTCAGAAAAGATGCCTCTTGCAGCAGAAAGTGATGAATATGATGCCGTTCTTGCAAATTTGAATCAGAAATTCAAATCCTCTGAAAATAAACCCAAACAGGAAGAGGATTTAAAAAGCATAGAACTAAGATCTCAGCAGTTTAAGAATCGACTACAGTAAGTTCAGTTTCAAAATGTACTTGGTCTTTGAGTCACAAAAATATATTTGTTTGTTTTTATAATTTCCTCATAGAAAATCAGGGCTTGTTATACAGCCAAGCCTGACATTCTCATAAAATGTCTGAATAAAGGTGACTAAAAAATTCACGGGAAATATATCCAGTATCAGATAGCTTGACTAGAAGTTTCCTGGTTTTTCCCATGTAATGCTAACATGGGCCAGTTTACGAGTCCCACCAGGATTCCTCAGTTACATGGAGGAAGCTTTCGTCTGACCCTGTTCCACCTAATTTGCCATGACATTGTTGCAGTAAATTTTCGAATTTTAACTTGACACGACTTTTTAAGAGGAGTTTTACACAGCATTGGTGTGCATGCTTCTACTGACTGTTCCCTTTCAATGGGGAGCTTTATGGATTTTAAATATCTTTTATCTTGCACTTTTTTATCTGATGATCACATCTTAGTTGACGACTTTTTAAACCAGGCTAATTTGTACTGGGCTGCTCATAGGAAATTATGATCCCTGGACTTTTCCTGATGTAGGAGTTAAAAGGATTCCCCAGTTTGGCATTTGTCTTTTTCTCTTGACTGTAGTATATTTGTCCGCTAGTTCCAAAATTGTCTTGAAGCAGTTTTATATGTGAATCCCTTATAGTCTCTTGCACCATAAAACATATACCCAAACAAACAAATCAACCAAACCCTTATACATGGTGATTAATCGCAGTCTCATCTCAGTGCAGATCTTGTTTCATGCTCTCTATATTCTGTATTATACAGGGACTTCTCCATATCCATAATGACCTTCCCAAATTCAGCTAGCCAGATAGGAAGAGTAGCAGATTAGCAACTGGAGAGTTGCGAGTTTGAAACTTGATTTAATTGTAGACCATCGTGTACGTGGGGGCACGTTAAAACTCAAATGTCCTCACTTGGAGTGTTGTGGAAGTAGGAGTGCCAAAAAGGTGTGACTTTGTCATCTGACCATGGTTCAAAATGACGAGGTGTCCTGGGATCTTTCCTTTGGAATTGACCCCGGATCGTCGCCAATAGCCTTTGTGTTGGGATGCTAATTCAACGTCCAGCTTTCCCACACCCTTAAAAGGCCTTGAAGATGCTAGATCTTGCTGATTTTTAAGGACTGTTGAAAAGTTTTGATATTTGCTGAAAGCCCTTAAATTTTTTAAAAAGCCTTGGTTTTTGCAAAAGCTTGTCATGTTTTATATCACCAGCATTCAAAGTCCAAGGTCAATGATATCCATCCAAGTTCAAGTATCAATAAAAATTGATGACAATAATTATAAGGGTGAGTGAAAGAGTGAGACCTAAACATCAATTGTGTGAGTTTTTTTCACATTTACACTTGCAGTTTAATTGCGAACTGTGAAAAAGATAGTCTTAAAAATTAAAAAATAGCCTTAAAAAAGGCCCTGATGTCTTTTTGCTTGAATGGGAACTTTCTTAACAGTGTGGGGCCGCACTAGCCTGGTTGGGTTAGTAACGAACTAGCAATTGGAGGGTTGCGAGTTCGAATCCAACCAAAGACCTTTGTGTACAAAGGGGGCTGGTGCATGTTAATTCTATCGGGAGCTCAAATGTCCTCACATTGGCGTGGTGTGGAAGTTTGGGGAGTGAGGGTGGGGTGCCAGCTCAGGTATGACCTCTTCATCTGACTGTGATTCAAAATTACGTGGCAGTGTCCTCAGATCTTTTCCTTCGGATTTGATCCCGGACCGTCGTCAATAGCCTGTTGTGTTGCTCCTGTGCGACGTTAATTAAAATACCTACCTCCTTAACAGTGTGGGCAGAGGAGTTGTTCCCATACACAAGCAGGAAGTATTAAGTTCACGAAAAAGAGTGCTTATAAAAAACACCATTTTCAGCTGGTAAAATGGGGACGATGTATATATTTGAGCATTCTGCAAGACACATTTTGTGTATTTTGGTGATGACAATTTTTTTTCTAGAAGTTGGGTACACTCTAATCCACATCTTAAAACCTCAGTAACAAAGTTAGAATTTGTTTGCATATTCAGAAAAGAATGGGCACTCTAACATTGAAATAAACTTTCTCCAAGCTGAGTGGTCCAGCTGAAAGTCAATCAGTGGGAGATGTAGACTGATGAAAGCAAATTTAATAACAACATACTGTGGCTATACAATTAGAATAAAAAAAGTTTTTTAGATGTGGACCCCATTTTTATGAGTTCTAGTGATGAAGAACTTGTACAGTTTTGTTCTATGGGACTTGATTCTGGATATGGAGAAGGGAGTGTAAGTTGTTTTCAACATTGTTGGCTTATAAGTAAAATACACTCAAAAAATTCAAGATATGAGTTTTTAACATTTCTAGGGTCTTTAGACTAGGGAAATCCTCCACAGTTATTTTTTCTTTGCGTGAAGGTTAGATTTCTTTTTGAAAGATTCTTAGTGAGTCAGATTTGTCCCCTTGTTTTTTCAGAACTGTTTTCACTTAGTGTAAGCAGATGATATATATCAGAAAAAACAAATAAAAACGTTTTATTAAAAAATGCGTAAAATTTTAAACGGTTCATAGGATTGGATTTTATAACTTCAATATGTTCTGTTTCGGTTTCTGAAATTCCACATGCTTGTGATTAATACTTTAAGAAATGCAGAATTTCTACTTCATTTTGAAGTGTTAAGAAGACACAAGACTCTTTAACTGCAATTAAGATGGGTTAGGTGTACATGTACTTTGGCAGTCTTTACTATTACTCTATTAAAAAATAGAAAGAATGCTCACGTCCAACTTTATTTTCCAAGCAAAATGTCTTAAATTTTAATTATCTCATTTTGAAGTTCCAGACCAATCTGACATTTTATAGAAAATGAGCATGAAGATTTGTACAAGTTGATTTAGATAAAAATGTATTTGACCCAAAACTGATTAATGATTATTTTGGATACTTACATTTCAATTAGTTTTGTATGCATGAAATATTTTTTATTTAGTTTCATTACACAAGACTTTTAATGTTTTGTGTTTTTAATATAGCATTTTCCATAATTTTTCCATTTAGTTATGGGAAGTTTGTTCGTGGAAAGGATGTTTGTCGATACTCTGAGAAAGATATGAATAGTATATTTGTTACGAAGAAACCAAAATTTGAGCCTGTGAGTTTTAAATTATTTCTCATTTGTTAAATATTCGTATTTAATATTTTGGTATAGTATATAACTGGAATATTCGTATTTAGTATTCTATTTATGCAATATTCTACTAAGTATGTAGTCTGCATTCATTTTAATGAACTACAATTTGTTTTATGTACCATTAAGTTCCTGTCTAATTCAATGTATCACAGAAGAAATTGTACATAATTGCATCTACATGCTAACCTACAAAAAGATAAATGATACCTTAAGTAAAAGTATCAAAAGAAATGAAGGGAGAATACTAGATCTTGTCAGGAACTGGGAATTTTTATTCAAGGCAGCAGTATATGTGCACTAAAAATCATACTTTCTCATAAAAGTGCTTCATGAACAATGATAAAACAATTTTACCATTTACAATAAAAGTCATGTAGGCACCTTTATACACTGACGTGCCAAAAGTCATGGGATAGCATTATGCAAATTTACAAGTGGCGCTCGCATTGTGTTAAAAGGGTATAGAGTCAGATGGTTATCAGTGTTGTCTGTGGACTCTTGAATGTCATGTAAAATGTTTAATAACGTGATAATGGCTACCCATTGAGAATTAACTTAATTTGAACATGGAATGATAGTTGGAGCTCGATGCATGGGGCATAGTATTTCGGAAGTTGAGATTTGAGATTCCTCTCTTCACAGTGTCAGGGGTGTATCAAGAGTACCCATGAAAGGCATTTCCACAAGGGACAGTGCAGTGGCCGGCCACGTCTGCTGACTGATTGAAACCAGCAATATCTGAGCAGAAGCGTCCATGTTAACGGATGAACGACACTGCATGAAAATACTGCCACATTCAATGAGGGACGCACTAGAGGCGTGTCTGGTATGTCGGTGCACTGAAATTTGGCATTAATGGGATATGGCAGAGGACCGACTCAAGTGACTTTACTCTCATCACATCATCGGCTTCAGTGCAGCACCTGGGCTCATGAACACATACACTGGACTCTATATGACTGGAAGAAGGTAACGTGGTCCGATGAGTCACGTTTACAGTTGGTACGAACTGATGTTCAGGTGTGGCTCAAAATCCAGCTTGGATTCAACTTGTCAAGGCATTTTGTAATCTGGTGGTGGTTTCCTAATGGTTTGGGGAGTGTTTACTTGGCATGAATTGGGTCCTCTGGTCAAATAGGACTGGTCACTGACAGGAAATACCTATGTTCAGCTGCTTGGTGATTATTTGCAGCCCTTTATAGACTTCACTTACCCCAATAATGATGGGATTTTCCAAGATGATAATGCTCCTTTGTCACCAGTCCCATTTAGTTCATGATTGGTTTGAGGAGCATTTTGGATAATTCCAGCACATGATTTAGCCACCTAGATCACCAGACTTGAACCCGTGGAACATATCTGGGATGTGATTGAAAGAGCGATCCGTGCACAGGATCCAGCACCTATCACAACCACACAATTATGGGTGTCTATCGAGACTGCATGCTGAACATCTTTCCTGGCGACTTCCTCCAACTTGTTGAGTCCATGCCACATCGAGATGCTGTGCTTCGCTGAGCTAAAGGAGGACTCATACGATATTAAAGAGTAATCCAATGACCTTTGGCACTTCAGTGATTGATTGAATGATATAACCTATAATAAGAAAATTTAATATGTAAAAAATGTAGCCTATTATAAAGTATTTTTTATGAGTACTTAACTCAGTTAATGGTTGCTAGACATGTTTTGCACTTGTAGATTTCATTATTAAGACACTGTTTTGGGATCTAATTTTCATTGTCGACACCTAACCTATCTGAATTTTTTCACACTTTTCCTGTGAATCCCAGCTGCTTAGTTTTCTAGCAATCTATTTACTTTTAAATAAGTGCATACCGAAGTCCAGGACATAGCCACAGTTGGATAAACTATCTTCCAATGATTGCAGGAGAAATGCATACTGTATCTTGTACATTTCCTTCTTCAGAAAACGCTATTTGTTTTAATGAATTATTAACCCTCCAAGTGTGGTTTTGACAAGATATCGCATCAATCAAGATCTCAACAATTTTACTAATGATGAGATACCTTGTCATCAGGATGTTGTCAATTTTTTCATGATGAGATCAAGATCTGGTATGTCTTCTAATGGCAAGATATTTTGCCCATCAAGATCTGGTCAGTTTTGTGGACTGCTGTAACCCGGTTGGAAGAGTAACAGATTAGCAACCGTAGGGATTGCGAGTTTTGAATCCAACCAAAGACCACGGTGTGCAAATGGGGCTAATGCATGTTAAATCTGCTGTTGCCTCAAATCTCATGTTGGCATGGTGTGGAGAGTGGGGTGTCAGCTCTGGTGTGATCTCGTCATCTGACCATGGTTCAAAATTACATGGTATTCTCAGATCTTTCCCTTCGAGTTTGATCCTGGAACGTCGCCAATGACCCGTTGTGTTACTCCAGTGTAATGTTAATTAAATACCTACCTACCTCCAAGTGGTTTCGACAAGCTATCTTATCCATCAAGATCTTAACAAATTTGCTAGTGATGTCATCAAGATATTGTAAATTTTTTAGGATGAGATCATGATCTGATCAGTTTTCTTCAGATGACGAGATATCTTGTCCATCAAGATCTGGTCAGTTTTGATAATATAGAGATACTTCGTCAAGACAACCACCAGGAGGGTTAAATAAACTAAAACACAGATTAGAATCGTTGAATGTAAATAATCTTAGAATGGCATATTACTTTTGTTTCATGGAACCAAACTCAATATTTCAATATGTTTGATCTGTAGTCTCCTGCCCCTGTGAAGTCAACTGTCACCAACATCGAAAGCCCCTGTTCTGAAGATAAGAGTCCAGAAACAATACCCATATATAAAAGCCAGATAAGCATGAAGGAGTACTTTGAAATGAAAATGAAAAAGAAATCCAGTGAGATTTTTTCTATTCTCTCAGCTATTGATTCTTTATTTTTAAATGTATTCATTACTCCTGTGGGAAAATTCATTACTCCTGTTGAAACTCTTCTCTTTAATGAGATAAAGAGACGGAATCAAATCGGTTGTAAAAAAATAAAAACTTCAAAACAAATGACTAATAAAGGTTAGAAAATATCAATAGCCCCATTTTGGTAGTGCTAAATATTCACCATCATTAGGACAGAAGTAAACCACAATAGCGAAATGCGAGTTTAAATGTGTTCTAGAATAGTGTTGCCACTACTCACTTTTATAACTAAGACTTCCAAGCTGTGTCTAAAGGATGAGAAACACTGGTGTCATTCATTAGGTGTTCACTATATAAATATAGGTAAAACTTAGTTATAAAAGTGAGTGGTGTCAACACAAGTCTGGAAAACATTTAAACTTTTGCTTTGTTTTTCACTTGTGACTTCTGTCTCGATGATGGTGGACGTCTTGCTCCACCGAAATGGCTATTGATGATTTTTTCTTTAATCTTTTAATCTAGTTTTTTAAAGTTTTTACTACTTTGATTCATTCTGTTTATAATTACTTTTCCTCTTTCTCGATTGAGTTCCCGGGCAGACTTATAAATTCAGCATCATTACATTACATTCCTATATCAGAAGCCTGTGATTCAACCTCTACTTAATGATCATGCGCCATTCCCACACATTGCTTGTCCCCCTTCACTCAGACTTTGATTCTAAATTGTCACTGAATTTGATGCAGCTCAGGAGGGGCGTGAGTTCGAATCCAACCAAAGACCGTCATGTGCAAAGGGGACTTGTGCACGTTCAATCTGTCGTGACCTCAAATGTCCTCATGTTGGCATGGTGTGGAAGTTTGGAGTGGGTTGCCAGCTCAGGCGTGACCTCGTCATCTGACCGGGATTCAAAATTACGTGTTCTCAGATCTTTTTCCCTTCGGGGTTTAATCCCAGACCGTTGGCAATAGCCTGTTGTGTTGCTCCAATGCGACATTAATTAAATACCTACTTATCCATGCAACTCAGACGTTTGATCCCTAGATTTACAGTTTACTCACATAAATTGTTGTTATTTTATGTTAATAAATCAGCCTTTCAGTCATTAACCACAAGACCCGTTTAGTTTAAGTTGCATAGTGCAGTTTAGAACAAAAATTCTTTAACTGGCAAAGAACTAAATTTTACAGTACAGTCGTTTAAATACTAACTATTAGTTTTTAGGTCAAAAATAAAAATTCTAAGCATTCTGGTAGTGTTATATTTTTGCTCATACTACAATGTGACAATATATTTCTCATCACGAAAACAAGCATTTAGGGTAAAGAA
Organism: Meta bourneti; assembly: GCA_933210815.1. Classification (NCBI taxonomy): domain Eukaryota; kingdom Metazoa; phylum Arthropoda; class Arachnida; order Araneae; family Tetragnathidae; genus Meta; species Meta bourneti. The sequence goes on from OW119931.1 coordinate 17,486,048, forward strand.
AATGCACTTTCGGAAACTAACAGGTATGGAGTTTCTACTCTAAGCCAACGTTGTATTAGGTTTGGTTAGGTGAATGTCTGTTGTGGGAAATGATTTCGGAATATGCTATCAGTTATTTTTTCAAGTTAAACACCACCACTGTTGCTCATGATTGTCATTCTTGCATACTGTGGAGATTCTGTGGTTCAAAGTTAAGAGTTGTGCTTCCATGGATCTTTCCCTTCAGGGTAGGTCCTCGACTGTCGCCAATAGCCTGTTGTGTTACTACAGTGTAAAGTTAATTCATCTACCCCATGGAGGTGCATATAAATATGTATATGAGATTGTTATATCAAAAAATTACGATGTCATATTTTACTGATAACAGAATTAACATTTGAAAATTATCTACTTGGTTATACTTGTAAGCATGCATTATAAATACTTATAGTCAAAGTACAATAATTCATCATGATAACTCAAAGAATCTTAATTGTTTTCACGGGAAATACAAGACAATATCAACTTAACAGAGGTCGAAAATGTGGAAGAATTATCCGAAAAGGAAGTGGTATCAAGTAGAAAGCAGGGAAAAAATAATAAGCTGAAATTAGATTCTGGAATTTTGGAGGAATCCTCCTGCAAAGGTACTTTAGTGAAGCCACTTAAAGTTTGTTATGGTTTACTTTATTCTGAATTGCAATATAACATGAGCATTTTATTTTTCAGGCAATGCACTAGACAGCATTAATTTAACAGAAACCAAAAATGCAGATGAATCTTCTATAGAGAAAGAAGTACCAATAAAAAAGAAGAGTAAAACCAAAAGCAGAGAAAAATCAAATATACTGAAATTAGACCCAGGAATTTCAGAAGAACCCTCTGGTGAAGGTATTTTTTATAGTCATTTAACATGATTGTTACTGGTTGCATTTTACTGAAATAGTAATCTCATTTCATGTTTTAGCATTGTGTTTTTAAGTCAAAATATAATCTTTGAACTTTATAGTAAGATATTTTTAAATTGGAAAGAATGGGAAGACATGTCACTTCCTTTTGAGAGATTCATGTGCAGAACCATGAAACATGTTGTTTTTCTGAAATCATCACTCGGTGTATATGCCACTACACTAGACACCTGCAAGTTGTATTTCGGTGCAGGTTCGATTCCTCTAACTTAACCTGGGTGTATTTCTCTCCTCTGTCAGTAAATTTTCCATGTGTGTGCCCATTATTTGACATCTTGTCTTGTGTTTGGCCAAATATGGCCCTTGTACAATAAAACACAATCAACCTTTGCTGGTATTTTCCAACTTTTCCCTTGTATCACCTTTGGAATGAGGGAAACTCATTTAGATTTTAATTTTCGTGTTAAAGACTAGAACGTCATTCATAAAGTCTGCACCTTAGCTACTTCTGTATTTGCAGTAAGAATGTTTTGAACTTAGCAGTTTAACTTGCAGTTTTTACACTTAAAAGTTGGGTTTTACACTTAAAAGTTGGTAAAAGGCCAGAAAACTGAAATCGATTGAATTTTAATGATTTCTAAAAATTTATTTCCAAATGAAATATTTACTTTTTAATATAGAATTTTAATTGTGGTATTGCATCATGGAAATGAATTCAAATTAAATAACACAATAAGGCTCAAGCACCATTTTTATTTTAATCTTTCAAATTTTTTTATCTGTGTATTTCTTTAACTCTTGTATATTAATATTTAACTTAAATGAATACTACCTAGAAACTACACTGATTTGCAGCCTCAGGGGCACATCTTTATGTGTGTATTGGCATCACAACCCCGAGGTACCTGAGTGATCTGACCTCCCTTCCATTTTACCCTCGCCTACCCTTCTGCTTTGTTATGCTTCCTTGTTGCCTTGTGTTTGGTACAAGTTGGCCAAATATAGCCATTCCATCATGAAACCTCAAACCAACGAACCACTTTGATTTGCATGTCTCATGGCTAACACACTTAAACACAACGGAGCTACAAATGAATTAAAATCATAAAAATATAATTTAAATAAAATAAATCCTGATTTTTCACACCCTGTTTTTTAAAAAAATGCCAAAACAGCATTTTATTTATTCAATTTCTCTAATAATTTTTTCAAAGGAAATGCAAAACCACAGCATTTTATTTATTCCATTTCCTCTAATATTTTTGAAGCAAAATGTCCAAACATTTAGATATGGAATTTCTAATATTCTTGAGGGGAACGGCAAAATGCGGTATTTTAGTTATTGAAGTTCTCTAATAACGTTATCCTATGAAATGTCAAAACATAGTGGTTTAATTGTTGAATTTCTTTTATAATTTTTCAGGGGAAATGCCAAAGTACAGCTTCAACTCAACCGAGATTGAAAATATAGAAAAATCGAGTTCAAAGAAAGAAGTTTCGAGTCGCAAGAGGAGCAAGACCACCGAAAAGTCAAAGAGACTGAAATCCGACCCAGAGCTTGTAGAATTCTCCGGCACAAATGCATTTACACCTATCGAGTCTGATGATGTGATCGAAACCTCTTCATGTAAATTACCCAAAACAAGTTTTTGTACAATTACAAACGAGGATGAAGAACCAGGTGAAGTTTCTAAGAAAAGGAAAAGAAAAAATGCCTTAAGGAAGGCAGAGAAACTGAAAAAGGTCAAAACAGAAGTTGTGGATATTTCAGATGAATCGACTTCTCCTGAGTCAAGTGAGAAAGAACTTCAGAGTGATCTAGGTGAATTTCCCCTGTCAGAGGTTCAGGTTTCGGACAAAAAACGCACGAAGCTATCAGCGAAGAAATCCAAAAAAACAAAATTAGGTAAGTTATCAAAGTTGAAAAGTTGTTTGAAAGGCAGTGCGAACTATTCACTGGAAAGAGAATCCAGAAGAGTGTCTTTTAACGAGCAAGTTTTATATAGAGTAATCAACAGCGATGCCGAAGACGTCGAAACTGAACCTACGAATGAATCTGAAATAAGTGAATCAATCGTATCTATAAAAGACGAAACTACAGAGGATCCACCTGTCGAGTTAATGCAAAAGTTAAGTGAAGTTAATGCAAATGGAACAGACATTAGTGATGAGAAAATTGAGTTACGTAATGGTGAAAGCTCGCCTTGCAGTGATACACTGAAGACAGATGAACCTTGCAGCGTTGAGGCTGAGTCTGACAATGTGCCTGATTGCATGAACTTGCCTAAATGTGACATCTCTAACTATAACTCCTGGTTAGAAAATCAAAGGATTGCTTCAAAAATGGAACTTTACCAAAAGGTGATTAAAGAAATTAAGAAACATCCTGTTTTAAAGACCTCCAATATGCTCGATTTAAAAGGGTATGGAAATTGGGGTTTTTAAATAAATTATTATTTAAATTTTGCTGTTGTTTTGTTTATGAACCACATATTTAAATATGTACATAGATTTTTATTTGTTGGGGAAACCACTCCATTTTTCTAGCATTGAGACCCCACCTCCCCAAGAACCTCTGTAAACCATGTTTTAACTTGTACATGTCTTAGACATTTTAATTCATATTTTTGATACTTTGCCACCAAGTTTGTCAGATTTGTTGGGTCACCCTCATCATTTTTTACACTTCTCTGGATTTTTACCTCATCTGCAATTTATAAAAATATTTTGTGGAAAGTTTGAAGTCACTAATAGATATTTTCTTGCCTCTTTCCCTTAGCAATTCCATACTTTTCTTAAGCTCTACAAACTTAAATAGGTAGGTATTTCAATTAACATCGCTCTTGGAGCAACACAACAGGCTATTGGCGAAGGTCCTGGATCAATCGCAAAGGGAAAGATCGAGGACAACATGTAATTTTGAACCGAATCAGATAATGAGAACACATGAGCTGGCAGCCCACTCTCCAAACTTCCACACCACGCCAATGTGGACATTTAAAACCGCAACAGATTTAACTTTGCACACTGCAGTCTTTGGGTGGATTCAAAACTTGCAATACTGTTGCTAATCCGTACTCTTCCAACTGAGCTACCGCAGCCCTAAACTTAAATAGGAGTTTTCAAAATCTAAAGAACTTTTTGAAAGACACCACCATGTATCCATTAGGTATTCCGTTACTGAATTTATCCATGCTGTTATAAAGGAAAGGGTACATATATTTTTAGGTATTGATTGTCTCTTCAAGTGTATAACTTATTTGTTCTGGCTAGCATATCTCAGTTATAATTTTTGCATACGAGTTAATACCTTTTTACTTTGAATAGAAGGGAGATGACCTTGGAACAGTCCATTTCTCCCAAGGTAGTAAGGGTCGTCTGGGGATGGGGTTTCCATATAAAAAATCCTGTATGTTGACCCCATAAAAGATTACTGTTCGCCAACTTTGGACACACCAGAGGGGCCGCGGTAGCCCGGTTGAAATTAACGTATAAGCAACTGGAGGGTTGCGAGTTCGAATCCAACTAAACACCGTCGTGTACAAAGGGGGCTGGCGCACGTTAGATCCGTCGTGGCCTCAAATGTCCTCATGTTGGCGTGGTGTGCAAGTTTGGAGAGGGGTGCCAGCTCAGGTGTTGCCTCGTCATCTGACCGTGATTCAAAATTACGTGGTGTCCGGATTTTCCCTTGGATTGATCCCGGAACGTCATCAATTGCCCGTAGTGTGGCTCCAGTGTGACGTTAATAAAAAAACCTACCTTTGGGATTGATCCCGGACCGTTGTCAGTAGCTAGTTGTGTTGCTCCAGTGCGACGTTAATTAAAATATCTACCTACCGACACACCAGAATTCACGCGACAGATGCCAAACGTGGGGACGCTTTGGAGCCCTCTAATTGAGCGAATAGACCCCTTCGAAAACGTCATTTGACCGTGGTTCAAAATTACGGGGTGTTGTCCTCGGATCTTTCTCTTAGGGATGGATCGCAGACCGTCACGAATAGCCCATTGTAATTGTTCCAGTGTGACGTTAATTGAAATACCTACCTACTTCGAAAACGCGACTAGAATGCCAATTTGCGGTAGCAGGGCCATATCCTTTCAGGGGTACTCAGTTTCTTTTAGTATTCAAGAGCTACACTGTCTTTATTAGGTGTCATAAATTTGACTACTACTTAGGCATTGACACAATCTCGAACTCGGTCGCCCCCCCTTTTAATCCATCCTTGGATGGTCTTTGGTTGGATTCGAACTCGCAACCCTCCGGTTGCTACTCCGTTACTCTTCCAACCGGGCTACCACGGCCCGACCCTATGTACAGATCCCATCTTCTTCGCTGCATGGCAATTCAGGGAGATTTCCCGATACTGGAGCACGAGAAAAATTTTAGAGTGAAAACTCCGGGTTTTTTTACTGTATTATCTCTTGTGCATAACTCGTCTGTGTTTATGTTGTAGAGTGTTGTATTTCTTCTGCTGGTATCTTGTTCTGGCCGCTCTCATGGGCACATCTTATTTAGGTGGGCATGTACCCGAGATACCTGAGTGATCTTTTCTTTTCCCATGGGGTTTACTGTCTTTAGTAAACACGGTGGTCACTCCCCTGATACCCAAGCGATCTTTTTCTGCTTTCATCCCACCACTCTGTTCCCCAAACCCTCTTTTCCCTCTTTCACATTTTCCACTTGACATTGTATTTGGCGCAGATTGGCCTTTGAGCCATAAATCTCCAAAAAAAGCAACCAACTTGCCCGGCCATTGAAAGTAAAACAAATATGCTGGGGAATGTATGTGGTTTAACCAACCTTCGCTCATCCGGCATTCCGTCTTATCCGACGCCTCCAAAAAAAACCCCGCATAAATCGGCGACGAGAAAATAGTGCCGCTTGTTTGTGAGCGTGAGACATTTTAACACAACTCTTGTCAATAGCGATGGCAACGAAATTGATGATCAGCATTAACTGTTGAGTCTCAGAATGTTGCATAACGATGGAGTAAGGCTCTAGAAACCGCCATGAAATACGGCGAGCAACAAGAAGCTATGGGGATCGACATAATGATGCTGCAAAGATGGCGAGACTTGGCAGCGAAGAAACGGCAATCGTCGGGAAAACAGACTAGGATCACAAATTTTTTAAAATCATCACAGGACTGAACTTTTTATGGATTTAACTTCCGACAATGCTGTTACTGTAAGTTCATTTTATGCAATTCTATATATATTTGTAGTCAATTTTTAACGTTAACTTCAATACGTTTCAGGGCCGCGGTAGCCTGGTTGGAAGAGTAACGGACAAGTAATCGGAGGGTTGTGAGTTCGAATCCAACCAAAGACTGCCGTGTTCAAAGGGGACTGGTGCTCGTTAAATCTGTCGTGGTGTTGAAGTGTGGAGAGTGGGTTGCCAGCTCAGGTGTTGCCTCGTCATCTGACCGTGGTTCAATATTACGTGGTATCCTCGGATCTTTTCTCCTTGGGATTGATCCCGGACCGTCACCATTAGCTCGTTGTGTTGCTCCAGTGCGACGTTAATTAAAATACCTACCTACATTCCCCCCTCAATTCCATCGAGGGCCAAGACCGCGGTAGCTCATTTGTAGAGCAACCAAATAGCAAATGGAGGATTGCGAGTTCGAAACGTGGTCCAACCAAAGACCGTCGTGTACAAGGGGGCTGATACACGTCAAATCTGTCCTCTTGGTGTTGTGTGGACGTTTGTAGAGTGAGGTGCCACCTTACATGTTGACCTCGTCATTTGACCGTGATTCAAAATTACGAGGCATTGTTCTTGGATCTTTCTCTTAGGGATTAATCCCGGACCGCGCCGACAGCCTGTTATGTTGGTCCAGTGCGACGTTAATTAACTACCTACCATCGAGTGTCGCGGTTACCCGGTTGGAAGAATAGCGGATTGGAGTTGGGGTGGTGTGGAAGTTTGTAGAGCGGGATTCCAGCTCTGGTGTGACATCTTCATGTAACCGTAGCTTAAAATGTCCTCGGTTCTTTCCAATCGTGATTGAACCCGGACCGGGACCGATAGCCCTTTCTGGAGTTTCAGTGTAAAGTTAATTCAACTACTTATATATCTACCTCTAGTTGCTGTTCATTTTATATTGTTTATATATGTTGTTGCCATTCGGAATTAAGCAAATAACAGCTTTTCGAGGTCCTTCCCTTCCGACTCCATCCTTCGCATCTCATTCATAGGGAAATTCAATCACTTAAAATCCGTGGACAATTGGGACATTCCTCATCTGATAAACAATGAGTCATGAGCATGTTATCGAAGTAAAGTTCAGAGGTGCTTTGGAAGCAATTAGTGGAAGTGCGCTCAGCAGTCACGAGAAAATGTATTGAAATCGATGACCACATTGTGGCATTTGAAAGATGGTTTGAGGGCAAACAGGGGAATGAGCTGGAAACTTCGTAATTTTTCCTTGGGAACAGATATAACCCTAATACACTGCTGGCCACCCAAATTGCAACACCAAGAAAGACAAGAGATATCACAACAAAATTTATTTTGTAGATAACATGTTGACCAAGTATCAAATGATTAAATTTATAGACTTCTGTGAAGTGTGGTTCCTGCCAAAATCAGCAGCCAGAGTAGCCGCCATTCTTGGAGATCACCGCTGCCACACGCCTCGGCATTGATTCAAAGAGACTTTGGATGTGTTCTTGGGGTACAGCAGACCAAGCAGCTTCCACACGTTGCCAAAGTTGATCTGGTGTGGCAGCTGGGGATGTATTCTGGGTCAATCGTTGAGCAACCATGGACCACATGTTTTCTATCGGCGAAAGATCCGGAGAGCGAGCTGGCCAGGGAAGCAATTCAATCTGGTGATTGACGAAGAACCCTTGGACAATGCGTGCCATGTGTGGTCGCGCATTATCCTGTTGAAATATGGCTGTGGGCAAGCCCTGAAGGTAAGGAAGGACAACTGGCTCCAACACCTCGGAGATGTAGCGCTGGCTGTTTAAAGTACCGGCAATGCGTACTAGAGGAGTGCGAGAGTGATATCCAATACCGCCCCATACCATAATATCCGGTGCAGGACCAGTGTGGCGGTGCATAACGCAGCTGTTCAGCATCCTCTCTCCACGGTGTCTCCAGACTCGAATCCGACCATCGTGGTGTTGCAGACAGAAGCGTGACTCGTCAGTAAAGACAATTTCATTCCATTCTGCCGTCCACATCCTTCTTTCATCGCACCATTGGCGGCGGAAACGTCTGTGGTTCTGCGTCAAGGGTAGACGAAGCAATGGACGTCTTGCGGATAGACCACTCTGCTGTAAACGGCGTCGAATGGTACGCGCAGACACTGGATGATGCAGTACAGACTGAATGTGCTGTGCTATGGTTCGTGATGTGGCTGAGCGATCCGTCCCTGCCATACGCACAATATGCCTGTCATCACGTGAAGTGGTGCACTGAGGTGGATGCGATCGAACACGTCGGTCCGTCGTACCCTCCTGCATCCAATGATCACATATCCGCATTACAGTTGTTTGGTTTCGTCCAACACGACTACCGATTTCCCTGAAAGATAATCCACAATCTCGGTAGGCCACTATCCTTCCTCTGTCGAACTCGGATACTTGATCAAAAGATGATCGCTGTTTTCTACGAGGCATAATTGATCGTTTTTTTGAAAAAACCAGAAGAAAAACACAATTACCGTACTTGAAATCGTCGAAATCTCCAAGCCGTAAATAGCGCTTTGAAGTGGCGCCACAGGCGCGCGTGATGTGCGTCTGCGCTGAAATTCTAATCATTTGCATATCTCACCTCCGCTAATGCATGTTGTAAATTTCATATTATTTGCATGCTTCCTTCAGGGTGTTGCATTTACGGTGGCCAGCAGTGTACTTGGGCCGCGGTAGCCCGGATGGAAGAGTAGCCGATTCGAAAACCGGGTCGAAACTCGATCCAACTAAAGACCGTGGTGCACATTAAATCTGTCGCATGTCTTCAAGTAGCCGTGGTGCGGAGAGTGGGGCGCCAGCTCAGGTGTTGACCTCGTCATCTAACCTGGTTTAAAATTACGAGGTGTTTTCCTCGGCCCGATGCTTAGCTCCAGTGCAACGTTAATTCATCTACCTACCGACTGAAAATATGCGATATTCTTGTAAAAAAGTTTGGTTCAGAAAATTTTTTAAGAAGTGTCTGCAAATATTAGGATTTTGAACTCTGAATCTAACACGATAAATCAGGCATTTTAAAGTCTGTGAGAACCCCGAAGCAATAAGTAATGTCAATACCAACCATATGGCCACCCTGCAATGGGTGGAATCCTTTCATCACCGCTGGACATTAACGACTTCTCCCGAGAAGCCGGAAGTGGCCCTTGAATATTTAATTAAACGGGAGTTTGATGATTATGGCTGTCAGAACAGGCTGTGCCATTTCCCCCCGCTTAATGAAAGCTCAGGATTTCTTTTTCTTTCCTCTGAATGACTTTTTGTATCTGTCTGGTTGAAAGCTTTGAGGAAGGAAAATCAGAGGATCGATTATTATTTTCGCATTCGATTCCATGCTTTCCTTCGTGGATGGAATATGAGCTTGGTGTCATGAGGGTTTTTATTTTAAGGTGTTTCTTTGAATTCACATTTCATGTAGAAATAAAAATTGAGACAATTTTACTCACGAGAATTCTAATTATTACGGAATTCGCAACATCATTCGAACAATCATTTTAATACACTGCTGGCCACCGTAAATGCAACACCCTGAAGGAAGCATGCAAATAATATGAAATTTACAACATGCATTAGCGGAGGTGAGATATGCAAATGATTAGAATTTCAGCGCAGACGCACATCACGCGCGCATGTGGCGCCACTTCAAAGCGCTATTTAAGGCTTGGAGATTTCGACGATTTCAAGTACGGCAATTGTGTTTTTCTTGTGGTTTTTCAAAAAAACGATCAATTATGCCTCGTAGAAAACAGCGATCATCTTTTGATCAAGTATCCGAGTTCGACAGAGGAAGGATAGTGGCCTACCGAGATTGTGGATTATCTTTCAGGGAAATCGGTAGTCGTGTTGGACGAAACCAAACAACTGTAATGCGGATATGTGATCGTTGGATGCAGGAGGGTACGACGGTATTGGTATTTGGTATTTTCAATTAACGTCACACTGGAGCAACACAACGGGCTATTGGTGACGGTCCGGGATCAATCCCAGAGGGAAAGATCCGAGGACAACACCACGTAATTTTGAACCACGGTCAGATGACGAGGCAACACCTGAGCTGGCACCCCACTCTCCAAACTTCCACACCACGCCAACGAGAGGACATTTGAGGCCACGACAGATTTAACGTGCACCAGCCCCCTTTGTACACGACGGTGTTTGGCTGGATTCGAACTCGCAACCCTTCGGTTGCTAGTCCGTTACTCTTCCAACCGGGCCACCGCGGCCCAAAGAGGGTACGACGGACCGACGTGTTCGATCGCATCCACCTCAGTGCACCACTTCACGTGATGACAGGCATATTGTGCGTATGGAAGTGACGGATCGCTCAGCCACATCACGAACCATAGCACAGCACATTCAGTCTGTACCGCATCATCCAGTGTCTGCGCGTACCATTCGACGCCGTTTACAGCAGAGTGGTCTGTCCGCAAGACGTCCATTGCTTCGTCTACCCTTGACGCAGAACCACAGACGTTTCCGCCGCCAATGGTGCGATGAAAGAAGGATGTGGACGGCAGAATGGAATGAAATTGTCTTTACTGACGAGTCACGCTTCTGTCTGCAACACCACGATGGTCGGATTCGAGTCTGGAGACACCGTGGAGAGAGGATGCTGAACAGCTGCGATATGCACCGCCACACTGGTCCTGCACCGGGTATTATGGTATGGGGCGGTATTGGATATCACTCTCGCACTCCTCTAGTACGCATTGCCGGTACTTTAAACTACATCTCCGAGGTGTTGGATCCAGTTGTCCTTCCTTACCTTCAGGGCTTGCCCACAGCCATATTTCAACAGGATAATGCGCGACCACACATGGCACGCATTGTCCAAGGGTTCTTCGTCAATCGCCAGATTGAATTGCTTCACTGGCCAGCTCGCTCTCCGGATCTTTCGCCGATAGAAAACATGTGGTCCATGGTTGCTCAACGATTGACCCAGAATACATCCCCAGCTGCCACACCAGATCAACTTTGGCAACGTGTGGAAGCTGCTTGGTCTGCTGTACCCCAAGAACACATCCAAAGTCTCTTTGAATCAATGCCGAGGCGTGTGGCAGCGGTGATCTCCAACAATGGCGGCTACTCTGGCTACTGATTTTGGCAGGAACCACACTTCACAGAAGTCTATAAATTTAATCATTTGATACTTGGTCAACATGTTATCTACAAAATAAATTTTGTTGTGATATCTCTTGTCTTTCTTGGTGTTGCAATTTGGGTGGCCAGCAGTGTAGCTTTATTATGTTATTTAACTTTATTATAACTTTATTTATATTATTATGAACTAGCTGAATTACCCGGCGTTTCTCGGGTTGAATTTTCTTTAGTCCCATCTACAGACCCAGGGCAAATAGAACGGGGTTAATATCTTGCTTATGTTTCCCATTCTAAAAAATGAGTCCCTTATTTTATACGAATTGTTCAAACTGTGATGGTAAGGATGCTCAATGTTATTCCTATAGGGATTTCTAATTGCTATTAGCCCTTTCTGCAGATGATCCAGGAGACAAATAGAACGGGGTTATTATATAGCCTATGTTTCCCGAAGGATTATAAAGAATGAATGTACCAAATTTGGTGTAAATTAGTCTGACAGATATCTTAAAAATATTCAATGTTATTCCTATGGTGAAATCGAATTGTTTTAGCCACTGACGACCTAAGACAAATTGAATGGGGTTAATGCATAGCCTATGTATCCCGCAGGATTCTGCAGGATGGATTTATCATATTTTTGATGTGCATTGGTCTGACAGTGATAGAAAAATCCTCAATTTTATTCTTATGAACATTTCGAATTATTTTTAGCCCCCTGTGCACACCCAAGATAAATTGAACGGGCGTTAATATGTAGAATACGTTACCCGCAGTGTTCTAAGGAATAAATGTATCAAATTTGGTGTGAATAGGTCAAACGATTTAAATTTGTATAGAGAACAGACTGACAGACAGATACCAACTCTGCTTTATATATACAGGGTGAATCTAAATTGTTTTTACAAAATAAGAGGGGTGATAGTACCCATCCAGACGAGCAATAATTACCATGGAACATAGGGTCGCATTCCACTCTGAGAGGCAGAAAAGAGTAAAGTCGAAACGCGTAGAGCATGAACAAGTCATCGCCTCTGACGTCGTTTTATACCTGCCTACGTAGCATATCTCCTAAGCAAGATGGATCGGACGTGGCGGACCTGTGGCTTGGCCTCACCGGACCTCAACCCACTGGACTTTTCCTTCTGGGGGCACATGAAATCTTTAGTGTACCAGACGCCTGTGGACTCGGCTGAAGATCTCGTAGCGAGAATCGGTGTTGCCGCAGACAAAATGAACACAACACCAGGAATCTTCGAGAAGGTGCGCCAGTCATTCCTTCGCTGGTGTGAACTGTGCAACGACACGCCACTTTGAGCACTTGCTGTGAGTTTTTCTCTGATCAATCAGATACCTTTGGTATCGTTCATTCGCTTTCACAACACTGTTCATGTTGAAATTCTAATTTGACTCTTTTCTGCCTCTCAGAGTGGAATGCGACCCTATGTTCCATGGTAATTATTGCTCGTCTGGATGGGTACTATCACCCCTCTTATTTTGTAAAAACAATTTAGACTCACCTTGTATATATATGTAATAGATTTATACCACGCATGCGCTCGAGATTCTCGGCCACATCACGAGCAAATTCAGATTTTAAAACTCGCGGAGACGTACGAGAGCCTTATTTTCGCTAGATTTGCCTCGCTGGCTTCATAGCACTTGCTCCGTTTTCTCTTTAACACTCCAAGTAGTTTCAACGAAATATCTCGTCCATCAAGGTCTTACCAGCTATGATAATGACGAGAAATCTCGTCATAAAGACAGTGTAGATTTTTTATGATGACGAGATCAAGATTTGGGCATTTTTTTCTAATGATAAGGTACCTTGTTCATCAAGATCTGGTCAGTTTTGCTTAGACGAGGTAACCACAAGGAGGATTAAATGTTCATGATGTTCCTTATAAATTACACATAACGTAGAGTAAAAAATGTATTCGATGCATAAAACACAACACACGTAGAACACAATAAAGCATAACAAACTTATCCCAATTACGCTATAACGCATTTAATGACTAAATAACCACGTCCATATATGCACTATACAGGTAATCATTCGAAACTCAATTTTGTCCACCTGTCTCCTATTTCTCTTTCTAAATATATATTTACATATCTACAGGGTGATTCAAAACTCGATGTACTAACTAACTTTTCGGGGATGTGGTAGCGAACACAAAAACAAATCGCAATACAATAGAACACAAAACACAGGAATATATAACCCGAAACGTCACCCTAATGTACTAGAGCGTTCTGGAGCTACACGACGGGCTATTAGCAACGGTCCGGGACCAATTCCGAAGGGAAAGATCCGAGGACAACTCGTCATTTTGAACCACGGTCAGGTGACGAGGTCAACCCCACTCTCCAAACTTTCACACCTCGCCAACGTGGGGACATTTGGGGTCACGACAGATTTACCATGCACCAGCCCCCTTGGTACGCGACGCTCTTTGGTTGGATTCGAACTCGCAGCCCTCCGGTTGCTAATCCGTTACTCTTCCAACCGGGCTACCACGTGCCGAAATACACCAGGGAGGAATAAAACTTGAGTCGCCAACAACTCGCAGGGGCTAAGCCACTGCGGCTCCGAGTAATGCAGGGAAGGCTAAACGGTTTTTATTGCAACTACTTTAAGAATTCCAATATTATCCTAGATTAAGTACCATTAAAAACCGAGCTTTTAACATGTATATTTGTTAGTTGAAACATTGATGTTTTTAACTTTCTGGTTGTCCCTAAATTTCCATGTACTGTAGAACTTTTCCCTTTATTTACCTTTGCATTTATATAGGTTTCACCCTACATCACTCATTAAACCTTCCTAGTGGTTTACCTTTGCGTCGAAACTGTAGTCAAGATCATAACCAATTACAAGTTCAACTTCGTTTAGTGAGTATCAAATTAAACACGAACTGAAAAATTAAATTTGTGTAAGCATTTAAAAGATATTAAGAGTCCCGAAAGGAGTTTATAACCATTTCTGATGAATTTAAACATGATAAAATATTCGTCTCAGAAATCCAGTTTTGTAATAAATTCTATGTAATTGCATCAATTTTCATTCAATTTTTACTCTTTAACTTTACCTTTACTTTCAAGTCGAAAGTCTTAATTAATAAATTAGAATTCATTAGCTAATCGAGGCCCTCATTTATGAAAACTCGTCGAAATCAGGCAACGGAAGCGTATCAGTATTGAATTTCCTGGAAGTTTCTTAGCATTAATTAATATTTTAATTGGGGCAGATTTCATTTTTCAAATCCAGGATATTTTGATGTACTATCTTATTTCAGAGTCGACTTCATTGATGAAAACTTCTTTACAACCAAGTTTATTAGCACATCTTACGAGAGGATCTTTCTGAAACCTAAATGTAGATGGCGCTGCGTGTAAGTAGTTCCTGGTTCGTAACTTGGCAATTTAGGGGGGGGGGAAATTTCAATTAACGTCACACTGGAGCAACACAATGGGCTATTGGTGACGGTCCGGGATCAATCCCAAAGGGAAAGATTCGAGGACAACACCACGTAATTTTGAACCACGGTCAGATGACGAGGCAACACCTGAGCTGGTACCCCACTCTCCAAACTTCCACACCACGCCAAATGGCAATTTAGGTATATCGAAGAATGTAGGTAGGTTATTGAATTTACGTCGCACTACTGGAGCAACACAACGGGCTATTGGTGACAGTCCGGGATCCATCCAGAAAGCAAAGATCCGGGAGCATCATCTCGCTATTTTGAACCACGGCAAATGAAGAGGTCACACCTGAGCTGGCACCCCACTCTCCAAACTTCCACACCAGGATATTTCAAACCATGACAGATTTAACATGTACCAGTCCCCACATGCAAGACGATCTTTGGTTCGATCGAATTTCGAACACGTAACCCTCCGTTTGCAGGTAGGTAGATATTTTAATTAACGTCACACTGGAGCAACATAACGGGCTATTGACGACGTTCCGGAATCAAACCCGATTGGTAAGATCCGAGGAGAACAAAAAGGTAATTTCGAATCACGGTCATACGACGAGATCACACCTGAGCTGGCACCCCACTCTTCAAACTTCCACACCACGCCAATGCGAGGACATTTGAGGCCACGACAGATTTAACATTCACCAGCCCCATTACGGTTTTGGGTTGGATTCGAACTCGCAACCCTCTAGTTGCTAATCCGTGACTCTACCAATTTGGCTATCTATCGCGGCTCGGTAAGAATTGAATTGCAAGAATGATCATCAAACGTCACCAAAAAGGCGATAAATTAAATTAGTTGTTAACAGGAAGAAAACATATTCGTCTGTCGTTCTTTGTTTACACAGAAAAATTCTCTCATAATGGATTCTTCAACCCGTGGATCAGAAATCCCAAAGTGTGATTACAACTCGGTATGTAAATGTTATACAATGGAATTTCAGACCCACCTCCTCCCAACTCACCAGGAGGTTTAGAGTTTTTTGCAGGAGGAGGGGGAATTGGACCTCCAGCAAGCACGAAGGAGGAACACGGGAAACAGCCCAAACGGGCAAGGAAAGCACACAAAGGCCCCGACGCGTACAGCCCGGAACCGTTTATTAACTTTTAAAACAAATATACAAAATATGACTAACAGGGTCTGACAAAAAGTAATTGGACGACCGGTACAATGTCGGTTAACAGGGACGAGGGACAACAGGTCCCAACATAAAAAACCTAAATACATATAATAAACAGAAAAAAGAGAAAGGAAAAGCGATAATGGAAAAACACAAATAACGAAAAAATCACGTATATAAATAAAATGTCAATATATAAAAGTTAAACATCACAAATTCAAACAACAGCCCGTTGTGTTGCTCCAGTGTGACGTTAATTGAAAATACCAATACCACAAATTCAAACACATTAAGATTTTTTTATTTAAAAATTAAAAAAATAGTAAAAAATTTTTAAATGAGGCCGGACCTAGTCCTAGGCCCCCTACGAGGGCCGACCATCATGTGCCATCAATTTTAGTTGTTGTGGGGTGCGGGGAGCCCATCTGCCACCCCTCCAGCCATCAACACACAATGGCTGATTTTATTGCTGTGGGTCTTACTTTTTAAAATGCCCTCCAGCCATATGCGGCCATGACCACCTGGTTCTTTTAGGTGGTGGACGCTTGTGTGCGGACAGCAGAGGTAGTGGTTGGAATCACCCACCACCCCACAACAGCAGAGGTCCGTGTTTTTGGTGTGAAATCTGTGGAGGTATGAGGCCACACACACACACACACACAATGGCCCATGATAACAATGATATTATCCCTGTTCCCACAATATATCCGTTCTGCAAACTGTCGCTTTCCTTGCATGATTTCTTCACACCAGTTTCGACTTTCTTGACCAGGAGCCGCTTAGCCCGGTTGAAAGAGTAGCGGATTAGCAAACGGTGGTTTGTCAGTTGAAGCTCGATCCAACCAGAGACCGCTGTGTACATGGTTGCTGATGTTAAATCTAGAGTGACCAGAAATGCCCTCACGTTGGCGTGGTTTGGAAGTTTGGAGAGTGGGGCGCCAGTTTAGGTGTGACTTCATTATCTGACCGTGATTCAAAATGACAAGGTGTCGTCCTCAGATCTTTCCCTTCAGGTTGATCCCGGACCGTCGCCAATAGCTCGTTACTCCAGTGAGACGTTAATTAAAATACTTACCCACAACTACGTGACAGATCTTCAAACCGAGCAACTGAAAGAAGTAGCATGAATCTTAGGGAACACGCTCCATCTATTTCATTTTAAGGTTGATGGTTAAAATTGATTCTTATTTTAGCATATAACGCATCGAAAAACCTAATATTTAGTTTCAAGGTTTTTTTATATAAATAATCGCTCACATAGTTACCTCAATAATGCTGGAATCATTTTCTGATACCTTTTATTCGCGATCAAAACTGTTCGTTAATGGTTGACGATGATTAGTTTTGATTTTTCAAAAGTATCCTTAACTTGATAAGAAAATTAATTTTTGTTGGTAGTGAACGTAAATGGATTTGAGTGTCAAAGAGTAAATGTAGCAGAACCTAATTTGTCGCTTCTCTGATGTTTTTACGGTGAAACGTATAAAATGTGCAATGTCTAGTCCGTGTCTGCAAGTATACGGGAAAATATTTTTTCTCGCTTACAAATTAGGAATAGTTTATGGTATAGTTAACCGAAAATATTTATCAAACATCAATATTTACATGGAAACTCGAAGCCATGACTTACATAACTTTTTTATGTGCTCAGGATCATATGACAAAAACTAGTAGTAACGTGACCTTTAGACTGCTTTCATCTGATGGGTGGAACTTAACGTTCATCATATGATTGTTCCACGAGATTGAAGTATACGACCATCTATTATTTGATAATCTGATTGGGCCATTAATTGATCATCTGATAGTAGATTTTTGCGGTTTCATCGCTTTTGTCTCCAAGCTGTAGAAATGCGCATTTACACGTTTACCCTGTCAAAAGATGTTTTTCAACAAACGAAGCGATAAAATGCCAAATCGGACAACCGTGTCAATTTTTCAAAGAGCAGTCACGTGACTACTTGTCGACATGTTGGTCATTTTTTTGAAGTCCCCTCAATAGACATGCTTAATCTACTTCTACTTCACGTCTGACAACAACCTGAGTGTTGTAAGCGTGTGGCTCGGGTTTGATTCCTCCTGAGTGTATTTCTCTCTTGTGTGTGAGTGAAAAAGTTTTCTTGTGTGTATGTCCATTACCTGACGTTGTCTGACTTGCGTTAAGCGCAACTTGGTATTTGCGCCATAAGACCCTGAAACAACCATAAATCGTTTAATCGTGTTAGGACCAATTTTCGCAATACATAAAAGAAAGGATGAACGTAATTATCATTAGTATCACAATCCCCTGTGTATTTCTTCCGAGATTTCCAAGTGGTTTAGTGCTTCTTTTACCCCACTACACACGCACGGACACACACACGCACATACACGTACACACATATATACTAGCAAATTACCCGGCGATGCTCGGGTTGAATTAGTTAAATGTGGATTCTATTTCATAGAAAAATTCAAGCATCATTTAAGTGTACAGAAAATATTTTTTAACATCATTTAAATTTTTTCATAGCTTCTACAATTTACGTCGGACGCAAATATGTATACATAATATATCCATCCATATAATCCATTTCATATTCATCATTCTTGCTGTAAGACAAATTACAAAAGCTCTTTCTGAGATGACTTCATCAGAAGTCGATTTTGAGTTTTGGAGTGATTACGAATGCCAATTAAGTTAATTTTCAGTAAAAATGAGGAACTTTCAGGGTATATTTAAAGTAGCGTCTTATTTTAGAATAACTTTATTTTAATTTTACCAGTCATTTTAAAATACACCTTATTTAAAAAGGCTTCCATTTATTTTTATGAAACAGAATTCTACAAACTATAACGTATTTAACCAAAGACTTAAGGAAAGTTCGTTGAAATAAACATATACCACCAAGAAATTACCCATGTCTAGTGGTATATTTGGCAGAAAATAAAAACAATTCATTACAATTTAACTCCTGAATAATATATCTGTAATATGGAAAGTAATGGAACACATAAATACAAACAGAAACGAAATTCAGGTCATTGAAAAATGTAGAATTATGAAAAACGTAAGATCTGAGCAAGTGTGTCGAATTTCGACGTCATGGGAATATTCTGAAATAGAGAAATTCGAAAAAGACGTTTGAAAAATATTAATAGACAATAATGAATTATTTACAAAAAGAGCACAAATTTACAAAACTTGGAAATGCTCAAATATGACCGCAATATTTCTGTCTTAACTCAAATACACAAACACGGAATTATAAATCTAATTTATAAAAAACTAGCTGAATTACCCGGCGTTGCTCGGGTTGAAATGGTTAAATGTTGCTTGAAAATTGAATTAGAATAAGCACTTTTCTTTCACAGAAAAATGCTATCATTTATGTTGTACGGAAAATACGTTTTAACTTTTTAATAGCTTCTACAATATACTTCGGACGCAAATACATACATTTAATTCCTGCATATAATAATATTGCAATATGTAAAAGATTAAGACATAAAGACAAACAGAAACGAAATTCCGACGAAAAAATGCAAAATTCTAAAAAACGAAAGATGCGCAAAGTGCAGTTTCAACTACTGTTTAAATACTCTCGCAATCAAGTCGTGGCGCTCACTGGGTAATTGATTGGTAAGTACCTCCTTGATCTCCGTCCAAATCGGATTGCAGGTGAAGGTGATAAATAAGACTGGTCTTCCGTACGTCCTCACGTACGTCATAGCATCTTGCGTGTATTCGTGCATGTGTCTGGGACTGCCTGTAAATGTAGCTGGTAGTACGACTAAGGCACCGAGGTTTTCAACGTTCCGTCATTTGCCACAGCATCTCTCAGGTGAATATATCAACTTTCAGTTTACGTTGATTTAGACGAATGTAAAGGAGACGCTCACTCTCGACTTTAGCGTACATATCGACGATGAACTGATGAAACAATTGCCTGCAGTTCAATACGTGGTTCTGCTCAGTATCTCGAACCATTAATCTGTACGCATTGAAATCCTTCGCTGAAACTTTCTTGCTGGTTGTTTCACCTGTTCTTAGGTTGATCTGCCTCAGATTAAAATGATATCCATCTTCACCATGGGGGAATATCACTGGGTACTGCAGAGCATCATAAGATCGATGTGTTTCCGAAACACGCTGCAATGATTCACCTCGTCGTTGAATAACGATATCCCGTTGATGAAACTCATCTCCTGATATAACAACAGCGACTTCATCTGCTTGAGGAGAGTTGAAAGCGCCGCTCGTGTTCGCCTGCTGGTCTTCGGTCTGCTCTTATGACTACTTTATATTCATCTGTTGGCATACGTTCCAATGCTGTTTCAAAGGTTTTAATAAGATTATTGTGCTCATGAAACATCCTCTGTAAGTTTAACACAATCTGACGTCTTGTTCCCGAGATGTTGGCGCACTTCTGATCAGTTTCCATTTGTTCGTTTTGAATAAAATATAGTTATAGAAATTTTGGTGGTTGATCTGGCAGCGGAAGCAATGATCCCGCTCTATGGTAAATATACCCTTGCACCTAGAATGTCGACGGAAATACGGGCTGTCCAACAACTCATGAGGCGCCGAATGATGTCATTTGGAAACATGAGTTGTATTTTCTGATGTTACTAAGAAAATGCTTCGACTCTGACGTATCTCCTGATGTGTAAGTCAAAAGTTCTTGTGGTGGTGGTTCCAGTTGGCAGAGTTTAACTTTTCCATTTTTACAGCAAATACCAGTAGACTCTGATTTAAACTTTTTGGCTTGACAGTAACTACAAACCATTTCCATTTTCCCGATGGTAACACTTGCATGCAGCGAGTAGTCTTTATGTGAATTGTAGTGGAATTCTTCCAATGCTAAGCTAAAATGGTGCGCAGTCCGTGATCGTTTGGCTCTATCTCTCTTATCCTGTAGTCGGGCCTCACGTTGCTTTGCCGTCTCTGTTGCTCTAGATGTAGTAGCACTATCCCTCTTATCCTGAAGTCGGGACTCACGCTGCTGTGCCTTCTCTGTTGCTCTTGATGTAGTAGCTCTCTTTCATATCCTGTAGTCGGGCCTCACGCTGCTGTGCCGTCTCTGTTGCTCTAGATGTTGTAGCTCTCTCGCAATCGCAAGTCTTCTATTCCTCTCCTCGGAAGTTTCTTGTCTACGCTCATCTTTCATCATCTTAGCCGTTAACTGCACTTGGCCGATCGCCTTCCCCTTCCTTGGAGGCATTGCTACAGCAAAGAAATCCGTCAATGAATACAAAGAAATGCTATTTCATAAAATAAGCAAAAGGCACACTCTCACTGAGCAATGAAATCGATTACAGAATACAATAAAAATAAAAAGCTAATATAAACTGAATGGTAAGACAAATTTAAAATTGCGAAGTACTTACATCAGTTTAGGAATATCAAATTTTTAACACAAATAAAAAATATTAATGCCTTACTTAAAAGCTGTCAATCAAAATACTCAAACACAGAATTCTAAATCATACTAAAAAATAAACTTTTATTCTGGTTTAAAAAAAAGCATTAATTCTGATCCCCCATTAAACTTATTTAAAAAATTAAGCAAAAGGCATACTCTCAATGAGCAATGAAATCTATTGTAGAATATAATACAAAGCTAAAATTAACGAAAAAACGAATTTAAAATTATGTAGTACTTACATCAGTTTAGAAATATAAATCCAAAATGTACACTATCACTGTCGAATAAAGTAGGAAACACTTATACAATCAACTAAAAGCGAAATAAAACTGCCAGATTCACTGAAAGATGATAAACTGGAAGACTTACCGAGCTAGCTTCCTCTAAATACGACCAGCTAAGAATCGAGTGAGTACTGGAATGTTCTCCACCATGAGTCCAAGGAAGTTTCCGTTTCCCCAACTTTCTAGAAAGTTCTACAAAGTTTTATAAAAAAAGTAAACATTAATTCTGGTGCTGCCAGATACCGAGTAGTAAAATTACGCTTTTATGATCAATGAGTTTTTCGTTTGTGCTTTTCGGAATAACGGTGCTTGGGTTAGAAATAAATGTAACCGGTGTAGACAAATTAAACTGAATAGATAAAATTTTTTCAAAAAGCAGAAGGTCGATTTTACAGAATTTTTCAGAAAGAAAATCACTGCTTTCAACGGAGGATTCACATGTATCTATTCCGGACATTTTAAAATAAGTTACACGCCTTACCTAAAAAGCCTCGTGAAACAGAATTCTACAAATCATTAAGTATTCAATAAATTATTTAAGGAAAGTTGGTCGAAATATACACCAACTTTCCTTGAAAATAATACTTGAACTCCTGAAAACCTTTCCTTGAATTTCCTTGCAAACATAAATATTTTAAAATATTCTTTCCTCCTTCATCAATAAAATATCTATAATTTATTTACATCATGGGAAGAACTAAAAAGTCAGTTCAAACATAAATACTGTAATTTAATTTGTTTCGGAAAAAATTGTTTTTCGATCAACAGTGATAAAGCAACCATCGCTGCCTAAAGCAATTAATCTATGCTCAATGTTATTTCTATGGCGATTTCGAATAGTTTTTAGCCCCCCAGGGCCAATAGAACGGGGGTTAAGAGTTAGCCTATGCTGACCGCAGTGTTCTAAAGTATAAGTGTACCAAATTTGGTGTGGATTGGTCAAACGGTGTAGATTTGTATAGAAAATATACACACATACACACACACACATATACACACATCCTATTTTATATATATAGATAACATTAATTCTGGCATTGCCAGATACCGAATTGCAAAATTACGCTTTTATGATCAATGAGTTTTGTTTTCTCTTTTCGTGTTCCATTACAAAATGTAAGTAGTGTAAAATTAAGTATTTTAAATATTCATTTTTCATCATTCAAATATTCCTAAATTATTTATATTGTGGAAAGAAATAAAAAATCAGTTCAAACATAAATTTGAATTTAAAATTGTTTAAATATAACGTTTCGGAAGTTTTTCGAGCAATACTGGTAAAACAATTTTATTAGAAAATTTGATTTTCGATCAATACTGATAAAACAAACTGAGTTGCGTAGAGCAATCGTTTTATGCTCAATGTTTTTCCTATGGCAGTTTCGAATTTATTTAGCTCCCTCTGCACACCTAGGTTAAAGAGAACGGGGTTAATACGTGGCTTGCGTTACTTGCAGGGTTCCAAAGTATAAATGTACCAAATTTGGTGTAGATTGGTCAAACGGTGTAGAATTGTATAGATAGCATAGGTCATCTGCCTTCTCATCAGTCGCACTGTTGCAAAAATTGACCGTATAGCCGTAAACAATACCAGAGTCGCCGTGGCCCGGTTGGAAGAGTAGCGGATTAACCACCGGAGGGATACGAGTTCAAAAACTCCAACCAACCAAACACCGTCGTGTACGTGGGCACGTTAAATCTGTTATGACCTCAAATGTCCTCACGTCGGCATGGTAATGAAGTTTGAAGAGTGGGGTGCCCTCTCACGTGTTGATCTCGTCATCTGACCGTGTTTCAAAATTACGAGGTGTTGTCCTTGGGTCTTTCCTTTTGGGATAGACCCCGGACTGTCACCAATAACCCGTTGTGTTGCTCCAATGGGACGTTACTTCAACTACCTACCAATACTGATCGCCATGGCTGATTTTGCAAATTGCACTCCTTTCCCCTGTCGAACATAACCACCTTTTTAGAGATGGAGTCAGTCAAGGTCATCTGCCTTCTCATCAGAGCATGGCAAATATTGACCATGTTGCCGTAAACCCAACCAAAAGCAATACCTCTTCTCAAAAGGAGATTCTCTCAAATACCGTCCCAGCAATTAAGCCTCTTAAAAAGGCGTCGTCTAATGCCTCTTAAGGCGATGGGATTGGTGGGGGGGGGGGTTGAAAAGGGATGGAAATCTCAAATGACGAAATGAGAACTTTTAACAGTCGTCGTTAAAGACCATTTATGTGGCCGGGATCCTTCTGGCATTCCCCCTATCGGTATTTCTCGAGGCGCAATATTTATTCAGCACTCGTGGCATCATAGATTGCGTTTTTTAACGCCTTACATACATGGAAGGAGGTTTTATTTAGTTTTGGACGATTCTCATCAAAAACTTTCGCTCAATCGGAGCTTAAAAAACACTTTTTTTTTTGCAGAAAAAAACCCTTTTCTAATTGAATTTCTGTTTTTGCAGTTGTTGGAGATGGATGGAATACATTTTTTATTTCGATTTTTATGAATTTTTCGTGAGGGGTGTTTTATCCCGCTTTTGGGAAGAGGGAAAATATTAAATTAGTTTACATAATGTTGGATATGGAAAAAAGTAGGAAGCGTTTTTTTTTCTCTGGGCTTTCTCTCCCGATTTTTAATTTCGATGGGAACCTTTTTCTTTAATTTGAAATTATTATTTTTTACCCTCTTATATCGTCCAACTGAAAATGTCCAGAACTTAATTAAAATTCTGTGACGTTTTCGGCGGTCGATAAGGTTCGAAATAGATTGGGAGAAAAAAACGTGGGAAGAATTTTATATCCCACACCTTTACCTGTGACCGGATATCCAATTCACTGCTTTCAATCATTAACTGCATCGAAGAGTTTCACCATACTTGTTCTTCTTGCTCTGCCTTCAAAAGGCTAACCGAGATTGAAACTCGATCTAACCAAAGACCGTCGTGTACAAAGGGGCTAGTGCAAGTTAAATCTGCCGTGGCCTCAAATGTCCTCACGTTGGCGTGGTGTGGAAGTTTGGAGAGTGGGCTGCATGCTCAGGTATTGACCTAGTCATCTGACTGATTCAAAATGACGAAGTGCTCCTTCGGATTTTTCCTTCGGGGTTGATAGGAACAAACAGTGACGGGTAAAACCATCCGCCACTATTCATACAGTGACGGGTAAAACTATCCGCCACTCTTCATACAGTGACTGGTAAAACCATCCGCCACTATTCATACAGTGACGGGTAAAAGTATCCGCCACTATTCATACAGTGACGGGTAAAACCATCCGCCACTATTCATACAGTGACGGGTAAAACCATCCGCCACTATTCATACAGTGACGGGTAAAACTATCCGCCACTATTCATACAGTGACGGAAGAAAGGTATTCAGAAACAAGTCCTTGAAACCCTACGTGATTCTTTATTCTGCATACTATTATGCTTTATGTTTTCTTTCCCATCAAGAACAAAAACGAAACCGAGTCGCACTGCTCAAGTTGCCTCGTGCGTCATACACCTAAGAAAATAATTTGTTACCCCAATTATTATTATTTGGACCCAAGTCCTTGAAACTCTACGAGAAATTTTATTCCGCATACTATTATGCTGTTTTCCTTTCCTGTCAAGAAAACAAAACGAACCCGAGTCGCACTGCTTAAGTTGTCTTTTGTGTCATACACCTCAGAAAATAATTTGTTATCGAGGGGACTCGGCATGTGTAAATCGCGGATGAGTTGCGGATAGTCGACCGTCGCGCGTGATTTGATGAGCAAAGCCACCCCGTATGACAGGAACAATAGAAATTTATTCACCCACCAAATCGAGCTACCTGGGTCGCGCTGCTCAAGACTCCTCGTGTGTCACCCACTATAAGGTCAAGACTCCCCAGTTTCTCCTCCGTATTGGGTCTGTTTGTCGCTTTGAGGTCATTTTTTGCTCCATGAGGGCTAATTTCACTGGGATCTACCCTTAAATTTTGGGGTCAACTTTGAGGAGGCTAATTAAAAACTGTAAATCTTCGTAGTCTATAATTTACAGCATCAACGTAAATGTTAATCATTAAGTCACTAATTTAATTTCACACTGGATCAAAATTCATTTTGGGATAATTACCGAGAAATTTTCTTGAAATGATGTTCTCTTGATGACATACTAACTTCCTAGCAACTAACTCCACGCGCAATTATTTATTCTAATGCACCTTTCCTTCCTAAGATGGAATTTTCCAGCAAGATAATTGTGCCGGATCTTGTATCCACTTGTGAACATTTTGAAATTAATTGCTACTCACCTCAAATGATGAATTTTAATGAATCGCTGATTGCATTACGCCATTGCAAAGTCGGCAGTGTTAAAACAAGAAAACTCCAATTAAGAATCAGGTAGAAAAATTAAAAAACCACGGCGCTAGAAGTTCGAACGATTTATTGGCTGCAAAGTATTAACGTTCCATCGCTGGCTGATTGTTGATTCGTTCGAACGATACTTAGCGTTTGTTTACTTTTTCGCAGGAATCAATTAGCCTTGATCGCTCGCTAACTGAAACCGTAATTGCCTTTCATCTGCGCATGAAAACGATAGGATTGGGAAGTGTTGGAATAATTCTTCCTTATCCTTTTTAAAAATCTGATATCTGGAGTTTAATGAATTGGGGTATGCATCCAAGCGCGGTTAAATGCACTTCCCTTTTAACAGCCGTGAGCCTTTAGTTTCGAATTTTTGAGGAAATAAGAACTTCTAATAAATGGCATAGAAACGACATAATTGGATTGAGGTTTAACAAAGTAACATACAGTGGCTTCCAAAATTGAGTGCACACAGACTTCTTTAAAATTCTAAAACTGCAGTAAATATTAATTTGATCTTAATTTTATAGGAATGATAAAGTTCCATTTGGAAACATAATAGGCGTATCACAATTCCATATTCGTTATAATGTAAAACATTTATTAAAGTCCAAAATTAGGTATAACTGAGCACAGAAGCAAAATAAAAACGTAAAGTAAATTTTTATTGAACACATTTTTGCATGTAAATGGCATAAATGGCATAGAAACGACATAATTGGATTGAGGTTCAACAAAGTAACATACAGTGGCTTCCAAAATTGAGTGCACACAGACTTATTTAAAATTCTAAAACTGCAGTAAATATTAATTTGATCTTAAATTTATAGGAATGATAAAGTTCCATTTGGAAACATAATAGGCGTATAACAATTCCATATTCGTTATAATGTAAAACATTTATTAAAGTCCAAAATTAGGTACAACTGAGCACAGAAGCAAAATAAAAACGTAAAATAAATTTTTGTTGAACACATTTTTGCATGTAAAGCAGCTTTTTGATGGAGTTAAAATTAACAATAATTTGAGTTATTTTCTTGGTATTTGTCCATTTGACTCGTAAAATTATTATTTTCCGCGTTCTGAGCATCAGAATTTTTCAATTTTCCAGGGTACAAAAACTTTTAAAGCCCTTTTAGGTCCCTTGATTATGGTAGGGTGTATATTTTCTATTTAATGATACAGAAACTAACAACATCGCGTGTGCTGTGGGTAGGTGGATAATTAGTTAATTATCATCGCACTGGAGCAACACAAGAGGCTATTGGTGATGGTCCGGAATCCCTCCCAATGCGAAAGATCCGAGGTTAACACCTCGTGATTTTGAACCAGTCAGATGACGAGGTCAACACCTGAGCCGGCTCCCCACTCTCCAAACTTCCACACCACGCCAACGTGAGGGCATTTGAAGTCACGACAGATTAAACTTACACGACCCCCACATAGTCGAGGGCCGCGGTGGCCCGGTTGGAAGAGTAACGGACTTGCAACCGAAGGCTTGCGAGTTCGAATCCAGCCAAACACCGTCGTGTACAAAGGGGGCTGATGCACGTTAAATCTGTCGTGGCCTCAAATGTCCTCACGTTGGCGTGATGTGGAAGTTTGGAGAGTGGGGTGCCAGCTCAGGTGTTGCCTCGTCATCTGACCGTGGTTCAAAATTCCGTGGTGTTGTCCTCGGATCTTTCCCTTTGGGATTGATCCCGGACCGTCACCAATAGCCCGTTGTGTTGCTCCAGTGTGACGTTAATTGAAATACCCCCCCACATAGTCGACGGTCTTGTTTAGTTTTAGTTTCAACCCTCCAGTTGCGTGTGTGCTATGTGTAAAAAAGCAATACTACCCTACTAGGAAATTTCGTGCCGCTCAGTGGGTATACATTTTCTAACCCACCCATATCGTTTCCTTAAATGAGCGAAAGAATATTAAATAAGAAGATATGAAGTTTAAAGAGAAAAGAAACCCCCAGAGAATAGGTGAGACTACCACGATTGTGACCAATTTCTGAGACTCTCCCAAATAAAAATTCCGTGTGCCCCCTTGAGAACTATACGCAGAATTCGGATTAGCTCAGTCACGTATTCAGAAAATAATTTCGAAGGGTGCCAAATCATCAATCCGAATCAAAAAGTCGCAATGCGAAATGAACTTGACGTTTGAATTGATTGTTTGGCTGTTTTCAGACATGCAAGCGTGAATTACTTGAGTGATAAATGAAACTTCGATTCACGCTGATTAAATTAGCTCCAGTGTGCATTTTGATTATTTTTTGGACATTTAAAGCGTTTAACGTAGCGCTCAAGCTCCGTAGGCCCTTCTAAATACGTCCTTGGTCACTCGTGTTTGGGCGAGGGGCAGCGGTAGCCCAATTGGTAGAGTAGCGGATTAGCAACCGGAGGGTTCGAAACTCCATCCAATCTTGTACGTGGAGACTGGCGCATGTTGAATCTGTCGTAGCCTCGAATGTCCTCATCTTGGCATGGTTTGGAAGATTAGAGAGTGGAGTACCAGCTCTAGTGTTGACCTCGTCATCTGACCGTGGTTTAAAATCACGATGTGTTATCATCGCATCATTCCCTTTGGGATTCATCCAGGACAGTCGCCAATAGCCCGATGTATTGCTCCAGTGCAACGTAAATTCAAATACCTACTTAGTATAGGCGAATGTACAAGAGATATTTCTCATTTTGTCCAATCCTTTTCCATTCAACCATCAAACACCAAGGAAGGTAGTTGAATTAACGTCGCACTTGAGCAACACAACGGACTATTGGGGACGGTCTGGGATCAATCCTGAAGGGAAAGATCCGACGGCAACACCTCGTCTTTTTGGACCATAGTCAGATGACGAGGTCAACACCTGAACTGGAATCCTACTCTCCAAACTTCCACACACGGCCAACGTGAGGACATTTGAGGCCACTACCAATCTAACTTGAACCAGCATCACCTTTACGAAGGTTGGATGGCGTTTCGAATTCTCCACCTACATGTTGCCAATCCGCTAAGCTTCCATCCAGGATACCATGACCCTATCAAACACCTAGATCGATTCTTCGCTTTCTCAAGCAACCTATCATTCATCATCAACCAAAATCGATTCTGAATCGAATTCAACCGAATTAGATCATACTGATATAATACTAATGAGAATCACGTTTCCAAATATGATTATTTTCAGACATGTCTAGAATTTTTTCTACTTACAGGCTTAACAAAACCTTTGAATTACATCAATTCAACTAGCCTCAGCTATTCTTTCGTGACGTTAAGAACATTTCGAGGGGTGCTCGAGTACCCTTTCCCTCCTAATGCGTCTCTGGATTGGCTAATCGATTTTACTTTAGGTGTTGACTTCTAAAGAAGTCTGGATGTGCAAGGTTTTGTTTCCTTCGAGATGAATGAGAGTAGATGCAGAGAGGGCAGGACGACTAATTTCATTCTTGTGCCCTATTTGTCATACCGGGTGGGGCTGACAGAGGGGTCGGGGAGAGAGATGGGAGACATTTTTCATACCCGGTACTCAAGACCACTTTGAAAAATCAGAAGCACCGATGTTAGAATAGAAAAAGTGAATGTGCCATGGATGATTGAGGTTTGCGATGGAGCTTGGACATTTTCAGTCCTTTGATTTACTGGATGAATTCAGGAACACCCCCTCCGTATACTGAGTGTTCTATAACAAGGAGGTAGGTAGGTATTTTAATTAACGTCACACTGGAGCAACACAACGGGCTATTGGTGACGGTCCGGGATCAATCCCAAAGGGAAAGGTTCGAGGACAACGCAGCGTAATTTTGAACCACGGTCAGATGACGAGGCAACACCTGAGCTGGCACCCCACTCTCCAAAACTTCCACACCACACCAACGATTCGAACTCGCAACCCTCCGGTAGCTAGTCCGCTACTCTTCCAGAAAAAAGAGGGGATAAAATAGAGAAAAATCATGTGTGCATCCTTGGGTCTTGAAAGCCATATTAACCAGAGGCAGTAAAAGCACCATGGGAAAGGATCGGATCACTAGGGCACTTTGGGATTGTGACGCCCGTACAAACACCTGAAGATGTGTCTCCGAGCGGCGATTAGATGTAGCATTATGGAGATGCGTACCTACAACTGATAGATTAGCACACACATTCGAATTTGCATTTCCATCTGATGCTGTCTTTTTGTCTTGATTAACTCTCAGGTACAGAAATCCCCTGGAAAGCCAAACGGTCAGTTTGCTTGAGGGTATTAGAGCTGAAACTTAGAATGACCTTAAAGAAGGTCATGAAATTTCGACGCGGATACCTCCGGAATGACGAGTTCGATCGAAAAGCAGATGTAAGATGACGAGATCCACACTTGAGCTGGCACCCGACTCTCCAAACTTCCACACCACGTCAACTTCAAGGCAGTTTAGGCCCCGACAGATTTAACGTTCACAAGCCACCACGTACACGACGCATCGGTTGGATTGAGTTTCGAAATCGAAACCCTCCAATTGCTAATCCGTTGCTCTTCCAACTGGGCTACCTCGGACCTCTATTGAAAGGGGGAAAAGATCTACTGTAGGGACACTTATTATTGGAAAGAGAAGATGCGAATCTCGTCCTGTAGATGTTTAATGATAATATTAGGTTATTGAACCTTGAAATTAACTATAACTAACTTATCGGCTGATGTTTACTGATTACAAAGAGTTATTAAAAATTTTTCTTTAACTGCTACAGGAATTAAAAGTTCTCTGAGATGAATAGCATGGCATAAAAAGATTGTGTTGAATCTTGAAAATGTTAGCATTCTCTAGGAACTTTTATAAACTCTAGCAATTAGTATAAGCTTTTCAACCTTTATTGAAAGTAACCAATAGCCTTCTTTAGCTGATAAGGAAACACCAGTTAATCAGCGAATGAGTTTGTTATTAATGCATGTTTTATCTCACAGTTTCTCTAATGAAGTTTCGATTCCTGAATATTAATGACACAAATTGATAAAAATAAACTAAGTGAACAAATGTAAACTTCAAATTGTCGCCATCTGTATTCTTGCAAGTACATAAATTTGAACTAAAATTAGTAAGTAAACCATTGAACACAAAGATACAATTTAATCGTTTACAAAGGTTTTCTGTGAATATGCGCAAAGAATAATCCATTTTATCTGCATTTAATGAAAATGTTGACTGTTTTTGGCTCCAACAGCACCACATTTCCCCCTATCTTCGACTTTTGGTACTAAATTATTATTATTTTTCTTTTTTGGGGAGGTGGGGGAATACATCTCCCCGTGGCTTCAACAGTCTCAATACCAAATTTGGTTCCGTTCCATTTATTCGATTTAGCTATAGATGCCTCCAAAGAGTAAGTTAATTTATGGTCACCTCTGTGCTTCAATTAAAAAACACGCAATATTTTCAGTTTATTTTATGTATGATCTGAAAGTACATAAATATTTAACTACAATTAGAGAGTAAACCAACTTCGAATTCAATATACAAGTACTGTTTATATTAAGTAATAAAAAACCGGTTTAGTTACAGATTACAAGTTACATTGTCATTATATATACTCTTCAGTTTTATAAAAAAAATTACCCTTAGTTTAGGTGGAGTTGAAATATGCATATAATTCATTTTTCAGAGAATTCCAGGATTTTCCTGTTTTCCGTTCGGTATAAGAACTTTTGTGTGGAAAACTAGAAATTATAATCTCATTTTAAAGTTCAACAAACTAACACAGAAAGTGAAAAAAAATCCCCTTTTCCTTTCAGCGATCATTTGTGCCATTTTATTCTCCACTTTAATTAAATTTCAGAGACAAAAGACTATTAAACAAAGGCACAACTAGAATTTTTGAATAGCATAAATTATTAGTTCGCGTGCTGATTCGTACGTTTGTGTTTATTCATTAAAGAGCAAAACTATTTTAAATTGAGTGTTTTTTACATCAACCGATTATCCTTCTCTCTTTAAGCGATTCCGAAAGCATCGTTTTTTCAACTTTATGATTCTAAGTATCGCGTTACAAAATGTCCGGATATCGTGCCAAAGGAATGGAAACAGAGTAAAGAATGAAATGGAAAAAATTCCATAATTTGAAATAAAAGAAAATTATGCAGCGCATCAATATTCATTTGTTTTGTATGTGGGATTCTAAATGTATGATTTGAAATAGACTTTAACCCTCTAAGGTGATTCGCATGCATAGATCCATTCTGAAACCTGCTGTTTTCTCTGCAGAACTTCTAACCCTTTTCAATCTTCTTGACAAATATAATTTTTGCTTTGACTCTTTCAACCAATATGTGAATTTTGAAATGGGTACATCTTATGGGTATTAAATCTTATTTCCAAAACAAGAAATGAAAGTGTACATCTTAGTCCAGTTTTACTGTGCTATTTTAGCAAGAACACACTTAACCCTCCAAGTGATTTCAACGAGATATCTCGCCCATCAAGATCTGACCAATTTTGCTAATGACGAGATATCTCGTCAACAAGATATTGCCGATGTTTTTGTGATGACAAAAAATGTGATAATGACGAAATACCTCGTCGAGACATCAGTGAATGTGAGTTGACGAAACGTATAACAATCTATGGCGATCGCCATATATGATTTAGAATATGGCAGCCTTTAACCATGTCGATCCTTGTCATCTTTGTAAAAATTGACTTATCTTGGGTTATCTTTCTTTTCACCGGAGCCTCATTATAATAAGTAAACTCGCTAAAAACTACTCTTTTGAAATGCCAACTCGACGAAAGCGGACTATGCACCTATCCACACACACTAAACACAAATATACACCATAGCAAATACACTGAGTACACTATCAAATACGCCATACAAAAATACATACATTCATTCTCCAAAGCACACATGTGGATTCTCAAAAGCAGCTTGAAACTTCGATGAAGCATAAATTAAATGTGGGTGCGAGACAGGTTCTTCACATCTTGTTTTTATACCTCTTGCTACCAAAATAATATGAAAAGGTGGTCACCAAGTAATCAGCCTGGTGGTCAGGCTGCTGTCTTCTAGATCAAAAGGACAGGTTTTCCAAATTTTGTTTCTATACTTTTTACGACCAAAAATAAGATAACTTGAGATGATATAAGGTAACATAAGATGAGAAATAAGATGGAAATTTTTAAGGTGGTCGTCGTCCAATGGACTGTCAACCAATCGGTCTGGTGATTGGCTGGTGCAATTCGCAAGTTACTAGCAAAGAGGGAATACCCACTGATGGGCACATTGGTCCTTCTTGGGCAAGCTACTGGCTTAGGGATCGAAAGGCTCCTGTTCGAATCCGAGGTAAAGCATGGATGTTTGTCCGCCTCTGAGTATATATGTGGCCTCTGTATAAGCGGGTTGTTCTTGAATGTATGGCATATAAGTGAGGTGTAGCGTGAACACCTCGTGGTGCACCAGGATAGTGCCAAGTGGTTCAAAATTCCACCTTTATAATGTCATGATGATTAACGTTTAATTGATCGGGCATTGGAAAATGATACCTTTCAAGAAAGCACAACCTTTACGATCGATCCTTCATCTAAGATTAGAGTATGAAAAGAGAAACTTAGAACTATAAAAGACAATAAGAAATGAAGACTAACTATTCCGTCGAGGGGCAATCAAAAGAGTCACCGCATAAATAAACTTTCGCAGACCTAGCTTAAGGCAGTCTCCTTTAATACAAATATATGGCTCTCTTTTCCAGCGTTTATATCTTTCCACCGCCGCTCCACTTTTGAAAAAAGTATAAAAAAAGAGAACTAATAAATACCTCGAAAAAAATTTGGCTTCCAAACAAGTCACGTGATGTCGCAATTTAGAAAACATTTTTCCATTTAGGAGTGTAAAAAGAACAGAAATGCAGAAATGATTCCAGACCCGAAGGAAAATTACTCCCCTGTTTGCTTTTTCCTCCCTTCCCTTTCTCTCTCCACTTCTTTTCCTTTCCGATATCAGACTTGTTCACTCTTCCCGAATGCTTTCTCAGAAATGAGATCTATAAATGAAAACAAGGAGGGGTGAAGACATAATAAAGGGGGGAAAGGGAGGGCTCCTAATGGACATCAGGTGATGTTCTCGACTTTTATGTTCGATTTCGAGAAATACCTCCGGCCAAAAAACACCTCGGATTGATCCACGTCTCCGTGTCGAGTTGCCCGGGTAGGAAGGGAAAAAAGAAACAAGGAACGGGTAAGTGCATTTGCTTAAATCTATCTTGGGCAGCGCGAAGGGATATTTGGAGTACAAAGAAATGGCTTTTCCCTTTTTATCCGAAGTCTTTAAATATGGCGTGCTGCTGTCTTCTGTGTTCCACCTTTAAAGAATCCCATTACGGCAGTGGTTTCACAACCTTATGTACAGTCGAGGAAAAAAAAGCGTACCACCCCTCTTCATTCAAACAATTTTAACAGCAGAGCCAATTCAAAGATGGCATTCGACAGGGAGTAAAGTCTTCTATAAATTCACATGCATAAAATTTGCATAAGGGTCCGTCTTCATATTAAATTGAGCACCAACTTCGTAATTTCCAATAGCAACCCCCTATTTGACACAAAATTTCGAATCTACAGCAGAATTTAACTTCGGATACAAAGTTTCGTGTCATTCGTGAATACAGAAAGTTTGGAGATCCTAATGTTAAATCAGTTCCCCAGACTTTTATGGATATCTTCCTAAATAATATTCGTATAGCGCTGATATTTTGTAGCATTTGCTATTAGGGTACTAAAAAAATTATACATGATATTTTAGTTTTTAAATGACTTTTAGTTTGCAATATTAATTATTAAATTAATATTCGAAAAAATTATGAATATGAACCTTGATATATTTTGACAGAAGTCGATTAAGAATGACTTTTAATGTTATAAAAAACTTCACGTCTTTCCTCTGGATAGTTTTTGAGCTATACTTTAATTTTCGTCACTACGGGATTTTAGGGGGACATCCAAAAGTTGAAAAAAATTATGACAAACCTGAGGAATGTGTAAATTTTTGAAAAATGTTTGGAAATATCATTAATGTACAGACATTGCCTTCTACCTGTCATGCGTGGTACAGCTGAACAATGATCAATCCAATTGTAGAAGAGATGAGCAAAACTACGTTTCTACGTTAACAGCCGTAACGGCTATATCTAACTTGTGATAACAGTTATTATTAACTGTTATTACGAAAAGTTTATTTAATAGTTGCTGAATAAACTTAACAGTTCTCATTAACTGTTAAAAATTGAAGTTGACGGTGAAATTAATCAGTAAATATTGATTATCATTCTTTCCAAATTTCTCGTTCTTCAAAATCTGGTCAATTTTGCTAATGTCGAGATACCTTGTCGAGACAACCACCAGGAGGATAAAGGTTCTTTGCAATCTTCTTTTTGTCAAGCAAGAAATGAACAAATAATCTCGATCTACGAATAGCGACTTTGATCCCTGAAATGGACAACGGCTTTAACGTTGAATATCTCCGGATATAACGATAGTAAATTCATGAAACTTCATAGGTAGAATCTGATTAAGGCATCAAAAATAGTATTGATATTGGAAATTTTGTTGTTCATGCAGAATTTTATATGAAGACAGCCCCTAATACAATGTTTTTTCGTTTGAATTTATAAAAGACGCTATTCCCTATTGAATGATATCTTTAAATTTGCTCTAGTACAAATAGTGCTCAAAATAAAGGGGATGGTTCGATTTTTTACATCGACCTCCCTCTTTATGTATATAAAATTGTCGAGAACACTTTCCAATTAGGGTTTGCATAATATCATCAGTCTCATTACCGGTAGGGATCACCATGGCTCTGTGAATTTGTCCACTACGCTAGCAAGCTGCGAGTTGCAGGTGACGTAGGTTCGATTCCTGTAGCTCATCCTAAGTATATTCCTTCTATTCATGTGTCAATAAAACCATAGACGGGAGATGCAAATAGACTGAGCATTGATATTGAGTAGAGATTCAAAAAGCGTGACCAACATGTCGACTAGTAGTCACGTGACTGTTCTTTGAAAACTAGGCTTGCTTGGACGATTTGGTATCTTATCGACTCGTTTATCGATATAACTTCCAATGACAGGGTAGGTGTTTGAATGTGCATTTCTAGAGGGTGGCGACAAAATTGGTGAAATTGCCAATCAGGCACAATTTTTTTGTTAAAACTCAAAATATTTACAAAAATTTACTGCACAATCAGTATCCTTCCCAAAACACGATTGTTTTGCCCTAAGTAGCCATCACAAATTCTTAAACAGTGGAAAGTATGCCCACTGATTTGCTCACTTTATTAACATATTTCAAACATGCAATCCATAATTGATGAGGAACAGATTACATACATAATAAGCCTATTTACGGTACTTGATAGGTAGGTAATTGAATTTACGTCGCACTGGAGAAACCCAACCGGTTATTAGCGACGGTCCGAGAGCCATCCAGACGGTCCGGGGGCAACTTGAACCACTGTCAGATGACGAGATCAACACCTGAGTTGGTGTTGTTACCTTACCTAACACCCTACTCTCCAAATTTCAACACAACGCCGGCGTGAGAAGGTACCTGACGACAGTGAGCTAAATGGAAATATGATTAAGTTGATGAGTTTTGCCAACAATATTGTATACAGTGGCCTCCAAAATTGAGTATACACCATGAAGAGATATCTTTAAAACCCCAAAGCTATGGAATAAATAATAATTTGAACTTTATTGTTATCGATACACATTTATAGATACGCATTCGGTTAAGAAACAATTCTATATTTATCAACAATATTTTTAAAGATAGAATTTTGTAAACTTGATATTTAAAGGTTTTGTTTAAAACATGATGAATATGGAATTGCTTTTTAACCTAACACAGAGGCTTTCGAAATTTAAATACATACCATGAGGACCAGATCTTTGGAAACAGCTGATGAACAGTTCCTCGTTCCGTTCGGGGTGGAGAGAAGAAAAACACTGGTGTTCTGCTACAAACTTAATGTTTTATAGGAATGGCAAGGTACGAACGTTGCGTTAAAAAACAATTACATGTTTGCCTTATTATTTTTAAAGTTAGAATTTTGTAAATTTGCCATTTAAAAGTTATCTTTAAAGCATTATGACGAATATGAAATTGTTTTTAACCTAATGCAAGGCTCCCGAAATTTCTTTAACACTCTGAGGGGCCTGAATGCAGTATTCCATCATGCAACCTGTATGATTCGGACCGCGGTAGCCCGGGGGAAGAGTAACGAATTAGCAACCGGAGGGTTGCGAGTTTGAATCCAACCAAAGACCGTCGTGTACAAAGGGGGCTTGTGGAAATTAAATCTGTCGTGGCTTGAAATGTCCTCACGTTGGCGTGGTGAGGAAGTTTGGAGAGCGGGGTACCAGCTCAGGTGTGACCTCGTCATCTGACCATGGTTCAAAATTACGACGTGTCGTCCTCGGACCTTTCTCTTTGGGCTAGACTATCGCCAATAGCCAGTCGTGTTGCTCCTGTGCGACGTTAATTAAAATATCTACCTACCCTGCATGATTCCAATATAACCCATAGTTTTTTTAACCATGTGGATATTTAGTAATTACGTGTGTAATGTAGGGTAAAAGAAATAGTACACTACTCGAAAATCTGGCAAAGAAGGAGTCGAGTACTTAATGAATTAAAAAATAATGTAATGTGCTCAAAATCGAAACTAAATGAATCTACGAATCTAAATTACAATTACTTGTATCATGGCATGCTTCGTTTTCTTCCTGAATATTTGTGGAAAAGAGTGAAATATTCAACTTAAGATTCTGAAAAGCAACCATTTTGACTTAGCTTCTTTTGCCCTAACGCGGAAAATTTATAAACCACTATATATTCACTTGCACAATTCAATAATACGCAACTAATGTCGAATTCTGTGCCACATAAGTTAATGAAATACAGAGGCTCCCAAAAATGTTCGTACAATTTAAAAATTTGTAGAAAAAGAGCTGTAGCCTGGAATTGAATTCGAATATAAAGTCTAATATTTTTTCATATCTCCATGTGTTTCTGAATAAAACCTAATATTTTATAAAAAATATTGATTCATTTCCTTTTTATAAAAATGAAAATGCAAGGAGACAGAGAAAGAACACGTCACAAAAGTGATCGTACACCGAAACATTTTCGGATAAATTCATAAATAAAATGATCGTTTATCGCTTTTTTTTATTTTTGCATTGTGGTGACATTTAAAAATCGTTTGGCTTTAATCTTTGCTTGCGTACTTCGTAATATTCTATTTATTATTTAAAAATGGCTCGTAGTCGTAAGGAAACAGCGAACAGCATTCGAAAATTGATTATTTTTCATCATAGTAGTGGTAAATCAGTTCGGAATATCTCTAAATTAGTAAATTTATCCCATTCTACGGTGCAGTATGTGATAAAACTCTTTAAAGAAGAAAATCGGATCGAAAACAAGGTAAGGAAAGGTCGTCCAGCAAAATTAACTCAAAGTGATCAGAGATTTATAGTTAGAAAATTTGTGAAAAATCTACGTTTGAGTGCTGTAAAAATTTCTACATAATTTACTGAAAAATTTTCTATTTCAATTTCATCTGAAATTGTTCGACAAGTGCTCAGATCAGCTGGATTAAATGGGCGTTCTGCCCGAAGAAAATTTTTTGTAAGTGCGAAAAATAGAACGCTTAGGTTTTTGTTCGCAAAATCAATGATAAATAAGCCCGAAACGTATTGGAATCGTGTCTTTTGCAGATGAAAGCAAATTTAACATGTTTGGTTCCTATGGGCGTATAATTGTATGGAGAAGAAAACATGAGGAACTTAATCCCAAGAACTTCGTTGGAACAGTAAAGCATGGCAGTGGAGGTGTCCTTGTGTGGGGGTGCATGTCAGCATCAGGACTAGGTAATTTGGTATTTATTGATGGCATAATGAATCATACTCTTTACTTGAATATTTTAAAATACAATTTAAAATTATCAGCCCAAAATTTGGGTATTGGAAACAACTTTGTTTTTTATCAAGATAACGATCCTAAGCACACGGCTCTCAACGTTC
This sequence comes from Meta bourneti, assembly GCA_933210815.1. NCBI lineage: Eukaryota > Metazoa > Arthropoda > Arachnida > Araneae > Tetragnathidae > Meta > Meta bourneti. The sequence goes on from OW119931.1 coordinate 17,524,914, forward strand.
GCCTCTGGTGTCTCTATAATTGTCCACAAGTTCTGAAAACACCACCTCAGTCGCCGGATTTAAACCCAATAGAGCACATTTGGAAATAACTGAAGGTTAGAGTACGAAGACACGACATTAAAACGAAAAGCGAACTAAAAACAGTAATGATTGAAGATTGGAGGAACATTGATGCAGAAATTACAAAAAAACTAGTGAACTCTATTCCCAGACGTTTAAAAGCTGTTTTGGATGCCATAGGATATCCTACAAAGTACTAATTTACCGAAATATTACAAAAATTACTAATATGTAGAGATTCTTTTAAAGTGTACGAAGACATGTGAGGTAACTTTTTTGTTACTTTTTGATTATTGATTTTTCCCAAAAAAATTTTGTTATGTTTTAAAATATTTTATGTAGTTTTGTTAAGTACAAGCTATAGATGCTATTAAAAATTTCCCATTCTGAAATATTAATTTTTATTAATGAATAGAACAGTATTTCATTGAAATTCGTAAGTGTACGAACACTTTTGGGAGCCACTGTATATAAATCAATTCAACTACGAAATTTATAAATAGATTTGATAAGTCATTTATTGTTATTTAGAACATCAATTTTCATTTATTGATACTTTTTAACTTCATTACAAAACCAAATTTGGCTTCAAATTAATTCATGCATGACCCAGCCCTGGTCCTATTCACAAAAATTTTCCTTTCAATCAGAAATGCGAAGCAATTGAATTACCTTCCTTCATTTTAACTTCACGAATAAATACAGATCCGTTTTACTGTTATCCGAATCCCCCTCACGTTTCTTTGTATGTTTAAAAAAACTGACGTCGGCATTTTATCAATCAAAGTAGAAAAGGGATTGGAAATTTCCATAAGAATTTGTATCAGTTGATCAATGCTTTGGAATTCGGAGTTTCTGACTTTCTACAATAAAAATAAGTTCAAGACGTTCTATATCTTTTTAATAACACGAATAATGTATGGAACGTATTTTAAAAGTCGAAGTGTGAAAAGAATTCAGAGTTTATAGACTTGCATCTTAAAAAAATTATATAAATCATTCATTCTCTAGTTTTTTGCACGCGCCCAGATCTCAGGGGCAGACGCCATTTGCATGTTTATTCCACAAGAATAACTAAATTAAAAATCAAAAAGGGAACGCAGACGATTTTTTTTGGAGGAAATTTCCGTCGCTTTCTGTTCCGTGCGCAGTTAAGAACTCAAATGAAGCCCCCAGGGAAATTTTACTTTTATATTTCAGTTATGTTTCGTATTATTCCAATGTAAATGCAAAGCAGTTTGAAGACTTTTTGGAGAAATGTATTTCATGAAAGAAATCTTAGACTAGTCTGAGTATATGTTTTGTAAATAGTACTGAATTGTAACATAAAATGCGAATGTTCTTAAATACTTCAAAACTATTTTGAAATTATTTCATTACAATTTCGTTACCGAATTATGTTCTGAAAGACAGTTTGAACACTTTTAAGAGTAGAAAAACTTTACAATGTATAAGCAAAAGCTTTGAAATCAGAAAAATGCTTGTTTAAACAGGTTTTTTTCTTTTTACAAATATTTTTAATTGATCCATCAGGCGATAAACTGACTTTATGAGATTGAGTGTAAACAAACCACTGGAAGACGATTTTACTTCCGGTTACCTACTAAGGAATAACAACAGGAAGCATGTTATACCATAAAAAAACTAACACCATTTACATTTCATAGAAAAAGGCTTTCGCAAAGTCCATTTATACTTGATAGGTGGAGGGTAACGTCGCATGGAGTATCACAGCTGGATATTGACGACGGTCCGGGACCCATCCCGAAGGGAAAGATCCAAGGACAACGCCTCGTAAATTTGACCAACGGTCCGATGACGAGAACAACACCTGATCTGGCACCCGACTCTCCAAACTTCCCTGGGCCAATCCCTAAGAAAAAGATCAGTCCGCGATCAATCTATGAGAGAAAGATTTAAGGACCATTTTCGGAAATTTCCCTTCGGTTTTAATCCCGGATCATCGCCAATAGCCCGTTCTGTTGCTCCAGTGTGACGTTAAATACCTAACGAAGGCCATTTATTCTGAATTGGAATTAGTTTTTTCATTAGCGTACTTTTGCAAATGTTATTTAGAAAACGCGTTGAAATTCGAAGCTTAATAGAAAGCGTTGGTTGCTACACGTCTTTTTTTTTTACACTGGTAGGTAGTTGAATTTACGTCGCACTGGAACAACGCAATGGGCTATTGGCGATGGTCCGGAATCACTCCCGAAAGGGAAGATACTAGAACAACACTTCATCAATTTTAACCACGATCAGATGACGAAGTCAACCCCTGAGCTAGCATCTCACTATTCAAACTTCCACACCACGCCAACGTGAGGAGATTTGAGCAAATGTAACGTGCACCTGCCCCCACGAACACTACAATCTTTGGTTGGATCGAATTGCAAACTCGCAACCCTCCGGTTGCTATTCCGTGACTCTACGAACTGGGCTATCTCGGCCTCTCTTTTACAATCTATACTGTATTCACTGTATTAGTAATTATTCTTGATAACTTCATCTATTATTTTTCTAACCAAAGACAAAAGGACTGTTCGAATTTATATTATTGTTTGCTTATCATTATATAAAATAATTACATTATAAGAAAAAAAGACTCTATTCGCTTGTATTGATCTTATAAGTTTCTTGTTTTTTTGGGGGAATCTAAATTTGCAGTTTTAAATTTTTGTTTTTTGATTTATTTTAGGATTTTATGGCGCAAGGGCCATATTTGGCCATTTTTTTTGCTATTACAAAATGCTATTAGTTTTAAATTGAAAGTCGGCACATTATTAAATTAGCGTTTTTGCATATTTAGTCACATTATTTTTACTGGCGTTTTATTAGTATCTGGTAAAATACATTCAAATTGAACATTATTGACATTATAAATTGAATCTTAGAAATTTAATTTTCAAGGATTCTTATCAATTATGCAGTTTTACGAGGATTGTATGGTTGAAAAAGGGATTGCAATCCTTAGAAAAATCATTTCTATAAACAAATTTCATAAATGCATTAGTTAAAAAAATTCTTTTTGTATCGTTTGTTTGACCTGAGTTTATTAGTTTTCCTTTCTTCATGCATATTTTACGAACACTTGTATATTTCCAATTTTCACCGAGAACAAAAGTTTAATTTGTTGGTTTTCATTCATAAAGGTTGGCAATTATTGTTGAAAAACAAACGAATTAGCTTCATAAATTGAATCGTTACGATTGATTCGTAAACATGCCAAATGGGGTTTGCGTCATTTCATATCCACCAGCATAAAAGCTATAAAAAATGCAAAAGAAAGTTCGAAAGAATAGAATAAAATTTACCAAGAATTAACAGTCTTAACATCATGAGATTTCCGAGTTGAGTAGAATAACTTTTCACCATATCACATTTAACTTCTAAAAAACATCACATTTAACATAACATTTAACAAATTAACCACATCCACATACGGTGAAAGAATCCCAGGAAAGATCTTATTGGTCAGGAAATTCAAAACCATAGACGTGAAATATATAAGTAGGCTTAACATTGGCACTGAGAGGAGCTTCAAAAAGTATGATGAACATGTTGGCTAGTAGTCACGTGACTGCTCTGTGCAAAAATTTACTTGGTTGACAAATTTGTTATCTTTGCTCATTTTGAGAAGAGACGACTAAATGGAAATTGTATTTGTATTTTGCGACTGTTGGTGGAACAATATATTATAAATCTATGCGTTAACGAAGTAAAAATAAATAAATATATTTCATATTGGTTATTAACCCTCCTGGTGGTTGTCTCGACGAAATATATCGTCATTATCAAAACTGACCAGATCTTGATGGACGAGATATCTCGTTTATCAAGCTTTCGTCATTTCTCCTCGTTAGAAAACTGACCAGATCTTGATCTCGTCACATCAAAAAATTGGTAATATCTTGATGGCGGGATATCTCGTCCTTAGCAAAATTGGTCAGGTCTCGTTGAACGAGATATCTCGTTGAAACCACTTGGACGGTGAAATGCACCATAGCGACAAACCTGAATGTTAATTCTTTGCTTCCTCTGTAGAAAATTGGATAAAGACCGTGTCTATACAGCATCAACAGTAGCAGACAGATTTAAGCTTAGTTGCATGGGTGGTTCTCGTGTTAGAGAAATTGGGGGTGCTAGTGATTTGGTAACCTCCTTCGTAACTTGTGACACAACTTGCTATATTACTTGAACGCAATATCAACATTATAACCTAGATCAACACTAGTAAACTATATCTTTTCACTGCCTAGAATTTGTTTTTTAAATCGTCGCCAAACATCGCCAGAACGGCGATAAAAGAAGTTAGTTCTTAATCGGAAGTATTTTTTTCTGCCGTAGATTGTTTATATTTGCATGAACAACTTTCTCATTATATCTTCTTAATCTGACGAGAACTGTATGAGGGTCTTTCTAGCTAAAAAAAGCTCTACATTAGCTCTGTAAATATAAGTACAGAGGGCGCTAGTGTTTCAGTAATCTATTTCGTAGTTTGGGGAGCGACTTGGCATGTTACTCGAATGCAATTTTAGCATATCACTCCAAAGAGTATATATAAGAAACCAGTCAATAATGGTAACCTTTATTGTGCCCATAATCATGTGACCAAAACTAGTAGTAACGTGACCCTTAGCCTACTTTCGTCTGCCATTAGGAAATAAGCCACCATCAACTGATTGGTCCGCGGAACGGGAAAAGACGACCATCCATTGATTCATGATCTGATTGGTCCTCGTGATATCGTAGCAAACTTTGGAGATTCCCTCATTTAGTCGCCATTCTATAGAAATGCGCATCCATTCACCTACTCACTCTTTTATACCGCCAAACGAGGCGATAAAATGACAAGTCAGCCAACCACGACAATTTTTTAACAAGTCCGGTGACTACAAGTCGACATGTTGGTCACTTTTTTTGAAGCTCCTTTCATTAGCGGGGCAACGGTAGCCTGGTTGGAAGAGTAACTGATTAGCAACCGGAGGGTTGCGAGTTATCCAACTAAGGACCGTCGTGTACAAAGGGGGCCGGTGCACGTTAAACCCGTCGTGGCCTTAAATGTCCTCACGTTGGCGTGGTGTGGAAGTTTGGAGAGTGGGGTGCCAGCTCAGGTGTTGCCCCGTAATCTGACCGTGATTCAAAATTACGTGGTGTTGACCAAGGATCTTTCCCTTTGGGATTGATCCCGGACAGTCGCTAATAGCCCGTTGTGTTGCTCCAGTGCGACCTTAAATAAAATACCTACCTACCATTAACAAAGCTCAGCGTACATATATTTCACATCAATACATATTAAAAATTAATGCCAACCATCATCAAAACGGTTATAAATCAAATTAATCCCTAAATGAAAATATTTTTTTCTTCTTCCGATGTTTGGGGGTTTGTTTGTATTTCCAGTGAAAAATCTTGTCATTCGGACGAACAGAGGTGGAACCTTTTCACAAGAAAATTTCCTAAACTGTCACTTAGATTGAGGTTGCTGATGCTAACGACGACAAACTAACGCCATACATCTTCAAACGGTGATAAATCAAATTAATCCTTAACCAGAAGTATTTTTCATCCTCCGATGGTTAGGTTGCGTTTACAATGAAAAATCCCCTCTCAGTGTGCTTACAGAAAGTCCTAGGTTTGTTTCATCTCGATACAACCAATCAAATTCTCCTTTGGAACGTGTCTCCAGCTCCACCCCCCAAAACAAGAGCTTACCTCCTCGAATAAACAACCAAACACAAAACACCAGGACGTAATCCCTGTCCCCGCGGCTTTTTGATGGACGCGTTTTAAAAACGCAACTTCCTCGCCCCGTGAGCTATCTGAAGAGCCATCAAATCGTCGTTAGCAAGTTAAATTCCAAATGACACGGCCTCCCTGAAGAAGAGGGGAAAACAAGTTGGGATGGGCAGAAAATGTGTTGGAAATAAAATGCGGGAGAGATTTTGAGATGGGGGAGAATAAAGTTATTTTATTTTATGTTCGCCTTTCATGGGCTGTATTCAATTTCTCAATACCTTGCCTGTGTAAGGCTTTTCTGTCAAGTTAAATGTAGGTGGCAGAATAGTTCTGCGGCGGAACGTATTTTCTGTACGTATTCCAAACGTGACGTCAACTGATTTGTTTCCCCGACTTTTTCATGCAATAGGCAGCGTCAGTTATATGGTATTTCTCCCTATCGCTCGGTTTGAAGGTATCCGGTAAAGGTCACGTGGTGTTAGAAGAAACCACGAGTCCTAACGTAGAGAATTGATTAGCGAAAGGTAAAGTAATTGAATTAACATCGCACTGGGGAACAACATGACGGGTTATTGGCAACGGTCCGGGATCAATTCCAAAGGGAAAGATCCGAAGACAAAGCTTCGTAATTTTAAACCACGGTCAGATGACGACGTCACCCCTACGCCGGCACCCCACTCTCCAAACTTCCATTCCAAGCCAATGCGAGGACACTTGAAGCCCGGCCGACCAGCTCCAAGTAAACGACGGTCTTTAGATGCATCTAATTTTGAACTCGAAGCCCTGCAGTTGCTAATCCGCTACTCTTCCAACTGGGCTACTAAATCGGATCTTTCCCATCGGGTTTGATTCTGGGCCGTCGCCAATAGTCTTTTGTATTGCTCCAGTGTGTCGTTAATTAAATACCTACCTCTAACCGGATTACTGCAGCCTGTCCCCCCGAGTGAAAGGAAAAACACTGTTTTGTGCTACGATAGGCAATTGGTTCGAGTCGATTCCCAATACCATGTGATGAACCTTTCTGAGATCTTACGACTCCAACCACTTGATCCGTCTAATTCATTGGTAGGTCGATGGCTCTGATTCAACTACCTACCAATTACAAGGTCAATAAATTCTCACATACAGTGGGTGATCATATTATTAGAGCGAGCTTTAAAGATGAATTTACATTTTAAGCAATTATGAAAAAAAGAGAATACATTGAATTCTTTTTATTTTATGGCATACTTTTATAAATTCCAAATAAATAATTGGCAACACTGTTGATTTCATAAACTGACCTATTAAATGCATTGTCAGTCAAGCTAAATAGAGGTGATGGTAATATTTCTGCGGAGATGTGGGTATCCTGTACGTATTCTGCGTCCACCTTCTTATGAAATAGACGGAGCATGTGGGCGGAATCGCTGCTGTAAGATCCCTGAAGGGTAACTCAGAAATCGACTTAGCCGATTGGCTATGGAAGCGCAGACTAGTGTTTTTGATCACGGTGGATAATCACTTTAACCAATCAGTAATTTAGGATTCATGCTTTTACCATCAACCAAGTGACAGATCTTCAAACCCAGCAACTGGAAGAAATAACATGAAGCTGCGGGCACATGCTCCGTTTATTTCATTTTAAGGTCGATGGTATTCTGGATGTGACATCAATTGGGTTGTTTCTCAATACAATTTCAGGACATCGCCAATGAAAATTCCAAAGAATGAATTTCGAATCGGTGTATCATAGTTGGCTGGTCAACGCCAATTAGGTTAAACGCTAAACGTTGCCAAAACGACTAAAACCGCATTTTAAGGTAACCTCCTCTTTTGTGAGCATTTGGGTAGCGAAAGTAAAATCTTCAGTCTTTTTTTTGCACTGAAAACTCCTCTCATTGAAATGAGGCTCCTCTCTTGAAGTGTGTTTCGGCCTTGCTCAGTGAAAGACTGAGCAGCTTCTATTTCCGATTTCTTAAGCAGAATACTAGCGAGAGAATTGTAATATGTAATACATCATGGTATGCAATCGGATTCAATGGACCAAGGTAGCCCGGTTGGAAGAGTAGCGTATTAGCTGCCTGAATGTTGCCAGTTCTAAACTCGTTCCAACTAAAGACCGTTGTGTACGTGAGGGCTGGTGCACATTAAATCTGTCGTGGTCTGAAAGGTCCTCATGGTGTGGTGTGGAAATTTGGAGTGTCGACATCTCAGATGTTTATTCGTCATCTGACCGTGGTTCAAAATTACTTGGTTTGTCCTGGGATCTGTATCTTCGGGATTGGTCGCGGACCATCACCAACAACCCATTTTATTGCTTCAGTTAGACGTTAATTTAACTACCAACCTACCAACCAACCGGATTCACTAGAGCGGACGTCTTAAATTTTTAAGTAAACAAACGAATAAAATGTTCGTTTCCTTTAAGAGATGAATTTTCAGTGCTAACAGATGAAAAATGGAGATTTGGCTTCCGTTACCCAAATGTTTTCGCATGATACATATCGGGATACCCTAAAATATTGTTTATCGCAACATTTGGCGTTTAACCCTTTAAGTAGTTTCGACGAAATATCTCGTCCATCCAGATCTAACCAATTTTGCTGATACTTTAAGAGATATATCGCAATCAAGATACTGTCGTTTCTTTCTATGATGACGAGATCAAGATCTCTTCAGTATTTTTCCCAATGACGAAATATTTCTTCCTTAAAGATCTGGTCAGTTTGTCTAACGACGAGAGATACCCAGTCGAAATAACAACCAGGAGGGTTAATCTAATTGTCGTTGACCAATCAACTATGATACACCGATTCGGAATTCATTCCTTCGCATTTTTATTGGCGACGTGCTGAAATTTAATCGAGAAAAAAAACCAAGCCAAGTGACGTCACAGTTGGAGTACGTACAAGAAGCGCATTCCCCGCTGGAACACTACCGCCTTCTACATTTGGCGCGACTGAAAAGCGCTCTCACACAGTTGAGTAACTTTGCTATATTTTGCATAAAAGGAAACATTTGTCACTTTTTTAACTGTCAGTATGTCAATTTACAGTCAATGTCAGTATGTCAACAGACAGTATGTCAATGTACCATGCATGAAATAAACCGAACCACCCAATGTTATTTTTGCATCGTTCACAGAGAACACGTTCAAAAGTACTATTCGATAGGGAGAATAACGTCTTCTATAAATTTATATGTATGAAATGTTCTTAAGGGGTAGTGTTCATATTAAATTGTGCTTCACAAACTTTTGCTTCACGAGCTTCACACTTTTCAATGATAACGCCCGATTGTGAAGACAAATTTTGATGGTATATCAAAATTTAACACAAATTCCATGTTTCAAGTTATTGCGTAGTGTCATTTCCATATTATAAGAGTATAAGAGGATGAAAGACTTGGAGTGCCTAATGTTATATTATTTCTCCAGGCTTTTATTCATACCGTCCGAAATACAATAATTTTCCTTCCACTTTGAGGGCCGCTGTTGCCCATTCGGATTAGCAACCGGAGGGTTCCGAATTCAAATCCAACCAAAAGACCGTCGTGTGCAATAGGGGCTGGTGCACGTTAAATCTGTCGTGGCCTCAAATGTCCTCACGTTGGCGTGGTATGGAAGTTTGGAGAGTGGGGTGCCAGCTCAGGTGATGCCTCGTCTCATTTGACCATAGTTTAAAATTACGTGGTGTTTCCTCGGATCTTTCCCTTTGGGATTGATCCCGTTCCTTCTGGTTCCGTTCCGCACTGGAGCAGCCCGTTGTGCTGCTCCAGTGTGACGTTAATTAAAATACCTACCTATGCAACTCCATGAGAGTTGTAGGCTGTGCAGGTTCGATTCCTATTACTTACCCTGGGCTTATTTCTCTCCTTCTGTGTCAAAAAAACTTTCCTGATGTGTGTATGTGCATTTGTTGACATTGCCGGTCGTAGGTTTGGCACAGCTTGTCAAATTTGGTTTATTATTTCATCTCGTTCATAGATTGCTTTGCATGTTTTATGACCGTGAGGCTTTAGATCCTAGTGGACTGCCCTCGTCCCTCGTCATCTGACCGTGGTTCAAAATTGTAAGTTATTGTCTCGGAATTTTACTTACTTTTTACCCTCGTCCCTCTGACTCATCAAAGGTTTAGAGTTCTAATTGGAGGGACAAGAAGAAGGAAAAAGCGAGATTTAAAAAATCTATTACATTCAATATAACACATTTGAACACGTCATCCTACAAGTGCACAAATGGACCAAAAAGTACTGAAGCTCAAAGAGCTAAATTACAACAGCACTGCAAAAACATATGAACAGAATCCAACAACGAAATTAACCCAACACAACATGAAGAACAAAGTTTAGGGGCTGGAGGGCCGAAAGGGTTTCCTTTGTGATTGATTTCTTACCGCCACCAATAGCACACCACTGTGCAGTTAAGGGGGCACAGTACCTTTAAGCATACAAATCAGTAGGTAAAATAGACTAATTTCGGTAAACTGTATCACCAAAGATTTAATGTGTATCATAATGAAATTTTTTGCAGGGTTTATTTATACTTTATATTATACAATGCAGAAAAATTGGTTTGATTTTTAAAAATTAAATAATATTTTACTAGAATTTACCATAAGGTCATTTTTAACATACTTTTTTACAAGCATAACTTGTGCGCAACATTCTGAGTCATCCTGTGCATCTTCTATAAAACTAATGGCTGATATGAGTAACACAATACTTTTATTTTAGATTTAATTCAACAAATAGTAGTTAAGTAAAACATAAATATAACAATCAATTAATATTTCACTTCATTAATTTTTTCCAAATTTTCGCTCATACTATATCAAAAATTTTTAATATATTTTTAGCTTTTGAGTAAAATTTTGGTTTCATTTTGAAGCTCTTTTGATAATATATTTACATTCAAAATTTCAGGAGTCTACGTTCATTAGTTGCAGAGTTATTATTATGCTGCGTTCATTAGAGCAGCTTGAAAATTACCATTCTGAGATAAATGCAATTAAAGTTGAAATAGTTATTTTTAGCATTCACGTACTCGAGGAAACAAATAGATTTCTGAAGTGAAAGATTTGAGTAGAACATATTCTGCTTATATTTGTTACAGTAAACATATTATTATTAAAACTTTCGAAAAAAATAAATAGCATAATTCCAAACCAAAACTAAGAAACGCAAACAAACGAACAGCTGAAAATAAAAATAGGTGTGTTCGAAAAATCCTCATTACCAACGAACGAATGCGAATTTTTTCATGCGGTTTTTTTACCAGAATCATAACATTTCGAACTATCTAAATAGATCAAAATTGGAAAATCGATTTTTTTAAGGTTTTAAAGGTACTGTGCCCCTTAACTCAATTACCTACCTACTGGGTCACCGCATCTCAGAGGGTTTGTCCTTCACGCTAACAACCTTCCAGTTCTAGGCGGCGCAGGTTCGATTCCTACAGCCTAGTCTTGGTGTTTTTCCTCTCTCATCTGTTCTGTTAAAACCTTTATTATGTGTGTGTCTATTACCTAACGTTGCCTGTCTTGGATTTGGAGAATCTTGTCCAAATAGAAACCCTGTTTTAGAAAACCCAATCTGAAAAATTATCCCGCTGATATTTTTCATTCCCTTGCAGTCTAATCATCACCAAGTTCTTCACCGAACAAAGACAAGAGATAAAAGGATCCCCACCCAGATGGCGCTGAGTGTCCACCCAACCCATGCCCCTAGTCTCCGTAGAGCCTTTATTTTTAGGCAGCCTGTCTCCTAATGGCTTTACTGTCGTGTCAACAGCACTCGGGGGAACGCTTCTGGTCTTTTATGGGCCTTCCTTTTCCCCACGTCTGTTGGGAATAGGGGAACTTTTCCGCGTCTCGGACACCAGTCGATAAGTGCAAGACCCGCTTTTAAGGGAAATTAAAGCTTATTATCATCTGGGGCACTTTTCTCTCAGGTGAACCCCTCTGACCAGTGGGGTCAACATCGTCTGCGTGGGTTTAAATTATAAATAAGGCTTGGCAAGGCTGATGGATTTTAAATCTCTGTTTGAAATCATATGCTGTTTTTCGTTTCCACGATTTCAAAAAACAATCTACATTAGCTTTCGTGTATAAAAAATGACACATTCTCTACTATTTTTAGTCTTAACTATCTCTAAAATTGAGGTACATATTGAATTTTTGAGGTAGGTAGTTAATTAACGTCACACTGTAGCAACATAATGGGCTATTGGCGACGGTCCGGGATCAATCCCGAAGGGAAAGATCCAAGGACAATGCCTCGTCATTTTGAGCCGCGGTCGTCTGACGAGAACAAGACATGAGCTGGCACATGACTCTCCAATTTTTGAAGTCATGTTCTTACGTGTGTTTCCATAGTATGCAAGAATACATTTTGTGGCTAAGTTCTCTCAATTTGAGATGAAGAAATTGCATTCTCTTTAATGATCAATAGTGCAATGCATAATTTCGAATTATATCACGTCTGTTTTTCGTTTTCCACATTCTAGTATATACTTGTGAAATACACACTCTAAAATACCGAACTCACTGAGTTCACTCCCATATATTCCTTTGGTAACCTGATGTTTTCCTTGCATGATTTTTAACCAGTTTTGACTTTGAACAATAGAAGGTTTTCTAGGATCTTTTCAAACAAAAAGATGCGGTTATTTATCCATTATGTGCATCGAGGGGTAAGAGCAAAATACTACACAACTTGGACATCTCATGAAGTTCAGAGGTTCAAACATAAATGAACGTGGAATCATTCTGTATCGAATTGGCTTGCTCCAACATTACACGAACTTATTTTGAAACTGGGATCCGTCAGAATTATCTCCGATTTCATAACACTATAAAAAAAAGGAATTCCAGAGAAAAGGAATTTTAAAATATTGAACTGAAACATCCATTGATTTGACCCGTAATGAAGTTTGAAATGCAAGACGAGTTTCGCATGCCTTTTTAAACATGAAGTCTCACATTCTCTAAGTGCCTCAGCAATAATGATTTTGGTTAGTCACTCAACGATATTTTTCCCCACACTAGGGTTAATTCGACCTTCCACAACAAAGAAAACTCTAGCTAATACTATCAGCCGATCGAAACAAATACTTTAAATATTGAAGCAGCGATACACGATTTCCCACACTAGGCTTAATTTGACCCTCCACAACAAAGAAAACTTTAGCTAATACTATCAGCCGATCGAAACAAATACTTTAAATATTGAAGCAGCGATATCAAACTCTGTCATACATCAATACCAGACCATTGCCGCTTAGTGTTAATCTCACATTTCGTACACGATATGCGTCCAGTTAAAGTGATTTGTTATTTATTCTTTTAATATGTATTAATCCTCTGAGGGATTCACTTGCATACATTCGTTCTGCAACCTCTCTTCGGGGACAATAAAACTTTCCTTGTGTGTGTGTCTATTTATTTGACGTTGTTTGGCACAGCTTGATCAATTAAGGCTCTTGCACCATAAAACCCCAATCAACTCTTTAGCAATCTAGTCTTCCCTGCACGACTTCTAGCCCGTTTCGCTCTTTTTGATCAATTAAGGCTCTTGTGCCATAAAACCCCAATCAACTTTTTAGCAATCTGCAGCCTTCCCTGCACTACTTCTAGCCCGTTTCGCTCTTTTTGATCAATTAAGACTCTTGAGCCATAAAACCCCAATCGACTCTTTAGCAATCTGCAGTCGTCCCTGCACGACTTCTAACCCGTTTCGCTCTTTTTGATCAATTAAGGCTCTTGCACCATAAAACCCCAATCAACTCTTTAGCAATCTGCAGCCTTCCCTGCACTACTTCTAGCCCGTTTCGCTCTTTTTGATCAATTAAGACTCTTGAGCCATAAAACCCTAATCGACTCTTTAGCAATCTGCAGTCGTCCCTGCACGACTTCTAACCCGTTTCGCTCTTTTTGATCAATTAAGACTCTTGCACCATAAAACCCCAATCAACTCTTTAGCAATCTAGTCTTCCCTGCACGACTTCTAGCCCGTTTCGCTCTTTTTGATCAATTAAGGCTCTTGTGCCATAAAACCCCAATCGACTCTTTAGCAATCTGCAGCCTTCCCTGCACTACTTCTAGCCCATTTCGCTCTTTTTGATCAATTAAGACTCTTGAGCCATAAAACCCCAATCGACTCTTTAGCAATCTGCAGTCTACCCTGCACGACTTCTAACCCGTTTCGCTCTTTTTGATCAATTAAGGCTCTTGAGCCATAAAACCCCAATCAACTCTTTAGCAATCTGCAGTCTTCCCTGCACGACTTCTAGCCCGTTTCGCTCTTTTTGATCAATTAAGGCTCTTGAGCCATAAAACCCCAATCAACTCTTTTGAAATCTGCAGTCTTCCCTGCACGACTTCTAGCCCGTTTGACCCTTTTTGACCAATAAATCACTCCTACGATTCTTTCAACAAATGGATGTGGTTATTTAGTCATAATATGTGTTGTAGGTTAAGAGCAATACTACACTACTCGGTAGTTGGTAGGTAGTTGAATTTATGTCGCACTGGAGCAACACAACGGGCTAATGGCGGTGGTCCTGGATCCATCCCGAAATTAAAGATCCGATGACAACATCTCGTAATTTTTAACCACGGTCAGATGACCAGGTTATAACGCCTAAGCTGGCACCCCACTCTCCAAACTTTCACACCACGCCAACATGAAGATATTTGAGGCTACGACAGATTTAACCTGATCTTGTTGCTAATCCGCTACTCTTCCCACAGGGCGACCGCGACCCCAAAGATTTATCCATCAAGGAATTAAAAAAAGAAAAAGCAGAGATCCACTTCTCTAAAGCGCTAAGTAATCCAACGGCATAGCAAACAGCAATCACGCTACAAGTCCTCTCCCCAAATAAACTTCACCTCAGAAAACGAAACGCCCGTTTTTCCTGCCGGGACTTATTTGGCGACGGATAAAAATGTCCTTCTACCCTCCTCTCCAGACCCGTGTCTTCCCGCGTCAAACTCTCTCATTAGAAACTCGGCGCTCGCACCGAAACAGAATTAAGGGGATGGGTAGAAAGAATAAAAAAGAAGAGAAGGGAAAAGCAGCCAGAGACGGGAAGGTAGGATCAATCCATTTATTTCACTCGTATCATTTAAAGTTAACGAGTCTGGCTGTGGGTGAAGGGTTGGGAGGGAGGGTTAAAAAGAAAACGCGTCGGGACTTGTGTTGAGGGAAAAGTGGCTTCGTCTCAGGTGTCTCCAGAACTATGCTCTGGTTCAACTTAAGAAGATATTATTAGGCACACTTTATCGTGAATTTTACACGATATCTCAGTATGTTCCGGCGCGTTTCTTCTGGCCTTGATTTCAGCAATTGAGAAACAAGCGTTTAATGGTTTGATGTGTGTGTGTGATGTTGGGATATTATAATCTTATTGGGTTGGCGCAAAAGTTCATCCCGTTTTTGGACTAGATGGCATTGGCATCGCAAAACCGAAGTGTTTATTTAACTCACCCGCGTAAAATTTTGATGTTAACTTTTGCTTTGGTTAATTTTTCTAACGACGGGATCTATCCTCCATCAAGATCCGGTCGATTGTGTTAATAATGAGATACGTACCTACACGAGACAAAACTGCCTTATTATTTCTAAGGGAAATAAAGATCCATGTTAGAAAAAACTTCCTTTCCTAGAACTGGCGACAGTTTGGAACAAATTTTTACATCAGACGCTGGCCACTACAAGGCTACTACTATATATGTATACTAGCTGATTAACCCGGCGTTGCTCGGGTTGAATTGTAATTTGTCGTAATACTATTACTCAATGCTATTCCTATGGGGATTTCGAATTGTTTTAGCCCCTCTACAGACCCAGGACAAATAGAACTGGAGTTATTACCTAGCCTATGCTTCCCGCAGGATTCTGAGGAAAGGGTGTACCAAATTTGATGTGATTGGTCTGACAGTGATCGTAAAAACACTCAATATTATTCCTATGGGGATTTCAAATTTATTTTAGCTCTCTCTGCACATCCAAGACAAATAGAACGGGGGTTAATATGTAACTTACGTTACCCGCAGGATTATGAAGTATAAGTGTACCAAATCTGGTGTAGATTGGTCAAACGGTTAGATTTGCATAGAGAACAGACAGGCAGACAAACGCCAACTCTGCTCTTTATATATATATATATATATATATATATATATATATATATATATATATATATATATATATATATATATATATATATATATATATATATATATATATATATATATATATATATATATATTAATATATATATATATATTAATATATATATATATAGATTGATATTTAGCCTATGTTTCTCTCCAGCAGGATTCTAAAGAATGGGTGTACCAAATTTGATGTGATTGGTCTGACAGTGATCGTAAAAATACTCAATATTTTTCCAATGGGGATTTCAAATTGATTTTAGGTCTCTCTGCACATCCAAGACACATAGAACGGGGGTTAATATGTAACCTACGTTACCCGCAGGATTATACAGTATAAGTGTACCAAATCTGGTGTAGATTGGTCAAACGGTTAGATTTGCATAGAGAACAGACAGACAGATAGACAGACAGGACAGACAGACAAACGCCAACTCTGCTTTATATATATATATATATATATATACATACATATATATATATATATATACATATATATATATATACATATATATACATATATATATATATATATACATATATATATATATATACATATATATATATATACATATATATATATATATATATATATATATTTATATATATATATTAATAGTTTCTCTCCCGCAGGATTCTAAAGAATGGATGTACCAAATTTGATGTGAATTGGTCTGACAGCAGTGATCGTAAAAATACACAATATTATTTCTATGGGGATTTCGAATTGTTTTTAGCTCTCTGCACATTCAAGACAAATAGAACGGGGGTTAATATGTAGCCTACGTTATAAAGTATAAGTGTACCAAATTTGGTGTGGATTGGCCACACGGTGTAGATTTGTATAGAGAACAGACAGACAGACGCCCTCTCTGCTTTATATATAGATATGTATGTATAGGAATAAATTACTTATGGCAAGATTGCGTATATTCAGCACTGTAATATCTAGCGAACCGCCCGACCAGATCTGTTACGCCTATCTCTTTGGATTTGCACTACTGTGAACGGTAAATAAAGAGTTGTTCTTTTTTCTAAATACAAACTATCCAAGTCAAGTTTAGTTGTCTAACACTGCGGAAATCCAGCGACGATGATGGCGTTGTCAAGTACAACGGAAGTGCTACATCGGCCCGACCTGTGCGGGTTGGTTCGTGGACAGATAAACACGAAACGGTTAGTTAATTAAAACTTCGATGGTTCGAGAGTTGGGGAGGGGGAGTTATCAATAGCGAGTCACGCTGATTAATGGTGGACGACGCATTGTTGTTCTAGAATTAATGACCACCTGCTCTCATTGTTGGAGGCATAAATGAACGTTATGTTTATTGATTAGCTGACGACTCAAGATTGAAGACTTCGTGTTTATGGAGCTCATTTGGAATCTCCTCCGTTACAATGTAGTGGCATTTTTCTGTTTTCATTGTTGCTGAATACTTTTATCGATGTGTTTGTTGTTGGATATCGCATTTTTGTAGACTTAGCAACAAGAGAGCTTAGTTTCAGCACTGCCTTGTTTTACTGCAAAAATTAGCAATATTGGGTACAGCTGTATTATACGCTTCGTTTGGTGGCAACGCTCTTGGCGCACTGTTAGTAGGGAGTTATGGCAGATGAAGGCAACCCATCTTTATTAGGGTTATTCCCGTTATTATGACAACCTCGGCAAGCGGAAAGTTTATATTTTCATTTCGAATATTGTATCAAACATTTCGAATATTCTAGAATTATCTTTTCATTTCCGTTAAATTGTACGATAAAAAACATATTTTTTCAAAGTTTGTATTTTTCCCGTTAATTATTTTCCCTAAAAAAGCGACTTTTTCTAAGAATTCTTTCCTTGGCGACATAAAAGGGCGCCAAAACGCACCAAACGAGGTGTATGATACCGATGTTCCTAATATTGTGATTAGAAATTTGGCATTATGAATTCCAGGCTTAGTAAAGATGCTTCCAATGAGAATTAAATTATCCTTTATAAAAGTGCCTCAGTGGGTTTGCTTGCTGTGCTAGAAACCGACGAATTGTAGGCGACGCAGATTCGATTCCTGCATGTACCCTGGATGTATTTCTCTTTGGTATCAATACAATTTCCTTATGTGCGCATGTCCAATACTCGACGTTGTCTTGAACTGCTTGACCAAATATAGCCTTCTTGCCAAAATAAAAACACTACTCAACCAACCCTTAGTAAAAAGATAGAAGCGCCTGACCAACCAAGGCATCCCATCATCTACTTACCAATAAAGGTAACTTTGACTCAATTCAGAATTTCGTTAAACTCAAGTCAGGAATGTCCCCGCAATCTAATCACTGCTCATAAGTGTTCCAGAGGAAGTTGTGCTTCTGGTTTTTTAGCTGGTCTGGACTGTTTGTGCAAGCGAGTCTTCAGAATTTACCATACCGACTCTCCTAAGCATTTATTGTGACTGACAAACATCCTCGACTTTTTAAACTCCGACCATTTCTATACTGAAGAAACTTGAAATTGAAAACTTAAAAGTATTTGGTGATTAGGTAATTAATTGCATCTAACGCATGAAGTCTGTCCCAAAATACACTCAGGGGCACATTTCCTTTAAGTATGTACGGATATCACAAACCTCAAGTACCAAGCGATCTTTTCGTTCCCATGGGGTTTGCTGTCTTTGGTCAACACAGAGGTCAGACTCCCTGCGATCGTTACTGCTTTCATCCCACTATGTTACCCGATCCCACTTTCTTACCCTTTCAAGACACTTTTTGCTTGACATTGTCTTGTGTATGGCGCAGCTAGGCCATATATGGCCCCTTGTTCCATAAAACGCCAAAAGCAACCAACCAACTGTCCGGAAAATATCCAGCCATATAAGGTACTATATTATATCTAGGACGTTTTGGGCTGAGTTTCCTTCAAAGTAGGCACCTTGGGACCTTACACACTTCTCAAAAAGTGTCTTCTACTTTTCAAAACAAATGCCATGTCTATTGTTGGAATCGCCATCAGCTGCCGCGTCGTGGTCTCCTGAATTACATCCACGGTCTGAAATCTCTTCCCTTTCAGAAAAAAAAATTCAGCTTTAGGAAAGTCAGAAGTTGCAGGACACCATATCTGGGCTGCAGGGGGGAGGGACTAGGCCGCTTGGGGATTTGATGTTTTATCGAAAAAACATGCTCGGGACGTGATGAAAAGGCGGCCGCGTCGTCGTGATGAACATGCCAACAGTTGACGACAGCTGCGCCGGTTTTTTTTCGTACTGAATCTATAATCTGGCAAAGAATATCAAGGTAGTACTCCTTATTAATTGTTTAATTGTTTTATCTGGAGGATATAGTACTAGTGATGGGCAACACCTTCACAATAAAAAACAGTCAACGTAGTCTTGATATTACTGTAACTTTGTCGCACTTTCGGGCTGGAGAACTAAGAGTCTTACCACTGAAAAATTCTTAATCATCTGAAGAGCTTTAGAGGAAGAATTTACACATTAAACGCAAAATTTGCTGCAAATTAGCTGCTTTATTCGCTTGGTCGTTGTGAATGCCGCGATCTCACAGAACATGCGCTCACTCAAGAGATTCTAGCAATCAACTGATAAATACAATGGGTTTGTGACTTTTCACGCTTGTGCATAAATGTCCTCTCTTGCTGCCAAGCTACATCTCTACCGTGCAAGTCGTTCTTGTTGTATTAGCAATGTGGATATACATTGCGGATCGACTATACCCTTCGTACAGGGAAATAAAGTTATAGTTGGCTTAGTAAATCCGTTGAAATTGTTACACTGACTGCATTATTTATGGTTGCTTAGTTTCCCATCATTTATTACCCTCACACAGAGAAACAAATTATTCTTTACACTGTCTGATTTTCGGTAATGAGCTTTCCAGCATTCCGTCGGTTAAGCAGAAACTCATTAACCGACATCTTTCGGAAATGCGTTTTTAGACAGACACTAAATGCTATTTTCATGATGATGAAAAGTACATCGTGACATTGTAATATGAAAAGCCTATTAAAGTGCTTGTAATTTTGGACTTAAAAACCAATAGTTTTTAAGTTGCTACACAGTAAAATTTGTTATTTTGTTAGTTAATGAGTTTTGTTCTAAGCCGGCGACGTATATCTTTCGAATAAAAAAACAAAATGGTGTATGCTTTCACAAAAAATGTTAGACTGATTTTGCGGTAGTGCCACTTGACACTACATATACATTCTTCCGTATAAAGAACCAAAGTGATGTTTAGATTAGAAAACCTCAGAAAATATTACTGTCTGGTTTATAGCAATGTAGCTTTCCAGCAAATCCATAATTCGCTCAGAGAAAAAAATGTTTCTACTGTCTGATTTACTGCAATGTAGCTTTCCAGCCAATACGCATTTGTCTCAGAGAAAAAAATGTTTCATTCTCTGATTTACGGCAATGTAGCTTTCCAGCAAACACATAATTCGCTCAGAGAAAAATATTTTACACTCTCTGAGTTACAGCAAAGTAGCTTTCCAACACAAACACCCATCATACAGAGAAACAAAGTTACATTTAGCTTTCTAAATCCTCAGAAATTATTAATGTCTGATCTACTGCACTGTAGCTGCAATTCAATAGATATACTCCTCGCAGATAAATTTTTTACACGGTCTGATTTTCGACAGTAATGTCCTCCACATTTTCCCTTTACACAGAGTGAGAAAGTGATATTTGACTGAAGAAATTTCGTTAAAATTGTTCGACTAATTTACTGGAATGTAACTTTCCAACCATACTAATATCCGTCATACAGAGAAAGTCATATTTTGCTTGATAAATATGCAGAAATTGTTACTCTGTCTGACTTACGACAGCCTAACTTTTCAACATTTCAACATTTATACCATTCGTACTGAAAATCAGTGATGATAAATCCCGAATTTGACAATCACTAACAATTATATTAGAGATCAGTATGTTCAACACTTCTACAAGATAAGAATACAGGCTTCTGTTACTGAATGAGTGTATGCGGTGTAGGGCTGATTGCTTTTTAAATCTCTGTTTGGAATCATACTGTGTTGGAGTTTTTAGTTTTCTATGGATTTTTAGGTTTGTTACATGAATTTTTTTGCATTAATTCCATGTATGTCACGAGTATTGTAGTAGTCTGTGTTCACACTAACCATAACGACTAAAGGACCACATTTATTGGTTTAAAGGTGGTTGGATTGGATTTTTTTATGGCTCAAGGGCCATATTTGGCCATGCCGCGCCAAACACAATACAGACAACATCAAGCAATGGACTTATACACAAGAAATATTTTACTAGCGCAAAAGAGATAAATACACCCAGGAAATGATCGAACCTGGCAGGAATTGAACCTGCGCCGCCATCTGCTCGTAGGTTAGTACAGTGGGCATACCCACTGAAAAACGACGGCCTTTATTGGTTGAAAGAATGATAGGAAAGATTCTTTTTGTCAAGTTCAAAAGTGGTTAGATGTCATGCAGAGAAACTGCAGGATGTAGAACGGATATATACATGTAAACCTTCTCCAGAGGATTAAAAAATACAAGAAAAAGGTTATTACACTGTCTGACTTACGACAATCTAACTTTTCAACATTTCAACATCGTACAGAATATCAAGTTGCAGTTGAGTCGCTACTGCATGGGCGGACGCTGCTTTTACAAAAATATTATTTTAGAAATCAATTTCACGTGGACCTGTTTTCTCAAGAATACCAAGCACACGCGCTTGCTTGAATTGAAAAAGTTAGCTTTATGAAAATATGACCAGCAGAATTTTTTGCCAGTTGTTAAAAGAGAAATACATTTTCTAAAAGGCATATCGGTGAAAAGAAGGCTCTTTGCTAAATTATGAATGCGGGATTAGAACGTAGAGGGCTTCTAAATTACTACTCTGATTGACCTTCGTGTGTCAAAGTACTTTGAAACGTGTTTGAGCTGAAAGAAGGAATCATTATAGGAATGATAGCATTAATAATAAATATTGAAAAAACTTGTTTTATAACACAAAAAATTCTTTCTGAATTTCATTATAATTATCTTTAGTTATGCATGTTCTGGAAAGACATAAATGTTTTTTATACATTTCGCGATTTTTGTACTTAGGTTTTGATTAAATATTCAAAATCTCTGTTCATTTCTCTAAGATATTCCTTCCTTAAGTAAATGAACAAACTACTTTTCTACGTTTCGTTTTAAATAATTGATTTCTACCTAAGAGTTTTTCAAATATTTAAGTATTTTTCAGTTCGGTATATTTGACTTTAGTTATTTTTCCACAGAAAGAAAAATGCATTTGAACTTAAGTCGCTGGCATGATAATCTTTTCTTTGGATATGATTCTTAAGAAGAGATGATAATATTTCACAAAATTGAATTATTTATTAATTGTTTTGCAGTTGAAAATGTCCTTTACATATTGTAATGCGTGAAAGGTGTCCCGAATAAAATAGTTGAAATTGCTGCTCATAACCCTCCAATGATTTTGACGAGATATCTCGTCCATCAAGATCTAGTCAGTTTTTCTAATGACGAGATAATTCGTCGAGTCAACCACCAAGAGGTTTAAGCTACAGAGACAACACACACCAATACGTTATCTATCTCTATATTTTTCACTTAAGAACTTATACACTAGATGATTTTTTAAAAATTTTGACTTTAAAAATCCATTTTTGTTACAATAGGTCATTGGTTTGTACTTAAACTCATTTCAGTGTGAAAAATTCAGATTAAGCTAATCTTTAATTATCGAATTTAGATCTAATCAACTAATTATCATGTTTTTTGAACAGTGATATCGCAAATTCTAATTTGTTCAGAAAGATAATTACTGTTGGAAATTATTCCTAATATTATAATTCCTAATATTATTATTATTACTAATATCATTATTATTTATTCTTCATGTTTTGATCCTCCATCACGTTGCTAGAGATAAGTTTTTTGACAATTTTTTTTTTACCAGAGAAGTCTAAAAAATCAAGACCTTTTCAGGAATTTCAACATTTAAAAATCAACTAAATTTTCATTTCTTTACTTATAACTGACTGAGGGTCAAAACACCCACTATATTATAGAGATTATAACACAAAAATAATTATGACACATCCTTTCATTGTTGAGTTCTCACTGTTTGAACAAAGCATCCTATTGCAAAAACAGTTCCTTCTAAAAAAAGGAGTTAAGTTTTCGAAACATGTTTGTATATGGTGACAGTACCTACAAAAACCCTTATACCTAGAAAACTATTTCGAATATTAACAAGATCTTGGTATTGTTTAAAAGCTAAGTAGTTAGACAATATTTTGAATTAATAAAAAAGTATCGGTATTATGGTCGATTTTCGTGATTTCTAGTGTTCACCTTAAGTACTTGGCCCATAGATCGACATTATTTGCATATAGGCGAATAGGATAAGCAAGATAAAATCAGTCGCTATAGAATTCATTTAATAATTATGTCTTACTTTGTTATTTTAATCTGGGCTATGGAACTGTAGAAAATCGTTAAAACTACTTGGAAGAACTCTTCGCTTTAATGAAATTCTTCAACAGTCTGAGAGAGGGCAGTGAGAAATTTGGAAGATAGAAATCAGTGTAAAACAGAAAATGTGAGTGAACTCAAGAATAGGTTTAGAGGTCAATAATATTGATCGCCTTTAACTAGCGAATTTGATACAATGGAATTGGACGCTCAGCAGCTAATTGTGATACATAACTTGGGTGTGGACCATACACTTTATTGGAAGTAACAATTAACACCAGTCTGAAGTGCACAAAATGACACTTTTTATTTCTGATTAATCTTTTTGAAATTTGTACGTATATATATGCTTTTATTCATTATAAATTAATACAAATAATGTAGGAAATGTGAGTAAAGATTCAATTATAAATATATTTATCTAAACAATTAAGAAGTTTTAAAGAACACAATTATATTATTCAAAGAATATTTTTCATCAAATTTATTTCTTTTAGGGGTATGAAATGGGGCATATCGATGTCTATATTTGCGTTTAGCTTAGCCACCACTTCAAAAATCAAGTGTAACCTATCTCTATCATAAAGTACTTTTTAGTAGACAAGGTTGTAGTGTTTCATTCTAAACTGATGACCTGGACGTGAATTCTTATGAACACACGCACTTTCAAGAACAAACCTGATGGTGCTTCTGACAAAAGCCAGATGAAACTCGAAATAATCGCCACGCACTTTGACGGATGGTATTGGGTTGATGCAAAAGTTCGCCCCGTTTTTGGTGCTAGATGGCATTGAAATCTCAACCGAAGTGTTATCTACTTTACACGTGTTAAGTTTTGATGTTGTTTGAAAGAAGGGATTTCAGCGAAAATTGGGGAAAAAATTGCGTTATTTGGTTGTGTTTTATAAATTTTGTTAAGCATCACAAATAGCAGAAAATAATGAACATTTTCGACATATTATGTTTTTTATTTCCGAAAAGGCAAGAATGTTTCGCAGACGCAAAATAAGATATATGTGTTGTGTATGGTGAGGGGTGAAGTTGACGATTTCACGTGCCGTAAGTGGTTCAGAAAGTTTCGACACCTGGATCAGTTCTTCAGCCAGAAACCTCAGAACTTCTATGAGCGCGGATTATGCAGTTACCGAAGAGATGGAGAAAAATCATCCAACAAAACAGTACATACCGTATTGATTAAATGTAATTTTTAGTAAATAAATTTTTTCTTCAAATTTTGTCCAAAAACCGGGACGAACTTTTGAATCAACCTAATACAAGGTGACCAGTTGATGCTGTCAGAAGCCCTGTGGAAACTGACACTGCTTCGGCTTCATTCCTCGTTGCCAACCATCCTTCTCTTCACACGGCTCTTCACAATCGGTTGCTAAAGGCAACACAGGACGTGATTGCAATTATCCATTGAATGACCTTACACACAGAAGCACACCAGCACACCG
This sequence comes from Meta bourneti, assembly GCA_933210815.1. Classification (NCBI taxonomy): domain Eukaryota; kingdom Metazoa; phylum Arthropoda; class Arachnida; order Araneae; family Tetragnathidae; genus Meta; species Meta bourneti. Next base: position 17,549,798 of record OW119931.1, read on the forward strand.
TGATCTTGATATGGTGTCAATCAATTTGTAACCTATCTACTTAGTGGTAACATCCATCGAATCCTGCCATTTCTGAATTATGTTTTGCTTAGGTTTTATGGCGGAACTGCCATATTTAGACGAGTTGTGCCAAACACAAGACAATGTCAAGTAAAAAGTGCCGTGAAAGGGAAAAGGGAAGGATTGGGAACAGAGCAGTGAGATGAAAGCCAAAAAGATCGTTTGTGTATCCCGGTAGCCCGACCCTCATGTTTACTAAAGACAGCATGCCCCATGGGTAAAGAAAAGATCTCTAGAGCATCTCGGGTTGGTGAATATTGTACACACCTAAGATGTGTGCCAGAGATAAATTATGGTAGGTATTAGGTACGTATTTTTATTTAACGTAACACTGGAGCAACCTAACCGGCTATTGGTGACGATCCAGGATCAATCCCAAAGGGAAAGATACGAGGATACCATCACTTAATTTTGAGCCACGGTCAGTTGACGAGATAACACGTGAGCTGGTATCCCACTCTCCAAACTTCTACACCACGCCAACATGATGACAATTGAGGTAACGACGGATTTAACGTGCACCAGCCCCCACGTACACGACTGTCTTTTTTGGATGGATTCGAACTCGCAACCCTCCGGTTGCTTATCCGTTGCTCTTCCAACTGGGCTACATCGGCCCAGAAGATCTCGAACTCGGGTTGGTGAAGCCCATACACGCCTAAGGGAAATGTGCACCAGAGGGCGCTAAATTGTGGAGGGAGAATATTTTTATGAATTCAGCCACCACTACAAAAGTTGACTTAAAATACTGTGGCATAAATTATATAAGCGTAACCTTCCTTCCTCAGGAAGTATTTTCTGGAAGTCAAAGTCGCACTGTTTTGTAATTACCTATACATAAAGCAGAGTTGGCGTCTGTCTGTTCTCTATACAAATCTACACTGTTTGACCAATCCACACCAAATTTGGTACACTTATAAAGGGTGTCCCAAAACTCACGCAAGATTTGAATTTTGCGCCATTTGTGCGGTAAAGTGTTGCCAACGAAAAAAAAGACAGCGTGACAGCTGACAGTTCAGGGTTATTTCAGGGTTATCAGTTTCATTTCCTGGTCGTGTAATTTCCCGTTTGGGTGATCCCATTTGGCCGCCCAGATCGCCGCGATTTAACACCGTTGAATTTTTTCTTTGTTTTTTTGAAGTCTAAGGTTTATGCCAACAAGCCCACGACCACCCACGCCTTGAAGAAGGAAATTGAGCGTTGTATCGACGAAATTCAGCCACATTTATGCAAAACGGTCATGGAAAATTTCAACAAAAGAGTGCGTATGTGCCAGCAAAGCCGTGGAGGCCATTTACCCGCTATGCTATTCCATACATAACCCTATACTGTAATCAATAAAAAATTTACAATTTTTAATTATAAAACTGTTTTCTATCAAAATTACTTGCGTGAATTTTGGGACACCCTTTATTTTAGAACCCTGAGGATTACGTAGGTTACATATTAATCCCCTTTCAATTTGTCTTAGGTGCAGAGAGGTCTGAAAGTAATTCAAAATCCCCATAGGAATAATATTGATTATTTTTACGACATCTGTTAGACCAATTTTTAGTGAAGTTCGACAGGGTTGGTGTCATATCAAGTCTTTTTATTATTATTGTTATTCACTGGATCATGATAACAACTTTTTAGAAATCTAAGAACAGGAATAAGATGGAATTTTACATCTATTTTGGAGGATCTTGATTTTGCAGACGATATCGTCATGTTGTCGTCGAAGTTAAGAGATTTACAAACTAAAACTGATGTCGTTTCAGAAAATGCTAAACTAGTGAGACTAAAAATCAATCAGAATAAAACAAAAGTCCTCAGATTTAACGGAAAATCTAGCACTCCCATCAAGGTACAAAATAACTCAATAGAAGATGTAAGCACCTTTTCATATCTGGGAGCAACAATAAACAGAAATGGTGGTACTGATGAAGATATTGATCTTAGAATTTCAAAAGCTCGCAACTGTTTTTAGAATCTTGATAAATTGTGGAGAGCAACTAATATACATGTAAAAACCAAATTAAATATGTACAAATCACTAGTACTTTCAGTTCTCTTATACGGTTCTGAAACATGGAAAATTACCAAAACACAGTGAAATAAACTAACTTTCAAAATAAATGCTTAAGAATTATTTTAGAGTTTTTGGCCATACTATATTTCAAATGAAGAATTATTAAATAAAACACAATTTAATGATACAGGAAATTAAATTAAATCTAGACGATGGAAGTTTACAGGACACATCTTAAGAATGAACAGGGACAGTATTCTTAATATAGAATTGACCTGAACCCCTGACGGAAAGAGAAAGCGTGGACGTTTGAGATGGCGACGTATGATGGAACAAGAAGGAGGTGAGGCTGGATGGGCGAGCTGGTATGAAGCTAGACTTGCTGCACCGGACAGGAAACTTTAGCGATCTAGATTGAAGTCCTTATGTGCCCTTAGGCAGAAACGAATTTATGATGATGATGATAGACCAATTCACATCAAATATGGTACACTCATTCTTTAGAATCCTGAGGGAAACATGTTATATAATAACCCCATTCGATTTATCTTTGGTCTGCAGAGGGGTTAAAAACGATTCGAAATATTGGAAGAAACGATTCGAAATTCCCATTGGAATAACGTTGAGTATCCTTACTATCAAAGTTTGACCAACCAACATCGAATTTGGTACACTCATTTTTTAGAATCCTTCTGGAGTCATTAGCTAGATATTAACCCGTTCCATTTGTCCTGGGCCTTTAAAGGGAGCTAAAAACAATTCTTAAACTCCATAGGAAAAACAATGAGTAATATTACGACGAATCACAAACAATTCAACCCGAGCAACGCCGGGTTAATCAGCTAGTTCATTATAAATGGATTTAAATACGATGTCAAATACTAGTAACGACACTGCAGTCAGTGGACATGAGCAATTAAGAAACCTTAGCACAGATGCTTAACACTATTCGGCGTTCTAAAGGGAGGTTTATTTCTCTCACACGAAACCGACGAAGCGAGAAAGTTCGGACTCAGGTCACTCTCCCTCCAACTGTCCTCCCCCTCCGAGTGTCAAAGGACTCTGCTTCCACTTCTTAGCAGAGGGCGTTGACAAGCGACATCCAATTCTTTCTGATGATCTCGGAAGGGGGGTTTGCATTTGATAAGTGACAACTCGTTACCGGGACTTTTGTGGGCGACACCTCAATGACCGCGTCGTTAGGGGCGCAGGAGTGCATGCCCTGTGGGGGCTCCCCGGGGCTTTTGTTTGGGGCTTCCGGAGCGGAAGAAGAAGTTGGTTTCCACGAGGCGTGCAGATGGAAGCTGGAGAGATCGCTTGTTGTAGATTGTTTGCAGGTGGGAATTCTCGGAGGTGAATAAGGGGTTTTGAGAATAGTCCAGTATTTTTATGGTTACGAGGTATATAATCTGCACATATTTCTCTTACGTGGAGTGGTGTGGGGGCTTGGAGAGTGGGGTGCCAGCTCAGGTGTGACCTCGTTATCTGAGCGTGGTTCAAAATTAAGTGGTGTTCTGGGATTTTTCCTTTGAGGATTGATACCGGATCGTCGCCAATATCTCGTTGTGTTGCTCCAATGCGACGTTAATTAAAATACCTACCTATCCTGGTGTATTTCTCTCTTCTGTGTCAGTAAAACTTCGTGGATGTCTATTACTAGACGTTGCTTGTCTTGTGTTTGGCTAAATATGGACCTTGCGTCATGAAACACAATAAAACCATATAAACCATATATACCATATAAAGGTAAGCTACCAACGACAATATACGACTAGGTTGATCTGATACACTACGTAATGTATACAGACAGCTCTCACTTGCATCATTCTATATACTTTGTAGCAGAGAGTAATAAGAGACTTCAATTTTTTATTTTACTTCAATTTTTTTAATAAAGTACTTCATGGTTGAGATTTGCTGCACTGTTATATACTACAAAAATTAATATTTGTAGTATCAGTTAATATCTGTTGTGGTGGCTAAATTCAACACAATATTTAGAAGTAGGTTGAATTCAATAGATGCTATCACTAGACAAATTGCCAGTTGATTGATACCGGGAAAATTGTATTAAGATAGCAGGTGTATTTCGGTAATCGTGGCGTTGGCGTGGTGTAGAAGTTTGGAGAGTGGGGTGCCAGCTCAGGTGTTGCCTCGTCATCTGACCGTGGATCAAATTTACGTGGTGTTGTCCTCGGGTCTTTCCCTTCGGGACGGATCCCGGACCAACGCCAATAGTCCGTTGTGTTGCTCCAGTGCGACGTTAATTTAACTACCTCCCTACCTCCCTGACCAATAAAATCCTAGGATTTTTTCAGCCAATAGACATCTACTTAATTACTATGCGTTTTGTAGAGTACATTCACTACTACACTACTAAAGAATATCATGTTGCTCAGAGAGTGAAATACCTAGCATCAAAAGTTAAATTATTTTTGTGTTGTATGTCCACCAATAGCCCGGTGCTCCGGTGCAGTAATAATTCAACTACCTACCAGAAAGCTTAGGTTTTTTTCAATGATTGATCGGTGTCTCGCTCTGCGGTAAATGTTTGCCGTACAAGGGACTAACCTTAACCATTCGAATACACATCGCAAGAAAAAGTTCATCACTCGCTGATTCCGAGTTAACAAGAGACTGGTGACCTGAATTTAAGCATGTGTTTGCCGTACAAGGGACTAATATTAACCATTCGAATACACATCGCAAGAAAAAGTTCATCACTCGCCGATTCCAAGTTAACAAGAGACTGGTGACCGGCCTTTAAGCATGTGTTTGCCGTACAAGGGACTAACCTCAACCATTCGAATACACATCGCAAGAAAAAGTTCATCACTCGCCGATTCCAAGTTAACAAGAGACTGGTGACCGGCCTTTAAGCATGTGTTTGCCGTACAAGGGACTAACCTCAACCATTCGAATACACATCGCAAGAAAAAGTTCATCACTCGCCGATTCCAAGTTAACAAGAGACTGGTGACCGGCCTTTAAGCATGTGTTTGCCGTACAAGGGACTAACCTCAACCATTCGAATACACATCGCAAGAAAAAGTTCATCACTCGCCGATTCCAAGTTAACAAGAGACTGGTGACCGGCCTTTAAGCATGTGTTTGCCGTACAAGGGACTAATCTCAACCATTCGAATACACATCGCAAGAAAAAGTTCATCACTCGCCGATTCCAAGTTAACAAGAGACTGGTGACCGGCCTTTAAGCATGTGCAATAGGGACATGCCCCCTGAAGCAAGGGGAAAAGGGTAGATTTTAATACGACACCTAGTCGTGGGGCGAAATGTATGCAAATAGTACATTTCCAGATGATTACTCGGATTCGGGGAACTTATTTGGGTTCGAATTAGGTTCTTATTTTTCGTGTCTTCTCCCCTGTTCCCGGAAGAGGCGAAAGCCGCTTCAAGATGCAAATATGATTAAGTGGCAATGATTAAAGATGGATGCGAAAATTAGGGAAATGCGCTCCTCCCCACTCATTCAATCAGACAAAAGCGTCGCTCACCCACCCCTTTGTCTGATGGTTTCTGCTCTGATGAAGTTCGCTCTTGTCTACCTTCTTCGCGATGGCTTTCGAGAGGTGAGGGGGGATTTATCCCCTTTTGGAGGAGGCGTTTTCCCCCATTAATTCCCGATATTACCAATTACTAATTACCTTATGGTAGAGTTTCTTTCCGTGTTATTGGGTATTGTGGAATGCTGTGCTGTAGTTATGAGTTTCGTGTAAAAATCGCTATTTGTTTCTTACTTATGAAGGGATCAGAGCAATAGAGTGACAAGTCCCGGAAAATGTATTCCGTTATGAAAAGAAAATTAGAAACAAAATATTCAAGTGGATCCGAAGAATTTCTGATTGTTTGAATGAGTGTTTAATGCTTGAAAGATTTTAAAATTTAGGATTTTTTTTAACTTGAAAATTGCTAACCTCAAAAATGTGAAAAGTGGCTTATTGTGTTGCTCGAAGTCCTTTGTATGTAGAAAATAAATCAAAATATAACATTATTAAGCAGTCAGAATGTTTTTAATACTCTATTTTGATCTAATGATCTGATCCGCTTATGATAAACCTGGAGACCAAGATATTTGCTTGTTAAATCTGAGTGCTTATAATAACCATATTTCCGAAAATTACATATAAAACTCTTATTATTTAATAGAAGAATTACCCAGATTTTCTCGGTTTGAATTGGTTAAATATTGAATGAAAAGTGCTGACTAATCAGTTATCTTTCACAGAAAACTACAAGCATCTTTTAAGTGTACGGAAAATAATTTTTAACATCTTTTTAACTTTCCATAGCTTCTACATTTTACTTCGGATGTAAATATGTGTACCTGATATAACCATTCATATAATCCATTTCACATTCATCTCACTCTTACTGTAAGACAGACTACTAAAGTTTATACTAAGGTGACTACTACAGAAATCGATTTTGAGTTTTGGAAAGATTACGAATGCCCCATAAGTAAGTAATTTTTAGTAAAAATGACGAACTTGAGGCGTATAGTCTTGCACTCAGTTTTCCTTATCAATATATTTTTACTTATGGAACTCTTGCACCAGGGATGAGATGTTTTCAAATTTCATCATTATGAACGGATGTCAAATTAAATTGTTACGGCATTAGTGATTAATTTATTTTGAAGCAAATATATTTTTTCTTGAAAATTCCATTAAGCGGCACGTGGAAGAATGGAGATTGTTTTAAAAATAAATGTCATTGATGTAAACAAAGCAAACTCAATCGATTACAATATTTCAAAAATCCGAAGATCGATTTTACAGCGTTTTAAAAAAGAAAATTACTGCTTGCAACGAATGTTTCACAGGTATTTTAGTTGCATAAGACAGCTTCAAATTGTAAGATAAGCAACGTTGACCTTCTATCACTTAAGGCAAAAAAATTTCAATTTTTCAACAGTCCTAGTTCAAATTCTACCTAACTGATATAATTCCAATCATCAATCGTATTTAAAATTCGCTTTACTCCAACAGACATTCAGTTTTAAATCGAATCCTTATGGCACTTTTTTCAATTCAGAGACTCGGTTGCTAAATGGAAACCACTTACCTATTTAGAATGATATATGTAATTACACTTGACTGTGGAACAGCTTTCAATATAACACATGTAACATGAAAAATAAATGTAAATTTAACTGATTTTAATCGTCTTGTAATGAAAATCTATGTCCAATTTAGAATCATATTTGAACAACAACGTATAGCTATTTGTTTTAATATAACGTACCTTATCTTATTTAAGTAATTTTATTTTAACTTTATACCGGTCATTTTAAAATCAGAAGTTACACATCTTATTTAAAAAGGTTTTGTTTCATATATTTTATTGATTTTGATAAAACAAAACTCTACAAACCATTACGTGTTTAACCAAAGACTTAAGGAAAGTTGGTCGAAATATACATATACCACCAAGAAATTACCCATGTCTCACGCTTTTTTGCAGAAAATAAATAATTCATTAAAATCTACATCTTAAATAGTGTATCTACGATATGTAAAATATTGCAACACATAAATTCAAAACAAATGAAATTCCAGTCATTGAAAAATGCAGAATACTGTAAAACGAAAGATATGAGCAAGCGTTTAAATTTCAACTTATTCTAAATTTACTTCAACTTAATTAACTTAACTTTAATTCAACCTATTTTCAATACATTCTGAAATAAAACAATTAGAAAAAAGAAGTTTGAACAATATTGAGCAAGACAATGTGTGTGTCTGATTTATTTACAAAAGAGCACAAATTTATAATACTTAGAATTGCTCAAATATGACTACATTTCTTAACGCAAATAAAGAATTCTAAATCAAATTTATAAAATAAAAAATTAATTCTGACGTTGCCAGATACCAAGTAGCAAAGTTACGCTTTTATGATCAATGAGTTTTTCACTTGGCCTTTTTGTGTTTCGTTACAAAATGTGTAAGAGTTACTTTAAATTAAATATTTTAACACTAGAAAGACGGGAGGGATCTTTTTGTCCTCTCGTGTTGTTTAATGCCCTGTAACTCCTTGCCCATGGATTGAATAAGTTGGGAAAGCAACCTTTTCATTCAATGATATTGTTTAGAAAAGGCTCAGATATAGCGCTTACTGCTTATCAGGGAAAGATGAACAAAAATGTTCTGTCATTAAGTTCTATTCACCTTACGTAACAGTACGGTGAATAGAACTTAATGACAGAACCTTTGTGTTCCATCTATTTTGTTACCATCGATAATAATGAGAAGACACCAGAAACTACATTTTTATAACCAACCAGACTAAGTACGGCGTCGACATTGTAGACCAAATGGTACGCCTGTACACCTCATCGCTGGCCTATGCAAGTATTTTTAATATTTTTAGACATACGGTAAATGCTTGGGTCTTGTAAAGAAGTGACGGGAAAGCAGAAACTTAATAGGAGAAATTTCAGCTTGCAGCTGTGTGAAGAGCTTCGTACTCCATATGTGGCATCTAAAATTAATACAGCAAATACTCAGATTTTGTCGCAGGTAGTTATAAAAGAAAACATCACCAATAAAAGATTGAAATGCAGAGTGCGGAGATTTTGCAGGAAAACCACACAAAAAATTACTGCGCGAATAGCAAAAAGGCAGTATACGGGAATTGCTCACCGAGGAAGTAAAATTTGCTGATTTCTTCAACGAATGAACAAAGTAAAGTGATATATAAAGCAGGTCAGGGTGACAAATTTTCAATTTGAATACTAGTTTATATTCTATTACTTATTATCGATAATTTGAAACCTAAAATAAGGTCTATATAATATATCTAACGCTCAATAAGAGCCAGGGGCCAAATTAACCCCTCCCGTCTTTATAGTGTTAAATATCTTTATACATCAATATATCTTTATACATCAATCAAATATTCATAAATTATCAATATATTATGAAAAGGAATAAAAAATCAGTTCACACATAAATATTATAATTAAATTTAGATTGCTCAAATATAATGTTTTGGAAAAAATTGTTTTTCGAGCAATAGTGGCAGAACAATTTTATTGGAAAATTTGTTTAACCACCAACACTGGTAAAATCGTTTGAGTTGCCTACCGTAATCGTTTTATATTCAATGGTTTTCCTATGAGGATTTCGAATTGATTTTAGCCTCCTTTGCACACCTAGGACAAATAGAACGGAGGTTAATATGTAACCTACGACAGAGTTCGAAAGAATGTATGTACCAAATTTGGCGTGTATTTGTCAAACGGTGTAGATTCGCATGGAGAAAAAACAGACGCGACAAATCTTCTTTATATATAGATATTTATTATTATATTGTTTTTATTGTTATTATTCATTCATTGATTAACTAATTAATATTTTAAAAATTGTTTTCATTTGATACAGGATAAAAAGAAGAAATAAAATTTTATTTGTATTTTGTCGTTACTTGTTTTATCTTTATCAGTAAAATATTTGATACGTTACATAAGAAAAGATATTTATTTAAATTTGAAAATCTGATGCAATCTTGTACTTAAAGCTCATTTCAGCATTTGAATAAACTCTTAGCCGTAAAAGATAATATGAGCATTGAAATCATTAAGAAATTGAAGAACATGTTGACACATTGATCCTTTTCAGTGGATTCCTTCTCATATTGGTGGATCAGTGGATTTTTCCTCTGCAATAGCAAAGTTGTAGACAGCATACATTCGATTTCTGTAACCTACCCTGGGTGTATTTCTCCTTTCTGAGACAGAAAAACTTTCCTTGTGTGTTTGTCTATTTACTTGACAGAAAAACGTTGCTTGACACAGCTTTGCCAGATCTTGCACTTGCACCATAAAAAAGAGAAATTAATCCTCTCATATTGATATAAGAGGAAACGACATTGGCGGACAAGTTGGCCAAGGAGGATTTATCGGACTCATAGAGGTCACCTAATATTCTAACGTTCCAGGAATTTTTCAATAAAAATTAGAATTGATTATATTAATTATATTTCTGTTACTGAGTCTTATGACATATTGTCACAAACTAAAACTAAATCAAAACGCAATTACCTGAAAACTCTATTCAATAAAAGTAAAACAATCCTTCACAAATTGTAACTACAATTCTAAAAAGTACCTAACATAAATCGTTCAAATGTTGTGTTGAGCAACTCACCGGTTCCTCAAGGTTCGATAAAGAATTATAAAAGGACATGAAACAAAACGCTGCTATTAGGCGACCCATGGAAGTGCGAGTTATAAGAATTCTTTTTAATCAAACTGTTTTCATTCTGAAACATAAAATGACAATACGTGTTATTATCGGCGCCACTTTAATCTAACGAAGCAAATGATATTTAACAGTTATTCCACGGTGTTAACATTATACATATTAACGTGTTATTATGAATAATAATACAATATTTAACTGGAAACGATATTTAACACATATAGAAGCTTAACAGATCTAATCCTTTTAAAAGGACATAATGAAGACTTTAAATTTTCTGTAAAACTAGGAGTCGTAATACAGTATGGAAGATCTGTTCACAATTGGTATCCAGGAAGTTTTCCAGATTTTGCCATAGATTTCACGGGGGAAAGAAAATCGCAAACGGTATTTTACTGTCAAGAATACGTAGTGGTCAATCCAAAGTAAGATATTAAGTATCGCAACGAATAAAATAATTTTCCAGACAAGAGTGTACAGGCCTCCTCTCCTTGCACTAATCTGGATCCTTTAGATCTCTTACGAAATCAAGTAAATACTCTGACCTTTGGTACATTGTACTTTGTATAGCATGGATTACAGCAAGAGGAGTTTGAAACAAGAGGGAAATTCGTATTTTTAAGATTAGCTTGCGTTCATCTTGTTAAATTAAACGACAAATACATCATTTCAGTGGGTTCTAACACATTGCGGAGTGTATGACAATGAAATGGCTGATAAGTTAGCTAAATTATCAACAATAGACCCAGTTCCTTTCTCAGCAACTACCCTCCTTAGGTGTCTGGGTAGGGTAAGAAGAGGGGCTCTATCACTTTGGTGTACTTTATGGAGGAACATTGCAATGAATCAACATTTTTTTCGATTCCAGAGTGAGTCTAATGACCTCCATTACTTCAAGAGTCTAGAACGGTTGCCATTTTCTCTGCTAAAGCCAGAATAGACCACATTGTAACCCTACTTGAATAGTTTTCACCTGGCTGACTTCAAAAAGTGCCTTATCTGCCTAAGGAAGAGACTTTGGAGCATACCTTTGTTCGACTGCTCCGAAGAGAACATTTTTAGAATTCTCTTAAAGAAAATTTGTGATTCATCTTCTATTACTGTTTTATCTAATGTTTGTTTTATGCATATTGCTTCGCTGGCTTGTATGATTGACTCATATCAAGATGTAATATAATCTGATAGTTCATAAAGTTCTGAAAGTTCATAATTCCAAATGAAATTAGTTTACTCAAAAATATAAAGCATCATTCCGTACTTACTGGTGTTAATACGTATTTTCACTCAAGAGCATGGCAAAAAGTGCTTACTTGTCACTTTACCACAATTTGCTTGCGATCGTCCACTTCCAAATTTTTTTGTTCTGTAATCAGAAAGCTGAATAATTTCATTAGAGAGGAATGAGTTCCTCTATGTACTTTTACCAATATTACGAACCTCCATAGCTCAAATCAAGCATATATTTAAACAAAATGGCGCAATTTACAAATTATTCCAATTGCGGGGGATTTTGTATTGCTTATACCCGTTGTTGTCATTCTCTAATATCCAAATAATGTCGATTTCTGTGCCATGTACGTTATTAAAAGTATATAGATGAACGTTTTTAGATGCGATCTTTTAACAAGGTTTCTGGAGATGGTCAAGTGCCAGTGACCCTACTGTTTTAAACTATGAATTTGCAATGTGATTTTTTTTAAAATGCAGAATGATTTATTTTACTTTTATCCCTTCTTTTGCTGAAAAGTAACAATTTGTAAGTGGTTCTCAAGATTAAGTACACAGTATATAAAGAGATTTCTTCAAAAACTAAAAACTATGTAATATATAAAAATTTAAACTTAATTTTCATAGGAATGTCTAGTACACTTTTAGAAACGTACTAGGCTAAAAATAATTTCATATTTGCCATTCCTATTAATTATTCCTTAATTTTCATAGGAATGTCTAGTACACTTTTAGAAACGTATTAGGCTAAAAACAATTACATATTTGCCATTCCTATAAAATACGTTTTAATTATTATTATTATATACTAAAGTTTTAGGCTTTCAAAGAAATCTTCATATATATATATATATATATATATATATAAACAGGTGAGCATAATTGCGTAGAAAGTTTTTATTGCATTTAAACAAAAGATATTAATATAATTTAACACATAATTCACAATAACATAAAAATGTGTCAAATGTAAAGCAAAAATGTCTCCGTACGGTGAAACATAATTCATTAAATGTTATTTCCTTCACCATGTTTCATCATTTATTGGTCAGTTGAACCTGCTTTTTGCTTTAATGACCTCTCTCAGTTTAGGCATGACTCCCACGAGTTTTTTTTTTGGTTTCTGAAGTAATTTCGTTCCAGACGTCCATAATGGAACTTTTCAGTTTATCTTTGCTGCTCGTATCGTAACTTTTCAATTCACGACCGATTTCTTCCCATAAGTAATCCATGAGGTTTAAATCAGGAGACTGGCTGTGCGTAAAGTTGCTGAGACACATGATAAAGGCATCATTCTTTACAGATCGTTGCAATGTGTTTTGAATCATTGTCCTTTTGGAAGATAAACGGTCTTCAAAGAGACAATTTCGTAGCACTAGCAAGGGCATTTGTTTCAAAATGTCTAGGTACACAGCTATCCATATTAACTTCAACAAAACATAATTTATCCACATATCATGCAACCCCATACCTTTACATTTCCTCCGCCGTGTTTTACAGTTTTATATAAGTTTTTGCTTGCATTTGATGGTTGGTTTTCTCCATGCCATAACTCATCCATCTGAACCATAGATAAAATTTTGAATCATCCCTGAAAAGTACAGAATCCCAAAAAGTTAAGGGCTTACACGCTTTTTTGCAAACTCAAGACACTTTCTTCTGCTAAGTTTGCTAATAAACGACTTCTTACGTGCAACATGCTCATTATAGAAAACTTTTTTATTACTTTTCTTACAATTTGAGTTTATATTTCAAGATTATAATCAGTTTTCAACAAGAGTGCAAGTTCTGCACTAATTCATGGATTATCGCGAACCTTTCGCAGAATATTCCTCATGTATATAGCTCAATTTCTGAGGTCTTCCGGATCACAGTTCCTATTTTCCAGTTTCTACCTCATTATATCTTTCAATAATTTTACCGTAGATTTAGATTTGTTTGCGATTTCGCCAATATTGTCCTCATTGATAAACCGTCATTTCTCAACTTTATCACCAGCACGTTAATAGCTTTTGGAATTTCCAATTTAGGCGATCCAATGGTATAAAAATCTTTTGAAATGATTCCTTACACTATACTGAATTTCTTTTCCATTCGATAGTTATAATAATTGAATGCGGGACAACTAGACTGTACGTTCTAATCAATTTGCATAGTGCGTATGGAAATTTTTTTTCTTAACATTTTGTATGTTTTTCCTAAAGTTTTAATTAATTATTTTTCATTTGTGAAAATTAAGTGATTTTTGTTGCCTACACATTTCTCTAGTATGAAATAAGTTTCTTGTGCAGTTTCTGAATCTTTGGTGAGATTTCTTTAAAATTAAATAATTTATACGCCGTTTTCGTACGGAAAATTTTTTATCCACTGTATACACATAATTTTGTGTGTAACCACTGTATTTCACCAAGATTTCTCAAAATAATCAGAATTTTTTTTCAAAAAGCGAAGTTCGAATGATCTTAAGTATAAATAAAACTTCAAACATTCTCTGAAACATAAACTATCGCTCATTCGCTACAAAAACAAGTTATGCAACAGAAATATTTACGAATATAGCAGTAAAAAAATGCGATATTATTCAAGCGCCTCCAAGGAAAATAACACTTAAAAATAATCTGCGAAATATTTTCTCTCGAAACTTATCCGAAAAGGTTCCAAGCAGACGAGCTCTTCTGCATGCGTTGAAATATAAAATGGCGAAATTCGATTTTCCTTTTTCTCGCTCACATTTCAACGTTGGAATAAATATTTGTCATGATTTATTCGGAATAAAATAGAGTCAAGATTGTATTTTTAATACCGAAAAAATTCGGAGAAAACAAAAGTAAAATGTATTTCAGCTGTAGAATGAATGCTATTTTGCAAATATAGAATTACAAAATTTTTCATGTGTATCCTAATCTTAAGGTTGTCCTATTCCTCAAAAACTAACATAGGTGAAAGAGAGCGAGAGGAAAACATTTCATTGCATATGAGAAGGTCTCAAAATAGTTTTAATACCTTCCAAATGCTTGTATGGTTTCGTTTTTGAGTGCGGTGAAAAATAAAGCCCTTAAGCATCCATGTATTAAAAACATGATCCTGAAGTAAAATTCGCGTATATGGATAATAAATACTCATGTATTAAAAGGTTTTCAGATTCCTTAATATACGTGTTTTCGTTCAAAATCGTGATCTGTAGTGTAAATATAAACAAATCACCGGTAGACGAATTAAAAACTACAGTTAAGAGCTAAATTGATTTATCGCCATTTTGGCAATGTGGGCCTTATTTCTTTGCGACAATAAATGTGTACTTCAGAACCAGACGAACGTAAGTCCAGAAATGACGATTTTCAGGTTATTACAGTTTTGAATGTAGAATCTGATTTTGCATCAAGCCATAACAACTTAAGTCTGTAAAACATTCTCCTTTTATGATTTACTACGGTTATAAGAGCGTAAGTCCTAACCTTTGTTTGAGCCAGACAAACGTAAGTCCATCCACTCAAAAAGACAGTTTGTACTTTCATGTATAAAAACTAAGCCTGTTGTTAGACAACGGAAAAGAGACGGCACAAGAAACAAACCGAAAGCCATTCATTTATTTTTAACTTTAATAAGGAGGAAGTCATTTGCAAAACTTTTTTCCTGAATACGCTTTCTATTTCTGAAACCTTCATGAGAGTTGCCTTAAAAATAGCCAGTGAGTCTGGTTTGGTAACGCCAGACCTTAGGGGAAAACATATTCCAGCAAATAAATTACCGAGTAATAGCTTAGAACGGATCGAAAACCATACTTCAAAGTTTCCATATTCCAAAGATCCAAACGTAAATATTTGGGCAATCACCTGAACATTTCCACAATGAACTCACTGTATGTAAATGAGTGCGAAAAGGAAAAATTAAGCCAGAGAAAAAGTGGGTTTATTCCAAAGTTTTCAATGAAGATTTCAACTTGTCTTTCCACTCAGCAGATAATGACAGTTGTGATCTTTGCGGCAAACTAGACTGCGAAATGAAAAATGAAAAAAAATGATGAAAAACTCAATGAACTTAAATTACAAAAAGAAAAACACCTGGAAGAAGCTTCATGTAGGTATGAATTAAAAAGGGAAAATAAACTGAAAGGCCGTGCTAATCAAGGTTTGAGAGTCGTTATGTCTGATCTCCAAAATTGTTTTACAGCGCCAGATTTGAAGAACTCCCAAAGTTTTTACCCAAGAAAACTCTGGACATTAAATATTACAATTTACAACACAACCGTTGACAAAACTTGGTGTATGATCTGGGATGAAGTTACAGCCGGTCGAGGAGGTAACGAAATAGCATCATGTTTATTCACATGGGAATGAAGAGCTTTGAAATCCCGATAGGCCTACTGAAAACTTAACAGTGTGGACAGATAATTGCAGTGGCCAAAACAGGAATATTAATGATTTTCATGTACCTATGGCTGTTGGAAAAAGTTTCTACTCTAAAAGAAGTCAACCATAAGTTCCTATTTGCTGGACACACTCACATGGAAGTAGATGGCAAGCATAGTGTGTGATAGAGAGCAACTAAAGGAAGGAAACTTTACTGAGGATGATTCAACCGCTCTAGAATAATGTTTCTGCTTAATCTGTAGCTTTTAAGCCATTTACAACATTAACACTCAATCTGTACAATATTAAATATTTTTTATACAATATTAAATATTTTTGTACTTACTCGATGTTTTCGATAGTATTAAAGACATCGTTACTAAGATTGCTCGTGCACTTTACTTAAAACACTTTTTATAGTGCTACGTAAGTCCTATAAAACAGGTTTTTGATATAGAACCACAATAACGTAAGTCCAGATCTCTCTTAATAAGCTATAAAATTACATAAAAATTAACCAATAATGGATAAAGCATGTATATTTTTGTTGTTAACAATCAATTTTTGCAGGCTAGTTCAAATACTAGCTTTGTAGCCAGTCAACGAGATCCTTCTTTTCAGTTTTTATGCTCTCCTGGAAAGTTGGCATAATGTGACTTACGTTCGTCTGGTTCAGAGGTACAGAACCAGACGAACCAGATGTGGAAGAATTAGAGCCAATCTTCAAGGAGTAGATTTTGCAACTTATAAATGAGAGACATTTTATGTCAAGCTAAATGTAGGTGGAGGTAGTTTTTCTGTGGCGGAACGTGTTTCCTGTTCTTGTTCCAAACATATCACTTGGCTTGTTTTTGTTTACGATTTCAGCATTCGCAAATAAAAATTCCGAAAAAGGAATACCGAATTGGGTGCATAAAAGTTGATTGTCCAACGTCAAGTAAATTAAACTCCAAAAAGCCAAAATGGCGATAAGCTACATTTTTGGGTAAGCCCGATATGTATCGTGCGAGGGCTTTGTGTTTATTTTTTTTAATTTGAAAATTTGATACTATTTTGACAAGCGTAAAATTTTATTTTTTAATTAAATATCTTGTTTTATATTAGTATGAAAATTTACCAATCTTTTTATTTTAAAAGATTCAAAATTAAATAAATTTATTTATTTTATCGAATGTTCGTTTGCTAAGTAGAACCAAATTCCTTCTGGTTTGTTTTTGAAAATCCCTTTCTTTGGGTATCCAGTTTAATAAAAGAGAACTCGAAAAATTATTACACTTATGTTTACAACTATGACATAATTCTATGAGTGACATGGCTGAAATTGCCATTCGGTAAAACACCAAAGGGGTGCATCACTTTCGGACTTATATAGACGGATATACGTGCTATCACAAAACACTAGCGCCATCTGTATTTATTTTTTCACTCTCACAGGAACGCTAACAAACTGTTCCGTTTTGGACCTCCTAATTGTCTAATAAGTAAAACCCCTTTAATAACAACGAGCCAATTACAGCTGGAGTTTTTAAATATCAGATTAAGTAGTGTTAAAAAGCTACTTAATGAAGTCCATTAAACCTAGCCTTCGTCTCATAGCGTCATAAAAAAAAGAAAGAATTCGGCTGGCTTGAAAAATGTTTCTTCACATGATGTTCCATCGATTAACAGTTTTTTTTTATAAAAACCCTACTCGCTTCCTTTACTAAATTTTTTCCCCTGCTTTTCATATCGATTATTCATTACTTTATTTTACTTTCCCGTTTCAACCCAAACGAAAAGTGATTCGCATTTGATTACAGGTTTCTGAAACTTTCGACACAGCGATGTCGGAATTTGCTCGACGAAAGTAAATCGTCTGTGCTCTTTCGTTCGGAAAATGAGATTCTTTTTTCGATTAAACATATAATTAATCAAACGATAGTAGTAATGTCGAATATCGACTGGAGCTGAAATATGAGAAAATTCTAGGAAACGAAACGGGTTTAGTTCTTACGGCTGTGAGGGATTTAAAACAATGAAATTCTTTAGAAGATAAGATACTAAACACACAATGGTTCGATAATTTTCTCACAATAGAGGTATGTTCCAACAGAAGTTAAAGTAACAATGTTATAACAAGTAAAAAAATCTGTTATCAAAAATACGAACAGTTATCGATAACTATTAAAAATTAACTTTTAAAAAAATTGAAAATATTGTAATTTAATAAGAATTTGATAAGAATTAAAAGTTGAAATTAATAAAATGTAATCAAATCCTAACCATTTAAACTAACCGTTAACACCAGTTTCTAACAGTTAATAACTTACAGTTGTTCATTAACTGCTGTTAGTTATCGACTGTTAATGAAGATGTTAGCATTTAATAATTGTCACCCCAAAGTAACCATAACCGTTAAGACATAAAAAATAACAGTTTTTGATTATCTCTTAAAAGACGTTATTCTTCAAGTGTTATTATTTTATGAAGTGGAATAGCGTTATCTATAATGACAAAAATACATAATTACTTAATTTTTGGAATATTCAATTAGTTCCGTCAATTTAAATATTCGATTTTAATCGGTTACTATTAAAAATTTGTTTAACACAACATTTTGAATACTCGAATTCGGTTATTACAACTTAACAAAACGGCATTATTTTGAATTGAACTTAAGATTCCCATTAAATATTTTATTCAGTCAAAAAATATTTGAACTTTACTTTCGTTGGCTGTATAAATATAGTATTTTAGATTTCCTTAATCTTAAAAACTGGAAAATAAAATGAAAAGAACTACATGCCAAACGTTGTTTCTACGTGAGGACTCAAGTATCCTACAAATTTTTAAAGTGGACTGCATTGCAAATGGTGCATGTAGAAGCTACACTGGAATTCAAAACTACTAGAAAGCAAGACGTTTATAAAACTACATATTTTGTCAGCTTATAGCAGAAACTAGTCAACTGACAAAAACATAAGTTTTACCATACAGCTGATTCAAGACTAACTATTGGTTTTTAGACCAAAAAATAAAAATTATAATAAATTCGTTAGTGTTATAATTGTTTTAAACCAATTACAATATGAAAATGTATTTCCAATCATTATGAAAATAAGCATTTATTGCCTCCGAAATTTTTTTTCAGTTAATGAGTTTCTGCTCTAAGCCGACGATTTACATGGCGTCGAAAGTTGACATCTGCTGTGAAAACTAATTTATCGTTCTTCCAAATCAGAATTCCAACTCCGGTTAAAGATAAAATCAAAATTCCGAAAAACTTGAGCTGGGAAAAATGCACGCGAGTAAATATTAAAAAATAAAATAAATTCAAACATCCGGCGCGGGCTCGAAGTTGCTGGCTCCAACAATACTAGAAAAAACACGGATAATTTGGGTATTTAGAATATTTCCATAGACGAAGCTCCTGGAATTACATCGACACTTTAGAATACAAGATATAATAATTTTGAAAAGAAAGTTGGCAATAGTATTTTATTCCTCGACTCAAATCATTAAATGAGTTACATTACTTTTATTCGCTTGGCAGCAGAATGAATTTTCTCGCGGGAAATAAGACGACCGAAATGGAATCCAAATGAAGTGAGTTTCTCTTTCTTCTGTCTGAGCTATGAAACTGTTGTTCTTGCAAGAGCAGCTCTTTCTTTTGGTGTTGCAACTTTGAGATGGAAGAACAATCTTTTAGGACGTGTCAGCTCGTAATGGGTAATGTATATGACCCTAGGGTCACCACATTAAAAAAACGGCCTTTTATTTTATAGGTCAGAAAGCTGATTCTCGCGAATGTGCCCGGGTTAACAGAAAGGAAATCAAATCAGACGGGTAGAAACCCTCCGTATAATTGCCTCAATAAAAGATCCCTTCTTATTTCTATCAGTCGTGATCATTTTAACGCTACCGATCTTCTTTTCCTTTTGCCTACTTCGTTTTTTGCTATCAGTTTCTGCGATTGGCTGTTTTTGTCATCCTCAACTTTTGTGTCACACTCAGCAGTTTTTATTTATTTTATTATTATTATTTTTTCCTCCACTTTCTCCCTTCAACTGATTATCTTCTTCCGAATCTTAACCTCGTTGCAGACGCAGACGATTTTTGAGACCCTTTATTTTTTTCCCCTTCTCCTGCTATCGCTCTCAACTCCACTCGCGCAGCAAGCAGATTGGGATCCATTTATTCTTGAAGAGGAAATGACAAGAGCAGATTTTGAAATCGTTATTTTTTCTCCCGTCTCTGTCTCAATTTGGAGATTTCACCGCGCCATTTTTTCTTTTTTCTTCTTTTTTGTTTGAGAAGAAAAGACACATTATCATGAAGAAGGTTATTAGTATATTTGAAATACGTCATTTATAATTAGATTTATTAGGGTACCCACACGCTAAAGGGGGGAATTTCGTTCCTTAGTTTCTTCCCCTCTTTTCTTACCAATTACTTAAAATAAAAATCTGACATGTTTTACATAAATGTTTTTAAGGAGGATTTTGAAATAGATTTTTCCAAACAGGAAGAGAGAGATTGTTAACTATCTTGTATTCAAATTTAATGTCATGTTGAAACAACAAAAAGTCAGCGAGAACAAAAAGGATCAACGCTTTTCTTGTTAGTAAGTTTGCATCGTTACTGCATCAGACACTTTCGCAAGAGAGATTACAAAGTTCAGTTCGACGAGTTTTTTCAAACCCATGATGTTAAAATTAAAATTTACCGAGTTCAAAAGTTTTTGACATAGAATTTCATTCATCCGAAATTCGAATTATCCTGTTTGATTGATTAAACCTTACTGCATACTTTTTTAATTCCAAACAAAACACCGCTCTCTGGTTTTATATAAGTTCATACATAGAAATATACAAAAATCAATCTTTGAACCCACATAATTAAATGGAATTTTATTCGTGTATCAAAAATGATACACGGAATTAATGTTTAACTTTTAAACAAAAGCTTAATACTCTGAGTGTTTTCGACGAGATATCTCATCCATCAAGTTCTTACCTAGTGATTAGATGTCTGGTCATCAAAATATTGCCGATGTTTTTATGATGACGAGATCAAGATCTAGTAAATTTTATTCTAATGATCGTGATCGTGTATTCTTCCAGTGACGAGATATCTCGTCCAACAATATCTAGTCAATCTTACTAATGACGAGATACCTCGTCGAAACAGCCAGCAGGAGGGTTGACCCTCCTCATGGTTCATCTTCGCGTCGAAAACTGCCCTGTAAGGTCCAGCTTGTGATGCAAAAACCTGTTCCAAACTGTCACCAGTTCTGGGCAAGGTACCATTTGCTTTTCCTTCTTGGATCATCATTCCCCTTGGAATAATAGGGCAGATTTGTCACGATGAAATATCTCATCCTTAGCAAAATTGACCAGATCTTTGACGAGATATCTCGTTTAAACACTTGGAGGGTTAAGGACTATGAGAGACTTTTTTCTGTCAAGCTAAATTCAGATGGACGTTGTCTTTTGGGGGCGTAACGAACTCCCTCTTCGCATTCCGACGTGACTTCACCTGGCTTGCTTTTCGAATACAATATCAGAACATCGTCAATAAAAATTGCAAAGGATAAAATCCCAATTGATTTATAGTTGATTGGTTTTCGTCAATTAGATTAAAAGCCAAACGTCCCCAAAACGGCTTTAAACTTCATTTTATGGTATTCCCGATATGATATTCTGCGAGAGCATTTGGGTAGAATCTTCGCATTCCATCTGCTTGTTTGTTGACACTGAAAGTATCTCATACAGGGTTACCAGAATCGACCGCACAATAATCATACCATCCGGCCACACTTAGTCCATCCTTGTTGGTGGTCTGGGTCATAAAAATAATCACGCTTGCGATTCGTTGTCGAAAGCAAAGATAGGTCCGTTTTTTTGGAATCATCATTTCGGAGATTTCGTGTTGAAAATTTCCCTTTCGGCCATTCGAAATTTCAGCGATAAAACCCACAAACTATTCTTTTGACATCCCTGGAGTGACCGGTACCTGAAATAAAAGGTAGTGGTCTGCTATCTTTTTATTTAAACCCGGAGAATTTCCTGTATTAGATGCACAATTCTCTATAAAGCGTTCCACACAGTTCTTTATGTATTAAAAAATAAAATGTATTCAATTTTTCAAAAGGATATTATTTGGCGATAAACCAAACAATTTTTCTACTTTTCCATAAGAAATTGAGACATCTAGAAGAAAGTAATAACAAATTCCTATAAAAGCTTGAAATATTATTCTGCAACTCAATACAGCTTTTGTTCTAGGTTTTTCAAAAAGTCCCAGTAACTCAATCAAACTTAAATTTTCTTATGATTTTACCATTTCTTTTGAAATTCAATTAGTCGTTCGATTTCGACTTACCCATTAATGGAGACTAAAAAGTAAAATGCATTTTATTTTGGTGATTTCTTATGTAATTTCTTATTCATGATTTTGTTCTTATAAACCATCAATGCAATATCTAATTGCATCGCTGTTTGCTTATAAGAAGGAAAAGGTTTTTGCATTTTTTGTCCGTATTTAATCAGACAAATCCATCTGTTGCGATTAGAATTGTTTTTCGAATTCCGCAATTCCTTTGCGAAAACACACAGATGAAAACACAGTGCGCACAATTACAAACTTCAATAGAATAAAAAAAGCGACGTTTAGTTCATAGAAAAAACTCGCAAAATAACCAACTGAGAACAAACGATTTTAACTCTTTTATCTCATTTCATTTCACTTCGCCTGTCAACTAAACTCACTTCGTTTCCCCAGAAAAAGAAAAAACTTGCAAAAGCAAAAACGGAACATCAGAACACAATTCCAACCGGCATGCCATTTTAATTGTTTTCGCCGCATTGAAGCAGAGTTGAAGAGATTCGAAAAAAGAAGCAAGGGACAGACCGAAAGAACAACTCTGTTATGTTTTCCATGCGTGAAAACATAGCTGTAATTTTTTGAAAAAGAGAAAAAAGTTTATCCCCTAATTGAGCTTTCACCTTATTACGCCTACCTCAAGTTCTGCATAATCAGACTAATTGCGAAGAGCAAGAACTTTCCCTGACGTTTTCTTTGTTGCAGAAGCGAATTTTTCAGAGGTCGCCATTTTCTCTTTTCCCGCCCTTTTTAGCTTGTTCTTTTTCTTTCGTCTTCCACTAACTATTGTGTTTGCGCGTAGAATACGAATGCTTCGTGACGGGAGCTGTACATATCTCATTAGTGCCACATTTTCCACGTGCTTCTGGGAGCTTTATGTCGCCATTTTGTTCTTTTTTTCTTCTCGGGGAAGTTCTATGGAATTCCTTTCGCCGTTCGGGGGAAAAGATTTGTGATTAAGAATGCCCTCAAGGTGGGGACGGGTTCTATGCATACTTTTGCAATTTATTTCGGTATTCTGTTTCTTCGAATTTTCTCTTCTACAGCTGAGAAACAATTCTGAGAAGATTCGCATTCCAACTAATAAAAAAAGTTGAAATAGAAGATTTGAAATAGAGAATTTATAATATTTAGTTTACAAGAGATATTAAAGAAGTAATACTTTTGGACGGGTGTGTACCTAGAGTTCCCTCCGGTTACGCCACTGGTGTAAACGATTACACTTTTCCTATTCCATAAATTCAAGGCTCACAGGGGAGGGTTCGTTGGTTACATGGTAGCAGTGCGTCTGGCCTATGGGGGCCGGGAATAAGAAATGGGTTTCGTGTAATAACGTACAATTTGTTTCCTAAGTTTAATATTTATAAATCTTCACTATATTTGAAAGTAAAATTGCATTGTTGCAAGTGAGACAGTAAGTGCTGGAAATACACATTTCTATTAGATGTGGGCTCCGTCATATAAGTTGATACTTGGGCCAATTATTTATTCCATGTGGAGCCTGTCATCTAACTTGGTGCTGTTTGTCATCTAAACCGGTACCGAAGCTTGTCATCTAAACTAAATTTGAGCTCTGCCATCTCTAATTTCGAGCTCTCCTCATCCTCACTGGTACTGGACCCGGTTATCAAAACCTACTGGGGCACGTCATCTAAGCTATGATTGTGGTCCTTCATATGTATTGGTACTAGTTTAAGTCATCTAAACTGGAACATCTTCTGCACGGGTTTTGGGTCGGTTATTTCATCTGGTACTGGACTGGTCACCTAAAAATTGGTACTGGTTCCCGTGTTCTAAACTGGTGCTTCCTGATCTTCATAGGTACTGAAACTGGCCATCACAACGCGTCATCTAAGCTGTGATTGCGGTCCTTCATACATACTGCTAAAGGTTCCAATAATCTAAACTGATACTTCCGAACTGGTTCTGGGTCCTCCATGTAAACTGGTACTGGGACCGGTCATCAAAACTCGCACCAAGGAACGCCACCTAAACTGGAAATGGTCCCCGTCATCTAAACTGGCACATGTAATCTGAGCTGGTTATCTGGGTCTCGGACTGGCGGTCCTACATAAAGCTATATTTTAAAGGTGAAACAGACTCCAGTCATTGTTTTCGAAATCCCCTCACCGAAAGAACCCAGGTGCCGACGCTACCCCATAATTTCATTTTTCAAAAATCCCCAATCCACCCCGAACGTAAACTATCCCCCTTCACTTTCGCTGCAATTTTTCCGCTCGGTCAGTTCCCGGAGAATTAACACACTTAGAGCCAATAACATTCCCCTCCTCATCACGCTTCCGTGGTCGAAATTTAATTTGCTCTCGCCGGCATCATAAAGCTGCCAGAAAAAGCAACGAAATAATAATAATACAAAATAATTGACAGCAGGACTCTGGCAGCGAAGAAAAAGCATTCGGGCGTTGTTGCTTTTTTATACAGGCTAATGTTTTTCCCCGTGCGAGCAAGAGGGGTGAGGGCAAACTTCCAACGTAGCAGAAAGTACGGTACGCCTAACAACTCGAGTCAGGCGTTAAATTACAAGCTTATAATTTCGCCGTTTCCTTTTCTCCGACTCGGCACTTGGAAACAAAAATGGTTTTGCTTTTTGGAGTTCGGTTTCTGGGTTTTTGTGCAGGCGTAGGGTGTTTATTTTCGTCAGCGAAGCAATGGTGATTCCCCCGGGAGAGTTGGTCTGTTAGTTTGTATTAATTGTGGGACACAATAGAAATGGGGCCTACAGTTGTAGATGGATTCGAAGCAGTGCAACAATGTCCGGCGAAGTGAGATTCTAATTTACGTTTGACGGTGTTTTTATAATGCTTCCAGGACTAGGATGGACGGACTCTTTATAGCGAAAGGGCCAAACTCAGCCATGCTGTGCCCAAACACCGAGAAGATAAACAAATTAAGTTAGTTAACCTTCTGAGAAGTTCACACCATAATTCAACCTAACAACCTAGTTTTCCCTGCATAACTTCAAACGAATTTTGACCTCCATGACCAATATAATCTTTCTAAAGGATTCATCCTGAGGAAATCAGCAATGGAATCTTTCCGGGTGGTTCGATTATATGGAACTGAGTAATAGAATATTCCCAGAGGATTCTATTACAAGGAAATGAGCAATAGAACCATTCCAGGGAATTTTATTCGAAATGAAAGGAACAAATAGAATCTTTCCAGAGGATTTTATTTAAAGGAAAGAACCAATATAATATTTCCAGTGGATTCTATGCCAAGGAAAGAACCAATAGAATCTTTCCAAAGGAATCTAAGGAATCTTTCTAAAGGATTCATCCTGAGAAAATCAGCAATGGAATCTTTCCGGGTGGTTCGATTATAGGGAACTGAGTAATAGAATATTCTCAGAGGATTCTATTACAAGGAAATGAGCAATAGAACCATTCCAGGGAATTTTATTCGAAATGAAAGGAACAAATAGAATCTTTCCAGAGGATTTTATTTGAAGGAAAGAACCAATATATTATTTCCAGTGGATTCTATGCCAAGGAAAGAACCAATAGAATCTTTCCAAAGGTTTCTATTGCATGTAAATAGCCAAAAGAATCTTTCAAAAGGATTCAATTCTAAGAAAATGAACAAAAGAAGCTTCCTAAGGGATCCTATTCCAAGGAAATGAACAAAGGAAAATTTCCAAAGGATCCTATTCCAAGGAAAGTACCAATAGGATCTTTCTAATGATTCTAGTCTAAAGAAAGGACGAATAGAATCGGCCTAAATGTTGAAAAAATTCATTGATTCTTTCAACCACACGCACACACAATAGATGTGGTTATTTAGCATAAAATTAAATGCGCTACGGGGTAAAAGCAATGATACACTACTCGAAAATCTCGAGACGCTCAGAGGGATATGTACAATAATGACGAAAAAAGAAACTCGAAGTAAATCCAAACGGAGGACATTTCAAAGTGGAGCCAAAATTGAGAGGTAAAAAGTAAACAATACCTGCTAATGATCTTCCACAAAGAATCCAATACTGCATTTCAATGGATTCCTTTTCTCATTGGCATCACAGGGAACGAAACACCTGACAATTTGGCAAAATCATGTAGCAAAGGAGCTACCAGGAGCCAGAAGAAGTGTCAGTACCTTTTCAGAGGAACACCATCTGTTCAGCTTAAAATACAACCTATATAGAAAAACTTTACCTTCCCATCATTGGTGCATGAGCATATCTCCGAGTGAGCTTTAAATCTTAACATATCTTGATGTAGGTAGGTATTTTAATAAACGGACGACGATCTGGGATCAATCCCAAAGGGAAAGATCAGAGGAGAACACCCCTTTATTTTGATCCATGATCAGATGATTGATCTGGCACCTCACTATCCAAACTTCCACACCACGGAAACGTGAAGACATTGGAGGAAACGACATTTAAAATGTACCAGACTCCACGTATATGACGGTGCTTGGTTGAATCGAGTTTTGAATTCACAACACTAATTTTACACAAAACCAAATGAATCGGCCTGGAAATTTCCAACTTACACTACTTTTATTCTAAGTCCCGCATGTTAAGACAAGGAATAAATGAATCATTAGATACTAAGGAAGTTGATTAATATCGCACTGGAGTAACGCAACGAGCTATTGGCTACGGTCCGGGATCAAACCCGAGGACAACACCTCGTCATTTTAAACCACGGTCAGATGACGAGGTCAACTCCTGAGCTGGAATCCAACTCTCCAAATCTCCACACCACGCCAACGTGAGGACATTTGAAACCGCGACAGATTAACCTGCACCAGACCCTTTTGTAGACGGTCTTTGGTTGGATTCGAACTCGCAATCCTAATCTGTTACATTTCCAACCCGGCTACCCCGGCCCTACCATGTCTAGAAGGGTTTTTCCATGTTGACAAGAACTGCGCACTGGACCTCTGAATCATATGGCCTTCATTGATGGTTTCAAGTCTTTCCCACAGGGCGTCCGCATGTAAAAAAGAAATAGACTCTCCACATCACTTTCTACATTGTATCAATGCCAATGGCCAAGAAATCTTCTCCAACCCCTCCACAATTGCTGGAAAATTAATTTTGCAATTCCTTCCTGTCTTGGTCCTTCGAGTTGCAGGTTCGATTCGCTGTTAGGTGCATTCCCTCTGGTATTTCTCTCTTCTGTGCCAGTAAAAATTTCATTGTGTGTGTCTCTAAAACTCTTGATATTCTATGTCTTGTGTCTCGCGCAGCATGGCCAAATACGGCCCTTGTGCCATAAAACCCCCAAAACCAACCAACCTTGTCTTGGTGTTGAACTTATCTACCCCACGGAATAAGCACAGCCAATTTAATAATTCATTATTTCATTGGCGCCCTGTATAGGTCTATAGAACAACCACCATACTTAAGTTAACAATAGGCCTCGAATTGAATGTATCGATTTGTTTTGTATAGTAAGAGAATTGTTTGGGGGAAATTAACCCTCATAACTACACACAAATGGACTTGCTCTACAACTCGAGAATTCAACAAATTTTACACCTACAAGTTGTTTGTAGGTAGGCATTTCAATTAACGCAGCATTGGGAACAACACGACGGGGCATTGGCGACGGTCAGGGATCAAACCGGAAGGGAAAGATCCGACGACATTACCACGTAATTTTGATCAGATGACGAGGTCACACCTGAGCTGGCACCCCACTCTCCATACTTCCACACCACGCCAACGTGAGGACATTTGAGGCCACGACAGATTAAACGTACACCAACCTTCTTTATACACGATGGTCTTTGTTTGGATTTGAACTCGCAACCCTCCGGTTGCTAATCCATTGCTCTTCTAACTTGACTATCGCGGCCCAAAAGTTGTATGGAACGGATTAAAATGTGACACGTTTTATGGAATAACTTAATAAATTTAAAAATTTACTAATTTTCACTAATATGAATTCTTGAAAATTTAATAATTCACTAATATAAATGCTTATTAAATTCATACGGATTTTGTATGAATGCGAATAATACATGAATTATTATTCACACGAATTATGCATTAAATTCATAAGAATATGAATGAATAAACATTCATATGCATTCTTGAAGCATGCTAAGGAATGAAACCCATTAAATTAAATTGTCACTAATTAAACTTAACGAACCGAAACTATGAGGTCGTTAGTTTAATTATTATATTGTGTCGCATGTGTTGAATAAACCACAATTTACCCCATACTTATCCATTTTAACAACCCAATGACTCCAATGTTCGGTAATTCATTTTATTTTGTATGATATGAGACAACCAAACTCAATTAATTGAATACTCGTTTCGTTGTCAAAACATTAGAGTTCTATACTTGTACCTTGGTAGAAAAGAGGTCAATGCCCTTTTTTCAAGTTTTTAGTTAAAGCAAATTTAGTAATTTTTATTTTTAAATACAGGGTGCAAAAATGATTTTCAACGGTTTTGATTCCTTCAGTATATTACCATGTATGTGTATATAAGAGTACAATTGTGATTTTCAGTTGCTTCACTCTTCCTTCAAATTTTGCTGGATATTAGCCGGATAAAAATATTTTATAGAAGTGGATATTGGCCCTTTCAAGAGATCTGAATGTTTGATTCACAACAAAATCATTAATTTGATTGGGGGGGGGGGGCGCGGTAGCCCGGTTGGCAGAGTAACCAGAAGTTTACAATTTCTAATCCAACCAAAGACCGTCTTGTACAAAAGGGACTGGCGCACGTTAGATCTGTCATGGCCTCAAATGTCCTCACGTTGGCGTGGTCTTCGCATGTGGTTTGTTTACATTGAAAGTCCCTCTCATATTTACATGAAACAACTCTCACATTCAAGCATAACAAGCAAATAAAGCAAGTACATCGATAAAAAGTATCAATTCCAGGTGGAAATTAAAAAATACCATTTCAAAGAAAGAAAAAAAACGGCTAAAAAATTTATTTACACAGACAATTACAGTAACCAAGGCACATAAAACGAATTCAAACTAATTTAAAAAATTAACATTACAGAACTTCGTTTCGAAATCTGGAGTTCAAAGCGGGAAATAAACCTACACGGCACAATGAAACTACCGAATATCTTCCATTCCCAAATTACTGTAATATTTCATTCTTTTAGAACGGTCGAACACTAACTACCCGAGGGAAAAAATAAAAACCAAATGATTTCTGATGTTCGAAAGGGAGGGAGAGTAAAAAAATAGATTTTTCTTTCCACACCGCTGCTGGTGCTAAGCACGACAAGAGAGTGCAATTTGGACATAAAAAATGGCGGCATTAAATAATTTTTATATCCCTTCGCTTATGACACGCTATTTAGCTGCCTCAAGTTTATATTTGATCCTAAATCGCAATTTTTGTTCCCTTAACTGCAACCGACTTTCCAAGAGAGATGAAACATTTCCCCGCACTTTTCTTCGGAAGTTGGACGTTCGAATTTATTTCGTTCTAAAAAGCGTACTTCGATGTAAAGAATTGGTACTTGCGTTTCACCTTTTTTAATTTATTTATATTGGGGGGACATTATCCATTTCAACTTTAATTAAAGCGATATGAAACTTTTGATAAAAAGAACTTTTTATTTTTC
Source organism: Meta bourneti (assembly GCA_933210815.1). Lineage (NCBI taxonomy): Eukaryota > Metazoa > Arthropoda > Arachnida > Araneae > Tetragnathidae > Meta > Meta bourneti. The sequence goes on from OW119931.1 coordinate 17,579,616, forward strand.
TTTTGCGACCAATTAAGAAAGTCGCGCAGCTGGAATTGTGCTTAGCGTAGTCAGATATCGTTTGAAGGAATTAATTTATTGGAAAAAGAGTGTTTATTTTCCAATGAAAATGTTCGTTCTTTAGAAAATGTGGGGTGAAATTATTTAGAAATGTTCCCATTACAGAATTTCTGAGGATCGCAAAATCGACTCATTTTTTATTTTTCTCGAAGGTTTCTCGTTATAATTTTTAAACACAGAAAAGCATTCTGCGTTACTTTCAGTGCTAGAATATTAGGTGTGTAGATAAAGTTTATAGTTATTTAAATTGTGTTAATTTCGCCGTGCTACGACAGGTTGATTAAGCAACAAAGTCATCTTTTTGCTGAATTTGTTTCCGTCTGAATGTGTGAATACGTTTCTTTAATTTGGTGGAGTTGTTATGAGTTTATGTTGTTTGTTACGAGTGTTTACTTGGGATAGTATTTTTCCCAAATAACAATAAACATATTTGGGGTTTCTCGAAAATTTTTTATCGCTTTCTCAGCATGCTCGAAAATGCAATTCTATCGAATATGATAAACGTACGACGCGCTCTTCAAACGTAACGTTACTCTCTGATAATTAACCTGCGATAGATTCCTAGATCTGACAGGCCACGGTAGCTCGATAGGTAGAGTAATGGATTAGCAACCGAAGGGCTGCGAGTTCGAATCCAACCAAAGAACGTCGTGTACAAGGGAGGCTACTGAACATTAAATCTGTCATCACTTTAAATGTCCTCACGTTGGCGTGGTATGGAAGTTTGGAGAGTGGGATGCCAGCTCAGGTATTGTCTCGTCATCTGACCGCGATTCAAAATTACGTGTTGTTGTCCTAGGATCTTTCCCTTTGGGATTGATCCCAATACTCTGGTGTATTTCTCCAGTGCGACGTTAATTAAAATACCTACCTAGATCTGACTGCAGTGTCAAACTGCTGGCAATACTTGAAATGTACTATACGCTGTTCAGACACAGTGTTCCTCTAATCAACTCGAAATCAGATTGGCCAAATATGACCATTGCTCTATAAAATCCAAAGCAATATGCCTCAACTAAATACACTGCCAAATGGTAAAACCATCCTCTTTTCCTTGGAACTTCAATATATTTTCATCAATACACCAACAAATAAATTAATCTCGTAAAATGACTTCATAACAGGTTTCACCCATGCTATAGCAACCTGCGAGTTTTGTGTGGCTCTGGTTCAATACCTCCCCAGTCGCATTTCTCTCTTCTGTGTCAGTAAACTTTCCTAGCGTGTATGTCCATCACTTGGCATTGTCTGTCTTGTGTTCGGGAAAGCTTGGCCAAATATGGCCACATAAAATCCGAAAAAGCAACCTGTCAGATTCGATTTGTCCCTTTTCTGTGTCTGTAAAACTCTCGCCCTGTGTATGGGGACCGATGTGACTCAGTGGGTATGCCACACTTGAAGTTGCAGGTTTGATTCTGTAAGATACGCTTTCTCCTGGTGTGGATTTCTGCCTTCTGTTACAAGCTATCCTTGTGTGTGTGCGTATCCCTGACTTGGCGTCGTCTATCTTGCGTTTGGCGAGGCGTGGCCAAATACGCCAACCAAACCAACCAGCCTTTTCCGCATTTCCCTTATTTAACGCTGTCTGTCTTATGTTCGGCGCATCTTGGCCAAATATCACTCCACACAATTAAAAAAAGCACTCTACCCCAACCAAAGAACAAAATACTCCGCCAAATCGTAAAACCCTCTTTTCCTTTCAAAGCTTCATACCTTTTTATCAATACACCAGCAAATAAATTATAGACCGTTAGGATACGTGCCGCAAGTATCCTACAGTTACGACACCTATGCATCATCCACGATGTCCTCAGGGACAGGCAAACTCGACCGAGACGCTTACCTCACGCACGTCTCATCCATAACTTAACCCCCTTCCGAACCCCTCTCGACCTCTTCCTCCTCTAAATAAATAAAAAGCCCTCTTTTTATAATTTAAAACCAAGAGTCCTTTTTTATTCATGGAAAAACATCCTCGGACTCCAGGAGCCTCCTGGAAGGGAGGAGGGAGGCCTAAGCCCGGGAATGATCTCCGAAATCTGTTCCCCATGTTTTGACAGATTATTCTTGAGTTTAAACAGGGGTGCTCTCCATCTATCTTAGTTGTCCATAAAACGTGCTCAAAGCACTCTTCAGGCATATCTGCGAGCAAGGCTCGTAAATTTATTGATCGTTGCGTTTTTTTATGGTTTAAGCGACACTTTTAAGACGCGATTTTCTCTTGTGGGGGAGTTTTTTTTGCCGGGGGAGGATTGGGGGTATCAGCAACGGAAAACCGCGTCGCGATCTTTAAGTTTCAGAATTTTTTCACGAATTTCTTCAGGGATTCATATTTCTTAGGCAAGGATCTGAGGGGATGAGATATGGGAGCCACCTGTGAATTCCTATGGGTATTCCCTTCGGGAGATAGGTGGGATTGGCGTGACGTCACGGTCAGTGGGTGGTGCAGTCCAAGCTGCAGGGTCGGCAGCGTATAGAAATGTCCTCGCTGATTTATCCCGTGGTGTGTATGTAATCTATGTATTTCTCTTTGCTCGAAAGGCCCTATTTGTGTTTGCTGTTCGGCAACGGTTCGATCAAGCATCACGCGATTCAACTAGAGAATCAAGTATTTTGCACCAGTTGATTGGGTTTGGGTTTTATGGCACAAGGGCCATATTTGGCCATAATGCGCAAGACACAAGACAGAGAACGTCGAGTAATCGACTGGGTAGATAGGTATTTTAGTTAGACATACATAAAAACGATAATATGAAGCATAATTCTTCTATTTTTTAGGAATTAAGTTCCACATCTCGCCATTGCCGAAGCTGTCATGTAACTCTTCTGGCGGTAATGGTAATTAATTAACTCCACTGGAGCAACACAGCGGACTATTGGCGACGGTCTAGTATCAAACCCGAAGGGAAAGACCGAGGACAACACCACGTAATTTCGAATCGCAGTCACATGATGAGATCACACCTGAGCTGGTACTCCACTCTCCAAACTTTCACACCACGCAAACGTGAAGACATTCGAGGCCATACAAATATTTAACATGCATCAGCCCCCACCTTGTACACGACGATCTTTGGTTGGATTCGAACTCACAACCCTCCGGTTACTAATGCGTTACTCTTCCAACCGGACTACCGCGGCCCATCAACCACTTTGGGGGATTGAAGCATGAAATTTTAACTAACACGAAGACAAATACAACGTCTACTTTTCTTCACATCATCATTCTAATTCTTAACTGGAACGGCCACCAGAAGAGTTACAATTACGTGGTATTGTTCTCCAATCTCCCTTCGGGGGCTGATCCCGGACCATCTTCAATAGCCCGTTGTGTAGCTCCAGAGCGAGTTAATTAACTACCATTACCACCACCACCAGAAGAATTGCATGACAGCTTCGGCAGTGGCGAGATGTGGAACTTAATTCATAAAAAGTAGACGGAATATGCTTCATGTTATTTCCCCCGATCGCTCAGTTTGAAGATCTCCAAACCAAACCACGTGGCATTGCTAATCCTGACTTGTTAACTGGTTAATGCGATTCTGCAGCGAGGGTTGAGATAGCCAAGTTAGAATAGCAACGGATTATCAACCAGTAGGTTGCTAGTTCGGAACTCGATCCAGCCAAAGACCGTTGGGTACACCAGGACTGGTGCAAGTTAAATCTGTCGTGGCCTCAAATGTCCTCACGTTGGTGTGGTGTGGAAGTTTGGAGAGTAGGGAGCCAGCTCAGGTGATGACATCGTCATCTGACCGTGGTTCAAAATAAAGGAGTATTCTCGTCTGATCTTTCCCTTCGGGATTGATCCCGGACCGTCGCCAATAGCCCGTCGTGTTGCTTCAGTGTGACGTTAATTAACTACCTGTTATTGTCGAGAGTGTCAAACAACACGCTTTTGCGCTTTGATAGCCAATCGATCCGTGTCGATTCCCAAGTCCACGTGAACAACTCTTCTGAGATCTTACGACAGAGACTAAAACCACTTGCTTTGTCTGTTTCATCAGGGTGCTGATACACGGGGCGACCTGGGAAAACCATTCGGAACGAGCCACTAAGTTCGAGAACCAAATCTGGACGAAAAGAAGGGAAGCCAGGTAAGCATGACCTGGGTTGCGCTCTTTCATTTCGTTGTAATTTGGTTCGGGACATGAGTGGCGCGTTCTTAGATTTCACGCGTTCAGTCGATTTTCTTCCCTGCCAGGAAAAAGCGAAAAGGGGCCTAAGAAAATAAAAGGTAGATGAGGTAAAGGAATTGGGTCTTGTTTTTACTGCAACAGCGATTGTTGTCATTTCAAGCAAATGCTTCAAAACAGGCCACTAAGTTTGGTTGGGTTAGGTTTTATGGCGTAAGGGCCATACTTAGCCAAGCTGCCCAAAACAACGTCATGGACATAAACACACACAGCGAAAGTCTTACTAATACAGAAGAGGTAGGTAGGTAGTTAATATAGAATTAACGTCGCACTGAATCAACAGAACGGAGTATTGGAGACTGTCAAGGATCCGGTAAAGATCCGAGAATAACTCGTAATTTTGAACCACTGTCAGATGAAGGATCAACACCTGAGCTGGCACCCCATTCTCCAAACTTCAGCACCATACTAAGGCGACGACATTGGAGGCCACGGCACATATAACGTGCACTAACCCCCATGTACACGACGGTCTTTGGTTGGGTTGAATTTCGAACTGGCAACTCTCCGGTCACCAATTCGCTCCTCTATCAACCCGGCTACCCTGACCCCAGATATATATGTTTAACTATGTACTTGGAATATATCCGTCCGTTATATACCTACCACCGTTGCTTGGAGTAGATAGGATAGGTAGGTATTTTAATTAACGTCGCACTGGATGAACACAACGGGCTATTGGCGACGGTCCGGGATCAAACCCCAACGGAGTAGATAGGGAGAGTGGTATTTAGTCCATGACCAGAGCTTCTATCCGTACAAAAGCGTCAATAGTTTTAGCAGCAAGAGCATTTTTCAGGTTACGGATTAAATTTCACCTCCACAGAAGTCGCAAACCGATATCATTCCTCTGTGCAATCCCAGGGGTCGGGACGAGAGAAAAAAAGCATAAATAAATCACCTCTGGAATCCGATGCCAATCTTCTGTTGGGTCCACCAGAGGGCGCTACATCTAATAGCGGCAGTAACACCGCTGAAACATAAAATGGAAGAAAATCCGTTAATGGCAGTTTGAGTTGAACCATCGACCGGAATTTCGATGAAAACGATACTTTTTCTCCCCTTCGTTCTGTCCTCCCTTTTATTTTTACCTTCCTCACTCACTTATGGCGAAAGCCCCCGTCTTCTCTTCACTTCCAACTTTTTTGTTCTTGTAGTTGGGCCACTTTGGAGTAGTTTGGGTGGGCCCTGTTCTCTCTTTTTTTTTTGGCTTTTTTCGCTTATTTCGTGCCAGTTTCATCATTTCGTTTTTCGGGGGGGGGGGGGTGGACTTCCCTTTTTTTTCGGTCCGGCCGGGTCGTCGATCTCGATTTTATGTAATCATCGTAATCGATAGGCTTATCGGATAATCGATTCCACGGCCACCGGGCGCTGTTTGGTGCGCCCCAATCATCCCGTAGAAAATGAGGTCGGTGACGAAAATAGGGCGTAAATCACGGGGCTTTTCTTTTGGGTGCTCTTTTTTTGTGGGACTTATCTGACATTCTTGTATCTGTTGGATGGGAATGAAGTTCAACAGTTTTCGGCGCTCGGGTGGGAAGCCCATAAGCCAGGCTTCATTCGGTCTCGGAGCAGTTGAGAGTTTAACATTGCTGTCCGCACTGTTGACTATCGTTGTTGAGCATGTGATGTACTTCCTAGTAAACAAAGCAAGCAGTGTCCTAAATATGTAGTGAAAACATCACACCACATAACATGGACATACAACACAAAAATAATTTGACTTTTGATGCTACGTATTTCACTCTCTGAGCATCAATGTATTTGTTAGTAGTGTAGTAGTGAATTTACTCACAAACACATAGTAATTAAATAGATGTCTATATGCTGAAAGAATCCTAAGATTTTATTGGTCAAGGAGGTAGGTAGGTAGTTGAATTAACGTCACACTGGAGAAACATAACAGGCAATTGGCGAAGGTCCAGGATCCACCCCGAAGGTCACAATACCTCGTAATTTTGAATCACTGTCAGATGACGAGGTCAACACCTGAACCTGCACTTCACTGTCCAAAGTTCTACACCACACCAAAGTGAAGATGTTTGAGGCTAGGGCAGATTTATGGTTCACATACCCCGACGTACATGACGGTCTTTGGATGGATCGAGTTACGAACTCGCAAGCCTCCGGTTGCTAATCCTCTAGTCTTCCAACCGGTTAAAATATCACGGCCCCTGGTCGAGGTGGTCTACACTGGTTAGAAGTCGTACAGAGAAGACTGCACATGGCAGGATGGTTATAACCAGAAAAACTGAGACGAGTATATGCGAAAGCAATGTCCCTTAGCCCCATACCACTGATCTAGACCATAAAAATAGAATAATGCTCAATAGTTTTATTATTTTAGAATTTTATTTTCGTTTCCTCTTAAACCTCATTTAAAGAAAACAAAAATCAATTCTATGCTTCTATTCAGTTTAGCTTTATCAAAAATAAGGCAACGTCACATTCATGTACTAAAATATTCCACTTCAGAATAAAATAACCACATTGATTTGTTCAAAGAATCCAAGGTAGGTATTTAATTAACATCGCACTGGAGCAACACAATGGGCTATTCAAAGAATCCAAGGAAACGTTCTATTGATTAAGAGGGTCAAAATTGGTTAGAAATAGTGCAAGGAATTTTTCAGGTTGCAAAGTTCATCAAATTCTCGGACGCATTTTCCCTAAACCACTTATGATTTTCAGTAAAAATTCTGGGGTTGACTTGAGCCATTTTAACACTCATCTATAAGCACATCCCTGATTTCAACACTGGATGAACTTAAAAATTTCGTGCTCATTACATTGATACGTAACTTTAAAAGCTTAGGAGGATGAAATTAAAAATTTAGAACATCCTCGGTTTTTAAAAAAAATTAATGAGAACTACGGGGACGATAACTTTTAGATTTTTAACCCTCAACTTTCGGTGTGTAATTGTTGATCTTTTCATTCAGAGTAAAAGTTCCTGCAGACTTAGCTAATGAAGTGCGACGTGGAACCCCCCTCTAACTCCCCCTAACCCCACTCCAAGTTGTTGCCAGCAGCAGCAGTATGTCCTGGTGCTGATTGGGTCATTCTGTACTGCTTACAAGGCTTATTTTGAACTCGTTTATGAGGAGGGTAGACTTGAGGAAAATTTTGTCTTAAATTTTTCTTAGCAGAATTGCTACAGGGCTTAATTTGGACAAGAAACTTGTGATAAGAACGGTAGTGGCTTTAGTTGGAAAATGGCTATAGTGACCCCTCGATATATCGTCTTGGGGGACAAGAAAGAAACGACGATATTGCGAGAATAGAAATTTTATTATTTACTTATATTTTATTATTTACTTATATTTTTCTATGATCCGTCTAAACTACTGTCATCTGACAGTGATTCAAAATTTCGAAAGCATTGTCCTTGGATCTTTTCCTTCGGATGGATCCAGGACTGTCGCCAATAGCCCGTTGTGTTTCTTCAGTGCAACGTTAATTCAACTGCCTCCTTACCAACTAAGCTACTTCATGAAAAATTAATCAAGTAATTTCCAAAATAAACGACGATATAGTGAGTATACGTAAGTTTACTTATTGGAGAAAACGAAAGCCAAATTATACATTATACCACGGTTTCTTATATAAAATTGCGTAAAACTACAATTATTTCTAATGCCCAACCACTGGCCTCTTCGGCCTTCGGCACTAAAAGGGGCAGACTGACGGCTATTTGTGTAGGAGTAAGAAGTGGGAAAACTGTCGTTACTCCTAACTGAGACAATCACCATCACCCATGCGCTTACGAACAAGGATTAGAACCCAGGACCTACTGCGTGTCAGGCAAACTCTTTGGTCACTATACCAGTTAGGTCATAGAGGAAGCATAAGAGTAGAGAGTAATGATAACTGCTTTATGAGGCCAGGATTATGTGACCAAAACTAGTAACTTGACTCATAGACTACTTTTTTCTGCTGTGAGGAAATAAACATTCATCATCTGATTGGTCCACAGGGCGGGAGAAGACGATCATTCGTTGATTCACCATCTGATTGGTCGGCACTACATAGTAGTAGACTGTCGATTTCGCCATTTTTGTCACCACTCAGAAATGTTCATAAATCTACCGTATCATAAGATCTTATATCACCAAACAAGGCCTTAAGATGTAAATCGGCCAACCAAGTTTAGTTCCGTGATTTCTTGTCGACATGTTGATCAAGCTTTTTGAAGCTCCCCTCTATATCAATATGTGTTCTTATATTATGTGTATACTAAGTGTACTTATATTTTACATCTATGAGTTAGGTGGCTGTAAAATTTCAATATAGTGGAATACGTTTGTGTATACGGTGCCTCATTTACCATTTTCCTAACTTTTTCAGGGTTAAAGATAAAGAACCTCAACACCCTCTAACTCATCTATAGATGCTCCTACGAAATTTCATATCGGGACCAGAAGGACCTTCAGAAAAAGACTAAGATAGCGGGTTAACCTTAGAAATGATTTCGATGAGATACCTCGTCCATCAAGATCTGATCAGTTTTCTTCCAATGACGAGAAATCTCGTCTATCAGATTAGGTCAGTTTTGCTAATGACGAGTTACCTCGTCGAGTTAGCCACCAGGAGGGTTAAAACGGGTCCTTTGAACTCCCAATTCTAAAGAAACAGATTACAGATTTCCTCTGTTGTTCATAAATTTAAAATTCATCAAGGGACAGGTGATATATCGAGGTGCGATATATCATGGCGTGAAATCAGGGCTTAATGTATAACTTATTCTCAATTTCTCCGTTAATAGTAACCATAAAGCACTTACTATGAAATTATGATTTTGATCAGAATTAGGTGATTATTTTTTATCACATTAAAAGACAAAAACGTGATAAAAGATCTCGTAGTATTATTACAAATGCCTCTAGAATGAACACTAAAGGAGGCATTTTCTATTAAACCTAAATATAGGTGGCGGTAGTGTTTCTCTGGCGATACTCGTTTCCTGTACGTATTCTGATGATGACGTCAGGTGGCTTGTTCTTCGTATAAAATTTCAGAACTTCGCAAATAAAAATGACTAAAAACGAATTTTAAATCTATGTATGGTATTTAATTGGTCAATACCAATTAGATTAAACACCTGATGTCGCCAAAATGGCAATAAACAAGATTTTAAGGTAACTCCCAACATTTATAATTCGAGAGAATTTGGGTAATACGAAGTTATATAGGGTACCGTCTCTTTGACTGAAGCTTAGTAATGTATAATTATCCATTAAAAAGTAATGGCTCCGTAGAAATTCAAAAATGTATTTTTTTTCCAACGCAAAATGCGTTTTTGAAATCAAGAAGTGGAAACATAAATTTTAAAGTCCCTATGGATATGTATTCGTAATACAATTTTAAAATTTACAAAATTAACTGCACTTAAAGGGTAATAAAGATTCTTAAGTTTTTAAAAGAGTTGTTTTTCTAGCTTTCATTCCGGAAAAAATTTTCAGCGGTTTCTTTTATAAGGTTTTATCTTAGTGATGAGTTTTAATGAAGAAAATTAAGTTTATTCGAATTGAAATCTCAGGAGAGCTATTGTGACGTATGTCTTAATGCAAGCTTAATTTCCATTACTTCTTCAAATGTTGCTTTTTAATTGGATGCTATTAAGTTAATTAAATATCAAGATGATTTTTTGTTATTTTGAACGTTGGTCTTTAAAAAAACTATGTTAGAATTTGGTAGATTTATTTGTCTCGATGTATCGCAGCTTCCCAAGAAAAGTGTGTGTGTGTGTGACGCAACTGAAATAGTTAATTTTACATGAGAGCCAATAGAAACGAAACGTTTTGAGCAAGTTTCCTCAGTTTGAAATATCATCAATGTACGTCATGCTAAGAAAGCGTATAATTTTTCCTGATTTATTACCATGGTATGTTCGAGTTTAATAGAATTGCCTTTAATAGAATACACTGGTGTTCAAGCTTAAGAGAATTTGCATATTTCCTCGAATTTATCGAAAAGTAATGAACAGAAGGTAAAACCAATGCTTACAAACAAAGATCCAAATCTTTATTGTCGAATATGTAAGCGTACACGTGCTTGTGGGAGGTGCATTTAGAGGAACAAGCCTTCTAAGCGCACGTGTCAATTTCCGCGCTTCGTTCGCTCGTACACCTCGGCGAATTTTGTGGTGCTTTTTTGCAACATTCGGTGAAATTCAAAAGCAAACAGTTAAAATGGGTAACCACCAACGTTTGGATGATGGAATGAGGTGTCGAATCTTCGGGAGACTGGAGGCAAGGCAGTCTCAAGTGTAGATTGCTAGAGACTTGAATGTAACGCCATGTCTAACATATGGAAACATTTTAAGGATCCCTAGAGAGAAAACCTGTGCAGGGTCATCCAAGAGCCATGACAGCCAATGAAGATCGATATTTGTCCTTTACAGGAGATCAACAACTTCTCGGCTCTCTCGTGACCTTCATGCGACCACAGGAAGCCGATTTTTAAGGGTTACTGTTTCCAGAAGGCTACATGAGAGAGGTCTGTTTGCAAGAAGACCTGCTGTTTGAGTCCCACTCACTTCTGCGCACAGGAGAGTCCGTTTAGCATGATGATCGACTTTGACCAGGGATCAGTGGGGGACCGTTCATTCACTGATGAATCCCGGTTCAGCCTAACCACTGATTCTCGACGTATGTTCATCTGGAGAGAACCAGGAACCTGTCCGTTACCTGTCCTCCAACATCCGAGAAAGAGACCACTATGTCAGCGGAGGTTTGATGGTCTGGGCATGCATCATGTTGATGGGCACAGACATCTATATCTTTGACAGAGGCTCTGTGACTGCTGTGAGGTATAGGGATGAGATCTTGGAGCAGTTTCGCCTTTTCAGGGGTACAGTTGGCCCTGATTTCATTTTTATGGATGACAACGCTCGTCGACACAGGGCTCATCTGGTCGACGAATATCTGGAAAGTGAGGATATTCGCCGGATGGATTGGCCAGCCAGATCTCCAAACATAAACCCTATCTGTGACGTTCTTGAGAGGGCAATTACAAGTCTCCTTCCCCCTCCAAGAACCACCCAGGACCTGAAAACATCGTTGCTGGAGGAGTGGGACCGATTGCCACAGGAACTCATAAACTGGCTCATTTCCAGTATGAATACACGTTGTGAGAGCTGTATAACTGTTAGAGGGACCATATCCCCTATAAACCCATTTTTTGTGTCGATATTGCAACCTGTTTTAGACCTTCCTGCGCTGATGAGTCTTACGCATTATCATGCGTGTGTACCATAACTGTTGTGTGGCTATTTTTTATATTATTTCAACCTATGTACATAACTAATTTCATTAAGATATGTCCAGTAGTTTTGGAGATAATCGCCCAAAAGTGAAATTTCTCTTAATTGTGAACACCAATGTAGATTAAAAAAATAGACCGTCGGGTTCTTGGGGGTTGTAACGTAGTAGGCCGAGCGGTGTGCCAGTTCAATCCCAGAGGGGTGTCGTGCACCCCCTAAAGACCATCTGGACGGCAATTAGACCACCATGATAGACCACCCCAGTAGATGTTTCGGGATTTTCGGCCGGAGGTCAGCGGTGTTGTCCTCTGATCTGGAGCTGTTGCTATGGATGTTCCAGGGGTGGTGCAGATTAAATGTCTTCACGTTGGCATGGTGTGAAAGTTTGGTGAGTGGGGTGCGAACACAGGTGTCGAACTCGTCATCTGACCATTGTACAGAATGAGTAGGTGTTGTCTTCGGATCTTTTCCTTCGGGATGGATCCCGTACTGTCGCGAATTGCCCGTTTTGTTGTTCTAGTGTGACGCAAATTCAACTACCAACCAACCAACTTTGTTATGATCGTAGTTGAAACTCGATCCAATCGAAGACCATCGATCGTGGAGGCTGGCTCACGTTAAATCTCAAATGCCCTCAAGTTGGCTTGATGTGGCAGCTTTGAGAGTGGGGTACCAGCTCAGGTGTTGACCTCGTCATCCGACCGTGGTTCAAATTTACGATAAGTTGTTCTTGTATCTTTCCCTTCTGGAGAGTTCGAATCCGACCAAAGACCGTCGTGTACAAAGGGGCTGGTGCAGGTTAAATCCGTTGTGGCCTGAAATGTCCTTACGTTGTTGTGGTGTGCAAGTTTGGAAAGGGGTGCCAGCACAAGTGTTGTCTGGTCATCTGACCGTGGTTCAAAATTATGTGATGCTGTCCTCGGTTTTTCCCTTTGGGATTGATCCCGGACCGTCACCAATAGTCCATCGTGTTGATCCAGTGTGACGTTAATTAAAATACCTATCTACCTACCTTTCCCTTCTCGATTAATCCCGGAACGTTACCAATAGCCGAGTTGTGTTGCTCCTTCACGGCGTAAATTCAACTGGCTAACTATCTTAACTTCAAACGGATTGTGATAATCGGTACTCTCTGATTATTGCAATTCTGACAGCGTGTAATAATCATTGGAGACCCATATTTACCCTAGAGTACCTGTCTCCCATCAAATGAGACAGTACTTCAACTCTATTTTACAAAGAGAATCGCCTAGTATTTGGATGTTTCGAGGTCCCTAGGTTCGCGTGATTTGACAGGTTACACCCATTACCGAAACGAAGCCAAAATGTGGAACGCCGCTAAGTCATCGGAAGTAGAAAATAATATACCAAGCTTTATGCAAATATGTTACAAACTTCGAAGCTACTAGAATACGCTGAATGTCTCAATCTCCCCATGGATCTGTAAATTTGACTATGGTGAGCGAGATATTTTGCCTCTAAAGTCTGAAGCTTTACCCTCTCATACATGAAATAGAATCAGTAGTCACTCTTTTGGGATTTTATAGATACTACGTTATACGCATAAGGAAACTAAGTATTCGTTACATGCAATACGTGACAGATGTTTTCAAAGTTCTGGGAATTGCGATCCAGATAAATAATTCAAGGCTTCAGACAGGTCTTGACAGGTTTTCCCAAGGATAATGGCCATTGCCGATCGGTATGATTGAGCAGTTTGGCGAATACAAACCTGTGTTACAGTGTTAATTTTTTAACTAAAAATATTTTCTTTCAATGATTGGTTGGTTGTTTTAGGTTTAATGGCGCTAGGGCCATATTTGACCCATAGATGCGAAACATAAGTGGACTGAGCATTACTATTGATAGGAGCTTCAAAAGGTGTGACCAACATGCCGACTAGTAGTCACGTGACTGCTCTGTAAAAAATGGACCTGGTTAGTCGATTTGGTATCTTCATAAAAGATGCTACGTCTTGGCGATGTAACATTTTTTGACAAGGTAAGTGCGTGTTTGCGCATTTCTTTCGAGTGGCGACAAAAATGGTGAAATCACTGCTATCAGGTGATTAATCATTGGACCAATCAGATTATGACTCATTGGATGGGTATCTTCTTCCGTTCCGTGGATCAATCGCATGGTGAATGTTAGGTTCCACCCAGCAGATGAATGCAGTCTAGATGTCACGTTACTACTAGTTTTGGTCACATGATTCTGGAGACATAAAAAGGTTACCATTGCTCACTCTACTTATATATTTCCTCTATGATTTGACCAAGTTGCGCCAAACACAAGATAAACGTCAAGTAATCAATGAAGAAGGAAAAAAGCAGAAGTAGGAGGGCAGGGAGGTTAAAACGAAGGGGAGGACAATTCACTATGGTACTTCTGGGTTGATGCCCTTGTTTACTTAAAGAAAATATACCCCTGAGGGGTTCTTTCTATCGAAAGAAGGGATATTAAGAGAGGGGTATAAAAGAGGAACACCCAACAATTACAATCTGTTTCCAGAATTGAAAAACGTCTAAATGGTTTGGGATTTCAGTGTTGTAAAATTCAACTACCTACCTTAACGTGTGGTAATTAAGATACCATCACTCTTGTTATTAGTATTTTGTGATGTTTATAGTTTTAAAATACATTTGTTGAATGCTTTCACCGAAGTCATTTTTGTTAGCATTATTATTATTACTGTTTTAAGGTATATTACATTTATTTAATTTACTAGCATAATTAGCGGACCTTACTCGGCTTGAATTGGTTTGCTATAGATTGGAAAAGTGACCAAGAATAATCATTTTCCCCTTTCGTTGAAAAATGCCAATATCACTTAAGTGTCAAGGAAACCCTTTTTTTAACTGCTTTTCTACCATTTTTATAATTTCTTCATTTTACTTTAGACGTAAATCGTATACCTGTATATTCATCTATGTAATACATTTCACGTGCATCTCATCCCTGTTGTACGATAAAACTACAAAAGGTGATACTATGGTGGCTACTACAAAAGGTTACGAATGTCCCTTAGTTCGTTTCCTGTAAAAGTGTAGTAACTCAATTCGTAAAAACAATGAATCTACAGCGAATACTCTAGCCCTCTCCACGCATATTTTTTTACAAATATTTTTTGGCTTGTGACATTTTTGCTCCAGGAATGTGATATTTCCGACTATCGCCATTTGTAAAGGAAAGATGACAAGATAATCGAAAGAGATATTCATGACTATATTTTTAAAAAACGAATGAATTTTTTTTAATTCTCTTGGTGCCATGTGCAATCATAAAAGAACTTGTTTTAAAATTGAATGTCTTCAGTACAGACAAAGCAAAGTTAATCGATTATAGTTTTTCATAAAAAAGGAAGGTCAATTTTACAGCGTTTTAAAAAAGAAAATCAATGTTTGTAACGAATGTTTGAGATAGCAAAGTTGTATAAGAATACATTCAACTCGTAAAATAAGCCACCTTGACATTCTGTCAATATATGTGACAAATAGTTTTTAATATTTCAAAAGTCCTAGTTCTTATTTTTTTTAACATTAACATTCTTTCAATAACGTCTAAATCCCACTTAAAATTTTGCTATGCAGCTTTAAATTGAATATTTTGTGGTGGTGTTGCGTGTGTGATGCAAAGGATATACAATTTATTACAATAATAAATACTTAAAACACAAAACAGCAAAATAAAAGTAGATACAAGAAACATTTCTAAAGATATTAATTCGTGATTCTTTTTTATCTCTTGATTTCGCACAATTACCACAACTTAAAACTAAAAATTAGACTAAATTTAAATATGCGAAATTAATTCCAAGCGAAAAAAAACGTCCAGAAAACATCACTGCACGTGGCTAACGTACACGAGTTTCCGTTTCGTTGCAAAATATCGTCTGTCCCAAATATTCGGAAATAGTTAATATTTCGCAAAGAAAATAAATAAGGCTGAAAATAAAAAGTATTAGAATTTAAATTCCGTAAAAATAGTTTTTGGGAAAATAATTGATTTCTCAGCAGTACTGGTAAAACAATCCAAGTAATCGTGCTCAATATACCTTCCACCTACTCTAAAACTACCAAATTATGGTTGATTTAAGTATACTTACTCAGATGTTTTAGCATGAAACTTGCCTATTTGTTTGCATAGGAATTTTAAATAACGTATTCACTAAACTAAATATGTTTCAACAAATATAGAATTCAAATACGTTGAATAAATTTTATGTGATACTCGTACAAACAGACACAAAAGCAGACATAGAACGTGAAGACGGACACACAGACTAACGCAACCAACTTCAGTCACTAAATGTATGCAAGTACTCACATTATGCAAAGTTTTATGAAAATATGTTCAACCACTTGGACGTAGTACGGGCACACACATACAGACAGATGGACAGACACTAAATGCGGAAGAAGCTGATTTAGCATCCAAGAGTCCAAAGAGGATAGAAAACTTGAAATGGGTAGATAGTATTCAACGTACAAAAACTTCATATGTATTTATATAGATTATTTCTGATATTTCAAGGAGTGCAGTGGTTTTTACTCACAACACACATAATGACTAAATAAGCATATCTTTTGGTTGAAACAATCCCAGAAAAGATTCTATGGGTCAAAGTGGTCAAAATTGGATAGAAGACATGCAGATTGAAGAACGGATAAATGCGTGAGAACCCTAAGATCAACGGAAGAATCTCACGAAGATTCATTCTAATTGCCATTGTTGATTGATTGAGTACACAATCATATTCCATACTTGGAAATGTCATCCCTATAATTCATAATTCATGTTAAATGAGTTTGTTTTAATGAGGTACGACTAAATGAACTTTCATCTACTCACGGACACGTTAACCCTCCTTGTGGTTGTCTCGATGAGGCATCTCGTCATTAGCAAAACAGACAAATCTTGACTGACGTAATATTTCGTCATTAGAAAAATCTGACCAAATTTCGATTTCATTACCAAAAACTCGGCAATATCTTAATGACGAGATACCTCGTCATTTGCAAAATCGGCCAGATCTCCATTGACGAGATATCTCGTCGAAATCACTTGTAGGGTTATCCCTTCTGGTGGGTCTCGACCAGGTCGTTAGCAAAACTGACAAGATCTTGATAGATGCGATACCTCGTCATTAGAAAAACTAACCTAAGTTTGATCATCAAAATTCGGCAATATCCTGATAACGAGTTATCTCGTGATTTGATCAGATAATTACTGACGAGATATCTAAATCTTTGAGGTTTAAAGAACTTTCTTTTCACCCCTCGAAGCAACGAGCAACTTATTTATATCCTTTCCAGTCTCCTTAACACCCTCTCCAAGTCAAAAAACAAATACCATCGAACGCACTTTAAAATGTCCAAAGTCCATCGGCTCTCCAAGATGAAAAAAAAGTGGTCTCTGTCCGTAACGATTCACCTCTCAATCTTAAGAAGTTTCCAAACTTTCTTCCACGGCGTGGGGGGGTTGTCACTCCTCCCCAAATCCCCTCCAATATCCAGCGAGAACAAGGACCGTAAGCTGTAAAAAGTCCATCGACCCACGAGCAGTCTTATCCTCGCTTCTTTCTTCCTCAAATCAGGATATAAGGTCAGGCTTAGAGTCGACTGTCCGGTTGATCCTGATAATTGATATCCCTGTTCTCCCGTAGGATTCCTGGGGTATTGTCCTGTGGAGTAATCGAAGATTTCTCCCTCCACACCTCAGGGTGAGGGGGCAGGATTGGATTTAGGATCCCGGGTGTCGATTGGCGGGGATTAGGGATGGAACTGTGAAAGATGTGGGGTGGTTGTTCTTAATATTAGTGTCGGTTTTGTGTCAGGTGGTATTGGCGCTGATAAGATTGGACTTGTGGATTGTACTAGGAGGTAAAGGTCGCCGGGATATTGAGAGCAAAATCCTTAAGGCACCTGATGGTACTTTTAATCCTCCTGGTGGTTGTCTCGAATAGGTATCGCGTTATTAGCAAAAAAATTGACAGTATCTTAATGACGAGATATTTCGTCAAGTATCAGCAAAATTGGTCAGATCTTGATGGGCGAGATATCTCTTCGAAACTACTTGGAGGGTTAACTAGATGATGTCTAGAGGTGTGTAAAAGTGTAATCACATGTTGTTTTTGCATAGATTTATCATATTGTAGTGGTTGTAGGTGGTCGGATCGAGTTCTAGGTGGCGCAGGATCGATTCCTTCAAATTTTTCATGTAGGTAGTGAATTAGCGTCACACTGGAGCAACACAACGAGCTATTGACGAATGCTCGGGATCAATCACGAAAGAAAAGATCTCAGGCCATCTAGTAATTTTTAACTACGGTCAGATGACGAGGTCAACACCTGAGATTCTACGCCACGTAAATTTGAGGATATTTAGAGCCACAACTTATTTAAGATGCCCTAGCTCCCCATGTATACGATGGTCTTTGGTTGGATAGAGTTACGGACTCACAACCCCCCGGCTGCTAATCCGCTAATCTCCCAACCGCGCTACTGCGGCCTTTTTCCATGTAAGGAGATATCGCTTTTCTAGAGTTACTCTTTTGTATAATTTTCTGTGACCCGTCTAAACTACTTCATGTAAAATCAATAATGTAAATTCCTAAATAAATGACTTCACCACAGGTTTTCCCACCATGCTATAGCAATCTGCAAGATGTAGGCGGCGCTAGTTCGATTTCACCCTGGATGTACTCTTCTGTGTCAGTAAAACTTTCCTTGTATGTCCTTTGCGTTACGTTGTCCATCTCGTGTTTTGGGAGTCTTGGCCAAATATGGCCCTCTTGTTATTAAACTAAGCCCAACCAACTCGTACAGTGCAAGATTTCTATCACTGTTACAGACTTCATGCGATTGGGTACAAGATTTTGAATGGGACTTACATGGTTGGGTTTTATAGTGCAAGGGGGGCAATATTTGGCCAAGCTGTGGCAAAGACAACATAGATGAAGAGACTCACATAGAAACCAAATTAATTTCGTCCTCTTTATGTCAGTTGTACGTCAAATTTTGACGTACAACCGATGAGTCTTACTAGTCTTCTATAAATAAGCTCAAAAGTGTGAATTCGATTTAGACAAAAGACCGGCACTTTTATGCTTCACGTATCCAGACACTGGACGGGGCCGAAGTAGCCCTGCTGGAAGACTAACGGATTAGCAACCGCATGGTTGCGAGTTCCAATCCAACCAAAGAGCCTCCGGTACAAAGGGGGCTGGTGGAAGTTAAATCTGTCGTGGCCTCAAATGTCCAAGGTCCAAAAAAACCAAGGCCAGATGACGATGGCAACACCTGAGCTGGCACCCCACTCTCCAATCTTCCACACCACGACAATGTAAGGACATTTAATACCACTGAAGGTTTAACATGCCCCTATGTACATGACGGTCTTTGGCTGGATCGAGTTTCGAACTCGCAACCAGGTTGCTCTTATAACCGGCCTTCCTCGACCCGATAACTCTTTGGAAAGCAGTTTTTTCTTATTATTTAACTTCTTTTATAATGTATTATCTAACCATAATCCTTACTCAAGATTTATTAGAGATAAATATTCATGTGCCTTCGAATATTTCTTTGGAGGGACATATTTTGGAATATGGTCGAGTAGTTTGGAGTTCCTCCTATAAATGTCCTTAACTATTACGTAGGAAACTAAATTTCTGTAACACATTTCTTTCAAATCCCGACGTGATAACGAATATTTTTATGCCTATTTACAGTCATTCCACACTTATTTGGAAACAGCTTCCTTTGTATTTAAATGTTTTTATAGTTTATTACTTTCTCAGATTAAATGCTCAAGATCTCTTAATAAAGTCAATATCTATGTGCTTTCAACATTCGAAATAAAATCGTTTTTTAATAAAAATTTCATATTAAGAGTTACTTTAAGAATAAACCATTCCGGTTTATTCTTAAAATAATTTCCAATTTATCCCTTCCATTTTCCAATTTATGGCCCTAAATAGTTTTTTTGGTAGTAAACTGTTTGGAACTATTCATAAATTGGGAAAAAGGGTTTATTTTACATGTAACTCGAAAAAATATTTCTTTAAAAAGAATTTTTGAATAAAAGGAAAATGAAATGATGTCTGGGCATTTTTTGAGACAGTAGCGAAGTTTTTAAAAATTTTATCATTTTGATTAAAAAACTAAAATTTTGTTTCTTGAATTTCATTGTTTTATTCCGTGAAACATTTCCATGTTTCTTTTTTAATTGTGGTACTGTTTTAGGGCTTTGTCTTGTTATTTTCGTGTTTTTTTTCTATGGTCACACAAGGGCCGTGGTAGTCCAGTTGGGAGAGTAACGGATTAGCAACCGGAGGGGCATGAGTTCGAAACTCCGTCCAACAAAAGACCGTTGTGTACATGGGGTCTGGTGCACGTTAAATCTGCCGTGATTTTCAGTATCCCTGCGTTGGCTTGGTGTGGAAGTTCGGAGAGTGAGGTGCAAGCTCAGGTGTTGACCTCGTTTTCTGACCGTGTTTCTATATTACCAGATGTTGCCCTTGGATCTTTCCTTCGGGATTCATCCCGTACCGTGGCCAATAGCCCGTTGTATTGCTCGAGTGCGATGTTAATTATCTACCTATTAAACATATCTTATTTATTTGTGGTATGTTTTGTTTTGTGCGTTGTTCTTTTTACATATATTTCTTGTTATATTGTGCATTTTCCTATTGTCACACAAATTAATTTTATTAAAAACAATATGAATGATAGGTAGGTAGTTCAATTAGCGTCACACTGAAGCAACACAGAGGTCCTTTGGTGAGGGTTCGGGATCAGTCCCAAAAGGAAGACGGTATGAATGAATAAATATTTTATACCTTCCTACTGACATACAAACTTACCCTAGCGAAACACTACACACGAAATAGTTTTTTATATTTTTCTCTTCATCTTTGTGTAGTAAAAAAGGGTCCCAGAACAGCAAACCAAACACAAACATTGAGCGCTTCTTCGTTCTACACTGCTGGCCACCGTAAATGCAACACCCTGAAGGAAGCATGCAAATAATATGAAATTTACAACATGCATTAGCGGAGGTGAGATATGCAAATGATTAGAATTTCAGCGCAGACGCACATCACGCGCGCCTGTGGCGCCACTTCAAAGCGCTATTTAAGGCTTGGAGATTTCGACGATTTCAAGTACGGCAATTGTGTTTTTCTTGTGGTTTTTTCAAAAAATCGATCAATTATGCCTCGTAGAAAACAGCGATCATCTTTTGATCAAGTATCCGAGTTCGACAGAGGAAGGATAGTGGCCTACCGAGATTGTGGATTATCTTTCAGGGAAATCGGTAGTCGTGTTGGACGAAACTAAACAACTGTAATGCGGATATGTGATCGTTGGATGCAGGAGGGTACGACGGACCGACGTGTTCGATCGCATCCACCTCAGTGCACCACTTCACGTGATGACAGGCATATTGTGCGTATGGCAGTGACGGATCGCTCAGCCACATCACGAACCATAGCACAGCACATTCAGTCTGTACCGCATCATCCAGTGTCTGCGCGTACCATTCGACGCCGTTTACAGCAGAGTGGTCTGTCCGCAAGACGTCCATTACTTCGTCTACCCTTGACGCAGAACCACAGACGTTTCCGCCGCCAATGGTGCGATGAAAGAAGGATGTGGACGGCAGAATGGAATGAAATTGTCTTTACTGACGAGTCACGCTTCTGTCTGCAACACCACGATGGTCGGATTCGAGTCTGGAGACACCGTGGAGAGAGGATGCTGAACAGCTGCGTTATGCACCGCCACACTGGTCCTGCACCGGGTATTATGGTATGGGGTGGTATTGGATATCACTCTCGCACTCCTCTAGTACGCATTGCCGGTACTTTAAACAGCCAGCGCTACATCTCCGAGGTGTTGGAGCCAGTTGTCCTTCCTTACCTTCAGGGCTTGCCCACAGCCATATTTCAACAGGATAATGCGCGACCACACGTGGCACGCATTGTCCAAGGGTTCTTCGTCAATCGCCAGATTGAATTGCTTCCCTGGCCAGCTCGCTCTCCGGATCTTTCGCCGATAGAAAACATGTGGTCCATGGTTGCTCAACGATTGACCCAGAATACATCCCTAGCTGCCACACCAGATCAACTTTGGCAACGTGTTGAAGCTGCTTGGTCTGCTGTACCCCAAGAACACATCCAAAGTCTCTTTGAATCAATGCCGAGGCGTGTGGCAGCGGTGATCTCCAACAATGGCGGCTACTCTGGCTACTGATTTTGGCAGGAACCACACTTCACAGAAGTCTATAAATTTAATCATTTGATACTTGGTCAACATGTTATCTACAAAATAAATTTTGTTGTGATATCTCTTGTCTTTCTTGGTGTTGCAATTTGGGTGGCCAGCAGTGTATTTGGAAAGGGAAAAACATCGATTATTTCAGACCGTGAAAGAACAATAAAGCAATCTTCGTAAACACTGAAAAAAATAACGCATAACAATTCAACGATCTATTTACGTGACTGAAAGTAATTACATTACGATATTTAATTAATGAAATACAATTATTTACTTCTGCTCCGGATAAAAAGGAACGAAAAGTTGATTTCCAAAAGCCTAAATATTAAACAAACTGATTAAAAGTAGTTCATTTTAATGGGGAACAACGTTGAGAAATAAATGGAAAGGGCGAATTTTTTAGGGGTTTCCTTATTTATGAAATATATTGAATGAATCTTAAGAGTTGGGAATGTTTATTTTAAGCACTCAAAAATCCGAATTTAGATCTAAACGATTTAGGATTTTTGAACAATGTTTTATTTACAGAAAGCTTTTTCCAGGTAGAAAACTTGGTTAAATCTGATTATTGGACAACTTTTTTGTTTTTCCTGTTATAAATCTAAGAAATCTTCTGTGACCGTCACGGCTATGTGGGTATGCCCAATGCGCAAGCAAGCTTCGAGTTGTAGATGGCGCAGGTTCGATTCCTGTCACGTCCATTCCTCCCTGGTTGTATATCTCTCTCTTCTGTGTCAGTAAAAACTTTCATTGTGTGTGTCTATTACCTGATATTGTATATCTTCAACGGGTGGTTAAGTCATACTGTTACAGAGATGGCTCCGAAATCTTATTTAGGTAGGTATTTTAATTAACGTCGCACTGGAGCAACACAACGGGCTATTGGTGACGGTCCGGGATCAATCCCAAAGAGAAAGATCCGAGGAAAACACCACGTAATTTTGAATCAGTCTGATGACGAGGCAACACCTGAGCTGGCACCCCACTCTCTAAACTTCCACACCACGCCAAAGTGAGGACATTTGAGGCCCCGATGCATTTAACGTGCACCAGCCGCCTTTGTACACGACGGTCTTTGACTGGATTCGAACTCGCAACTCTCCGGTTGCTAATCCGTTACTCTTCCACCGGCCTACCGTGGCCCTTTAGATCTTAGGATCAATAAATAGGAGAAGGGTTCTACTCATATAATGGGATAAGGAAGAAGAAATCTTCTAGTAGATAGGTGGTCTAATAGCCTGCGTGTACCAAAAAATGGCCGTTGAATTATAAACCAAAGTTAACCCCCCGAGTGGCTTCAACGAGATATCTCGTCCATCAAGATCTGATAAATTTTGCTAATCACGAAATATCTCGTCGTCAAGATATGGCCGATGTTTTGATAATGACGAGATCAAGATCTGGTCAGTTTTTCTCCAATGACGAGATATCTCGTCCATCGAGATCTGGTCAGTTTTCTTCTAATGACGAGATACCTCGTCGAGACAATCACCAAGAGGGTTAATAGATGACAGTAATGCATCTATGTTCCTCAGATATTTAACCCCCTGACGGGTTCACGCGTAAATATCCGTTCTGAAATCTGCGGTGTTCCCGCACGATTTGTAACATTTGACCTTGACTTTTATGTCATTTTCCTAGGATTCTTTTAACCAATCAATGAGGTTATAACCTCTTTTGATTGGTTGAAAGAATCCTTGTAAAGATTTTGTTGATGAAGGTCGATATTGGTCAATGATATCGATTATTTTATGCCGCGAAAGGAAAATAAAGCAATCTTCGTAAACACTGACAAAAACCGAATAAAAATACAACGATCTATTTTCGTGACCGAAAGTTATTACGGTGCAATATTTAATTAATGAAATACAATTATTTACTTCTGCTTCGAATAAAAAGGAACGGAAAGTTGATTCTCAAAAGCCTGAATATTAAACAAACTGATTAATAGTTCATTTTATGGGGAACTATGTTGAGAAGTAAATGGAAACGACGAATGGTTTCACAAGGGCTTTTTTATTTATGAAATATCGTTTTTAATAAATTTTAAGAACTAGGAATGTTTATTTTAAGCACAAAAAAAATTTGAATTTAAGATCATAACTTATTAGGAGTTTTGAACAATGTTTTATTAACACAGATTTTTTTCCCGGTAGAAAAGTGGGTGAATTATCAATTGGACAAACTTGATTATACTTTTTTGTTTTACCCTGTTTGATAAGTCTAAGAAACCACTTTTAGAAGGTGGTTTGCGTGAAGCAAAAAATTGACCGCTGAGCGATAAATTAAACTTAACCCTCCAAGTGGTTTCTATGAGATATCTCGTCCATCAAGATCTGGTCGGTTTTCTTCTAGTGACGAAATATTTCGTCTATCAAGACCTCGTCAGTTTCATTCTTATGAAGAATCTCGTCCATCAAGATCAGGTCAGTTTTCTTCTAGTGACGAGATATCTCGTCCATTAAGACCTAGTCAGTTTCATTCTTATGAGGAATCTCATCCATCAAGATTACGTCAGTTTTCTTCTAGTGACGAGATATCTCGTCCATTAAGACATAGTCAGTTTCATTCTTATGAGGAATCTCATCCATCAAGATTACGTCAGTTTTCTTCTAGTGACGAGATATCTCGTCCATTAAAACCTAGTCAGTTTCATTCTTATGAGGAATCTCGTCCATTAAGACAGTCAGTTTTCTTCTACTGACGAGATATTTCGTCCATTAAGACCTAGTCACTTTCATTCTTATGAGGAATCTCGTTCATCAAGATCTGGTCAGTTTTCTTCTAGTGACGAGATATCTCGTCCATTAAGACCTAGTCATTCTTATGAGGAATCTCATCCATCAAGATCTGATCAGTTTTCTTCTAGTGACGAGATATCTCGTTCATCAAGATCTGGTCAGTTTTCTTCTTATGACGAAATACCTCGTCGAGACAACCAGCAGGAGAATTAATAGATGACAAAAATGTCTATGATCCTCTGGTATTTTACCCTCTAAGGGGTTCACACGTATGTATCCGTTCTGCAATCTGCAGTCCTCCCCGCACGATTTGTAACCAGTTTTTTACCTTTTTGGCCAATATGTTTCGTAGGGTTTTTTCAACCAGTGGAAGAGATTATAATTTCTTGTGCTGGTTGAGAGAATCATAGTAAACACACATAATATTTTCAAGAAGGTCATACCAAAATCCTGACTAAATAAATTTTGTCATGTGTGTGTTGTGAGGTAATCGCAATAATACTCTAATCGGAAATCTCGTGATTTTCACAGGTTTTCTTCAGACTGCAATTGGTAGGTAGGTATTTTTAATTAACGTCGCACTGGAGCAACGCAAAGGGCTATTGGCGACGGTCCGTGTTCAAACCCGAAGGGAAAGATGCGAGTACAACACCACGTAATTTTGAACCACGGTTAGATGACGAAGCTACACCTGAGATAGCACCCCATTCTCCAAACTTCCACACCACACCAACGTGAGGACATTTGAGGCCACGACAGTTTTGAAGTGCACCAGCCCCCCTTTGTACACGATGGTCATTGGTTAGATTAGAACTCGCAACAGACGGTAATTGGAAATGGAGTATAATAAAAATAGCGTTTTGGAAATACAGAAAAATAGAAGAAAATTCTTGGAAGCACAATTCAGAAGAAACGATTAGTGAACTGCAGAAATTTCAACTTCCTTGCACAAACTTTAAAGAGAGGCAGGAGACATAATTAAATATAAAATTAAGCATTTAGTTGCACTTGTAATATGCAGAATAATTCAGAATAAACGATTAGTGGACTGCAGAAATTTCAAGCTTCTTTGCACGAACTTTAAAGAGAGAGAATAATTCAGAATGGTTTGCTGAAATTTCAACTTCCTTGTAGAAACATTAAAGTTGGTTGGTTGATATTGGGTTTTATGGCTCAAGGGCCATATTTGGCCAAACTGCGCAAAGAAACTTTAAGGAGCACACATTTTAAGGTAACACAAAATTGAACATTATTATTCAGCAATAGTTCTATTTGAAATATATAGAATAATTCAAAATAAATGATTGGTGGACTGCAGAAATTCCAAACTTCCGCGTACAAACTTTATAGAGAGGTAGGTAACATAAAATTAAACAGCTTTTTATTTGGCTGTACTTGTAATATGCAAAATAATTCAGAAAAAGCGACTAGTGAACTGCAGAAATTGTAAACTTTCTTGTAGAAACTTTAAAATGAGGCAAGAAACAGAATTAAACATTATTATGAAGCATTCAGTTATACCTAGAATATGCAGGATAATTCAGATGAAATGACTAGTGGACTGCAGAAATTTCAGTCTCTTGTACAAGCTTTAAGGAGAAGAATGTAACACAAAATTAAGCTGAAAATTCACGTTGGTACGCAATCGTCATCCCATCTAGAGCACTTGATATCAGAACATCCAATAAAATAATATTTACACCTTAAAATATCTACAATATTTTTTACAGGCACTTAACACTTTTACTCACTGGTCGTTCACTCACTTTACACACTCAGTGGAACACCATGAGAGCTGCTTGCCTTAACTTTGCCCCGGAAAACTTTCTCCATGCTTGCCAGGCTCCGATATGGCCATTTGAAAAATATGATATTCATTGATGGCCAGAAATCCTTTCCCACCTGTATAAAGTGCGGCTTATTACCAGCCTCTCCCTCACACATCCTGAATTGCATTGGAGCCATACATGAAGACATTTTCAAGGACCCATCTGCCATTGCCCAAAACCCTTTTGGCACAGGCTCAATGACTTAGCGTAATTTGTTTTTATTTTACACTGGGATAAGAAAGAAATAGCGCCTCTCCAAAATGGATTTTGAACCACCACCTCGAATAACAAAACAAGATCTAAATTCGAAACCATAACGTATTAAACAGTGAGCCAAAGCACTAACCACTCAACTACCAGACCCGCTGACAGATTTAAAAAGATTCAGTTCAATAATACACAAACTATTATATAAGACTTCAAATGCTTTTCATCGCAGGCATCGCTTTATGGCTCGCTTTTACACCACGTGACACAACTATCTTGAACTGAAACAGACTTCATACCCACATCGGCTGAAACAGGCCGACCCTTTGACCGATGGTAATGACGAAATTGCACGCGAAAGAAACGCATTCCCTAGCCACCAATATGATATCGTTATACTTTATATTTATATTTTTATGTCCGACGCAAAATCGAATGAAATGGGTCTTCTCTTCTACAAGTGATGCAAATTTAAACAAGCACCTTACCACGCGCATGTATGATGACTCCAGACGCATTGTGTTGCAGTGGCTCCAGGAACGGACGGTTCCGGGCGTGGTAAATACATCTCATTCGCTAATCGAAGTTCGATGTCAAGTTTTTTTCTTTTGTGTAGTAGGGTTGAATAGAAAAAATAGTTATCGTTTCCATCTTTACTGGGTTTATAAATAGATTAGCGGTTTTTGATGGTGTTTGTCGCTTTTGCTTTAGACCTGATGGAACTGTTTTATGACAACTGTCCCTATACTTGATATTTTCATGTTCGTTATGTTCAAGGAAGTTATAAGATGCAGGTGGGTAGGTAGTTGAAATTACGTCGCACTGGAGCAACACAACGGTTGGTGATCCACCCTGAAAGGAAAAATCCGAGGTCACCTCGTCATTTTGAACTACGGTTAGAAAACGAGGTCAGCACCTGAGATGGCACCCCACTCTCCAAACTATCAGACCACGCCAAAGTGAAGACAATAGAGGCCACGACAGATTTAATATACACCAACCCTCACGTGCCGGTTGGATCGAGTTTCGAACTCGCAACCCCACGGTTGCTAATCCGTTACTCCTCCAACCGGTCTACCGTGGCCCCAGTAGTTTTTGGTGAATAAAACCATTTTAAAATGGGGCCGTTGTGGCTCAGTGGGTATGTCCACTGCGCTAGCAACCTTCGAGTTGAAGGCGGCACAGGTTCCATTCCTGTCAGGTGCATTCCTCCCTGGGCGTATTTCTCTCTTCTGTGCCAGTAAAACTATTATTGTGTGTCTATTACTTCATATTATATGTCTTGTGTCTGGCGCAGTATGGCCAAATATGGCACTTGCGCCATAAAAACCAACCAACCCCCATTTTAAAATGTTTTCAGTACTCGAATCAATTGGGATGCGTTACTTTTTATGCTTAAGTAATCCATTAATGTTATGCAGTTTAGTGATCTATCTATGAGATAAAAAGGTTTATCGAAAATGTATTGACGTCTAGACACAGAGAGGTCTTACGCGTCCTTAAAATAAAAGAGAAAGATTGAACGATTTTTTGTTCGCATTTAATTTTATTGAAAATCGAAAATTTCGCTTAGAAGACAATACTTTACTTTTAGTTTGAAATAATTTGCTTAGAAGGGAGAGAATAAAACACTGAAAAAACATCTTTTAACCTCAGATTAATGAAATTTGTTTTGTCACCTTACCTTATTAAAACGAGACATTAATAGAAGTATGCATGTTTTATAATGTTGAATGGACTTTGGATATAAGCTCTTGCTCTTTAAAATATAATTAAATTAACTTTTCGTCTCCACTTTTGGATATTCTTTCAATATTTCAGAATCTATTATATTCAGGACACTTTTATGACGTTGCAATCGCAAAAGGGCAATAGAAAATAGAAATAGATGATCAAAATTGTGTGTTGTTTAGCCTCAAAACAAAAAAATAGTTAATTAATGACTGGAGATT
This sequence comes from Meta bourneti, assembly GCA_933210815.1. Taxonomy (NCBI): domain Eukaryota; kingdom Metazoa; phylum Arthropoda; class Arachnida; order Araneae; family Tetragnathidae; genus Meta; species Meta bourneti. The sequence continues at coordinate 17,608,139 of OW119931.1, forward strand.
AAGGAAACATTATCTTGTCTTGTAAACTTAGTTATGTGAAAGATTAAGTGGAACACGCAAAAACAAAGTTTTAAACCTTCCTTGTTTTTGAAAATAGTGGCTACTCCCATTTGAGTCTGAATTTTAATCTCTCAGGAAAAATATGCTTTTTCAGGACAAAAAGAAAAATTCATTAGAGGGTTTTGAATACTTATCACGTTTGTGAATAGCATTTTTATAAACTTTTTTATCACTAGACTGAACTTGAATGGATATATTGTTATACATGGTGATTCAATACACCTTTATGTACATACTTGAACTCCATGAATTTCGCCGAAATATGTTGTCCACATCGACTTTGTAATGAAATAGATGGAGCATGGACGGAGTGGCTGTCGTAAGATCTCTGAAGGTTAAATCACAAATCGACTTAGCCGATTGGCTATGAAAGAGCAGACTAGTGTTTTTGATCACGGTGGATAATCACTTTAAGCAATCAATAATTTAGGATTCATGCTTTTACCCACAACCACGTGACAGATCTTCAAACCCAGCAACTGGAAGAAATAACATGAAGCTGCGGGCACATGTTGTCTATTTCATTTTAGGGTCGATGGTTGTCCAAGGTCCCACCGGTTATATGTTGATAAATTTTGCCTAGGACGAGATATCTCGTCGAGGCAAAGTGCCCTACTAGTCAAAAGGGGATGAAGATAATTTAAGTAGGGGTTGGTTTTCATGGCGCAAGGGCCATATTTGGCAATGCAGAGCCAAACACAAGACAGCGTCAAGTAATTGACGTACAGATACAAGGGAAGTTTTACTGACACAGGAGAAAGGGTACAGCTGTATCATACGCCCCGTTTGGTGGCAACGCTCTTGGGGCGATTTTTTGCTCACTTTTTATGTCACCAAGGAAAAAATCTTAAAAAAACGATTAGCCACTCCCTCACTTCCTAAATTTTGCCTACCACCAGAAAAATTAAACTTCAAATTTCGCGAAAGAATACCCTGAAACTTATGTACAACACTAAATACAGAAGGCTTGTTCAAATAGAAAAAGTAACGATTTTGAAAAGAAAATAGCGAGAAACAATACAACCTGATGCGACTGAATGGACAGTGACTCAAATCAAACTGAACGTTTGAATTCTATACATTAAATGGAAAAGAATTAGGGGGAAAATTTTTTAGACAAACAATGAAATCAAAGGACAATTGAACGGAAATGAAAAGAACAATCTAGAATATTCGAAATGAAAATTTAAAATTTCCGCTTGCCGAGGTTGCCATAAAAACGGGAATAACCCTGATAAAGATGGGTTACCTTCACCTGCCATAACTCGCTACTAAAAGTGCGCCAAAAACGAGCCAAGAGCGTTGCCACCAAACGAGGAGTATGATACAGCTGTACCGGAGAAAGAAATACCCTAAGGTAGGAATCGAACCTGCGCAGCCTGCAAACTCGCAAGTTGGTAGGGCAGTGGGCATACCCACTGCGCCATGACGGACCCGAATTTAGTAGGGAAAACAAATTGTCTCTTGCCCAGAACTGTAAGTTTGGATCAGTTTTTGGACTAAAGGCTGTCCACTACAGCCCAATTTTCGACACAAAGATAAACTACGAGAAGGATTTAGGAGACGTAAAGAACACAACATTTAACCGTATTTACAATGGGGTGTTTCTCTACAAGCGGCCGGCTGTATGTCTTAGAGGGCATAAAACAAGGAGCAAGTTGTAGACATTTTTCTTAGCCTTGATTTTAGAATGATTGTAGCTGTCCACTTAACTGTAGGTACTCAAATTTGCGATCACCATTAGTGAGATGAATCTGAAAGAGTAAATGCATGGTTGGTTGTTTTGGGGTTCTACGGCCCAATTTTTTGGCCAAGCTGTGCCGAATACAAGACAACTTCAAGCAAAAATATTGAGAAAATGGAACAAAGAGGAATTGGAAATAGCATAAGAGGATGAAAGCAGAAAAAGATCGATTTGTTACCTCGGAAGCGCGACACCCGTGTTTATTTAAACCCATAAATGAGTAACGTTATTTTTTTTGAAAAGTTATTTTCAGTTGTGATGTATGTAGGTAATTAAGTAGTTAATTCAAGTCGCACTGAGCAACAACACGAGCTATTGGCGATGGTGCGGAATCCATCCCGAACGTAATTTTGAACAATGATGAGAACACCTGATATGGCACCCCACTCTCCGAACTTTCACACAATGTCAACGTGAGGACATTTGAGGCCACGACAGATTTAACATGCCTCAGCCCCCTTTGTACACGACGGTTTTTGGTTGGACCGAGTTTCGAACTCGCAACCCTCCGGTTACTAATCCGTCACTCTTCCAATTAGGCTTCCGCTGTCCCCTCGAAAAATGAAGGTTAAAGTTTTTAATGAACTTTTCTAAATATCTTAGAATCTTTTAATATTTCGCAAAGGTGTTGCAAATAATAAAAAGATTATGTTTGTTTAAACAAATCTCCGAGTTGGCACAGTTTTTAATATTGGAAGGTATTTTTATTCATTTTGACAACCTTTTTCTATCCTTGCACGAACTGCTTCAAATCCCTGGCTAATTCAAAGTGTATGTTAAGAATTGTGTTTCGGTCGTAACTTCGTCGATAATGACTCAGGTTTCTTTTAACAGCGCGCTTAGCTAGTTGAAAAACCTTTCGCGTTACGATGTCACTCACAGTAATCCCTGGAGGTACATTTTTACTTAGCATAGAAGAATGTCTGCAAATGAATGTGCTGTTTCGCCTTATTGAATATTATTTATTTAAATAGACATCTTTATTTTCGAATGTTTTTGTTAGAACGAGGATTTTTATGGGAAACTATATTGCTATGAGCTTTAAGGTTCTACTGATGTTTATTGGATTAGTTAATTTAATCCTCAGGAGATTTGCAAATAGTGTAGTGTTGTTTTTACCCCAAAGCACACTAAAAGAATCTATGGATTCTTTCACACAGCCTTTAGAAATATTCTTTGGTTCCTTTCTTGGAATATAATCCCTTGAAAAGATTCTACTGCTTCTTTCTTTGGAAATGGTCCCCTTTCCTCACAATATAATCCTTTACTATGATGCTATTGTTCCTTTCCTTAGAATAGAATCCTTTAGTAAGATCCTATTAATCCTTCACTTAGAATAGATTCCTTTAGTATGATTACATTAATAATTTCATGATAGTTGAATTTACGTTGCACACAATGGGTTATTCGAGACCGTCCGGGATGAATCCGGAAGAGAACGATCCAAGGACATCTCGTCATCTTAAAGCACTGTCCGATTTATTTGGAAAGTGGGGTGCAGAGCTGGCACTACACTCTTAACTTCCACACCACGCCAACGTGAAGATATTTGGGGGCAAGACAGATTTAATGTGCCCAGTTCCCACGTACACGAAGGTCTTTGGTTAGCGAGTTTCGAACTCGCAACTCTCCGATTGCTTAGCCGCGGCGACTCTATTGACTGGGTTAATGCTATCACTCCTCAGAAAAAAATACTTTGGAAAAATTCTATTGACCCTTTTCCTTAGAATTCAAAAAATAGTAATTTTTTAAAATAATTCTACTTCTTTTTCCTTGGAATATAATTCTTTGGAATTATTCTACTCCACCTTTCCTTGGAATCGAATCCTTTGGAAAGATTCCGTTGGGTTTTTCTTTGGAATAGAATGCTTTGAAAGAATTCTATTGGTCATAAAGATCAAAACTGGTTAGAACCATGCAGGGACGACTGTAGGTGGCAAGGGGGAGCATACGAACCCCTCAGACGGTTAAAATGTTCTTTCGCTAAGAAATGATCAGACGATTTAAGTTCCCCTTTATTCCTTTTACGAGCTATTTTTTTTTATTCTTTATTATTTGAATTTTCAAAAAATACAAATAAGGCCCCGTACCTGTTCCACGAAAGATTAATACATGGTTTACCATTGGTTTAGTCGATGTTTTCTATGTCCTGAAATTTGTGTGTGCTTCACATCAAGCTTTCAATGTTTTTGAAAACATTACTTGCCATTGAGATAATCAAGAATTCTGAACATTTTTGTATCGATCCTTTATATTGTTACTCTTGTCAATGCTTGAGTAGAAGTACAATGTACTATTTGCCTAAGGCTTATAAGGCCTTGCTAAATGTTGGTAAGTATACTGTATAAGTACTACGAGAACTTTTGCGATTAAATTTGGGTGATAAGGGACTCAGGGATTTTCAGTGTGAACAAACTAGACTGAAAACGAAGTGCACAATTAAACATGGCTGCACGACATTGGCATTAAGGGCGCCAAATGTAACAAACCTGAATGCATTTCTTCAAACATGCCCTATGGAAAATGGGAGGTCGGTTTCCACTGGAACAGAAAGGCTTAGAGGGGAATTTATTTAAATATTTAATTGGATTTTGTTTTTAGTATTTTAAAACTTTCTTTTTAAAATTTTTTAATTGTATATATGGTAAAATTTTTATATATAACTGTGTTGTTTTTTTTATTTATTATATTATATTACTGTTTTAATTTATTATATTTATTTTGGGTCATCTTATATTTTATTACAACGACCTTGTAAACCAGCATGTGCTGGTCGTCTTATTGTTTGGACCCTGTTGGTCCTTTTGTATTTTTGTGTTTATTGTTCGTTTTAATAAATACTTTCCGAGTGGGTGGCCTGTTGGCCTCCCTTGTGCCGCTGGCGGTCGCAACCTAACCCCTCCCTCCGCTCTATATGGGCTCCACACCTCACGGTGAGCCGAGGGGAGGTGAGTCTGGAAGGCTTAGAAGGGGGAGCAGTTCTGGTGTTAGACAGAAAGTACACAAATGAAAACAGAAAGTACTCCACACTTCCACGCCACACCAACGTAAGGACATTTGAGGCCACGACAGATTTAGTGTTCACCAACGCCCGTGTACACGACGGTCTTTGGCAGGATCGAGTTTCAAACTCGCAACTCTACGGTTGATAATCCGTTGCTCTTCCAACTAGACGCGTTTTTAGGAAAAGCATGAATCCTAATGTAGGACAAATCGGTTAGAATGATTTTCCAGCGTGATTAAAGAATTAGTATACGCTTCGATAGCAAACCAGCCCTAGTCGATTCCTAAGTCCATGTGACTTACTCTCCTGAGATCTTTCGACAGTGATTTCGCCCATGTGCTCTTTGATTAGAAGGTCGATGAAATGAAAATCGTGACGTGTAGGGTGAAAGAAGCACACCGACCACTGATACAAACATGACATTTATTGACAGCCAATAGCAAAACATGGAACTTGTGTGTTATTGCATAGATATCACATTGGTTGACTTGAGATGGACCCGAGGACGGCATTTCGTCACATAAAAATACAACAATGACTTCTTCAACCAGACACGCGCACACACTACAGGGACAGCGATGACACTTCCGTACAGCACTCTCCTTTCTGGGCGACTCCGCCATCTTGAAGATCGCGCATCTGGTTCTTTCCATAACCCCCCACCCAAGTGTGACGTCACATGAAGTGCATTGAAGCAGGTTCCAATCAGAAGATAAATTGTTCTTTTCTTCACCATTTGATGCGATATGTTTGGCGGTTAAATTCTTGCATAAGGTTTAAGCGTCAAAGTCTACCAAGTTGGCGTCATATCAGCAATGCTAGTCATTACCGTTTGGCGATAAAAATTTGAAATCATGCAAAGGTCGACCGTTAAATGGAACTATTCTTTATAGCTTCATATTTCGTAGCTGAATTACCGATAATTTAGTTTTAGACATTGGAATGAAAATTGCTAGCATTTGTACGTTTGATCTTTCGGTTAAATTCTAGTATACGTTTTGTTGCCAAAGTTTGCCAAGTTGGCGTCCTTTTAGCAATGCTGACGATTACCATTTCGCGGTGGATTGGCGACACAAATTTGAAAACACGCCAAGATTTATCCGTTTTAACTGGGATTTTATTCTTTCAGCTTCATATTTCGTAGTGTATACAAATTACCAATACTTTTGTTTTGGATTAGAATGTAAACTTTCGATCTTTTGGTTAGATTCTAGTGCACGTTTTATTCGCCAAATCTTTCCAAGTTGGCGTTTTATCAGCAATGCTAACTATATCGTTTGGCGGTAGCTTGGCGACAAAATTTCAAATCACGCCCAGGTTTACCGTTAATTAGATTTTATTCTTTTTAGCTTCATATTTCGTAGCAGTGTTTAAGTATTACCAATACTTTAGTCTTAGATTAGAATGAAAGTCACTCCATTTGTATGTTCGATCTTTAGGTTAAATTGTAGTATACGGTTTAGTCGCCAAAGTTAGCCAAGTTGGCGTCTCGTCAGCAATGCTAACGATTACCATTTGGCGTGGCTTGGCCACAAAAATTTAAAATGACGCTAGGGTTAACTAGGATTTTATTATTTTGAGCTTCATATTTCGTAGAGAATTACCAATACTTTAATTTCTCAAATTAGAATGCAAATCGCTGCCACTTGTAATTCTATCTGATCCGTCACGTAACATCCCACCCTAAAGAGTGTCATCATCCGAACAAATTTTATTGAAGCAGGTCAATATGAAGACAAATCAATGTACTTCCTACCATCCCATCCTGATGTGCTTATTTTAGCGGTTAAATTCTACGATGTGGTCGCCAAGTTGGCGTCTCATCAGTTCCGCTACCATTTAGCCTTGTCCTGGCAACAATACCTTGAAATTACGCCAAGACCCGCAATTCAAAAGGGATTTTATCCTTTCTTCCTTTATTTTTTGGAAGAGGTAGTGCGGATTATCTGTCATTCTATAAACGGATTAGAAAAATGTTTCCATAGGATGACACAGTAGGCGATATTTCTTATTCCAGTGAATTTGTTCCAAAATAAGCGGTGCAACTTGTAACAATCTTGCTTAATAGAAATAAATGTTGGTTTAGGTTTAGACCTGTGAAAACCGTTATTTAGTAGGTTTTATCAGTCGAGTTGAGAATTTTTTGTGTGCAATGGAGTAAGAGCTATTAAGCCTAAATCATTTTTTATACAAACTTTTAATTGTTTGTATAGTGTTATAATTTGCTATACAAAATAGCGATGCCTCAAACATGTTACTTTATTTGCAAGGATTCTAAGCACTGAATTTCATTAACATTCTCATAACACTTCTTAACTTTTTGTTCGGATCCTAAACAATGCATTTTCAAATTGCAGTCAATCAATCATATTCCGCATAGATTTGGAGTCTTGTGATTTTCAATTCAACTCCACCGAATTTCACATGGATCTAGAATCTCAAATTGCAGTTTTCAAAGCGCTAAATGTGATCACCAATTGGTCTAGAACAACTTTGTAGCCCAATTGATTGTTGGTGGGAGTATTTGAGAATTAGTTGATACACAGAATTTGAACGTAGACTGAAAGTTGAATGCTGTACGGAATATCATCTGGAATATTGACAGTGCGCGAAGCATATTTTTATTAGACTAGACCCACATTTTAATTTTCAGTTTCACAACACTAATATAATATTTCGCATGATTCAGTCAACTACAAAGATTCATTCATTTTTATTAACATGCTATAGCTGATAATTTCTCTCTTCTGGGACAAAATATGGAACTATTAAGATGTACAAATAGATTGTCTATGAAAAAAATTATTTTTTCAGAAAGAAACTCAATTTCTTAAATATTTTCTTTTATTTAATAAGAACTATTCTATAATAATTGGAAGAGAAAGTAATATTTAAAAAACAGTTAGGAAATAAAAGTTTTCTTCACTTTATTTTTAAATAAATACCTCTCTTAACTGTATAATCTTCTTGTTAATCTACATTTATTGTAAAATTATTGATACATTTTTATAGATTCAACTTTAAAAACGTAAAATTATAACCATTATTTTTCATTATTTGGAATACATCCCAGTTTTCGAATTTAAGAAAAAATAAATAATATTATCCAGATAAATTTATTACACTCGCGATCAATTATATTAAAAATATTATCGTCAAATTATATTTAAAATTTTAAAGTAAAACGTTTATACAATTGATTACATCGATTTGAGTAATAAAAAACCTCAATTATACAATATTACTCGAAATAATTCCCCTAGTCTGTTCCAACTTGAGAAGATACCACTACAAAAAGTGTAAGCGAACGTATTATAAATAGTTCCATTTCTTTTGGTTTCTTAATCTACATGATTTTTATTTGAAAATTGATTAATTAGTTTGAAGTACTCTACATTACATAGAACACTGCCTTTTAAGAATAGAAAACAGAAATTTCATTTAATTTAAAGGTATTTGTCCTGTTGCTTTTTCAAAGACTGTCATGTGTGGTCAACCACATTTGGCATGTTTATGAATAGTGGTGTCATTTCAATTGGCTGTGGAATTTTACTCCGATTACAATAGCATTTTCCATCCTTTGAGAAAGCAAAAGCAATTAATGAGACCTTTTCATCTAAATTACTTATGCATATGCTCTTATAAATATGCATGAGTACAACAATCAGAACAAACATCCATTTACAAAATTAACACTCGAAAAATGTAAGATAAATATTTTTAGGTGAATCAACAAGAAAAATAAAGTTTTGCTTTGAAATTTGTTTTAAAAACCATTTTAAAGGAAGATTTATATTTGATTTGGAAAACGATTCTGGTTAAACAGAATAGCTTATAATTCTAAATTAAAATTTCAATTTCAAGAGTGAATTCTATACCAAAAGATAAATATAATTTATTGCGTAATGCTAATAGATTAATATAGTTGAATGTATTTATAATAAGTTATATGTGCAAAGTTTAAAAGTGATAATTTTCTTAAAATATAGCAAACTTGTCAATAGGTGATGCCAAATAAAATTAATAGTGTATAGAGCCATGAGTACGCAGTAAAAATTTCCCATAGTCCGTGTGGTATCTTTTAAAGGTGGAACAGAATACAGGGTATACATTTCTTTTCTGTATTTCGTTTTTCATTCAAATTATGTTCCGTTGTTAAGACAATGTAAAATTAAGGAAAATAAAATTTTTTAATGTAAAGAAACAAATCTTGACCTGTATTATGGAAAATAATTATTTTCATTATAACCTGATTTATAAATCTTACCTATTTCAGAAACATAAGTTGCTCTCCATATTTATTGAAAATACATTTATTTCAACATACAGTTCTTTTGTTTAAAATTATCGAGTTAATGAAAAATAAAACTAAATTCATAAGTCTTACTCTGTCAGAAAATAAAGCAAATCTTGTCCCAGACAATAACACCTTTGATTTGTATTCGTATTCACTACAAAATCAACAAATGAGCTTGTGGTTTGGTTGCTAGTTAACTTATGTGTGGGCTCAAAGTATGTCTTAAAAGCACTAACAAATATTTTTTGAAGGATCCGCCGCTTTTGAAATCCACAACCCCAAAAAGATCACGAATTTCACAACCGACACCAATCACTCCAATCTATTCCAACTACTAACAAGTCAATCTAACTAAATATCCATCACACTTTACATATACATATACACACGTATATATTTCATATATAGATATATACTTTTTTCACGAACAGCATGTAAAAAATTAATGAAGCTTTAAAACAAGCTCTTGTAAAAAACCAGAAGTACATCTCAGCTGTGATTGTTCCAGATCAGCTCCGTTCTTTGGTATTTACAGCCACATTTGAGCAGTTATTAACAGTCGTAGCAAATGATTTCAATATACAAACACCTAACTACGTCAACATCTTAGTTTGTCAGCAATGGTATACAGTTTTATGTTGTACAGCGATCGTGATGAGTTGCCTCCTACAGTTCATGCATCTGTTCACATGAGGGCGAATGATTTATTTCATTAAATCAGGAATATTACGAAGATTGAAATCATGACACATTGACCAATGTTTGAAAATAATTTCGGGAAACAAGACTATGTAAATTAAAAATCATGAAATATTGATCAATGTTTGGAAATAATTTCTGGAATTCGGGGAGATTATATAGAATAAGATCATGGATATATTGACCGATATTTAAAATTATATCTGGAATCAAGATTATGTAGATTAAAATCATGCAATAACCAATGTTTGAAAATCATTTCTGCAATTCAGATCATATAGATTAAAATCACGACATATTGAAAATTATTTCTAGTATCAAGAAGATATGTGGAATGAAATCATGACATATTCACCAATGTTTGAAAGTTATTTCTGGATATCTTTTTTAAAGAAAACAGGCCTAGAACTAGTTTTACTTAGCTTTGTGATTGTAATAAGTGTTTATTTAATGATGGTTATTTATTACAGAAACTATTACTCGAAATTTCCTATCTTATGAAAAACCTTTTAACATAAAATGAAAGTAAATAAATGTATTTTCTTTTAAAGAATTTTTACAATTTAGAAATGTTCCATAATTATATTTTTAATGACTGATTAGTGATATTCTTTGGTAGGTAAGTAGGTGGTTGAATTTACGTCGCACTGTAGCAACAAAACGGACTATCGGCGACGGTCCGGGATCAATTCCTAAGGATTTTCTATTGCATAAATCCAGTTTTGGTTCGAGTTAGCGTTAGAAGTAATAAAAAAAAGGTTTTTTAATTGTTTCGGAAAAAATAACTTAAAATCTCTGGGCGTAAACATTGATTTTGAGCTTAGTGATGTGTCTAAACTTGATTACAAATGAAAAAAAAATTAATTCGAACTACATTCGGGCTCATGTGATACATGTTTTCTGAACTTCACATAATGCCCGAACATGACGAACCAAAAACCTTTTCGTTCCTACGAAAAAACATTTAGCTTAGTAAGTTAGGCAGTACAAAATAAGGTAGAAATGACCGCGTAGCTGCATGCCTGATGATCGACCGAGCTCAGTATCAATGCCTTCTGCCAACAATCAGTCAATGGCAATACTAAAGAACAAAAATACAAATTCTTAAATATCTTTCCATCTTCTACCCAGAATGCACCAGGAATCGATGAACAAAGTGCAGAGGATTTGTTAACACAGTAGGGTTGATGTAACAATATGCAGGAGAAAGAGTCAGTTCTCATAATGGCACCAACTTTCCAGAAGGGATAATCTCGATTTCAGAATTCAATGTCGGTTACAAAAAGCAATGAGACATTCTGCAAATTCTAATGACCATTTTTATACTGATCACCTTTGCATAGAAAGTGAGGAAATTTTATTGTTGGACCATGAAGGCCGTTTTACCTAACACCGTAGGTGTTTCCAGATGGGAATCTCATAGCCAGAATTTAATGATGGCCATACAAAGCGATGGAGACATTTTTCAATATCTGATGTCCAACTTCTGTTGATCACCTTTGCAGAAGGCTGTGAAAATAATTTCTCGCTGGACCAGGAACCATTTCACAAAACATTGATGAAGACGTTTTGCAAATTCTGATGTCCACCTTCTATTGATAACCTTTGCAGAAGGCAATGAGAGCCCTTTTACTAAATATCGATGGAGCCATTGTGCAAATTCTGATGTCCTTTTATTTATTACTTCTGCAGAAGGATGAAAATTTCTAGTTGAATCGTGCGGGCTGTTTCACTAAACATGTATTTTGTTTCCCATGAAGTGGATATTATGAAGTTTAAATATGGCTTTTAAGTAATATATATATATGTCAACAATTAGTGACCATAAACATTCCGAGATATCCCTTAGCGCATAGCACCACCAATCTTCCTTGTGAGGGTTAGATACCATGGTCTGAAAATTTCCGATATTACCAATACTGGTAAATTACCGACCAAAATTCTTAATACCGGTTCTATTTGTTTCCTTAGCTGGAGGAACTGGCTGTGTGAGATTATAGGATTCCGATTGGGTATTAGTTCGGTTCTACAATATCCAATCAAACAAATTTTAATTTGTAGGGATAGTGCAAAATAATATCGATATAGTTCAACAGAAATTATATTAAAAAATTACAATGTATATAAGTAGACAAAAGCTAATAAAAATCATAAGAAACATACCTCGTAATAAGACAAATATCATAACTAAAAAAACCGGTATTGATGTTTCGCTAATGGTAATTCTGACACATTCAAATCCGGACATTATCGGTATTTCATTGCCGGTTTATGGACCTCATTAGATATCCCACTCAAACGAAACTCGTATTGCCCTACATGGAAATAATCTCTGGGACCCTTTAATGCAGAGTGCGAAACAAATCCCAATTACACAAAAGCGAGACCAACTAAACTAAGATTCGATTTGTGAGAGTTTTGTGCGTAAGTATGAATGCAAATCATGTTGAAAGGTTGTCAGATACAACAGATTCAGAAACAACGACCATTTCACCTCTTCGTTACCGTTTCTTTTCCACTGGATTTGATTTGAACTAGCTTCATCAACAACACCGAAACCTACTTTCCATATCACTACACATCTAGGACTAGGGACATTCCAGCACGTTCAAAGCACAACACAACTAGAGTAAATTTTACACTTGCACAACACAGAGGTTTCAATCACTTGATCACAACACCACTCGGGTTCTCTTGGGAGTTGGAAATAAACATGGCGATTTGGGCAAGGTATTTTGATTACTCCAGGCGTTAGATTGGATGATGTTGGTGATTTTCATAATTTAAGCTAATCATATTTTCTCTTAAAGTATCATTCAATTGATTCGAAAATGTTTTTTACAGTTTTATTTTTTGATCGCAATTAAAAGCCAGATTAAAAAAATATTCATATGAACTTGGATTTTCGTTAATAAACATCCCAAACTTTTGTTTTGTTTTTATATATGCATTGAGTTTATCTGCTTTCTAACCTAAAATATTCAACAGAAATGGTTTCAGTGACAAAACAAATTTAAATATTCATTCTTTCAAAAATCAATGAAGTAAAGGGGATATTTTCTTTTAGTGTACAGGACACTAATAAATAAAATGAAACTGATGATTCTTCAGTATTACCGTGACTTACTTCTTTACAGTTCATATTTTCTAACTTTCCTTAACCTTCCAAGAGGTTAAGGAAGAGGTTTTCGACGAGATACCTCGTCCATAAAGGTCTGACCAAATTAGCTGGTGACGAGATATCTCGTCATCAAGATACTACCAATTTTTTTCTGATGACGAGATCAAGATCTGGTCAGTGTTCTTCTGGTGACGAGATATCTCGTCCATCAAGATCCATTCAGTTTTCTTCAAATGACGAGATACCTTGTCGAGACACCACCTGGAGGGTTAAAAGTAAAGCTTTAAATTAACTTCATTCATTATCTGTTAGGTTAATTTGAGGCTCCATCGTGGAATTATGTCAGAACTTGAAGCATGCCTGAAGAAATCTTTTAACTTCTTATGCCTCATGTGAGGCTGTTTGAGTCATGTACAGTATCCATCAAGGACAGTTTTGCGAGTGAACCAATCGAAGATTGACAAGTGTTACCGAACCGAAATAAACCGAACTTATTCTCGTTTCTTTTCCAAAAATTTAACCGAACGTCAACGAAACGGGAAATACAGTTTTTCTGGTCTTTTTCACCTATGTCCACAAACTTCAGTCGCATTCTCGAAGAACTTAATTGTAACAAATGGAAAGCCTCCAAGTGAGCTTTGGACTAGGTTCGTGAGTGTTTGTCCCCCATGAGTCATTGTATTCGGCAAGGGGAAGTCGTGCTCCAACAGGTGTTGTCCTGGACATTGAAGAGTCGCCTCTGCAACTTCCGCATGTTGTCCAATAGGACTTGAGGAGACGAATCCAGCTTGTAGGCTTCCTTGTAATGATACTCCGCTGACGTATAATTTCCCTGAAACGCAAACACAAGAACCATTAACACAATTTGAATTGGCAGACAAGATGGTTTACTTTTTAAACTGATGATTCAAATGTTGGTTTGCCTACAATCAAAACTAGGATATGTTGAGGCAAGTGGTTAGAGGGTTGAACTGAATATAAAAAGTCTGTGATTAAAGGACTACCACCAGCTGGAAATTCTTAAGAACCCTGTAGATTAGTTTCACCATTAGAGGATTTTGAATTTTGGCAGGGAAATCGCAGACCAAAGTAGGGCATGATTGAAATGCCCAACTCACAAGGGCCCTACTCACATTGCAAGCATGAAAACAGTACATGATTATACACTTCTCCATTTGTGGGGCAAGTGTGTAATCAAGGATTTCTTGTTACACAATCATGGGGCAAGTACGATGCCATGAAATAGCATTGGAAAATATTTTTTTATTTATAACAATGGTGAGTTAAACAAATAAGAGTGTTAACACATATTAATAAGGGGTCTGAAAGTGTGTGGTAAAAATATTATTTTCAAAACTTACTGAGGGACCGGTAGGTAGTTGAATTTACGTTGACTCCTCGGACAAAAAGGACAACATCTCGTAATTTTGAACCACGGTCAGATGACGAGATCAATACCTGAGCTGTGGAACCCCACTCTCCAAACTTCCACACCACACCACAAATGTTTAATCCAAAAATGTTTTTTCCAGTTTTATTCTTTGATCGCAATTAAAAGCCAGATTAAAAAAATATTCATATGAACTTGGATTTTCGTTAATAAACATCCCAAACTACTTTTCACACAACGTGAGAAAATTTGAGATATTTACCACCACAAGATATTACGTCACGAGATATTTAACGTGCAACAGCCATCACGTACACGACGGTTTTTATTTGCATCGAGTTTCGAACTCGCAACCCCCGATTACAAATCCATGACTCTACTACCTGGGCTACCGTGGCCTTACTAACTGGTACAGTGCATTAATTGGTTCAATATGATCTTGGAAGATTAGGGGTTGCACTTTCCCCACCTATCCCTAATTATTTAAAATCAATAAAGAACAATGATTGTCTTAAACGATGAGTATAAGTACTGGTAATACATATTTATGAGTAACTAATGGATATTTTTCTCCGATATCATGTCTTGTCCAATATTGGACGATGAGGATAGTTATTGGCAAGTAACACATTTATTTTACGCATCCAAAAAGTCTAATATCAACTTCCTTTGAACATGCAATGCCTTTATGAAGCAAAATATAAAAGCTCAAATTATTATGTCATTAGTATGTTGGAACCAATGAATTAATCAGTGAATCGTAACTCTTCATTATGCTGTAATTTCACAAAGAAAATATTACAAACTCAACGCTATTTATTTCCTTTTATTTTAGTCGAGTCGGTGTCTAGACATGCCAAAATTTGTTATTTCTATTGATTGGTTGGATTTGGATTTTATGGCGCAAGGGCCATATTTGGCCACTAAGCCAAACGCATGGCAGACAATGCCAAGTAATGGTCATAGACGCAGATACAAGGGAAGTTTTAACCCTAGATTATTAAAAACAATTACAATACCACAACTTTCTTAAGTTTTATGAATAATTAGTAATCTAAGGTTAAAATAAACGTTTCTGATGTAGAGGTTTCAGTACTTGTGGATCCCTCATGTGATAAAGCACGTGCGTACATGTATGTATTTGTGGTGCAAATAACTTCCACCAACTGTCTGAAGCCCTGTGATAAGACACTGCTTCTACTCTTATCACGTTGGCACTTACATGGTGCTCATAATTACTTCGTTGGTAAAAAGTAACGCTGGGCTGTGAATCGGTCACAATCATTCATTACATGACCACGCTTACGGTATGTATGTATTTTAATTAACGTCACACTGGAGAAACACAACGGGCTATTGGTGACGGTCCGGGATCAAAACCAAAGGGAAAGATCCAAGAACAACACCACGCAATTTTGAACCATGGTCAGATGACGGGGCAACACCTGATCTGGCACCCCACTCTCCAAACTTCCACACCATGCCAACACCACGATTGCTGAAATACACCTGTTATCTTAATACAATTTTCAAGGTATCAATCTATGGCAATTTGTCTAGTGATAGCATCTATTGAATTCAACCTAAGTATTATGTTGAATTTAGCCATCACCACAGATATTAACTTTTACCACAAATATTAATTTTTGTAGTATATAACACTGCAGCAAATCTCAACCATGAAGTACTTTAATAAAAAAATTGAAGTCTTATTACTCTTTGCTACAAAGTATATAGAATGATGCATGTGAGAGCTCTCTATACATCATATAGTGTATAAGATCCACCTAGTATATTTTCGTTGGTAGCTTACCTTTATATGGTATATAACTGCTAAATTCTGGTGTGTCTTTGCAAGTTTAGGATCCAAATTCAATGCCAGCTTATAGCTCTGTAAAAAGAATTTTCTGCATAATACAGGCTTTATAGTTAAATTAATAATAAAAAACTTGAAAACAACAAAGTATTTCATTGGAAATGCATAACGAAAGCTATGTATTGTATGATTCCATTACTAGGTAAGCTAAATCAATGAACTCAAAGTTGAAAGAGGATTAAAGTTCGGTAGGAATTAAAATTATTGTAACTTTTAAAAATAAAAATTGACTTTTAAAATACTAGCTTTAATCGAGTGATTCGTTCCATTAACTAGTACCTCTTCGGCAGCGTCGTAGTCATCCATGTCTTTCAAAATGTCTCCGTGTTCTTCGTGATACTTGGCGCAACTGGTATCGAAAGAAGCACAAAGATTCAGAGCCTTCAAAATAATATCCAAGGCCTGAAAAAGAATATAATTCTTACACAAAGCTGTCTGAAGTTTGAAATGTTCAGTAACTTGTGTGAAACTGGAAAGTATATTTTCAAAAACAGATATACGGAAGCTTATTAAGTGAGAATATGTCTTCACAGTTGTTGGTTGAGCTTTAGTATTTCTATTGTGATCGGGCTTTACGATGAAAGGTCTAAAAGTGTAAATCATGTATTGCCAATTGATGGTTGGGTTTTTATGGCATAGTTTAACCCTCCTGGTGGTTGCCGATTAAACCTAATGGTCGACGAGGTATCTCGTCATGAGCAAAACTGATCAATACTGACTTTATGCACGAGATATCTCGTTCATAAAGCTCTCGTCGTCTCTCGCCATTTGAAGAAAACTGACCAGATCTTGATCTCGCCATCATAAAAAAATTGGCGATGTCTTGATTACGAGATACTCATCACTAGCAAATTTGGTCAGATCTTGATGGACGAGATATCTCGTCTAAACCACTTGAAGGGTTAAAAACGAAAATCTTGTATTATCAAAATTTATATGGTAGGTAGGTATTTTAATTAACGTCCCACTGGAGCAACACAACGGGCTGTTGGCGACGGTCAAAATTTATGATTGGCATAAATTACTTGAATATATCGTCGACTTACAAGTGAAACACACTAAGTTAAAAAAATAGTTCTGAGAAAACGAAGGAAACATTCTGCACACAAAGCTAAACTCATTAAGTTTTTCTCAAGAAATCTAAGCTTCATGCAAGGAAGAAATGACTTTATCAACTTAGGACATCACATTCAGGCCTAGAACATCTGAAAACCCATATCTTGAAGCTTTTAACACTGTATTTAGCCGACAATAGAGTTGTTTGACCTCATGCCACTGGGCAACAAATACAGAGCAGATAGAACAAGCTTATACAGATATGCGGAAGTAATGTTGACCTTCGATCAAGAAGGTGCTATTCCTTTATTATTCAATTATGCATGTGAAAAACTTCCGAAACAATTATCGGGGAAGTCATTGCAAGCAACCTGATGGTTGTAGCGGCGCAGGTTCGATTCTACCCTAGGTGTATTTCTCTTTTGAGAAAGGATGTGAAGATGTTGAATTAATGATATGTCTATGGGCCTGGGAATTATATCGAGAAATGACAAGTGATTATTACAGATAATTGTTTCGTTTGGTTGGGTTTTCATGGCGCAAGGGCCATACTCGCCAAACACAAGACAGACAACTTCAAGTAATGGACGTACACACACAAAGAAAGTTTTACTGACACAGAAAAGAGAAATACACCTCAAGTGGAATCACACCTGCACCACCTACAACTCTCAGGTTGCTAGAGCAGTGGGCATTCCCATTGAGCCACGACAGCCCCCTGTAAGTGCATGGATGTTGGTGATAGTTTCTACTAGAAGTAACGGCTGCTTCCCGTTGGCTGCTCTTTCACAAATAGCAGCCAGTTTGTCCCTTGTAGTCAAGGTCAAAAGAGGAGGTCAAGTCTAGACAAGTGATCAGAAGAGGTCAGTCTAGACATTAAAGAAACTCCCTCAGATGGTCGACGAGAAAATCTATCTGAAGTGCTTACGAAATCTTGTGGTAAGAAACTGACATGAGGGAACATACAACATTCCAACAGATAGAAAAAGTCTACAAATATTAAGCACTAGTTCTTACACAGTTCCGACCACTTTTAATTATCATCCCTTCGACAGCTAGAGACGCTGCAAAAAAATTAATAATTATCTCCCCTGATAAATGTGAACTAAAAAAATCCCCCAGAAACTCCATTTCGTCTTTGGAATGGACGTCCTCGAACTATCTTCAGCCGAGATTTAAAAGCAATTTCAATTCTCTTTAATGACGGAGGAGGATTAAATACGAAATATTTCCGAGAGAAGAACGTTTAATTGAAGCCGTTTCCTTATCTCGAAGTGTTTTCCAGGAGTGATGGAATGAAAAAGATTTCATTCCGTCCCGAGCAGCACCCCGAATGCTTCAAAAACAGATTTGCTTCTAAATGAGGTTAAGTAAGTAGAATTGATCGGAACAGGAGGTCCAGTTTCTTTATTGGAAACATTTTGTGTTTCGCTTAATCTCTTCTCTGTGAAACACACTAATGAGTCGAATGGATGGAAACTTTCCCCTCAAGTCTTCTTGGAGGAGGTTAAAATAACTCATTTAAGGGAAAAGTCATATTTTCCTTTATTTAATGGAGGTTTTAAAAATACGTGGTTTCATGGAATTCGCATGTATATATACGAGTACGTCAGAAGAATGTAAGTGGTATAAGTCAGGAAATTCGAGCTTTTCCAGAGGATTAACCCTCCTGGTGGTTGTCTCGACGAGGTATCTCGTCTTATTAGCAGAAATGACCTGATTTCGATGGACGAGATATCTCGTCATTATAAGGAAACTGACCAGATCTAAATATCGGCGATATTTTTATGACGCAATATCTCCTCATTAGCAAAATTGGTCCGATCTTGATGCACGATATCTCGTCATAACCACTTTAAGCGTTAATATCAAAATAAGTTATGCACGAAATGTTCTTAGTTAGATTAGGATTCGTTAATTATCGTTGGTTGCTAGAGTTGGGTTTTATGGCGCAAGGGCCATATTTGGCCATGCTGACTCAAATACAAGACAGACAACGTCAAGTGATGGACATACACGCACATACAAGGAAAGTTTAACCCTAGATTACTAACAATAATTTACGATACCGGTAATTCAAACCATACCTTCGTAAATTTTACGAATAGTTAGTAATCCAGGTTAAAATGAATGTCTCTGAAAGAGATTTCTCCCGTGGTAGAGTATCGCTGCTTGTGCGTCCATTATATGATAAAGCAGATGCGAAACATGTATGTATATGAGATGCTTATAACTTCTAACAACCCTGTGATAAATAGACACTACTTCTACTGAGATCACGGTTTTACTTTAAGGTTTGTTTACACTGAAAATCCCTCTCATTCTTTTGTGGAAGTTCGTATTTCGTGTTTCATTTCGTTTGGTAAGTTGGTTGGGTTTTATGATACAAGGGACCTATTTGCCCGTACACAAGACAGACAACGTCAAGTTACGCACAAAAGTGACACAGGAGGGAGAAATACACCCAGGGAAGAATCGAACTTGTGCCGCCTACAACTAGCAGGTTGCTAGCGCAGCGGGCATACTCATTGAGCCAAGACGGCATCTTTTAATTATGAAGGCTCGGTAAAAATCATATATCTGACTCTTACATTTCTATTCATTTATCGAACCAACACAAAGATATCCCTTAAAATTTTAACCATAAAATCAATCTATAAATTAGAATTATACAAATAAATTTTTATGTACTATGGAAATTATTAACACTGCAAGTGGTTTCGACGAGATATCTCGTCCATCAAGATCTGATCAATTTTATTAATGACGATATACCTCGTCGAGGCAACCACCAGACGGGTTAATACGAAAACACACTTAACAAATATTAATTATAATACTGAAGTCACTTACAAATATATAGATTAAGCCTCAAATACTTATATTCACAAGTGTCACAATTAATCAGAATAATCATCACACGTAACCAAGTTTTATGTTTCATGATTTTAGATTTAATGAAAAAAACCACAGATTTGGTTGGTTGTGTTTGCATGGTGCAGAGGCCGTATTGGCCCAAGATGCGCTAAACAACGTGAAACATAAAGGGGGGGAGGGGTTTTATGGCGCAAGGCCCATATTTGAATTCATGCTCCCGACAAAAGACAGACAAAATCAAGTAATGAACATATATGTACAAGGAACGTTTTACCTTCACAGAAGGGAGGAATACACCACGGGAGGCATCGAACCTGCGCTACCTATAACTCGCATGTTGCCAGTGCAGTGGACATACCCCCACTGAGCCACGACGTTCCCCTTAGATTTGGAATTAATTCGATTTAAAAATGGGAAAGCATAAATTCGCTCTCACAAACGTTTGCATGCCCCATAAAGTGAAACGTCACTCTGAAAGTGTAAACAAATAACAAGAACTTCAATGCGGTGCTGCCCTCTGGTGGTTCTAATTTCAGTACTACGCAGCTTTAATGGGTGAGTTTTTACAAGATTAAAGAGAATCGTGAATAAATGTAACTTCATATAAGGTAACTAGTAACCAAATTAATGGTAATTTTACTCATAACCAAATGAATCGGCCTGGAAATTTCACTTTCCAACTTACACTACTTTTATTCTGAATCATCCATGATAAGAAAAGGAATGAATCATTCATCCTAGATCTATATTGCATTGTGATTAAAAAACTGAGACCTTAAAACACATTCGTAGTAAGCGATTAGTAAGGTATGAAAAACATAATTTGACCACTTAGACTTTAGTACCTCTGCCGTCCGGTTGGTGCGGTTGTAGAGTGTTGCCAGATGCAGAAAGCTTTCTCGGCCGATGGGGGAGTTGCTGATGGACAAAAGAAGACTTTCGGCTTGATCGTAGCTCCTGTCCTGAATCAACAGTTGCGCCTGAAAAGAAAGAGAGACATTATGGAAAGAAATTATTTAATTATCACAGTGACGAGGTTGGTAGGCAGTTAATTAACGTCGCAATGGAGCAACACAAGGGGTTCATTGACGAAGGTCCGAAGGGAAAGATCAAGGACAGCACCTCGTCATTTTGAGCCACGGTCAGATGACGAGGTCAATGCCTGAGTGGCCGCCCCCACTCTCCAAACATCCATTCCACACCAACGGAGGATATTTGAGGCCACGACAGATTTAACGTTCATGATGCCCCACGTTCACGATGGTCTTTGGTTGAATCGAGTCTCGATCTCGCAACCCTCTAGTTGAAAATCAGCGACTCTACCTACTGGGCTACCGTGCCCTCAGTTTTCTACAAGGAATCGCATCGTATGATTACTGTGTTGTCGTTTATTACCACTCTGTATATCGCCAGAATCTCCACTGCATGCTCAAAAGTCTACAATTGCGTATTGAATTTGTAATGGAAAGTGTCTTTATGCTATATTAGTTTAATCGCGATGTATACCTTTTATTTAATACTAATTTAATTAATAGTAAATTTTAAATTCTATTAAAATAAGCGTCCAATGTTTTGATACCGAGGCCGGCTCGCTAGCGAAGCGAACATTTTTTTCCCAGCGAACCAATGAAGATTCCTTTGCAATCGACGAGGGTTGGTATGTAGTAAATATTCACAATTCTCGAAAAAATACTGAATCGGAAATTAGAATCCAATCTTGCCAGTTTTCATAACTTTCTATTTGCATTTATTAAAACGAATTAAAAATAGTAATCTGACACGACCCTCAACTTTATACCCCGCAATTACAATCTATGGAAAAATTGACTTTTCTTACTTTCTGATTAAAAATAGATCGAGACGATTTGAATTCAAAAGGAAATTTTTACAGCGTGCTCATTCCAAAAATTTAAACGAGCATTCAGCTACTCATAAATCTCTAGAAGGTTCTCTAACAAACGAATGCAAAAAGGTATGAATATTTCTCTCAAAATCTCAATTTCTTCCTTTGGGGGAAAAGTCCGTAAACGCATTTTATTGCCCCTAAAGTCTTTCACATCCACAAGTTATTAGCAAGGGCCTTTCAATTTTCGAAGACTTCCATATCAGTTTTCAAACACCATCTCATAGCTTTGTAATACCCTCCCTCTTTCACCCATTCTTCTTTTCCCCCACCTCAGTTGGAGGTCCCACGTCATCAGTTTCTCCACCGATTACTATAAAACTATTTTTTCCGAACATTTTCCCTTCTTTTTAACCACTTTTTGTTCCTTTTCCTGCTTCGGGAGGGAAAAGGGAGATGGGGGTCCGTTGCGCAAGATGCAATTTTCCGGTCTGCTGATTAGAAGCAGGAGCGAGGACAGATTTTTCTCAAAACTAAAACAAAAATACGCGCCAAAAAAAAAATAATCGATGCCTCGGTCGACTCTGAAGTAACAGAGGAGAGGAAGTTATGTAGGATGGAAAAAAAGCATCATAATAATAATGTAGTCGGTCGTCTTCTTCTTGTGGCCTTGATTGAATGAGAAATTTAATTAACCGTTTAAAAAACTGGATCGGCAGAATATTCATTTCGGAAACATATGGCGGAGTAAAAATAATTTATATCGACGTCGCGGCTTTAATGGCAGCTGAGTCATTATTCTCTTCCATTCAGACTGTCTCCCTCCCCCGCCACCGACCGGGTTTCTCACTTGCGTTGTAGCACAGACCACCGACAGTTCTTCACTGCGAATTCCCCCAGCGAGGCGGTTTCGGTGGAATTTCTTTTCCGAAATGGCGGAACGATAACGAGGACCTATTTGAGTAGAAGGAACTGATGGCTGTGAATGTATTAGGTTATTTATCGCTTTCCCGGCTTTTGTTCGTCGAGTTTTGCCGAGTAGTCAGATCGAAGTTTGTTATTTAGATAAGTGGAACGTTATTAAAAGCCGTCGGGTGAGTTTTGCTCCTTGAGTCGGATTTATACGAGTTACCACCTTTGGTCTTTCTGAGACCCGGAGATTTCTTTCCGCACAATAGTTTCAAATTTCTGTGTTGCTTCACACTGCACTCCTATTTACGCATTACCACTAACAGAGCTTTTCATAAACTACTAGAGGGAAATAAATTTTGAAGGTTTCAAACCCATTTCTTTTATTACCATTTTGGCGATGTTTGTTTTATTTTTAATTTAAGAGACGTGCTGATTGCTGTGCTGCGGCACACTGAAGTATAAATAGTGCTGTAACATTGGAGTATAAATAGTGCTGTAGAATTGGAGTGTAAATAGGACAGTAGCATTGGAGTATAAACAGTGCTGTAGTATTGGATTGTAAATAGTATTGTAGAATTGGAGTGTAAATAGTGCTGTAACACTGGAGTATAAATAGTGCTGTAGAATTGGAGTGTAAGTAGCGCTTTATCTTTCTATCAATTGTGATTGGTTGATCACCCTGCCTTCGTTGGTTCCTTCTCAAACACCTTGTATTATGTATAGTATGTATAGTGGATGATAAAGTTTCAGTTCTCAATAACAAAAATTTATACACAATCAAATTAGAAAGAAAGCTTAGTTAACCCTCCTGGTGGTTGTCTAAACAAGGTGTCTCGTCATTAGAACACCTGTTCACCTGAACATCCTGTATCTTGATGGACGCGATGTCTCGTCATTTGAAAAACTGACCAAATATTGATATCTTCATTAAAAAAATCGGCAATGTCTTAGTGACGAGATATCTCGTCATTCGCAAAATTGGTCAGATCTTGAAGGACGAGATACCTGGTCGAAACCATCGTTTTGAAGTACTAATTCTTCTATCAAGTTTTTTAACAGTTTTAAACAAGAACTATAAAACTCATTGAATGGAACAGCTAGAAATTATTACTAGTTACTATATATTATTCAATTACATACATCAATTACTAATTCCTACTGTATTTAGATAT
Organism: Meta bourneti; assembly: GCA_933210815.1. NCBI lineage: Eukaryota > Metazoa > Arthropoda > Arachnida > Araneae > Tetragnathidae > Meta > Meta bourneti. Next base: position 17,632,190 of record OW119931.1, read on the forward strand.
TTTACAGAAAATTACAGATCATTAAATCCTCTTGGGCACAATAAGATAATTTCTTTACGCAATAACAGTTTTAACCCTCCGAATGGTTCACATGCATCTGTCCGTTCTGAAACCTTTAATCTTCCTTGCATGACTCCTTACCTGTCTTGACCTTCTCGACCAATAGAACCTTCCCTGCGTTCCCTTTCAAAGTACAGATGTGGTTATTTAATCATTAAACTTGTTGGGGGTAAAAGCTACACTACTCCTGGAGTAGCTACACTACTCCATTCGGAAATCTCGTGACGCTCAGAGTTAAGGGGAAATAGTACCTCTGAACCCTCCAAATGGTTTCGACGAGATATCTCGTCATCAAGATATTGCCAGATACTTCCTCAGATTGTTTCAACCAATAAACTATTTCCAAAGACTGTTTCAACCAATAGAATCTTTCCTACGATTCTTCCAACCAATAGAATCTTTCCAAAGTTTCTTTCAATAAATATCTTTCTTAGGATTCTTTCAACAAGTAGATGCAATTGAGGGAAGAAACAATGCTACACCATTCAGAAAATCTCGTGAGACTCAGTGTTAAACAAGAAATAAACGCATATTATAATGAAGTTACATCAAAGCACACACCAGTGAAAGGTAAACATTAACGAAACGTGAATACTTAATTCCGGTGCCATCTTAGAAGAGAGAGTGGGAACCAGAACCTTTAGCGTCACAGAGCCTAATTACTCACCCTCCGAAGTTGGTGGAAATAATTGCAAATCTTGCGAACGTCCAGTTCCGCCGTCTACTTTATATGCAGGCACGGCAACATGATTATTAGTTTAGGCTTTCATCACAACTCCTTTCGCAACTGGCCAGCGTCGAATTTAAATCAGGGGAGCTTGCCGGACCGCTTCATTAAACGCGGTGGCCGTCCTTCATTAGGGCCCCCCCGTCCCGCCAATTAGAAGTCAAAGTAACGCCGTTTGAGGGAGGCCAATTGTGGGGGCCTTTGTCCCTTTTGAAGTGGACAGCGGGCAGAATCAATCGCCCCGAGGGTAACAAGAATCCAATTTCGAAGGGAGGCGAACTCTTTGAATGAAAGTTTTGAATGGTGCGTCTCATTTGGATTCGGTTTGTTGCGGATTTATTCCAGTGGTTTGGGACAATAACATACAGAGACCTGGTGATAATGCAATCAAGATCTATTCATGGCGGTTGAATCAGGTATAGGTACCGACATAGTCATTCTCGGGGTACTAGGGTAGACCGCCATTCTAAGAATATGAGTTTTCAACGGTTGGTCTCTTCAGGATTGTGTACGTTGTGAATTTATTCCAGTGTTTGGGACAATAACATACAGAGTGGACCTGATCATAATGTAATCAAGACTTTGTAACGTTTCCGGTCTCTAATTACGCGTAAGACTGTTTACAGCACAATAAAATATTTATTTAGAATAGAGATATTTAAAGATTATTTACATATTACACGATTAATTGAAAGGTATGAGGGTACAGCTAATAACCTCGAATCTGTCATGGAGCCAGGAGGCTCGCCAAAATCTGAGAGTCTGAAGGATGCGACTGCTCCTTTCGTGGTTTCAATCTACTCTGCTCTCATCTTTTGAGGGGAGTTCGTCTCAGTCTTGGAATGTTAATCCCTGTTTCCACGCCATCTGCAACGGAAGGTCATGAGAACCTCCACAGCTTCCCGACCCGAGGACAGATGTAATGTCTTTCGGGTTTCCACAGAACTGTAAACAAATGTTTTCCTGGGGGTGACCCGTCTGCATTCCTCTCATTGAGGGCCCAAGATAATTTAGGTGTTGACAACTTGTTTTGCAGTCGAGGGAGATCTGAATTCCAGATGTGGGAATGCCAGACCGACCGGCACAAGATTATTAATAGAGAAGTAGGGAGATGTGTAGATAGAGTTCTTTTTATTTTTAATTTTTAGCAGTAGCACTTCAAAAGTAGTATAGAGAGGGGGTTAGGGATCATGATACACCGGTAGACAGCCTTTATGAGTTCTATAAGGGAACTATCAATATGAGTTTTCAACGGTTGATCTCTTCATGATTATTTTGTTATGGATTTATTCTAGTGATTGGGACAATAGATTGAGATTGAATCTGGTGAAAAGGTACTCAAGATCTATTCATGGCGGTTGAGGTGGAAGCACGTAGGGTATAGTAGGTTGCATTGGAAGGTAGGCAGTTAATTTACTTCGTACTGGAGCAACACAACTGGCTATTGGCGACGATCCGGGATCAATCCAAGGACAACATCTCGTAATTTTGAACAACGGTTCAGATGGCGAGATCAACACCTGAACTGACACCCCACTCTCCAAACTTCTATACCACGCCAAGATAATATAATGAAGATCTCTTCTTGACAGTATGGAATAAGAATATGTATGGAGGTCATGCATGGGGATCGCGGTCTATAATGGACCATTATAAAATTATTGGAGTCTGTATGGAATTTTTCAGCCGTGGTTCTCTTCTCAATTGGGTTTAATCCCTTTGTTTATGACAATACCATGCAGAAAAGACGCGTTGAAAATGTAATCAAGGTCTATTCATGGCATTTGTGGTGGAATGAGAACAAGTATTGCCTCTGACATGCGAAAGACGTTGATCTCGATGTACTAATGGGCAACCAAGAAATCGTAGCTCTTCAATTGAAAGTTTTTAATGGTGGTTCTCTTTTGGATTGGGTTTGTTGTGAATTCAATGTAGAGTAAACAAAACAATGCTGAAGAGGAGAATTTAAATGTTACCAAGATCTATTCATGACGGTTGTGGGGAATCAGATCAATGTAGTATACGAAACAAAATAATACGATACGAAAAGTATTTTGGAATTTTTGGGTGCGCAATTTCTTTGATCTGATTCAAAGAGAGTTGAGAGATATAACAAGGGATCATTATAACCAGAAGTTTAGCCTCTGAATGTCATGCAATAGCCCGTTGCGTTGCTCCAGTGCGACTTTAATTGAAATACCTACCGACCTGAATGTCATGCACAAGATCTATCTGACAGTCAAGAAAGAAATTTCTCCAATTCTGGTCCTTGCGAGTTGACAGTTGTTAAATCCTACTTACATAAGAAACTTACACTTACACTAGATAAATCTAACAATTGTTGATTGATAGAGTTGGTTCTAAGTGTTAACCCTCCTGGTTGTTGTCTCAACGAGATATCTCATCATTAGAAGAAAGCTGACCAGATCTTGATCTCGTCATTATCAGATAAACGGCAATATCATGATGACGAGATATCTCGTCATAAGCAAAATTGGTTAGATATTGATGCACGAGGTATCTCGTCATTAGCAAAATTGATTAGATGCTGATAGACGAGATATCTCGTTGAAACCACTTGGAGGGTAAAACATTATGAGGCATCAGAAACTTTATACCCAGCATTTTAAAGGCCATTTACCCTACAGACTAAACCTTTCATTATTATCATCTTGACTATCACGGCGTAGTATTATACATCTTTCTTGACAGATCAATGGGGACACCGTGGTTCAGTGGGCTCGCCCACTGCGCTAGCAATCTGCGAGTTTCAAGTGGTGCAGGTTTGATTCCCCCTAGGTGGATCTTCTGTGTCAGTAGAACTTACCTTTTGTGTATGCCCATAAATTGTCTGTTCTGTGTCTGACATATATTGGCCTGACATTGCCCTTGAGCCATAAATAACTAACTAGATAGATCAAAGTTTGGCAAGGAACCAAATTGTTTACAAAAGGTATATCACCAGAAACATTTACATTTTATGCAATAAATATTTCATGTCTAGTAGAAATACTTAGTTGACAGTTTGTGTTGCATTTTTCTGTTTCTGAGGACTACGATGGCTTGGTTTGTCACCTTATGATCTTTTTCTGCTAGTGGAGGGTGAATTTCATCGGTCATCTAAAATGGTAATAACATTATACCTCCATTTCCGATTGGTTTATACAGCTTCTAATAGCACCTGAAATGACTTTTATGATATAATAACATAACACCTGTGAAGTGCCTTTTATGATAGAATAACATGATAACACTTGAAGTGCCTTTTATGATAGAATAGCATGATAACACATGCAAATTGTGAACAAATGTCGCAGTATCATCGATCATTTTTCCGGGTTAATGATATCCAAATTACCTTCCCGATGCTATGAGTTTAGACGGAAGCCAAAAATAAGAACTCTCAAAAGTATTCAAAATTTGCAAAAGTATGATCGATTCGGGTTTACATGTAACCCGGGTTATCGGAACAACACATATACGCTGAAACATGTTTCCAGCTTCTGAAAGCGGTTCTCACTTGCGTGGTTAAATAATTCAGTACCTCATTCCAAGCACAATTGAACGCCCGATAACGTGCCAAGTCTACCTCCAAAATGAACGTTCCCCCACGCTTCCTTGCAAAAGTATTTTCATCTGGCATTTGCGTTTGTTTTCGCCTTCGAAATCAGAAATGTTTTTTATCGATTCAGCGACGAATAGTTGGGAGAATAAATGCATAATGCATGTTACATCATAAAACGGAAAGAAACAGAACTCTTTTCTGGACAGGGTAGAGCGACAGGACAAAGACAACTGCGACATTTTGTTAAACGCAAAAAAGAGGATTTGTAGATGTTTCTGTCATCTAAATGCAATGAGGTTTTGCGAATACATAACCACACGCCCTTACTCAATAAAGGATGTTCATTAGCGGGATTTACGTGTTTGGAAGGAACTAAATGTCGATTGAAAGATTAGTTTACTTCAGTATGTTTCATCAATTGATGGTTTTCACTTGGGTCGGCTTTTGTATTAGTGGGCCATAGACCATAACAATAAAATGCATAAAGCTTAGGCCCTAAGCCATAACAAAACAAAATAAATAAAACTTAGGTCCTGACAGAAACCAAAATGTAAAAACTAAGAAACAAAAGCTATTTTTAAAAGTTTTACAGAAATATAAATACGAAACAAAAGTTACTTAAGGATGTTTTATCGAAATAAAATTAAGAGACAGAACTTATTTCAAGATGTTTTACAGATATAAAATTAAAAAACAGAACTTACTTTAAGAAGTTTTAAAGACATAAAATTAAGAAACATAGTTACTTTGAAAGAGTGATACAATTTGAGGTCCTATCTCATCTTTCCCCTAATTATTGGTGATCAGAATCTCAAAGGGAAGTTATTTAGGGGTAAATTAAACCTCCTGATGGTTTATCTTCGCATCGAAAATTGCCGTATAATAGCCAGAATCTGATGCAAAAATCTGTTCAAACTGTCAACAGTTCTGGGCAAGAGACAACTTGTTTTTTCTACTTGGATCTTCATTTCCCTTGGAGCAATAGGGCAGTTTTTTCTCAACGAGATATCTCGTCCTTAACAAAATTTATTAGATCTTGGACGAGATATCTCGCGTCGAAACATTTGAAGGATTAAGTTAAGGAATTGCTCTAATTATTGGTGATCAGAATCTGAAAGGGAAGTTATCTAGGGGTAAATTAAATATCCCGGTGGTTTATCTTCGCATCAAAAATTGCCATATAATAGCCAGCCTCTGGTGCAAAAACTGTAACCAAACTGTCAACAGTTTGGGCAAGAGACAATTTGTTTTTCCTACTGGGATTTTAATTTCCCTTGGAGCAATAGGGCAGTTTTCCTCAACGAGATATCTCGTCCTTAACAAAATTGATTAGATCTCGGACAAGATATCTCGTCGAAACATTTGAAGGATTAAGTTAAGGAATTGCAGTCTCAGGATTTCAAGGTCCAAACGAAATACACGACAACGACGTTATGGTCGATGTGGGAAGGTGTCCACCCTACAAGTGGTTTCAACTAAATATCTTCTTCATCAAGATTTGACCAATTTTGCTAGTGACGAGGTATGTCTTCAAGATACTGATGATTCCTTTTATTATAACTAGACCAAGATCTGAGCAGTCTTTTGCCTATAACGAGATATCTTGTCCATCGAGATCTGATCCGTTTTGCTAATAACGAGATATCTCATCAAGACAGCCAACTACCAGGAGGGTTAAACTGTTGCTGAAGAAGAGAGAGCACGAGATCTCTTCAACGAGAATTTATACAAATATGATCAAACTAGGGAAGTTGATGTCCATCAGTCGTACTCCTATCGGAAGGTAGGAAAATCGTAGATGATCTACATATGCACAAACATATTCTACCGTATTGAAGTTTCATGTAATTTTAAATATGTTAGGTTGATGCAAAAGTTCGTCCCGTTATTTTTGACAAAAATTGAAGAAAAATTTATTTACTAAAAATTACATTTAATAAATATAGAATGTGCCATTCTGTTCAATGACCTTTCGACATCTCTCCGATAGCTGCATAATCCCGCGCTCATAGAAGTTCTGATGTTTCTTGGCTAAGGAACCGATCCAGGTGGCGAAACTTACTCAACCACTTACGGCACGTGGAATCGTCAACGGCACCCTCACCATACACAACACATATCTTCTTTTGCATCTGCGAAGCATTCTTGCCTTTTCGGAAATAAAAAAAGCATAATATGTCGAAAATGCTCCTTAAATTCTGCCCTTTGTAATGCTTAACAAAGTTTAAAGACAACCAAATAAGACAATTTTCCCCAAGTACTCTCTGAAACTCCTTCTTTCAAACAACGTCAAAACTTTGCACGTGTAAAGTAGATAGCACTTCGGTTTTGCGATGCAATGTCATCTAGCTCCAAAAATGGGACGAACTTTGCATCAAACCAATAAAAACCAGCGTAATGTAATGTACTTGTAGACCACCGTATAGCATCTGCGCTGTTTTCTATATTGCTCATGTCTATTGGTAGAACATTGAGACTCACATCTGATACCTTATTTAAATACATTTATAATGAATATAAGCATCGGTATACACAGTTTCGTACCTACGAATTAAATAAATTAATCACAAATTTTAAGTAATATATAATACTCCTTACTGGTGTTAATGCATATTTTTAATATCTTTGGTAAAAACTGCACACCTTAGTTGTATTATCACAATTAGCTTCTGAACGTTCACTTGAGTTGCATCTCTTTCATTGTTCAAAGGCAATTCGATATTTTTGGACGTTTAGACCTATTTTTGCGTTTACTGAAAGTTTCTTTTCTGCGATGGTTTCTGTCTTCCAGATTTTCCATTGCCTTCTCTCACCACACGACTGCTTAAGAGTTTCTATAGAGTGGTGAGTTTTTTTCCCTGTGTAGTTTCAACATTATACATCTCCATAACTCAAATCCAGCATGTTAAACTAGCGGTAAAATTGTTTTATAAATCTCGCAGCGGGTTGAATTTAAATTGCTATTATACGTTTGTTGCCATTCTATAATTTACAAATAACGTCGATTCAGTGCCTTGCATGTTAATGAAATATATATCGACAGCCATATACATGAAATATAAGTACACCGAGCATAGCTATTGAGAGGAGCTTCAAAACGTGAGACCAACATGTCGACGAGTATTCACGTGACTGCTTTGTGAAAAATTGACTTCCTTGGCCGATTTGGCATCTTATCGCCTCGTTTGGCAATCTAACATTTTTACAGTTTAAGTATGTGAATCCGCATTTCTATAGAGAGGCGACAGAAATGGCGAAATCACCAAACTCTACAATGTCGCTTGTACCAATCAGATGATGAATCAATGGATTGGCGTTCTACCGTCCTGTTGAACAATCAGATGATGAATATTCGTTTCCACCCGGAAGTGGAAAGAAGCCTGTCAGGTTACTGCTAGTTTTGGTCAAATGGTCCTGGGCACATAAAAAGGTTACCATTGCTCACTCTGCTTTTATATTTCCTTTATGGTAACAGCTTTTTCAGTGTAAACCAAAAAATCTCCGAAAGACGAAGATTTTTTTTTCTGTTATCCAATGCGGAAATACATGTAGGAAGCCCGTTCTACCACAAGAAACACTAACGCCATCTACACATTTAGCCCATCACAGAAAAAACCCTCTCATATCACACTTTTCCCCTGTCCCCGTGATATATCGAAGAGTTACTGTACAACAGAAAAACGCTCTCATGTACTAATATTGTTTATTTACGACCACCTTGAAAGACCAATACATTCTTTCCAGACGAACGACTCTCGTTCGATGGACCGAAGCCGCTCAATATCTCTCAAGTCGCGTAACGTAAACGCAGTCGTAGATCCCCAGCCCTGACAGCCGAACATGTTTCCACATGTTGAAGACGGCAATCCAAGCTTCCCCTCCTCATCGCCAGATACGATTTAGCAACTCATAAATCTCGATTAATGGTCCATCACGGCTCATTAGACGCCGGACCGAACCAGCCATGACTGGGAAAATTAAAAAGATCTCGAAAGTGCAGGTTTAATTTTTTCGTGCATCGCATTGCTCCTGTAAAGATAATGCTTCCTTCTAATGACTCTAAAACGACCCGTCTGGGAAGACTGTTTATGTGTGGTCGGTTCATTCTTTAAAGAGTGTATTATGGTTGAAGAGAGGTGTAGGAATAAAAGGTACATAGGGGAATTTTCCCTTCTATGGGCCTAAATCCCTTTGAACCCCAATACCGTTTTATATGTTGTATGGTTTTAGGTTTTATGGCACGAGGACCATACTTGGCGAAGCTGCGCCAAACACAAGATAGACAATGTCAAGCAATTGTGAAAAGAAAGGACGGAGAGAAGAAAGAGAAAGATCGTTTGGGCATCCTGGGGTCGCGATCCCCATGTTTACCAGTAAACCCCATGGGGAACCAGAGGCAGTAAACCCCATGGGGAACCAGAGGCAGTAAACCCCATGGGGAAAGAATAGATCTCTATAGTACTCAGGTTCGTGAAGCTCGTATACACCTAAAGATGTGCCCTCGAGGGAAATTTTATATAGCTTAAACTGGCCTCTCCAAATCGGTTTGTTGTTTTGGGGTTTTATGGTGCTAGACCTATATTTGGCCAAGTTGTGCCAAACACAAGACACACAACTCTAAATAAAAATGTCGTGATATGGAGAACGATGGATTGAGGAAGAATGGGATGGAAGCACACACAGAGAGAGAGAGAGAGAGAGAGACGATCGCTTGTGTATGCACGGGATCGCGACACCCTTGTTTACTTAAGACAGTAAACCCCATGGGAGAAGAAAAGATCACTAGAGTACCTCGGGTTCGTGAATCCAGTATGTACCTAAAGGATATGTTGCCCTGAGGGCTCACGAAATGGGAGGAGTAAATATTAATATATTACGATGGAGTCATAAATTCAACAAAATACATATGAGACAAGTTCCAGAGGGCTGGCCAGTCTGGGCCCCAATATACACTATATGAACAAAAGTATTTGGACACTGCATGTTTTTCAGAAAAAGTGCTTTATTATTCTATTTAGTAACGGGTAGGCCCTCCTTTCGCTTGTATTACAGCTGCAACACGTCGAGGCATACTTTCCACAAGTTCTCCGTAAGTCTGGGAAGGAATAGCTCACCATGCCTCTTGCAAAGCTGTGAGAAGAGATTGTTGTGAAGATGGACGTGCGTGGCGGTGTCGTACCCGTCGCTCCAAGTACTCGATCGGATTGAGATCGGGGCTATGAGCAAGTAAGTCAAGCAAATTCACCTCATTTTCAGGAAACCAGTCCAGCACACGTTTTGCAGTATGACATGGAGCTCTATCCTGTTGGAAGAAACAGCCATCATCGCCGTAGTATTGCCATAGTGTAGACAAGGCCGAATTCTCCAGAACGTCGAGGTACACGTCAGCGTTCATGGTACCAGGTACATAAAGCAATGGGTCGAGTCCTTACCAGGAAAAACAACCCCACACTAAGATGGATCCTACTACGAACTTCACTGTTGGAACAACACAGTCTGAATGAAACCGTTCTCCGGGTTGTCGCCACACCCTAACACGTCCATCAGACTGGAAGAGTGAATACCGAGACTCATCACTCCAAAGAACAATCTTCCATTCTGCAACGGTCCAGGAACGACGGGCGACACACCAGGCCAAACGACGCCTCTCATTGACAGGTGTAATCAATGACTTGTATGCAGCTGCTCGGCCATGATAACCGATCGTGTGCAGCTCTCTGCCGATAGTTTTGACATTAACGGAGCTCTCAGATGCATTTCCAACCTCTACAGCGATCGCAGAGGCAGGAGAAGTGCGTGACTTCTTGATATGGCTTACCAAGCATCTTCTGCCACGTTCTGCCAGTTTATGCGGTCGTCCGGGACGGTTTGTTGCTGTTGTTGCTCCGTCTTGCTTCCATCGCTTGGTAACATACGCTACACTCGATTTTGGAATATCAAGTTTGGATGCAATAACTCGTACAGAAAGATTACACAAATGACATCCTATGACGAGCCCGCGTTGGAACTCGGTAAGTTCAGGTCTACGCGGCGTAGCTCCACTAGAGTGAATGAATAGTTAATACAAAATGAGCTGCTTTTTATTTTACCCTGCCCTTCCAGCATACCGTTCGACAAACTCAGTATTTGCATATTTGCCGATTTTCTAGTGTCCAAATACTTGTGTCCATATTATGCTTGGGGCCCCTATCCCGCCAATACACTAAGTAATTATTAATACAAATAAACAGATAAGACAAGTTACTAAATATTCCGGTCGACTCAACCTGACTTATTACGTTGTTTGGCCTCTATATCAGAAGACAGGGAATCTTAGAGAGGTCCGAACCTCTTTCCCCCTTTATGAAGTGTTTTGGGTCCCTCAAATGGGAGGGATAAGTACTAAAACATTACTAATGCGAAATTTATCGTTTTAACAAAACATTATCATTAGGGGAGTCAAGTTGTAGAGGCTCTATCACTTTAGTGCACCCTCATATTTTTGTGTTTAAGGCTCGGTTTCATAAGAAATGAGGTATTGCAAAGCGGATGATACAAGTTAACAACATCGACCTTAAAATGAAATAACCGCAGCATATGCCCGAAACTTCAAGTTATTTGTTCCGCTAGATTTGAAGATCTGTAACGTGGTTGTGTGTAAAAGCATGAATCCTAAATTATTGATTGGTTAAAGTGATTATCCACCGTGATCAGAAACACTAGTCTGCTCCTCCATAGCCAATCGGTTAAGTCGATTTGTGATTTACCCTTCAGAGATCTTACTACAGCGATTCAGCCCACATGATCCGTCTATTTCATTAGAAGGTCGATGGTTACCAAGTATATAGACAGCGAGCGCGTGTAAGCTATCCGTGAATTTAACTTTTATTGCTTGCGTGCCAAATGCTTCTATAGTATTTGTAAACGTTGTTGTGTCCTGATATTATATTTTTTAAGCGCGTGCAAACTATAATATTATTAAATGTATTTTGTTACCATGATATGGAATGTGATAAAAAATTTATTTGGAATTTACTAGAACTGGAGACGACTGAGTAAAAAACCAGTTGAGATTAGCGTTCTTTGAGTTTCTAATTTTGTATCGGCCTCCCCTCACTCTCCAAACTTCCACACCATGCGCCAACGTGAATAGCCGCGACAAATTGAACATGCACCAGTCCCCATGTATAAGACGGTCTTTGGTTGGATCGAGTTCCGAACTCGCCTCCCCCCCGCCGGTGGCTAACCCACGATTCTACCAACTGGGTACCGCAGCCCTGACATAGAAAGGGGAGTAACCAAAGGAGGAATAGAATCTGTCATTAATTTAGTCTGAGACGCCTACAACTCGCAAACTGTTAGCGCAGTAGACTAAGCCAACCTAAGAATACCTATATAAGAATACCAATAAGTATACCTATACCAACTATAGGTAGACCTAAGCCAACTTGCTAATCAAAAACTAGAGCTTTAAACCGGTATTGAGAATTCCCACATCTGTAATTTGAAAGATCTACTATAAAATGAGTCCAAATCGACCGTCTACAAACAATTAAATAATCCACGAAACTCTTCCTCAAATATATCCTTTTGTCAGTCTAATGAAGGATACAATGCCAAAGCCCCAAGTTCATTATATTACCCTTTAACAACACTGAGTTAATTTTCACAACGTTGTACGCCTCGCCTCCAGGCACCTAGTACGCAATCTAGTAACTTAATATATCCCAAGAAACACAGTCATAGCGATCGATTTGGATTCCTCCCACAAATGAATTCCTAGTACAGAAAGTCCGCCCAATAAAAAATAAGCCAGTTTGGATGCTACTCACGTAATGAAGTTTGGTATCGTTTCTGTCGGGATAATATTTCATCAGGTAGTGGTACATCGATCTGGCCTCCTTGTACCTCCCGGACACCAAGTACAGCAGGCCTAGGTTGTCCATCACTTGGGGATCCTGTTCGATGGCCAGAGCCCTAGGGGAGAAGAGCGAAAAGAGTTATGACTGGAGCAAAAACCTGTGTATGCCCATACAAGGGAATAAACTCTGAGAAGACTTGAGATAACAATGTTAATGGAGTGGTGGTGTAGTGTTATTGGACTGGGTAATGCTTTGAACATCTTTCTTGTATTCGTTTGTTTCATTGTTAGATAATCAATGAAATCATTAGCAGTGATGTAAAGTTTCACGAATTTCTTCCTTTTGACCTTTCTGAACCTCTCATAGTCGTCATGGCATGGAAAATATCCTCCGATTTTAAGGTTATTCTATAACTTCGAAACGGCAAGCATATATCGTTGGCTTACAAGTGAACCACACTAAGTTAAAATGTTTGAAGTATGAGTTTGCTAGCTTTTAAGACCAAGAATATGGCTGGTGAAGCTCCTAAATCATTTTTTTTTACGTGAAGGTTAGATTATTTTTGAGATACATAATAAGCCGTGGTTAAATAGGAAGCACAAGGAGCAAAGCGACACGCGCAGACCAATCAGAGCGTTTTCACCGCTCGCATTGAAACCTCTGATTGGTTTGCGAGTGACCACGATTAACAATGAGTATAGCAGTGAGTAGAATGAATTTTTCCCCTATCTCCATGCTGACGAAGAAAAGCATTACTAAATTAATTGTTTTTGGTGAAATTATTAGGGATTTGTGATTGCTATGTGGTACAGAAAGGCAAAACTGTATCTCTAAAATACTAGATGGTTGGTGTAAGGGCCTTATTTGGCTATCTGTGCCAAACACGAAACAGACAACGTTAAGTAATGGAGATTCACACACAAGCAAATTTTTAGTGATACAGAAAGAGAGAATTACACCCAGGGAGGAATCGAACCTGCACAAATCACATGTTGCTAACGCAGTGGAAAAGTCCACTGAGCCACGCTAAAGTATGAGGAGGAATGGGTATGAATAATTCGCTTTCTTCCAGAATACCATCTTGGACTGCATTAAAGAAGAGTGGGAAATCACACAAACTAGGGGGAAAATTACTATTTAAAATAACTATTTACACAAAAATCTTCCAAGTTTTATCAAAATAATTTTGAAAGTAAACCTTCGTGTCCAAAATTTCAACAGTTTGAAACGTTAAACACAAGCTTCATATAGTTAGTCCTGCTGCTCCCGTGAGTTGGCAATCGAGTCATGTGGTTTTGAACGAGTCTATTAGTTAAATTAAGGGACTGGTGGTAGCGAAAACAAATCGCATCCACAATTGGCGACTTTATAACGGTTTCTGGTTCTAAGTTTATCATTCGGCGCCGATAGCGACAGAAGTGATAATCGGTTGAGGGGAAAACCTTTTCTTAACAAGGTTTAACACTTTTTCGAAAAACAATTCACAAGGTCAACTCTCTTCTAATCGGAGCCATAGTATACAAGGTGTTCCGCTTAGGACTATAATAAAAGAAAAGAGTTTAACAGATTGCTATAATTAGTTTTTACAAGAACATGGTGTTCCGCTTAAGACTATAATAAAATTAAAATTTTGGAAATAAGCTATATTAAGTAAGGAAAATATGATACTTTCTTTTATTATAGTCCTAAGCGGAACACTCTATAAATAAAACGTCCCTTCCCTTACACTATATATGCATCAAATCATCCATTTCCGTAGCATTATCCGCTACCGTTTGGTTCCCTCAGTCATCACTACCTTTTAGAAATGGGAGGAATTATTTTATGAAGCTCGATCCTAGTATACGATGTGGTCGCCAACGTTTGCCAAGTTGGCGACTTATCAGCAATGCTACTATTCCTGTTTCGCATTCACTTGGCGATAAAAATTGAAACACGTCAAAGCCACGCCTTTAAATGGGATTTTACCACACGGTGTGGTCGCCAAAGTTTGCCAAGTTGGCGTCTTATCAACAATGCTACCATTCCCGTTTCGCATTCACTTGGCGATAAAAATTGAAATCACGTCAAAGCCACGCCTTTGAATGGGATTTTACCATACGGTGTGGTCGCCAAAGTTTGCCAAGTTGGCGTCTTATCAGCAATGCTACCATTCCCGTTTCGCATTCACTTGGCGATAAAAATTGAAAACATGTCAAGGCAATGCCGTTAACCAGGATTTTATCGCATTTTATGAACAAATTTAAATTGGTAGTGGCAAAATATAATGGTTTGAGATTAATTGACCAATGGGGCCCTATAACCGCGTGGCCCTTGGGTTACTGGCCAGTGTGACCATGGATTGAGACAGCACCAGTACGCGACAAAACCTTTCCCACGCAGCGTAACCTTGTTACGCGTCTCACACTCAGGTCACAACCCATGAGCTACCCATGCAGATTAAATACATAATTCCCCACCCCCGTTTCAATTCCGGAACGCGTCCAACTTCTCGGGAGATCGTTGGCGGAGAGGTCTCGGGGTGCAGGAAGAGAGGCGCGAAAGTCGTCTGGGGAGTCTTCCCCCGGAGCGGATGGAAGAGCAAGAGGGAGTAATTGAGTTAGGAGCTGAGAATCTTCCTGCGAAGATAATTACGATCCTTTTTGGCAAACAGTTTGCAACTTGCACCTCAGTGGAAGCGACCTGTGATGGGAACTCACCAGAAATGTTCGGGGACTGGCCACAAATTTAGGTAATGCATTGACGCACATGGCTTAAGCTGCGGGCTATTTTATAGTTCCATGAGGCAAGTAGGTAGTTGAATTAACATCACACTGGGGCAACAAAACGGGCTATGTGATAATTCCAGTTTGAGTTTGGCGATAAATTGTCAACTATGACACCAAAGCCCATACTGTTGCAAACTATGATAATGCGGGATCGCTTCAGAAATGAAGTTACAGTATAGTAGTATATGAGGGACACTTTTTGTATAGCTAAATATAGGTGGTGGTTGTTTTTCTACAGAGGAACGCGTTCCCTGTATATAATTCTGAACGTGAGGTCAGTTGGCTTGTTTTTCGAATATGGTTTCGACACGTCACCAATAAAAATTCCAAAGAATAAATTCCGTGTTGATATCTGATAGTTGATTATTCAACATCCATTAGATCAAACGCCAAATATTGCCAAAACGGCGATAAACTACATTTAAATTCTCCTACTGGTTTATCTTCGCAACGAAAACTGCCCTGTAGTCTCCAGTCTCTGGTGCAAAAACCAGTTCCAAACTGTCACAAGTTCTGGGCAAGAGGTAATTTGTTTTTCCTATTCGGATTTTCATTTATCCTTGGAGTAATAGGGCAGTATTGTCTACTGGTAATTTTGTCTCTACATCTCGTACTTAGCAAAATTGACCAGATATTGGACGAGAAATTGCGTTAAACGCTTAGAAGAGTAAGGTAACTCCGATATGTACCATGCGAGAGAATTTGGACAGCAGAAGTAAAATCTTCGCAGTTCCTCTGGTTTGATTATTTTAATTAAAAAAATCCCTATCATACAGGACTGTAATCTATCTCCACCATGAAGTACTTTTTGGTGGATGACTTATTTTGGCGCTGATTTTTGTTTCATCCAGCCACATTGGCGACAAAGTAAACACGACGAACACTCAAACAAGCTAGACGACGCTTACGACCCCAATTCCATGTCTCTCGCCTCCATTGTCATGCACTTTGATGGATGATCCACGATTAACAGTTGAATTGCTGATGCAATGCATGTCAATTCCAATAGCTGCCTGAAGCTCCGTGATAACAGACATTGATTCTACTCCTATCACATCGTCACTTTTCGTTGCCAATCAACTTAAACTCAGCCGGCTGCTAAATGAAATACAGGTCAAACGTTCGCGATCATCCATTACATGACCACACTTACGAAGAACGCCTGTAATTTTAGTACTCCTAATAGTTGTCTCGTCATTAGCAAAACCATCGAACATCTAATGAGGAGCATGTGCACTCAGCTTCATATTATTTCATTCAGTTGCTTGATTTAAAGATTTGTCACGAGGTAATGGGCAAAATTATGAATATGATACTATTGATTCGTTCAAGTGATTACACACCGTGATCAATAACATTAGTCAGGGACTCGACAGCCAATCGGTTTTGTCGATTCATAAGACCTCGTGATTCGCCCTTCAGAGACCTTACGACAGAGACTAAGACCACATGCTCCGTCTATTTTATTAGAAGGTCGATGAGTAAAGCGGATTAGACCTTGATGGACCGACCATATCTCGATCTTGTCATAATAAAAACATCGGCAATAACTTTTTGACGATATGCCTGATCATTAGCAAAATTGGTCAGAACTTGATAGACGAAATATCTCGTCGAAACCACTTGGAGGGTAAATAAAGTTGTCACGGACAGAAGCAACAGGTAATCTGCCAACAAGTGGTAGCATTTATAGAACTCAGTCACAGGTAAATTCTGCTATTGAGGTGGTGATGGTTGTACTTAGGAACCATCACAAAAATTAACTTATACTGCATAGTATTGGCAATGCAATCTATATCCACCATGAAGTATTTTCGGTTAACTGAAATCACACTTTTTCTATTTCCAGGTACTGATATAATATACAGGGTGATTCTACGGTCATGGGACAAACTTCAGGGGGTGATAGAACACAACGAAACAAGCACTTTCCTCCATAGAATGTATTGTCGCAAGTGCAGCGGTTGGCCGCTAGAGAGAGCAGTCAAACCCTTGTATAAAAGCGTTACGTCGGCGATGCGAGCCCTGCATCAGGTGTGGTGGTCGACATTTTGAACGGCTTCTGTAATTGTGCATTTGCGTTGTACTTACCGACTGATGTTTGTACATGTCGTTTCATTTCCATGTGAAAAGTTTCTCATGTTTTGTACATGTCATTTCTTTCTTACCCGTTGTTCCTTGTACTTATCTTTAATTTATGCAAATCTAATTGTATTATTTCATTTTGTCAAGCAGTTATTGATGTTTATTTGACATTAAAACGTTGTTTCCATATTTCATGCCTCTTTCCAACTTGCATCGGACCGTGTGTTTGTGCCGAAATGGAAAGCGCTCTCTAGCGTCCAACCGCTGCACTTGCGACCATACATTCTATGGTGAAAAGTGTTTGTTTCGTTGTGTTCTATCACCCCCTGAAGTTTGTATTATTAGTTTAGACTCACCCTGTATATAAGATTGTTTTTTAAATCAGAAACTAAAAGCACTATACTTGAATCAACCTTAACCTGGCACTGTTAAAGATGCTGTGAGATGCAAACTTCCACCGAAGGAGAGTGCACGTCAAACTTTCGCAATACTTTTGAAAAAGCTTCATTTTTAGGACCAAATAACATTAAAATTGAAGCCACTGTAGCCCGGTTGGTAGAGTAGCGAATTACCAACCGGAGGGTTGCGAGTTTGAGACTCGATCCAACAAAATACCATCGTGTACTGATAGCTGGTGTACATTAAACCTGTTGTGGCCTCAAAGGCCTCACATTGGCTTGTTGTTTGGAGAGTGGGGTACCAGATCAGGTGTTGACCTTATCATTTGACAGTGGTTCAAACTGATGAACTGTTGTCGGATCTTTCTCATCGGAATTGATTCCGGATCGTCTCCAATAGCCCGTCGTGTTGCCTCAGAGTGCGACGTTAATTCAACTACCTACCATTAAATTGTTTAGAATTGGAAATTTTTCAAAACGTATGACAGAAATATAATAAATTAAAATTTTTTCGTTGTTTTGGATCAATGCTAAAAATAATCTAAGGATTGAAATTTGAGTTGACTGTTTTGTCGAGACAACTCATTTGGTAACATTGAGAAACATTAGCAGTAATGGCTTCATCAGACATGTATTTAATTTAATTATAATCCTAACTATTAATAGGACGAATTTTTTTGATTTAATTATTTCTAAGTTAATTAATTAATTATTACAAAAAGAAATTCTTGGAAGTAGTAAAATAAGTACCCAAGCGAATGAGTATTTTGAAAATAATTCCAAAATGAATATTATAAAACACACAAGAAACAAATATTTCTGAACAATCGTTTTTAATTTTGCATTAGCTTGTGAATGATAAGAAGGGGCAAAAAAAGAGTTGCTATTCTGAAATGTTGGAAAAGAGAATGATAAATTGATTCCTGGTAAATTTGTTCAGGTTAATCTATTCATAAATAATTGAGGATGAAAGGTTTTGCAATCGAAATTATGTTTTCCCTCTCAACAAACACAATGCAAATATAGTAGGTATATAGGTAATTTAATTGCCGTCGCACTGAAGTAATACAATGGTCTATTGGCGATTGTCCGGAATCAATCCCGAAAGGAAAGATCCGAGGCACTTCGTGATTTTGAATCCCGGTCACATAATGTGAGGTCAACAACTAACTGAACTGGAACACCACTCTTTAAATTAGCACACCAC
Source organism: Meta bourneti (assembly GCA_933210815.1). Taxonomy (NCBI): domain Eukaryota; kingdom Metazoa; phylum Arthropoda; class Arachnida; order Araneae; family Tetragnathidae; genus Meta; species Meta bourneti. Next base: position 17,650,841 of record OW119931.1, read on the forward strand.
TACAAATTGAGGACATGGCAGATTTAACGTGCACCAGCCCCATGAACACGATAGTGTTTGGTTGGATCGAGTGTCGAACTCGCAACCCTCCGTTTGCTAATCCGCTGGTCTTCCAATCATAGACGTGAAATATAAGTAGACTGAACATTGCTATTGAGAGGAGCTTCAAAAAGTGTGACCAATATGTCGACTAGTAGTCATGTGACTGCTATGTGAAAAATTTAATTGATTGGCCGATTTAGTATCTTATTACCTCGCTGGCGAGTGAATCCGCATTTCTATAGAATGGCGACAAAAATGGTCGAATCGACAGTCTGGTACCATCAGATGATCAATCAATGGACCAATCATATGATCAATCAAATCACATGATCGATCAATGGATGGGCGTCTTTCTCCTGTTCCGTCGACTAATCAGATGATGAATGTTCGTTTCCACAGTTGAAAGCAGTCTAAGGTCACGTTAGTACTAGTTTTGGTCACATGATCCTCGCCACATAAAAAGGTTACCATTGCTCTGACTACTTTTATATTTCTTCTATGCTTTCAACCGGTCTTCAGTAGGTGAGTAACCCCTCTGCTACGACGTAATGAGGACCAACACAGGTTTGGAAAGATGCCTAAATCAATTCACACGGTACGTCACGTCAGTGTGTAACAAAACTCACTTTCCACGGTCATAGAAAGAAAAAGTTGGCATCATCAGCCGTAGGAAGTGCCAATGGATCTCCGCACTCCCTTTCGGGATGCGAGGATTCATTGGCAAAGTTTCTTTTCAGTGCACAGATTTTAGGAAGTCGTCTTCTCCAACGTGGGTAGGATTGCATCATGTCTCAGGAGTAGGGTAGATCCTTTTTCAACCTTCGTCTGCCCCTTTGTAGTCATGGATTGGGTCTTGAGCTTGCAGGGCTCTTTGGAAAGTTTACAAGGGCATCTATATCTTATACTTTGGTGACCTTTAATTTTTTTTGTGAACCTACAAGCCTTGTCATGACACAAATGCCTGGGTTACTGGACTATTGACCATGTGTGTTATCTATCATTCTGTGTTATGTAGTTTTGTTAGTGATTTTAGGAATTGCTGTTATATGGGAACAAGTTTAGAATGCTCCTTCCAACCAAACATAAAAAGTTTGGTGGTTGAGTTTGCTATATATACTATACGATTATTTTTCGCTACACTTACAATGGGTTTATATTTCAAGGTCCATATATGGCCAAGCCACAAGTCAGGCGACGTCAAGTAACGGATATACACAAAGAAAGCTTTAGGGACAGAAGAAAGAAATACACTGAGGGTAAGAAACAGGAACTGAATCTGCCCCGTCTGCAATTCGAAGTGGGCGAACCCACTAAGTTACAGAGTCAAAACAACACTTGGGATACTTAGACAGAAACCTAATGCTATATATGGATTCCAAACCACTACGAACAGCCATGCCCTGACTGGGATTCAAATTCAGTACCTACTGAAATAGGGCTTAAGAGCTAATCACTCGGCTATCAGGTTTGCTTAAAGTTTAAGTACGCAAACTGTTCCCAGCACACGCAGAAAGCATAGTGCGGATCCAACGAAACGGTACTCGATCTTGGATAAGTCGATTTTGGAAAAGGTGGGAAAACTGTTTAGAAGTCTGCCATACACAAAAGCATGAATGGCAATTGCCGTGGCTGTTTTACCCTCGCTAACTTGTTATGAAAAATGCTATCGCTTTCAGCACCAAACTATAAACTTAGAACCAGAATCTGCGTTAAAGATGCTAATTGGGAAGAGCTTTGTTTATGTTTCAACCTATCTCTTAATATGAAGCATAGACTCGTTCAAAACCACGCGACTCTACTGCCCACTCGCGAGAGCTGGACTAGGTAATAGTTCTTGCAAGTTTTATGGTGCTAGAGCCATATTTGGCCAAACTGTGGCAAACACAATATGAAGTAAATGGACATGGGCAGACAAGGAAAGTTTTATTGACACAATAGAGAATACAAAGGGAGGAATCGAACCTCTGCCGCATAGAACTCTCAGGTTGCTACCATGGATCAGTGGAGTGAACATTGCTATTTGATAGGAGCTATTATTGAGAAGTGTCTTCAAAAAGTGTGACCAACATGTCGGTTAGAAGTCACGAGACTGCTCTATGGAAAATTAACTTGGTTGGCCCACTTTGGCTTTCTATCGCCTCATTTGGCGATATAGCATCTTATGACAGAGTATATGTGTGAATGCACATTTCTATAGAGTGGCGACAAAAATGGTGAAATCACCCGAGTCAACTAAAATGTCGCTGAGACCAATCAGATGATGAATCTCTGGGTGATCGTCTACTCCATAGAGGAAATATAAAAGTAGAGTGATCAATGGTAAACTTTTTATGTGCCTAGGATCATGTGACACAAATTAGTAGCAACGTGTCCCTTAGATTGCTTTCGTCTGCTAGGTGGAACCTAACATTCATCATCTGATTGGTTCACGGGACTCGAGAAAACGCCCATTCATTGATTTGTCATTTGAAGAATTAGTAGAATCAATTTCAACACTTTTGTCGCCACTCTATAGAAATGCGGATTTATACCTGCCCTGTCATAAGATGTTATATTGTAAAAAGAGGCGATAAGATGTACTTATATTTCATGTCTATGGTCTTCTATTCCGTGTATCAATGAGATGATGAATGTTCATTTTCTCCCAGCAGACAAAGTAGTCTAAGGGTCACGTTATTGCTAGTTTTGTCACATGATCCTATCAGATAGAAAGGTTACCATTGCTCACTTTACTTTTATATTTCCTCTATGGTTGCTAGCGCATTGGACAAACCTACTGAAAAAACATCGACTCATGTCTATGGTAGAAATATTGGGTTGATGCAAAAGTTCGTCCAGTTTTTGGCACTAGATGGCATCGTATCGCAAAACCGAAGTGTTATCTACTTCACACGTGTAAAGTTTGGATGAATGAATTGCAGCGAGTACGTGGGAAAAAATTGTGCTATTTGGTTGTTTTCAAATTATGTTAAGCATTAAAAATGGTAGAAAATAAGGAGCATTTTCGGCATATTATGCTCTTTTTATTTCCGAAAAGGCAAGAATGCTACGCAGACGCAAAATAAGACATGTATTGCGCATGGTGAGGGGGGGGGGTATTTCAATTAACGTCACACTGGAGCAACACAATGGGCTATTGGTGACGGTCCGGGATCAATCCCAAAGGGAAAGATCCGAGGACAACACCACGTAATTTTGAACCACGGTCAGATGACGAGGCAACACCTGAGCTGGCACCCCACTCTCCAAACTTCCACACCACGCCAACGTGAGGACATTTGAGGCCACGACAGATTTAACGTGCACCAGCCCCCTTTGTACACGACGGTGTTTGGCTGGATTCGAACTCGCAACCCTTCGGTTGCTAGTTCGTTACTCTTCCAACCGGGCCACCGCGGCCCTTGCGCATGGTGAGGGTCCGGTGACGATTCTACATGCCGTAAGTGGTTCAGGAAGTTTCGTCACCTGGATCAGTTCTTTAGTCAGAAACCCCAGAACTTCTATGAGCATGGGATTATGCAGCTACCAGAGAGATGGGAAAATGTCATCGAACAGAACGGCGCATACTACATTGATTAAATGTGAGTTTTAGTATTCCAAATTTTTCTTCAATTTTTGTCAAAAAACGGGACGAACTTCTGCATCAACCCAAAAATTCATCGAAAACCATCAAAAGTTCATTTTGAGGAACCGATAGGATGGTCAGACGATCCCCGTTGAACGTGCATTCGCTTGAACTCTCTCAATTTGTGAACGCTCCCCACCCCACGGGCCAACACCAGGCCGTCCGAAGCGCCATCTCTTAAACCGCGAGTCGTGTTTGCCCTCGACTTAAATACCACCCGAGGCGTCTCTTCCGACTCTCGTGTCAATCCCGACAAGTTACATTTTCTCGACTCAAAACTCGACTTCTGCGAGGAACTTTCCTTAAGGTAATTACGGAAACGAAGAGGGGTGAAGAGATCGAGCTTAATTGAACGGCGGGGATGGAATTCTAATGATTGGAGCTGTGCCGTGTGGTCTACGACTTCATCGGATGTAGGGGTGGATTCTGTCAATCTGCGTATGAATAGAGCGATTGAGCGATAGACTTTCCGATGGAATGGGTCGTGGAGGATTGGAGTTGGTGATTTATTGTCTTTGGTTTTAAGGTGGGTGGGAGTTGCACAAGTGTCGTTCATTGCTGTTGGGTTCCATCGATTTAATGAATTGTAATAGACAGAACATGTGGGCGGCGACGTTGTCGTAAGATCGCAGAAGTGTTGGACACGTGGGAGGTATTTGAATTAGCGTCGTACTAGAGCAACCATAGAGGAAATATTAAAGTAGAGTGAGCAATGGTAACCTTTTAATGTGACCAGGATCATGTGACAAAAACTAGTAGTAACGTGACCCTTACACTACATTCGTCTGCTGTGTAGAAACAACCCATCATGTGATGGGTCTGGGGGATAGGAGATGACGACTATCCATTGATTCATCATTTGGTTGGTTCGCGTGACAGAGTAGTGTTTGACGATTTCACCATTTTTGTCGCCACTTCATATATATAGAAATACGCATTTACACATCTACGCGATCATGTCATATCGCCGAACGAGGCGATAAGATTCCAAATTGGACAACCAAGGCAATTTTTCAGGGAGTAGTTCATGTGACTGCTTGTCTACATTGGTCACACCACTTTTTGTAGCTCAATAGCAATGCTCTGTCTAGTTATATTTCTCGCCTATGTGTTTGTGGCTGTCATTATGATTGGTTCACGGAAAGGGAGAAGACGCCCATCCATTGATTGATCATCTGATTGGTTCAGTGATTGATCATCCGATTGGTTCATTGATTGATCATCTGATTGGTTCAGTGATTGATCATCTGATTGGTTCATTGATTGACCATCTGATTGGTTCATTGATTGACCATCTGATTGGTTCATTGATTGACCATCTGATAATAATAGACTTTGACGATTTCACTACTTTTCTATAGAAATGTGCATTCACACACCTGCACTGTTATGCCATGTTATATCTCCGAACGAGGAGATAAGATGCCAAATCGGACATCCAAATCCATTTTTCACAGAGCACTCACGTGACTGCTAGTCGATGTGTTGGTTGCACTTTTTGAAGCTCCTCTCAACAGCAATGCTCAGTCTACTTATATTCCACGTCTATGGGAGCAACCCAACGGCCTATTGGTGACGGTTCGGGATTAATCCCGAAGGAAAAAATCCGAGGACAATACCTTGCCATTTTGAACCACGGTCAGATGACGAGTTAACACCTGATCTGGAACCCCACTCTCCAAACTTCCACACTACGCCAACGTGAGGGTATTTGAGGTCACAACAGATTTAACGTGCACCAGCCCTCGTGTATATAACGGTCTTTGGTGGAATTGTTTCGAAATCGCAATCTTCCGGTTGCTAATCCATTACTCTTCCAACTGGGCCAAATATCACACGGAGATCTTCAAACCGAGTGTCTCAAGAGAAATGACATGAAGATAACCGCACATGCCCCGTCTATTTCATTCGTAAGTCGATGTTTGGTTCGTTGTTGTGTAAGAATATTGATGAGTTCTGATGATTAGATGCTTTTCATGAAGTTTGAATGTTGAAGCATGTTTGAATGAAGTGATTGAACGATACTTTTGAATGCGGCTGATACACTACATACTTTAGACAACAATGAGATCTACATTTATCGTAGACGGATCGAAGTCTCGTCTCGTGATGGCTGGGCTATCCCATTATTTGGCGAATATAAGTCTGATGATAACAGATACTATTATACTTAGACAGCGCAGTCTTGGAAATCTCTTAATAATAACTTTCCAGCCTCCAGACATCATGCATTATCACTTGATAATAAGACGGGCCTCTCTTTGTATATCATGCAAATACACTTCAAGGTCGAATAATTCTGCTATACCACATGTTGTAAATATATTGATATCGCATTATAATAAATGTAATTACTTTTAGTTTTATCTTTTAATTTTTTTGACCCAGTGACTCTTTGGTCTGGGGCACTAAGGAGCGAGCGTTTGTGGGGATCACTACCGTCCTCACAACGACAATCAACAACATCCGTGCGTTTAGTAACCGGGATACGAACCCCCGGGGACCTACTGGCTGGCAGACAAACGCTGACCACAGTGAGGGGGATTTTCAGTGTAAGCATATAAACCAGATGGAATGCAAAGATTTTACTTCAGCTGTCCAAATGCTCTCCTTTCGGGGGTTCACTTAAAACGTAGTTCATCGCCGCTTGGCATTTAATCGAATTGGCGTTGACCAAGCCAGTACATAAATTCGGTAGGTAATATTTAAATTAACGTCGCACTGGAGCAACACACCGGTCTATCGGCGACGATCTGGGATCAATCCCCAAGAGAAAGATCCGAGGATAACACCACGTAATTTTGAACCACGGTCAGATGACGAGGTCACACCTGAGCTGTCATCCCATTCTCCAAACTTCCACACCACGTCAACGTGACATTTGATTGATAGATTTAACGTGCTCCAGCCCCCTTCATACACGACGGTCTTTGGTTGGATCGAACTCGCTATACAAATTCGGAATATATTCCTTGGACTTTTTCCTCGTGCTGGTGTCGTATTCGAAAAACAAGTCAAGTGGCATCACTTTTGGAATACCTGCAGGAAGTACGTTCTACAGCAGGACCACTCCTACCACCTGCATTTAGTTTGACAGAAAATGCCTTTTATACCAGGTAGGCGGCTTTTATCTTTTAAATAAACGGGGCAACACACCCCATCTCAGGGGAGCCTTCCGTAAAGATGAATCTTCATAGCGACAGGGACGGAGGATTTTCTGGTGGGTTGGTTTTGATTTTATGAGGCGCAAGATTCAAAAACGCTCAATTCCTGGTGGGACATCTGCTCTATTTAGATGTAACGGACCTTTGCCCTTTATCCTGCTATTTCCGCATATTCGAATTATTTCAGGCCAATCAGTGGTCCTATAGGTTAGAGAGAGCACCAATAAGGTATGTCTTAATTATCCATCAGAAGCTCACTCTACCTACGACGCTCACTTCGAAATCCACTTTTTTACCCTCGTCTATTCTTCTGCTTTTTGCTTTTTTTCCTCCATCATTGTGTTGCCCATCTTATGTTTAGCGTAGCTTGGCCAAATATGGCCCTAGCCCATAAAACCTGACAACAAACAACCAAGACCCACCCCAAAATGGCTGAATCTAATGTGAGCACCTACAAGCTCTTCTTGAGTTATTTTTATTGCACGCGTGCAACTGCTACTAGCATATTTGTAAACGTTGGTGTTTCTTGATATATTTATTAAGCACACGCAAACTATGATATCAGTGCTAATTAGAGCTATTATTAATTATGCGCGTGCTTAGTGTAACCATGATATGGAATGTGATGAAAAAATTAATTTGGAAGAATTGGAGGGGTGTTAAAAAAGGTGTTGATCCGTATTCGTTATAGTTTTTTTATCACCCTTTATTAATAAATGCATAAAAATTTCTAATAAGTGGTCGTGTCCATATGTGATACCGAAAAGCTAATCTACAACTATGCCACTGAAACTCTGATCACCCGAAAAGTGACCCAAAAAATCATCATTAGGTTGACTGGTTTTGGGAGTCTTATGATGCAAGAGACATATTTGGCCAAGCTGCCCCAATCATGAGACAGACAACGCAATGAGGGAGGAAGAAAAAGCAAAAATCAGGATAGGCGAAAGTAAAAATGAAAGGGTTCCAAGATCACTCGGATGTGTAATGCCCAAACACACCTAAAGAAGATAAGCCCCTGAGGTCCCAGGTGAACCGACTGGGATCCCCACGCTATCTGTCGATACCTAACACTAAAACATAGAAAGTGCAAAGAGAATATATGCAAAATTATATATATTATGACCTCCACCTGGACTTTATAGCAACAACATAAATACAGTTCCCATCAGATGTCCAACAAGACACCAGCAGTGATTCTCTGTGTATAAGAAATTAATCAACTCCCAGGAAAGACCACTAAACCGGTAAATCCTCACAAGGATAGGCACAGGGTCTCCCCAGGTGGAATGTTCCTACTTATACACCTCAATAGTTTGCAGAAACCTGAGAAAATATCGTTAATTTTATAGAGGACTTTTAAAGACATGTCTCACCTTTTGTAAAGTTCCTCCGCTCTTCGACTGTGCTCGGGCGTCCTTAGCGATCTTGCCGCGTTCAGAATCGCCACTGTATGGTTGGGTTGTGCCATCATGGCCCGTTCATACTGGGTCATAGCCTCCGAAGCACGACCTGAAATAAAATTGTTAAGTACATCTTATGTTTGAAGTAAGCTTTATAGAATTCATACCTTGGAACTTTATTGAGATAAACGTGATCTTGTATTACCGACGTTTGGGTAATGTTCAGTAGGGGTTAGTCTGTAGCACGGATTTCATAACTCTCCACGAACTTTTTCTGATGGAATAGATATTGTAGTTTTAAACATTTAAAGAAACCATTAAAATAATTGTTATATCGGTGTTTGTGCCGTGAGTATATCTTCGCAACAGATGCTGGTTACACTCTTAAATTGGCACCTTTTCAAGTACTTAGTAAACGCCAAAAACGTTGCCAAGAACGAGTGTATTAGTTAAATTAGGGGACTACTAGTATGATAAACAAAGTCCTTCCTCAATTGGGGGCTTTAATGCTGATTCTGGCATCAAGTTTATCGTTCGATTCCCAAGTCGGCGGTTTATGGCAATCGCCATATATGCATCTTTGGCTTCTGCGCATGGCAGCCTTTATCAACGACAACCTTTCACACATATCCAGAAATCAACTGAGTCACGATCAACCGCCTTCTTATGGGTGGTGGCATCAATGGCACTTCGTGACCGAAGTGGGTGGACATTTATGTGCTCAGCTGCGCGAGTTTACGTTTTCTAGCTTTCTGAACTGAAGTGATCAAACATTGATTTGTGTGAGCAATTAATGTTAGCATAGTTGACTAGTGTCAACTACTGTTTGACATAAATCGTTGCCCATCGGCCACAGTAGCAACTGCAGGTAATGACATAAACATCGAGGATTCTAACACCAATAATATAAATAAACGACTTAAACCAACAACCACTGTGTGTACTATATTCACGATATTATCAGAGACACAAGAGAGCATGCGTAGTTCTATGTTTAAAAACAGTGGACGAGTTCACTTTGCATACTTTTTTCTTCTTTTCCTTTTATTTTACAGGTGCCGCGGTATCCCGGTTGGAAGAGTAACGGATTAGCAACCGGAGGGTTGCGAGTGCGAATCCAGCCAAAGACCCGTCGTATACAAAGGAGGAAGGTTCACGTTAAATCTTTCGTGGCCTCAAATGTCCTCACCTTGGCGTGGTTTGGAAGTTTGGAGAGTGGGGTGCCAGCTCAGGTGTGACATCGTCATCTGACCGTGGTTGAAAATTACGTGTTGTTGTCTTCGGATCTTTCAGTTCGGGTTTGACCCCGGAACTTCGCTAATTGCCCGTCGTGTTGCTCCAGTGTGACGTTAATTAAAAAAATACCTAAATACCTTTTGTTTTACAAAGGAGACGATAATACTATTTACGTCTAGGTGAAGGGAACCGCGTCTCAAAGAGTTAGGAAAAGAGATTAATCCTCCAAGTGGTTTTGACAAGATATCTCGTCTATCAAGATCTGACCAATTTTGCGAATGACGAGGCACTATCTCTTGATGACTGACAATATACAATCTCTTGAGACTGACAATATGTTGATGACGAGATATCTCGTCATCAAGATATTGCCGAATTTTTTATGACGACGGTAGGTAGGTAGGTATTTTAATTAACGTGACACAGGAGCAACACGACGTGCTATTGGTGACGGTCCTTGATCAATCCCAAAGGTGAAAGATCCGAGTACACTGTGAACGGTCAGATGACGAGGCAGCACCTGAGCTGGCACCCCACTCTTCAAACTTCCACACCACACCAACGTGAGGACATTTGAGGCCACGACATGTTTAACATGCACCAGCCCCCTTTGTACACGTCTATCTTCTGCTGGAATCGAACTCGCAACGCTTTTATAATGATGATATCAAAATCGGGTTTTTTTTCTAATGTCCAGATATCACGTCCATCAACATCTGATCAGTTTTCTAGTGACGAGGCACCATTTCGAGACAACCATCAAGAAGGATAAAAATCAATCAGCAGTTGGTAGTGTATAAAAGTCTGAGAAGGGGGCCTACTGACCATGCATCTCGAGAAAGAATCCGTAGTTGTTTAGGACATCCGCGTCGTCTGGGTCGAGGGTGATGGCCCACACGTACAGCCTCTCCGCGTCCTCCAGTCGACCCTCGTCCTCTGCGTAGAGGGAGGCCAGCGACGAGATGGCCGGGATGAACTCGTGGTCCAGGTGAATGGCCCGCAGGAAGAAGTGCTCCGCCAGCTCACGCTTCTCGCCGCGTTTCCTACAATATACACAATAGGCTGTTATTACGATAGCAGTTGAAATAATAACACATTAACAGTTTGGAACTGTTATCGAGAAAAGTAACAGTTATTGATGGCTGTTAACAAGCAACTTTTGAAATTACTTAGGTATTTATAAAATTTAATAAATTGAACTAAGAGGGAGTTTTGTTTATTAAAAATGTTGGTAAACAGATGAAAGTTGAAGTTACTAATAATTTAATCATCCAACTGCTTAAGTTAACTGTTAATGTCTGTCGGGGCTAACACAAAAACACAAAACTTATTGGACTGTAATTTTTCTATTGTCATCGATTCAAATTGCTTGTACTATACTAAGTTTGCAGATTCTAATTACTGTACTATCCTAAGTACACATACAGTAGTTCCTGGAAAGGAACGGTAGATATCTGCTTAGTGACCAGAAGTCAGACACTGACTCACAAGTTGGCAACGTTCTTGGTTCTTGCCAATCACATGAAAAGTTACACCAATTGAAGAATTGCGCCGACAACGTGTAAACGGTGCTTAAATTTCTAAGTTAACTTTTAGTATTAGTTATTAACTGTTAATGAAACTATTATTAACAATTAATATTAACCGTTATCGCAGACTAGCACTAACTGTTAAGACATAAAATAACGGTTTTACCCGCCTCTAAATGGCAAAGTTTGGTTCCGGCGACTTGCTTTCCAGTCCATTTTCAATTCTCAATGACATCGGAACTACACATCACCTCCTTCTATAACCTACACCATTTGGTAGATAGGCAGTGCTAGGGTATGTTGTTGTACCTTAATTATGATGTAGAGCTATCACCACAATAGACTCAACAATTGGGGGTTAACCCTTCCCTGCCTCCACTCGGAGGGTCACTACAGATTTATAAAGTATACCCTCTTGTAATTAGTGATAGCTGCATAGATTCGAACCTTGTTTCCCAGTCATGGAAACCTTGGCCATCCAAAGAACTATCAAAGGACTAGATGCTCAATCTCTTTTCTATCACTAGTTTGTTGTTGTTCCGAAGGAAATGTGCTTGCGTAGGTGAGAGTAAATTCATCCCATGAATTTAAAACAAATATCCTACTTCATACTTCCTTATTTGAAAAATGGCCACCAATTACGTGTAGGTGTTCAGCTTGAAGGCACCTAAAAGTGTACCTCATATATATGTTTCCGGCAATGCATGCAAAGCATGCATTGTATAGAATGCCTAGGCAATATGTAGAATGCATGGCGTTGTGGGGCAAAGTATGAAATATCCGAATTATTTTAATTTTACATTTCCCTAGGCATTGTTTGCAATACCAAGGCATTATATACAATCACAAATACTATTTAGGCAAAGTATTAAAAGAGAATCATCACATTGTTTCTTCTCGCATTTTAGACAGTTCATCGTAGAATCGTCGTTGCAAGTCAACATGCCATGATTCCTTCTGGGGCACTACACCTTGCTCTTCCATTTTCATACAGCACAGAATGGACAAGAGTCCTTGCTGAACAAATTCGAGGTAGCGTATTGGTTCACTTCCGAACAAAGACTGAAATGCAAATGGGGCGAAACGTCCGAGTCGAGCGTGGAAAGTCACGTGCCTTGCCACGTGACATTAGAAACGTCATTAGTTGGAGTATTTTGTACTTTACCGGTTTGTCTTTTGGCATTGAATAGAATGCCAGGAAATGTGTGAAATATTAATCGCTTCATACTTTACCCCAAAATGCCAGGCATTCTATATATTGCCTAGGCATTCTATACCATGCCTGTTTTGCATACTTTGCCAGTAACATACACATCATAAACATTTATGGCTCCCGAATATACGATTAGAAAGGAAGCTGTAAATGAAGATATATCACTGAAAATATACTTGCATGACTTCTATCGTTACCACCGAGATAACAAGGCCAGACCGCTGTGAGGTTTCAATCACGTGACTCGCTTACTAGTAGTCATAACAAACATCGCCGCATGGTCGGCTACTTGTGGATTACCTTTAATGTAGCGTAAGAAATTAGGGTTTTTTATACTATTTTACCGGAAAGTAAGTACAGCTGCAGTTATATATTGTTATATAACATTTGTGGAACATTACAATGTCGAGGTGTTAAAGGCTTTCGTCAAACAACACGTTTAACGTGTGTCCAGACCGATTTCTTTAGGCTTACCACGAGGTTATCCAAAATGCCTTTTAGATGCTGTGTACCTTCTTGCTCTGGAAATTATGGATATGGTGATGCACCAAAAGTGGCGGTTTTCTCCTTTCCAGAGGATGAAAATATTAGAAAAAGATGGCTCAGGGCGATTCCACGAGCCGACTTTACACCATCAAAACGCAGCAAAGTCTGCGAACTTCATTTTCAAAACGATGATATCGTCCGGAATGTATCCAAATTCAACAAAAAAACTGGTGAGTGTTCTACCTTTTCCATGAAACGTCTCCGCTTAAAAGTTGGTGCTATACCAAGTATATTTCCGAATTGCCCTAAATATCTCTCGAAAACTTGTCCCACAGTTCGTAAAAGCAGGGAAGATAAAATTCGTGAAACTGAGGAATCCAATTTATTGAGAGCTATCAACGAAAGCAAATCTGAGTTCATTGCTCATCATGAATCTATTTCTTTTCAAAATTTTAATAGGCTATTAGAAATTCTGGATTCATTACCTCATAAACAAAATTGGTTTAAACTAATTGAGGAGTCAAAAGTTACTTTTTTCAAAATTTGTTTTAATCCAGGACCTACAACAAATTACACTGTTGTAATACATTCAAATCTGAAAATGGAAACATATTTATATGGCCAAGAAATTTCTGTAGATAACAATCAAATCAAAACACCCTGCCACGTTAATAATTTGGAAGTTATTGAAAATTGTTTGAATTTTATAAATGAGGGGGGGGGGATTTCAATTAACGTCACACTGGAGCAACACAATGGGCTATTGGTGACGGTCCGGGATCAATCCCAAAGGGAAAGATCCGAGGACAACACCACGTAATTTTGAACCACGGTCAGATGACGAGGCAACACCTGAGCTGGCACCCCACTCTCCAAACTTCCACACCACGCCAACGTGAGGACATTTGAGGCCACGACAGATTTAACGTGCACCAGCCCCCTTTGTACACGACGGTGTTTGGCTGGATTCGAACTCGCAACCCTTCGGTTGCAAGTCCGTTACTCTTCCAACCGGGCCACCGCGGCCCCTTTTTTATAAATGAAATATCAATGAAAAATTCTTCAGCCAACTATGATAATAGCTTCAAACAAATTATACATCATTTAAGAAATGTCTTGGTTGAAGTAGAGTGTGATGACCTTGATAAACGTGCTTCTCTCAATTTTCTTTCACAACAGTTAAATTTTCTTGTTACTCCAAAAGAGAGATATCGTTATTCTGCAAATACAATGATTTTTTCATCCGTTATGCACTCAATAAACTCACATGCATACAAATATTTACGGCACTACAGTTCGCTAATTTTACCTCATCCATCAAAAATAAAAACTGTTTGTAATAAATTTTTAACCGATCCAACCGATGAAGATAGAAAATTGTTTCTCGCGTACGCACGTTCTCTTTTCAGACTTTTAGAAGAGCATGAGAAAAATGTCATACTGCTTATGGATGAAATTCATGTTCAACCTTATTTGGACTTCAAAGGTGGAAATATTGTAGGGAATGCATTTAACGGCAATTCTTTGGCTACATCCGCTTACGCATTCATGCTATCCAGTGTCACATCGAAGTTAAAGGAAGTTATTCATATATTTCCAACTTCAACCATCAGCAGTGACATTCTTTTTGATTGTATTCGAACAATTGTCACTAAATTAGAAGAGATAGGCTACAAAGTATTTTGTATTATCAGTGATAACAATGCACTCAATGGCAAAGCTATGAGGAATTTTTCACCGAAAAACCAATCAAGCGTAGTTTATCCACATCCATGTGACAACACACGCCCTATTTTCTTCTTGTACGACTCTGTTCATTTACTAAAATGTATAAAAAATAATTGGTTGAATCCTAAGAGTAACAAGATCTTAACCTTCCCAGACTTCGAGACAGGTGAGAAAAAAATTGCAAATTTCAATTCCTTAATATTGTTACATCAATTGGAGCATGATAAATTATTGAAATTTGGGTATTCTTTATCGCTGAAAGCATTATTTCCAACTACTTTTGAACGTCAGAATGTCAGTCTATCTTTAAAAGTTTTCAATCCGTTTGTGAAAGAGGCCCTATTGAAATTTGGAACGAAAATAGAAAATTCTGAAGAAACAGCTGAATTCATAGATATTGTATCAACCTGGTGGAAAATTGTCAATGTGAAAACACCATTGAAAGGACAGCGACTTAAAGATAATTTCCAAACTCCTCTACTCGAGAATCCAGATGACCCTAAATTGTTATTTTTGCGGAAAATGATTCTCTGGCTTGATACTTGGAAATCCTGTGATTTTCCTCATAAACTTTCACCCCAAACCCATACCGCTCTTTCTCACACAATTCATGGAATGTTGGAAATTACGCAATATTGTTTACAAGAACTTAAAATGAATTATGTTTTGTTAGGAAAATTTCAAACAGATCCTTTGGAATATCGGTTTGGAAAATATAGACAATTATCAGGTGGTCAGTACAACATATCGATCAGGCAATTATACGAATCGGAGAAAAAATTAAGAATTCAATCTCTTTTGACCTTGTCATCACAAACTTTTGGAAATATACCCATAACCAGTTTTTCAGAAAACTTAGATTGTTCTTATGAAGAACAAAAACAGTGGGACAACTCATTTAATCCGGACATACATCTCGAAGTAAGTGATTTTCAACAAGTTGAACATGAAATGTCAGTGATAACTTATTTGGCAGGCTATTGTTGTTATAAAATTTTAAGAAACATAAAGTGTGAACTGTGTAAAACAGGGTTGGTGTATGATGAGCAAATGGTTGTTGAGGAAAATTATGATTTAATTAAAAATTTGAATCGAGGTGGTTTATCGTTTCCAAAAGATGGTGCTGTTCGTGTGGTTTTAATTAATTATATATTGTTCAACAAACTACTTAAATATTACGAGGATGAGTTTCTGAGCATTCATTACAAAAGAGATTTTATAATAAATTTTGTTTTTAAATACTGGCAGCTGCATGAATCAGAACATTACAAATTCAATACATGTGCAAATCATAAGCATGAAACCATTTTAAAATTCATTATTAATAGCACAACAAACACTCTATTGAAAAATTATTGTGAAAAATCCAACGATAGATTGGGCAAAAATAAAAAAAGGAAGCTGGATACTGTTTCTAATAAATAATTTTATTTTTATATGTATTTTTGACATTTTTTATAATGGTTTGCTTTGAAATTTCGTTTTCCATTTTACAAAAAAATCGAATGGGGTGCGACTGAGGGTTCAGTTCACGACTGGCAGCCCCGTTTAAACAGGAAACCCTCATTTACAATCTGTTTATAAGAATAAAAGAATAAATTTATTCAACTTATGTACAGTTTTTTGTAGTACATCTGTTATTTCTGATGTTATATTGACATTTTTGAGGTTAAAGTAATGTTGACTGGTGATTATGTTGGAAATGTATGAGAGCAGAAAACTATAGCTTGTTATGAGACTCTCCTCCAGATAGGTAACATACTACATAAATCGTATTTTACAGTTCAATTGCTTTGATTTCCCATTTTTACAGATTTAATGATGAAGAAAACATTAATTGGATTTCTTTAGACTATGAGAAAGGGTTTTCTTTTCTTTTTGATTTATGGTCGCATTTGAGAAACTATGATATTGAGCGGTATTAAGCTTGATTGACTGTATTTTAGCGATTTTAGTTAATAAAAGTCATAAGCGAGTTTTTCACTATTTTTAATTGAATTTACGATATAATTTTGGTTGGTTTTTTAATAAGTTAGTGCTTTTACTATTTACGCACACTCTCTGTTATCGTTTGTAAATAAGGAAGAAAGACGCGAGGGTGTGGAAGTTTCATTCTGAGATTATCATAGTTTTGACTAGGGAAAAACCATATTTACAAACTGCTATAATAATTTGCAATAACGTATAACAATATTTTTCTGTGGTCTCGACGTATATAGAATATATTATGTATCGTTGTAGACGGATTTCACTGTATTAAGCTTTGAATATTCCAATACGGCTGTGGTCGTTCGTATCGCACGTATGACTACTAGGGAGACGCCATGACGGCAGCGGTCAGGCCTTGTTATCTCGGTGGTAACGCTTCTATCCGGTTTTTAACCCCCTTAGCCAATAGAATCTCTCCTAGGATATTTTCAACCAATAGATGTGTTTATCAAGTAATGTGTTTGTGAGGTAAACGCAATCATATACTGCTCGTAAAATCTCTTGACGCCCAGAAGGTTAAATTATATATGAAGCTCATTTGGTGTCATCCACAAAACCCAATTTTACGGAAGTGTCAAATATTGACTGAGGCGTTTGAGAACGTTGATAATGGTTAGCTAGAATGCCATTATGCGTAAGTTCACAAATTTTTAAGCCGGTCGTGTGACTTTAGGTATCGTATAGAAAAATCATTGATACTTTTTGGCCAAATGGCAGACACAAAGTCTGCGGAATAAAGCTCAGAGGATTAAACCTCTCGCTGCGCATCCCGCGATTTCCGCGGGCAACGTAGAAGTAGCAAAATATGCGCAGCCCGCTCTTTCCCCATTCATGGTTTCATTTTGGCTTTTCTGTGATATTTAATTGTTTATTCAAATCTGGGTTAACAGATGGCATTAGATGTCCACATTTCTGCGAAATATACATGCATTTTTTTGCAGCATTTTGCGCGCTCTTTTCAAAGCTCAAAGATGTCTGGCAGGAAGCGTTTCGCGAGTGATAGAACCTACATTCCTGACAATATTTCCGACACTGATAGCAGTTCTGACTGATTTCAAGTATATAGAAGATAGGTATAGCGAAACTGATGAGAATTTCTCGGATTCCTCTGCGGATAGTGATTTCTAATAGTTCTTCATTTCTAATAAATGTTTTGTAAGTATTTTGCATATCTTCATTAGTATATACGTTTTACCTTTGTATTTCATAAAATAAGTCATAATTTAACCAAGATTAATTTTCAAAATTTTGCTTTTATATGATTATTCTTCAATTTTAATATTCCAACAACCTTTTTTATGATCTAATTCTATATTGAAAAAAAAAACTCTTCTACAAATTTTTTTTTATATTTTAACTCTAAAATATATGTAGATTTGAAATATGTAATAAAAAAATACGCAATTTTTGAACCTATTTTGATAAAAAAAATTACGCAATTTTTGAACCTATTTTGATAAAAAAAATTACGCAGCGAGAGGGTTAACGGACTCCTTGTCTTTATATGTAAACAATTTGAACACGCCTACTGAATGACTAAATATTTTTGTAAAGACTCAGTAAATTCCAAAAGTCAATACCACTTTCATTTTTAAACATCTCGATATTTCCTCATGCTAGCATAAATATTCCAAAGCTCCCATGCATCCTGGGCAGCGATCGCGTGCTCCACCCCGTCTTGAGACTTAATCACGTGACGGGATGGAAAATGTTCGGGATAACCCCTTAAATTATGCACCACATTCACCTTCCCCAGCAAAAAAGATACGCCATCCTCCATTTGGCGCAGGAAAACGCCGTTCCATGTTATTTTAAGAAGGTTGCCGGCTTTCTTTCTCAAGAAGCATCTAAAGGGCAGCTCTTGGTGGTATGAGAAAAAATGAGTCTTTCCTGAATATGAAACTGGTACTTATGCGTAAGAGCTTCCCGTCACTGATGGGAGTCGAACCCGGTTGTTGCCGGTCGTGATGGATCGGGCTCTTTAACGCCATCAAGTGTTAAAGGGTTCTCTTCTCATCAGGAGGGGTGGGTTGTTGAGGCGTAAGCGGATACGGAGATATTGGCGGTATAGCTTCAAATATAAAGCGGATATGGTTTGAAGTCTTTTTGAAGCTCAGGGAGATATACTTATGCGTATTACTTGTGGATGATGAAAAGATCTAAAGTAAAATCAGAGTATTGGACTCTTAGTGATGATTACATTTTATTCCAATAACCCTCCAAGTGGTTTCGACGATATATCTCGTCCATCGAGATCCGACCAATTTTGCTTGTGACGAGATATATCGTCATCAAGATATTGCCTATCTTTTATGATGACAAGAGCAAGGTATCTGGTTAGTTTTCTTCTAATGACGAGACGACGAGATATCTCGTCCATCAAGATCTCGTCAGTTTTGTTACTAGAGAGATACCTCGTCGAGACAACCACCAGGAGGATTAAGTCCTATGATATATTTTGTGAGTTCCAGGCGGTTCAGGTTCGATTCCTCCCTAGGTGTATTTCTGTCTTCTGTGTCATTAAAACTTTCATTGTGTGTTAATCCATTACTTGGTGCTGTCTGTCTTGCGTTTGGCACAGCTTGGACATATATGGCCCCTGCTCCATAACACTCAATGCAACCAACCAAGCTCGTTGTGTTGCTTCAGTGCGACGTTAATTATCATTACCACAATTGCAACCAACCAAAGAACCTATGATACGTTTTGAGAAATGATGGGCAAGAAATTTAACCAAAACCCAGTCATATAGAAGCTGACGGAAAATTTATTTAACCCTTTAAACGTCAGGAGATTTTCGAATAATGTGGTATTGGATTTAACCTTCAACACATTTAACTACATAATACCCACACTTAAAAAAAATCGTAAGGAAGATTGTATTGGTTAAAACGGGTTAAAAATCACGTAGCGAAGATAGATGGTTGCGTGTGAGCTCCTCCCAGAGGATTAATCTTTAAGTATATTAAGGTTACTTTGCGACTGAAATATATAAAAATTACTAAATACCTCACCAATATGACGGACATTAGGAGATTCGTTTATGTGGCCGAAACAGCGCTATGCACTGATGGTAAAAAACAGTAGAAACAGATGTAATTGTTTAAATAGTTCTAAAAATTCGTAGTCTGTTTTCTCATCTTAGATTAGTAAAGTCTCGTTAAAAATAAAAGCAACTTAAAGTCAGTTTTTTAAGTGAATATATTACAGTTCAGAACACTGAGTAGTTGACAAAGTTGATAGGGTGATGGGGAACAGAGTAAAATTAGATTTCGGTGTTAGACTTGCAGTGACAGTTTATAAACTTTGAGTGAGTACTTAAGTGCTGATAACACCCTTGGAGAAATCGTTGACCAAGAACTTAATTAAAATCCAGACATATTAAAGTACATTGGGGTGATGACGGACAAATCTAAAGTAGAAGTTGGTATTGGATTTGCAGGAGCAATTTAAATATAAGAATAAGGACATAACCCCAAATATAAATTTAGAGAATTAACTGGAAAATAAATTAATCGAAACAGCCATTTTGAAGTAAAAGGGATGATGACGGACAAATCAAAATCGGTATTAGACTTGTAGTGCAGTTTAAAATTAATGATGAAGAAATTAAGTGCTGATAATACAGGATTTATCACGCATATCACTGTGCAAGACACAAAAACCAGAGCAGGTTTTTTTTTTAATTTAAAGACTGACGGGGAAACAATATACTATTCCTGTGAGATTCAAAATGGCAATTTACTTAATTCCACTTGTAAAGAACCAATTGGATAAAGGGCAAAAAATAAGCATTTCACATTAAAGGAATTTAAGACGCTCCTTTATTATAAACAAAGTAATTAAATAGCTTTATCTCTCCAATCTACTGGTATCTCGCAGTTAAAACACTCCCCCTTTCCTCTGTGCAGAAAAAACCCACCCCAAGATTCGTAGAGCATCGTAAAACACCCCTCCCATAACCACTTAAAAAGATTCCACGGAATTGTTCTTTCGCTCCGGCAAAAACAAAACGGGATTCGTACTCAAAATTTATGTGTGTGGCAACAGTTCCCTCAGTCAAGTCCTCCCCTACAAGTGGCGGCATCCCATAAAATCCATTGTATCGCCGTAAATAAGAACCTCGGCATTATTCCAGAACGGGATAATAAATTCGAAAATGCTTTAGTTTTTATTACAGAACGCGCCGGAAGAAATTCGTTGCGGGGAAAATTGCCACCTCCTTAACCGGAGCTTTCAATGGATGCGCCATTTTGCCGTTTTTATGCTATCCAATATCTCATCTTCCATAAAAATGGTTATCAAGTCCATCGTCTTGCGTCTTTTGTAAGATCGTAAAGCAACACCCGCGAGCTACTGACGTTAGGTTCGAAGGTTTTTTTTTTGTTGTTCGTTTCTTGGGGGTTCAGGCGCGATAAAGAACATCCCATTCGAACATCAATGGGTGTTTTGTAATTCCGAAAACTTGATCTCTATCGCGTGTGGGCGGTTTGTTGATGGGGGATTTGTTTCGGCATGGGTGGGGTATTGCCGTGGAAGATGCGTTCCGGAATCAGAATAATGGAATGCGAAATTCGTCTTTTTATTTAATTAGTTTTCGCTGTTGGGAAGGGTTTAATTCATTCGTTTTCATGCAGTGTTGAGTAAATTTTCGCCTTTGCCATCCGGGGTGAAAAAATAACCAGCAAATTTGTCACAATTCAAATTCAAACTCGAAGCGTCTAGCTTAGAATGGGCATTTTCATATACATTATTTTACCTTATATCTTGTAGTTAAAGAATGGGATATGCAGTTACATAAACGCCTTTTTTGGTGACTTAGGAAATCTGCTTGAGAGATTTTCGTAATAAACTTAAACAAACTATCATTTGGTTGTTTTTTATCGTGTAAAAGTTATATTTGGCCAAGTAACGCCAAATTTCAAGTAAATAGACATGCATACAAGAAAAGGTTAACTGATGCAGAGAAAAATATACCGGGGAACAGCGAGGGAACAGCTGTATTATACGCCTCGTTTGGTGGCAATGCTCTTGGCGCACTTTTTATGTTACCAAGGAAAGAATTCTTACAAAAATTCGTTTTTTTTTAAACGGAAAAAATTATTATTAAGCTCTAGCGGAAATTAACGGGAAAAATACAAAACTTTGAAAATACGTGTTTTTTAACGGAAAATAATTAGCAGAAATAGTTGAAAACAGAGGTTAAATATCTTTTTATTTTGCCATAAAAACATCCCTAATAAAGATGGATTGGCTTCACCTGCCATAACTCGCTACTAAAAGTGCGCCAAAAAACGCGCCAAGAGCGTTGCCACCAACCGAGGCGTATGATACAGCTCTAACCTCGTGAGGAATGGAGCCCGCGCCACCTACAGATTGTAGGTTGCTAGCGCTGGGAATAAACCCACTGAGTTACAGCAATCCCTAAGTACAAATTACTGGAGAATAAAAAATATGTTGTTACTAAACCTTTGGTCAGCGTATAAACATGTACAAAGTCCATAAGACCATGTAGTTCATGAAACGGCGTAAATTACAGCTTCATTTTAGTGGAGCACCATAAAGACTGGAATCCAACTGGAGTTGCCTTTTGCATTTAGTTGGGAATATGGACTGGTTTTCAGGCAAAGAAAAATATTTCCGGTTGAGAACTAATTGGATTTTTCGCCATTTTGACAAGGTTTGGCCTTACAAACGACATGGGTAAACAGCATTGGAGTAACATATTAAGTCCCGTCATACGTTCCGAAGGTTACTAAATAATTAGCGCCCTTGGCGTTTCTCTCATAAATCATGGCTTACACATTAAGTCTCCAAGGAGCTGTTTTAACTTTCTTAGATTTACGCTTAGAATTTCAATCGAAAAACCTTCTCAATTTAACAAAATCGAATGAAAATATGTTTATCTACAGGCTCGCTAAATTGTGATACACCATGATAAAAAATCTTCAAAAGCCCAAAACTTTGTAATAACTAATAATTATAAATTAATTTTTGTAGTAATGAATGCTAAAAACATGAGGCTAAAAAGTAACTCCATATTTGCGATACTATTTTAAAAATAGGTTTTTAATGTCAAATTTACAAAATTCTAGGTAGGTAGGTAGATAATTGAATCAGCGACGCACTGGAGCAACACACGGACTACTGGAGGTGGTGCAGGATCAATTAATTCCAAAGGAAACATCCGAGGACAACACCTCGTAATTTTGAACTACGATCAAATGGCGAGATCAATATGTAAGTTGGCATCCCACACAAAATTATAGGTCACAAAAAAACCGTTTAAATGCCTAGCCTATTTCGTCCAGGAACACAATAAAAACGTTAAATACATTTTTATTGCATATATTTTTTCAAGTAGAACAGCTTCTAAGCCGAGGGGAATTGAATTAACAAGAATTTGTGTTGTTTTTCTGAATATTTTTGCCCATTTGTGTCTTGGAATCATTTTATAATGATGGTTGCTCTGAATATCGTGATTTTGAACACTTTTTCTACTAGAGTCACAAATTTTCGAGGTCATGAGGTTACGATAGGGTGTATTGATGCTGTTTAACCCTCCAAGTAGTTTCGACGAAATATCTCATCCATCTAAATCTGGCTCATTTTGCTAGCGACGAGATATCTCACCATAAAAATATTGCCGATTTTTTTATGATGGCAAGATCAAGATTTAGTTAGTTTTCTTCTAATGACAACATACATCATTGAGACAACCGCCAAGAGTACCTCGAGAAACCTCGAATATAGTTTCTTAGCTAAGAAATGCTTTGTTTCTGGCGGTGATGGTCGATATGTTTATCAGAACCCTAAAAATGATTAGCTTCCACACTACACTATACTCACTCCTAAGCGTGGATGCGTTTCGGTGCTTATATGGGGTTTATGTTGCCTGGAGACCTTGGAAATTTAGTATTTATTGATGAAATCATGGAAAACTGAAATGATTAACTTTATCGAAAAAAGAGCTTTTTTAAAAAAGTATTCAACATTTGGAGTTGTCAAACTTTTGCGTCTAGATAATGTCCCCACAGAAAGAGAAGAGATATAGAGGAAACATAGTTAAAAGAGAGTTTCTTTCACACCTTAAATAGCAACTACTTACCCCAACATAACCTCAAAACCTTATAAATTTCTGGTCTTAATGAGTAGGAAGATAGGTAGTTGAATTAACGTCGCACGGCATTAAAACAACCGACTACTGACGACGGTCCGGTATCAAACCCGAATTTAATGATCCAAGGACAATTCCTTGTCATTTTGAACCATGGTCAGATGACGAGGTCAACACCTGAGCTGGCACCCCACTCTCCAAACTTGTACACCACGCCAACGTGAGGCCATTTGAGGCCACGACAGATTTAATGTACAGTACACCATCCCCCGTACACGACGGTCTTCGGTTAGAGGTAGTTGTGTAGGAAGACCACCCTGATTTACCTCAGACACAATAGATGGAAGGCATTACCTCCGTCCATAACCCTCTCGACGCCTTTCAGAATCCCGAGCACAAAAAAGGAAGGGGCTAAAACTGAAAATCGAGCTATAAAATACTTCCATCACCCCCTCCACAATCCCCAGACCGTCGTAATCATCAACGCCTTCTCGCGCGCACCCCCTTCTAATCTAACGACGGAGGGTAGGATATCACGAAGCGTTATCCACTGAGGCGTTCTTCAAGTGGGTGCAGGGGTGTCTGAGATGCGGCGGGTGCTCAACAAAGTGCCCCGGGAAAACGACTTCCGCTCGGATCAGGGATGGATGCGCGCACACGCGCTCTATCTTACTTCCTTTCACTTCATGCAAAGCACCGAGATCGTCTGCATGAGCGACGGAGCTGGCATTTACTTTTAAACGGGGAGGGAGATAAAAGAAGGGAATTTTTTTTTCTATCGCTAAGCGTATGGATAAGGTGCTCGTAGAGGAGATAAAGCCGCACCTGTTTCTTGTTGCTCCCCGCACTGTGCTCTAGCGTTCAGTGTCGTTTTGAAAGTATCTTGACTTGAGATTATGATTTAAACTAATGATATCATAGCTCCGGCTTGTGTACCTGCTGCGACAAAGTGAAATTTATAAATGCAGCTACATGACCAAATTCCCTGTTCGAAGTTTAAGAGAGGGTGTTGAGTTAACGACGACACAACGGGTTATTGGCGACGGTTCGGGATCAATCCCAATGTGAAAATCCGAGGAAAACACCTCGTAGTTTTGAAGCATGATCAGATAATGAGGTGAACACCTGAGCTGACACCCCAATCTCCAAATTTCTACACCATCCAACGTAAGGACATTTGAAATCACGACAGATACTTCTGGATACGGGAACCTGCCCAATCGGCAGAAAGTTTCGAGTTCCCTCGTTACGAAAGCCTCGGATTCTTTTAGACCTCAAACTCCTGAAGAATCGCCGAAGCCCATTCCGATTTCCATCCCCTATTTTCTGTGCTACAAAGACACCCGCGCATGAATAGCCTTATCGCCCCATTGCCAAAGATGTCAGGGTTATCGAAGGGGAGCCTCGCAAATTGTTTATCCTCGAGCATCTAGTCTGAGAGAGGTTGAGTCAATGAAAAGAAATACACTTAAAAAGTCACCGCCGCCGTTTCAGTTTACCCGGGAAGAATCTGTCCCTTCTAGGCATACCCACGACCCGACAATAGAAACCGGCACATTAGGTGATAATGGGACGAAACATATTCCCACTCCTCCTGGGGGAGAGCATTGCAAAGGCCGTTTCGGTCGGTTTCAGTAAGCTGCCTGTAAAGCCGTTGGGCCGGCTGCCGTAACCAAAGAAGGAAACGATGTTCTGACCCGACGTATGCAGAGGGTTAAAGTGCTAAGGTTTAAAAGTGCAGAGGGTTAAAGTGCATCCCTATGAAAACGATGGTCTTTGGATGGATTGAGTCTCGAACTTGCGACCCCGAACTTCAAGAGGATATTAGGACCAATAAATTAGACTGCATTAACATAGAAATATGTTCTTAAGGGTAGTTTTGGGGCTCGATGGACCTTTGAACCCAATGGATGGACCTCAAACTCTCCTCACGAATGTTGGCCCTACCACTATAATCCGTTTTATCATGCACTAATTTCTTCCTATGGGAATATCTCAAAGACCCCCATTGACTATGACGCTGACCTCATCGAAAGACTCGCTGTCACGGCTGCAAGTACTTACTAAAGGCCAGGAATTTTTGAATATAAGAGGAAAGCCACGAGTCGACCTTGATGGAGTATATAACTTTTGGTGGTAGCAACTTTCAACACTTACGCTGAAACTGTCAGCTTACAAATACAGCCAAATTACAAAATTGCGACTAGTAAAATGTTGTTAAAATATTTCACATTGTTATTCCTATCGATCTGATCCGTGGCATATTTAGTTTATGTCCCAATCTTATATCTGATCAATCCCGTAGTTCTGTATGTCTTAGGCGGTCTCTTGTCATGATTTTCCTCACCTACCTACCTCATCTTATTAGCTAATATTATGTTATAAACCTGTGAATGGGACATTGATTATGTATGAGAGGCTGTTTCTGTTAAGGTAAATGTTGATGGTAGTGTTTTGCGGCGGAACGGATGCTTCCTGCACGTATTCCGGACGTGTCGCCACTTGGCTAGTTTTCTATTACGGTTTCATCACGTCATTCGGAAGAACTAATTCGGAATTGGCATGTGATGTTTATTTAGTCAACATCAATTAGATTAAACGCCATCACGGCGATAAACTACATTTTATGGTAACCGCTGCTGGTGAAGGTCCGGGATCAAAATATGTATCATGGGAAAGTATTTGGACAACAGGGAGCAAAATCTCCGTCTTCCATTTTGGTTTGTTTGTACCATAGACGCGAAATTTAAATGGACTGAGCACTGATCTAGAGAGCATCAAAAAGTGTGACCAACGTGTCGTCTAGTAGTCACGTAATTTCTGAGAAAATTGACTTTGTTGGCCGATTTGGCATCTTATCGCCTCGTTTTGCGATATAACACCTTGTTACAGGGTAGATGTGTGAGTGAGCATTTCTATAGAATGGCGACACAAATACTGAAATTGTCAAACTCTACTTTGTGTCGTGGACGGATCGATTGGTAAATCAATGGATGGACATTTTCTATCGTCCCGTGGACCAATCAGATGATGAAAGTTCGTTTCCACCCGCAGACGAAAGAAGTCTAAGGGTCACGTTACTACTAGATTTGGTCACATGATCCTGAGCACATAAAAAGGTTACCATTTCTCACTCTACTTTTATATTTCCTCTATGGCTCTGCACTGAAAATCCCTATCATACATTTCCTTGCTACAGGTTGATTCAGAAAGCAAAACTAAACAAGAGATTATCAAATACTGCTTTAATTCAAGAGACTATTGGCCATAACAATCACGTCTATTTCCATATGTAGACGACGATTACACGCAGTATATATCTACCATAGCTATCTGTGTATTATACCGGAGGCATTGTTTAGCATTACTAGTCTATCAGTCAGGTGCGAGAGATTCCGAGCGTGTTTATCAGGGCAATGACTTAACTCGATAATTCCGTAACCGTGGGTGTAGGTTCGACATCAATCATTTAGGTTGAATCGACCTGTGCACTACAATAGATGATGAGAGAAACAGGAAGAAACCTCAAATCGGTAATCAAGTTAATTAACCCTCTGAATGTGATAAGATTTCCGTTATTACTTCTTCACAACAGCATACTTAATGATTGAATGGTCAATATCTGTTTGGGTTTTATGGTGCAAAATCCAAATAAGCTGCGCCAAACACGAGGTAATAAAATTCAATGAAAATTGGTTTAGAAAATATAAAAGCAACTATACCAGCATTAACCCTCCAAGTGGTTTCGACGAGATATCTCGTTCATCAAGATACGACCAATTTTGCAAATGACAAGATATCTCGCCTTTTGCCGATTACCGATTTTTACCGAAGATATTACCGACTTTTTAATTATGACAAGAGATCTGGTCAGTTATCTTCTAATGACGAGAGACGATGAGATCTTGATGAACGAGAAATTTTGTCCTCGAAACCAGATTATGTACGATCTAGTCAGTTTTGCTAATGACGTACGTCGTCGAGACAACCACCAAGAGGGTTAAAAGGGTGATAAAATATTTAAATTCAATTCACAACTTCAGTGCAAAATAGGTTTCGAACGAAGTTGCTTGATCTTAAAACCCTGATAAACCAGGATGGGGTGTAACCCCATCCTTGTTTATTAAAAATTTGATGAAATGTAATTTCAAAGTTGATGAATTACAGATTAACTAAAAATCCAGTGTAACGTAAAAGTTAGAAAGTGATGAATGCGGAGGGTGATTCAAGAGGTCAGATACAATTGGTGATGAACAGTGGGTAATAATGGGTTTGATAAAAATGCCTAAGAACTATTCTAGATGTTAAAATAATGATGATTTAGAGTAAGAAGTTGGTGGCAATGCGGGCACAGAGGAGAGGCTTCATCGACCAATGAACGCCTATCTGTGATTTTTGAATGGCAAATTCGAAGACGTGTTGGAAGGACATATATGCTTATGGAATCCTATAAAATATTCCACTGGTCATGGAGTCTGAGACTGGTTGGAAACTGTATATCGCAAGGTGGAATAATGCATGTATGACTAAGGGTTAAAACTACAACATGACTTATTTTAAGTTACTATCAATATTTATTGTTTAAACTCTGAAAATTTCTCTATGACAGGAAGAAAATTAAAATATTCTTTGAGGAGTCATTTTAATTTACGTCCCCTTAAAACGACGTTTTAAAACGTCCCCTGAGGATAATATTTAGGACAAGTGTAGAGAAAACGGGACATATCAGAGTTTGATAAATATGTAAAAATTATTTACTTTTTCACATTTTTCGGCAAGAAATGTATTAATTGGTAGAGTAAAAATGGAAACCACATGAAATAACGAAATATAAAAAATAAATTATCTGTTATTTTGTCATTTCATACTGAAAGTATACAAAACCATGCATCACTTGTCCTGAAAATGGGTTTCAGTTTGTACTTAAAACGGGTACTCGTGGGGGGAACATGTTAACCCTCCAAGTGGTTTCGACGAGATATTTCGTCCATCAAGATATGATCTATTTCGCTAATAACGAGCTATCTCGTTCATGAAGATGGTGCAGATTGTTTTATTATGACGAGATTAAGACCTGGACAGTTTTCTTCTAATGACGATATATCTTGTCCATTAAAATCTTGTCAGTTTTGCTAATGACGCGACACATCGTTGAAACAACCACCAGGAGGGTTAAATACAAATGACGGGTGTAATTAGGAGGTGGATCCCCCTGGCATTTTACATACTTTATAAGATTATTTTATTTTTGTAAACATCGACAGACATGTTTATTATATTTGTTACAAAACATCAGAAGGGGCTTGTGTACATTTTAAAGTAGCCATATAGATAGCGTAGTTAAGCTATTTTGGACAGCTCCAAAAGTACTGTTGTATTATTCTAATTGTTCAAATACTCGAATTATCTGTTTTCCTTACTGGTAATCAGTGGGTAACTCAAAATCGTATGCCTTAATCAACTGTTGTTGTTTAGATATTTAATATAGTATTAGGTGCATTTCATTAACCTATGGGACGATCATATGCAGATTTCAGTCCTGAAAGTAGCTGTCTATTTTAGTATTCTTTATTAATCAAAAAACATTTCAGGTACCTTCTCTTCAGTCAGCTTGTCGGGGCCGCCGTGGCTCAGTGGGTATGCCCACTGCCATAGCAACCAACTAACCAACCAACCAGGTCAGCTTATCCCAAATTATTAGGTACACCTGCTATATCTTTCTACAAAAAATAGTTAATATTCAGAAATCACAAATGAGGACATATGCACTCAATATTGAGATGTCACATATTTGACAGCGGAGAAAACATTGCTTAGCCCGGCTTAGACAGCTTGTGCCAAATGCAACCAACCAAACATACATGGCAACTTAATATCAGGTCTTTTATACAGGGTGCTTCAAAAATATCTGGCCAAATTATAAAGGGTGGTAGAGGGGCCCAAAATAAACAGTTTTGTAAAAGAATGTATGTCTGGAAATGCCTCGTTTAGGTGGCAGAGGGCTCAGTTTAGGTCAATCGACAACATCGTTCCTGTGGCGTAAGGCCTCATTCTCCGCTTGGATTTTCAACGGCAAGCTCCAAATTCGTGTACCAATGCATGTAGTTCAAATTCCGAGCGGAGAATGACGCTTTACGCCACAGGAACGATGCTATCCACTGACCTAAACAGAGCCATCTACCACCTAAACGAGGCATTTCCAGACAGACATTCTTTTACAGAACTGTTTATTTTGCGCTCCTCTACTACCCCTTACAATTTGGCCAGATATTTTCGAAATATCCTGTATAGGTGTAAATGACAGATATACCCAACAATTTGCAACAAGCTGACTTGAAGGGAAGACCAAAAATTAATTTTGATTAATAAAAAATACTAAAAGATACAGCCATTTTCATGACTGAAACTGCAAATAATAGTTCCATACGTGACAGTAGATTGCCTCCCCATTATACTAGAATATTAAAACCGTCTCGTAACACGTTCGCCCATGATGCACCGAATACTTTTATTCGCAAAGTTTTCCAAAGCTTATGAGAAACGCTTATCTGTTAAACACAGAGGTTTAACCACACACTCCAAACGTTCAGAAACACTCCAAGTTTTCAAAACGTGACGAAATGCTTATATTATGTACTCACACGTAGAGACTCGCCAGATTGTAGTAGGCCTTCGCATAGTAGGGGTTGATGGCGATTGCTTGACGGAAGTGATCCTCTCCATCTTCTAGCAGAGTACCGAGATTGTTGTGCGCTGTGTAATAGTTTGGCCACAACCTGTAAAGTAGAGCATCAGGAATGTAATAAAAACTTTTTTGCACATGCTTTTGAAAACACTAGCAATTGTTGGGAAATCCTATTTACATAACCTCTATATGAGTACTGTTTAATTTTGTGTCCCTGCCTCCTCCCTAAAGTTCATTTTGTACAGTAAATTTTGAATACTCGCATATACATGATTTTTCAAAAAAAATCGTGTTCGTCCTCACCTTAAAATTTGAACCTTAAGTTTTGAATACCCATATATACAGGGTGGTTACTGGAAGACTGAAGGGTTTGAAAGTCATAACGTATTCATTTTCAATCTTTTTCTTTTCTTTTTTGTAGGTTGTAGAGAATCCCTTGGGAATTAAAATGGCCGCGTATGATACCCAGCAACGAGTAAAGCTAATTGAGTTTTTCTATTCCAGTGAAAGATCAATTATTCAAACTCGGAGAAAATACCGGCAACATTTTAATGATAGCGATAACATGATTCGGAACCTAATCGCCCGGTTTGAAAGAACCGGATCAATCAGCGATCTTAAGGAGTTAAGGAACTTAAGGAGAACATTCGAGCCAAAATCCGACGTTTAGGACCTGAAACCTTGCGTACGGTCATGGAAAATGCTGTGGAAAGAGTCTGTATTTGTGAGCAGGAAAATGGTGGTCATTTGAGGGATGTTGTTTCTCACATATAATACTGAAAAAAATCCATTAATTATGTTTCCAAATAAAATAATAAAACATTAAAAAACATGTGTTTGTAAAACTTATTTTTGTTTTATATCATTCAGTCTTTCAGTGGCCACCTTTTACATTATTTTTCAAGAAAAAGTTATGCTACTACTTCCTCGTACTGTAAGTTTTAAAAAATCGTATTCACATCATCTTTCAAAAGATAATTTTATGTTCCTGCCTTCCCTCAAAGTTTGTACAAGTTTTGAACACCATTAAAAATATCATTTTTCCAAAACAAATTGTATTAACACATTCCGCACACCATTTTTTACGATTTTCATCCCTCAATTTAGGGTCACTGCCTCCAACATAAAAATATTGCGGGGGTCACGTATAGCCTCTAGGAAGTACCCGACAGGTCAACATGTACTACATTCACTTTTATGAACGCTTCTCCAATACTAACAAAACTGCCGAAAACAAAGAGATCAAAATTGCAAGCTTGGAATGCAATCATCCTATGAAAGTTGACAATTTCTAAAAGTTGTGATCCGCCCCTTAAAGCCTTGCCTCCCCTTAAAGTTTGAACAGGAAGTTTTGAACACCATTAAAAATATAATTTTTCCAAAAAAAATTGCATTAACACATTCCGCAGACTTTTTTGTCCGTAATTTAACCGATTTTCTTCCCTCACTTTAGGATCTCTGCCCCATTAACCCTCTGGATACGGGGACCGGCCCAACCGACCAAAAGTTTCGAGTCCCCTCGTTACGAAAGACTCGGATTATTTCAGACCTCAAACTCCTGAAGAATCGTCGAAGCCCATTACGATTTCTATCCCCTAATTTCTGTGCTATAGAGACACGCGCATGAATAGCCTTATCTCCACGTTGATAAAGATATCAGTGTTATCGACGGGGAGCCTCGCAAATTGTCTATCCGTCTAGTCGGTGAGAGGTTGAGTAAATGAAAAAGATACACTTAAAAAGTCACGGCCGTCCTTTCAGCTTACCCGGGAAGAATCTGTCCCTTCTAGGCATACTCACGAATCGACAATAGAAAACGGCACATTAGATGATAATGGGACGACACATATTCCCTCTCCTCCTGGGGAAAGCATTGTAAAGGCCGTTTCGGTCGGTTTCAGTAAGTTGCCTGTAAAGCCGTTGTGCCGGCTGTCGTAACCAAAGAAAACGATATTATTCCCCGACGTATATAGAGGGTCAAAAAATATTGCTGGGGTCACGTAGCCTCTAGGAAGCCCGGGCAGGCCACCATGTACTACATTCACTTTTTGGAATACTTCTCCTGTCTTAACAAAACTGCTGAAAGTAGAGATCGAAACTGCAAGCTTGGAATGGAATCACGCTAAAAGTTGTCAGTGGCTAAAAGTTGTGATAGTGGTGTTCAAATTAAATAGTTTAGTAAAAGTCTAGATCCTACAGTACCGAATCCCATCAGTAAAAACCATCGACATGCATTAAAAGTTAGAACAACATATCGACATGCGCCACCTTCACTCATTCGAATGCGTCTCTTTTGTCGTAACAAAACTGTTGGAAGTAAAAAGATCGGAACTGCAAGCTAGGGATGGAAATCGAAAAAAACTATCACACTTTATTCAAGTTGACAGTGACTAAAAGTTAGGTTAGTGGCATTCAAAATAGTGTAGTCAACGTCTAAATCCTACAGTACCGACTCCTCACATTAAAATCCGTTGACCGCCTGTCACCCATTAAAAGTTAGAACGACCCATTGACATATGTACCACTTTTACACATTTACACGCGTCTCTTTTGTCGTAAGAAAACTGTTGAAAGTAAAAAGATCGAAACTTCAAGCTTAGGATGGAAATCAAAAAACTATCACACTAAACAAAAGTTGACAGTGACTAAAAACTTGAGAGTGGCATTCGGAATTCTAAATAAAAAGTCTAGTCAATGTCTAAATTCTGCAGAATCCTCAGTAAAAACCGTTGACCGCCTGTCACCCATTAAAAGTTAGAACGACCCATGGACGTGCACCACCTTCGCTCATTCAAACGCGTCGCTTTTGTCGAAACAAAACCGTTGAAAGTAAAAAGATCGAAACTGCAAGCTAGGGATGGAAGTCGGAAAAAAATATGACACTATATAAAAGCTAATTAGGCGATCAAACTGGCGCTGGTTGTAAAAAATACAAGCCACATAAAAATTACTCATGCCGTCGAAGTTAAAGTGCCGTTTGTCATACCGATTTATGGTCGGGTTCGCGGAATTATGTCCATCTGGCGCTGTTAACGTGGCGTTTAACTTGAGCGTTAAGAGTCGTAAAAGTCGTTCGGCCTTTCGGCATTTTAGATTAATGTGGCAACACCCGTGTGGCTTTTTTTTAATCTGTGGCAGTCCTCGGTTCCCGGAGTGGGCATTTGTTGCTCGATTCTACACACGGTTGGAATTGATATGCGTGAATTTAAATTTGATTGCGTTTGTATGGAAATGAAGAAGGAGGAGTTGTTGCTGGAATGATGGAGGGGATAATGGTAGAGTTTGCGGTTTCCCTAAGAAATATTGTTCCGAGAAGCTTCTGTTCGATGTGGAACACGCAAACTGAGCGAGGGCTGCAGCGTTTATAGGTACCATTCCGAAATGTTGCACAGCATGAGAGGTGTTTCATTGTAAAATAAATTATCAAAAGAAGGTAGGCAGATAGTTAATTAATGTTGCACTTGAGCAATATAACGGACTATTACCAAAAGAAGGTAGGTAGATAAGTAGTTAATTAACGCGGCCCTTCAACACAGCATAACGAGCTATTACCAAAAGAAAGTAGGTGGGTAGTTAATTAACGGCGCACTGGAACAACACAACGGGCTATTGGCCTCAAAGTATGTAAGTATTTTAATTAACGTCACACTGGAGCAACACAACGGGCTATTGGCGACTGTCCAGGATTAAACCCGAAGAGAAAGATCCGAAGAGGATACTACATAATTTTGAACCGCGGTTTTGACAATGGCCCAAAAGAAGGAAAATATGGTTTCGTATTAATTGGATTTACTGCGGTTTTGGCGATATTTGGTGTAAGTAGGTTATCAAAATATTAGATCTCTGGATTTTTTGCTTTGCTAAAAACCCTTAATTTAATTGTATGCAGTTTTAATTTACAAACTGTAAACAATAGATGACTATCTTAATAAACATCATGTTTAGAAATTGACATACATTGTATTAAAATTTGATAAACATGCTTTGGAGATTACCTGAATACCATATTAATTCTTAAATACACTTTTGTTCTAACCTTTGTTTCAACTATCTGATTAACGTAAAGGATCTGGTAAGCTAAACATTTATAATATTACATCACCCTAGACAACGATTATGGTTTGTACAATTTCTTTTATTTTCATAGAAAAATAAATGTTCGGACCTTAAGATCTCGAAGCCTTTTCAGAAAGATAAGTATATATCCTAACCTGGGAAATGTCAAAAATTAATTTGGTACATTTTATCTGAAGAAATACTTTATCCAAATAATTTGTTTCTAGTTAACCGCTCTGTCACCACTGAAATTTGGGTTCTGGTAAGCTAAACATTGTTATACCTCACCAGAGGTTTCATTCTTGTAAGCTAAGCATTGTTATACCTCACCAGAGGTTTCATTCTGGTAAGCTGAACATTGTTATACCTCACCAGAGGTTTCATTCTGATAAGCTAAACATTGTTATACCTCACCAGGGGTTTCATTCTGGTAAGCTAAACATTGTTATACCCCCAGACGTTTGGTTCTGGTAAGCTAAAAATTGTTATACTAGCGGAGGTTTTGTACTGGTAAACTAACCATTGTTACACTAGCTGAGGTTGGCTCAAGTAAGTTAAAACATTGTTATACTACCAGAGGTTTGGTTCTGGTAAGCTAAATGTTATTACACTAGTAGAGATTTGGTTCGGGTCAGCAAATCACACACACATTGTTCCTTCCATGATACACATTGTTTAGTGTAGCAAAACCATTGCTGCACATTGGTTGCGTTTAATAAATCGATATAAACATTGTTCCAAACATTGGATGCACCATAAACATTACAGCACATTGTTAGGTGTGATTTAAACATGAAAGATTTATCAAGTATACTAATATTATGCATAGTTCAGAAGAAAAACATTGTTGCACATTGGTTAGGTGTACCATAAATATCGTTATACATTATTTAGGTCTGACATAAGCATCGTTACACCTTGTAACCTTGTTAAGGTGCAACGTAAGCATAGTTACACATGTGCACCATAAATATTGTTTAGGTTTAATGCTAACATAAGGGATTGTACTCATTGTTTAATTGAACATAAATATTATTTACATATCTTTTATCCTGTGCTTAATCTGGAGTAAAGATTGGATTGCCAGAATATACCAAATTTGGTGTAACAATACATTATGTTTTTTCGTAGGGAAAAAGAACTACAAATATTTCCACTTTGTTTCATAAATTTACATGCGTTTCTTACACCCAGAAGTTCTTTGAACATTTGTTTCAAGTATTCTTATCCGGCACTATGATCATTGAAAAGTAATATTTTATACTAACTCAAGATTACCGAGAACCTTCACTATATTTCATTTTGCCATTCAAACATAAATCTTTATTCCATTCTTATAGGATTCTTCGTTCTCCCACAATATATCATCTATTTTCGATTTCTCTTTAGATGTTCCATGTTCTAAAGTTCGAACATTTGAGCTTTGATTCTAAAAACAATTTTCTTGCGTTTCAGCTATCATTTTGTGTAGGAAACGGTGAAAAGAGAGGAAAAACATATATTGACAATGTTTGAAATATTTGTTTGAATCGAATTTTGAATTGAACATTTTTCTTCATCTGGAGTCTATATTGAAATGTAAGTTTCTCTATTTGAGCACAAAGTAATAATCTGACTCAAGTATTGGACAACTATATAAAAATAATGGAAGGGCAGACTTATGTCCTCGAATCCCTATAAACGACACTGACTAGACAGAAAAGCAGAAAGTATAGAGTAAAAATAGGTTACAAAGAACATTTAAAGTAAGCGGGCCCTACGGCGACATTATGAAAAGTTTGTGACACAATTTCCAACCATTTAAGACCTGAAACGGTTGTCATATTAAGATTATTTCTGAGAATGATCTCAGGATTAGGTGAAGCAGATGAAGTGATATTAATATTAATGAGAGTCCAGAACCACATATACCAACATACGCGACGGTTGAATCGAGTTTCGAACTCGCAACCCTCCGGTTGCTTAAGGTTAGTTGGTTGGTTGTTATGGGGTTTTATGATCGTCTATATTTTGGGGTTAAAGACCATATTTGGCCAATCTGCGCCAAACACACAGACGACTTCAAGAAAAAATGTCGTAAAAGTGAAAAAAGAGGAAATGGGAATATAATAATGGGATGAAAGCAGAAAAGATCGCTTGGGTATCCCGGGAGCGCGACACCCGTGTTTACTAAGGACAGTAAACACCTTGGAAAAGGAACATAGGGTACCTCGAAGCCGTTAAGCCCGTACACACGTAACGCTTCAGGTGGTTTTGACGAGATATCTCGTCCATCAAGATCTGATCAATTTTACTAATGAGTACATATCTCGTCATCAGGATATTGCCGATATTTTGTTATGATGGCGAGATAAGGATGTGGTCAGTTTTCTTCTAATGACGAAAGACAACTAAATCATGATGGACGACACCAGTTTTACTACTGACGAAACAATCGCCAGGATATTTGCTCCTGGGAGTGGCAGGGTGCTTCTTAAAGGAACAAATCACCAGTTTAAGCGCAACGTACATAAAGAAATTGAGCAAATCACCCCGGAAATGTACTCAAATTTAATGAAAAATGCTGTCGAAACAGCTCATATTTTCTAAGTGGTCTGAATTACTCAATTGGCTGGTGTCCAAATGCTGGTAAATTGTATAAATATTTCTATAATTGAGCATAAAATAATTAAAAAAGTTTTAGTTAACACTACTGGTGGTTGTCTCAACGAGATATCTCCTCACCAGCAAAACGGACCGGATCTTGTTGGACGAGATATCTCGTCATTAGAAAAACCCAATCACGATCATTAGAAGAGAGCTGATCAGATCTCGATCTCGTCATCATAACAACAATGGGCAATGTCTTGCTAGCAAGATATCTCGTCATTAGTAAAATTGGTCAGATCTTGATTGACGAGATATATCGTCGAAACCACTCGGAGGTTTAAAACTTCTTCAATAAAAATGTCAATCCCAAATGAAATGTTGCCCGAACATAAAAACAACCTGCATATCCCAACTCAACGAACAGATTAAGGCTGGAAGAAAGTTGTCCTCCGATCCCTGGCTGTCACAGATATGAGGCTGGAGGCTGTTACCCCTTTCAGGATGTCTACGGGCCATGATTACCTCGCGGTCCGTCTGGGTTGCATTGGCATTCCGGTCAGTCCCTTGTGTCTCCTCTGTACGGGCTCAGTGGTCGTGGACACCAACCATTTTTTATTCTTCCGTGCCTGGTAAAACTATTTTCAAACGCTATTTGGAGGCAAGACGCATTGTCTATTCTATCTGTATGGTTTTCCCTCTTTTGATTTTAATCACTGTATTGTTTTGTTCGTACTATATATTTGTATTGATTTGTTCATACTATATATTTCTATGGATTTGTTTGTACTGTCTATAGGTCATTGTTTGGTCTGTGTCAACTTCTATTGTTTTGTTTGTTCTGTCTATTTATTTGTTTTTCTTGTTCTGTCTATTTATTTGTTTTGCTTGTACTAATTATGTATATTTGTTTTGTTCGTTCTGTCAACGTGTATTTTGTATCTACTGTCTATTTGTATTGTACTGTTTGTACAGTTTATTTGTATTGTACTGTTCGTACTGTCTATTTGTACTGTTCTGTTTGTAATGTTTATTTGCATTATTCTGTTCTGTACTGCCTATTTATATTGTCTATTTGAATTATTTTGCTTATATTCTTATTTCTATTATTCTGTTCGAATTGTCTATTTGTATTGTTCTGTACGGTACTGCCAATTTGTATTTGTTCGCATTGTCTATTTGTATTATCTATTTGTATTGCCATTTGTATTGTTTTGTTTGCATTGCTTGAATTATTTTGTCATTACTTATTTGTATTTCCCATGTTTTTGTATTTGAAGTTTTTGATCCTAAAGATAATTGACTTTTAAGAGCCACTGCATTTGAAATGAAAACAAACTTGATTAATGCAGACTGCCTATTCCATCCCTAATATTTTTACTTTTTGCTTTTAATATATGTATTGTTTTGTGTTATGTTTACGTGTATTTATTTCGGTAATACTGGCTATGTGTAGGGGTTCGTTTGCAGTCAATCTGTATTTTTTGTTGCACTACGTTTAATGTTTTGTTTGTACTATCAATTTGCATTATATTGCGTGCATCGCTTATTTATATTTTCCTTTACTTTGTGTAGAATAACTGTCTTTTAGAGATGGCTGCATTTGAAATAAAAACAATTAATGTGGTGACTGTGAAACAGACTGATAGAAAAATTAGTGACGATGCGATAAATAACACATTTATGCATTACTTTCACATAAAATTTCATTTCCAAACAGCCACAAATTAAATATTAATGAAACAAAAACGATTAATTAAGGAATTAAAAAAGCTCACGCATTTTTTGCAACAGAAACTGAATAACAACAATCCAGTCTCATTCATCACTGCCTCGTTCATTTATTTGGTGTCCCATCCCCTCTTCAGGACAACACGGCCAAGAGCCCCTCTATCCGAACCCAAGATAAACCTAACCCAACAAATTCCCCCAAAAGAACTTGATTAATCGCCAAACGTGGTTAATCTACCTCGCATCTTTAATATGCAAATTAACGCATTCTCGATTCGCAAATAAAGAAAAGCGTGTTTCGCTAATTTTCCAAGAGGCTCTTCCAGCTGACGACACAGTGTTCCCGAACACAACTTATTATTAATTGCCCATGGAAGGCTTTTTATACAAAGGAAAATCTTCTCACCTAATCTAAAATATACGAAGAAAATATTGTTTTACTCCCGAATAGGAAAATACCGCGTAATTTATGAACACCAGTGAAATGAGCTTTTAAAAAAGGTACAGCAGGGCTAGCCTACCTGATAGCCGAATATCCCATAAATCGCACCAAATCTCCCCCTCTTCGTCTGGAATCTCGCTTCTTAATGAAACAATGTGATTTATTAACGACGGAAGAACAAAACCTTCCGAATAATCCCCGATAACATGCCTAATAATTAGTAAGCGTAGGGGGAATTTGAAAAAAATTCACCAAAACAACAATTTGCAAAATCCAGCTAGGCATACAAGGGGGTGTGGTTGCTTTTTTTTAAGTCTGTTGTTGTAGGTTTTTGCTTTTGTTGCTTTGGTGATTTATAGTCCGGTGGATAAAGGTGCTTTTTTTCTATTTTGCTTTTTTATCTGTCGCTTTAAACATGCGGTTAAGGGAAATCTTTTATAGCTTGAACTGCAGATAAATACCGTTGGGTGCAAAACTGCTTTCATTTATCACGTTTCGAGTATGCAGTCTATTCATTTTGTGTTGACTTTGATTAAAATCTTGTTCAGCGAACTTTGAATAATTTAAAATGTTCTTTTGAACGGATGCACTAATGGGTTACGGAAGTTACTAAGTAAAGTAAAGAAACGATTGGAAAAGCAATACATAAACTTCAAATTTCTTTGTGTCAACAATTAGTACTTGTGGTATCAGCCTGAAATAGAAAGAATGGTTTGACATCCATTGTCGATATTTATTACGTATATCTGTCCGATACCTCCTTAATCTGTAAGAGAGGAAACCAATGGACAGCCATTATCGATATATGGTTGAAACTTCATCTATCCATGTGTCTAACTTCAGGAGCGACAGTGGACATTCATTACAAGCTGAAGTGGAAATTGTTAGATAAGTTTCAGTTTATAAGAAAAAGAATTGCTACAAAGCTATTGTTTGCATATGGTTCACACTAGATTTATGTGCCTAACTTCAGAAGTGACAGTCCGCATTAAGTAAGTATGGTATCGTCAGATACTTCTTCAATCAGTAAGAGAAGAAACTGCTGGACAGCCATTATCGATACCTGGTTGAAACTTCATTTATCCATGTGCCTAACTTCAGGAGTGACAATCGACATTTAGTTACGTGTGGGAGAGCTGTTGTATACATCTTCACCTTATAAGAAAAGGAATTACTTCACAGCTATTGTCGGTATACGGTTCACAGTAGATCTATGTGCCTAACTTCAGAAGCGACAGTAGACATTCAGTACGTATCGTACCTGTCAGATACCTCTTCAGCCTGTAAGAGAAGAAACTGCTGGCTAGCCATTGTCGAAATATGATTGACAATTCATCTATGTCAGGTATGTATCTATGTATTCATCTCCAAGAGTGACAATCAAAATTCAGTTATGTGTGGTATCTGTCAGATATCTGTTCAGTCCATAAGAGTGCGAATTGCTGATAAGCCTTAACGATGTATGATTGAAACTCCATGTATCTACACGCCTAACTTCAAGAGCTGCTTGTACAGTATAAAGAATATAACTAGTTGATTATAAGGAGAGTAGGAACTGTTTTCACACAGGCCTAAAGCTTTCAATGAGTGAAATGTAATAGGTGTATCATGCTGTATACCTAGTTGCTAAAATGATAAAAAGATTATCAGGGTGAAGCAAAATACTACACTTAAACATATAGAAGCAATACTGGTTAGAAAAGTTCTTTCCCTTAATTAGTATGAAAGTATCGTCTTATTTTATTTTTGCTCTGGAAAACCCAAATGACTTTTCAATTTTGGACTCCAAGTTAGTTTTAAACCCTTTGTGGGAATCAAATGAGAATTTACCGTTATTTCTTGACAAATAAAATGATCCCATGTATATTAGAGGGCTTATGAAACATCAAAACAAAAGATTCACTCAAGAAATATGAGTATATTATCCATTAATCCTATTGTAATACCTCAAACCTCCCACAATCGAGCTCAAACAATATACACAAGAGAACACAGTAATTAACTAGTATCATTTTAATTATCTTACATTTACACTATAAAATATAAATATTTTTCATTCAGACATCACTTCCAAAGCTAGTGTTGTTCCAAAACCATAGCGATGTAGTTGGAATAAGAATTTATTCTCATCTCTAGACGAAGAAAACGAACTATATATTAGATACGACACGCGGTACATCAAAACAAAAGAGATCCCTCTACAAATATGAATATATCCTCCATCAACTCCATTGTAATACCCCCAGAACCTTCCACAATCGAGTCCAAACAATATCCACCACCGGAGCACACAGGACGCCCCCCCCTCCCTGGTGGAATTTTATCGGTTTTAGTCCTAGTGTTTACGTGATCTGGGGCATAGCTAATTAATTTTGGAGAATAATCGTTCCGAAATCCTCTCTCCCAGTGCTTAAAACAATACCTCTATTGATTGTTGCCGCCTTCAACGCCTGGCATAAGGAAGCGGCTTATCGGAGCCTGTGGGCAAATGCTTTATTGGCAAGGAAGGACACCCGCACTTTGCTTCAACGATACTTACCGCCTGTCTGCAGAGGTGGTGGTTGCAGACGTTTTGCGTCTGACACTGCATCCGGAACTGTTCTTTGTTTACGGACTCTGGTGAGCCATCGATTAAAAATCTATTGGTTTGGAGTCGACAAATATTTATTGGAGGACAAGGTTAAGTAAATTACTATCGATGGAAGTTTGGTCTCTGGTGGGAGGAGGACAGCGACCGTCAGGCGTGACGGCTCGAAGAGGGAAGTGATCGATCTTGAGCTGGAAGTTGAAGAATGTCTGCAGTTGGAATGTAGTACGCTATAAGACGCTTCTGGCCGTTTTTCTGATGTAACATGAAGTTCTATTTTAAAGAACATAATTGGAAAGCCATCAAAGATACCATTTTGTTCTGTGTCAAAGTAAAATCTTACAGTATACTTATTGTTAATTTGGAATGAACGATGCGTATTGATAATTTGATTTATTGTAAAGAATCATGACGTTTAATGCTTTCGCAATATAATCTGTGTCGAAGTAAATTCTCACAGGATACTTATTGTTAATTTATAACGAACAATACATATTGTTAATTTGTAACGAACGATACGAATTGCTAATTTCTAACCAACGATACATATTGGTAATTTGTAAAAAATGATACGAATTATTAATTTTTAACCAACGATACATATTGGTAATTTGTAACGAATGATACGAATTGTTAATTTGTAACCAACGATACATATTGATGATTTGTAACGAACGATACACATTGGTAATTTGTAACGAACGATACGAATTGTTAATTTGTAACCAACGATACATATTGGTAATTTGTAACGAGCGACGCATATTGTTAATTTGGTTTATTGTAACGAATCGACGTTTAATGTTTTCTTAGTATAATGAACCGCTATTTGGATTCAGATTTGATTTAATCCAATCATCGGTGCTTTGAAAAATTACCAAATACCCCACTTCTTTGCTGTGCGCCAAAGTGGAGACAGGGATACTTATTGTTACAAATTATTTGTAAGGAATTGTGACAGCTTAATGCTTTCGCAATATAATGAAACATTTAAATTTCAAAGTGAATTAATCGAATCTTCATGCTTTGAAAAACTCCCAAACATCCCCTTCTTTGCTGTGCGCCAAAGTGGAGACAGGGAAACTTATCGTTACAAATTATTTGTAACGAATCGTGATGTTTTAATCTTTTCGAAATATAATTATACATTATTTAGATAATATATATATTAAATATTTATTGGACGACAAGGTTCATTACTATCGATGGAAGTTTGGACTCCTTTGGGAGGACAGCGAGCGTGAGGCGTGACGGCTCGAAAAGGGAAGTGATCGATCTTGAGCTGAAGTTGAAGAATGGCCGCTTTAGGAATGTAGCACGCTGAGACGCTTCTGCCGATTTTGTGACTCAATGGTACATCAAGTTCCATTTTCAAGGTAATTGGAAAGCCATCAAAGATCCCACTTTATTCTGTGCCAAAGGGAAAAGTTTTACAGGGTACCTATTGTTACAAACTATTTGTAACTAGTGACGTTTAATGTTTTCGCAATATAATGACAAATTAATTGGATTCAGAATGATTTAATTCAATCTTCAGCGGGTTGTGGTAGCCCAGTTGGCAGAGTAACAGATAAGCAGGCGGGTAGGTAGGTAGGTATTTTAATTAACGCCACACTGAAACAACCCAACGGGCTATTGGTGACGGTCCGAAATCATTCCTGAAGAGAAAGATACGAGGATAACACCACGTAATTTTGAACCACGTCCAGATGACGAGGCAACACCTGAGCTGGCACTCCACTCTCTAAACTTTCACATCACGCCAACGTGAGGACACCTTGAGGCCACGACTGATTTAATGTGCACCAACCCTTTTGTACACGACGGTCTTCGGTTGGATTCGAACTCGCAACTCTCCGGTTGCTAATCCGTTACTCCTGCCAACCGGACTACCGCGGCCCGATTAGCAAGCGGGAGGTCGCGAGTTCGAAAAACGGTCCAACCAAAGACTGTCTGGGGCACGTTTCATCTGCCGCTGCCTCAAATGTCCTGACTTCGGAATGGTGTGAAATTTCGGATGGGGTGCCAGCTCAGATGCTAACTTCGTCATCTGATCGTGGTTCAAAATGACGAGGTGCTATCGTCATATCTTTCCCTTCGGGATTGATCCCGAATCGTCGCCAATAGACTGTTGTGTTGATTTTAATTAACTACCTACCAATCTCCATGGTTTGAAAAGCTACCAAACATTCCACCACTGTGCCAAAGTGAAGTCAGGGATACTCATTGTTATAAATTATTCGTAACGAATCGCGACATAACATTGTTTTCATAATATAATGTAACATCATATCGATTTCAAAGTGATTTAATTGAATCTTTATGCATTGAGAAACTATCAGAGATTCCACAACTCTCTTCTTCACCAAAATGAAAATACAGGATACTCGTTGCAACAAACTATCTGTAATGAATTATGACAGCTTAATGCTTTCGCAATGTAATGCAACATGATTTACATTCCAAATACATAGCATACATGCATACATAATACAAAGCATACATATTCCAATCGAATATGTATGCTTTGAGAAACTGCCAAAGATCCAAATGCTATTCAGGATATTGTTATAAATTATTTGAAATGAATCGTGACATTTTGATTTCATAACATAATGAATTTAAAATATCGAAGTAATTTAATTGTATCTTAAAACTTTCAAAACTATCAAACATTCTACTACTCCACTACTGTTCCACACCAAAATGAAATCACGGGATACTTATTGTTACACATTATTCGTAACGAATCGTGACAGCTCGATGCGTTCGCAATGCAGTGGAACATCATTTCATTTCAATTTCAAAGTGATTTAATCGAATCCCATTATGCTTTCATAAACTACCAAAGATCTCAATGTTATTCAGGATAATTACTGTTGCAAACT
Source organism: Meta bourneti (assembly GCA_933210815.1). NCBI lineage: Eukaryota > Metazoa > Arthropoda > Arachnida > Araneae > Tetragnathidae > Meta > Meta bourneti. The sequence goes on from OW119931.1 coordinate 17,695,348, forward strand.
ATTTGTAATGAATCGTGACATTTTAATGATTTCATAATACAATGGATTTTAAATTTCTAGATAATTTAATTTTATCTTAAAACGTTGAAAACTATCAGATTCCACAGTTCTAGTCCGCGCCAAAGTGAAATCAGGAGATACTTATTGTTACAAATTATTCGTAACGAATCGTGACAGCTTAAGACTTAATATAATGCGATATAATGGATAATGCGACATAATGGATAATGCGATATAATGGAACATTTAGATTTCAAAGTTATATAATCGAACCAAATTGACATACAAAATAAGTGTCTTCCATTATTGTCTTCTTCGGGATTGATCCCGGACCGTCACCAATAGCACGCTTTGTTGCTCCAGTGCGACGTTAATTCAACTACCTACGTACCCATTATCGTCTTTAAAAATTTAATCAGTCTAAAAAAATACGAGTTTTGTCTTTCCTCGTTCCAGTTGTAATTCTACGTCGTTCGAAAAATCGTATTTTTCTCTAGTTTTAAGGATCCCAACAAAAATTTGATTTTTAATGGAAGAGTTAAAATGTAAGAAATATAAATGCAAGCTTATCCTTCGACTCATTAGGTTCTAATCTGTATATATGAAGTAGAGTTGGTGTCTGTCTGCTTTTCGATTTCTGTCCTCTATACAAATCTACAAAGTTTGATCAATCCACACCGAATTTCTTACACATATACTTTAGAATCCTGCGGGTAACATTGAATACATATTAACCCCCGTTATATTTGTCCTAGTTGTATAGAGAGGCTATAAACAATTCGAAATACCCATAAAAGCGTAATTTTGGTATTCGGTACCTGACAATGCCAGAATTAGTTTCCTTTTGTAAATTTTATTTATAATTCCGTGTTTGTTTAAATTGACACGAAATGTTGCTGTTATATGTGAGCATAACTAAGTTTATAAACTTGTATTCCTTTTTGTAAATAAATCAATATTGTCTTTATCAATATTTTTCACACGTCTTTTTTCGAATTGCTCCATTTCAGAATATATCCAGGAAGTTGAAACTTGAGACGCTTGATCATTCGTTTTTCAGTATTCTGCATTTTTTCAATGATTGGAATTTCATTTCTGTTTGCATTTATGTGGTCCAGTAGTTTACGTATTGTAGATATACTACTTAGGAGTTAAATTTTAATGAATTATATATTTTTATTTTCTGCCAAATATTACTAAGCATGGACAATTTCTTAGAAGTATATGTATATTTCGACCAATATTGGTTGAATACGTAATGGTATGCAGAATTCTGTTTCATAAAAATAAATAAAATATACAAAACAACCTTTTTAAGTAAAGTGTGTAACTTCTTATTTTAAAGTGGCAGGTAAAGTTAAAAAATAAAATTATCTTAAAATAAGATAGGCTACGTTAAATTAAAACGTGTAGTTGTAGTTAAAAGATATTTCTAGACAGACTTCTGAAGAAGTCACCTTAGAAAACTTTTGTAGTTTGTCTTTTAGCAGGACTGCGAGGAATGTGAAATGGATTATAGGGATGGATCTCTCATGTATACGTATTTGCGTCCGAAATAAATTGTAGAAGTTATGAAAAAGATAAAATGATTTAAAAAAATTATTTTCCGTACTCTGAAATGGTGTTTGCATTTTTCTATGAAAGAAAAGTGATTAGTTAAATCATTTTTTTAACGAATTCAACCCGAGAAAAGCCAGGTAATTCTGCTAGTGTAGTTTTATATCAAATGGGAGAAAATATGATAAAGTAAATGTTTTTCCAGAGCATAAATTTTTGCGTCTATCCATTCTTAATATCGACCTTACAATAAAATAGACAGAGCATGTGGGCGGAGTCGCTGTCGTAATATCTCTGAAGAGCAAATCACGTGGGTTTGCAAATTGACTTAGCTGATTGGCTATTGAAGCGCAGACTAGTGTTTTGATCACGGTGGATAATCACTTTAACCTATCAATAATTTTGGATTCATACTTTCCGCACGTGACGGATATTCAAGCCGAGCAACCAGAAGAAATAACATGAAGCTGCAGTCACAAGCTCCGTCTATTTCATTAGAAAATCGATGATTCGAGATTGCTTTAGAGAAACACAAGATCCTCGTCCTCTTGCTCTTAAAAGAGAAACATACATGCAATAAATCGTACTTCTCAAATAGTCACGACTTAATCTGTATTTCATATGAAACCCAGAGGATGTATGTCCACGTGGAGGAAAAGCGTTACAATTATGTTTCAAACTCAAATATCGGAATTCTAAAATTTTTCAAAAACTACTTCACTATTCAGTGGATGTAGGAAAAATTTGATTATTTATCGCTTCTGAAATTTTGGCAAAATATCGTAAGAATGGTAAATTATAAATTTGAACGGTTTATTTGAAATTTCATATTGTTACCTGAGTTGGCAAACATTTCCATGCTTTGGGCCAAAAATATCAATGATGGTTTTGTAAGAAAAAGTCTTTGGTATTTTTTGTAAGCATTTGTATAGTTACGTATAATAGCGCTCTAGATAAACATTCAAAAGCGTTTTCAAATGCCTCAATGTTTCGACGCTTTCATAAAATTATTTTACTCACTTTTTACATATAATTCAAGTTCTTGTGAATTATATCAATTTCTGAGTCCTAATCAGAGGTTTGGGTACATCTCGAAAATGAATCAATAGTAATCCGATGACTCGTTTATTGTACCAGTGTTTAGTTGATTTGAAACATTCACATTTGCGTGGCGTGGAAGTTTGGAGAGTGGGGTGCTAGCTTAGGTGCTGACCTTGTCATTTGACCAGGGTTCAAAACTACGAGGTGTTCTCGAGGATCTTTCTCTTCAGGAATGATCCCGGTCGGTCGCCAATAGCCGGTTGTCATTAATTCAACAACCTACGTACCTCGAAAATTAATTTTAGATAATATTAGCCCTCTATATAGTTTCAACGAGATATCTCGTCCATCAAGATCCGACCGATTTGTTTTGCTAATGACGAGATTTCTCGTCGAGACAACCGATCTTAGGAGGGTTACAAAATAATATTGACTTGATGTTTTGTAATTGTTTCAAACTCTCATATTAAATAAAAACGGTAATATATATATTCTTAAATTCCAACTAGGGATCGAAAATTAATATCAAGTACATTAAATTAACCAGCAGAGCTGAAATAATCTGTTTGAGGCAGTGATTTAGGAAACTCCAATTGCCCTCCCTTCCATTTTAACGACTACAGGGTCAGCTATACAATGGCATCTGCCTTAACTCTCCTTTACTCCATTTCGACCATTGTAATCGATTCATTACTGTTGCTTTGTTACCACTCAGGCCATACATCTTCCCTTGTCTCATTAGGGAGATTGCTGGTAATGGTCAACTTTCAGCAGGACCTTTTCATGTAAGAACTATTATTGGTGCAAGATCGTTAATAACTGTCATCGGACAGTAACCAAAGAGTAGTAGTAAAACTCTTTTTGACACACACCATTAAAAGTGGTTGATTTTTTCAGCTTCCCGTAAAACTTGTTTTGGGGAACGTGTCTATTAAATCATTGTCAACCGGTTGCAAGAATCAAGACGCGTACTTTGCATAGATTAGCATAGTTGGTAGTTGAATTAACGTCGCACTGGAGTAAAAAAAGACCACTTTTAATGGTCAAAAAGGGTTTTACTACTACTCTTTGGTTACTGTCCGATGACAGTTATTAACGATCTTGCACCGGTAATAATACAAAGGGCTATTGGAGACAGTCCGGGATCCATCCCGAAGGGTAACCTCCGAGGACAACTCCTCGTCACTTTGAACCAAGGTTAGAAGACGAAGTCTACACCCAATCTGGCACCCCACTCTCCAGACTTCCACACCACGCTAACGTGAGGACATCTGAAGTTACAACAGATTTAACATGCGCCAACCTCCATTGTTTACGGATGTTTGGTAAGATCGAGTTTCGAATTTGTAACACTCAGGTTACTGATCCGCGACTCTGCCAACTGGGTTACCGAGGCCCCAGATTAGCATGGAGGTGTTTACATGAAGCTGCGCGCACAAACTCCGTCTGTTTTATTAGAAGGTCGATGCCAGTACAGTTGGTTAATTATGTTTGTACACAGAACAGATGGTCATGGCGGTACATGATGCGATTCGATATCCCTCAGGTTTGGTAGCCGAGTGATTAGCGCGCTAGCGCAGTTCAACTGTCCTGGATCAAAATCCTGGACTGGGTATGAATGTGGAGTGATTAGAATACCACTTTAACCCTCTAGTGTGCCAGCCTCATTAACCCTCATCTAGGAAAAAAAATCGAAGCGTGGCAAAGGAAGCTACCAAAATTGTTTGCTGCATAACAAAAGAAGTAACGGGTATACGAAGATGGATATAATCATTTATATACATGGAGAGATAGGATGTATGTGTGTTTGTTTAATCATGTATTTCATTGCAATAATAATATCGGTAAAGCTTAATTTTTTTCACATCTCGTCACCAAGCTTGTAACAAGTATTTTCTTGTGTATACCTTTAAGTGACAAGTTAGGTAGGTAGGTAGATAGTTAATTAACGTCACACTGAAGAAATACAACGGACTATTGGTGACGATCCGGGATTAATCCGTAAGGGAAAGATCCGAAGCCAACTCCTCGTAATTTAGAATCAAGTCATATGACGGGGGCAACACCTGAGCTGGTACCTCTCTCCAAACTTCCACAACACGCAAAAAGTGATTTAGGAATGCTTAGCTGTAGCTATAAGGCGTCTTTAAATGGTAGTTTCAACTGGTAGGCATCCATAAAGGGTAATCTTGGAATACAAAAATTGAAGCTAGTAGGCATCTTTAAAGAGTAGTTTTGGAATTGGTAGTTTTCATTGTGGTAGACGTCCTTAAAGGGTAATTTTGGAATATATAATTGGTAGCTAGAAGGCATCTTTAAAGGGTACTTTTGGAATTGGTAGTTTTCAGTGGTAGGCATCTTTAAAGGGTAGTTTTGGAATTGGTAGTCTTCAGTGGTAGGCATCTTTAAAGGGTAGTTTTGGAATTGGTAGTTTTCAGTAGTAGGTATTTTTTAAGAGTAGTTTTTACTGTGGTAGGGCATCTTTAAAATGTAATTTAGGAATTATTAGCTATAGCCTAGTAGGTATTTTTAAATAGTACATTAGAAATGGACAGTTTGTCGTTATTACTCACTTGAGTGCGATCCTATAGTGCTCGATGGCGACAGCTTTCTCCCCAACGTCTTTCTTGTAGTTGGCGTAATTGTAATGGACTTTGGCGTTGTGCGGAACGGATTCGAGACCCGATCTAAAAAAATACAAGATCAGATTGTTAGTGACGAATATAGACGTGGACATTGTGGAAGAGACACTGGCTTTAGTAGCGGTGATAGGCAGTGCCTCTTACAAAATTCCTATTTCAAAAAGTAATGGAGCTATAATGGGAACCCACTAACTATACGGGGGTACTTCCTGTACAAATTTTCAGGCGAAGTAGGGTTGGTTGGTTACGTTGTGGTTTCATGGGCCATATTTGGCCATACTGCTCCAGACACAAGACAGACAACATCAAGTAAAAAATGTCGTGAAAGGAGAAAAAGAAGGATTGGGAATATAGTGGGGTGAAAGCAGATAAAGATCGCTTGGGTCTCCCGGGCGCGACCCCCTGTTTACTAAAAACAGTAAACTCCACGGGAAAAGAAAAGAAAAATTAAACGTATTCACATCATATAGGGATATATAATCGCAAGCGCAAAACTCATATACTAGAGGTTACTATACAACAGAAATGAAAGCTGGTAGGTATGTGGATAATTTTACTAGCTCTAGTTTTGTAGTTTAACAATAGCTGTTTACTCCCAGTTTCACAGTAGGCCCTTAACCCTCCAAGTGGCTTCGACGAGATATCTCGTCCATCAAGACCTGACTAATTTTGCTAATGGCGATATCTCGTCGTCAAGATATTGCCGATTGTTTGATGCTAGCCAGATCAAAATTTAGCTTTTCTTCTAATGACGAGATATCTCGTCGATCTTCTAATGGTTTTGCTAATGACGAGATATTTCTCAAGACAACCACCAGGAGGGTTGAACCACCAACCAGCTGTGACCATCAATAGTAATTCACTCTTATCAGTGTTGAAACCTCTGGCCTTTTGTCGACACTTGCAGCCACGACATAGATTATTGCGATAAGGTCAGCTTAAGAGTCAGTGAGTGTCTCGCACACGATACATTTGAGATATCCCCAGAGTAAATGTTCATGATAAGTCGGATGATAATGGGCACTGAGCTATGGGTCCCCCAGGTCAATCCATCGATTCATAAAAGTAACCTTGCGAGTTCCTTACGGACATACATGCATAAATATGAGGTCTGCCCGAGAAGTGATAAGTCACGAATCTATCAGACTAATCAGTTTGGTTCTTGACGTTCTCGATTGAGCGAGCGAGTAGAGAAGTGAATTTGCATCAAATTGTGCCTTGAAAGTTTATTCATGGAAGCCATTCATAATTAAGAAGGATTTCAGGGTGCGTAATGCAATGAGTACAGCGCTAATAAAAAGGCGGTAGTCACTTCAAAGATGGCTGTGACTCTGCTGAAAGTTATTCACGTTTTGGAAGGCCTTCGACACATTGAACACCTGAGAAGGTTGAAAGTGTATGGGCTGTCATCATCAAAGATCGGCAATTGTCAGTGCGAGAATTTGGATTCCAAAAACTACTTTCATCAAGATTTTGATGAAGGATCTTAGCATGAAATATGTGGTATTTTTGGTAAAATATGGAATCACCAAGGTGGCTCAGCCCCCTGAAGCCTGGATTTGGCACCCTGAGACTCCTGGATTTTTTTAAAGCTAAAACCACCTCTAAAAGTGAAGAGATCCTAGAGCGAAGTATCCTGTATTTGGACACCAGCCAAATAACCGTCTCTAGACGTACTACAAATAGGGGCTCTTTTCTATTACACTTAATAAACTTTCCGCTGTGATTTGTTCAATTTCTTCCCGAATGCTTCGCTTACCCCTCCAAGTGGTTTCGACGAGATATCTCTTCCATCAAGATCAGACTAATTTTACCAATGATGAGATATCTTAATTTCAAAGTATTGCCTACTGTTTTATGACGACCAGATCAATATCTGATGAATTTTCTTCTATTGACTAGATATCTGGTCCATCAAGATGCAGTCAGTTTTCTTCTAATGAAGAGATACCTCGTCGAGACAACCACCAGGAGGGTTAAGTTCCTGGATCGTTGCCAGCGTGTTATGGTAGACTCGTTTCTTTAAGTAGTCCCATAGAAAAAATACGGCGCAATTAAATCAGGGGAACGAGAGGCCAATCGATATCACCCGATTGTATTCGGCACCCTTTTGAATTCACATACTTTATGACGCGTTGTTTAATCTTGTTGAAACCACGCGTTCTTTGTGATCAATTCCAGCCAAAAAGTAATTTTGCAACATCGCATGGTATCCTTTACAATCAACAGTAACCGTATTTTGAACAGCATACTCCCAAAAGGGATCCAATAATACCTCCACAACAAATTACCAATTATCATTAATTGAGTAAATAGTATGTAAAAAATTGAATTGAAAATGTCTTAAAACCTCCAAGGGGTTAAGACGATATAACTCGTCCATCAAGATATGACCAATGTTGCTATTGACGAGATATCTCGTCTATCAAGATCTGACTAATTTTGTTATTGCCGAGATATTTCGTCCAACGAGATAATGCCGATTTTTCGATAATGGCGAGATCAAAATCTGGTCGGTTTTCCTGTGCCGACGAGGTATATCGTTCGAGGTATATCGTGGTCAGTTTTGCTAAGACGAGATACCTCATCAAGCCAACCACTAGGAGTCTTAAAAGTTTCCAAAACAAAAAAGGAGCCATTATATAAAAACATTTGTATATAAAGGATGACACTCATGCAGCGTGAGAGACCACACTAACCTAACACTCCACTTTCATGTATATAAATCAAGACACTCATATGCTTGTGACACTTACCCGACTAGGGCTTCCCGGCTTGTCCACACATTGTTACGGGCCATGGTCTTAAAGACGAACAGCAGGATGAGCAACAGCGCCCCAACACGACAAATCCACGCGATCACAGGGCCCCTCTGCATCAAGCGCTGGAGTCCATGGCTCACCAGTAGGCAGAATCCGAGACTGCAAAGACAGAAAAAAATACTGAATAACGCTTGTTGAACACATTTAGGGTAAACGAAAGGCAGTACTCATATTGGGTACTTATTTTTTAAAAGCATCGTCTTACTACCTTTCTTTTTATCTGTGGTAACTTTTAACCCGAACGTAGCACCTACAGAAGCACTATGAAGAGATCAGTGGCAGTTATTCGACGACACGGAAGACTTCAAAAATGCTGCCTAATCGCGTTTTTGGAGAGAACCCGAACCAATCTTAAGGATCATGTATTCATGCGTCCTGTTGGAAGAGTGGCAGATTAGCAACCGGGGGTTACGAGTTCGAAACTTGACCAAACTGAAGACTATCGTATACGTGGGGCTAGTGCGCATTAAATATGCCGCGGCCTCAAATGTCCTCACGTTGGTGGAGTGTGGCAGTTTGCCAGACAGATGTTGACCTCGTCATCTGACCTTGGTTAAAAACTACGAGTGTGGAAGTTTTCCAGACAAATGTTGACCTCGTCATCTGACCGTGGTTCAAAACTACGAGTGTGGAAGTTTGCCAGACAGATGTTGACCTCGTCATCTGACCGTGGTTCAAAACTATGAGTGTGGAAGTTTGCCAGACAGATGTTGACCTCGTCATCTGGCCGTGGTTCAAAACTACGAGTGTGGAAGTTTGCCAGACAGATGTTGACCTCGTCATCTGACCGTGGTTCAAAACTACAAGTTGTTGTCCTCGATCTTTCCCTTCGAGATCGATCCCGAACTATTGCCAATAGCCCTTCGTGTTGTTCCATTGTGACGTTAATTCAAAAACCTACCACCTACATATATTAAGGCAGTATTAGATGCAAGAATTTTCAGAAAAAAATTGTGTTTAGTGTGTTTTGTATGTTATGAACAGAAAAGACTAAAATTTTGATTCAAAAGTTCGTCACTTAGTGAGACAATCTTTAGAAACAACAAAACAGTAAATTTGGTGGAACAAGCTCGCCACTCAGTCCCCTTTCACGAGCGATGGTCGGTCTTCCTGCTAAGTAGTACTTAAATCTGCGGTGAATTACCAAGTTAATCTCTTAATTATTTGAAAATACTCTACTATTGCAGAGTTGTTACGCATGGTAAGGTCCGAAATTGAATCACGTGGGCAATATCCACATGAACTGAAGCATTATGAGTAGTGACTCAAATTCATATAAACATTAAAAGGATTAGCAGGTTGTGTCGAGGGCACAAACCGTAGTTATGACGTGAACACTCGAGCCTCTTGTTGGTTTATAGAATAAATGAAGACGACATAGAAAGTTTAAACTATTGTTTATTGTGTGCATTTAACAGATTTATAGTTTGAGCGATTAAAGTGCAGTTTGATATTAATATTGAAGGATAATTTTATTGATCTTATATAATATGAAAGACCTGTCATTGTAGCGTATTTCGGTAGCTTTCGAGTGACATCATTTACGCCGTCTTCATTCCATGCAATCCAAAGTCACACTGACCCAAAGTTCTCCTAACACCGTAGAATTTCGACATATTGCGAATCCCCTACCCGCACTTAGTGCGACTGCGCACTCGTACGAAGGTCATGTCAGATACGGACATCCTTTGTCTGTGCGACTCTTTCTTCTGGATTTTTTCTGTCTCTGAAATCATGGAAAAACAGTTGTAATGCTGGACTTTTCATGCATGCCCCCAATTTGTTCCGATTCTAAAGATGTATGCCCGACAACGATCCAATTTCTTTATCGTTTGAGTGTAATCCACAGTTTTAGAGATTTCTTACACATAGCGCTACCTCGGAAAATGACAAATCAAAAATAGAAATTCTTCAGAAAACCTTAAAGTTGATTCGAAATCTTTAATCATTTGTGGCAGTATGCTGTACGTTGACATCGTTGAAGAGCAGTTGATATCTGGAGGACAGCATATTCCTTTCTGATCGGAATTAACATTTAAATATAAATTATTTATGATGGATTTAGAATCTAGGGGGGAAATTAATTCGCATCATCCAGGTTTAGATAATATCGACACTATCGAAATGGATTAATTAATGGATTTAATAAGAAATGACGGAGAAAATTCATTCTAGACTGACAATGTCGACATCACTTGTCTATAATTAAAACAGAGTGTATTATACGATATTCTTTTGTTAAAGAATTATTTGAAAGTGGTGAATATTTATTCACCATGATAATATGAAGACCAATTTCCTTCCGCAAGACAAGTACCCATATAATTGACGAGAATAAAGTAGTCTGAAAGCTTCAGAATCAGTCCACAGATCTTTCAAGCGCCTATACTTTTCTCCTTGTTAAAGAAATCTTTTGATTAATCTACTCGTTAGGGGAAATATAATATTAGGTTATATTTCCCTCATTAGGTAGTTCTACCACAAGTTCTAGTTTTATAAAAACTCATACATAAGAGTGGGGGAACAGTTTAGACAAGCATTTGATTATCTTTCTAAACCATCCAATGACTGAAATTCTTCAGCTAGTTAAAGTTTACAATAACTTAAGGAGACGTCTCCTTACAATGCATGAGATAACGCGTCCCAGACAGTCTCGTCAGAGAAGATCATAAGTTTAGTTTTATAAAAACACACACAAAGGTGTAGAGAAATAGTACAGACAAGCATTTACTTATCTTTCTAAGCCCATCCAATGACTGAAATTCTCCAGCTAGTTGAAGTTTACAGTAGCTGAAGGACACGTTTCTAATCAGAAAGAAGATAACGCTCCTTACTGTCTCGCGGGAGAAGATGCAAGGAAATAGAGAAGTATAGGAGAATATGTGCATTTGTTAACTAGGAAATTCGCATCGCAGCCATATTTTAATCGCATTCCGACATTTTAATAATTACTCATGTTCCCTAGAATAATCTATTTAGGAGAGATTATTTGAACAATGATATTTTCAATGATTATGAAAAGTGTCGTAAAAGAGATTAATGTTCACGATATAATACGTTTTCTCGATATTTTCCTCCGGGTCATCAAAACTTTTTACTCTAAAAATTAAATTTTTAATCTAGTAAAAGTGTTACCGTTTCGTTCGGTAGGGCATGGGATTTGAAGTGGAATCTCGCGTCGTCCCTTTAGTTATTCACAGGGAATAGCTATGAGTACAATTCGTTGAAAGTGTTTTCAAAATGTTTTCCGTGGTAACAAGCTGCATTACCCATAACCTTAGGTTTTGTTTCCTATAAAAAGGTATGATCGGGGGATTGGAGAAGAAAAAGGTGTGCTCCGTTGTATATATACGTCGAACTGGTGCAATGATTAACTAGGCAGACAAAAATCTAAATTTTAATCAAAATGCAATAAATATAATAGGCTAGCTAGTCTACCAGCACCTGGACTCAAATGAAGGAATGGACGGCGAGATATCTGTGGCAACATTAAGATCTCTAGAATTTGTGTTCTTTTCGTTGTAACTGTTCGTATTAAGAATGCTCTTATCGTTACAACTGTTCGCGTTTATTTCTCCCCCACCGACTCTCTGGTTGTTTATTTTTGTTTATTCCTTATTGAAATTTATTTTTCTTGTGTTTATGTATTTAGTTATTGTTTAATTGCTAGTTATATATTATATGGTTGTGTTTTCTTAAACTTTTTGGTCTCCTTCTGGCCACCCGGTGTCTCTTTGTGATACCTATTATAAACCACATATTTTTATTTTTTGGTTTATCTATATTTTCAGGGTGGCCAGTACGGGGCCATGTGATTCGTCCATGTAAACCGGTAGTGTGCCGGTCGTCGATATATTTTTATTGTTTGGCCCTGTTGGCCTTTTTTCGTTGTAATTTTAATAAGTATTTAATAAATGGTGGTGCCCTTGTTGCTTGGGGCCGCACGTGTGGGAGTCGGGTGTGCTGCCTGCCGATGGGTTGGGTTGCTCGCCGTCCTCTTTCGTGTCCTCTGGCGGAGGTCACCCCCCGCTTCCCATGCACAAAGCTCTAAGCCTTCTAGGCGAGCTGGGAGGCGGCGAGTCCTGAATTCCCTGAACTGTTCGCGTTAAGAATTTTTCGACTAGCTAGATTCCGCGCAAATTTTCTCCGTACTCATGTCTCAAACCATTTTATTTTTATTTATTTACCAGTATTAATTGTTCCGGTTGAATAAATTATGTTTTCTTGTTCCCGAGATGCTTATTACTCAGTTGATAAGACGCTGAAATAACATCGAATAATTGATTGCTGCTAGCCAGCATTTGAGTTGGGGTTCTTTCGGAAGCCAGAACCGGAACCACCAAAGGTGGTGGCCCCAAATATTGAGTGGCCCAATATCCATATAGTCTGCGTAAAGAGAGCACTGTGTATACGGAAATAAATAAATGATTCATTGCAAGATTGAGTCTGCGTTCACCTTAGTACTATCTAGTGTACCGGTCGACCTGATATGTTTCATGTAGTGCAGTAAATTTTTTTGACGTGCATGTGTCTTTAAAATTGGAACAGTGCTGGAGGGCATGTATGAGTATGAAAAGTCGAACGTTACAAAAAGCGTTAAAACTAAAACTATTTTGTCTTATGATTTCATAACCAGAAGAAACATCCAGAAGATAAATATAGCGTTGTATAGACAAAGAATATCGTACCTGAGATGACCTTTGGACAGAGTGCGCAGGCGCACTGAGCGCTGGTCCCCAACATATCGAAATTCTACGCTGCTGGGCGAGATTTGGGCCAGTGTAACTTTTGATTGCGTGGAGTTAGGACTTGCGTAAGTGGTTTCATTCGAAAGCGACCGAACTACGATACAATCACAGGCCTTTAATCAATAAAATTATCCTTAAATATTAGTATTAAACTGCACTTTATTCATTCAAACGCCAAATTAATTGTTGAATATTTACAATAAACAATCGTGAAACTTCCTATGTCACCTTCATTCACTCTATAATCCAACTTCAATCCCGAGTATCCATGTTAAAACTACGGTTTGTGTCCTCGACACAACCTACTATTTTTTTCTGCATTTCGTATAGGCTGTTTTGGGTTAGTACGTCCGTTTTATCCGAGTTTCTGGTTATCCGAGGTGGTTTCGATCCACATTACCTCAAATAGACAAGGTTCTGATATATGAACCTGACATAAAACGATACCATTTGCCTGAATCAAGATGAAAATATACCTAATTGATATCTATTGCAACTAAACTATGCTCAGAAAGCTGTATCATTTGTTTTATTGAATGTGCTTATCGTTACCTTACCTTGGTATGTAGAGGACTCTCTCTGCCACGACAAAGCCGACGGTGACCAGGGCATTGGAAGCGGGAAGGAAGGAAAATGTCATCAACGACAGCGACAGAAGGATGCGTCTTCTCTCCAGACCCTGAAGGAAAGAAAAATTCGTCAGCATGCTTTCATAACTTTGGTACGAAATACATCAAAACTAGTCAAAGAAGGTTTTAGTAAGTACCCCAAAGCACTTAGTTCAGATTAATTGTTTCTGAATATATGTACGAGGGTCAGTCAATAAGCATCCGCAATGTGTTTCTGTGGGTAGTGTTCTCAAAGTATGAAGTTGCTAAGCCACTGTCGCAGCTCTAACGTTATCATGGCCACTTCTTTCTTTTTTGCACCAAAGAGTAGCATTTCGTGCTCCGTCATTTATGTGTGGTCTGAAGGTATATTAGAGACCAAAATTCATAAAAGACTTTCAGTACACTACAAGTCTCTTTATCAAACAGAATCTCTAAGAACGGAAATTATCACACCATAGAGAAGCTAGACGATCTTCCGCAACCACAATTGGCAACATCAGCGATTTATAGTATACGTAACATGGTTCTGTGATACAAACAAGTGAATATTGTTGATGAAGTGACAAATTAGTCATTTATCATGGATCAAGAACGGAACGAAGAGGTGCATGAATGTCTCTTTGAATCAGTTGAATGTCCCTGTTTTGAGGGAATAGAAAAGCTTGTGCATTGATAGAAGATCAAGTGAGATCAAGTATGTAGATGGAAAATCAAGTGTGTAGAAAATCAAGGGAACTGACATAAAATGATTAACTGTCTATTTTTATTGAAATAGTTTATAGGTTCATTAAAAGTTATTGATTCAATTACTAACACATTCTTATATCAATTCTGCCTGTATGACAGGATTTATGAAATGTAATAAATCATAAATTGTTACATTTTACTCTTTCAGGGGGTGGTAGGACGCTAAGCTTTCATCAAATAATGGCTAAGGATATAGGTATACAAGCTGTATAACCAACATAAAATGTGTTGCCCGTTCTCCGATTGGACATGGAATTCCGGAGATATATGCGTCAAAAGCCTTATAACGTCCCGTTCATTTAAGATATCCGTGCTAGACACTGAACTGTCCTTTTAGAACGGGGTAACTGGTTGATGGATTTTCAGCTTTATGGCGCAAGGGCCATATTTGACTAAGCTGTGCCAAACAGAAGGTATACAACGTCAAACAATGGACATACACAAAGAAAGTTTTACTGACACAGGAGAGAGAAATACAGCCAGAGATGAAACGAACCTGCGCAGCCTACAACTCGCAGGTTGCTAACGCAGCTGGCTACCCCAGCCTGGGGTTGCCGGAATCAATCCAGACGAAAATAAGGCACGAAATGGATATGAAATTCCGAATTTGTGCTTTAAACTATCAGTTGTGGGTACGCATCTTGTAATGCCACCGCCCTATAAAATATTGTTGATATACACTGAGGCTTTTGATATGATTATTGTGGGGTTGATTTTGATCTCCTTCAATAAACAATTTAGACATATTAAGACTGCTAGGAATATAATTATTCTCCCATTTGATTCTATGTCTATAATTGCTTTAGATCCACACAATAAGAAAAATAGGGGAAGACCTTTTAAAAATTAAAAAAGCAAAGTTTTTATTAGGAGTAAAATCCATTAATATAAGATGATACGTGTTTGTCTATGGAGTTTTTCTCCAAGAAAGGTCCATTTTAGTATTACAGGATCATGCTAATACATAACTCACATTCTAACGTAACCAAATACTCAAACCAGATCTGAATAAACCCCATAAGGTCAAATTTAATTCTCCTCAAAAACATTTCGTTGATTTCTCAAGTACTGAAGACTCCACGCTTTAGTTTGTACGCATCAAATAAAACACAATACTGATTGTTGTCACTAGTTCTTCAACAGACTAGCACTGAATAAGATTCCAAAAGCTACATTTCTTTCTTCTAGCTCTGAATCAATTTCATCGTCTAGCTCAAAACTAATTCACTACTTTTTCTTAACCCACCTGCTGGTGGTCTTGACGAGGTTTCTCGTCATCAGCACAGAAAACTTGATGGGCGAACTATCTCATCATTAGAAGAAAATTGACAAACTCTTGATCTCGTCATCATTTAATAAAAATCCGCAGTATCTTGATGACTAGATATCTCTTCATTAGCAAACTCAGTCAGATATTGGACGAGATATCTCTACGAAACCACTTGAGGGTTAAACCCATTACGAGAGCATGCGAGTACATAACTCACATTCTAACTCCACCAAATATTCAATCCAGCTCAAAATAAACCACGGGGAAATTTAATTCAAAGGATGAGTTCGGGGATTTCTCAAGTACTGCCGATTCTACGCTTTAGTTTGTGCACATCAAATAAAACACAATACTGATTTTATAGTTTCTAGTTCTTCAACGTAAGCAGAATACCGCTGAATAAAAGATTCCAAAAGCTACATTTCTTTCCACTAGCTCTGAATCAATTTGATCCGTCTAGCTCGGTTGTTACTGTTCCTCTCAGTGCTTCGTATCTCATTTTCAGAAGTCCTCGGTAGGCTAACTTTTGCTGGTGGATTTGTGTAAACCCATGTGATTAGATACTTCTTCGATCTGTTTTCCTTCCTCCTGATTAGTCTTTTTTGTATCTTTTCGGGAGTGCTTGATTATTTTTCCTCGTCTTCCACCGGCTTATCCCGATTTTCCCTCCTTCTCCCGAGGACGGCGATCGGGAAAGAGAAGGAATCTTGCAAGGGGTGTTTAGAATGATAGTGGAGTGAGTTGGTTGCTGTCTTAAATAATTTGAGCAACAAGTACATGTTGTCATCCGTTTTGGCGTGAAGTTAGCTCTCCTGGTGATTGTCTGGACGAGGTATTTCATCATTAGCAAAATCTACCAGATCATGATGGATGAGATATCTTGGTCATCAGAAGAAAAGTGAGCAGATCTTGATGGATGAGACATCACGTCAAAAAAAGAAAAGTGACCAGATCTTGATGGATGAGACCGCGTCAAAAAAAAGAAAAGTGCCCAGAACTTGATGGACATGATATCTCAGTATCAGAAGAAAAGTAATCGAATCTTGACGAATGAGACATCGTCATTGGAAGAACAGTAACCGATCTTGATCTCGTCATTATAAAAATCGGCATATTTTGATGACGAGATTTCTCTCGTCATTAACAAAATTGATCAGATCTTGATGAACGAGATATCTCGTCGAAGCCACTTATAGGGTAAAAAGAACACTCCATTTTGCTATATTTAGGGTGGCTAAAATTGAACGCGCAATAATCTTACCACCCTTGTCGAAAATGTCAAGCGAAAGTCCGTTTTTCGATTAGGCGGAGCATTCTGGTCGGTTGGATTTTGGTCTTATGGCGCATGGGGCCATATATGGCCAAGCTGGACCAAACACTAGGCAAATAACGACAAGTAATGAAAGGGAAGAGAGGGGATAGGTTGAGAGAAGAGTAGGCGGAAAGAGAAAGGATTGCTTGGATATCTCGGTAGTGCAACTTCTGTGTTTACCTGTCAATAAGTCCCATGAGGAAAACAGATCACTAGAATTCCTCGAGTTCTAGAAGCCCGTTCACCATAAAAAATGTTCTCCGGAGAGCAAGACAAGCCGGAGACATTCATGTCGAAAGATTTGGGTCATTCGAAATTTCAGCACTAAAAACATCCAATAAACTATCCTATTGGCCTCCCTGGTGTTGTCGGTACCTCAGAGTCAATGGAGACGAAAATAGAGCACCCGGTAGGTATGTTAATGCATTTGTTAAACTATTAGTTATATATACTTATCTCGGGAATTCCAAGTCCAATCGATAAACGTACATTTTTTCGGGTTGGGTTTCGACAAAGAATCGATTACTGTGGGTCAATTCTGATCACTTTGCAGTTTTGAAAAATACAAAACTGTTCTTGTCAAAAACATTCTGGAAAATTTTATCCGTCGTGACTTACTCTACTCTCGTTCTAATACTATTGTGGAAATGTAAAGGAATAAAAATATTATATCGGTGGCTATTTTGAACATGTAACGAAAGAAAAAGGAAATTCTTTCTGTATCAGGTTCGGTAATTCCCTCCTAGTTCTGAAAGTGGTCACGATGGCTCAGTGGGTTAGCTCACTGCGCTAGCAACCTGAGAGTTGTAGGTGGTGCAAATTTGTTTTCTGTTAAGTTCTTTTCCTCTCTAGGTGTACTTCTCTCTGCCCTGCTTCAGTAAAATCTTTCCTCGTGTGTGTATGTGTATTGCTTGATGTTGTTTGTCCTGTGCTTGGCGTAGCGTGGACAAATATGGCCCTTACGTTACAAAACCCGACCCACAAACGACCTAGTTCTGCAATTGAAAATGCTATTTTGGATTAACAGAGTTGTTATATATTTTGGTTGGTTGGGTTTTGGGTTGGTTTGCGCCATACTTGACTACTGTACCAGACACAAGACATACAACATCAAATCATAGACACACACAAGAAAAGTTTTAATAAAACAGAAGATAGAAATACATTCAAGGAGGACTCGAAACAGCGCCGCCTAGAACTTGTAAGTTGCTGATGCAGTGGGCATACCCACTGTGCTACGACAAAATCCGACCCGAAAAGTATACCATTTTTTGTTTCCGGAGGCATTCATTCACTTCTAAAGTGTCATGTCGTTTTCCGACCGTTCTAAATTCTCCGTTTTAATGTTCTGAGTGCAATCAGCTTATATGCAAGAGGTATGGAATAATTGTTTTTCAATGGTAATAATTGATAGAAATCACTAATTAGACAAAGTAGGTATCAAAATTGGAAATGATAATCGTAAATATTTTTCTTGTATACTTCAGTCATTTTCAATGACAAACCTCTGAAATTTTATTTTTTAATGTTTTATTTTCTTTCGCATTTTACTCAAAATATTATGATGCAATGAATATTGATTTTAGAATAGATATTGCTCATCTCATATAATGTTCTTAATATCATCGATAAGAGTTTTTCATGTTTTAGTTATGTAGTAAATGTAAATCCCTTGTATCAATAAATGCAAGTGGCGATTTTGCTGGAATCGCCACACATCTGGAATTGCCATAAATCCTTGATAGTGCTGCGTTGCACTTGAGCATACGTTTGTCCCTGCTCAACCATCCATGGAGGGTTTTTGCTGGTTTCCCCTCCACGTAATGCAAATGCAGGTTGGATTAAAAGTTCTTCCAACGGAGGCACCAGACCCTAGGAGATGACTCTTTAGTCTCAAATCTCATTAAATCTTTACACAGCCAGTACGCATGATTATGCACGTTAGCTAAATGTTCAGGAGCATATTTGCTTGCCCTCCTTGTACCTATTGGTACCACTAAGTGTCGAACGTTGGGCGACCACCGTGCGAGCCATATTGCATCAAAGTCTTGTTTTGGAGGAAAATCTACCAAGGTACCATTGACCCTCCCGTCGTAACTTGATAAGGATGCGATAATACTCCTCCGCCCATGTGGAGGAATCACCGTCGACTGTCTTTAAGACCTATTGACTCACGAGTTTCGTCCTTGCTTTGAGAGACCACTAGACTATAATTTCCTGGGGCCGCCTCCGCAAATCTGTAATGGCAATTGTCGGGCAGAGGGGACTGCGCCCCCAACTTTGTTGCTGTTGTATCAATAAATGGATTCACTGTGTTACGAATAGTGCTCGTAACAAATCCAACATCTCATATTTTAAAGTAAAATAGTTATTGATTCCAAATTGCTTAAAAATCTTTAGATTAAATTTCTAAAAAGGGAAAAATTCAGACAAATTAAATCTAGGAAGGTTTAACAGTGAAACACTCTTTAGGTAAAATTTTTCCTCAAACGAGTTTAATCCACTGAGGGGTTTCCACATGCACCTTTTCATGTTGTATACTGCAGCCTTTCCTACATGATTTCTAAAAAGTTTTGACGTTCGTGACCTATAGAATCTTTCCAAATGGTTATATTCTAAGGAAAGGAGAAATAGAATCTCTTCAAAGGAATCTATGATAAGGGAATAATGAAGAATCTCACCAAACTCGGAATCTTTCCAAAGGATCCACTTGTAAGGAAAGGAGCGATAGAATAATTTCAAAGGATTCTATCCTAGGGCAAAAGGAACAATAAAATCTTCCCAAAGGTTTCTATTCTCTATTGAAAGGAGCAATAGAAACTTTCCAAAGGATTCTATTATAAGAGAATGTCCAAAGAATCTTACGAGGGAAAGGAAAAAGGGGATAATTTGAAAGGAATAAGAAACGGAATTTTTCCAAAGGATTATATTCTAAGGAAAGGAGCTGTAGAACAATTTCAAAAGATTCTATTCTAAAGAAATTAGTTATAGAATCTTTCCAAAGGCTTTTTTTTATAAATAAAGGAGAAATATAATCTTTCCAAGACATTTCATTCTAAGAAAAGGACCAATAGAATCGTTCTAAGGTTGGGATAAAATCCATGATTGATTTCACTCAATAGATGTGGTTAGTCATTAAGTATCGTGTGGGGTAAACGCAATACTACTGCTAGGAAATCTCGCGACGCTCTATGCATCGACCATCTAATGAAATAGACAATGTGGGCGGAGCCGCTGACGTAAGATCTCTGAAAGGTAACTTGGGCTGCGGTGGCCCGGTTGGAAGATAACGGATTGGAAACCAGAGGGTTGCGAGTTTGAATCAAACCAAAGACCGTCGTGTACAAAGGGGGCTGGTGCACGTGTTGTGTTTTTGATTACGTTGAATAATAACTTTAACCAATCAATAAATTAGGATTCATGTTTTCGCACAACCTTCAGATCTTCAAACAGAGGTAGAAATAGCATGAAGCTGGGTGCGCATGCTCCGTCAATTTCATTAGAAGGTCGATGGCTCAATGGGTTAAACGTCACAAAATGAAGTAGGGGTGGTGACGTGTTAACCCTCCTGGTGGTCGTCTCGAAGAGGTGTCTCGTTCATTACCAAAACTGACCAGATCTTAATATATCAGATATCCTGTCATTAGAAGAAAGCTGAGAAGATCGTGATCTCGCCAGCATAAAAGTATTGGCGACATTTTCATGACGAGGTATCTTGTCATTAGCGAAATTGGTCAGATCTCGATGGACGAGATATCTCATTAAAGCCACCTGGAGGGTTAAATAAAGGGGGCAGAATTCCTCCTGAATCAAAATGAAACATTCGGAAACGTCCCCTAAAGAGGGAGCCTACACGTACGGGTAGGAGCGGATGAGGAACCTACCTCATCTTACCTGCAGGCCAGACGTCAGCAGTGCCCTGAAGAGGAGTCCCGTGAGGATCAACAGGTAGAGGAGGGTGCCCACGTTCCGAATGTCCAGGAGACTCTCCACCAGGGGTATACTACTCGTCTGCCAGTCGTAGGAGAGGGTGCTTGGACACAGCATCAGCCACAGGTTGAAGGCCGGCAGGTACATGTAGGTCAGAAACCTGAGTGGAAAGTGAGAGAGACATGTAGAGCAGCCTGGGAAGATAGTCTAACTTCAATCTACCAAAAAGTACGGTTAAGAATGGCAGAATTGCTATATATGAAGTGCTAAATTCTAGGAAGGAAGCATTGTTGTGAACTTAGCCATCACTATCGAAGTAACTTACAGTTTAGAAGTATACAGGGTGTTTCGAAAACATCTGGCCAAATTGTAAAGTGTGGTGGAGGGCCCCCGGCTTGATGTGAGGCTGAGCGGCAACGAATAGTGAAGCTGCGATACAAGTAGAAGCAATGTATGTTATTACAGAGCTTCACACGAATGTTGGAAATGGAGTGCATGGTACTAGCAAATCACTGTTTACTGTGCTCGCCGATTGAGTCGATCGTTATCTGGAATGTGTCGGAAACGTCATCTGGCTTATTTGAAAGAGTGGGACGCATATTAACGTCAACCTGTCACCAATATAGTAGATTGTGGGAAAACAGCGCAACCTCAGTCATGCAAAAAGGTTGGTTGTTGTGGCGTTTTATGGCGCAAGTACCATATTTGGTTAAAGTGCGCCAAACACACGACAATGTCAAGTAAGAAATGTCGTGAAAGGAGAAGAAAGAGGCATTGAGGAACTGAGTAATAGGTTAAAATAAGAAAAAGATTGCTTGGGTATCCTGGTAGCGCGACCCCGTGTTTACTAAAGACAGTAAAACCCATATGAAAAGAAAAGATCACTAGAGTACCACGAATCCTTGAAGCCAGTACACACCTAAAGGAGATATGCGTCTGAGCGCGTCAAGCAAAAAGGACTTCATGGTTGAGATTCATTGCACTGGTATTCGTATTAATCTGTGAAGTGTTTTCTAAGCTCTTGATAACACCTCATTCCTTAATGGACGGGCCCTTTACCATAATTTATCCTTAAAATGTGATGACCTGAAACACATCCATCTCACTTTATGTCTGATTATCCAACTGTTTTGCTAAGAGGAGGTATGGGGGACTGGATTGCATTTTTATGACGCAAGGTCCAAAAGCGGACAAGCTGCGCCAAGGAGGTATGGAGGAGATATAGTAATACTACTCCAGTACAGGTTCATGGAAAATGACTCGAAGATTTTGCGATAAAACATGGGGTTGTCTCAACCATGTATCTTGTGATTAGCAAAACTGACCCAGATATTGATGGACGAGATATTTCGTCATTAGAAGAAAATTTACCAGATCTTGATGGACGAGATATCTCGTCAGAAGAAAAACGACCAGATCTTGATGGATAAGACATCTCATCAGAAGAAGAAAAGTGACCAGATCTGGATCTCGTCATCATAAAAAGTCGACATTATCTTGACAAGATATTTCATCATTAGCAAAATTGGACAGATCTTGATGGACGAGATATCCCGTCGAAACTACATAGAGGGTTGATAACCTAGACGTAAAATGTTTAATCATTTTCAGAACATTCCTCATCCAGACCATCACCAAAGGGTTTAAGAGGGTAACCTTACACGAAAATGGATAACATGCACTTTAAAACAATTGTTATCAAATTATTTAAATAAAAATACGGCTACTCAAATATCAAGCATTCACGCCGTCATCCAAAGATCAGAATAATAATAATGACAATTTTCTGGTCCATCAAAGTTAACTTTAACGTAACACGTCGTTCACTGCAATTAATTGTTTTAATCTCGCAAAAGTAATCTAAATAAAAAAAATATTTAACCACTTCATGCCTCCATATTTGCAACAGGGTATTACGTTACAATACCATGATTTACGAAATTGCAACCTTGTGTACGAAATATCCAACAACACATTGGACATACTTAACTTCGGACGGCATTGAACATTGCAAGTCTAGACTACCCCATCTTAGAACGATTAGTTAAACAGTGACTGCGAATAGTCCTTAATGCCACCAACAGAAGCGGAACGCATAATTAAGTGCTGTAAATCCGACCTCTTTGTGAAACTTTAAGTGTGCCTTTGTGGAGGAGCTTGATTGATATTAATGAAAGTCCTGAGGATGTTTCTGGAAGTGTAACTTACCGTGTCATCCATGATTTAGCGAATGCCGCAGGGTTGTCGTGCTCGCTGAACTGCGGCAGGGATCCATTTATGACACATAATCTCAGATAGCACAGCGCCAAACCCTCCAAGGAAAGAAAAATAGACACATTCAGTTATTCAATATACATTTCAGTGATAATATGAAATTGATAAGCATATGGATATCGTAACTTAACCCTCCAAGTGGTTTCGACAAGATTCGTATATCAAGATCTGGTCAATTTTGCTGAGATATCTCGTCACCAAGATGTTGCCAATTTCTTTATGATGGCGAGATCAAGATCTGGTCAGTTTTTCTAATAACCATTTATATTGTCCATCAAGATCTGGACAGTTTTTATAATAACCAGGTATGTTATCCATCAAGATCTGTCAAATTTTGCTAGACATCATCAAGATACTGCCAATTTCTTTATGATGACGAGATCAAAATCTGGTAAATTTTTGTCTAACCAGATATCTCATCCATCCGTCGAGATTTGGTCAATTTTGTCAACGAAGAGATTTCTGCTCATCAAGATATTATCAATTTCTTTATGATGACGAGATCGAGATAAGGTCAGTTTTCCTAATGATCAGATATCTAGTCCATTAAATCTGGTCATATTTTTAATGACGAGATACCTCGTCTTGACAACCACAAGGAGAGTTAAGTTGTAATAAATGATTTGACGGCATCTCTACAAAAATATAAATTAAATCCCAAGTTTGCCTGTCCGGGCTAATCTCGAGAACCACTGGACTGATTTGAAACAGGTTTTCACCATTCTATATAGAACGTATTGAAGAAGGTTTAAATGTATAAAACATTACAACAAAGGAAAATGAATAACGACTACTTTGGAGAAGGAAGTAAAAGAAAACGCCTCGCATCTTTTACCTGTTTACATTACCTAAGACGCAAGGCACATGCTTCGGTATTCACAGTGCTTTCCCATAGTATATGCGCCTGTTGTTTCGTCAATGCGTTTCTGCTTGAGGAGCTCTTTGATTAATTTGAACAACGTTTTACCATTATCGAGACTGAAAACTAACATTAGCACAGGGACAGACACTTTGGATGCTGACACAAGGGGTGATTTGTGACTCGGTTTGCGCTTCTTTTCGTCGCGATTAGGTTCGCGACCTGGGTGGTTCAACCGGTTTTCTTCTGTCAGGAAGAAAAAGCGAACCCGGGTGGTGCTGCTCAAGTTCGCCTCGTGTGTCGTTCACCTGGAGATGGTGACACACGGAGCGTTTTCTGAAGCGCGATCCAGGACGCGCTTCATCTTTCTGTCGCTATTTGGCTTGCGAGAAGAAAAGTCGAGAAAAAAGAGCGCTTCAAAAATCTCCACGTGTGTCATCCACTCATGGAAATAATAGGTTGGTTAATAGCGCGACTTTTAAATCGCGGGTGAGTAGCGGATGGTGGACCGTCAAGCGCGATTCGATGAGCAGCGGTACCCCATGCGACAGTAGCAGTAGAAATGTATTTACCCTCCTGGATGCACTGCTTAAAACGCTTCGCGTGTCACCCACCTTAACATGGCTGGAATTGACCCTAGGTTTTTCACATGGAAAACTTTGCTTGGCCCTTTCGAATGTCACGTCTAAACGAAATCTTTTCGTGTTGACATCAAGAGGAAAAATGACAAATGTCGTCTGCACTAGGCAATCTTATAAGACCTCGGTTAAAAAAGCCCATCGCCGTATTTTCGAAAGCCGGGTCGATACTGTTTATGTATTTATATGTATATTTTTGGGGCATGTGTTTGAGGTTTGGAAATATGCACTCTCTGTGACAACTTATATCGGGTTTGGCTTAAAGTCCGGGCTTAAAAAAGGGCAGTCATATTCTACAAGTACAATACAAATAAAAAAGGCAGTTGGACTTTTCCGAGTCACATATCGCATAGATAACTATTTAACACTCTGGAAGGCATATACTCATATATCCGTTTGGTAACTTCCCTGCGTGCCGTGGCTTTCTTGACCTACAGAATATTTCCAGGGATTCTTTCAACTAACGGTTGGTTGGGTTTTATGGCACAAGGACCATGTTTGTCCATGCTACGTCAAACACAATGCTTCAAGCAATGGATGGGTAATTTAGTTAATATATGTGACATAGGGTTGAAAGTAATCTCAGAAATCTCGTGACGCATAGAGGATGAAAACTTAATAAACGGTAGACAAAAGCATGATCACACAACCAATTGTAGACTGAGTGTATTTTCTACTCTAGCGTTTATGGAAATAGGAAAAAATGTAGAGCGAAGCAATATTATCTGTCAATATGCATCTTTAATGTATGCTTACCACATAAAGTAGAACGGATATCCTTGCCAGTATATGATGGTGTGTTGTCAAGTGGTCTATCAATCGGCATCTTCTCTGTTTGCAAGCATACACTTCCTCGCTTTCTGACTGACACCTGAAAATAAATATATATTTTTTCATTAAAATGAGGTGCACAGTAAATAAAGAGTGATACATTTCACAATCATTTCAGCAAAAGTCCTTTCTAAAGCAGAGCCAATAGTTTCTATAAAGTTGAGAGCCGAAACATTTTTCTGACTTTCATTTACTCCGTATTACAATGACCAGATCTAATGACGGGATATCTCGTCCATCAAGATATGGTCAGTTTTGCTACTGGTGAGATACCTCGTCGAGACAGTAGGTAAGATGAGGTAGGTTCCTCATCCATCCGTTCATGTAGGCTCCCTCAGTAAGGGGCATCCAAATGTTTCATTTTGATTCGGGGAAATGCTTCCATTACTTAACCCTCCATGTGGTTTCGACGAGATATCTCGTCTATTAAGATAGGACTAATTTGTTAATGACGAGATATCCCATCAAGATTTTCCCGATCTTTTTTATGGTGACGATATAAAGATCCGGTCAGATTTCTTCTAATGACGAGATATCACGTTAATCAAGATCTGATCAATTTTGCTAATGATGAGGTAGCTCGTCATGAAGATATTGCCAATTTTTTTTATGATAACAAGATCAAGATCTGATCAGTTTTCTTCTAATGACGAGATATCTCGGCCATCAAGATCTGGTCAGTCTTGTTTATGGCAAGGTACGTCGTCGTGACAACCACCAGGAGGGTTAAATTTATAGATCTTCAGTTATAAATATTTTCCAAACAGCCTGTTTAACATCCTGTCCTTTCAAAGTGCTTTCATCTCACAGGGTCTTACGGGAAAAAGGTCACTAAAAACCCTTGATCCTTTTCCATCGGCTCGCGATCCCCCTTCGAGAATTACCGAGTCAGCACTCCAACCTGTACTATCCCTTTAAAAGCCCCTGAGAGCGATGGAAATGGAAACTTTTCCTCTTCACTTGACCTCTAAACGTAAGATTTGAAAATAGCATCATTTTCCCGTATAACCTCCCGTCTCAAATTCTATTTTCAGAAGACACTCTCGAATCGATTTAACGGTGCCCCATCTCGAGGGGAGGGGGTCTAAAAGAATACGATCCCCTTCTTTTCAAGAAAACCCCCATAAGACACGTATAAGACATTCGCCCGTTCAGCCTCTCATGTTTTTGTTTTTCCTTTCGGGTTTTTTGTTTTTTTTATTCATTCCTGTGACGCATACCTTCGATCCGGGAGACGGAAGAGAGATTTTTGCTCCTTTTTCTTTCCGGGAAAAACAATCCACGGTTACCTGAGAGCGCTTTCCTTTCCCCGTGTCCTGGAATTGGGTTTACGTTTCTAGGAAAACGCCATTCCGGAATATTTTTTGTGTTGGTCGTTGAGTCGCTTTTCGTGTTCCATTTGCTTGTTGGAAAGTGGTGATGTTCATAGACGCCTTTTTATAAAATGTGCCATGTTTTTTTTATGAAAGGTCGCTGCATTATTACTTACCTTTCATAAGATTGACGTTGGCTGTGTTGTTTTTTTGGCGCAGCTTGGCCAAATATGGAACTTGCGTCATAAAAACCAGTTAGAGAATTGTTTTCCTAATGCCCGGCTAATTGAACCATATTAATTATGACGCAGAGGTGTAGTCAGAAGAGGACTACGCGGCCCAAGGCTCTCCCTGCAGTGTTTTTTTAAATATATTTATTTGCTAATGCCCGACCAATTGAACTTAATCATTAGGCTTCTACAAGAGCGGATTTGTGAACCACCTTGCGTTACCCCGATGCATCACGGAAGGTGAGTTCAATTTACACCTCACTTGCATAGCATGCATTCAAAGGAAAACCCGTTTATAGGGCAGCCATATATTCATACCAGAGGGACAAACATCCATGCTTTACCCCGGATTCGAATCAGGAACCTTTTGATCCAAACACCAGCACCCTGTTCATTAAACCGATTGGTTGGCCAGACCTAGAGAATGATTACGTAATACTACTTTAACACTCATATACTGATCATGACGCCATCAGTGCCAGGATTGAGTTTAGTTAGTTTCAAACCACTTTTCTTGCAGGATTATTGCCACCTGTATTACTTTTGACGAAAAGCTTTATTAACCCTCCTGGTGGTTTATCTTTGGCTCAAAAACTGCCCTGTAGTGGCCAGGCTCTGGTGCAAAGCCTGTTACAAACTGTCACCAGTTCTGGGATTGGATTGGATGTTTGGATTTTATGACGCAGGGTCCAAACACGGACAAGCTGCGCTCACCAGTTCTAGGAAAGGAACAATTTGTTTTTCCTACTTGGATATTCATTCTCCTTTGGAGTATGTAATAGGGTAGTTTTGTCTCTACGAGAAAGCACGTCCATAGCAAAATTGACCAGATCTTGGACGAGAATCGCGTCAAAACTCTTGGAAGGTAACACTACTTGTTACTAAACTTCGTATAACACACAACTGCGGATCGGAAAACTCTATTTCCTGACGATGGAAACTATCTTACCTTGCTTCAATCTAATTAAAAAAATTAACTGATTGATCTTCATTTTTTATTCATTGGGGCATTCAACTGATACATTTTATCTGCTTTGTTTAACCAGGATGTTACAATACTCACATCACAAAATTCATCATCGACTGCACATCCATACAAAACCTCGTTAACAATCCGTTCTCTAAAATTAGAAACGACACTCGCAAACACACCGTTCCCTAGTGGACTAATCACGTCTTTCTATCATTCAGCCAACCAGAAGATTATTGTCGAAAAGCTTTATTAGAACCATTTGTTACTAAATGACGTATAACACATAAATGCGGATCGAAAAGCTCTATTTTCAGACAAAGAAAACCATTTTGCCTAGCTCTTTAATTTTTAAAAAATGTAATTGATTCATCTCCATTTTTTATTCATTGGATCCAAGACGTTACAATAAAGGTAAGATTTTAAAGCAAGTCACCGTTTTAACAAGACGTTACAATACTCATATCGCAACATTCATTATCGCCTGTATACTTCACACAAGACCTCTTAAATAATCCTTTGTCTAATATTAGAAACGACACTCACAAACACGCCGTTTCCTAATGGACTAAGTACGTCTTTCTATCACTCAAGCAACCAGAAGTCTTGCCGAAAACCTTTATTAAAACCATTTGTTACTAAACTACATGTGACACATAACTGCGAATCGAAACTATTCTCAGGCGATGGAAACATTTTGACTTGCTTCAAAATCTTACCTTATAAAATTTAATTCATTTTTTATTCATTGGGGCACCCAACCGATACATTGTTTAACCACGACGCCACAATACTCACATCGACTGTACACAAATACAAGACCCCTTAAACCATCCTTTACCTAAAATTAGAAACGGCACTCACAAACACTTCGTTCCCTAATGGACTAAGCACGTCTTTCCATCACTCAGCCAACCAGAAGGCTCATAATTACCACCGAAAAGAGCCACTCATCATTATGCTGCAGTCGGTGACTCGGACAACTGCTTACGCAAACGAAGGTATCATTAGAAGCCCGTCCCTCAAGCATGACTTTTCGGGGGCCTAATCAACGCCCGGGCCCTTTAATTACCTCCCGAAAAAGTGTTTCGGTAGCCCCAGTTTGTACAAATGGCGAGTAAACACGGAAGGTGGGGCACGGAATTTCCGATGTTTGTGTCCGCCGGTCGGAGCAGCCATTTGCTAATTGGGCGCGTTCAAAAAGACGCACGGCATTATCGAGTTATTGGGGCTTGGAGGAAGAAGACAAGTAATGGATTCCGATTTTCGGAAGTTGGAGGAGGTTGCACGACTGGAAGGAGGAGGTTTGTCAACAAATTAAGCGGAGAGCTCAATTTGAGCGTGTCTTCTGTGCTTTTTGTTTTGGGAAAAAGCGTCGGAGTCGTGGTGCTGAATTTTGACGCTTGCTCTAATGGGATACCGAGTTAGTAATGTACACATTAGTTCGGAACGACGAAAGGATTTTTTGTTTTGCTGGTCCCAACTGGCGCTCCTCGTGTGTCTGGTGTATTTTGTGACGGCTCATTATTCAAATTAGATACGATTAGTTTTTGCTAAAAAATCAGTTAGCTTATTTTTGATTTTATGACAGATTTTTAATGTGTGCAATCAAACCAGTCGGGAAACGGGGATTTTGTTTCTTGTTACTCAAATGATATCTCTTTCGTCATCTGACCATTGCTCAAGTGTTGTTCTCTAATCTTACACTTCGGGGTTGATCCCGGATCGTCGTCAATAGACCGTTGTGTTGCTTCAGTGCGACGTTAATCAATATATCTACCTACCCGGACCGCCGCCAATAACCCTTTGTATTGCTCGAGTGCGACGTAAATTCAGCTACCTATCTACCACTGAAAAATTCACGTGCGAAAAATGAAACCGATGCACAATTACTTAAATCACCGCGAGTTTTAACAATGCATACACATTTCACGATTACGCAGAAAATCATCGACCTTCTATTGAAACAGACAGGAGGAAACCTCATTAATCATGGGATGACCCAATATGAATGTTTTTTTACTTATAAAGTACTTTAAAATACTCATTGGCCCTATTGAGTTATTGGGTTTCTAATGTTTGGAAGAAAAACAGATAACTAATGGATTCCCGTTCTCGTTGCGCGACTTGATAGGTCGTGCAGAATGCAGGAAAGAGCCCGCCCAGTCGCTAGAAGGAGGAGGTTTGTCAACAAGCAAGCGGAGAGCGTGTCAACGAATGTTTGGAGAACACAAAGCTGGGCTTTTTGTTTTCCAAAAAAGCGAAGCGTAGGCGTGGTGCTGAGTATTGACCTTCTCTCTATTGGGGTGCTGAATGTGTATTGTATAACGTATTTCTGAAGGGTGTGAGATTGTTTTAAGGTGTTGTTTTTTAATGGGGGTGCTCCTTTAATAAGCTTGATATATTTCAGGCTGTCAATTTCAAGGGGCAACGCGTCCGTTGGGTCCTGAAAAATTTTGTATTGGGCGAAAGGTTCCCAAAAAGTGAGGAAACCAAATCTATATGTATACATATCCACAAATACTTCTACGTGTCTATCCATCTCCTTATCTCTCCTGTTCCTTCATCTGCTTGCTTCTGTCACAACACACACAAGTCTGTCTATCCATCTGTCCCTCTGTCTGTTTATCTACATGACTGTCTATCCACCTGTCTATTCGTCTCTTTTTTCTTATCTGTCTATTCATCTGTTTTTCAGTTTGTCCGTTTATGCATAGTTCTGTCCACATCCCTATTCATTCGTTTGTCTATCCATCTGTTTGTATATCCAGTTTTATCTACCTTTCTACCTTCATTTGTCTTTCCCTCTAAATGTCTGTTTTATCAATAGCTGTCTATCCACCTGTTCCTCAGTCTGTCTATACATAGATGAGTCTATTTCTCTCTCCATTCGTTTGTCTATCCACCTATTTGTATGTTTATAAATAGCTGTCTATCCATCTGTTCTTCATTCTGTCTGTGTATACATGGGTCTGTCTACTTTTATACCCTTCGTTTGTCTTTCAATTTCTCCACATGCCCGCCTGTCTGTTTGTGGATCTGTATGTCTATTTATCTGTCTGTCCAAATTGATCTATGTATCTGTTTGTTCGTCTATTACTTAAATGTATCATCTGTCTGTCTGTATGTCCATTTATCTGTTTGTCCACATTAATCTATGTATCTGTTCGTCTATTACGTAAATGTATTCATCTATCTGTCTGTATGTCTATCTGTCTGTCCATATAGATCTATGTATCTGTTTGTTCGTCTATTACGTAAATGTATTCATCTGTCTGTATGTATGCCTATTATTTATAACTAATTGTCTGTTTTTTTTATCTACACTTATATACATATTTTCTGTTTGTTATGGGATACAGTCCTATTCCAATAATTTCTCCACATCGACGCTACTAGATATATTTATATTCCGTTTCACCTTGAAAGGATTCGGAACATTGTTCACTTATATTTCCTTTTCATTAATATTAGGAGCATTTCTCTTTCACAAAACGAAAAGCACATGAGCCGCTTACAAATCTCCAACTCGCAAACCACACAAAAATTCCCTCATTGCACAATTTGAATAAAAAGCAACCAGAAACCATTCACCCGCATCTAGAAATTAATGAATTGACAGATTACACTCCGAACAGCAATCATTACCTAACGAAATTACTCTCAATAATCAAAACCGCCCGATAATTATTAAAATACTTAATGCAAACTCCCCAATTATAATCCAACTCCCAATTATATTCCCCAATTATAGCTCATCTACTGCGTAATCAAGAGAGGAGAGAGAGGAGAGAGGAGCACGAACTGTTTAATCATCCTTGGTTAGTATTGTGTAACTTGAAAAGAAGAGCGCAGGTTCCCGAGTTCGGAAAACCAAAGCCATCAGTTATGTAATCTTGATTATGTAATTATCGCGAAAGTTTCCATATTACGGGGAATTTCTCGATGGAAAAACACTGATTTTTAACACAATTCACCCGGTCGAAAGATTAGAGCAAA
Source organism: Meta bourneti (assembly GCA_933210815.1). Lineage (NCBI taxonomy): Eukaryota > Metazoa > Arthropoda > Arachnida > Araneae > Tetragnathidae > Meta > Meta bourneti. Next base: position 17,727,142 of record OW119931.1, read on the forward strand.
GAAAAAAGAGCGCCAGTGAGAATCAGTGATGGAGTATACATATATTGTTAGTCTAATTCAGTACGCTCGTCTTTTTTTACATTTTTTTGAGAGAAATAATTGATGCCAAATTGGGGATATTAATCTGGGAAGTTAGGTAGAGGTAGTTGATTAACGTTACACTGGAACACAACGAGCCATTGGCGACGGTCAATCAATTCCGAAGGGAAAGAATCAAGGGCAATTCCTAGTAATTTTGAACCATGGTCAGATGATGAGGTCAGCACCTTAGCTGGCGTCCAACTCTCTAAATTTCGACAGTACGCCAACTATGAGGACATTTGAGACCACGATAGGTTTAATGTGTACCAGTACCAATGTAGACGACGATCTTTGATAGGATCGAGTTTCGAACTGTTAACTCTCCGGTTTCTAATCCGTGACTCTTCCAACCGGGCCCAACGCGGCCCCTTTCAAATCGATTGTTTCAAAGTGTATGAATAATTTTATTTGACTCCGTTTATTCTGAGATAAATTTGTGGTGTTTCAAGAACTATGGCCTTTTTAGAGGACGGTTCCACTTTGCAATATAAACAAACACATATGATTAGGTAAAGTTGACGTGTAGAGTTTTAAATATTTTGTTTTCACGCGTGACAATAAACAAATTTGTTAGGATAACATGTCAGGATTGCCCATGGTATGGTAATTTGTTTGCTACACGAGGGCTAATTTGACGGAACCAAAATATCAGAATATGTTATGCGGAAGCTAACTACTGCCTTGGCATAAATGTATCGTATTAGATTACAAATATTTCGTCAATAAATATGTACATTAGAGTGTATTAAGTAGATAGGATGTAAGTAGTAAGTAGTATGTAGATAGGAGGCTATTGGCGACGGTCCGGGATCAATCCCGACTGGAAAGATTCGAGGACAATACCACGTAATTTTGAACCACGGTCAGATGATGAGGTCACACCTGAGATGACTCCCCACTCTCCAAACTTCCACACCACGCCAAGGTGGGGACATTTGAGGCCACGACAGATTTAACGTGCTCCAGTCCCCTTTGTCTTTGGTTAGATTCGAACTCGCAACCCTCCGGTTACTAATCAGTTACTCTTCCAACCGGGCAACCGTGGCCCGATGACGGTGTGTCTTCAATCCCGAAAGGAAACATCAAGTGTATTATGTAGAGATCATTTGCCCACTGCGCTAGCAACCTGAGAGTTTAGGTAGTGGAAGTTCGATTCCTCCTGATGTGTATTTCTCTCTTATGGTTCAGTAAAACTTTCATTGTGCGTTTATGTCTATTTACTTGTCGTTGTTTGGTACAGCTTGGCCAAACACGACTATTGGGCCATAAACCCAACTACCCAAGTAGAGATAATTTGTTATTCACTTGAGAATTTAAAGACGACATGAAATGAATGAGGTTGTGAGAAATAGAAAATTTATTTATTTAAAGTTCCCCAATTCATGAAGTGGGCGGGGCTACGTCACGTGACTATACGAACATAGGGATGACAGATGATTGCCGATAGGAACCCAAGATAAGACCCCGAAAGTCATTTAAAGCTGCTCAATCCAGACTTCAATTTTCCTCTTATCTCAGCGACATGTCTCACAGAAATTATTCCCAGCTCACGGCGGTTCTGAACCCGATTTCCACGTCATTCAATAAGAACTTATCTCCCAATCTATTTGAAGTAAAATCTCCGAAATCTTCCCCAGCATATTCGGAAGATTAGACGGGACGAATCGCTCCTTAAAACAACGTTGATGTAGTTTATCACCGAGACGAAGCGCCGGGGATAATTAACTATTCACGGGGAACCTTTAAAAATAAGCTCCCCTCAAAGAAGCTTACGAAATTAAGATAAGCTTCTTAAGTGTGCTTTCGAAATCAATGGAGTTTGGGCAGCAACACAAAGCCTATTGCTGTGGTAATCCTCCGGCACTGAAAGGCCCGCAAGAAGTGGACTCCGAGGAGATGGGAGGAACGGACTTTAATTTCGGTTCAGTCATCCCATCTGGAAGCATCTAAGCTGTCAACTGCATTATTAAGAGTCTGAGGTTATTACGACAGGAGTTTACCCCGGCTTTCGTGGGGTACACTACTCGGTGGAGAAAATACCTCTCTGCGAACATTTTGACGCATAAATACCTGTGGCGAAATACCTGAGTGTGCTAGGAATGTGCTTCCAAACCAGAGGAAGTCTAAAATTCGTGTTGATATAATTTTTCAACTTTCAACTCAAACCGTTTAGGCTTGATAGGACCCCCTCGTATAGCAGATTCTCTTGTGATTACTTCCGACTGCCTGTTTTATTCTTACGCTTTAATGGTTTATCTATCTCATACAAGCTATCACTGGTTAAGGGCCATGGTGGTCCAAACAATTCAACATTGTGTTTCCATTTTGGGTGAACTTTTGTATTTTCCTTCTTTAAATGGCTCTGAGGAAAATCTCCTTCAGGTGTGTGCGGGGACTAGATGTAATCTAGTGATCTTTTCTTTTCTCGTGGGGTTTACTGTCTTTAGTAATTACCCATGGGGTCTACAGTATCATTCTCCTGTGATACCAAAGCGTTGTTTTATATGCTTTCATTCCATTATTATATATTATTCTCTAATTGCTTTTTCCCTTCCATAAACGTTTTGCCTTCCCTTGCGTTCTGTATTGTCTGTCTTGTGTCCCTCCCATGCGTTCTGTATTGTCTGTCTTGCGTCCCTCCCATGCGTTCTGTCTTGTCTATCTTGTGTCTCTCCCTTGCTTTCTGTCTTGTCTGTCTTGCGTCCCTCCAATGCGTTCTGTCTTTACTGCCTTGTGTTCCTACCTTGCGTTCTGTCTTGTCTGTCTTGCGTCCCTCCCATGCGTTCTGTCTTGTCTGTCTTGTGTCCCTCCCTTGCGTTCTGTCTTGTCTGTCTTGTGTCCCTCTCTTGCGTTCTGTCTTGTCTGTCTTGTGTTCCTCCCATGCGTTCTGTATTGTCTGTCTTGCGTCCCTCCCATAAGTTCTGTCTTGTCTGTCTTGCGTCCCTACCATGCGTTCTGTCTTGTGTCCCTCCCATGCGTTCTGTATTGTCTGTCTTGAGTCCCTCCCATACGTTCTGTCTTGTCTGTCTTGCATCCCTACCATGCGTTCTGTCTTGTGTCCCTCCCTTCCGTTCTGTCTTGTCTGTCTTGTGTCCCTCCCTTGCGTTCTGTCTTGTCTGTCTTGTGTCCCTCTCTTGCGTTGTCTTGTCTGTCTTGTGTCCCTCTCTTGTGTTGTCTTGTCTGTCTTGTGTCCCTCTCTTACGTGGTCTTATCTGTCTTGTGTCCCTTCTTTGTGTTCTGTCATGTCTGTCTTGTGTTTGGCGCAGCTTGTTAAAATATGGCCCTTGCACCATAAAACCCCAAAATAACCAACCAGCCAATCTTCTTTAAGCGTTTTCACTTCAATTAGCTTTCTGTGAGTTGTTGATTACGCAGGTTCGAGATTCCTCCTTCGATGTGTCTCTTATATGTCAGTAAAACTTTTATTGAGCGTATTCACCTATTACTTGACGTTGTCTGTCTTGTGTTTGGTGAAGCTTGGTCAAATATTGCATTTAATTTTCTGCAAGAGGCATGCTTCTATATTTAAATTGTATTTTTGTCCCAGCTGTTGCAAGATGCACACACCTTATATTGATAGTCCATTTCTTTTTTTTTGCATAAATACACCCTGGCTAACCCTTGACCGTCCTCAAACCCATTGTTGTCACGCTGGTTGGGAAGTTTTATAAGCAAACTGTTAGGTTGTGTAGAGGACACAAACCGTAGTTTTGACGTAAATACTCGGGCGGGATGTTGGATTCTGCAATGAATGAAGCAGACGGTAAGTTTGAACGAATGTTTATTGCGAATATTCAGAAATTAGTTTACAGTTTGATAGATTAAAGTGTAGTTGATAATTTTATCTATTAAAGACCTGTGATTGTAGCGTAGTTTGGTAGCTCTCGAATGACACCTCTTACGCAGCCCTCACTCCAATCAATCAAGAGTTACACTGGCCCAAAGCTCGCCCAACACAGTAGAATTGAGACATATTGCGGAAGTCCAAAGATCATGTCAGGTTTAAATATCCATTGTCTACCCCTCGCTATATTTATCTTTTGGATGTTTCTTCTAGTTCTGAAATCATAAGACAAAACAGTTGTGACGCTTTTTTGTAATCCTCGACTTTTCACGCATGCCCCCGGCACTGTTCCAATTTAAAAGCCGTGTTCACGTCAAAAACATTTGAAGGGCGCTGTGCTGAAAAAGACTTTCTCAAGAAAACTTCATAAAAGAAACTGTCTCCTTTGTACTATATTTATAATAATATTTTCTAATACTTTTGAACAGAGAGCAGTTTAAAAGCATCCTAGACCTATCAAGTGAAGCTTCACGAACTTCGCTGTGACACAATCGTGTATACATGGATCCCAGTGGATGGGGGAAGTGCTAACACCATTTCAGAATGAGGCGCATTTGAATAATTGATTATCACGGAATATTTCCAAGGCCGCATGAACGAATCCTTCCCCTCCGCATCTCGACGTGTGTTCCTAGCGAGCTGCTTGCTCTGTTTGCATACGGTAGAATTTGAAACTCAATTGTATGACTGGCATATCATCCCGTGTGTATGATATTGTTTATGGCAACAGTTGGCAAAGGTCCACGTCATGAACAATAGAACGAAGCTAATGTATTCTTATTCAGCGCCGACAAGAACTATATATTCAATATCATATAAACATAATTATAAAAATAAAAACTAGAAAAATGTTTCTTTGAAAACGTGGTCCTGTCTCTCCAGTATCCCCGACTGGTTGGTTGTTTTAGGTACTCGTCGAAACCACTTTTAGGGTTAAACACAGTTAACTAAAAGCATCTTCAACTTAATTAATTTCTAAACACATCACGGTCGGTTGGTTTTGGGTGGTGAAACAACGCCAAACACAAGACAGACAGACAGCGGTAAGTAAAAAATGTCGTGGAAAGGGAAAAATTAAGAAATGGGGGAATAGAGTAGTAGGTTGTTTGGAGATATGTTTGGTGTTTTATGGCGCAAGGGGCCATATTTGGCAAATCTACACCAAACACAAGATAACGTCAAGTAAAAAATATGAAAGGTAAAAGAGTGATCAGGAAATAGAGTAGTAGGATGAAAGCAGAAACGGATCACTTGGGTATCTCGAGAGCGCGATCCCCGGGTTTACTAGAGACAGAAAACCCCATGGGAAAAGAAGTATCACTAGGGTACCTCGGTTTCATGAATCCCGTACACACCTAAAGGAGATGGGGCCCCTTAGGGCTTCTCCACGACTGAAATGGGTAAGGTAAAACTGCTGCCGCTTAACTGAAAACTTATTTGAACGAAATGTTTACAGTATCAGTTTTCTGATGCTTTTAAACAGATAGCTAATTTAACTGTCATGGTGGGGTTGTCGCGACGTGACATCTCGTCATTTGCGAAACTGATCAGATCTCGAGGACGAGATATCTCGCCGTTAGAAGAAAACTGACTAGATCCTGATCTCTTCATGAAAAAAATCGGCAACATCTTGATGACAAGATCTGAGATATAAGATGAATAAAATCGGCCAGAACTTGATGGACGAGATATATCGTCATTAGAAGAAAACTGACTAGATCCTGATCTCTTCATGAGAAAAATCGGTAACATCTTGATGATAAGATATCTAAGATGATCTAAGATATCTAAGATATCTTTGATGGACGAGATATCTCGTCGAAGCCACTTGGAAAGTCAAGGAATGTTTGACAGTTGAAGTCGAGGACCAAAACTGAGTAATGCAGTCGTATCAATTTATATACGAATCAAAGTGGATGGGGAAAGAGGGAAGACACTTCCAGGATGAAAATCATTTGAATAATTTATTGCCATTGGATATTTACAAGGCTGCTTGAATGAATCCATCTTCGCAGCATTATTACTAGACATGCGTCCTGAGAGAAATTGCTTTCTTTCGGATGGATTTGGTAAGTGATTTCTATAATTGGCACATAGTCGGGTGCGGAAGACATTTCTTTATGGCTTATGGGCACTGAAATCGGCAAATGCGTGTTTTGAGCCGTCTTTGTCATACAAAGGCAATCGAATGGTTGGTTGGATTAGGTTTTATGGCGAAAGGGGTCATATTTGGCTATGCTGCGCCAAACACAAGACAGACAACATCAAGTAATGGACATACACACACAAAGAAAGTTCATTAACACTGAAGGGAAAAATACATCCAGGGTGGAATGGAACTGGTCAGGAGGCAATCGAACGAAACTAATATATTCATATTCGTCATGAAATGCGACTTCTTAAATCGAACAATATGATTTTATAATTTAGAAAACCATTTATTTAAAAATATGCTCGACTCCCCAGCGTTCTCTACTGAGTAGGACACACATGAAATTGCTTTCTTGAATCGAAAAGAAATTCACCCTGGCGTTTGCAGTATCAGTTTTCTCTGTGTGGTACTTTTAAATAGAGAGCTAATTAAAAGCATTTTCCACTGATGAAGAGCCAACCGCATCAAGGACACAAATGCTTGGTGCAGTGGTATCAAATTTTGTACGAGTCCAAGTGGATGAGGAGATGAAAGTGCTAATACATTTTCCCCGGATGAAAAGCATTTGAATAATTGGTTGTCATCGGATATTAACAAGGCTGGGTGAATGAATCCTTCCTTTCTCGATGCATAATTACTGGATATGTGTTCTGAGAGAGATGGTTTGCATTCGCGCACGCGCGCGGTTGTATTTGAAAGGGGGTTGTATGACTGGTACATAATCGCGCGAGCATGACATTATTTATGACCACTGAGGTTGGCAAATGTGCTTATTCATCTGTCCCCGTCAGGTATAAATACAATCAAATCAAACAAGTACACTGCTGGCCACCGTAAATGCAACACCCTGAAGGAAGCATGCAAATAATATGAAATTTACAACATGCATTAGCGGAGGTGAGATATGCAAATGATTAGAATTTCAGCGCAGACGCACATCACGCGCGCCTGTGGCGCCACTTCAAAGCGCTATTTAAGGCTTGGAGATTTCGACGATTTCAAGTACGGCAATTGTGTTTTTCTTGTGTTTTTTTCAAAAAAAAAACGATCAATTATGCCTCGTGGAAAACAGCGATCATCTTTTGATCAAGTATCCGAGTTCGACAGAGGAAGGATAGTGGCCTACCGAGATTGTGGATTATCTTTCAGGGAAATCGGTAGTCGTGTTGGACGAAACCAAACAACTGTAATGCGGATATGTGATCGTTGGATGCAGGAGGGTACGACGGACCGACGTGTTCCATCGCATCCACCTCAGTGCACCACTTCACGTGATGACAGGCATATTGTGCGTATGGCAGTGACGGATCGCTCAGCCACATCACGAACCATAGCACAGCACATTCAGTCTGTACCGCATCATCCAGTGTCTGCGCGTACCATTCGACGCCGTTTACAGCAGAGTGGTCTGTCCGCAAGACGTCCATTGCTTCGTCTACCCTTGACGCAGAACCACAGACTTTTCCGCCGCCAATGGTGCGATGAAAGAAGGATGTGGACGGCAGAATGGAATGAAATTGTCTTTACTGACGAGTCACGCTTCTGTCTGCAACACCACGATGGTCGGATTCGAGTCTGGAGACACCGTGGAGAGAGGATGCTGAACAGCTGCGTTATGCACCGCCACACTGGTCCTGCACCGGGTATTATGGTATGGGGCGGTATTGGATATCACTCTCGCACTCCTCTAGTACGCATTGCCGGTACTTTAAACAGCCAGCGCTACATCTCCGAGGTGTTGGAGCCAGTTGTCCTTCCTTACCTTCAGGGCTTGCCCACAGCCATATTTCAACAGGATAATGCGCGACCACACGTGGCACGCATTGTCCAAGGGTTCTTCGTCAATCGCCAGATTGAATTGTTTCCCTGTCCAGCTCGCTCTCCGGATCTTTCGCCGATAGAAAACTTGTGGTCCATGGTTGCTCAACGATTGACCCAGAATACATCCCCAGCTGCCACACCGGATCAACTTTGGCAACGTGTGGAAGCTGCTTGGTCTGCTGTACCCCAAGAACACATCCAAAGTCTCTTTGAATCAATGCCGAGGCGTGTGGCAGCGGTGATCTCCAACAATGGCGGCTACTCTGGTTACTGATTTTGGCAGGAACCACACTTCACAGAAGTCTATAAATTTAATCATTTGATACTTGGTCAACATGTTATCTACAAAATAAATTTTGTGATATCTCTTGTCCTTCTTGGTGTTGCAATTTGGGTGGCCAGCAGTGTATATTCATATTCTGCATGAAATTCTACGTCTTAAACTGAATTTCATATGAAATTATAATAATAAAAATATAATTTAGAAAAATATTTCTTTTTCAACGAGTTCGACTTCCCAGCTACCAATACTAAAAGGGATATGGCAAAATTCCTGTCGCAAAATTAAAAACCAAGTTGAGACCCTACGTTTACAATATCAGTTTTCTGATAGTTATGTAGACGAGGTATCTCTTAATTAGGAAAATTGATCAGCTCTTGATGTACGAGATATCTCGTCATGAGAAGAAATATAACCAGATCTTGATTTTTCAAGGAAACATTAGTCCTGATCGAAGGACGAAGTTGATGGTTATCCTACTGTGCGGAGATAGGCTTGTGGTTTCGCTGGGGTAGCTTAGAGGAAGATCTAGAGTTACCTCAATCTGCTCAATCGTTGAACCTTTCGCCTCATGATAGTTGTCTCGACGAGGTATCTCGTCATTAGCAAAACTGACCAGATCTTCATGGACGAGGTGTCTTGACATTAGAAGAAAAATAACCTGCTCTTGATTTCGTCATCATTAAAAAGTGGGCAGTATCTTGGCAACGAGATATCTCGTCCATAAGCAAAATTGGTCGGATCTTGATGGACGAGATATCTCATCGAAACCATTTTTGAAGTTAAACAGAGAGTAACTAAAATCATCTTCAACTTGCTAATTGCTAAACACATCATGGTCGGTGCGAGATCAGCATCCCTAAATGCAATTGAAAGGCTACAGTAGGGTGTGGGGAGAAAAAGTGCGCGGGAAAAGAGGGACTTTCTGTATGTGCTCGAAGCAGGGTGTATGTGTTGCCCCCTGCTCCATTATTTTAAGTTTACGTCATTGTACATAGTAACTGTCTTTATTTAATTGTCCTCGCCTACTGTAGAAATAAACGTGCTGTCCTGAAAGCTTGTCCTTTCGCCTTCCTTTCCCTTTCGCTCTTTTTTAATCTTATGCCAATCATCAAAATCGAACCAAAAATATATCCAAATATCGTTTGTTTTTGGGTGGTGCAAGGGTCATATTTGGCCCAGCTAAACCAAACACAAGACAACGTCAATTAAAAAAAATGTCGTGAAAGGAAATAAAAAGGGATAGGGAAGCAATTGAGTAGCGAGAGGGAAGCAAAATAATATTGCTTGGGTATCCGAGAAGCGCGACCTCCGTGTTTACTGAAGACAGTAAACTCTGGGAAAAGAAATGATTACTAGAATAACTTGGGTCCATGAAAATTGTATACACCTAAATGAGATGTTCTCCTGAGGGCATGTATTGTAATGGAATGAAAGCAGAAAGAGATAGCTTGATACCCCGGGACCAAACGCATTACGAACACAAACTGAGTGGTGCAGTCGTATCAAGTCATACAGTTCAAGAGGATGAGGAAAGTGTTGATAGTTTCCCAGATTGAAAAGCATTATAATAATTGATTGTCACCGGATGTTTACAAGGCTGCATGAATGAATCCTCCTTTTCCCGTCACATATTTGTTGGACATGTTTTGAGTGAGGTTTGCATTCGGTTGGATCTGAAAGTGATTTGCATGACTGGTACATCATCGGGTGCGTATACTATTGTTTATGGCCACTGAGATTGACAAATGCATTGATCCACCTGTTTATGTCAGGGTTACGAAGGCGATCGAATTCATAGTTTGATTGGGGTTTGTTTCATGTAATTGGGACGTTTTGGTAAAAGTTTAGAGAAGCTATTATTACCAAACTTTTGGTCACGAAACGTTTCCATTTTTGTATGGTAACAGGTAACTAAAACGTTTATATATATGTTTGTTCCAACCATTTTTTAACAAATTAGTGGTCACGGAATATTTTATTTTCCCAAGTTGAATACATTCCCGAAGTGTTGAGAAATTTTGTTTCGAACAGATTCTGCAATATCGGTTTTGGAAGGCGGATCAAGTTAAATCTTTAGAAGACTTCTCTAAAATATTTCAGTTACAGTTCCTTTTAGTTGATGAAATGAACACTACGAAGGAAGAAGTATTTAAGGGTTCTGCTTTGAATATTCCCAAAATTGTTCAAGTAATCAGTTCCTTCGTGTATTAAAAAACGACTGTAAAGTGACAAACCTAACCTAAAATTGCTGAATTACAAGCATTTCATTTTTATAAGATTAATAATAAATTGCTAAAAAGTACTTGAAGGAATTCGTTTCAAACAGTGTTTTTCAAAATGGGTTTACATGTCAATTTTACTTTTATAAAATGAACAAAAAATGAATAACAAAATAATTTATAGATTTAGCCATCTGTTTTCCCAAAATATTTTACTCTAGGAGCAAGAAATGACCGTCCAAATCCCAAACGTAAGCATTTTTTTCTCATGAGGCAATTTGTATTTTGTAAGATATGCAATTGAAATAACAAATAAAATATTTAGAGGTGCATTTATATAAAATGAATATTAGATAGTGAAACTAGAGGTAATTTATCAAAGATGCTCTTCTAAACTTCTAACCAACACCAAATTCTTCGAACCAATTTAGAAAATAAATAATGAACAAGAAATATCAAAATCTTTAATTATATTAAACAGACATTCTCATACTTAAGTTTTGTTAAAATCAAATCCACGTTCTCAAAATAAAACGCATTGTCATGTAATAATTTTAAAGATACATAAAGATTGTTAAAATCTTGTTATTTATTAACAAAGGAATTTTTTAAAAGAAAAAGATAAAGACAGTGAGATTATTTGACTAATCAATGGTAATTAGCAATGACTAATCGTGTGTAAACAGTACCTTAAACTGAGATGAATTCCATTACTTTAAGTTAAAAGATTAATTAAATTTTGTTATTACTGGGTTTTTGTAACGAAACATTCTTTCATCTAGCCAGTGTTCGTCGATCTATTATAGAACTAATGTGATAAATAATAATGGAAGAGGATGAAAGTTTAAAACCCTGTATTCTTATAATTATTTTCCTAAACTCATGCATATTTTTGTAAATGTTAAAAAATAATATCAATTAATCTCTGTAAATAGAGTAAGTAATTATTTTTACCACTCAGATTAAATTTCACGTCCGTTACTCTGTGTTTTTGTACCATCTCAGAACCTAATTACACCGTATAAAATATACGCGTTTAGAAAAGATTTCTCCTCTACACTCTTATCATTTCATCTCAATGATCCATTAGAGAAGAAAAAATCTTCCAAACGCGACTTTCTACTGTTGTTTAATCACCTACCCCCAATTCTCTCCTGAAAGTTATTATAAACCTAACACGAACCTTCTACGGAGTAAGAACTAATTTTTACTTCAAGTTAAAAAAACAGACTTAAAAAGAGATCTTTCACAATTTTTAATCAGAAGAATACAGTATAACTGTACTGCGCAACATGTATACTATAAATAATCATTTTGAATACTAAAAACAAATGCAGGACCGAATTACACAGCGGAAAATATGTGTTTAAAAAAGTTTTCTCCGCTATAATCTTAGCATTTCATCAATGTTCCATTAGAGAAGAAATAATTTTCAAAGCCATCTCCCCCAGTACACTTTTCTAACACTTGCCTTTCTTCGGGATAAAAACTCATTCTTCCTATAAAACAGGTAGGTAGGTATTTAATTAACGTCACACTGAAGCAGCACAACGGGATATTGGCGACAGTCCGGGATCATCCCCCAATGGGAAAGATCCGAGGACACCACCACTTAAATCTGAATCGAGGTCTGATGACGAGGTCAAATCTGAGTTGGAACCCCACTCCCCAAACTTCCACACCACACCAACGTGAAAACATTTGAGACCACGACATATTTAACATTCACCTGATACTTTGTACACGAAGGTCTTTGGTTGGGTTCGAACTCGCAACCCACCGGTTGCTGATCCGTTACTCTTCCAATCGGACTGCCGCGACCCTCCATTTAAACAGAAAGACACCGAGAATGATCATACGCCATATTCAGTTAGAAGATGTATAGTTACATATGCTGTATACTGTGTAGATTCTTTTTGACGTATAATACGTCAATCGCTTCGTTGCAGTACTGGGTCCCTCAGTAAAAATCCATGTATCCCAAAAAGGTATACGCCATATGCTGCATACTGTGTAGATTCCTTTTGACGAAGAATACGTCAATCGTTTCGTTGCAGTACTGGGTCCCTCGGTAAAAATCCATGTATCCCAAAAAGTATACGCCATATGCTGCATACTGTGTAGATTCCTTTTGACGAAGAATACGTCAATCGTTTCGTTGCAGTACTGGGTCCCTCGGTAAAAATCCATGTATCCCAAAAAAGTATACGCCATATGCTGCATACTGTGTAGATTCCTTTTGACGAAGAATACGTCAATCGTTTCGTTGCAGTACTGGGTCCCTCGGTAAAAATCCATGTATCCCAAAAAAGTATACGCCATATGCTGCATACTGTGTAGATTCCTTTTGACGAAGAATACGTCAATCGTTTCGTTGCAGTACTGGGTCCCTCGGTAAAAATCCATGTATCCCAAAAAAGTGTACGCCATATGCTGCATACTGTGTAGATTCTTTTTGACGAAGAATGCGTCAATCGTTTCGTTGCAGTACTGGGTCCCTCGGTAAAAATCCATGTATCCCAAAAAAGTGTACGCCATATGCTGCATACTGTGTAGATTCTTTTTGACAAAGAATGCGTCAATCGTTTCGTTGCAGTACTGGGTCCCTCGGTAAAAATCCATGTATCCCAAAAAAGTGTACGCCATATGCTGCATACTGTGTAGATTCTTTTTGACTTAGAATACGTCAATCGTTTCGTTGCAGTACTGGGTCCCTCGGTAAAAATCCATGTATCCCAAAAAAGTATACGCCATATGCTGCATACTGTGTAGATTCCTTTTGACGAAGAATACGTCAATCGTTTCGTTGCAGTACTGGGTCCCTCAGTAAAAATCCCTGTATCCCAAAAAAGTGTACGCCAGACTTCGTTAAATAATTTGAAAATTTTAAAGCTAGCAAAAGTATAATAACTGAGTTGAAGAGAGGAAGGGTCGAAAGAGTACCGGTGTTCAAAGTCAGATGACGCAATATTGATGCCACGCACCTCCGTAATTTTGTGGTGAAACCTGCACAGTAAATGTAGTATAACACTCGGGACCGTGACGTCATGGTACCTAAAGTGACGTGTCATTCGTTTCGTCTGCGCAAGATATCGATGTTTGTAATAATATTCGTGAGGAAACTTGGATAGGCGTGCGGAAAATTGTAAAATAGTTGAGAACGTGAAAATTTCCGAAATGTCTCAATATCTTAATTTGTAGAAGGTCAAGCCTACCTCAAACAAGAAAGAAGGAATCGGACAAGCCCAAAATGTCCGAGCCAGAGGGTAATAAAACCTATACACAACATAAGAAATCGGAGGCCACTGAAGGCTGCGAGCAGCTAAAGAGTACGTCTACCGCTCCCGTCAACTCTGTGGAATCTAAATGCCCTTCCAATATTAAAAATACTCTTGCTAAAGTACTTGAGGACAGAAAAGTCATGCTCATGACAAGCGAGGGTCCAGCAATCAAGGAACAAGGGAAAGGCTGTCCACAGGGATCGTGCAGCGGACCAGTGCTGTGGAATATCGTGGCCGATGAAGCATTAGTTCTACCATGGCCGGAAGGAGTCCACATGCAAGCATTTGCTGACGACTTTGCCTTTATTATCGCGGCAAAATCAGAGCGCAAATTAGGTGAGCTAGCCACAAATGCACTGGACCTGTTAAAAACCTGGACAGATCAGCAAGGTCTGAACGTGTCCGAAGAAAAAACTAAGTACCTCCTCCTTAGTAATCTTTCGAGAGGACCTTCCATCTACTGGAATAAAAAAAGAATTAAACGAACTAGTACTTTAAAGTACCTAGGACTTACATTAGACGAGAAGCTAAATTGGGCAGCTCATGTACAGACTTTAGGACAAAAAGCCATGTTCCAATTTCAAATGCTACAAAGAATAGCTGGAACGAGATGGGGAATAGGGCAGAAATTTCGAAAGCTGCTGTACAAAACAGTGACAGAAAGAATGTTGAGTCATGGTGCAGTGGTCTGGGGTCATAACCCAACTCAACGAACTATAAGAAAGCTTAATGGGATACAACGAAAATTTCTGATCTCAATTACAGGCAGTTACAGAACAGCACCCACTTTGGCCCTTCAAACAATTGCGGGAATTCCACCACTACATCTTTCACTTCAAAAAGAAGCAGTGTGCGTCAAAATGAGAATGAGAATAAGTACAAAGCTTGGAAATGCAAATTATGACAAAGATGACTACGAGGAAAGGGCAATAGGTTGGTCTGTACATCCAGCTAAAACTCTTTCATATGACAGAATAAACCCAGCAGTGGGAGTACCTCACTCCGGCATAAGCTACTTCACCGATGGCTCCAAAATGGAAAATAGAGTGGGAAGTGCTTTTTGTTCTATGCAGGGAGGGCGTATAACCCAGCAATGGTTCACGAGAATGCAGGACAGCAACTCCGTTTTCCAGGCGGAACTGTATGGGATTTTAGCAGCCATAAAAGCGGCAGAAGCAAGAGCAGATAAAAATGTAAAGATCTGGTCAGACAGCCGAGCTGGTCTCCTGGCACTTAGAAATCCAAAAACGCCGAGTCCACTGGCACGAAGAATACAATGTTTATTAAATAACAACAAGGAAATTTGTCTAGGCTGGATTAAAGCCCATGCGGGCCATGAAGGAAACGAAGAAGCAGATAGGTTAGCAAAAGAGGCAACCACAACGGAGTGCATTGATGAAGGGGTGAAATGGCCCAGAAGTCATTGCAGGAGGGAAACCACTAGCTGGCTACTTGGTGCATGGCAGAAAGAATGGGATGAAGGAGAAACAGGTAGGATGGTACATGATGTGTTGCCTAGAGTGTCACTAAAATCGGCAAGTTGGACCAGGGAAGAGACACTCTTCTTCACAGGTCCGTTTCCATCCTACCTAACGAGGTTTAAAAAAATCAGTTCAGAAAATTGCTCCTGTGGTGAAATCGGCACACCTCTACATTACATTACAGTCTGCCCCCTTACAGCATCATGGCATATGAGGACGCCTGCCGACCACCTTCAAATCGCATGGCTCAGGAACATTGCTACTACCAAGGGCTCGAGGATCAAAATTATTAACATGATGAGATTCATTGAGAATCATCAGGACTTGATCATCCAAAGAGACTGAAAAACCTACTTTTTTTCTTCTCTCATGTTGTATATATGTATATAGTGTAACTTAGTATAATATAGATGTAATTACTGTATAGATATAATAATGTATAAATGTAACGTGCTCTAAATTCTGGATAGACATGTCACATCGGTGGCATGCTCTATTCATCCCAACCACATTTATTTAAACTGGTACAGTGTCTCACGACACTAGGCACGGGAATGTGTGTTGGTGTTAGTTAGTTAGTTAGTCAACTCTGTGGAGATAGAAACGCCCGAAAACACTCAGGAAGATGTAATTGAGACGGCCGACTCATTTACATCTAGTATAAACCCATCGTCAAGACCATTGTCAGCCTAGAAAAGCAAGCCATTCACTCTAAACGCATTACTCGGAACACGATTTCTGTAAACAGCCAAAAAATATAAATATCTCTCTAAACCTAAACTCTGGGCACATTAACTCATATCCAATACCAACCCAATAGCCACGCGAAGTATAGTACTCCTAAAAGACTTGTAGGACTGTCGTAGCCCTGTTCGGATTAGCAACCGGAGGGTTGCGAGTTCAAATCCAACCAGACCGTCGTGTACAAAAGGGGGCTGGTGCACGTTAAATCAGTCGTGGCCTCAAATGTCCTCGCGTTGGCGTGGTGCGGAAGTTTTGAGAGTGGGGTGTCAGCTTAGATGTGACCTCGTCATCTGACCTTGGTTCAAAATTGCGTGGTGTTGTCTTCGGATGTTTCCCTTCGGGTTTGATCCAGACTGTCGTCAATAGCCCGTTGCGTCGCTCCCAGTGCGACGTTAATTAAAAAATACCTAAATACCTAAAAGACTTGCTGCAGTGAGCCCAACACAGCCCTCGTCGATTTTTAAAATCTTTATAAATTGCCAGGACCGAATTACTCCTTGCAAAATACACGCTTATAAAGGACTTCTACTATGAACTCTTACATTTGACCAATGTTCCACTAGAGCAGAAAAAATTTCAAAGCACCTCATCGCCTCTGTCATGAGATAACCAATCATCTCCAGCAAACATATCTAAGCCTTTCTTCATGATAAAGCTCAATCTTCCAGTAAAACAAAGACATCCAGATAAGATCATCCATCATTTTAAGCCAGACGAGTATAGTATACACTATGTAGATCCCTTTTTAAATATATAAAAATTGTCAGAACCGAATTACACCACGCAAAATGCCTGCTTATGAAGGACTTCTACCTAAACTCTTACATTTCACAAATGTCCCATTAGAGCAGAAACAATTTTCAAAACACAACTTCGCCACACTCATGATGTAACCTCTCATCTCATTCACTTCAGCAAACACTTCTAAGTCTTCTAACCCTTGCCTTCGTTCGAGGTAAAAACTCAATCTTCGAGTAAAACAAAGACATCCAGAAAGATCATCCACCATTTTCAGCCAGACGAGTATATGTAGAATCCTTTTTAAATATTTAAAAATTGTCAGGACCGAATTACACCACGCAAAATGCACTCTTATAAAGGACTTCTACCTAAACTCGTACATTTCACCAATATTCCATTGGAGCACAAACAAAAAATTTCAAAACACAACATCCTCACTCTGATGTAGCCACTTATCTCGCTCACTTCAGTCAACTCTTCTAAGTCTTTCTTCGGGGTAGAAACTCAGTCTTCCAGTAAAACACAGAAGACATTGAGGAAAACCATCCGCCATTTTCAGCCAGACGAGTATAGTATACATATACCGAATGCTATGTAGAATCTTTTTTAAATATTTATAGATTGTCAGGACACCGTGCAAAATACCCGCTTAGAGGACTTTTACTCTTAACTCTTACCTTTCACCAATGTTCCATTAGAGCAGAAACAATTTTCATAACACGACATTGCCACTGTCATGATGTAACCACTCACCCAGCAAACTCTTCTAAGCCTTCTAACACTTGCATTTCTTCGGGGTACAAACTCATAAAAAACGAAGACACCGAGAAAGATTCTGAAAGTTAATGGGGCAGAATAAGATAGATGAGTAATGGAGGCCTTAAAAGGGCTTTTGCCTCAGCATTCTGTTGCTCTAATGGCAAGATTCGTCAATACACATATTAACAGTCCACCTGAAACAACCGGAAGAAATACTTCGCCATAGATGGACTTGTGCCTCGGGTCAGAAATCCATTAGCTTTCAAAATGGGGCACCAGATAAAGATGACAGAAGTTTTCCAAGGCTTTTCCGAAAGCATAGTGAGTGTAAGACAATGGAGGCTTTCAGGAATCCGGATTTTTGCCCGGGCAAAATCATGCTTTTTCAGAAATTCACTTGTTTTCTGCTTATACTTGTTTATGAATTCTGTTGAAATGGTATTTTTGTAATGGTTCGTAGAAGGGGTTATATTAATTGTCTTGGGTATACTTCCCTTTTACGTACACTAACTGTAACTTCAACCTCAAAAGTTTAAATTGAAACTCTCTGATCGTGAATCGAAATTTTCTTCCATTTCAGTTCACTATTTGCGCCATTTTTTCGTCGAGAAGAGCAATATCTATTTTTTGTATGAGACTATCTCGTTTGTTTTCATAACTGTAATAAAACTTTTCTCTCTATTCTGGGTTATGTTTGAATATTCATTAAATCTTTTCATAAATCATGCTTTTAAGATTGACTTGTTTTGTTCTATTATGACTCTCATTAATATATTCTGTTGACATTGAAATTATCTTTAGAATATATATTAATTGTTCATGGATATTCTTACCTTTTAGATATACTAGCTGTAACTTTGACCTTGAAAGTGTGAAGGGAAGCTTTCAGAACTTAAATTGAAATTTACTTTCGAGTCAGTTCTCCGTTGTGCAGTTTTGCGCCATTTCTTTAGACGAGCTTTATCTTTCTTGTATGCTGACTTTATTTCCTTTATTTACATAGCAAGTAAACCCTTACGCATGTTTTCTGTGCTATGTTCGAATTGTCATTAAATCTCTTAATAAATCCTATTTTTTGGACTTCAGTTATTCTACTATGACGCTCACTTATATGTTGTGTTGTGATACTTTATAATGGTTCTTAGAATTTAAATTAGTTTTTCATATAGTTTCCTTTTAGATATACACTGCTGGCCACCCAAATTGCAACACCAAGAAAGACAAGAGATATCACAACACAATTTATTTTGTAGATAACATGTTGACCAAGTATCAAATGATTAAATTTATAGACTTCTGTGAAGTGTGGTTCCTGCCAAAATCAGTAGCCAGAGTAGCCGCCATTGTTAGAGATCACCGCTGCCACACGCCTCGGCATTGATTCAAAGAGACTTTGGATGTGTTCTTGGGGTACAGCAGACCAAGCAGCTTCCACACGTTGCCAAAGTTGATCCGGTGTGGCAGCTGGGGATGTATTCTGGGTCAATCGTTGAGCAACCATGGACCACATGTTTTCTATCGGCGAAAGATCCGGAGAGCGAGCTGGCCAGGGAAGCAATTCAATCTGGCGATTGACGAAGAACCCTTGGACAATGCGTGCCACGTGTGGTCGCGCATTATCCTGTTGAAATATGGCTGTGGGCAAGCCCTGAAGGTAAGGAAGGACAACTGGCTCCAACACCTCGGAGATGTAGCGCTGGCTGTTTAAAGTACCGGCAATGCGTACTAGAGGAGTGCGAGAGTGATATCCAATACCGCCCCATACCATAATACCCGGTGCAGGACCAGTGTGGCGGTGCATAACGCAGCTGTTCAGCATCCTCTCTCCACGGTGTCTCCAGACTCGAATCCGACCATCGTGGTGTTGCAGACAGAAGCGTGACTCGTCAGTAAAGACAATTTCATTCCATTCTGCCGTCCACATCCTTCTTTCATCGCACCATTGGCGGCGGAAAAGTCTGTGGTTCTGCGTCAAGGGTAGACGAAGCAATGGACGTCTTGCGGACAGACCACTCTGCTGTAAACGGCGTCGAATGGTACGCGCAGACACTGGATGATGCGGTACAGACTGAATGTGCTGTGCTATGGTTCGTGATGTGGCTGAGCGATCCGTCACTGCCATACGCACAATATGCCTGTCATCACGTGAAGTGGTGCACTGAGGTGGATGCGATGGAACACGTCGGTCCGTCGTACTCTCCTGCATCCAACGATCACATATCCGCATTACAGTTGTTTGGTTTCGTCCAACACGACTACCGATTTCCCTGAAAGATAATCCACAATCTCGGTAGGCCACTATCCTTCCTCTGTCGAACTCGGATACTTGATCAAAAGATGATCGCTGTTTTCTACGAGGCATAATTGATCGTTTTTTTGAAAAAACCACAAGAAAAACACAATTGCCGTACTTGAAATCGTCGAAATCTCCAAGCCTTAAATAGCGCTTTGAAGTGGCGCCACAGGCGCGCGTGATGTGCGTCTGCGCTGAAATTCTAATCATTTGCATATCTCACCTCCGCTAATGCATGTTGTAAATTTCATATTATTTGCATGCTTCCTTCAGGGTGTTGCATTTACGGTGGCCAGCAGTGTAATAACTGCAATTTCAAGCTCAAAAGTAGGAAACGGAGAAGCTTTCAGAAAGCGAATTGAAGTTCCTCCGTTTTAGTTTTATATTCCTAAATTATGCGCCATTTCTCAGCGAGTAGATGAGTAATAGCTGCTTTGTGCAATACTGACGTTATTTAATTTATTTTCATGATTGTAGGAAACATTTTATAAAATATATTTTCTATGCTAATTATTTTTAACAGTTATTAAATATTTTTTTAAGTAATATTTTTTTCGGATTGACTTATTTTCTTCTTTTATAATGCTCACTGATATGTTCTGTTCATATGATAGAGTTGTAATGATCCTTAATGCTAAATTAGTGTGGTTTTTACTCATATTTCCTTTTAAATTAACCTCGAATTGCTTGAATTTACAACTTAAAAGTATATTTATATCAGATATTTGGTCAAACTTGAACCAATATCATTCTACCCTTGTGATGCATTTTCAATGGATTTCATTATTTTATGATACAAAGGGGGTAATTTCTTCAAATCTCATAAAGATAATGATATTTTACAATTCTTTAAACGGATGTCTAATTTTTAGTCCTTTTTACACTTTACATACCAACCAGACTTTAATATACAACAAACTATGTTTTGTGTTTTTGTCATGTACCAAAAATTTGCCCTTTAATTCCAATTTGTCACCACAACCTTTCAAGTTTCTTTTAGAAACATCAATATCTGCACATTCAACTTTAGTGTGCTGGCAATGAATTCAAATGTATTAACGTCAGCTGCCTATTCGCCTCAGATCAAATTTTGCATTGAAAACAGTTTTCGACAGAATAACGATGCAATGAAAGAACTTCAAATAAGTAGATTTTAACAGTTCTCAATTGTATAGTCACCAACATTATTGACCAAAATCTCTCCGATCTATCAGTAAATTTTTAGCGAAGCGTAGACGATTATTGATGCCCATAGCACATAGAATCATTCAGCTAAAAGCCGTATAAACCACTATTCTAAAATTGCCTGACGTATGCTGAATAATCGCAGTCCAAGAGATCCAGAAATCAGTTTGAGAAACTCTGCACTTGAAAACGGTTATTGACTGTTCCTTGTAGTTATACATTGAACGAATTCAAATGAGTAAATTTCAACTGTTCTCAATAGTAAAATCACCAATGTGAGTGACCGCAAACATTTGAAGAACCTCAAGCATCGTATTGATGAGGATTGCCAGTTAGATGGCCGCATGGAGCCCAGAATATTCCAGTTAAATGTCGTGTAAACCCCTATTATAAAATTTCAAAGCTGCGTCTCGGAGACAATAATGTTCCAAACATCAGTTTGTGAAAGGCTCTTCTACTATATAGAAAATGGTTTGGACAATTCCTCATAGTGATAGAGTGAAAGAACCTCAAATAAATAACTTTCAGCTGTTCTCAATAGTACAGTCACCAACGTGAGTAATCACGATAAAGCAACGTATGGATGACTATAGATAGATGGCCCACCCCAGACATGCTTTTTAGAATCCATCCAGAACATCCAGAACATCTAGAACATCCAGAATGCTTTTTAGATCGTTCCTCATAGGAATACAGTAAAAAACCCACGAATAAATAAATTTCAAATAATAATATATAATAAATAATAATCAAATAATAAATAATAATCAAATAATAATTAATAATCAAATAATAAATAAATTTCAAATAATAAAATCCATCCAGAACATCTAGAACATCCAGAATGCTTTTTAGATCGTTCCTCATAGGAATACAGTAAAAAACCCACGAATAAATAAATTTCTTCTCAATAGTACAGTCACCAACGTGAGTAATCACGATAAAGCAACGTATGGATGACTATAGATAGATGGCCCACCCCAGACATCGAATATTCCAGTTAAGAAGGGTAACGGGCACTATTTTAAAATTGCTACACGGAGACTGAGAAAATAATGGCAGAATGCAAGAGTTCAGCAGACAGTTTGTGAAAAGCTATTCCAGAATGCTTTTTAGATCGTTCCTCATAGGAATACAGTAAAAACCCCACGAATAAATAAATTTCAACTCTTCTCAATAGTACAGTCACCAACGTGAGTAATCACGATAAAGCAACGTATGGATGACTATAGATAGATGGCCCACCCCAGACATCGAATATTCCAGTTAAGAATGGTAACGGGCACTATTTTAAAATTGCTACACGGAGACTGAGAAAATAATGGCAGAATGCAAGAGTTCAGCAGACAGTTTGTGAAAAGCTATTCCAGAATGCTTTTTAGATCGTTCCTCATAGGAATACAGTAAAAAACCCACGAATAAATAAATTTCAACTCTTCTCAATAGTACAGTCACCAACGTGAGTAATCACGATAAAGCAACGTATGGATGACTATAGATAGATGGCCCACCCCAGACATCGAATATTCCAGTTAAGAATGGTAACGGGCACTATTTTAAAATTGCTACACGGAGACTGAGAAAATAATGGCAGAATGCAAGAGTTCAGCAGACAGTTTGTGAAAAGCTATTCCAGAATGCTTTTTAGATCGTTCCTCATAGGAATACAGTAAAAAACCCACGAATAAATAAATTTCAACTCTTCTCAATAGTACAGTCACCAACGTGAGTAATCACGATAAAGCAACGTATGGATGACTATAGATAGATGGCCCACCCCAGACATCGAATATTCCAGTTAAGAATGGTAACGGGCACTATTTTAAAATTGCTACACGGAGACTGAGAAAATAATGGCAGAATGCAAGAGTTCAGCAGACAGTTTGTGAAAAGCTATTCCAGAATGCTTTTTAGATCGTTCCTCATAGGAATACAGTAAAAACCCCACGAATAAATAAATTTCAACTCTTCTCAATAGTACAGTCACCAACGTGAGTAATCACGATAAAGCAACGTATGGATGACTATAGATAGATGGCCCACCCCAGACATCGAATATTCCACTTAAGAATGGTAACGGGCACTATTTTAAAATTGCTACACGGAGACTGAGAAAATAATGGCAGAATGCAAGAGTTCAGCAGACAGTTTGTGAAAAGCTATTCCAGAATGCTTTTTAGATCGTTCCTCATAGGAATACAGTAAAAAACCCACGAATAAATAAATTTCAACTCTTCTCAATAGTACAGTCACCAACGTGAGTAATCACGATAAAGCAACGTATGGATGACTATAGATAGATGGCCCACCCCAGACATCGAATATTCCAGTTAAGAATGGTAACGGGCACTATTTTAAAATTGCTACACGGAGACTGAGAAAATAATGGCAGAATGCAAGAGTTCAGCAGACAGTTTGTGAAAAGCTATTCCAGAATGCTTTTTAGATCGTTCCTCATAGGAATACAGTAAAAAACCCACGAATAAATAAATTTCAACTCTTCTCAATAGTACAGTCACCAACGTGAGTAATCACGATAAAGCAACGTATGGATGACTATAGATAGATGGCCCACCCCAGACATCGAATATTCCAGTTAAGAATGGTAACGGGCACTATTTTAAAATTGCTACACGGAGACTGAGAAAATAATGGCAGAATGCAAGAGTTCAGCAGACAGTTTGTGAAAAGCTATTCCAGAATGCTTTTTAGATCGTTCCTCATAGGAATACAGTAAAAAACCCACGAATAAATAAATTTCAACTCTTCTCAATAGTGCGGTCACCAACGTGAGTGACCACAATGAAACATAATGACTACAGTAAAACAGTGACCACAATTTCCAGATAGAATCCGAAGAATATTCAAGTTAAGAACAGTATGGGCCATTATTCTAAAATCCCATAAGGAGACTGAAATAATAATATTAGAGCCCATGTTTAACAGACAGTTTGATAAAAGGAACAGTTTTAGACTTACTCAGATACAATGAAAAAATTTCAATTAAGTAGCTTTCACATTTTTTATCAGTACAACGTTCAAAGTGAGTAGCCGCAATCAAGTAACATGTGGATGACTATTGACAGATAGATTGCCCACGGTAATGGAAGCTATTCTAAAATTGCAGCATTGAGATTGAGATAATAATGGCAGAGTTCAGGAATTCAGCAGACAGTTTGCGAAAAGCTATTCCAGAAAACTTTAGATCGTTCCTCACAGGGGACGGGGTAAAAAACCCTCAAATAAGTAACTCTCAACTCTTCTCCCAATAATACGGTCACCGATGTGTGTGACCACACTCACGGCAAGACATCAATCGAACTTGAGCAATACGTTGACGACTATTGCCGGTTGGATGGCCCAGACAAAACACACAGAATATTCCGGTTAAGAGCCGTACGGGCCACATAATGGTCACAAGAGTGTGGCGACCGGTCGTTACCAATCTCTCAGCAGGCGCCATAAAAACGGCTCGTGGATGAACTCACTTCAGTTCGGACGGAATCGAATGAATCCTATCAGCATTTGCCTCGGACATCAATCGAGTGTGGAACGGTTATGGGCCCCCTCTGGGAGTTTGTGGGAAATCGGACGAATGCTCGCACACAGAAGGAACACATCACTCACCCGATGCAATTTGTTTCGGCTCTCATTTCTGCTGCGATTGGGCAGTTTTATTACTTCGACTACGCCTATCGTGTGCAGTGTTTTACGAGTTGGTGAAAATCACGAGATTTTTGTGTTGCGTTGGAGGAGTCCTGGGCGAATTTTACCGTCCACAAAAGCAGTTTCCAACCTGTGGTACGTGTACCTTTAAGAGTACGTGTACCACAAGTACCGTTACGTGTCAGATGTTCAAAAATGGCGGAAAGAGAGATTAACCCTCTGAAATTTCCCACTAGTACAATATACTTTTACACAAAACCCATTTAAACGCTAAATCACCACATCTGCTGGTTGAAAGCATCCTAGGAAACATTTCATAGATCTAGAGGGTCCAAACTGGCTAGAAGTCATGCAGGGAAGACAAGTGATTGCTGGACGTATGCATGCGTGTGGACCTCAGAGGGTTAAATTAATATTGCCATTTACAGGTGTCGGTTGGAGGAAAGGAATTAATCATCAACATATAAAAATAAATGTCATAGCTATGGATCATACAGTTTTTAATCGTCATTGAAACAACTTTTTAATCCCTCCGCTTTAAACTTGCAATATTTGATTGGGAAAACACCATTCACATGTTAAGATTTTACGAGCATTAGACTTACATTTATATAATAGTGTTTTTTATCATTCATGTCTTTTACATTACATCAATTGTCAATTTTCAACATTTCCATTCATTTTCTCCATCAGTTTACATTTCCATCAACATAGTGTAAACTACCGATTTACTATTTTTTGTTTTGATGACGACATGTTTTAATCTTATATTTACTATTCTCGTACTTCTGATTTAAGTTTTAATTTCAATTTTGTTTTATAATGTGTACCTACCTGTTTTTAATATATTATTTTCGATGTTTTTTGGCTGTTTATTTATATTTACAAATTTATTTTCATTGAAATTTATTTGGTCTTTGTTTGGCCGCTCTTGTTTACTCAACCCAATGACTAAGTTTAACGAACGGAAAAGAAAGCTCAATAATCTCTATTTCGATTTGGGAGTTCACAGGTAACTTGTTTCAAGCAGTTGTCAAGTGCAGACCAGATATGATTCTCCGGAGAGGTTTACTCCACCCGGCTCGTAGACCAGATATGGTTCTCGAAATATTTTCATCAGGCCCGCAGACGAGATACCTCCCTCTAAATAGTTTTTCCTGTCCCACCAGCCAGATACGGCCTTCCGAAAAGGTTTTCCCAGCCCGATGGCCAGATATAACCCTCAGAATTTGTTTATACGGAGCTCAGACCGTATAAAGATAACAAGTAATCCTAGGGGTTGCTCATTCATTAAAAATAAATATTTTAAAAAGTAACGAATTGGAGCCTAGCTTTATTTCGCAAATAGCTACTTTGAAATTTGCCACAAGAAGGTTTATATAAATATTGGGTCGGTGCGAATGAAACATCCGGAAAATGATCATTACACTTCGAAGGCGATAACTGAAAAGTACAGTACCTGACCCACTCGAAATTATCTCCCTCTGAATTGACACACTGTTGCTACTTTTCTCACAAGGCCAGGATCCCGGAACGAAAAAGTCTTGTGGCTAGGATGCGAAGAAGTCATCAGCTGGACGGTGAACCTCCGTATCTTGTGTGAACCGTTTGGCAGACAGAAAGCAATCCAGGTGACGAAACAGATGAAAATCTGTAGGTGACAAGACAAGGGAATAGGGGGATGAGGCATCGCTTCATAGCCCAACTCACGTAGTGTCAGCATCGTCCTTTGTGCGACATGGTGACGGGCGTTATCTTGCAAGAGCTGAACGCCATGCCTGTTTACCAAAGCCGATTGTTTCACCATCAATTTCTGGTGCATCTGTAGTAATTCATCACAATATAGTTCTGAAGTGATTGTTTGGCCACTTGGAAAGAAACTGCGATGAATTATTCCAGCTGTAGACCACCTTATAAGACGCATAACCTTCCTGGGGTGTAAGGGTGGCTTGGGATGGCGTCCAGGAGGCTGTGCTTTGCTCAACCATTGTGCAGATCGTTTCCGATTGCCGTAAAGGACCCATTTCTCGTCGCAGGTAACGATTCGCTGCAGTGGAGGTTCTCTTTCATTCCTGGAAAGGAGACTTCCAGAAGTTTCATTTTGTTGGCAATTGTCAATTCATGAGGCACCCAAGAATCTATCTTTTTGACCCTTACCCAGTGCAGCCAGACGGCGAACAATTGTAGTGGGGTGGACACCTGTTCGGCCAGACACCTAGCTCGGCCGCTATCTCAAGACATGTTTTCCGCGGTTCAGCTTCAACCACACTTAGCAGAACATCGTCAGAAACTGCAATTCGGTGACCACGTGGTTGGGTTTTCAAGTTCATATCTCCACTTCGAATCTTCGCAAACCATCACCGAATGGTTCGTTCATTGGCTGTATTCTCCCCGAATGCTGTGCTAATGTTTCGAGCAGCAACTGCCCCAGAATGTCTCAGTTTAAATTGGTAAAGGAAGATGATTCTCAAATCTGAGTTTTCCATGTCGAATTTGGAAGCACCTTACATCCAAGCAAATTAAATATGGAACTTGTACTTCACATGCGTGATAGCTATTTATAGTAGTTCTGTGACGTAAGATGCCGGAAGTTTGTAGGTAATTACTTTTAGCTGTAGAGAGATCATTCCCAAAGCTATTTCTCATCGGACATTTCATTCGCACCGACCCAATATATTATTGTCCCAAAGAAGCACGATATATTTGAGATTACTACAAACTCTATTAATCAATTCCACACCAATGGCCATTTACGAATTGATCACAAATACTAATCTTCACTCTTCACACTAGTCCTATGAACCAGATCAATAAAAACTAAGAAACGGCAATATTAGATTAAATTGATTGGAATGCTAAATCAAAGGAAGAATGAAAAATGAAGTCAACGCGACAGCTCCAATTGTGAAGTATGTTCCTCGTCGACGAATTCTCAGTTTTTAATGACGTGCAGCGCACGGGATTGAAGAGCTGGCGATGAGAATAAAATACGGAGCCCCATTAAAACGCAGAGTCGTTCCAATTTTCCAATATGAAGAAGAGTGATAAATGGCGACATCAATTTATATCCCGTCTTCAGATTCCGCTATCTCGAGAAAACATGAGAAATTGCTCGAGATAAATACTTGTCAGCGTCAGTGGGAAATCAAGCTCGAATGGAAGGAGAGAGAGCTGATAAAATATTTACATGATCAATTATGAGATACTAGTTGTCAAGGAGTTGAGGATGCAGTGTGTTATTTATCAAGACAAAAATTTATTTGGACATTAGAATTTTAATGACGAGAGTTGGATTTGTAACATTTGTATGTAGTAGTTAGTAAATACCTTCATCTTGGAAGCTTTAATTTCCTATATAATTTACGAAAATTCAGTACACTTCAGTAACGGTGTTTCATTGCATCTGGAATAATTTTTAAGATTGTCTAACCTCAATAAGAGCATACGTTTAATGAAAATAGAAGTTGTAGTCCAGAATATATTATATTAACGTTCCTGGTGGTTTATCTTTGCATAGAAAACTGCCCTGTACTGACCAGCCTCTGATGCAAGAACCTGTTCCAAACTGTCACCAGATCTGGGAAAGGGACAATTTGTTTCTCCAATTTGGATCTTCATTCCCCTTGGAGTAATGGGCAGTTCGTCTCCACGAGATATCTCGTCGTCAGCAAAAATGATAATATGTTGATGGCGATATATCTCGTCGAAACCATTAGGAGGGTCAAATATATTAAACTAAAACTAAGAGACACCCTAAACTATTAAACTAAAACTAAAAGATATTAAACTACTTATTTGTTACTTCAACATAACTAACCTGAATTTTTTATAGTACAAGAGTGAGAATATAGTATGGCTTGAATGAAACGGATTTCCTCTCTAATCCGTGTCCTGTTGATTGAATGGTTTCCGACTCAGAAAATGAAAATGCTTTTCAGACATTTTAAACTAATGTTCTCGTGTGGGAAAGCTTACTAATGAGTGGGTTTGCTAGTAAGTACTCATTTTTCTTGTTTAATTGCTTTCCAGATTCATTAACCCTTCAAGTGTTTTCGTCGAGATATTCATCAAGATCTGATCAATTTTGCTAATTACGAGATATCTCAAGATATCGCCGATTTTTTGACGACGATGAGATCAAGATCTGGCCAATTTTCTTCAAATATCGTGCTATATCGTCCATCAAGATCTGATCAGTTTTGCTGATGAATGAGTAGCTCATCGAGACAACCACCAGGAGGGTTAACACGTGAAAAGGTTCAATGACTGAGCCCAGATCGAGGTAGATCTAACAGATCCTCTTCTAAGGTACCACGCCGATACCTACAAGCCTATCTCCGCACAGTAGGATAACCATCTACTCCGTCCTTCGATCAAACCCAACGCTTCCTTCCAAGATTTCACGGAGGGCTTACTTATCATTATCCCTTATCCCCCCAAGAAGCCCGCCCCGATGCGCCATAATCAGGATCTGGCGCCTAATGCACCTTATCCATACATCGGCCGGCCATTAAATCGCATCAAACAACTCACCTGTTTATCTGCGTTTACAGACGGGAGCGGGCTTGAGATGCAAATCCGCCGCCCGAGTTATGTGTAAGATGGTCAATAAGAGAGCTCCGGTCCGTCCGAGTGCTATTGGGATAACATTAATTATGCGCTTGGTGGTGTATCGGATAGGGGCATGCAAATGTCCCATTCATATTATGTGAAACTAGCGTGGAAGGAGTTAGGAGTTTCGATTGAATATTCGTTCCTTGCAACCTCACGGTCGATCTACGTTCGTGCGTGTCTTCCACACTGAACCTGAAATCGATTGATGGTTCAAATTAAGCTATTTCTGTAATCGGTTAATCTTTCAAGTTAAGCTATATCTGTACTAAATACACACATATCCAAATATTAAGTATAATGCTGAATTCGTATCAAGCAGAGTCACCTGATCTTAATCCAATTGAGCATGATTGGAATACTCTCGGAGTCCTATAGCAGCCTATAATGTCAGGTAGTTCTCCCAATTTCCAAAAGCGATAAAGAATTTCGGTAACTTTAATTCTTACCAATCTCCCAAATCCATAAAGATGTTTCGGTAACTTTAATTATAACCAATCTACCAAACCCGCGCAAATATATTTCGGTAACGGTAATTCTCACCCCAATCTAAAGGTGACGTAAATTCAACTACATACCAACCTGAAGCATTATTCTGAAAATACACCTAAAATAATAAAATGCCATGGATGAGAAACTCATAGTCTTTCGGTAAAGGTAATTCTCCCCAATTTCCAAAACCAGCAAATATGTTTCGGTAACAGTAATTCTCACCAATCTCTGCGACTTAGATTCAACTACCTACCTACCTGAAGCATTATCCTAAAAATACACCTAAAATAATCAAATATTATGACTGAGAAAACTGGTAATGTTTCGGTAACGGTAATTCTCATCTATGTCCA
Source organism: Meta bourneti (assembly GCA_933210815.1). Lineage (NCBI taxonomy): Eukaryota > Metazoa > Arthropoda > Arachnida > Araneae > Tetragnathidae > Meta > Meta bourneti. The sequence continues at coordinate 17,757,148 of OW119931.1, forward strand.
AAACTGATAAAGATGTTTCGGTAATTCTCACCAATCTCAAAACCAGTAGACATTACGGTAACGATAATCATCATCAATCTCACGTGGTTTAGTGGATTTCCCCATTGCGCTACCTGTGAGATGTAGACGGCACAAATTCGACTCATGTAACTTACCCTAGTTGTATTACTGCCTTTCCATGTCTATTGCTTAACGTTGACTGTCTTAGGCTTTGCACAGCTTGTCCAAATGTGGCTCCTACTCCATAAAACTCAACGTACCAAAATGGATAAAAACCTACAGTATATTACCGGTTTTTGAACCCTAGTATGCTGGTTACATTGGAAAAGGAAAAGCAGTGCATAATCTAGACTTAAATTAATACTCTTTCTCACATTTAAGTAAGTTAAAACGCGGACATAAATCATCTTTACCAGTAACTCTCTACCACACACGACAACTACACGAACACGAAAAGAGAGTCCCGCCATTTGTTTGCAAGCGTCTCAAAGGGATCTCCCGTTTTGACAAGCCATCCGGGCTGAAGTCTTTCTGCCTCAGTTGGTACCGAGAAACATGCTCGGGCATTAATTCTGCCAGAGTGTGTCCAGGCTGCACAAAGAGGGTTGAGATATATTAAAAGTCACCTATTCGCGCAGATCCTGATGTGCGTCATGTTTAATGACACGACCCCGCGACCAGCCATGCATCGCTTGGCGTTAAATGGCGTCGTGGAGTGGGGCTTACAAGCTATGCCACACCTCCGTGACTTCTTGCATTTGAGGACCTGTTCGAGAGGCTTTTGTGGAAGATCTAAGCAGGTGTTTTTTTATTTGGGTGGAGACACGATTTAGTGACTTAGTGTTTTACATCTCACGAACGGGTTGTCGCTTGTGTATTAAATTGATGAAAGGATATAATCCGAATGTAAGTTTAAACTCAAAATTGTCTTCGGAAAGTCGGTACTAGAGGCTCAGTGGAAAGATAATGCATATTTGGATTGGAAGGTCGTTGTTTCCTGTTAGGACCGAAGATTTTGTGTTTGATGTAGAGTATGCCTAGTTATGTTATATCCTGTTAGGACTGAATATCTTATTATTTGAAGAAGAGCATGTCTAGTAATGCATCTTCATGTTAGGACATAAGATCTTATGTTTGAAAAAGAGTAAGTAGGTATGCTGTTTGCTGTTAGGACCGAATACCTTATGTTTGGAGAAGAGTATGTCTAGTTATCTGTTGCTTCTTGTTGGGACCGAATATCTTATGTGTGAAGAAGATCATGTCTAGTTATGTTGTTTTTCCTGTGTTAAGACCTTATGTTTGAAGACGAGTCTACCTAGTTAGAAGGGACAATTTAATTTCTATAGAGTTAGAGGCTTTGGTAGAAGATGGAAAGTAGATGCCTTCGAAAAATCGTTTTGGGCTTTATAGCTGGGAATTAATTCTGCCAAAGGGTGTCCAGGGTGCAAAGAGGGGTGAGATGCATTAAAAGTCACCTATTCGCGCAGATCCTGATGTGCGTCATGTTTAATGACACGACCCCGAACCCAGCCATGCGTCTCGCTTGACGTTAAATGGCGTCGTGGAGAGGGGCGTACAAGCTATGACACACCTCCAGGACTTCTTGCACTTGAGGACCTGTTCGAGAGGCTTTTGTGGAAGATCTAAGCAGGTGGGTTTTTTATTTGGGTGGAGACACGATTTAGTGGCTTAGTGTTTTACATCTCACGAACGGGTTGTCGCTTGTGTATTAATTTGATGGAAGATGATCGGGATGTAAGTTTGAACTCGTTCTCTTCAGAAAGTCGGTACCAGAGGCACAGTGGAGAGATGCTGCATACTTGAATTAAAAATGCCGTTGTTTATATTGTTAGGACCGGAGATCTTACGTTTCACAAAGAGTACCTGTATGTCTAGTTATGTTGTTTCCTGTTAGGACCGAAGATCTTGTGTTGAGGAAGAGCATGGATATGCTGTTTACTGTTAGGACCGAAGATCTTATGTTCGAAAAGGAATGTGTCAAGTTATGTTAGAAGAGACAATTCGATTACTGTAGCGTTGAAGAGGTTTTGTAGTAGATGGAAATGGATGTCTTCGGAAAGACGATACTTATGCTTCAAGAGATGGATGATGTATACTTGGTGTTCAAGACACTTATGGTAGGTAATTGAATTAACGTCGCTCTGGAGCAACGCAACGGGCTATTGGTGAAGGTTCGGGATCCAGCGCGTAGGGCAATATCTCGTAATTTTGATCCACGGTCAGATGACGAGGACAACACTTGAGCTGGCATGCCACTCTCCAAATTTCCACACAACGCCAATGCGAGGACATCTGAGGAACCCCCTCGTACACGACGATCTTTGTTGGGTCGAGTTTCGAACTCGCAACCCTCCGGTTGCCAATCTGCAACTCTTCCAACAGTACTACCGCTGCTCATAAGCCAATTAGGGAAAATTACATATAGACAGCCGAGCTGTGTCGAGAGAAAAATTACTTATTACTTCTTGCGAGCTTTGAATTCATGTAGCGATGCATGCCATTGAAAATCCGAGTGGATAATGATGCCTTATGCCACAGAAACGATGTTATCGACTGACCTAAACTGCACCCTCTACCACCTGAACTTTTCCAGACACACATTTTTTGAAAAAAATTATTTATTTCGGCCCCTTCTACCATTCTACAATTTTGCCAAGTATTTTCGAAACGTCTTGTTTAATTGAGTGACCTTACCATTCATCTGAGAATTTTTTGTGACGTTATAATTATATTTGTTGATACTTTGTTGATATTTGACAAACGTGGAGATGTTTCCAAACTTATGGAATAGGTAATGTATATAGTATGGTTATCAGGTTAATGCAGAATAAGTATAATAGAAGTATTTTTAGTTCTAATCCGGAGGCCATGTTTATATAAGACAACAATCTTATTTTAGACTAATCAAATATCTTTCAAGAAATTAAAGTAACTGTTGTTTCAATAAACTACATGACGAAATATTAACTATTTTTACGAAAAATTGGTACATATGTTGCTTGTGCAATCCATTAAATTCACCGTAATTATATCATTAAAAGATAATAACCACGATTTAATTGAAGACATCCTTGCCTCCCTATACAATTATTTCTGAAATATTGTCAGAAATATAATTTTTGCTTCGCATGTGATGAAATATTAGTGTCGTTAAGCAATTAGATTTGCAATCAAATGGATAGAATTTCTCGCAATTGGCTTTGTTTGGCAAACTAATTTATAATTTATTGTTTTCTACGTTAGAGTTCATTTTATTAATTTTTAACTTTTAAATATAGATTAAATTTCTATTACTTAATAATATTATTTGTTCTGCAGGGATGAAAACTATATATCACGCCTCTTGGGAACAAGAAAATGCGATATATCTAAGGGAGCGATATAGTGATGTCGAGAAAAACTTGTTTAGTGGAAATAAAAAGATACGCGACACGAATACGTCTTTAAATCGGAACAGTAAACTAGGGATATGCATGAAAAATCAAGCATTAAAAAAAGCTTTACAACTGCTTTGTCTTTTGGTTTTAGAACTGGAAGAAGCATCCAGAAAATCAATACAGCATCGTGTAAACAAAGGATGTTCGTATCTGACGTATCCTTCGGACCGAGTACGCAGGATTGCTGAGCTCGGGGAGGGGGTCCGCAATATGTCGAAATTCTACAGTGCTGGACGAGCTTTGGGCCAGTGTAACTTTTAATTGCGTAGAGTAAGAACTATGTAAGTGGTGGCATTCAAAACTATTGAACTACGCTACAATTAATATTGGACAAAAACGATCTCTCAACAACAACTAATAAAACTGCACTTTCGCTCAAACTAAATTAATTGTTGAATATTCACACGTAATATAAACAATCGCTCAAACTTCCTATGTCTTGTTCATTCTTTGCAAAATCCAACATCTGGCTAGAGTGTTCACGTCAAAACTACGGACGGTTTGTGTCCCCGACACAATCCACCAATTTTTAAATTAAAACTCTTTATGACTACAAGTTAAGCACATAATAGATGCTAGATCCATTTAATGTAAAACTAAATATGGTGGCATGTTTTTGAACATAAATTCCTTCTCGTCCACGTTTTCAAGGCACCCAAATCTTTTAAACCAATTCAGTTCAGGACAACTGCTTTCTGAAGAGATTGCTGTTTGCTCCGATAAATGGAAATTCATTGGGGGACAAGGGAAAAAGAGCGATACAACCAAATGCGGGATATATCGAGGAGTTGCTATAACGTAAGACATAATCCAGTATGAAATTTACGCCCAATTAGTGAATGCCTCATTTTGTCGAGAAAAACTTAAAACCTGTATTAAGAATTTCCGTTGGTATTTTACCGGTACCGAAAATGCCTGTAATTTACCTGTACTGAGGACGCAGGTAATTCCCCGGTACTGAGAATGTCGGTAATTTACCGGTATTTCCTATGTCGATAATTTACCGACATTCTCAGTACCGGTGAATTACCTGCGTCCTCAGTACCGGTAAATTGCAGGCATTTTCGGTACCGGTTAAATACCAACGAAAATTCCTAATACAGATTTACCGGTATTAAGTATGTAGATAATTTACTGGTATTTCCAATGTCAGTAATTTACCAGTATTGCTAATGTTGGTAATTTACTGGTATTGCCAATGTCAGTAATTTACCAGTATTGCTAATGTTGGTAATTTACTGGTACTGAGAATGTCGGGAAGTTATCAGTACTGAGAATGTCGATAATTTACCGTTATTGCAAATGTCGATAATGTAATGGTATTGTAATTGTCAGTAATTTACTGGCATTGAGAATGTCGGTAATTTACCAGTATTAAATATCGATAATTTACTGGTATTGCAAATGTCAGTAATTTACCGGTAGTGCCAATGTCAGTAATTTACCGGTATTGCTAATGTTGGTAATTTACTGGTACTGAGAATGTCGGGAATTTATCAGTACTGAGAATGTCGATAATTTACCGCTATTTCAAATGTCGATAATTTACCGCTATTGCAAATGTCAATAATGTACCGGTATTGAAAATCTCAGTAACTTACTGGTATTGAGAATGTCAATAATTTACCAGCATTAAGAGTGTCAATAATTTACTGATATTGCTAATGTTGGTAACTTTTGGGTGCTGAGAATGTCGGTAATTTACGTTAATTGTGAATGTCGATAATTTACCGGTATAGAGAATGATGGTAATTTGCCGGTATTGTGAATGTCGGTAATTTACCAATATTGAGAAAGTTGATAAGTTAACAGTACTGAGAATGTCAGTAATTTACCGTTATGGAGAAAGTAGATAAAATACACCGTCATGAGAAAAAATGTAAAATACCGAAATTCAGAATGTTAGTAATTTGCATACCTACGATGGACCAAACTTATGAAACTGAAGGAAGTTCACTTTTTACCATTATCTTCTTAATAAACGCCTAGATACTCCTCCACACTTCCAATGCTACAACACATCCAACTCTTCTCGCCTCTTCCAACGCCCCAGTGCCTCGCGCAGAAAAAGAATTACGGGGCGCAATCTTTGGCAGGGGAGGGGAGCAGACACCGATCTCTGGGCGGCGGGCGCGAGGAATCGATGCTCTTCTGGGGCTGAAATCAGAGAGCGCCCCATTGTAGCCCCCGGAGAGAGTTATCTTACAGAAGAATGCCGGATTCGTCAGATAGAATCCAGGAGAAAAAGGAGAATTTTCCTCCCTTTTCTCCGACGGGAGAAGCCCCCGGGATTCTGGAGAAAAAAGGAGTAAAAAAAAGGGCTTTTTGTTTAGGGGCCGGGAACAAGAATCCCCGGGCCACAAGGAATCCAGTGCGGCGAATAAAATTCCACATCTTATTGAAGGTGTACCGATACGCTCGGAATGTACAGAATTCGAATTTGGAACTTATTGTTCTTTTTTGGTTGTTATTATTTTCGAACTGGAGTGGATGAGGATATTTTTTAACACACCGATATGATTTTATGGGGAAATATTGTCTGGTTGCTCTTTATTTGCAGCGATTAACGAAGGAGTTAGAGATTAAAGCTTATTTTAAATTTCTTGTGTCTTCTCGGAAAAAGTGTAGCAGCTGAAGATTAATATTTTACATTTCTCAATTCAGACTGTTAAACTCTAACAGGCTATGGAAATCGAAACAGGAAGTGTTCTACAAAGCTTTGAAGGCAATTGACTGGACAATGTTAAATCGCTCAATTTCTAAATATGCTTCTCAGAATATATAGAAATAGACGTTTGAAATGCTTTGTATTTTAAGCCCATACAGGGTTGAGTAAAATTATTATGACCACCGCCTACTTTTGGACGTCAGCAACGCATAGCCAATGAAATAAGGCACGTGTCGAAAGCTGGCTTGGTGGGTATATAAGGTGAGATGTAGGCCTTCTGCAAACATATCAACCATTGCTGTCATAGGTAAAACGTGCGATTTATCAGACTGAAAAGGGGATGATCATTGGATTTCGGGCGAAGCGTGGTAGTATTTCTGAGACAGCGCAGTTTGTGAAGTGTTCGCGTGCTGCTGTGGTTGAAGTGTAGTGATTAGACAAACGGCACCATTTGGAATAAATCGAGTGAAAATTGAGGTAGCACCAAGTGCCTATGTATCAGAGTTGAACGTCGACTGCAAATATGTGTGAGGGAAAATCGACGCGCTACAAATGAATAACTCACTGTCCCTACGAACCAGAGGACTACCAGACATGTGTTTAAGATGACCATAGAGCGAACTCTGTTGTATATGGGTTACTGCATCCATGCTGACGAGGGTTCATCGCCAGAAACAACTGCAATTCCCACTACAGTAACAAAACTGAACCTCCTCTGATTGGTAAGGGTTGTTTTCTCTGATGAGTCATGTTTTCTGCTCCATCGAATGGACGGACGTTCGTGTGTCAAGCGAGCCTCCGAGAACATTCTGCAACCATTGCTGGAAGAATACAAGTTGGTGGCGTAGCGTTATGGTTTGGGGAATGTTTCCTTGGCATCGTAAGATACCCTTGTAAATTTACCACGGTCTTACTGATTCACTACCACGCTGTCTAGCTTCATTATTCTGGATATTAGCTGGTGGTCATAACAAAGTGACTCGACTGTGTATTTACTTATATACTAAAATGTAAATTAAGTATATGTATTGTATAACATTTAAAACTATTTACCCTTCTGATTTACGAGATTTTCGAGTAGTCTAGTATTGTAAGCAAACTATTCACTATCTACCCCACAAAGCAAACATAATGATTTCGTAACCACAATTATTGTGTGGTTTGCAAGAATTCTGGAAGAGATCCTATTGGTGAAGTTCAAAATTGCTTAGAAGTCATGCCGGGAAGACTTCAGATTGCAAAACGGGCATGATTTGTGAACCCTCTAAGTCCTCAAAAACATGTGTGAATCCTTTAAGAAAGATAAACACGATCGACAAGAAACTCTAAAAGTATTACTATGTTCGAAACAAATTGATTGTAAAACCGACCGTTCGAATAGGTTCACTGATGTTTGACCGTTCGTCAAAATATCCGGCCCCCGGACAAGAAATAAATTATAAATACTATTTAAAACATAAACAATGCGTTTGGTTGAAAAACGAGAATATTGAGTTTAGTTGAGTTTGAGATATCTCGTCATCAAGATATTAAGTATTTTTTTACGATAACGAGATAAAAATCTGGTCAGTTTTTTCTAACGACGATATATCTCGTTCGTCTCAAGATCTGGTCAGTTTTTTTCTAATGACGAGATATCTCATTCGTCTCAAGATCTGATCAGTTTTCTTCTAATATCTCCTCCATCAAGATCTGATCAGTTTTCTTCCAATATCTCCTCCATCGAGATCTGATCAGTTTCCTTCTAATATCTCCTCCATCAAGATCTGGTCAGTTTCCTTCTAATATCTCCTCCATCAAGTTCTGGTCAGTTTTTCTAATGCAAATAGATATCTCGTTCATCAAGAGATCTGGTCAGTTTTCTTCTAATGACGAGACATCTCCTCCATCAAGATCTGGTCAGTTTTCTTCTAATATCTTCTCCATCAAGATCTGGTCAGTTTCCTTCTAATATCTCCTCCATCAAGATCTGGTCAGTTTTTCTAATGTAAATAGATATCTCGTTCATCAAGAGATCTGGTCAGTTTTCTTCTAATGACGAGACATTTCCTCCATCAAGATCTGGTCAGTTTTACTCGTCGAGTTAACCACCAGAAGGGTTAATTGAACCTGATGCTTAAAAAATTTTGTAAACAAAGGTTGTAGCGAAAGTTGTTCAAGTCTCCTTGGTCAGGTAAAACAAATAAATAAACCAACAAGATAAAAAACGAGCTGTTCCGTTTCCATGGTTACACAATGACTGACAAGTCTCTTCGCCTTGCGGTAAGACAGCAACTATTGTTCCCATTCATATCGACGGTCAAGGAAGAAGCAAAAGGAGAAGGACTGTGTTTGGAATTGTTACAGACTCGCTATTGATCTATCGATCGCTTGTGGGGAGAGGACGAATGAAAAATTTGCTGGCTGGAGATTCTGAACCGTTCGCTCTATGTGCCAAGTAATGAAAAATAAGAAGTAACAGGCATTTTTCAACAGAAGCTTGCCCACTTAGTCAACCATCGATTTTGGAGGGGATTTATTTTACGGCTGAAGCTTCCCCACTTAATCAGCCATCGATTTTACAAGAAATTTATTCTTTTAGCTTTTTCTTTTTTATGGATTGGAGCGTAAAATATGGATACGATGTTATGCTAGTGACTAACATTGTTTCTTGCAGAATGAAGAACAAAATTGAATTCTTTTCGGAACTTAAGAACTCCAGTTTCGTAGGGAGGATTATCATAATAACTGAATCAAAATATTCACTGAAACGTATGAATGAAAATAAAGTTTTCTTGTTTTACACTTTAAAATATCATCTAGAATAACTAAGTATTCATTTTGAAAATGTTCCACGCTTTTTGATTTAACTACATCGTTCTAAATACGTTATATAGCCCGTTGTGCTGCTCCAGTGCAACTTTAATTGACCACTACCTACTTAGCTAAACATATAATTTTCAGCATATAAATTGCAAATATTATTATTTCATGCTTTTTAAGTTATTTAGTTTGTTACAAGTGGCGTATTAGTACTTGAAAAGAAACGTCATATACTAAGTGTAAAAACCATTTGTGGAAGAGAAAATTCTTTATTATATTATCACCTATCACCTTGTATTGCTATGTAGATTTTGTGATAACTATAAAAGTATGAATATTCTGCAATACTTTCTACCAATAAAATTTTAACCTCCTTTAACCCTCCAAATGGTTTCGAGAAGATATTTGGTTCATCAAGATCTGATCAGTTTTGCTAATGACGAGATACCTCGTCATCAAGATATTGCCGATTATTTGATGATGACGAGATCGTTTTAAGACCTGATCAAGATCTGGTCAGTTTTCTTCTAATGTAGAGATGTCACCGTTCATCAAGATATTGCCGATTATTTGATGATGACGAGATCGTTTTAAGACCTGATCAAGATCTGGTCAGTTTTCTTCTAATGTAGAGATGTCACCGTTCATCAAGATCTGGTCAATTTTCTTCTAATGAAAAGATGTCGCCGTTCATCAAGATCTGGTCAGTTTTCTTCTAATGAAGAGATGCCACCGTTCATCAAGATCTGGTCAGTTTTCTTCTAATGAAGAGATGTCACCGTTCATCAAGATCTGGTCAGTTTTCTTCTAATGAAGAGATGTCACCGTTCATCAAGATCTGGTCAGTTTTCTTCTAATGAAAAGATGTCACCGTTCATCAAGATCTGGTCAGTTTTCTTCTAATGTAGAGATGCCACCGTTCATCAAGATCTGGTCAGTTTTCTTCTAATGAAGAGTTGTCACCGTTCAAGATCTGGTCAGTTTTGCTAATGATGATATACCTGGTCGATACAGCCACCAGGAGAATTGACGAGTCTTTTAATCTTCTGAGCATCCTGAGATTTCCGAATTGTGTAGGATTTCTTTTACCTCAGAGCACATTGAGGCTATCGTAGCAAAAGTGGCCTAACCCACCAACATACCCAATGGATATAAATGCGATTTTCTTAACATCATTATATATATTTTTATTTATCCACAATATGATTTGAGGAGGGTTAAAATTTATATTACAAACGCATAAAATACCAAGAGAGTGCACAGTAGGTGCCAAAAATAATTATTTTGGCATTTTAGGGGTTTTGTGGGTTAGGCCACTTTTGCTCATAGCCTAATATAATGCCTAAATATCCCAAATAGTTACATCGAAGCCTAAAATCCACATTAGCTGGAAGAATCCTAGCAACGATTCTATTGGCCATAAGGCTTAAAACTGGTGAAAAGTCATCAGGGAAGACTGCAGGTCTCGGAACGGATATATATGTTTGGACCGTAGAGGGTTAAAAATTAAATTGCATTAATTGTTCTTGTAGTTGTACAGCACGAACTGTTACATTGTGTTTGTTATACAATGCTCCTTTTTATTTCTTACGCTGACCGAAAACAGAAGTTTAAAAGATGATTATGGTTTACTTTAATCAAATTGTTCTGATGACTTGAAAGGAAAAAAGTTCACATGCATGGAATTTTTTAAACATGAACCAGAAGCCAAAAACTCTAATATCGAACAGCGAATTACCGAGAGGAAAGAAGCTCAATAAGAGCCAAAAAAGACAGTTCCTAAATACCATTAAGGATCCCTCCTTTTATGCGGGACTTTTTATTTCTCCAAAAGCAGAAACTAATGCGACAAGAAAATGCTCTTTTGTCAAAACACGTCTCTTCAGGGAAAAGTCAAATTTCTTAAATGACGAAGACAGCTTTTTCAAACCTCAGAAAGTGCATTCCATTTTTAAAAACCCTACCTCGCAGAAACACGCAAACAGAAAACAGCGTATTAAATGTTATGCGCTTAAATTAAATTTCGAGAGCTGTATTATTTATGAAAAGGAAAATAATTCTCTTATGCAAAGTTTCACCGCGTCAAGGTGAAAAAAAGTTGGAAATGTCAGTATATTTTATACCTCTTTTAAAGTAAAATCTGTGGTTAAATGTGGTGGTGTGTTTTAAAATTCCACGTTTGCATATGATAATGGAATTTTTTTTGCTTCTCCAGTGCTTTGTTTAAATTAGCTTTCTTCTATCCAACAGTTCCGTCTTCCAGAAACCTTTCACGAACTTTAATTTTTTTATTCTTCAAAAATTCTAGAAACTGTGTCTCGAGTTGAACAATGATTAGATTAACTTTTACCATCCTTATGCGCTCCGTTTTGAAAAGGACTTTTTAACTTTGGCCGAATAGAAACTTTCGCATCTCCTGTCAACAAGGTTTTGTGAAGGAAGCATTTAAGTTAAGTAACCTAAATGTCCAACAGCAAACTGTTTTGTGTGGACGACACACACACAAAATGAAAGAACGTTTGTTTTAATTTGATATTGTAATTAATGTAAGTTTTAAAAGAGGCTTTTTTTTATCCGAGTTTGTGTTTATTTTTTGTGTTAAAGAGGGTTGTCGGATAATAGAGAGGTACGTGGTTTCTTTCGTGTTCGGTACAATTTTGCCTTTCTGTTTGATAAAAGGAGAGGTGAAAAAAAGGAAACTTGAGCGGGAGAAGTTTTCAGTTCACGACGCTGAAAGGTGGGATTGAGAAATTCTTAAATGAAAGAGAAGAATGCATAACATGTTACTACATAACATGAATCTGGCGGAAAATCATTTAAATCAGGGGTGCACAAAATTATGAATACTGCAGGCCGGATTGTGCAGAAAGCAGACCGCATGTATTATTTTAAAGAGGGAATGTGTTGAGTGAGAATGAAGCTGAAAGCGATGAGGGGAATTACAACAATAATTATTCGTTAAATGCCAATGACACTCCACTTTTTTTTCAATTTTCCATTCATAACTTTCACTCTTTGGAGGCATTTGTAGCTAAATCGAATAAACGGAATGGAACCAAATTTGGTATTGGTTCCATATTTGAAGACATAGATAGATGTATTCCGCGAAAAATCATGTATAGGAAAACGGGTATAGAGGGAAATTCAGCACTGTTGTCAAACATTAGCTTAAAATGCATATAAAATGGTAGTGTCGCCAAATTTGGTAGTGGGACCAAATTTGGTTCCATTCCGTTTATTCGATTTAGCTACAGATGCCTCCAAAGAGTGAAAGTTATTTTATGGCCACCCTGTATATTTGTCTAGATTTTTGCTTGTCGCCTGGAAGATCTATACTTAGTAAACTATCTCCTTACGCCTCCAATATTCACAAAATAAAATCAAATTAACTCATTCAAAGAGACAACCCTTCTCATAGCGAACGAGCCCTGCTTCTATAGCAACCGTCACTACCAGATTTGGTGTCAGGAGAAGTTCCTGTGGAAGACAGGCAGTACTGTTTTCTTGACTAGCATGAAAAGAGTTTTTGGCAAGCTCGTGTGAGACAATGCAACTTTTGTCTACCAAAAAGTACTCCATGGTAGAGTTGGGTTACACTGCTATATATACTATTGTACCTTAAGTTAATTTTTGTAGTGGTAGCCAAGTTACAAACAAAACCAATACCTATTCGGGCTACAGTTAACTGTTCCATTAACTAAACCTTTGCAAGACCATTAATATAGAATTTAACGGTAATTGAAATTTTTACGAGAAAGGTTAATAAATGTCAGCTTTATCAAAACTGTCATACCTTTTTGACGCTTTAAAACATTAACCATCTTTCTTTCTACAAAACTGTTTTAAAATTGTAACTTAAAAAGTAAATTCTCACGCTTATTTCGCCTTAATCTGTATAATTTAAGCATCAATCTTCCAAACACATCGAAATAAAAGAATTTCACTTCCAGCAGCTAATTTTATAGCATAAATTTTTGATTTGAGCTCCCGGTAAAGGAGGTTCGTTTTGGAAGAAAGCACTCGAGTTTCCGACTTTACCTCCCAGCAATTTTCAACCCTAATGGGTGAAAGTGCTAAACCACGTTCATTAATAACTCCACTTTTTCTTACATGTTTCCCTTTTAGGGGTTATTAGTGTCTAATAAAGCTAATTAGGGCTAATAAGCGAGTTTATACTGGGGCCAAACAACAACGAGACAATCGAGTCTAAAAAAGAACACGCCCGTGCACTTGAATTCCATCTTATCAAGATTTAAAAGAGCGTCGGAGAAACTTTTATTCCAAACTTTTTTTCGAAAATTCGCGCACTTTAAAATTCTACGCAAATTTCGGAAGGGGGCAGTGAAACAGCCGTCTCCAATCTCATGAAACATTCATGTCGATTCGTTCTTATGAGATTTTTCCCCTTTCGGAATGGCAACACTTCTCCGTTGCCATTCCGAGAGTGGGAATATTAATAGAACTGAACGTCGAGGCGGAAAAAAGAGGAAAATAAGTAATAAAAAGAGAACCGTTTTAACTCGGAACTGCCAATAACTTCGTCCGCAATGTTCCATTTCTCCTCCCCCCTCTGCTGCTTTAAAATTCTAAAAGATAAGCATATTTTTTTATTCGAGTGATATTTATGGTTTTCCTTGAGTGTCAAAAGCAAATGTCGTCCCCACCTCTGTTTTATGCGGGATGTCATTACGGCAACCCCTCTCTTCATTGTTAGGGAAATCGAATTAAATACGTGTTGTTATTAATTTTTATTCCGTTCTATAAGTGAAAAAGAACGTACATTAAGGGGGATTTTTTCCCTTATCGTTGCTCTGATTGGTCTGTCGTGATGATGACAGTCGTTGACATTTCTCCGAATTTATTATGCAATATATTCCACTGTTAATAAAAATGATGACGTCTATCGCTTTTTACGATTTGAATCGCACGATGCGTGGAAAGTGAGAGGGTTTAATTTTTCAAATAAAAAGCTCTTAAGTATTCAGCTGTCTATTGTATTAAAGCAGATTACCAACTTTCTGACAAAGATTGGAAGTCATCTTGCTCTGTCATCAACTGACAGGTTTCCGTACGGTGGAATGGCTCCTAAAACAAATATCATAATGAACTAATTTTGGAAAATTCATCGTACTCATAACTCGAATAGAGCGGATCACAAAAGTATTCGGCCACTTGGATTTTGTAGCTATTTTATGTCTTCATAAAAATGTTAAAATAACGATTTAGAATTTAAACCAAATAAAAATCCGTGTCTTTATAATTTAGTCTCCCATTGAAATGATGGGGCCGTCGTGGCTCAGTGGGTATGCCCACTGCTCTAGCAACCTTCGAGTTTTAGGCGGCGTAGGTTCGATTCCTGTCAGGTGCATTCCTCCCTGGGGGTATTTCTCTGTTCTCTGTCAGTGAAACTTTCATTGTGTGTGTCTATTACTTGATGCTGTGTGTCTTGTGTCTGGCGCAGCATGGCAACATTGCGCCATAAAATCCCAACAAACCAAACCAGCTCATTAAAATAATCGATCAATTAAATAGAAATTTACTAAAAATTTAAAAGCTAACATAACTTCTGAAAGTACTCACATAAAACTGTTGAGCCACTTTTCGTTTTAAGAATAAATGTTAAACAAAACATGAAAATCAATGATTTGGTTCCATTTCTGCATTTTGTCTTGTATCTTAGACTGCTTTAAATCTAATATCACTGTTGTATTTGGTCAAATTGGGATCAATTTAAATCTTTGGTTTCAAGAGTATGATCTTTAAATTTATATCAGTGAGCGTACTTAAGTAACACATTTCGTCATTAAAAGAAAACTGGCCAGATCTTGATCTCGTCATGGTAAAAAAATCTGCAATTTCTTGGCGACGAGATATCTCGTCATTAGCAAAATTGATCAGATCTTGTCGGACGATATATCTTGTCGAAACTACTTGGAGGGTTAAGAGTCCTTGAGGTAAGGTAACCGCCCGTTGTATCGCGTATCGATATATCGCACCGCGATACATCGCTTACTTTTACTCGTCTCCCAATGAATTTAAAGTGTATGAATACCACAGAGAAAATCTAACTCCGTTTCTTTAGAATTGGAAGTACAAGGGACACCTGTTTCAGTCAGTCATTTTAGTCTTCTCTCGCATTGGGAAATTTCGTTGGGCATCTACAATCATTGTACTATTAGGGAGATTGATTGACTTCTTCGGTTAGATCCCGAAAGGAATATTGAAAAATCGTAAGTGATCTACATAAATGAAAATTATATTCTACCGTATTGTAGTTTTACATTAATTTAAATACAAAACTCCTAACTTAATGTTAGTGGAAAAAAGCGGAAATGATAGAAGTAAATTTTTATCAGTCCTCGGTATCACTTCCCTCGGTGTATCGCTCTTTTTCTTGTTCTCTTAACCCTCCTGGTGGTTGTCTTGACGAGGTATATCATAATTATCAAAACCTTTAGCAGATCTCGATGGGCGAGATATCTCTCCAACAGAAAACTGACCAGATCTTGATCATGTCATCATTAAAATTCGACAATATCTTGATGACCAGACATCTAGTCGTCATCAAAATTGGTCAGACCTTGATGACGGGATATTTCGTCGAAAGTATTTCGAGGGTTAAGATTGTGATATATCGAGGTGTTACTCTACATCAGTGTGAATAAATTAGTGTTTTAGGGGGTTTTGTGGCGCAAGGGTGATATTTGGCCATATTGCGCCAGCCACAAGACAGACAACATCTAGTAATGGACATACACACACAAAGAAAGTTTTACTGACCCAGAAGAGAGAAACACACACACAAAGGAAGTTTTACTGACCCAGAAAAGAGAAATACACACACAAAGAAAGTTTTACTGTCCCGGAAGAGAGAAATACACAAACAAAGAAAGTTTCACTGAGCCAGAAGAGAGATGCACACACAAAGAAAGCTTTATTGACCCAGAAGAGAGAAACACACACACAAAGGAAGTTTTACTGACCCAGAAAAGAGAAATACACACACAAAGAAAGTTTTACTGTCCCGGAAGAGAGAAATACACAAACAAAGAAAGTTTCACTGAGCCAGAAGAGAGATGCACACACAAAGAAAGCTTTATTGACCCAGAAGAGAGAAACACACACACAAAGGAAGTTTTACTGACCCAGAAGAGAGATACACACGCAAAGAAAGTTTTACTGATCCAGAAAAGAGAAATACACACGCAAAGAAAGTTTTACTGACCCAGAAGAGAGAGATACACACAGGGAGGAATCGGACTTGATCAGCCTACAACTCGCAGATAGCTAGAGCAGTGGGCACACCCACTGAGCCACAATAACCTCTCAGCGTAAATAAGAAACCAGTTTTCAAAGCGAGTCGAATCCGAATCACGACTGATTTAAACATGGAGACGACCCCTCCCAATCTCAATCCCCACCCATTACAAGCGACACGAATGATTCTCCCACAGGCTGACACTGTCCGGCCATAAAGAGATCCAGAAGCAAAAAAAAGCGCTCTTTCACGTTTTCCGGCAATCGGTCACGTGCTTTGCCAGAGGTCCGGACCATTTCCTAACTGGCCGTCATACCGGGGAGACGGAATCATTTACTTCTGCCCCACCCTCCTCCACCTCGACCCCGGAGGGCAGGAGAGCTTTAAAATGCCCCGAGATCACGTGCTCCCCGTTTCAGGGAAAGGTTGGAATCTTTGTTGGGGGTATCTCAGGCTAAAGGGGCACGTACCGTTATCAGATCGTGCGCTATTGCCCTCTCTGGTGGAAATCTTCGTGATATTTTAAAGGAAAGGGGAAAACATTTCTCATTTATTTCCACAAATAAAGCACTTCTACTCCCGACTCGGTGTCCGAGAGTGCTGGGTAGGGTTGTATTTTTTTTCGATTTTTCCTGATAAATCTCTTCGCCACACGCAATGAGCGCATGAATTTACACCAGACGCGAAACGAGAGGCAGAGATGGGTGAAACGTCAAAGGATATCTCATTTGTTAGAAAGGGTTCTATTTGGGTGGGTAATAAATAGTCTAAGAACGCAAACTATTCCAACTATTATGTTAGTATAGTACGATTCATAACTATGTTTCCTTTGTAATAGAGCCGAGGTAGCCTGGTTGGAGGTAGGTGGATATTTGAATCAACCTCGCACCGGAGCAACACAACCAGACTATCAGCAACAACCCCAAAGGAAAGATAACGAGTCTGGTTGGAAAAGAAGGGGATAAGCAACCGGAAGGAAACTCGGTCCAGCCAAAGACCGTCTTGTACGTGGGGGTTAGTGCAGGTTAAATCTATCGTGGCCTCAAATGTCCTGATGTTGGAGTGGTGCGGAAGTTTGGAGGGTGGAGTGCCAGCTCAGGTGTTGACCTCGTTATTTGATCGTGGTTCAAAATTACGAGGTGTTGTCCTTGGATCTTTCTCGTCGGGATTTATCCCTGACCATGGGCATGGGCACCGCAGGTGACCACTTACCTCCCAACAGGAGTCAGGTTTAAGTGGTGTCTAGGTCCCCTGACCATTGCTAATAAGATAGCAGAGGAGAAAGATCACTATACAATAAACCCAAGGGGGAAATAATCACTAGGGTACCTCGTGTTCATGAAGCCCGTACACATCTAAACAAGATGTGCCTCTGAGGGATTCTAGAATTGAGAGTTCAGAGACCAGATAGGGCCCTTGCGTACTAAAAACCAATCAAATAACCACCAGTAAAAATTATCCTTATTCAAACGACTAATCGCTTAGCTAAGACAAGCATTGTATTATTAGTTGCGTTACTTATTCTTTTGTCTATTTGTGAAAGTTCGTGTAATGAGTCGTTTAACAAAGTGCTCTATAATATATGCTTGAGGTGAACTTAATATGGATTGGATTGGATGTTAGGGTTTTATGACGCAAGGGTGAACTTAACATCATTATACATTATAACCCTACTGATAGGCAAAAATCTCATGGGCATAGATGTGCTGCTCTAATTTGCTGATTTGGATTCATCTACCACTTAGAGAAGAAACTCATTAACTGCAAAAAACAAATTCTACAGTAGAGCGGCTTAAAGACGAACTATTAGTTTTTAGGTCAAAAAATAATAATTTCAAGCTCTCGGAAAACAATATATTTGTTTCAAAGAGATTACACTATCAAAATGTATTCCTCATCATGAAAATTTCGCCGGCATTTAATATCGCCGGAAAAATGTCATGAAAAGAATTTCTGTTCTAAGCCGACTATATGCGCCACGTAAGAGCTCAGTGGGAGAGAGCTTTACAATCGGGTTGTCATATTTGGCGTAATTATCGCTCTTATTCGGTATATTTTCATTAATTATTGATATATTTTTCCTTATATATGATCAGAAGTTTTTATATTATTGCGAACGGAAAATGCGAACTGCCTCTCCGGTCTATCAATCTTTAACAGCTGGCACTTCTAACCATTTGGCCGGTTGAAATGAAAGGCGACTATAAAATTATCAGGAAATTCCAGGATATTGGTGTGTCGTGGTCAGTTTCGGCTTTAGGGATGTTTTAAATGAAAATTAAACGAGCTCATCCTACCTTAGGATGTGGCACTACTAGAATTTTATTCGTTAAAGAATTTATAGCGTATATTATAATTCAGAAAAATAAAATAATTAAATATTTCAGTAAAATATTTAATTTAAAAAGTATTCCGTTGTTCCACATTGTATGCAGAATTGTATTCAGAGATAAAATTATAGCGTCTCAAGAACTATATTTCTTTGACGAAATGATCCATTTTGTAATAAAAAACCAAGTTAGTCTGCAATATAGAATTCTGTTTAATGTTGCAATACAAACAGGCTTTGACTAAAGGCAGGTAGTTACTTGAATTAACGTCGCACTGGAGCAACACAATGGGCTATTGGTGACGATCCTGGATCTACTACCAAGGAAAAGATCAAGTACATCTCTCAATTTTGAACTACCTTCAGATGATGAGAACAACACCTGAGCTAGCACACCACTCTCCAAACTCCCTAAAATGCTAACGTGAGAACATTTGAGGTCTTGAGAGATTTAACATGCACCAGCCCCCCACGAACACGACGGTCTTTGGTTGGATCGAGTTTCGAACTCGCAAGCCTCCGGTTGCTAATTCGCTACTCTTCCAACCGGGCTACCACGGCCCTTGAAGAAAGAATTCTATATTTTAGGTATAAGAGGGGTGCTGGAAAAGCGACTGTTCTATACTAAGCGCTTTTTGATCCATTACGACGTATCACTAGTTCAACAGAAAACGATACCGTTTCCTCTTCGTATCGCATGTCGTCTGCAATTTGTGTCTTATCCCCTCCCCTGAAAGGAGGGGGGACAGGTGAGGGAGTGGGGTGGGGGATCGGTAAGCTGCCGACGATTATTCTAAATGAGAGAACAAGAAATCGCTTTACTTGGGACAAACCAGATCGAAATGAAGAAAAGAAATCTCATACACTCTCTTCGTTGCCAGATGAGAGGGAGAGAGAAGGGAAAAAATCTGGAGATCGATTCTTTCAGCCTGCATCATCGTCATCGAACATTGTCGGCCCACGTGAACAGGAATTCGTAGAGGAGGGGTAGTGAAGAGAGGAATTTGGCGCGAAAGCAAAACGATGTTTAAAGTACTTTCTTTTCTGGCGAGATTTATATTTTTTCGCTCTTTTAGTGTCGAATGTAATGCATCTGGCGACTGGGAAATTTGTCTTCTTTAGAGCGCAGTTATTTCGTCGTCCGTGACAGGCGTGATAAAAACAGAGAATGGGGTTTCGATTTGCGATGAAACAACTCCCCCGGAAGGCGGTAAACGATTCGACTAGAAGGAAGAAAACAACTCGGCTTGGACAGGAGGAGGAACGAGACTCAACTCTGTTGGTTAACAGGTAAAAACCTTAGTCAAACTGGTAGTCAAATATTAAAAAGCTTCATGGAGTAACTGATAAAAGATGTTGATAAAAACGGTCGAGATAAAAATATGCAGTAGCAGGCAGCATACTAAGCCAATAGCAAGCAAAATCAATATCAGTGCTGTCACAAAGAGCATAAAACTCGCTAAAGATAGCAGCAAAATCACTAGCAACTTAAAGATAGCAGCAAAATCACTAGCAATAGTGACTAAAATAGCAGCAAAATCACTAGCAATAGTGACTAAAATAGCAGCAAAATCACTAGCAATACAGTGACAAAGAGCAGTAAATATAACAGCAAAGCCTGTAGAAGCAGGAAGTGGGTAAACAGATAAAAAATAATTGGTCATGAAAGGTAGGTCGGAATGATGGTAGACATTTTGCACCACCGAAATATCTATTGACTTCTTTTTTATAATTTTTATAAGTCATTTTTGAAGCTTTTAATATTTAACTTACTCAAATCGCTTTAGGAAAAACACCAGAAGATTTGGTTTGGTTTGTTAGGTTTCGTTAAGTTTTGCTATACGAAGGTTAGTTAGAACCGAACCTAGGCTTAGAGTGGATGCCGTCCCATTGCGAACATTCATGTCCAGACCTGTTAAACCGAGGATCAGGTTTAACACCTAACTAAGAGAACTAACCCATCGTTTGAAAGACCGTCCACTTTCAAGAAAAGGAAATAGAAATCTATCGGAAAGATAAAACACCGCAACTATACCGGAAAGACAATTTTATTTGGAAAGAATGAGCAGAGCATGTCAACCCAACAGCATTTTAGCACCACTATTACGCAGAATACCGCCGTGGAATTCTGTAGAATATTCTAACTGGTTTATTTTGCACGTGTAATGTGAGCGCGTGGAAATGATCCGAGAAAATTTTTATTGCGCGCTGTCAACTGCTACGTTCGTATTGTAAACGTTATTATTATATTTATTGAGTACATGTAAACGCGTTAATGTTAGTAAATGTATTTTTCATTATGCACGCGAAAACTATGATATTGTGAATGTATTTTTGCTTCTGCATGTGCAAAGTGTAATCATGATAAGGAATATGATACAAAAATTAGTTTGGAATTCAGAAGAATTGGAGACGGAGTGAAAAAGAGAATTGATCGTTGTTCTTTGTGATTTTGTATTGTGTTTAGTTTTTTTAAGGTATATGTATACACTAGTAATAACGAAAATCGATCAGAATATGAATTCTTTTCATTGCTTCAAAATATTTTTCCAACTTCTTAGCTTTTAAACGATACCAAATATTGTAAACATTCGGAATATTTTTCTAGCTACAAGAGTGTTTCGTTAGGTACTGTCAATGTGTACAAATATGTTTCACAAACTTTAAACTCAATTTTTGAAAACTGTTTCTGCAATATGATTCTTTGTTCAAACGGTGGTAAAACTCAAAAATGAATTAATCTATTATAATTATTTTTATATCCATCACAACCTATATAATACGGTGAAAGTTTTGACTCTCACATTTATTAAGAAATGAATTTTTAGTTGGTTTCTAAATATTCTAGAAAAAATCGTGATTTTTTTTATACTTCCTTGGATGGATGGATTTTTTGGGGTTTTATGGCGCAAGGTCTAAAAGCGTACCAGCTGTGCCAAACACAAGACAGAATGTGACCCAATAAAAGTTTTAAATATTAAAGAATTATTGGTCTTAGAGATAAAAGTACATGTGGAAGATATCTAATTTTGATGAAAGATATGACAAAGCACAAGATTAAAATTTGCCGACAATATATAAAAAAAACCATGGTTGATATGAATTGATGATTTAAAACATGTTGACCAGCAACAAGGTATATATTATAAACGGTATGAGTAATGAGTGGTGAATAGTAAAAATATAAAATGAGGTTTAAAAAGCCATTGTAATTTAAAAATGAGAAGAGATTTGAATGGGGATTTTCCCCAATCAAATCTCGTAGATTTAAAATTGTGCTTTTAAAAAATTTTAAACGATGATGATGAAAAAAAAGGACAGACGATTAAAATGTGATAAACAGAAAATGGATTAGAGCATGAATAAAAGATGACGATGAGTGAATCGTGTGTCTCCAATGCGAAGGCGTGTCAATTTGACATCCGCCCTCCGCACTGGAGACACTGCGCACTGATGAATGATGAGTTTTATGCAATGCAATTTATTGTTGACCTGCAGGTGCTATGACTCTTGCTACAAGGAGTCGAAGAACTCCTATGTAGACATCTTGATATCACTAAAAGGAACGGCCTGCTGCAGTGGAACGGAAGCTGCCTTCGCAGAACTGTTAGGTAGCTCGTCATCCTTTATGCCCACGTGACTAGGGACTTCCTTGGTGAAACAATTGTAAAAAAACCTATTCCCTCTAGTAACTTTATTGAGGGTCAAAAGGTGAAGAATAATATTGTATAGGAATAATTTCCAACATGAAATATCTATTTGAACAAATTAGAATTTGAGAAAAGAAATCAAATATTTCTTTCTAGAACTCCAGTTTCTTTTGAAGGAATGCTTCCCCTTCTTAGATTTGAACTGATTCGGTAAGATTAGCCTGTGTGAATTTTTATTTGGTATTACTGACCTGGTGGCATTCTTCTCTACTAGCACTAGGAGGTGGTAGAGGAGGCAGACTCCGATGACAGTGATGCCTTGTTCTTTGGTGAAGAGAGCAAGTCCACTGAACAGTAAGCTCGCCCCCTGCCATGTCACGGAATCCCTGCAACACACAATAAATCAATACAATTCACATTGAATTACTACACACAAAGAACCAAAACCACATTGTAAATTATACACATAATTTAACCATCCAGGTGATTTCGAAGAGACATCTCTATCAAGATCTTACCAATTTTGCTAATGACGTGACAACTCGTCAACAAGGTATTGCCGTCTGTTTGAGGATGACGAGATCAAAATCTGGTTATTTTTCTTAAAGTAATGAGATATCTCATACACACATCAAGATCTGGCCACTTTTACTAAGAAATGTGAAACCTCGTCGAAAGAACCACCAGGAGAGTTAAAAGAAGTTGCATATTCGGACTGATTCAGACGGATAGTCATCCAAATCACTGGAGGATTTTGATTAAGGGTTCTGAATTACAAACCTTTACTTTACTAAAGCATGGACTTGAAAATGTCCTTTACATACGATTGTTCTACGAGGGAAAATCAAAAATTATCCGCACTTTATTTTTTCAATTTATTTATTCAAATGTAGGGGTTGAACAAGTTCGGCATTTTTCTACATAATCTCCTCTCTTTTCGGTGCATTTGGTCCAACGGTCCACAAGCTTCTCTCCCAGAAGGTTTTCGGTTGGTCACCCACCCATTTATGCACCGCTTAACCCACTTCTTTGTCCGTCTAATCTGCAGAGAACATGTTACAATGTCGCCGGTTTGGCAGTACCATTTCTCAAGTTTGCTGAATCTTCTCGTCAGTGGTGGAGGATGACGACCATCCTGCTCCTTCTCAGTGCATCACACTTGTCCGACCTCTTTCAATCTTCTCGATCCACTCATACACACTTCTACGTGGTAAAGCACTGTCCCCGTATTTTGTTGTAAATCTCCGTTGAATTTCAGACCCTGGAGCACCTTCCGACGCCAGAAAGCGGATCAGTGCTCTTTTTTCCTCCTTGGTGTAATCTGTTAACGGAGAGGCCATCTTCAGACTGAAGCAGAAACAAGAAAATGATGCTACCAAGGTCAAACTTCGGTAACGTGACCACAGTAGTATCAACTCTAAGCACGCATACGCAGAAGGCAGTGTGACAAACCAAAAGATGTGGTATAGCGGAAGTGCGGATAATTTTTGTCTTAGCGCTGACTTTGTGATTCTTGAAGTTCTCGTGGTAGACATGTAGTACATTCAAACAAGCATCATGCGCGTTAGAATAAATAGGTATTACATTTGAATTTGATGCAAATACAAATGTGACAACTTTTCCCCTACCCTCTTGTCTTAGTCTTAAACCTTCTTACCGTCGATTCTATAGTACCTCATAACCAGTTTAATCGAACCTCCCATTCATTTCTTTTTACATTCCTTCATCATCCAGGATTTTTACCAAGATTGAAATTGAATTCCTTGAAGTTTTATCATCTAAGGTGGAGATACTCCATCTTAGTTCTCATTTTATTATAAGGTTTTACCTTTATTGTGATTAAAATTTTAACCGTTTAATTTTGGTCACTCCATTTGGTTTTAATCATTGTATCTTCTCTTTTAATGTTGGTCTGTTGTATTCTGATGTCTTTTATATCCATTTTCTAAATTTTACTGTCTTGTGTTTAGCGCAGCTTGTCCTTTTTTGGATCTTGCGCCATGAAACCCAAATCAATCAGCCCTCTCCCCTACAGTTAAGAAATCGGGTAGGCTGTATCGGAACATAGCCGCTAGGTTTTGTGTGAATAAATCTCATTACCACATAGTATTTATTTGGGAGTCGCAAATGAAGGAAAGATGAATTCAGTAGTCAACTCAGCATGTATCGAAGACTGAGGAAATCGTTCGACGTATTTCTGCTTGGCTCTTCGACGAGTATATGCCGAGTTTGAGAACATCAAAAAAATTAAACTGGGATCCAAAGTTTCACAACCAACACTATATTCGATTCCACTTGTGATTCAATACATCGACAGATCTCGACGTTAGATTTCGTTTGAGATCAATTTCGACATCATAGCGCTTCGTAGTCCCGAGTTATAATGATTTGAAGTTTGCGCGGAAAAGCGGAAAGTCCCTAAAATGCCTCCCTCCCCTTTTCACGACGCGTGAACTCAAGATCACTAATAAGTCTTTGTTCCCTCAGCTATCGAATGACACTAGTTTGGTTTGGTTCGCGTTGATAACAGAAATTGTTAGACTATACTCGATGACCATTTATTCGTAACTCAACTTCCTGTACTGGTACACTTAGTACTGGTCTGATTTCAAAGATGCATTCACGTCAAAATATTGTATCCTGAGGTTTCAAATACCGTTGTTCTTCATTGTAAAAATCTTGCCGAACTTTCCACGACGAAAATAGCACATTTTTAAGTATCAACTTCAAAACAAATTTCATATTATTTTCGAGAATATAGACAATTGCAAATTGCCTGAGTTAATAAGATTCAGTTATCAAAAAATATTCAATCCCTTTATATGCGTGAGTTGATCGGATCTCTTCATTCAGCATCAAACCCATTAAAATATCTCTTAATAATTTTTGAATCTAATCATTACAGCTCTTTATTATAAATCCTTAAATTAAAACACCCCGCGAAACGCGATACACAATCACTGCAACAAAAAAACACCTGCATTCCCCGTTCTATTCGAGAGCCCTCCCCCAACATTCGAAACACCCCACCTCCTCACAGCTCCACCACTTCCGCTAATTGAATTCCACCCCTCCCCCCTCCTGCGAAAAAATTAACACAGCCCGCCGTTATTAATTCTTTTTTTTCCGCCCCGCTTCTTATAAACTTTGTTAACACACAACACTACAACGAGTTCGGAAACGAAATTGACCGAGATAACGATTCCAATAACGCCCCGAACGAAACAAAAAAAAAGAACGCGGCGAAGAAGAGAAGAAAAAAGTTCGAACCTCTCGACAACTTTTTCGAACGGAACGCATTAAAAAAATTTGAAAATAAAATGAGAAACTTTCTCCCTTCGTCCTCTTCTCCATCTTCCTTTCTGAAACTAAACGGTAAATTGATTTTTCCGCCGCCTCTCAACTCAGCTCTAGCTAATTATCAGGTAGGAGGAGGTCCATGGCACTAATTCTTGGAGGAGGCCTTCCTTTTCGGAAAGTGGCGCGGGGGTCATTCAAATGGATGAAGAGATCTTCCTTTAATTACTTAGTGGACTTCTGACGCGGGTGGAAATTCCCGGATGAATATAGCCGACAGAATAGAAGGCGGGGTGGTTATTTCTGGGAACAATGTTGAAGTGGGCTGTTTAATGAGACCTGCTTTGTTTTTGGGGCATGTTCTGTGTGCCGTTGAAAATAAATGAAGTTTTAAATGGACGTGGTCCTTGAGAGTTAGTTACATGACATTATGTTGTTAATTGGTCACGGTACTTAAAAGTTAACAGTGCAACTTTCTGTTTTTAATTGGTCAGGTACTTTAAAATAAACAACCTGACGTACTTAAACTTTTTTTCCTGTCCCAGAACACAGCCTTTTCGCCATAAGTCTGTCTGGCAGCTCAATATGTGAGATTTTCTGTGTAAGCAAACAAGATGGATGAAGGTTCAATTTTTGCTCACCAAATGCACTAGCTTGATACATATCAAGGTTACCTTAAAGTGTAGGTTATCACCGTTTTGGTTACATTTGGCGTTTAATTTTACTGCGTTGAGAAATCAGCTATCATATATGAATTCGGAATTATTTTAGGGCCACGGTAGTACAGTTGGAAGAGCAACGGATTAGCAACCGGAGGTTTGCGAGTTCGAAACCAGGTCCAGCCAAAACCGTCGAGTACATGGGGGCTGGTGCACGTTAAGTCTGTCGTCGCTTCAAATGTCCTCACGTTGGCGTGGTGAGGAAGTTCGGAGAGTGGAGTGCCAGCTCAGGTGTTATTCTCGCCATCTGACCATGGTTTAAAATTACGATTCGTTGTCTTCGGATCTTTCTTTTGGGAATTGAAATTCTTTAAAGAAATGAATTTCTTTTCGCAATATCCGGTTGTATTGCTCCAGTGCGACATTAATCAACTACCTAGATAACGATTATTTTTTGGAACGCTTATTGTTGAAATCGGGTTCGAAAACGAAGCCAACTGACGTCACATTCACAATACATACAGGAAACACGAATCTTGCTTCAGACAAAATACCGCCACAGAAATATAGATTGACAGGAAATTCCTCTCAGTCTAGAAACCGGTATAAAATATAATCCTGTCAATCAATATCTCGAAGGCGGTATTGTTTCTGCTGCGATACGTGCTTCCCGTATGTATTGGTAAAATATATAACTGTCAGCACACCCACACACTCAGTATTATTCACTGCGACGCCAGGTAGGTTAGGGCAACTATTGAGGATAGGTTATTGTCACGTCTGAAATGCCACACGAGGGCAAGTTGGGGAGTTTGACGTCAGTTCGGTAGAGATGATTCTGTAGGTAGTGGTGTCTAGTATGAACCCTAAAACAATTTAAGCTATAATTTTGTAAGTATTAAGTCGAGAATGCTCAATCTACATTTATAATCCTTTTTACTGTTTTCAATGGGAGGAAATGTTCGAGGTAATTCGGAACCGGTCTCAGCTAAGCCCTCAGCTAATTCATTGCCATGAGGACTACAGTGACTAAGGGTACACTCCAGTGTGATATGTCGGTATATGTTAACGGCAATGTATGAAAAGCAGGCAATGTATAAAATGCCTAGGCAATATAGGTGAATCCATTCAAATCCTGGAAGGCTATTCGCCTCACCATCTTCGAATCGAATGATATTTTGTAAACAGGTACATTTTGGGCCACCTTGGATCAACATATTTTTTATAATCTCGAAAAAAAATTTTTCTTCGAGATACAGGGCTGTGAAAATGACTCCACAAATTAAAATTTAATTTTCTTAGAGTACATCACCTGGTTAAAAATCGCATATATCCTAAAATATTAAGGATAATCCAAATTTTTTTCTTCAAAACAATTGTAAGACTTTGGAGCAACTATTGATACTAATTTCATTAGTGGTACGTAAATAGTATTAGAAATACCAATTTTTTAATTTTATGAATTTTAAATTCATTTTTCTCAAAAAGCCATCTTTTAAAAATCTGATTATTCTCGTAAATATTCTAACAGAGTGTGTGAGCTTTTATGCATTTTTTGAATATTTAAGTTTAAATAAATTATTTTGTGTAATGACCCCGATCGGAAAACCCGACGCGATCAGAAAATAATGAAATACCGTCAAATTCCCTTTCGAAGTACGAAAAATCCCTAAGCGCATGTCAAATTCCCTATAAAAGGACGAAAAGGTTTTTTTTTTAAATCCTTGAATTAAACCGGGATTCCCTTTCATCCAGTGAGAACTGCACCCCTTTTCTGTATTTCCTTAAAAATACTTTTTTACTCAACGTTAACCGAATAATTTGAATAATTTACAGTATTTACTTAATTTGAATAAATATCTTTCACAAAATTATATATTAAACATTTACACAGAATTTCACTAACATATCATAATTTTGCTGTTCAAACCAAATTTATAAAAATACACTGTAATTGTTTTGATATAGAAAGGATCAGAGTAATAATCTACATATTTAAAATATTAATAAATTCCGAAAACTATATTAAAACATTTAAATAGTATTGAAACTAGTAGCCACAAAACTTAATACCCTATAAATTCTCATAAAACAGTTCTAAAATTACATAGATAGGAAAAATCACGAAGCTCAGTAATATATTTAACATCGCAGATAAAATAATGACATAAATTTTTATATACTTGGAATATTAGTTACGTTAAATAACGATTAATTAAAATAAATTGAAAGATTTGTTAAATTCGGCGAAAGTGTTTAATATGTCCTTTCTGCTACATAAAACTCCAATAAAACATTCGACCGATGCTTCAATAAATGACTATTTCAATGTGGAACTTCACCGAATGGAATTCATAACTAAATACAGCTTCATAAGTAAAAAAATTTACTTTCAATCATCCTCGATTCTTGAAAAGTTGAACTCTCATGTCACAATACCAGGAGATCGGATTTTGTATATAACAAGAGGCCGACTTTGTCATTTGAACGCACCATTTTAAAACTTTCAACAAGAGTGAATTTTTTAGTTATTTAAAAGCTATTTTTGGATGTTGCAGGAAAATTGTCATGTGCCTTCCTCCATAAAAAGGCATAATTTAATTTATTAGTCTCTTCTGAAGCCCTGAAATTGCTTTTCACTTATTATTACTTTCATAAAAAATTCCAGAATGAATTATACCAAAATCTAAGAATGAATTAAGAGTAAATGAGTATTATATACTAAACGATTTAAAATGTATAGGAATAAGATGTAATCAGACAAAGGTAAGGGCTTTTTAATGTACCAATCATGACTATTGTTTGGTACATTAAAAGCTACACTTTCACTACTTAAATAATAATCCCCATGTAAGCAGCTAGGTGGATAAAAAGCAGCTGTTTGTAGAATATAAACAATCAACACTCCTTGAGCCCTCAGAATAGTATATCTTGTAACTTTATTTTATTTTATAATTTGTTGCAGCAGATGCAAGTGAATCCATGTGTGCAAGTTATTACCAAGTAAAAATTTTAATTCAAACAAAGTCCTGACGCAATATGCAGCCCAAATATTTCCGCGGTTAATAATTAGAAGCTAGTTATAATAAGTTCCGCGATAAATAATTAGAAGTTAGTTGTAGTAAGCTCCGCGGTAAATAATTAGAGCTTGGCTGATTTCTTTTTTAAAACTATTGACAGTAGAATTATAGGATTATCAAAAATCTTAGTTCCATACACTTTATTTATGTACGTATAGAAATAATGAATCATGTTAAAATATCGCATCGAAAAAGGGCTTGAGTTTCTGGTTGAGGAGATTCGAGCGCTCACTTACAAGTGGAGGAATACCGTTGGCCCCGCTCGTTGAGCACGCATTAGCGGTTGAAATTTTGATATCTTAACGCTGAAGGCTCTTAAAAATCAATCTTTGAGAAACTGCATTAGCTATATAGTATACTACATTAACAACATTCTAATGAACTTACACAAAAAGTTTCAAAAATTTTAAAATTACTTTTTTTATTAAATCTTAACCAAACTTCAGCAAGTTCTGTGCCAAACTGTTAAAAAGCTAATCCAATTTTAAAAGATATTTTTGCATATTGTTACTAACAGTACATTTAAGTATCGCTAGCAAAAAACAAAACAAGTTTATCTCTAATAGTTTAAGCGTAGCGGAATTTTAAGTGCTATACGATATTCTTGAAAAGTAAAATTGAATATTTTTGAACGCCCTTTAAAGGATCTTATTTTCATGAAAAAAATCATTTTGCAAAATTAACCTGGTTTAACATACGCCACTGGCCACCATATACTAAATTTTAAAAAATCGAAGGTGGTGAGGCAAACATTTTTTTTATTGCCTGAATTTGAATGGATTCACCCATATATAAAATGCCTGGCGTTTTGGGTCAAAATATGAAATATTCGAATTATTTTAATATTATATATACTTTCTCTAGGCATTGTATGTAATACCTAGGCATTATATAAAATGACAAATGCTATTTAGGCAAAATATTACAAGAAAGTTATGAAAAGGCTTTTATTGAAAAGACGTATATGAAAAAGAAAGAAATACAAAATAAAGTATAGGACTTTCTTATTGAGAAAAACAAGAGAAAACTAAATATGAACCTACTTGTTGCATTAGAAACGTCATTAGCGGGAGTATTTTGTACTTTGCCGGTTTATCTTTTGGAATTGCATAGAATGCCTAGGAAATGTGTGAAATATTAATCATTTCATACTTTGCCCCAAAACGCCAGGCATTCTATATACCATCTAGATATTCTATACAATGCCTGCTTTGCCGGTAACATATATAATAGATTTCAGGAAACGATGCTGAACAACTTCGAGACAAATGTAATTACCTTGATTGCTTGAGAATCAACAAAAATAACAATATTAGTTTCGTAATAAGTTTAAAAATAACACTGTTATTTCCTCATGATACTCGAAAGTTAAAGAAAACATAATATTCTGCTGTTAACCATCTGAGCGTCACATTTCCGAACTTTGAACTATTTATTTTATCCTACAACACACATACTGACTAAATAGCCACATCTATTGGTTAAAAGAAGCCTAGGAAGGATTCTATTGGTCAAGAATCTAAAACTGGTTTAAAGTCATACAGAGAAAACTGCAAGTTGCATGATGGAATAAGGTGTACACGACTGTCAGGATTAATTGATATGGGTCTTGAACTTGTCTGTCAAGAACTTTAGTTCACTTACGTTATTGCTTTTGAAAATTCCCGTCTGGATACCGCTGATGAAACAGAAGAGGGCGGTAACTTTTTGTAAGTGATGTTACGGTGTGTTATTAAATATAAAGGGGGTGTTGCTTTTGGAAACGAAATGAAGTGTGTTTTTATAATCCTCCAAGTGGTTTCGACGAGATATCTCGGCCATTAATATCTGACCAATTTTGCTAATGACGAGATACGTCGTCATGATATTGCAGATTTTTTGATGACGAGATCAAAATCTGGTCAGTTCATTTTCTAATGTCGAGAGATATCTCATCCATCAAGATCTGGTCAGTTTTGCTAATGACGAGATACCTTGTCGAGGTAACAACCACCAAGAGGGTTACAGACTTGCTCTTGTTGAGATATGTAAACGTACTTTTGAAAATAAATGAATGTTTAAATGGTCTTTGTCTCAAAAGGGAGCAATATGACACGTTAATTGGTCAAGGAAATTGAAATTGATAAGCATAAAGGCTATATTATTTGATTATAGTACTTAAAGGTTAAAAACAGAGTATTCTGTTGTTAAAAGGTGTGGGACTTTTCCCAATAAATAATAAGTAGTAAATTCATGACAATATGTAATAAGTAGTAAGTTCTTGACAGACTTAAATTCCTGGACGGATATCGATGACAAAACAGGTGTAGTGAGTAACTTTTAAGACACAATGTTAAAGAGGGCTTTTTAATGAGATGCAATTTATTACTAAATTGTCTAGGTTTGCGTGAGGGTTTGGCGCTCTCCTGGTGTATACTGTCAGTCTAGGTGTGTGCATGAGTATTTTTGAAAATAAATTATTTAAATTGACAGAGTACTTAAAGAGTTACAGACATAAGAGTTTTGATAATTGGTAGCGGCATCTAAATGTCAGCAACATGATAGTTTGTTTTTAAATGGTCATGGTTGTTAAAATTTAAAACTATAAACTTCGGTTGGTTAGGGTTTTGTGGCGCAGGGGTTATATTTGGCTATGCTGAGCCAGGCACAAGACCATACAATATCAAGTAAGAAACATACACATACAATGAAAGTTTTACTGACAGAGAACAGAGAAATACTCCCAGGGAGGAATGCACCTGACAGGAATCGAACCAGCGCTGCCTACAACTCGAAGGTTGCTAGAGCATATTGGACATACTCACTGAGCCACGACGGCCCCGAAGCTTCGGTTGTCAATCGATTATTATTTTACTGAGTCTACCAAGAGGGTTACTTATTGGACTTATGTTATTGTTGTCAAAAATTACCGAATGAATATCGCCTACAAAACAGGAGGGTGTGTGAATTTCTTTAGGAAATAACGTTCAGGTGTGCCATTGAATGAGACAAGCTTTTATGCGTAGTTGTCTACGTATATGCATTCGTGCCTTTTAAAATGAAGGAATGTTTTAATGGTCTTGGTACTTAAATGTAAATAAAATAACATTATTTTATTAATTTATGTGATTTACTCAGACAGTCAAGAGGGCCTATCTAGTGAACTCTTTATTCAACGAAAACGCTGCAAAGGATCGTGACGCTACGGCACACTCCTTTCCTAACTTCTAGTGAGCTTAGCGATTTGGGAGGGAAGGGTTTGCCGAAGAATTCCGTAGCAATTTTGGGGAGGTTGGAGAAGGACAGCGAGTATAGTAAGGATATTACGAGAAGGCAGTTCACTTTGGGTCAGTCAATTTTTGCAAAGGTGTGAATGCGCGTTAGGTTATGGCTGCCATACACAAATGCATGAATGGCGATCGCCTTGGATGTATCTAATACCAATTGGTCACCACTCCTATTTCTTTCAGAGTACCAAGCTATACATTTAGATCTAAATTCCGCTCTGAGAGAAGTTTGTTTGCATTACACCAGTCCCTAATTTAACGAATAGACTCGTTCAAAGCCACGTGATTTGACTGCCAACTTTGAACCAGACTTTTAGGGGAATTCACTAGTTAACATATGCTTCCAGTTCGTAACCCTCCAAGTGGTATCAACGAGATATCTCATCCATCAAGATCTGACCAATTTTACTCATGACGAGATATCTCGTTCATCAAGATCTGACCAATTTTATTCATGACGAGATTTAGATCTGGTTAGTTTTACTAAAGACGACAGAAGCAACGAGACGAGGGTCAATGGTTATTGGTTTGGCTTGTTGTTTTGAATTCGTCAAACTCATCGCACGCGTGCAAACTCTTATTTACACTTTTTAAGAAGCTATTGAAAGAAACAGGAGCTTTACAGTAAAATAATATAGTAATATGTAATATAAATCTTTCATTTATAATATTGCGTAAAGCATCTCATCAGCTTCGTATATCCATTTATCTCATTGCCATCATGGGGTTGGATATGTGAATTACAGTCGTCGTTATGTCGCACAGGAGCAATACAACGCGCTATTGGTCATATTCCGGGATAAATTCCTAAGAGAAAGATCCGAGGAATACGCCAAGTAATTTTGAACCACAATTAGATGACGAGGTCAACACCTGAACTGGCACCCGATTCTCCAAACTTCCACACTACACGAACATCAGGACATTCGAAGCCACGACCGATTTAACGTGCACCAATTCCCAAGTACACGACGGTCTTTGGTTGGATCGAGTTTCAAACTAGCAACCCCCGGTTGGTAATACGCTATTCTTCCAAACGGGCTACCGCAAGAGCCATTGCTATCAGATGCCTTGACATAAACAGCTTTGTGTATTCCACGTGCCCCATGTGTTATTGATTTGAAGTGTGTTGTAAGGAGAAAAGGTGAGTAAGCACGATTTCCTACAATTTATGCAGCAATTAGTTACCGAAGTTTTAACAAACCCCAGTAATATTTAAGTTTTATGCTAAACGCATAGTTCTGGTTACTTTAAATCCGTCTTGAGTTGATTCAAACTGAGCGATTCGGGTAAGTTTATTAGGTTTAGGTAACAAAATCATTTTAAAAGCAAGTTTTATGGATGCACTTTCTTTTAAATAAATTCTCCGAAGAGTAAAAACATTAAATTAATTATCCTCCACACATTCAAGTTGAACGAAAATGAAACTTTATCTAGTTATTCCAGTAATAAAAATAAGATTTTTGAAAGTGTATTGCTCGTACATACATCTAAAAATATGATTTCGCATAATAAAAGACCTTTTGACATTATACTACACACACAGATACCCTCATACAAAATTTCAAAAAAATTACCTCAAAAGGAAAATAGATATTTACTTAAATACAAAATTTAAAAAAATGTGGGAACCATTTTTGTTCAATAAACACTCCTTTATCACTTTTTAAAGGAAAAAATTTCTAAGCACATTGAAATTAGTTAAAAAAAGACATTTCCAAAGCCAAAAAATCCGACACCTCTTAACAACTGACTGCATGTAACTCTTTGACAGTAATATATCTCGTAATTTGCATGAGTACACATTTTAAAAAGGTGAAAAAAAGCTCCCCACGCTGTTTTTACTGCAGTTATCAAAAGGATGCAATCTCAAGTAGTGATATCTTTTGAAAGAAACCCTCTCCTTAGCTCTAATGTAAACACCTTTTTGTCGGGAATTTTTGTTCGCGTTGGGTTTGAAAAAGGAGACAGGGAAAAAATCCACAAAAATCAACTTTGAAATGAATTAATTCATCATCGCTGATAGAACTTTTTTAAATTAAAAAAATAGTTGGAGCCGTTCCAATTTAAGGTGAGAAAGAGAAAGCTTTTTATCTCGCATTTTATTAATCTCCAACGGGGGATTGTGGTGTCTCGTGTGCATTAAAAATATGTTTTTCAGTGCAATATGTATCTTTAAATTGGATAGTTTTTAAGCTTTCCACGTGGCACGGTAAATATTTGTTGCGAACTGTTGAATGGACTCGGTTTCTTTGGCAACTTATGCATCGCCTGTTAAATGTAAAAATAATTGTGGGTTGGAAAATATTTCTTTTGACATGCATTAAGAGCCTTTATAATAGTCTATTTGAAAACGCTTTTAATCATAAAAAAGTGTTTACCTTGAAAAGTAGCCTAGTGGAATTATTTGAATGGATATTTTTAACAGAATTTTGGTTACATATTTTAAATGTATGATTAATATACCATTTCGCTCTTTATGCATAAATGTTCTCTAGCAGAAAAAGGTGAAATTCTTTTGTGAATCTTATATTTAGGTAGGCTTAACTTTTCAATTTTAGTGCATAATTTTCATAAGAAATTGCAATTATTTCATTTCATCTGATCTCGGATTAAGTTGACTGAAATTGTTTTACAATGGCATACAGTATTACCTAAAAATGCTTAAAAGTGACCCAAAAATGTAAAAATATGATCAAATTCAACTATTTTTATTTCGATTAGCAATATACTTTACTTTACAGACAAATGCTTGGTAAATAAAATACACTCGTCAAAAAGTTAAGCATAATTGCTGTTTATGTGAATATTTCAGAAAATCTACATCGGAATGGAAGGGGGGGGGAATTTCAATTAACGTCACACTGGAGCAACACAATGGGCTATTGGTGACGGTCCGGGATCAATCCCAAAGGGAAAGATCCGAGGACAACACCACGTAATTTTGAACCACGGTCAGATGACGAGGCAACACCTGAGCTGGCACCCCACTCTCCAAACTTCCACACTACACGAACATCAGGACATTCGAAGCCACGACCGATTTAACGTGCACCAATTCCCAAGTACACGACGGTCTTTGGTTGGATCGAGTTTCAAACTAGCAACCCCCGGTTGGTAATACGCTATTCTTCCAAACGGGCTACCGCAAGAGCCATTGCTATCAGATGCCTTGACATAAACAGCTTTGTGTATTCCACGTGCCCCATGTGTTATTGATTTGAAGTGTGTTGTAAGGAGAAAAGGTGAGTAAGCACGATTTCCTACAATTTATGCAGCAATTAGTTACCGAAGTTTTAACAAACCCCAGTAATATTTAAGTTTTATGCTAAACGCATAGTTCTGGTTACTTTAAATCCGTCTTGAGTTGATTCAAACTGAGCGATTCGGGTAAGTTTATTAGGTTTAGGTAACAAAATCATTTTAAAAGCAAGTTTTATGGATGCACTTTCTTTTAAATAAATTCTCCGAAGAGTAAAAACATTAAATTAATTATCCTCCACACATTCAAGTTGAACGAAAATGAAACTTTATCTAGTTATTCCAGTAATAAAAATAAGATTTTTGAAAGTGTATTGCTCGTACATACATCTAAAAATATGATTTCGCATAATAAAAGACCTTTTGACATTATACTACACACACAGATACCCTCATACAAAATTTCAAAAAAATTACCTCAAAAGGAAAATAGATATTTACTTAAATACAAAATTTTAAAAAATGTGAGAACCATTTTTGTTCAATAAACACTCCTTTATCACTTTTTAAAGGAAAAAATTTCTAAGCACATTGAAATTAGTTAAAAAAAGACATTTCCAAAGCCAAAAAATCCGACACCTCTTAACAACTGACTGCATGTAACTCTTTGACAGTAATATATCTCGTAATTTGCATGAGTACACATTTTAAAAAGGTGAAAAAAAGCTCCCCACGCTGTTTTTACTGCAGTTATCAAAAGGATGCAATCTCAAGTAGTGATATCTTTTGAAAGAAACCCTCTCCTTAGCTCTAATGTAAACACCTTTTTGTCGGGAATTTTTGTTCGCGTTGGATTTGAAAAAGGAGACAGGGAAAAAATCCACAAAAATCAACTTTGAAATGAATTAATTCATCATCGCTGATAGAACTTTTTTAAATTAAAAAAATAGTTGGAGCCGTTCCAATTTAAGGTGAGAAAGAGAAAGCTTTTTATCTCGCATTTTTATTAATCTCCAACGGGGGATTGTGGTGTCTCGTGTGCATTAAAAATATGTTTTTCAGTGCAATATGTATCTTTAAATTGGATAGTTTTTAAGCTTTCCACGTGGCACGGTAAATATTTGTTGCGAACTGTTGAATGGACTCTGTTTCTTTGACAACTTATGCATCGCCTGTTAAATGTAAAAATAATTGTGGGTAGGAAAATATTTCTTTTGACATGCATTAAGAGCCTTTATAATAGTCTATTTAAAAACGCTTTTAATCATAAAAAAGTGTTTACCTTGAAAAGTAGCCTAGTGGAATTATTTGAATGGATATTTTTAACAGAATTTTGGTTACATATTTTAAATGTATGATTAATATACCATTTCGCTCTTTATGCATAAATGTTCTCTAGCAGAAAAAGGTGAAATTCTTTTGTGAATCTTATATTTAGGTAGGCTTAACTTTTCAATTTTAGTGCATAATTTTCATAAGAAATTGCAATTATTTCATTTCATCTGATCCCGGATTAAGTTGACCGAAATTGTTTTACAATGGCATACAGTATTACCTAAAAATGCTTAAAAGTGACCCAAAAATGTAAAAATATGATCAAATTCAACTATTTTTATTTCGATTAGCAATATACTTTACTTTACAGACAAATGCTTGGTAAATAAAATACACTCGTCAAAAAGTTAAGCATAATTGCTGTTTATGTGAATATTTCAGAAAATCTACATCGGAATGGAAGGGGGGGGAATTTCAATTAACGTCACACTGGAGCAACACAATGGGCTATTGGTGACGGTCCGGGATCAATCCCAAAGGGAAAGATCCGAGGACAACACCACGTAATTTTGAACCACGGTCAGATGACGAGGCAACACCTGAGCTGGCACCCCACTCTCCAAACTTCCACACTACACGAACATCAGGACATTCGAAGCCACGACCGATTTAACGTGCACCAATTCCCAAGTACACGACGGTCTTTGGTTGGATCGAGTTTCAAACTAGCAACCCCCGGTTGGTAATACGCTATTCTTCCAAACGGGCTACCGCAAGAGCCATTGCTATCAGATGCCTTGACATAAACAGCTTTGTGTATTCCACGTGCCCCATGTGTTATTGATTTGAAGTGTGTTGTAAGGAGAAAAGGTGAGTAAGCACGATTTCCTACAATTTATGCAGCAATTAGTTACCGAAGTTTTAACAAACCCCAGTAATATTTAAGTTTTATGCTAAACGCATAGTTCTGGTTACTTTAAATCCGTCTTGAGTTGATTCAAACTGAGCGATTCGGGTAAGTTTATTAGGTTTAGGTAACAAAATCATTTTAAAAGCAAGTTTTATGGATGCACTTTCTTTTAAATAAATTCTCCGAAGAGTAAAAACATTAAATTAATTATCCTCCACACATTCAAGTTGAACGAAAATGAAACTTTATCTAGTTATTCCAGTAATAAAAATAAGATTTTTGAAAGTGTATTGCTCGTACATACATCTAAAAATATGATTTCGCATAATAAAAGACCTTTTGACATTATACTACACACACAGATACCCTCATACAAAATTTCAAAAAAATTACCTCAAAAGGAAAATAGATATTTACTTAAATACAAAATTTTAAAAAATGTGAGAACCATTTTTGTTCAATAAACACTCCTTTATCACTTTTTAAAGGAAAAAATTTCTAAGCACATTGAAATTAGTTAAAAAAAGACATTTCCAAAGCCAAAAAATCCGACACCTCTTAACAACTGACTGCATGTAACTCTTTGACAGTAATATATCTCGTAATTTGCATGAGTACACATTTTAAAAAGGTGAAAAAAAGCTCCCCACGCTGTTTTTACTGCAGTTATCAAAAGGATGCAATCTCAAGTAGTGATATCTTTTGAAAGAAACCCTCTCCTTAGCTCTAATGTAAACACCTTTTTGTCGGGAATTTTTGTTCGCGTTGGATTTGAAAAAGGAGACAGGGAAAAAATCCACAAAAATCAACTTTGAAATGAATTAATTCATCATCGCTGATAGAACTTTTTTAAATTAAAAAAATAGTTGGAGCCGTTCCAATTTAAGGTGAGAAAGAGAAAGCTTTTTATCTCGCATTTTTATTAATCTCCAACGGGGGATTGTGGTGTCTCGTGTGCATTAAAAATATGTTTTTCAGTGCAATATGTATCTTTAAATTGGATAGTTTTTAAGCTTTCCACGTGGCACGGTAAATATTTGTTGCGAACTGTTGAATGGACTCTGTTTCTTTGACAACTTATGCATCGCCTGTTAAATGTAAAAATAATTGTGGGTAGGAAAATATTTCTTTTGACATGCATTAAGAGCCTTTATAATAGTCTATTTAAAAACGCTTTTAATCATAAAAAAGTGTTTACCTTGAAAAGTAGCCTAGTGGAATTATTTGAATGGATATTTTTAACAGAATTTTGGTTACATATTTTAAATGTATGATTAAAATATACCATTTCGCTCTTTATGCATAAATGTTCTCTAGCAGAAAAAGGTGAAATTCTTTTGTGAATCTTATATTTAGGTAGGCTTAACTTTTCAATTTTAGTGCATAATTTTCATAAGAAATTGCAATTATTTCATTTCATCTGATCCCAGATTAAGTTGACCGAAATTGTTTTACAATGGCATACAGTATTACCTAAAAATGCTTAAAAGTGACCCAAAAATGTAAAAATATGATCAAATTCAACTATTTTTATTTCGATTAGCAATATACTTTACTTTACAGACAAATGCTTGGTAAATAAAATACACTCGTCAAAAAGTTAAGCATAATTGCTGTTTATGTGAATATTTCAGAAAATCTACATCGGAATGGAAGGGGGGGGAATTTCAATTAACGTCACACTGGAGCAACACAATGGGCTATTGGTGACGGTCCGGGATCAATCCCAAAGGGAAAGATCCGAGGACAACACCACGTAATTTTGAACCACGGTCAGATGACGAGGCAACACCTGAGCTGGCACCCCACTCTCCAAACTTCCACACCACGCCAACGTGAGGACATTTGAGGCCACGACAAATTTAACGTGCACCAGCCCCCTTTGTACACGACGGTGTTTGGCTGGATTCGAACTCGCAACCCTTCGGTTGCAAGTCCGTTACTCGGAATGGGAGGAAACGCGGTATGCGGGTGTAATAGGATTATAGAAGAAGAAAACAATCCAAAACAAGGATAATAATGACTTTTATTATCCAAAGAAATGGGTTGAAAGTAAAAGGTTCCCAATACGAGTGTCAACTTTAGTGAAACAGAATGATTAAAACAATGTGATGCTGAAGTTTAATACGGTGTCTGGGAACCTCTGGTAGTCACGCATGCTGCACAACGATTTCCCATACTTTCGATGATGGTATGAATGAGTTGTGTGCTCAAAGAGTTCCAAGCCTCACGGAGAGAAGTTTTCAATTCCTGAACGGAGTGGTGGGTGGTAGAGAGCTTCAATATGTCTCCCAAGCATATCCCATACATGTTCTATAGGATTCAGATCAGGAGAGTTGGCAGGCCACTGCATGCGGTGGATATCTTCACTTTGAAGGAAGGCGTCGACCAGGGCTGTACGGCGAGGAGGCACGTTATCATCCATGAATATGAAACCTAGACAAATAGCACCTCGAAACAGGCGAAGGGTAGGTTGAAGGACTTCGTCTCTGGATCTTTCACCGGTAACAGAACCCGTGTCAAAGATGTGGTCTGTGCGGCCGTCCAGCATGATGCCTGCCCAGACCACGACTCCCCAAAAGGAAAACGATGTCTTTCCTTCATGTTTTCCCGGGTGAAAACAAACGCGTTGTTCCTCGTTCTCTCCAGATCGTGGTACGACGATAATCAGTTTGAAGTCTAAATCTGGACTCGTCACTGAACATGACATTGCCCCACTGTTGTCGACTCCAGATCCGATGTTCCAAAGTCCACTGTAAATGCACGTGTTTCTGTGCAGACGTCAGGGGGATGCAAACTGCTGTTCGTCTGGCATAGAGATCAACGTATCTGAATCTCCTGTAAATAGTTTGTCTCGAAACTATCACTTCTGTGGCGGCTGTCAAGGCTGAACCCAGTTGTTTGGTAGAACGGTTCCTCTGACGTCGCGCAGTTATCGCCAAATATCGGTCTTGCCGAGCGGTTGTTACCCTTGGCCTACCTGGTACTGGTCGTCGGGTAACATCTCCAATGGTTTGAAACCTATGCCAGTCTGGAGATTACATACTGAGGCACATTCAAAATTCGAGAAGCTTCGGTTTTTGGGATCGACCGGATTCCAGCATTCCAATAATTTGTCTCTTCAAACATATCCGGTTGGGATCTTTGTGACATCTTTCGTCCTTATTGATTGTTGACAACGCTCAGTACCACAGCAATTGCGAAATTTCTGTCTAAACTGGCCATGCCGCTTGAAGTCAATTTATACTCATTCCGCCGTGTGCCGGTGCTTTGCACATGTCGTCGTCGACTGACTGTTTTGCATATGCACAAAGATTTACCTTCGTCCTACGATTCTCCGCAAGTGATTTTGAATCATTGTATTCATATTTACTCCGATGTTTCGAATTTTACGAATTATGCTTAACTTTTTGACATGAGTGTATGTTTTAGTACACGTACAAATTGGGATATTCTTGACAACCTTCCCAAAATTTCAGAGTCACAAATTTTTGAGTGGGTTTTGGGTTGCAAGATTTAGATTAAGAGGTCTGCTTATTGACCAGAATTGATCATCCAAACCGGTAAGTTCTCCATAGGATAAATGCGGTGAAACATCAATGATATCAATCTTTGTTATACTCTG
Source organism: Meta bourneti (assembly GCA_933210815.1). Classification (NCBI taxonomy): domain Eukaryota; kingdom Metazoa; phylum Arthropoda; class Arachnida; order Araneae; family Tetragnathidae; genus Meta; species Meta bourneti. The sequence goes on from OW119931.1 coordinate 17,798,626, forward strand.
ACATTTTAGTGGGTGATATTTTCATACATTTTCGGAGTATCGGTAATTTTTGTTCGGGAACCGATAAAGCCCGCAAACCACAATTTGGGATATTCTGGTCAAAAATCCGAGAGCATCAAAGTTGCAAGAATTCGATTAAGAGATCTCCTTACTGACCCAAAGTGATCATCCAAACCGTAGGATAAATACTGTGCACCCTTGGTGTCACATCACTGAAATCAATCTTAGTTATACTATTGTTGTACGGTATTATTTGTAAGACTTTCGGATGGTCAGTAATTTTTATCATGGGACCGATAAAGCTCGAGGACCACAATTGGCTTGGTTGGATTTATAACGGAGTAAGGGTCATGTTTGGCCATGCCACGTCAGACACGAGACAGACAATATCAAGTAATGGACATGCACACACAAGGAAAGATTTACTGACACAGAAGAGAGAAATGCACCTAGGAAGGAATCGAATCTGACAGAAATTGAACCTGCGGGACGACAAAATTGGAAACTGCTTTAGATGTTATTTTTCCTATATTAGACAGATTGTTGTTGGAATTTTGAAGATTTTGATTAACCGGAAGAGCCTCTAAAACAGTATTATCGTTTGTTTTTCTTCAGTCATGGCAAGAAATTCCTCCCCACTAGTCCTTACCCTTTTGTCGGGTTTGATTATCCACCCAGTAATAGAAAATATTTTGATAAACACACTATTTTTACCACATTTAAATATTCCTGTTTTAATAAAATAATTTCTCTAAGATACGTTACTGTTATCATTTGGTACATTATAAGCTTAATGTAATGACTTAATGTACTGCGTAAGATATCTGTTGAAATTGTATTTGAATATTTGCCTTGCATTTATTTTGTTTTTGGAATTGGATTTAAATATTTTTACAGCTATTAACGATAGTACATTTGGTGAAAGAACTGATGCATTTATATCATTTAAATTACAGCGTAGATTTATTTTTATTACTTCCTACTTCAGAATGTCAAGTATTGCTTCAAATAAAGAGATGGATGTACAATTAATAAAATTTGCAACTACTGATCTATGATTATAAATTCTAAGCGGGGGTATTCTTCAACTTTTTAAAGGAAAATAACAAATACTGCATTGCGTTGTTTGTTTTTAATTGCTAGATTAGATTGCATGGGATATTCAGCGGTAAAGATAATAGTGTGAATTGTTTAAACTACGTTTCTTGAGTTGTTTTAAGCTTTAAAAAAATTAAGGTTTAATATCTGATAAATGTGCTCTAAAAGTTTATCTCTTGTCTCAATATTTTTCTCTCTACAAAGATAAACTATCTCAACTAACTACTTCAGTGATTATTGAAGAGATTAAGGACCTAAAAGAATCTCAGCTTAGGTTTATTCGTAAATTTAAATATTTGCTTTTCACTCTGTTTTCTTGTTTCAACGTCTTCAGGGTTTAAAATATTGCTTCCTTTTTCAAATAAAAACATTTTCCTTTCCAAATCAACGCGATAATCTGTGAGAAATAACTCGATTATTTTATGTCGTTAATTTAAAAAAGAAGTTCAAAATGTGTCTATTAAAAATTTTAAACAAGGAAATTGCGCATATCAGGATATCAAAACAGGGTGTTTCGAAAATATCTGACCATACTGCAAAGGGTGGTAGAGGAGCCACACTAAACATTTCAATAAATTATTTATTTAATTTAAAAACCTTTTTAAAGGATAAACAAATTAAACAATCAACCCTTACATCAGATTCATATCTGCGAGCTCCTAATTCGTGTAGCGATGCACGCTGTTGAAAATCCGAGTGGGGAATGTTGCCTTACGCCATAGAAACGATGTTATCCGCTGACCTAAACAGCGCCCTCTACCAACTAAATGCGGATTTTCCTGATATGCATTCTTTGGCAAAAAAATGTTTATTGGGCCCTCTACCACATTTTACAATTTGGCCAGATGTTTTCGAAACACACTGTATTTATCAAGCATTCGGTGCCAAGCTAAGCATTTAGTGAAGTGAAATTTCATAATTATAATAGTATATCTCCTGGTCTTCTCTTCGGTAGAAGAACGGAGTTTCGCGTGTGCTTCGTAAACAGTAGCTTGATTCAAACGCGATTTAGTCAAATGTATGTTTCTCAGCATAGAGTGTTGCGAAGGAGAAACTAGTTTTACAGAGAGATTTGTCAGTTCAGTGTTTGAACTGGGGGGAGAATAACTGTTTCCTAAGGTAATTTACTCTGAAAAATGCATTATAATACAGTGTTTTCCTCCTTAGGAAACCACTCCAGAGATATGAAGGTACATCTTAGCTGTTGTGCGGAATATATAATATCATCTGTTCAAATGGGAATACTTTCGGAGAAGTAATCTTCACCTCACAGGTAATATTCTAAACGGGATAATAATTGACTCACGGATGTCTAATTGCTCTTCATTTGACTTGATAAGGGTCTCAACCCTCTGCATTGGTGTTACCATCAACAGGTAGAATGCGACAACTCATATAGTGCGTATATTAAAGTGAGGATGCGACATGAATAGCATCGGTATAAAGGACAGTATTCAGAAGTTTACGTTACTACAGAATGTCTTGAAAAAAAAATATTTTTCAGACAACAGCATTTCAGTGGTTGTACGAAAGGTAGAATAAGATTGGTTATAGCATACTTGTGTACGCAGAAATTATATCACTGCCAAAAGAGGATATAGGAGGTTGGTTTTGGGGTTTTATGGCGCAAAGGCCATATTTGGCCAAGATGTGCCAAACTCAAGATAGAAAACGTCATACAATGGACACAATATAATAATTCTATATGTAGTACATAATTAAACCTAATGTAGAACATAATCAATATGCTGTGCATAATTAAATCTAAATTAATAATTCACCACACTCACTTATTCTAAAATTTGTATTTAAAATGTTCTCAACTTGTGCTTGTTTACAAAATTTTAGATGTTTTTGAATAAAATTTTCTTTTAGTTTTATAATTGAGTATTACATTCACCAAATGCGGATTTACTTTGATATGAATATAAACTATTATGTAAGTTAAAATCATGACGATACATGGAAAAAAATATGCGCATGGTAATTTTTTCTAATTTTCTAAAACTTTTGACCACGTATTCAGAATACTTTCCACTTCATATTTTTAGACCAAACTTTACATATATAAGCGTTTTTAGGGGAAGAAACTGAAAATTTTATAACAATCGATAATAACTTCAAACGTCTGTTTCTACAGTCCACTGCCCCTTTAACTGAAAATCCAGTCCAGACCAATGAAAATATTTTTGACTAGCGAACTCTTGAATAAGTAAAGGAATGGAACTTACTTGGAGCACGAGATAAGTGAAGACAAGTAAAAAACGCAACATAACACATCAGCTCTGCCCACTACGTTTGACACCTGCAAACAATAAAAATTAAGTATCAGTATTTTTCTTATCATGATACACACAGAGTATATGTTCCCAAACTTTCACAAAATGTTCTAAGGTTTATACGGATTATATTTTTACGGATTAATGGATTATAAATATTTTGATATCTACAAATGCTACAAACTTACACTTTAATACCTTAATTATTTACACTATTCAGTGGTATGTATTATATGTGATACTTTATACCATTCTTTCTGCTGTCACTTTGTTCTGTAGTACAAGTTTAAAATTAGCTCCAAAGTATATCATTGACATTATTTCAAGGATTTAGATTTTTTGAGCACACACATAATTGCTGATATGAGAGGAATTTTCTACCTAGCTAAATGTAGGTGGGGTAGTGTTTCAGGGTGATACATGTACCCTGTACATATTCTGAACGTAATGTCACGTGATTTATTTTTCTAATAAGATTTCAACACTTCAATACAAATTCCGAAGAATGAATTCTGTATTGATAGATGATAATTGATTGGTCAACACCAATTTGGCTAACTCTCCTTGTGGTTTATCTTCGCTTCGAAAACTGTTAAATCCAGCCTCTGGAACAAAAACCGTTCCAAACTGTCGCCAGTTCTAGACAAGAGACAATTTAGTTTTTCCTTCTTGGATATTCATTCCCTTGGAGTAACAGGCAGTTTCGTCTCGAAGAGACAGCTCGTCCTTAGTAAAAATTGATCAGATCTTGGATGAGAAATCTCGTCGAAGCACTTGGTGTGTACGCCTACCCTCACCAAAACGTCCATAAACGACATTTTAAGGTAACCCCAATCTGTATCCTGAGAGCATTTGGGTAGCGGAAGTAAAATTTTCCCTTTCCGTCTGGGTTGTTTGCATAGAAAATCCCTTTCAAATTCACCTGAAAGATAAATCAAGTTGTCATCGAGAATGAATAACCTTTTCGGACAAAGGGAATCCCCCACCCCGTTTGAAACACGTGACAGGAACACGATCAAATCAGCTCTCAATCAATTGCTCCAAAAAGTCGTGATTAATTTTGCAAACTTCCCCCACAAGTTCCACTTATCAGTACGTATGCCTTTTCATCGACTCTGTAGAAGTCACGTGACTCTCCAAATGCACAATGCCGGCTCGAAAAGAGCCATTGCGATTTACAAATTTATCACCTGCTCTCCATTCTGCCCCACCCCTCCCCCGCTCGCGCTTTCCCCACCTGCGCGTTCTAATCGAACAGATTAGAATGACAAAAGCTTCGAAGTCTGGTCAAATATTGATGGCAGAGGCACCCACACGCGTGAAAGCAAAATTCCAGACTGAGTTCGGGGATGGGATCACGTGATGTTATCTTAACCGAACGATTTTAATTAAGATAGCTCGATTCCAAAGAGGTTCGCTCGTTCTTTTCTTCACCGCCGTTTGTTCTTCGAGCACTCTGCTCGAATTTGGAATTCAGGAACTCAAACGGTTCTCCCCAAAAACCCGGAGATGTAAACGCGCATACGATTAGAATGAATTAGGGGTTAATTACGGGAAGGGGAAACCGATAAGATTGCGGGCCTATAAGCGCTTCCATTTACTCGCGCGGACCCCCATGATTTGGTAATGAGGGCAGGTGGTTGTTTGCCGGGTCGGCAGGGTCCTCAGGTGGGACGGCGAATTATGCAAAGTTCGGGGAATACATTGTGTCGGGAGACAAAGTCCGTCTCATTATCAGACCTACTTGGGGGTGATAATGGATCTCTTTAGGCAAGACGAGTCTTTGTTGTTGCTGGATATGGCCATGGCGGTGAATATATGGCAACCGTGGGACGTCAGATAAATGGTCTGGACCGGGGGAAGGTGATCATCGCTTAGTTCGAGCGATTGTTTGTCGATCGATCGAGTTGCCGACTCGCTATTTTTAAAGGCATTCGAGAGGGTATTTGTAGAGGGAAGACCTTTGATGTTTGAAAATGATGGACGATGTTTTCGGTAGGTTTATGTCGCGTGATGGATTTGAATTCTTTAATAAATAAACATGATTGCTGTAGAATGTATTATAGATTGAGAGCGAATAGATGGATGGGGAGAGGTTTGAAGCATTATTAAATCGGTGTCGTTAATATTAATGTTCAGTGTCGTAGAAGAGTTCTTACTTTATACATAATGATGTAATACGTGATGGAGTATTAGATACAGATATCATCTGAACTGAAATATGAAATTAATGGAATATCGTTTAATCCATCAATGAGCCATTAATGTTGGCTAATACTCTACGCGTTTCACATCGCTGGAAACTATATTAAATTCAATTCAGTATTATCCACCGAAATTAAGAGAGCAAAGCGAACTTCTACTTTTATGGTGGGTTCTTTGTGTATTACTAACTGAGATGTTTTCATCTTTGGACGAATAGTTACCCAAAGATGGGTATAAAGACAAATTAGTAATATAACTCTTTATTACAGTGCAAACAAATAAACCAGATGGTCTATGAAGATTTACTTCTGCTGTTCAAATGCTATCGTATGATACATATTGGGGTTGCCTTAAAACCTAGTTTATCGCTGTTTTGGCAATTTTTAGAGTTCAATCTAATTGGTGTTGACTAATCAACTATTAATTCGGAATTTATTCTTTGGTATTTTTTATTGGCGAAGTGCTGAAATCTGGTTCGGAAAACAATCATGTTCAGAATACCCACAGAGAACACGTATCGCCACAGGAACACTGCCGCCACTCAAATTTAGTTTGACAGAAAATGTCTCTCGCAGAAAAGAGGTACTTATTAACTTGTAGCATAACTGGTTACATTCATAATACGTGCTCAGAATGACCTCCGTCTGTTGAGAATTAAGCTGATCAATCATGTCAACGCTGCAATCGTGTCAAGTGTTATTGTAGTGAAGGGATTTCAACAAAGGTAACTACTAGGTCTTCCAGAGTCCTTCACCCCCAGGGACTGAAAAAAGATAGTTCGTTCGGAGTTCTTAGCCAGGAACAGACTGAGTTGCAGACAAATTATATGTTCGTTTTACCAGTTAAACGAACAATTTTGTACTTTGCCCGATCACTGACCCCTTATCTGCTTTCCGTCCAACAAGGTGTCAACTGACGGCTATTTATTACGTCCAGTGAAAAAGCTGTTCCCAAACTGGGCCAACATCCATGCACTTATAATAAACCGAGATTCTAACCCGGGATATACCAGATGGCAAATTAATGCTATGAAAATTATGCCTGGTAGGTGGCGTGGTGTGATTATACAGAGTGTCCTAAAAGTTCCCGTACTCCAACTTAAAAAAATAATTTGCCCGTGTTTTTTTTATTATTGAATATTATCGTGTGCTTATAATTTTATGGATTCTTTAATTTTTATCGTTTGGTTTTCTTCTCGCTCAAGTTGTGCGATAATAATATTCCATGTCATTTTGTTCTTCATTGCAAAATGAGTTTATCACGCATTCAGAGAATTGCGCTGCTTGAGGCATATTTTGAATGTAAATCATATGAAAGATGTAAAGAATTTTGGCGACATAAATATCCAGATGATGCAATACCGAGTAAAGATACGCTATATCAACTCGTTCGGCGATTTCGTGAGACAGGTTCGGTGGAAGGCAAACACAGGAGTGGAAGACCGAAAGTCGTTACACCAGACTTTGTGCAAGAAACTCAACGAAGGATATTGCAATCTCCTCATCAATCCGTGAGGAGTTTGTCGCAACAAATGGGTACATCACGTGGATCGACACATAAGGCTTTAAGAGCTTTGCATTTTCGTGTTTATCGTGTAAAAATGTTACAGGAGCTAAAGCCACTGGACAATGAGAAGTGGCTTTATTATTGCCGATGGTTCCGGAAATTTATTCGCAACAACATCAACATTTTGGACAAAACATTTTTCTCTGATGAGGCATGGTTTCATGTAAGTGATTATGTGAACGCGCAGAACTCCCGCATTTGGGCGACGACAAATCCCCATTCATTAATGCAAAAACCTTTACATTCTCAAAAAATTGGCGTTTGGTGTGACGTATCACGCAAAAGGATTGTTGGGCCTCTGTTTTTTGAGTCAACTGTTGATGGCACTTTATACAGAGAACCTATCCAACAATTTGTTGCATTATTAGAAGTGAATGAACCAGATTCTTGGTTTCAACAAGACGGTGCAACCTGCCATACAAGTTATGAAACCATGGGCATGCTTCAAGATTTTTTTGTCGATTGACTCATCTCAAGAAATCTTTGTTCACCTCGTTCCCCTGATCTGAGCATCTCTGACTTTTTCTGTGGGGATATTTAAAGAACAAAGTTTATGAAGATAATCCCTAAACAATAGATGATCTGAAAATTGCCATTACTCAAAGGATACAAGAAGTCACTCCCACCATCTTGAAACGCGTTTCTAAAAATATGCGCAAACGACTTCAGCTTTGCCTCCAAGAAAGGGGCGGACATTTTGAACATTAATTATAAATGTGAGTTCAAATTTTTTTTACTACGTTATGTTAAAAGTGCTTTTCACCATTAGCATAAAAATAATTGTTTTAAAGTTTGTTGTTTTTGTATAATAAATTCACGAATTGTCAGTACGGGAACCTTTAGGACACTCTGTAGTACTAGTTTGCAAGATTTTAACATCAAGAAAACATTTAGCTGTTTTTGACAAATTTTTTTTATCTCATCTTATATTCAGATCTGATCTTAAAAAATGGCCACCATGTCAAGATTTTTTGTTTGTTATAGTCTGTCTTATTACATTTTTTTGTTTGTTTATATTATAGTTTTTGTTTGTTTATCTTAGTATGTGGGATAGTACATTTAAATTTACTATCTTTCGAAATTAGCAATTTTAGGCATGTACAACTCTAGATCCTTTTATATTTCGCCACCAGACATTTTACAGATGTCAACATTGGAGATTTCACTGGTAGGGAAGCATTAACACATGCTGCATGATTAAGTCGGAAGATATGGACACACATTTATATCTTGATCCTGCATACACTACTAAAAACAGACAGGCTTGATTAAGAAAAATAATCTCTGGATGAACTCGTTCGAGACGTTTGGGTTACAGACTTCAAGAGTAGAACCTTCTATCTCAGAATACATACATTTGTTTCTGAGCTCATAAATAGTAATTTGATTATATCACCTCTAAATGAAATGCTTAAAGGTATGTGTTCAGATATTCCAGGGCTGATGACCAGGTACAGGAATATCTCTCGATCTTAAAGGATATCGTCTATTTACCGACTTGTCCTAGGTTACTTTTAAACTTGCCCTTTCGTACAACGAAAAAAGCCTTCCATTTCAGTAACACATATTATTGCAAATGAAGGAGACTTATGAAAGCATGGACAAACCTCTCAAAGCGATAAAATATGACCACTTTAAGAGGTCACTGTATGGTGTGATATCACTCTTGGCTCGGGCTCATAGTGGCTTCACCAAATTTTGTTTTCTTAGTATGTGGGATAGTGCAGGTTCAGAAAAGAAACGAAAGGTAAGTCTGGTTTTAATGAGATTCCAGCTGGAAGAGTAGCTCAGGTGTTTATCTCGTCAACACTGACCGTGGTTCAAACTGACGTGTACGAATGTTGTCCTCGGATCTTTCCCTGCGGGTATTATCCCGTACCGTCACCAATAGCCCGTTGTGCTGCTCCAGTGGGACGTTAACTACTTACACTGCCCTTCACAAATCGCCTCGTTTGTTTCCATTCTAAGGAAACGATAGATTGACGAAGTGGTGCGACTTGTAAATCGCGGCTGAATAGCGGATAGTCGACCGTCACGCGCGACTAGATGAGCAATTGTACATCGTGTGATAGGCGCAGTAGAAATCTATTCACCCACTAGATCGTAGGACCCAAGTCACACGTCTGGAAACGCATCCCGTGTCACATACCTAACGTTCATTAAAAGCGTCTAGTTAATCCATCTGATATTTACCAAGGCTATGGGCAAAGTTGGTTCAGGTTTATTGCACTTAAAGGACAAAATATCCATTATTAAGTGATATTTGACAAAAAAGGAATCTTGGTCTTCAGGTTGGTCCTCAGATAAGGACGTTATTGAGTGATTCTCTTTTCACTTAAAGGCGAAACGGCAAGGAGCTTCAAATAAACGGCAGCAGAGCAATCACTCATATCCGAGGTCAAAGGATCTCTGTGGAATCACAAAGACGAAAACTACAAAACCTCATTCAAGATTTTCAAGAACTATAAAAACCTTGAGCACTGAATAGCCTTAAAGATGTTTTTCCTAGAATCCTATCTGGATTTTTTCGCGACATCCTCGGATGATGAAAAATGGAAATGTTCCACAAAGAGAGAGATTCGAACTATGGAGCATAGGTATCGAGACAGATGATATCCCTCAATGATGAATGATTACTGCTGATTTTGAATAAGGATTACAAGACACATAAGAGAAAAATTATCGATCTGTATGGGGTAGGTATATTAGTATGAGTGTGAATTTAATTTTGCATTTATATATTTACTCTATTTTTCTGCTTTTTCATGCAGTAATGTGTGAATGTAGTATTTATAGTTTTTAACACACTAATTTTATAACTAACAAGAAAAATAGTTCCTGTAATAAATTGAAATTTGGAGGTCAGCCTTTTTTGGAATTAAAAAAAATGACATTTCCACATCCTAAACGTTTAAATATTGCATAGTTTACACATATTTTGAAACATTGACAGTATTACTACACAAAAAAACTGTACGTTACGGAGATTTTTTTACAATCATATTTGAATTCAGTCATAAAACCTTCTTTCACCCATATTTTGAAAAACGTTTAAAATTGGTGGCCAGAGTTATTGTGGAGTCAATTCTGACCACTCTATAGTTGTAAATCAATCATCCTTAACTCTCAAAGTGGTTTCGACGAGGTATCTCGTCCATCATGATCAGACCAATTTTACTACTGACGAGATATCTCGTCATCAAGATTGCCGAATGATAAAGATACTGTCGTTTTTTGATGATGACGAGTTCAGGATCAATTCAGTGTTTTCTAGTGAGGATACCTCGTCGATCGAGGTCTGGTCAATTTCGCTAACGGCGAGATACCTTGTCGAGACAACCACGAGGAGGGTTACAGGAGGGGCCTCAGATTAAGAAAAACTGCACGGTAGGTAGGTATTTTAATTAACGTAGCACTGGAGCAACACAACGGGCTATTGGTGACAGTCAGGGATCAAGCCCAAAGTGAACATGAATCCGAGGACACCACCATGTCATTTTGAACCACGACCAGATGACGAGGTCACGTCTGAGCTGGCCAACCCACTCTTCGAAATTCCTCACCACGCCAACGGGAGGACATTTGAGGCCACGACAAGATTTAACCTACACCAGATCCCTTTGTACACGACTGTATTTGGTTGGATTCGAACTCGCAACTGTCCAGTTTCTAATCCGTTACTCTTCCAATGGGTCTACCTGGCCCGAAAAACCGCACGACTGATGACTGCTTCGTTTAAATATCACCTCTTTGTATTTGTCATAGGGCTTAACGGTACTCACCGCTTCCGTGTGTACGGGGTGGGCGGCGAACATGAGGGCTGCAATGAGGGCTGCGTCCCTCCTCCAAGCGAGAATTTCTCTGCAGAAGTGCATGAGAAGGACGACGGCCAGAGAGTGCAGAGCCACGTTCGTCACGTGGAAACCGAACACTCCACCACTCATCATCCAGTTGAGCCTACAAGAGAAAACAACTCAACATAAACACGTGAATAAGTTAATACAAACTAGAGCAAAGCGAATATAAACCATTCAGATGGAAATCGTGATTATCTATTCTAATCGGCAAGATTATTCCCCATTCCGGATGGTATAATACCCATGAAACGTATTAATTTCGAAAACCGCATGTTGAGAATTAAGATTAATAATGAACTGTAACCAATATATATTCCTTTAAATTTATTACATATATTCAAACACGAAAAATAACAATTTAACAATAGAGAGAACTAATACAAATACTGACATTTAACACAAGTCAATAATACATAATTCTAACATAAACTTGAATCTGGATCAACCATGAGAATCTATATTTAAATAATAAGCATGTTTTGACTCACCACCGAATTTTGCGCAACAATCATAATTGAGTTTATTGATTTCGATTTAGGCCTAAATAATAAAAGACCGTTCCAGCGCGACTTTCCAACTAAAAAGGCTTAACATTTCGAATCGTCCGTTTTCGCTGCATTCTAAAGATTTGTCTTAATTTTATTATTCTAACAAGAATATAAATTCTCATTGGTTGACGAGATTCAAATCAAAATGCACTAGCACCATCTAGTGGATAGATAGAGACTGAACACCGCAGAAACACTTCGCGTCTATGAAAAACAACTAAAATTAAAAATACTCAGTGTTCCACGGAAGAGTTATTTTGAGAAAATGGCAAAAGCACAATCGAAGTTTTTTCATCAAGTTTTGTGATTTGATTAGGTGTTCCACAACTGGGTCGTGGTCACTTGATCTTAATCTGTGTAACTTTTTCCCAGTGGAGTAGGGTAAAGGTTGAGTCTACAAACGTTTGTCTACAAATCTAAACTGTTCTTTGCAATTCAAAATGATTGAGCTGATTCCAAAAGAGAATATAATATCCATGAAACACGTATTAGTTGGAATACCTGAAATAAAGTTTTTGAATATCATCAAATGTTAGAAATACGCTCATTGCGTTCCATGGAAAAAGTTACATTTAATAAATGGCAACTGGTCATTGGAAGGCTTTTCTGTTACGCAGGTTTCGTGATATGATAATTTAGTTAATCCCCATCTGATATTCTTTGTCACTAGATCTTAATCCGTGCGTCTTTTTACAGTGGGATAAATTAAAGTTTTTTACCACATTGGTCAACAAGTCTACATAATCTCGAATGCTGCATAGTTATTGTTCTGGAGCCAGAAAAAATTCAGAATTTACACAAACCAGAGTTAATAAGACTAGAATTGTCTTGATGTTACTCCTGTTATTCAAGGAAGCTACATAGACACTTAAAACTAAGTTTGTTTGGAGCAATTTAGATTTAAATTTAGGCATTGTTTATATCTGTTGTAAATTGATTATTTGGAATAACTTGTATTGCTGTACCGTAAATTGCAAATTTTAAGGTAATTGGAATTTTTAATTAACGTCGAACTAGAGAAACACAACGGGCTATTAGCGATGGTCCTGCAAATTTTAAGGTATAAGCTCTGTTGGCCGTCTCGTTCTATCCAAACGACAGATGAGAAACTTTCGGCATTAATTTCCTTAGCAATTTAATTTTTTTATGGAAATTCAGGCTATCCTACATTGAAAATATTTTCATATTGAATACATTTAATGAGTACCCTTTTGCTTGAATACTTATTTCTTCAATATTTTATTACAAGGAAGATGAAAACAAAACGTTCAAATTAAATTTGATGCACGAAAAGAACCCGACGAGAACTATAACTTCATTTTTTGCACGCAAGTTATAATATAAAATCCTCTTACCACACAAGCTGTAAGGAAATTTCTTTAACAAAGCAATGTCTCAGAAATTAGACATGGAAGCAGAATTGAGGGATATAAGGTAATTAGAAAACTCAAATTTGTTTATGGTTTGCCGATAAGAATAAATTCTAAAATAGGTATTTTTAATCCAGTATTATATTCTAATCAGCCAATTTCAAATTAATTATTAGATTTTTTTGTAACTGTATCCGTAGCTCTCCAATCAATAAACTTAACGGTAATATTTTAATGTCAGTTGCTTAATATTATTTAATTAATAATGGACGATATGAAGTATATAAAAGAATTGAAAAAAATTATAAAATGTGAAAGGAATTTATTATTTTTCTGCTTGAAATGATATCGGCGTTTTTATATTTTCAGATAATTTTTCTTTTAATATTTCTACTCTTAGAACCGGAAAGCTACATACTATTCTTGATGAAAAATTATCACCCAAGTATTTTATGATTTAGAATCTGCTTATTTATTTGTTAGCTTACGTTAGAACCTCATTTATTCCTACGAATCTGAGCAAAATTCATATCTTCTCAAAAGTGCACGTCTTTAAACATATTTCGACCTTGAAAAATTTCTTTAAAAAAGAATGCCTTTTTTATTTATTCTTTCCCAAAGTGTTTTCAAATGCCCGGGTTAAGTCGAAAACAAAGCTAGATACATCACTGCTAATGTTTTTTCCTTCCAAAACAGAGATAAAAACCTATTTCGCTTTTAAAACAGTCGAAGAACAAGGAGATTAGACATGGAAGAATCCATCTTTTGTGAAGTAGCAAACTAATAGCTTCTTATTCAACGGGGACTTGAAGATTTCGATTCGTGCAACTTCCCAGTGTTGGAATCGTAATCTGGCTTTTGGGAGAATCAGGTCGAAACATATTTCACCGGCACTTTTCTATCAATCTCAAGGCAAAGTGATTCAATTTCTTGGCATATGCGTGACTCTTGTGGCCCTTGGCTTTTGGGAATCGGAAGTTTAACCAAAAGCTCCATTAAACACAGCCAACAGAAATTAAATAAATTCTTTTCCCTTGGAAAAGTTCGAAAATAAAACCTTCCTGTTTGGTTTGTGAATGAGGCAGCAGATAAAACACTAAATTCAAAATTCCATTTTTAGAAATTCAGCTGCGTGCAGGCGTTCTGTAGCCAATCAGAAGCGAGAGCTTTGCATTAATCAAATGTTCACTAGCACTTTTTCTCCCAGAAGCCATTTGCCCCGCTAGGGAAAAGCGATATATTCTCACGATATTTTTTTATTTCGATATTACTACTTTTAAGTAGTTACAACTTTCAAACATACAGTGGGATAATTGAATTTATTTTCGCCTTTTTACAGCATTCGGGAGTAGAAATGTTTACATTTTAAAAGGGAATTTCACTTCTCCAATTGCGTTTGCTACTTTTTCCGGATGCGAAATGGAATTAATATCGATCGAATTAAGTAAAAAAAATGGCGTCGAAGAATGGCTGGTGTAGGTAAGATTTATTCTAGTGTCTCGAAGTTGATTACATTGGAATTGGTTATTGTGTTATTATTTTTTCTATTGTGATCTCTTAGGCGTTTTAAATAAAACAGAAATTAAAAATCAAACATTCTTCGAATAAAAATTCATCTCTATTTCATGAAAGATAAACTCAATTAAAAAATAGCGTTTATTTTTTTATGCTGGAATTATCTTTAAAAGAAGTAAATTTAAACAAAATGCCAAAGTTGAAGTGCTGTCAACAGCAGGTTGTGACTACAAGAGTATTTTTTTATTTCATGTTCCGTTAGGTAATTCCAAATTATGCATGGTAAGTTGGGTACTTAGCAACGTTTTGAATTTTTAAACTCGATAACGTCGTTGTTGACATGCAAGAGGCACTGTTTTGTCAGATTTTATTTTAGGTGTAGATGAAGCTTGTGTCTAAAAAAGAATTATTGACCATGGCATATTTCAACAGTTAGTTACGTCAAGGTTGCCAAGTATATGATTTAGTTACGTCGTGTTTCTTGTATTTTGGGTTACATGACAAATTTAAACAGTTATATCCCGGCTGTCAAGAGCATGATTTAGCTATCTTGTTCTTTGTGCTAAGGGTTTCATAGCAGTTTGAAAAAATTTTTTTAGGTTTTTTAAAGTGGGTTGATATTACTAGTGGAGAGAAACTTATCTATTGAATAATCGCTTGAACAGCTAATGACTGAGTTAGTAGGATTCAACATTGATTAATTAATCATTTATTTATTCTAGAAATTTCCAAGTTAATTTATCTCTAATATGAGAGATTTTGTGTCAATAACCAAACCAGACGGTCTGCAAATATTTTACTTATACTCTCCAAATAAACTTACATGGATAAGCATCAGGATTACCTTAAAATATAGTTTATCACCGCTTTGCCAAGGTTTGGCGTTGAATCTAATCGACGTTGCCCAACTAATCTACATCAATTTGGTAGGTAGTGTTGAATTAACGTCACACTGGAGCAACACACGGATTGGAGACGGTCCGGGATCAATCCCGAAGGGAAATATCCGAGGATAACAATTCGTAATTTTGTACACGATCAAATGACGAGGTCACACCTGAGCTGGCACCCCACTCTTCAAACTTCCACACCATGTCAACATGAGGACATATGAGGTCACGACAGATTTAACTTTCAACGGTCTTTCTATTGGATCGAGTTTCGAACTCGCAACCTTTTCTTTGCTTATCCGCTACTCTTCCAACCGGAATACCGTGGCCTCTATATCAATTTGAAATTCATTCTTCAGAAATTTTATTGATGGGTTCGTTGAATTAACGTTGCCATAGTTCAATACAACGTGATGTTGGCGATGTTCCGGGTGGGTAGTTACTTAACTTCACACTGGAGTAGCACAACGGGCTATTGGTGACGATCCTGGGTCAATCCCGATGGGAAAGATTCAAGGACACCACCATGTAATTTGGAACCACGGTCAAATGAAGAGGCAACACCTGAGCTGGTACCCCACTCTCCAAACTTCCACACCACGCCAATGTGAGGACGAGTGAAGCACGACAGTTTAACATGCACCAACCCTGTGTACACGATGGTCTTTAGCTGGACCGAGACTCGAACTCGCAGCCCTCCTGTTGCCAATTCGTTGCTCTACCAACTGGGCTACCACAGCCCCGGCGACGGTCGAGGATCAATCCTGACGAATTGTTATTGGGAAACTGGCGTTATGTTCAGAATACGTACAGGATACACGTATAGCCACATAAATACTACCGCCGCCTACATTTAACTTCGTATAAAATGCCACTTAGGACTGTATAAAATTATTGAATTCGCTAAATAGAAGTTGATTCGTTTCTTCAAAATTTTAGTGCCCAACATTTACTTGATAATTTTGTAATCTACTCGAGGTTGAGAGGTGTTTCTATAAAACTAAGTGTAGACGGCGCGGTTTTGTTATAAAACGTGCTTCTTGTATTCTGTGTTGGGTAGCTGGAAATAAAACCCTTGTCTGCTAGTGGTTTGTTTTCTTATACTGATAATCCCACTCACGTAAGGCATAACGATTAAGCAAACATTATTGATCATTTTATTAGATATTGATCATTTTATTTTACCATGCTTTAAAATCAATTTCATCTTTCACCCTATACCGACAAGTTAGGGCTTTCTAAAATTTATGTATGTATTGACATTACGGATAAAAATGTATAATGTTCGCTTATGAATTACTGTCGCTTAAGGTAATATTTTCCTAATATATTGATATTTATTGGAACTCAAAGACGTAAAAAAGCTTTGTTTGCTATAACAAAATAAGTCATAGCAAACAAAAGCAAAAGAAACACAAACATCATACTAACCTGGTAGAATAAGTCTCTTTTCAGACATATTGATCTGTTTCGAATGAAAAAAAATTGCAGGTACGATGAAAGATAGTTACCTTCTTTTCGAAACTCGAATGCATTATTTTCTTTCTTATTCTTTCTTATGTATGATAGTCTTCTTTTTTCTTTATGTATGATAGTTTTGTAGTGTTAAATACGATTCCTTCAGAGGAACGGAATGACACAGGCCATATGGATCGCAAAAGGGAAAAGAGCTAGTTTATTGAAAACACAACACATATATATACAGATAGGATAGGATTGCAGCGCAACCAATAAGATTCATTAAAATGGACGGACGTCCAAGAAAGCTGTAGAACATTCACACATGCTGCCTGTAAAGAGTGACTCAGCTCTAGCAGCACAAAGAAAGATACAGACTTCTATGGGCGATTACATTATACAACACCCGCCCTTAATCGCACATTACTAAAGAAAAACATACATTACATTTTTCACATTCATATCTACAAAACAAAACATACACATTACCTTTTAAAACTACACAATGACAAAATTTCATTAAATTTCACTCTAGGCAATGCTTTAGTTAGCATATCAGCAATTTGGCGATCAGACGGAACATATTCAACACTTATATTATTTTTGCAAATTACATTACGGATGTATTTTAATTTGATATCAATATGTTTCAATCTACCATGATTATTTTCATTCGTTATACATTTGATACAAGATTGATTATCTTCAAACACAGTAAGATCTGAAACATCGGTAATTTCTGAAGCAACACTTTTTAACCATATAAAGTCCTGAATACCTTTACTTAATGCTATTACTTCAGCTTCAGTTGATGAGAGAGCAATACATTTTTGTTTATTACAAGACCAGAAAATTGGAGAATTACAAAACATTATAATATAACCAGAAATAGATTTTCTATCATTTGGATTAGAACCCCAATCAGCATCAACATACATAGACATTTGAAAATCATTTGAATCTTTACAGTACTTTAGTTTTATGTTAGCAGTACCTTTTAAATATCTTAAGATTTTCTTCAAAGCACACCATCCAGCATCAGTCGGATGCTCTTGAAGTTGACTTAAACAATTTACAGCATACAAAATATCAGGCCTAGATACATAAGCTAAATAAAGTAACGATCCTACAAGTTCTCGATATGGTCCATCAAATACCTCACCTTTCTCAAAATTAGCCAATGTTGATTTAGGATCCATCGGAAGAACACTAGGTTTACAATCTAACATGTTAAACCTTTTCAGTAATTTTATAATATACAATTCCTGATCCATTAGCAACTTATCAGAACTAAATTTCAAACGAATTCCTAAAAATTCAGATGCACTTTCAGATTTAGACATTTGAAATTTTTAGATAACAAAGAAATCACAATATTAGTTTCTGTAACATCTGAACCAGCTATTAATAAATCATCTACATAAAGTGCTATAACAATTTTCTTTTCTTTTTCATATCGTACAAAAATACATGGCTCATTTACAAGTTGTATAAAATTAAGTTTTATCACAAATTCCAAGAACTTTTTAAACCATTGACGTGGTGCTTGTTTTAACCCATACAAACTCTTTTTAAGTTTACATTTTCTCCCACTATTATCATCATACCCCTTGGGTTGATCCATATAAATTAATTCACTTAATTCACCATTCAAAAATGCAGTTTTTACATCAAGTACAAAAACAAAAAGATTTTCTTTCACAATTAGTACAAGTATTAATCTTAAAGCAGGCATACTGATTACAGGTGAAAAAGTCTCAGTATAATCAAGTCCTTCTTTTTGCAAAAATCCTCTAGCTACTAAACGAGCTTTATACTTACCATTTCTTTTCTTATTGAGGACCCATTTGCACGAAATAGATTGTTTTTCTGGTGGTAGGGTTTCAAGATCCCAGACATCGTTGGACTTCATGCTCTCCATTTCCTCATCCATGGCAATCCTCCACAGGAGTTGCTCGTCATTTGGTAGAGATGCGATGTCGTCAAAAGTCAAAGCCTCATCGGCGAACATTGCATTATACACTTCAGGATGTGGAAATCTAACAGGCTCTTTGGTTTGTCTCGAAGACCTTCTCAGTTCAATAGGATGTAGATCGTCGTTCTCACTTTCACTCTTGTCGTCCTCGAGTACATCGAACTCGTTAACTGACTGATCTACTTCATCTGCGATGAACCTTTGAAGCTTGTCGCGAATCTTACGTTCATCAAACTTCACATCTTTCGATACACAAATTCTATGAGAATCGGGATTCATTAGTCTAAACCCCATCGAGGAGTATCCAACAAAAAGCATCCTCTTGCTTTTGGGATCAAGTTTCTTCCTTTGAGAAGAAGGTACAAGCATGTATGCATCGCACCCAAATACATGCATATTCCTTAGATCAGGCTCTTCGCCAAATTTCAGAAAGTACGGTGAAGAGTTATCAACAGTACTGGGCAACCTATTTTTAATGTATGCGGCAGTAAGAATCGCTAAACCCCAGAAACGTTTGGGTAAAGCAGACTCAAAAATCATTGCCCGCCCTTTTTCCATAAGAGATCTATTAGCGCGTTCAGCCACACCGTTTAATGCTGGAACGTAAGGAGGCGATGGATCAACGACTATACCGGCATCTGTAGCACATTTTAAAATTTCACCAGACATGTATTCTTTAGCATTATCACATCTTAAAATACGAATGGAAGGATTTGATTTAAAGAAAAATTTTAGTTCTTCAATTACATCGCTTTTCCGTTTCAATAATCTCACTTCGGTAAAACGCGAATAATCATCAATAATAGTCATAAAGTAGCGCTCACCTGCATAGGTTTCTGGATCAATTGGTCCACATATATCAGTGTGAATTTTTCTAAAAGGCTCCTTCTCCCTCTTTCTAGGACCTTTCCCCAACGGTGAGGCACTTTGCTTTGCATGAGAGCAAACTTCACAAAATGAAATCGGAGTCGGAAGTCCTAATTTCTTCAACACATGATCACAAGGATGACCTAGTCTGCGATGCCACAATTCTTTTTCTTCCACAAGAAAAGCACTTTCAACACTTGGCACAAAATCACAAATATACTGTCCCGAACTATCACGATTACCAAGTACGAAGTGCTCAGTCTCATTTTTCACAAAAACCTTTCGGTTTTCAAATACCAGACTGAAACCTGCACTTTCTATTTTTCGGACAGAAATTAATTGTCCACTCAGATTTGGCACAAATAAAACATCTTTCAGGGTAATCTCCTTGCCATTTGAAGTTTTTCCGACGATCACACCAACTCCTTCCACTTCCAATTTAGCCGTTTTCGAAGCGCATTTGATACTGCCTGATGATGGATTTAATTCCGAAAACCACTCTCTTTTTGAGCACATATGGGATGTAGCACCAGAGTCTACTATGAAGCTTTCTCGTGTAGAGCTTCCCACAACAAAAGATACTGCAGTTGAGGCAAGCCTTTCACCTGCATTATGTTGACTTTTGCAGTCTCTCTTCATGTGACCGCTCTTTCCGCAATTATAGCACTTAATCTTCTTTCGGCAAAACTTCGCTGTATGTCCCTTCCTTTTACAGTTTTGGCAAAAGTATTCCTTCTTGGCAGGAAAGGCAGCATTTTCTGTTGGATATTTCCTTGTTTTAATGGAGTGTCTGAAATCATTTGACAAGGCCTCTGCATCCAAAAGACGTTGGGTCACAAAGTCCAAAGTTAAGTTCGCACTTGGCTGATTCTCCAAAGCCACTTTGACGGTCTCGTACTCAGGAGGAAGTGATATCAAAATGTAGACAATGATGTCCATGTCATTGACCTCCGCTCCAGACAAACGTAGATCACTAACGAGACTTGTCACACTATCAATATGCTGTCTCATAGGCACATCACTGGCTTTCTTTAAGGTGGCCAATCGTTTGCGAACTAGAATTTGGTTCACAGCTCCTTTATTGTCGTATTTCAGTTCCAATTTCTTCCAGATTTTACTAGCTGTCGTCTCAGTCTGCAGAGAAACAAGAATCTGGTCACTCAATAGTTTCAGCAGGAAAGCGTAGGCCTTTTTTGCCTTAACAGACTCGTCTGCTTCTGCACCTTCTGCGGGATCTGCCTCCAAGAATGCATCGAACTGCTTAGCACAAAATACAGCCTTTACTCTCCTCGACCATAGTGAAAAATTCTGTCCATCGAAGGGAACCAAAGCGTACCCCTCCTTCGACGAAAAAGCCATTGCTCCGAAAAATAAAACAGCAGCAAAAAATTTCCTTACGACGCTCCCCGCTTCTCGAAATACCCGTAGAAGCGCAAAGAAAATAAACAGCGGACCCACTTGACAACAGGGAACCACGCTCTGCTGTTAAATACGATTCCTTCAGAGGAAAGGAATGACACAGGCCATATGGATCGCAAAAGGGAAAAGAGCTAGTTTATTGAAAACACAACACATATATATACAGATAGGATAGGATTGCAGCGCAACCAATAAGATTCATTAAAATGGACGGACGTCCAAGAAAGCTGTAGAACATTCACACATGCTGCCTGTAAAGAGTGACTCAGCTCTAGCAGCACAAAGAAAGATACAAAGACTTCTATGGGCGATTACATTATACAACATGTAGGAAACAAATGTAAATCCATAGATACTTAGACAATCCAATGAAGATGATACAATCGTGGTCAACCTATTTAAAAATTAACTTGCAAGGCAGTAGTATAAAGAGCAGAGGAACCTATCTCCAGCAAGAATTACTTTTAAGTAAACAAAGTTGCATTGTCTTTCACGCGAATTGCCAATTGGTGACTGTCAGACGTGATTATGAACAATCGCACTAAATAAACAAGCCTGATGAGGCTTCTCACGAATACCAGATGGCCCTTGCAAGAATCGTCACGCACTTCGATTACCGCAGACGATGAATGGTCTACGGTAAACAATTGAATTGCCAATGCAATGCTAATCACTTCCAACACTGAAGCTGCTTCAATTCCTAACTTCACTCTTCGTTGCAACTCAGTCTTCTTTTCACACGCCGTCTCACACTAGGCTGCTCTGAAAATAGGCAGCACTGTCGCCTCAGATCTAACGGTCTCACGCAATTGCTACTCAATCAACTAGTGGTTGCATCTATCGATACCAGCCGCTGTTGACTTCTAAAGAAGGAGCATTGTGATGAAATTAGCCACCACTACAAAAATTAACTTACGAAACAGTAGTGTATATATGGCATTGTAACCTATCTCCATCAAACTACTTTTTCGTAGACAATGTTGCACAGTCTTTCACAACTCTAGCTAAACAATGATATGCAGTAAAAGTTGTAAAGCAACTAAAGTAATAAAGTCAAGAGAAAAGTGACATAGATAAACAACAAAATTTAACGAAATCTCTTAGGTATGAGAGGAAGTTTCAGTATGAGCAGACAAACCACCATAAGACGAAGATTTTACGTCCTGTTACCCAATACAAAATACGTACAGTGAGCTCGTTCTATTACAAAAACACTACCACCATCTACTCTTAGTTAACAGAAAATGACTCTCATTGGTAACAATATAATTTTTCCACACATAAGTTCATCAGCATCTATGGTAGTTAACGTCGCACTGGAGCAATGGGCTATTATCATCATTTATGTAACAGAAGAAAGTACCAGCGAAAGGCTTGAAAAAATCCGTCTGGAGACGAATTGGGTCTTCAATGATATTAACCCTTCTGGTTATCGTATCGACGAGATATCTCGTCATTAGCTAAACTGATCAGATGATGTCGTCATCATATAAAAAATCGGCAATATCTTAATGATGAGATTTCTAGTCATTTGCAAAACTGATTAAACCTTGATGGACAAGATATCTCGTCATTTGCAAAATTAATCAAAACTTGATGGTCGAGATATCTTGTCATTTGCAAAATTGGTCAAATCTTGATGGTCGAGATATCTCGTTGAAACCACTAGGAGGGTTAAAAAAAGTGGTGATAGGGGGGAAAATGACGAAAATTAGAAAAGGCCCAAATGCAACAGATATATTAACTGCCTAGAAACATTGTAACTCTCTAGATATAGAGTGGTCCCAATCGACCGTACAATAATAATAGCACGCGCTTTCTGGTTGGAAACAAACCTGAAAAGGTGTCCCATTTTTCCATCGGGCGTGACATTCCGGATATATTCACGTCGAAAGTTTTACGGCATCACTTTCAGTCGGTCAAAATTCCAGTGCTGAAAACATCAAACTATCCTTTTAGTAACCCTAGGTAGCTTAGAGTCAATCGAAACGAAAATGAAGCACCAGATATGGGTAAGAAAATCCGAATGTGTGTTAATACATCAGTTGTAATTACTCATCTCTGGAATGTCACGTCCAATTCAAAAACGGACAGCACTTTCTGGGGTTGGATCTCGACAAGGTAGGTACTTTAACGTCACATTGGAGCAACACAACGGGCTGTTGGCAACGGTTCTGGATCAAACCAGAAAGGAAATATCCGAGGACAACACCACGTCATTTTGAACCACGATCAGATGACGAGGTCTCACTTGAGCTGGCACCCCATTCTCCAAACTTCCACACCACGCCAACGTGAGGACATTTGAGGCAACGACAGATTGAACTGCCACAATCCCCCTTTGTACACGATGGTGTTCGATTGGATACGAATTCACAACCCTCCGGTTGCTAATCCTCTATTCCAACCGGGATACCGCGGCCCTGGGTTTCAACAAGGGATCACGTGGTCGATTCTGACCACCATGTGTAAATATTCAACGAAAGTTTTAAATCTAATGAAAGTAGCAAATACAGGAGAGTAACATTAGACAATAAAAATGGCAATGTAACAGAAGTGGCATAAACAAACAAATAAATAGCGGATTCTGGATAACAATGCATTATTCTGACAGATTTTCATTGAGAAAACCAAACGAAACAATTTTCGACTTAAAGTATAAAATAACTGTTTTAAGAGGCGTAATGACATTTTTTAATCATCTTTTTTTATATTCAATAAAAGAGGAAAATAAAACAAAAGTGAATGAATAACCCCTTCTGATCATATTGTACCTACATTTCAAGAAAATTATTTTATGTGATATGGAACAAAAGTTGTAGTAAAAATACAACGCAACTCGTTAGGGATCGTAAAGATCCTAATTGATCTAAAATAAAATTACTAATATTAAACAAGTGACAAAATTCAATCAAAATCGTCGTAAATAACGAAAGTAAACTGATTAAACGTTGTTCTGCAGTCAAATCTTCGGCTTAGAGCAAAAAAAAAACATTAATTGACAAAAACATATTTCACATAGTGCTATGATTTAATCAAACAGATTACAATAATAACAATCTATTTCTCATCATGAAAATAGGCATTTATTTCGTCTCCGAAAAAATGTCAGTTAATAAGTTCCTGTAATTCAATAAAGTGATAAAAGTAAGAGAAATAGTGTTTGGTTGGTTGGGTTTTAAATCACAAGGGCCATATTTTCCCATGGTGTGCCAAACACACGACAGACAACATCAAGTGATAGACATACACACGCAATGAAAGTTTTTACTAACACAGAAGCGAGAAATACTCCAAGGAAGGAGTCGAACCTTCATCGCCTACAACTCACAGGTTGCGGAAAGTAGAGCGGCATATGCAATATAAATAGCTGTAAACAAATATGGCAAAGGAAAGCAAAATGATTAAATACATGATTGTTGATACCAATGTATTTTCTAGACAAGTTAATTTCCATTCAAATAGCAAAAGTAAAGAAATTTTGACTCAAAGAGCAATATAACTCTTCTATAATAGGTGTACCCATCTAAAATATTCAAGAAAAGTAATAAATTCAACATACGTGTGTAAATACATAATCCTAATCATATTGCATCTCCATTTCAGGTAACTTCATTTTAAGTGATTTCAGTTCATATGAAACAAAAGTGGATAAATCTAAGCCTAATAAAAAGTACATAAAAAGTTACATAAAGTACTAATTTAATACCTTTATTCCTATTCGACAAAACTGGAAACGGTGAATAACAGAAAAAGCAAACAAAAGTGAAGACACCCGCGATAGAACGACTTGCAGAACGACTTTCAACTGCAGCAGCCCCACTCAGTATGAAACAAACGAGCAAAAATGTCTCCCCGGAGTGCAATGTAAAAGTTTTCAGACATTTTGGTAGCGCTACTGAGATATTGGCTTATTTAAGAAAGACATAGTTCCAGAAAAAACACGACTGCATCAAGGGTGAATGTAAACACCTAATTCTTATATCCAATCTCCATTTGAGACAATGTAGGTACTTAAATAACGTCGCACTGGAGCAAGATAATGGGATATTTGCGACGGTTCGGGATCAATTCCGAAGGAAAAAATCCGAGGACAATACTTAATTTTGAACCAAGGTGAGAAGACGAGGTCAACACCTGAGCTGGAACCTCCCTTTACAAACTTCCACATCACACCAACGTGAGGATATGTGAGGCCACGTTAGATTGAACGTACACCAGACCCCGCGTATACGGCGGTATTTGGTTAGACCAAGTTTCGTACGCGCAACCCTCCAGTTGCTGATTCGTTAATTTTTCAACTGGGTTACCGTGGCTCTGTTTTGAGACAAATTCATTTTCATTGGTATCAAACAAAACTGATTCAATCTCAGCTCAAAAGCTCAAAGTATATACTTTACAGATCTTTACTGAAATTTAATACAACAGGTAAAGGCAACAAAAATAAAACGGATTTTCGGCACACAGTGATTCCATTTAATAACCTTCATCTCAATGTGCAACGAAAGATCGAATATGTATCTACCAGGAGCACAATGCGAGCATTTTTCAGACATTAATCTTTATTAGAAATGTTACTTTGTGGAATTGGTTTACTTAACCCTCTGAGGGGTTCACACGCATATATCTGTTCATATACCAGTCTTTCCTGCCTCACTTTTAACCAGTGTCGTGACCAACATGTGGAATCTTTCCCGATATACACTAAAGTGCCAAAAGTCATGGGATAGCAATATGCAAATATACAGATGGCTGTAGCATCGCATAAGAAATGTATAAATGGGCAGTGCATTGTCAGGGCTTTCATTTGTACTCAAGTGATCAAGTGATTCGTGTGAAAAGTTTTCACATGAATCACTTGAGTTCGGCCGTTGAGTCACATGAATCACTTGAGTACACGTCGTGCGGTAATAATCACGAATGAGATTATGACCGCACGACGGGAATTAACAGAATTTGAACGCGGAATGCTAGTTGGAGCTAGACGCATGGGGCATTCCATTTCGGAAATTGTTAGGGAATTCAACATTCTTCGATCCAGTGTCAAGAGTGTGCCGAGAAAATATAATTTCAGGCATTACCTCCCACCATGGACAACGCAGTGACTGACCGCGTCTATTTAATGACCGAGACCAGCAACGTGTGCGTAGAGTAGTCAGTGTTAACAGACAAGCAACACTGCGTCAAATAACAGCAACAATCAATGTGGGACGTACGACAGACGTGTCCGTGAGGACAGTGCAACGAAATTTGGCGTTGATGGGATATGGAAGCAGATGACCGACTCGAATGCCCTTACTAACAACACGCCATCGGCTGCAGCGCCTCTACTGGGCTCGTGAACATATCGGTTGGATCCTATATGACTGGAAAAACGTTGCTTGGTCAGATGAGTCACGATTCCAGTTGTTAAGAGCTGATGGGAGGGTTCGAGTGTGGCGCAGACCTCACGAGGCCATGAACCCAAGTTGTCAACAAGGCACTGTGCAAGCTGGTGGCGGCTCCATAATGGTGTGGGCTGTTTTTACATGGCATTGACTGGATCCTCTGGTCAAACTGAACCAATCATTGACTGGAAATATTTATGTTCAGCTACTTGGAGACCATTTTCAGCCAT
This sequence comes from Meta bourneti, assembly GCA_933210815.1. Lineage (NCBI taxonomy): Eukaryota > Metazoa > Arthropoda > Arachnida > Araneae > Tetragnathidae > Meta > Meta bourneti. The sequence continues at coordinate 17,825,290 of OW119931.1, forward strand.
TCATGGATTTCATGTACCCAAACAACGATGGAATTTTCCAGGATGACAATGCGCCATGTCATCGGGAAAAAAAATCGTTCGCTATTGGTTTGAGGAACATTCTGGACAATTCCACCGAATGATTTGGCCACCTAGATCACCAGACATGAATCTCATCGAACTTATATATGACATGATCGAAAGGTTAGTTCGCGCAAAAAATCCTGCAACGGCAACACTTTCGCAATTATGGATGGCTGTAGAGGCAGCAAGGCTGAATATTTCTTCAGGAGACTTCCGACTACTTGTTAAGACAATGCCACGTCGAGTTGCTACACTTTGCCGGGCAAAAGGAAGTCCCACACGATATTAGGAGGCATCCCATGACTTGGCACTTCAGTGTAGAGTGGTTATTTAATCATCATGTGTGTGTTCGGGAGAAAAAGCAAACTACACTACTCGGAAATCGCTAACACTCGGGTTAAAAGGCTATTCCAAAACAGCACCGCAGCAACACGAGTAAATAACTAACTAATTCTAATCATATCTCCATTTCAAACAAATTTATTTTCAATGGTAAGAATCAAGTGAATAAACCTCAGTTTAAACGCACGAAGAAACTCTTTAACACGCGTTTTGTTGCACTTCTACCCAATAAAATTAAAACCCAAGTGAGTAGGAAAACAAACAATAAAACTGTTAAAAGACAAAAGTAAGCCACACTTAGTCATAACACGTATGACTTCCGTTAGCTGCAACAATCTCCATCATTATGCAACAAAAGTGCAAAGATGTCTCCAAGGAGCTCAATGTAAACTTTTTTCAGACATATTGATCTTCCACCGGTACGCTACTGTGTGATATTGGTTTACTTAAAAAGGACTTACTTCCACAAACTCACTACGAAAATAGAAAGATAATAGAAATATGTAAAACCCCTGAAGAGCCGCATGAGTGGGCTTTATATTCATGAATAATTCATCAATCAGATTTCATCTTTTGATGGGAAATAAGATAAAATACAAAGTAAAGGCATGGTGGGCAAATACTTCTGACGATTCTCGGGTGACTTTGCAAATATATTTCATTTCACCCTTAATATGATTCCCCACCCTTTGCCTCACGATACAGAAAACGAAGCATGTTTTTATCGCATAACTGTATAACTTCGCTGAGACGTAAAAATGCAGATGGTTTGAAATCTGCATTTAAAAGCATCGTTCTTCGTCACCACCCCACACACCCATTGCCAGATTTATAAAGTGGAATCTGGGAACTCGCTTCTTCGAGTTTCTAATTTCACGCGCAAGGAATTTGGGAGGAATTCAATTTATTGTCTTTTTGCATCATTCTTTATTTGGTTATTATACACGTATGTATGGATTCGTTTCCGCATTCCTTTCGGATATACGTTGGGGTTGAAACTCGCTTTGCTTATTGCCGATTCGCCGGCACTTGCTCTTGGCGATGACGTAATCTTGTTAACAGGGATCGGAATTTGGCATTGAAAAATGGCGTCGTCCTTTGAGCTCTGATTTGAAAAGTCTGCATTTTGTTAGGATAAATACAGAGAGCAGTTATTTGTTTAGTCCAAGTAACCTCAACAATGTTCCTTTTAGGAAGTGCGTTTATAAGGCGTTTTCTGTCAAGCTAAAGGTGGTTGTTTAGGCGGCAGGTGGTTTGTTTCTGCGGCAATAATGAGTTTCCTGTAAGGACTCCAAACGTGACGTCACTTGATTTGTTTTTAAATGCGATTTCAGTACTTCGCCAATAAAAATTCCAAAGAATGAATTCCGAATGTATAATAGATAATTGGAAGTTAGGTAGATGTTTTAATTAGTCACACTGGAGCAACACCACGGGCTATTGGTGACGGTCTGGGATCAATCCCAAAGGAAAAGATGAGTACAACACCACGTAATTTTGTACCACGATCAGATAACACCTAAGCTGGAACACCTCTCTCCAAACTTCCACACCACGCCAACGTGAGGAGATTTGAGGCTGGGACGGATTTAACGTGCACCATCCCCCTTTATACACGACGGTCTTTGGTTAGATTCGAACTCGCAACCCTCCGGGTGCCAATCACTTACTCTTCCAACAGGGCTACCGCGGCCCTAATAGGTAATTGGTCAACACCAATTGGACTAAACGCAAAGCATCGCCAAAACGCCGATAAACTACATTTTAATGTGACAACGGTGTGTATCATGCGAGAACATTTGGGTAGCAGAAATAAAATCTTCGCAGACCGTCTGATTTTTAAATTGACTGAAAATTCGTTTCTTACAGAGAGCGACTCGAAATTCTCTGGCCAAACTTTAACGGGTGGTTGGTGATATTTGAATTTAAGCCGCTTTGGAGCAGCGGAACGGGCTATTAGCCATCCCGTAAGGGAAATATTTTTTTGAGAAACCTTTTCTGTAAAACAAAATAAAGTTGGCGCTAGTGTTTTTGTGGAAGAACGTGCTTCATATACGTATTCCGGGGAAAATGCTACATTTTAAGGTAACTTCGTTATCTACGGAACAGGAGCATTGGATAATCGGAAGTAAAATTCTCGTCTGCGAGGGTTTTGTTCTATTCCGCAGAAAATCCTTTCCCAGATTGTCACTTAAAAATAATTTTAAATGTGATACGGAAAAGTATGAAGAAACTTTATTTGGAAAATACAAGCACAGCGCAGCATAGAACACTTGAATAATCAAAATTACAGCACAGAATAAATATACCATGGTAGAAAAAGGCGAATATAGACCTTGCAAGTTTTTGATAACACATGATATAGAGTTCTTATTTTTTTTAATTTTTAATACATGGTACAAACAATACTTTCCAATATTTTGGTACTTTCGCATTACGTTAGCAGGAAGACATTGGCATCTTTTCTGGTATAACTTCCTTTTCCTTGGCGATTCCTGTCAGGTTTGATTCCACCCTGAGTGCATTTCTCTCTCCTGTGTTAGTAAAACTTTCCTTGTGTGGTGTATATCCCTTACTTGATGTCTGTCTAGTGTTTGCTGCAGCATGGCCAAATATGGACCTTGCGCCATGAAAACCAATCCAACAAACCAACCTTTATCTTGGATTGATTTGTGGACATAAAACTCAAAAGCATCGAATTCGGACACATTGGCTCTTTTTCTACCAAGATACCCAAGTACCAAATGAAGTTCCTGGAAATATCCATGCCATTCAAATCAATCTAAGTTCGAATTAAAAAATGGTTATTAAAAGTATCGTATTTTAACCTGGAACTTTTTTATTTAATTACTTTATCGTTGGATATATTTCTGGCACTTGGCAGTATGAATAATAAATTGCTTGATTGCAGTTAAAAAAGAGTAAAAACCGATAACTGAATGTATATAGAAAAGGGCTTTTTTGAATTGTAGAGGGAATATATTTCAATACCTATGTATTAATCCATAGAGGAACGTTTCCCGTGGTGCCTCGCATCGCTTCCATTCTCTCAGATTAGGGAATAGGAGGGAAAACTAGGCTAAAACTAAAAAAGAAACCGTAGGGGAAAAAAGAGAAAATGGGGATTTGCTTGGAGGAGGGGTATTGCTATAACGATGAGAGGAATCTATTGGGGATTATGATCCGATTAAGATAACGAGAAGCGAAAGCCCGGTTTTTATGTCTTCCTTTTGGCCTGTTTTTGCCTGTTCTTGTTTCTTGGGGCCCGTCCAAGTCCGGCCATTAGGCTAAATATTCCTTTCCTCTCGAGGTGATTGTTTCTTGCTTTCCCGGCACGGTCGCAGTTTACCTAATTACCACCTCTCGCGATTGTTTCTCTCAGTGGCGTGTCAGATAGCCCCCGGGATTTTTGCTTCTTGATCGATGTAGAGGTTTCTTGTATTATGTCGATTGGAAGAAAGTTTTTCCGTAGTCTCAGTATCAACCCTCTGAGGGTTTCTCACGCACATATCCGTTCGTCAATCTGTAGTCTTCCCTCTATGACTTCTAACCACTTTTGACCTTCTCGGTCGATAGGATCCTCCCTGGGATTCTTTCTACTAGTGGGGTCGCAGTATAACGGCTGGAAGAGTAGCGGTTTAGCAACTGGAGGGTTGAGAGTTCAAAACTCGATCCAACCAAAGACCGCCGTGCACGTAGGGATGGTGCACGTTAAATCTGCCACGGCTCAGATATCCTCACGTTGGCTGGGTGTGGTTGCTTGAAAGAGTGGGGTGACAGCTCTGATGTGATCTCGTGATTTATCTCTCGTATCTAAAATTTCGAGGTGTAGTCTTCGGATATTTCATTTCGGGATTGATCCCAGACCGTCGCCGAACCGTAGAACAATGTGCTGTCCAGTGTGACGTTCATTCTACTACTTGCCTACCTATCTTAGTATTAACCCCTGAGGGCTTCCTACGCATACACTATATGGACAAAAATATTTGGACACTATGGATTTCAGAAAAAGTGCTTTATTATTCTATTTAGTAAAGGGTAGGTCCTCCTTTCGCTTGTATTACAGTTGCGACACGTCGAGGCATATTTTCCACAAGTTCTCTATAAGTCTGGGCAGGAATAGCTCGCCATGCCTCTTGCAAGGCTGTGAGAAGAGATTGTTGTGAAGATGGGCGTGCGTGGCGATGTCGTACACGTCGCTCCAGTTCGTCCACAAGTGCTCAATCGGATTGAGATCGGGGCTCTGAGCAGGTCAGTCAAGCAAATTCACCTCATTTTCAGGAAACCAGTCCAGCACACGTTTTGCAGTACGACATGGAGCTCGATCCTGTTGGAAGAAACAACCATCATCGCCGTAGTATTGCCATAGTGTAGGCAAGGCCGAACTATCCAGAACGTCGAGGTACGCTTCAGCGTTTATGGTACCAGGTACATAAAGCAATGGGCTGAGTCCTAACCGGAAAAACAACCTGATTTTTCTGTAGTGTCTAAATACTTTTGTCCATATAGTGTATATCCATCCATCAAACTGTAGTTTTCCCTCCATGACTTCAAACCTTTTGAACTTCATGGCCGATAGAATCTTCCCTGGAATTCCTTCTACTTGGTTGGTTGATTTGGTTCTTAAGGTGCAGGATCCAAAATTGGGTAAACTGGGCTAAACTCAAGCTTTCTTCTAGTGGATATGGTTAGTCAGAATGTGTATTGTGAAGAAAAGCAATACTACAGTTTTCGGAAATCTTATGACGCTCAGAGGGTTAAACAGGTGAGATTCACTATACAGTTGTATCTTTTTCCATTGGCAGTGTTGGCGTTTAGAGTGCATGGTTAGACGAGGTTTCTGCCTTGCCACTGCTGCCTAGGTTTGAATTTGCAAGGTCAGTTTAAATGTCGCTGCCATGACGTTAAGCAAGGCCTCTCAGCTTTCGTTTTACACCAAAATCAACGTTCAATGATTCGATATTTTGTGGTCTGAAGATGCAACAGGCGCCGAAATCCTCTGAAGACTGTCAGAACAGTGTCTTTCCACAACGGAAGCGTCTAAGAATGGAATGAGAAATTCAAAACTGATACACACGATGCCAGACGACCATTCACTACCAAAATAATAGCCCTTCGTGTTGCTCCAATGCGATGTAACTTCTTACCTACACTACCAAAAGTGAAGAAAATAGCGATCTTTACTGCACGTAAAATGGTTTTATTATAGGCGATTGTTGATATGGAATGGAAGGTTCACCATTTACAACGGACCAAAAACTAAAAAAGCACTGTATGCGTGACTGCTCAATCGAAAGCCTTTATATTTTGAAGGCATAAAAAAGCTTCTGTAAGGATTAAGTATTAAGAGCCATGGGGACTGTTTTGAAAAAATAACGTTATTTTGTTGTCTATTTTTACTGAAATAAAGTTTATAGATGCAAGTGGACAAGTATTGACTCCCAAATTGTCTCAGAATACTACGCTACTCAGAAATCGCGTGATGACCAGAGGGTTCAGTGACAGATCCTGGTCGAATTAGACTTACTACGCAAATAAATGACCAGAGTGATCAACCAAACACGAATAAAATTGATTGGTTGATTTGGGTTTCTATAGAGCAATGGCCACACTTGGTCAAATTGTGATTTAAGCAAGACAACGTCTAGTAATTGTGAAAATAAGAGGGGAGGGAGAGGGGTAAAATTGGTTGGTCAACCTGGAGTCGCCACCCCCATATGTACCAGAAGTGGTAAACCCCATGGGAATTTGAATATATATATGGGGCACCTCGGGTTTGTGAAGCCCGTACATCTAAAGAAGATGAGAGGGAAAAAATAGAAAGTACTTTCTCCAAATAAACATTAACGCCCTCTATATTTATCTTTCCATAAAACCTCTCTCGTGATGACATGGAATGAACTGAATGCTCCATCTAACCAGCAGCACATTATCCCCGATCAAAATCAAAGCCACCAAAAATAAACCTCCACAACTAATCATACTGTAACCAGAAATCTGACGCGGTAACTACACACCCAAAAAAAAGTGCAGTTATTTCTGGAAAGCGTTTCACGACCCGAAAAAAATCTCCAAAAATAGGGAACTAAAAGCGGCGCGCGGAAGAAACAGTGTCCGTAATCGCCACTCTCTCTTCACTTCGCCTCTCCCTCCCCATTGCAATCACGTCCGCAGCAGAGGAAGCAGGAGCAAGAACCGGAAATGTCGAAACAGTTCTCCGGAGTTTCTCACTGCTTAACTTCTTCCCTGCCCCCCTGGGGTGGAAAGGGGAGGATAAACGTCCTCAGGAGAGAGAGAGGATAAGAACTTCTTGTAAGAAATGAAATGAAATGAAAAACCGTCTGGGTTCTGGAATAAAGGGAATTACCCTTTTTCAGGAGAAGGGGAGTGTTTGAGGAGACTCTGGAACGGTCCTTGGGTTTGGGATATCATTTGGCTCAAAGAAAATCGGTTTTGGGTTCTCTAAATTTTATGAACAGTGGGAGTAAACTTGTAGCAATCCTAGAAAATGAGTGTCACAACTAGAAAGCGCATATTTTAACCCTCCAAATGATTTCGACGAGATATCTCGTCCATCAAGGTCTGACAAATTTTTCTAATGTCAAGATATCTCGTCAAGATATTGCTGATTTTCTTGTGATGACGAGATAAAGATCTGGTCAGCTTTCTTCTAAGGACTCGGTATCTCGTTCACCTAGATCTGGTCAATTTTGCTAATGGCGAGATATCTTGTTGAGACAACCACCAGGAGTGTTAATAAGGCAATCACACAGGATGCAAAGCCATATCCCACAGGATGCAAGCCACACAGGATGCAAGCCATATATGAGGATGTTACCATATATTGAAAGACCAGCCTTACGCTTATATATCACAATTCTAATGACTATAGTTGATCCAATGTTTTAGTAAAACGTGTAAATGCACTATACAACTTTTCAATCTGCCAAAGCAACTCGGGGGAGCAGGACTATAGCATTGCTAATAAGACACCAATTTCTGTAAATTTAACTGAAAACGAAAGGTATACAGATGTAGTTGAAAATATAAAAAATTTATCCTGATATTTATGACTCTTATGTAACAAACATTATAACTTGACTTATTGTAGAGATCTCTTAACTTAAAAAAATGTTGGAATTTTTTTTTAATTTGGAGCAATCTGGAATTAAGAACGAAAAACTTAAAATGTTGGCGGAATCTAAATTATGGACTAAACATTGGCATTTACGAAAAACCAAATGCTTTAAAAAAAGTCTCTTTATTTTGTAACTAAAAATAACACAAAAATACTTATCTAAATATTTATATTTTGTGTATAAAAATTTGACCAATAGCAGGAAAACTGCAAAAATAAGTACCAATACAAATAATCTGTTCCCGTTTTTACATACAAAAGTAATAGTTTTCATTTTAATGACTCGCAATCCATTCCCTCAACTACCTTTCTGAGAACACCCACAAAAAAATGTCATGATTATTAAAGAAGTATTTTTTTATTTATCGTGTTTTGCGACTAGCTAAAAACCAGAAATTATATTTTGCGAAAACTCTAACTTGAAGTACACGGGACAGAAAAATAGAGTCAAATCTTTTCACGTATCATTCTTCCGTTCCTTTCAATAATGAATTGCTTTTTTGGAAAAGCAAAATAATTATATTTTGCTGCTACACCAAAAAATTAACAATCTGAGACACACGCATATATCCGTTCTGCTGCCTGCAGTGTTCCCTGCATGAATTCTAACCAGTTTCGATCTTCGTGACTAATGTAATGTTTCTTAAGAATCTTTCAACTAACATACAGATATGGTCATACCGTCATTAAAATCGATGTATGGTAAGAGCCAGCTGCTACAGTACTTGGAAATCGCATGACTCTCAGAGGTTAAGAAAAGAAAATACTTGCATAATTAGAAAGCAAACTAATTGGACCTAGATACAAAGATAAAAAGTTAATATGAAGCACACATCACACACGCATATATCCTTTCTACAGCCTGCAGTCTTGCCTGCATGACTTCTAAACAGTTTCGATCTTCGTGACTAATGTTTCCTAAGTAACTCTAATACATAAATGTGGTCATGTAGTCATTAATAGTGATATATAGTAACAGCAAAATGCAACAAAACTCGGAAATCGCATAACTTTCAGAGGGTTAAGAAAGAAAATACTTGCATAATTAGGAAGAAAAATAATTAGACCGTGATGCTAAGATAAAAAATATAAAGAATTCTTTATTACGTATGGGCCGATACTATAAAACCTGCCTTAATCAAAGCTTGCTCACGTTGCAATCTTCGAAAAAATACCAGCAGCCAAAAAAATTAGAATGATTGTATTTCCGATTGGTGTAAGCCGGAACCTAACAACGCCTGTAATGAGGCTTTCACGTGGGTGCAACACACCCCAGACATGACAGACATTTCATTTCCATTGCTATACACAGAAGAACACGTGCACAGTTACACTGACGCATGCTGCCACACACTGGACTTGACAAGTCCGAGTAATCACACGTGTCCCAACACAATCGCAGGTGTCTTTCCTTAAAGAGGCGGTTTGACACATTTTCTCTGAACACGAGACCCCGTCATTTGTAACTGTTGGGTTTGGGGTTTTTTGCGCGTAATAACACATTCCGAGAATGGCAACGACACGCGACGGTTTGGTGAAAGTCAACGAACCGATTAGGGAATGACAGCAGCCGTGCGAGAATGTCACCGAATTTTGTGTGATTTGTGGTCTGGGGATTTGAATAATTATTTTTTATTATTTATAATTCTTTACATATGATGGTGAGAGTTCTGGAACAAGATGGTGGGAATGCAAGGGTGACTCGTGGTTGAAAATCACGAAAAGCGAAAAAATAGGTTCTATATATATGAGCGATTCCAACATTATCCTTCAGATATTTTTGCTGCTATAAGAAATTTAACAATTGGTAGTCTTAGCCATTCGTTTGTAGAATGGTCAAATATGGCTCTTGCGCCATAAAACCCCAAAACCAAACCATTCGTTTGAAAAAGAAAAAATACTAGCTTTTAGTCTTTTTATGAATCGATTTCCATCAAAATATGAGAGACATTTTGTCAAGCTTGATGTAGATGGCGATAGTGTTCCTGAAGAAGCAGAACGTGTTCCCCTTACGTGACATCACTTGGCTTGGTTTTCGAAAGCGATTTCAGTATATCGCCAATAAAAATTCCAAAGAATGAATTCTGAATTGATATACGATAGTTGACTGGTCGACGGCAATCAAATTAAACGACAAACGTCCAAATTGACGATAAATTACATTTTGAGGTAACCTTGATGTGCATCATACGAGTTTATAGATAGTTGAACTTACATCGCACTGGAATTACACAATGGGCAAATGGTGACGGTTCAAGATCAATTCCAAACGGAAAGATCCGAAGATAATACCTCGTAATTTTGAATCTTGGTCAGATGATTAGGTCAACAGCTGAGCCGATATGTCACTCCCCAAATTTCCGCATCAGGACAACGATGGAACATTTGAGTTCATGACAGATTTAGCATGCACAAGATGTATCATACGACAGCATTCAGGTAGCGGATGCAAAATATGAGCTTCCATCTGGTATGTTTATCTACACTGAAAATCTCTCATGAAGGTTGTTTTTCATAACACTTTCTCGAATATTAATTACACACTTAACATTGCGTACTAAAAATTGTATTAACTAAAAGACATAACCCAGATTTTGTTTGGAATCTTAAATAGTGAAATAATGATTTTCAAAATGATATCAAAATAATTTTGAACTAAAGTCTGGTAAACCAGTTAAATTCTAGAGAATTTTCTGAACAACTGATAAACCAGAAACGGCTGGAGCAAATGACTTGATATTTGATATTCGTGGTTAGCTTGATATATTCAAAATCGAGTCAAAACCGGGTGTTGTCATCAGAAACTATGCAGTTTGCGTGCAGTTTAATAGAAGGATATTACCCTTAAGCGAATAGTATGAATATAAATTTATAGAAGACTCTATTGTCTTTTGAATGGTAGCTATGAACTTGCAATATTATGAAAGTATGAATAGCGAGGTGGTCTGAGTTTTTCTGCTGTTATACTTATGGGAAGGAGTTGAATTAATGTCGCACTGGAGCAACGCAACGGGCTATAGGCGACGATTGAGGATAAATCCCGAAGGAAAAGAACAGAGGACAACTCATCATTTCGAACCACGGTCGGATGACGAAGTCATACCTGACCTGGCAGCCCACTCTGCAAACTTCCACACCACGCCAACGTGAGAACATTTCAGACCACGACAGATTGAATGTACACGAGACCCCATGGACACAATTGTTGAATCAGTTTTCGAACTCGCAACCCTCCTTTTGCTAATTCACTGTTCTTACAATCGGGCTACTATGATACCGTTATATGTATGTTAAATTCTACCATACATATAACGGGATTATGTTACCATATGGTTAAATATTACTCTCAAACGGGCTACTATGATACCGTTATATGTATGTTAGATATTACCATACGTATAACGGGATTACGTTACCATATGGTTAAATATTACTCAGTACTTCAGTAGTTATTTTATGTAATTCAGTATAGCATTTTTATGTAAAAAATATCTGAAAACAGATAAAAACTTAATGAACTTAAATGAAAAACTCCGGTTGGTTGGTTTTACCGCAAGGCCTGCGCTACCTGGAACTCGCAGGTTCCTAGAGCAATGAGCAAACAACTGAGCCACCAAAATACGAGTACTATGAGTAATTGAGTATTTCTGTGAAGATTATCTGAAAGTAACGTCGATCGTTTTGATTTTCATATTGCCAATCTCAAATTACTTATTTTAGTTGAATTGATATTGTACTATTGTTTGGACCCTCACATAAGGACTCAATTGCTACATCTGTTGGTTGAACGAATCTTTTGATAGATTCTATTTACCCCCAAAGTCAAAACCGGTTAGAAGTTATGCAGGTTGCAGAACGGATGCATACATGTGAACGTTCTCAAATTTTAATATTTAGTATACCTTGATAATAAGCAACCCTAAAATACTTTACAGAAAATTCTTTATAAAAAAGTATATGTATCTGAGTAATACTCATTTTTCGAATGATGTAAAATAGATAAAACTTCAAATACCACAAGGAAGAAGTTTTATTAATATGATTTATCGTTACTTTCATAACGATACAAACTAGCCGTTTTCAAAAAAGTCAACTACATATTCCTATACAACAAAATAAATTTAATGATAACGTAGTTTCGATGAGCATTCTGGAGTCGAAAAAAAGACTGAATTCAATTATCCAATAAGACAAAAGTCTCCGCTTCTGCAAACTTAATTTCCCAGGATTTCCTTCACAAGCAGCACACAAAGGAAAATTCTGTTTAAAAAAATTAGCACAGAAACAAAACGTTCCCAGCAAGAAAGAAAAGTTGAAGACAATCCGATCTGCGAATCAATTAAACGAGTTCTTCAAAGAGCACTTACCAACTACACATTTCATTATCTTTAATAAAGTTATTAACTCCCATCGAGCATAAAAACGAGATGAATTTTTTTCGACACTCACCCACACACAAAGGCATTCGCCAGTTGTGGCAAGGAAACGAAATACTTCCATTTAGAGAAGTGGGATTCTTCCTCCTCCAATCCAAGCCGTCGTAATCAGACACATGACAACCTCGAGTGGAGTTGAGTGGTGGAGCGATTATTACTCTTTCGAGAAAAGGAATTCTTCCCGCAGAAATGTAAAAATGGAAGGGAGAAAAATGTAATTCTCTTCGTTCTTTTCATGGAAGAGGATCGTTTGCTAATTTCCATTAAAAGCAAAAATGGAGATTCGGGGTGGGTTTAGAGTGTGTGCGGAATCATTTTTCGCTTTAATGACATCGTCTGGGAAAAAAATTTGTTTCTAATAAGATGGATTACATGATAAAAGCGATACAGAAATGTTATCGCTTGGTAAAAAAGAGGGGGAAATTGGCTAGAATCGGGCATGAGTTAAAAAAAAGGATAATATTAATTGTGTCTATCGATTTTTCTACTATACTTGAGTATGTTTTAGGAAGTTCTTTTTACGCGGCGGGATAACTTTGTTAGAAGTACCTAAAGTATTCATTTCAGCAAATTGAAAGAATTAATAATTCTAAAATAAATTTCACATTTTACTTGCATCTAAAATGGATATGTGTTTTGAATTCGGATTTGTGATACATAAATATAGAAAAAATCTAATCTGTGTGTGCCGTGTCAAATACATTACTTTATAATACCTTTTAATAAATTTTGAAAAATGCATTTACCCTTTATCTCTCACATCAGGAAATTCGCACAGCTTATTTTCTCTGGAATTTCTTGATCAACGCAACTATTTTCCGCTGTATATGTTCCTTTAGAATCATAGAAGTAAAATTTAGAATAGAATATTTCTTCAGGTACCAATTTTTAATCAACAGAAAACGTCACAGCTGTCACGAGCCGATCAATAGAATGATGAAAATATAAGTATTTGAAGCGGACCAAAGCTCAAAATGCTATTCGGCGGCGCAAAGAAACTTCTTAGGAAACAGGCTCGACTTGGTTTGTCTGAAGCAGCAAACCCTCTCGGGCCTAGCCGGGTAGAAATGCTAGTTCTTCATAGTTGCAGCACTTATGCAAAACACTAACAAGAGATTCTGATCTCTGATTAGAGGAGATCACTCATATATTCTAACCTATGTTTACCAAAATACTACACATTAATAGATATCTCACCAACAAAACGAAAAGGCTAGCCAGGTTGCTTTTGGAGCTGATTGCCATTGCTCTGCAAATACATGAGATAATATTAGATTAAAAAATAAGAAAGAAAAAAAAGGGAGAACCGAAATGGTTGTTTAACCCTCTGTGCGCCGTAATATTTGAGAGTAGTGTAGTGTTGATTTTACCCAACGATACACTTAATGACTCAATAACCACATCTTTCTAAAGCATCCGTGGATTCTTTCAACCTTTAGAAAGATTCTCTTGGTCCTTTTCTTGGAAGAGAATCATTTGGAACGATTTAATTGGCTCATTCTGTAGAATAGAATCCTTTATGTCAATTCTATTGTTCTAGCCTTGGAATAAAATTATTCTGAAAGATTTTGTTGCTCATTTCCTTAAAATAGAATCCTTTGGAAAGATTCCGTTGCTCATATCCTGCAATGAAATCATTTGGAATGATTCCATTGCTTATTTCCTTGCAATAGACACTTCTGGGGTACCAAGATCTTTTCCTTTTTCCTCCTACTATTCTATCTCCCACCCCCTCTTGTTTTTCCCTTGCATGTGTCTTGTGAACAGCATTGTAATTATGAACAATTTTGCTTTGAAATCCATTATCATATCATCATAAATCATATCCATCATATCAAGATTCGATTTTGAGTTTTCCAATTTGATTTGCTTTAAAAAAATTCCCATCGCTATGAGTTATGTTTAATTTTTACTTTATAAAATGTCGGAACTTTTTCCTGACCCGCATGTTTGCCGTGTGCGGCGTCCCGTATCGGGTGAAAATGGAATCCTGGGGTACCTGATGCGTGCCCTTTGGCCCATGCTTCAACATAGAAGGGTGACCAGAGTGAGCTCTCTCTGGTTAATCAGCTCAGTTAAGTTTTCTGGGTTTCACCACTTCAGAGTACTTAGCCCCTCTATCGTCCTGGACTTCACTGGTCTTAAGTATATTGGGTTAGTGCTGCAGCTAGAGATGCCATGTATGAACCGGCGGATTCACATCCCGATACTGTAGCACTATATCATGGTGATATCTTGAAGTGTGTGCTGAGGCTGGAATGTTCCAGAGCCAGCAACCACTTCCCCTTGTTGGACTCCGTGGTGTGTATGTGTTCACCATGAAGAAGATAATTATTTGATCTATGAATCCAAAATTATTTTCTTTGTGGCCTAGAGGAGGCCTAAATCCCTCTAACACTTGCTCAATACCTATATTTTTAATAATGAATAACCCTGAAGGGAAACTTGCAACTGTTTCACCATTTGCTGTGCAAAAATATATTCAGTCTGCTACTGGTAAACCAAAAGCAATAAAGCAATTGTGGTCTGGTGATCTTTTCATAGAAACTGTATCTGCATAACAATCTGAGCAACTAATGAAATTAAATTAAATTGACAACCTAAACGTTAATGTAACTCCACACAGAACTCTAAATTCTAGCCGTGGAGTTATATCTGAATCTGATCTTTTTAATATATATGAACAGAAGTTTATCAAAGAATTGAAATCTCAACATGTTTGTTCAGCCAAAAGCATCTGCATCAGACGAGATGATAAAAAAATTAACCTAAAACATGTAATATTAACATTCAAAACACCAGACATGCCGACATCCATTAAAGCAGGATACTTAAAGTGCAGCGTTAGACCATTCATTCCAAACCCCCAAAGATGCTTTAAGTGTCAGAGGTTTGGACATTCCCAGGCTTCATGCCGATCATCTGCAATTTGTGCCAGATGCTCAAAACCCGAACATGGCGAAAACTGCACTGATGAGCCTGTATGCTTCAATTGTAAGGGAAATCATCCTACTTACTCCAGGTCTTGTCCTCAATGGAAGAAAAACAAATCCAAAGCACAAAGATAGAACAAAAGATTTCAAATCTCGAAGCAAAAAATCTAGTAGAAATTCCTTTCAATAGAATCCTTTGGAAAGATTCCATTGCTCATTTCCTTGCAATATAATCCTTTGGAAAGATGCTATTGGTCAAGAAGATCAAAATTGGTTAGAACTCATGCAGGGAAGATTAATGATGGTTTCAAGGTGCAATTATGCGTCTGAATCTCTTAGAAGGTTAAATACTTTAAAATTTACCGTTTCCTCGTTGATCGCGATGGAAACGTGTCGTGGAAAATAAAAATACGCAATTAAAAAAAAGAATGTATTTAAGAAAACCGAAACGTTACAAATTTTTTCGAGCTAACGATCTGATGAAATCAGAGCAGTTATTATCTGACTAAATATTTGTTTTCGAGCCCTCAAGACAAGCGAGTTATCGATAAAGCAATGAAGAAATAAAGGTTTATTGATCCAATTTCTAACCAACCTTTCACAGGATGGGAGAAGTCTTTAATGTGCTTCGTTACAGAAAATGAAATATTTGTTGTTTGTTATATCGAATGCTTTGATTGACTGTGCACTGTTTGAAAGCACGATTCTTGATTGATAAAATCTACCGTAGCTACGAGTTGAGGAAGAAAAACATTTGCACGCGCGTTTGGTAGCCGATACAACGTAGTGCACACTTAGACGTGAAATATACGTATGTAGACTGAGCATTGTTATTGAGAGGAGCTTCAAAAAGGTGACCAACATGGCGACTAGTAGTCACGTGACTGCTGTGAAAAGTTTGCTTGGTTGGCCAATTTGGTGTCTTATCGTCTCGTTTGACGAAATAACATCTTATGACAGAGTAGTGTGTGAATGCGCATTTCTGAATGGAGACAGAAAGGGTGAAATCGCTGAAGTCACTCCAACCAATCAGATGATTCCTGTGAGCCAATCAGATGATGCAGGTTTGTTTCCACACCGCAGGCAAAAGTAGTCTAAGGATCACGTTATTACTAATTTTGATTACTTGATCCTGGACATATAAAAGTGTTATCATTCACTCAACTTTATATATCTTATATGAGTTTAGTTTCAGTTCACTGCTTAACGTCCTTGAGAGGTAGCATTCATTGCTCATGGGTGCTTGTATTGGGGTTTCGTATGAAGCAGCCATCCGTGAGTTTTATACACCATTTTTTGAAAATCAGGACTGAAGGTTGGACTTTTCTTCTGAACCACAACAAATGATGGAAAAGGTGACAAGCCCGAAACTCACACTTGTTCCATACCCTTCTTACAGCTCTGATTTGGCACCATACGCTTTCAGGTAGTTCCCAAAATTGAAAGGTCCACATTTTTCATCCGATGCCGAAGTTGATGGCTGAGTGGAAATCAATCACTTTTTTCATTGGCGGAATGAGAAAGTGGATAGTGCGTTTGGAAAAAGTGTAGCAGCAAACGATGACTTTGTCTAAAAATAAGATTCTAATGTTTAACTCTCTAAGTGGTCCCTATGAAATACCTTGTCCATTAGGATATGATCACTTTCGCTAATGACGAGATATCTCGTCCATCCAGATCTGGGCAGTTTTGTTAATGACGAGGTATCTCGTCAAGACAACAGTAGCTGTCGAACAAGACCAGCAGTAGGGTTAAGGGAAATACATACATTTCCTTCATTTTAATACAACATTCATTGTTGTATTTCGGATGTACCAAATGCATATGCGATGATCGACACTGAGGTTCACGTCCAGACACTGAGAAATGTTGGACAAAAGGAACCACTTGATACACGAGGGACTTAGGCGGGGTTCTCCGGGATTCAAATTACGGTACATATCTGCATTTGAACCCGTGACCTACTAGGTAGCAGAAGAACGCTGACCCCTATTCTCAAATAGATTAGTTAACCAGCATAAAACCCATATTAATCCGGCAATTTGTGGCTTCCCCGGAGTTTGAACTGAAGCAACCGGTTTAAATTTGGTCATCTTTTAAGTGTAAATTATTTTGCCTACATTCTATTCGAATAAGAATAATGACCACAAAATTCATTCTTTAGCCTTTAAAACCTTTAGAGTATATTTTTTAAGAGCAGCACCTGCATGTGTATTTAATAAATTGTAATTCGAGCTTCGATTTAAAGTAAAATTATTCGTCATCTAAATAGTCATTGTATATGATGTGAATTTTTTTAATCGCGCATCCTTTATACGGTAGTTATCCCATGATGGGCTTGAGTTCATGAAATCTATAAGGCTGTTTGTTTGCTTAGGTTTTATGGCACAAGGGCCTTATTTGGCCATTCTATGCCAAATACAAGACAGACGACATCAAGTAATGGACGTATACACACAAAGAAAGTTTTATTGACACAGAAGAGTGAAATACACCCGAGCATCAGGAATCCAATCTGCTACCTATAACTAGCAGGAGGATAGGACCTCCAAAAAGGTCGTCCCCTATTCTCCAGTTCCCATATTTTCCTCCATTTCATAAGAAAAAAGGCTCTGGTTGGTCCGCCGCAAATTAAAAAAGGAAGCAAAACCTCATCATTCCTCTCCTGGATATTCTCAGACAATATCCATTTTTAATAACAACCCCCGTCCCACAACAAAAGCACTTTTCGAACATTTTCTTATCTATCGCCACAAAAGAAATCCCTCCTCCCAGTGATGGGTGAAGGAAATACATCAGCGGCGCGATTTCAATGGGAACCGCCGGAAAACAAAATGGCGCGTCCTGGAGGTAAAAGAAAACTTAAAATAAAACATTGCAGTAATCAGGATAAATCATTAAAAGCAAAATGCCAGCTCGCGAGAGTCCATTACAGCAGATGAGGGAGATTTATTTTTTATTGCGGAAACAAAAGATCCCCTATTTTTTACTAGCCCCTCTGTTATTCTAACACAAGGAACACAAAAGCAGAGGAGTTCCTTTTTTTGTGTGTATAATCCCCGAGCAAAAAACGTAAGTCTGAGGCTTCATCCCTTTGTCTCTCCTTGTAATGAAATGCACTTTATTGATTCGGAAGTTGGGTGTTTTTTGGAGGCAGGCCTTTGGGGGTTTCGTTCTCTTCTTTTGTTTCAAAAAACATTTTTACGTCGTGGGAAAAAGGGACATGAATGTCGGTCTGATATAAGTAAGTCAGATATCAGTGGCGTAGCTTCCGTGTGAGTCCAACATCCGTTGATAAAAAAACTCAATTTCATTAAGACTTGGTGATAAAACGTGAAGAATAACGCTTTTTTAGCGTGTCTGATCGGTAGGTAGTTGAATTAACGTCGCATTAAAGCAACGCAACGGGATATTGACTGTCTGGGATCCATCCGAGGACAACACCTCGTAATTTTAAACCATGATCAGATGACGAGGTCAACACCTGTGCTGGTACCCTTCTCTCCAAACTTCCACATCGCGCCAACGCTAGGACATTTTAGGCCACGATAGATTTAACCCTCTGCATACGTCGGAGCCCAATATCGTTTCCTTCTTTGGTTACAGCAGCCGTCCCAACGGCTTTACAGGCAACTTACTGATACCGGCCGAAACGGCCTTTACAATGCGTTCCCCCAGGAGGAGTGGGAATATGTGTCGTCCCATTATCACCTAATGTTCCGGTTTCTATTGTCGGGTCGTGGGTATGCTTAGAAGGGACAGATTCTTCCCGAGTAAACTGGAAGGGTGGTGGTGACTTTTAAAGTGTATCTCTTTTCATTTACTCAATCTCTTATAGACTAGATGCTCGAGGATAAACAATTTTCGAGGCTCCTCGTCGATAACCCTGACATTTTTGTCAACGGAGGCGATTCACGCGAGGGTATCTTTGTAGCACATAAAGAAGGGAAGGGAAATCGTAAGGGCTTCGGCGATTCTTCAGGAGTTTGTGGTCTGAAAGAATCAGAGCTTTCGTATCGAGAGAACTCGAAACTTTCGGGCGGTTCGGCCGGTCTCCGTATCCAGAGGGTTAACGTGCACCAGCCTCCATGTACACAACGATCTTTGATCGGATTGAGACTCGAACTTGCAACTCTCCGGTTGCTAATTCATGAATCTATAAACTGGGCTACCGTTACTCCGGAAAATTGTCAGTGTAATTAGGTAATTGAATTTTCTTTGCACTGTTGCAAAACAACTGCTTATTGCTGACGGTCCGGAATCCATTCCGCAGGGCACGATCGGAGGGCTACGACTCTTAATTTTAATCCACGGTCAGATAACGAGGATAACACCTTGAGCTGGCACCCCACTCTCGAAACTTCCACATCAAGCCAACGTGAAATGAATCTCATTGAGAAGTCACTTTAGATTTTAACGTCCTTGACTTTCACAGCAAGAAGCCAACCAATCAATGTGGACTCCAGATCATTTCAGATTCAAATGGATTTTTCTAAGCCGATCGGTTTGTTAGCGCTCAGAGCCAAAGTTCAACAGGCTCTGACTTCGAATCTCGGTTTTGGCATGTATGATCGTGGTTGTTCGGAACACACGATAAGCCCTATGCCCCCGTCTAATTAGTCATGTAGCAAAAAAATGACCACATAGCGACAGAAAAACCAAATCGTTCATAACGACAGAAATGACCACATAACGACAGAAAAACCAATCATAGTTAAAAACCTAATGGTTTTTAACTATGATTGGTTAATGGTGCTTGTGTGGAAAAAATTACTTTCAGCTACGACTATTGCTCTGTTTCCCATGCCTCTGATGGATACTAGTTTAAGTCGATATAATATTCATGGATGGTACCTAACACTTTGTCTATCCATAAAGGGAGTATAAAAGTAGAGTAGGCAATGTAACCTATTTATGTGACCACTATCTCGTGACCAAAACTAGTAGTAACATGACCCTTAAACTACTTTCGTCTATCGGGTCGAAACAAGACGACCATCCAATGATTCATCATCTGATTGGTCCATTGATTGATCATCTGATAGTAGTAGACTGGCGATTTCACCACTTTTGTCGCCACTTTATAGAAATGCGTATTCATACACCTTCAATGTCATAAGATGTTACATCGCCAAACAATAAAGTACAAATTGGGCTAACCAGGTCCATTTTTCACACAGCAGTCACGTGACTACTAGTCGACAGGTTGGTCACACGTTTTGAAGCTCCTGTCAATACTGATGCTCAATCTATCTATATTTCAAGTCGATGGGTCTACCTTGACCACCTCCTTTTCAGGTATTTGTAAGAGACTGTCTCAAGCTTTAAGGTAGAGTATGGATCACCCATACAAACTGTTCGAAACTGAGCGCAATTGTACCCCTTCAAAATTAGGGCTAAAACTATTTGTGTATTATTGTCTTTGTGGAAGTGAAACAACGGCGAATGTGGTTGAATTGCAAGATTGTCTAATGCTGAGAGTGAGATTTGGTTTGCTTTTCAAACAAAAGCTTGGAAAACTTCCATATCTTGTTCGTTTTAAACCCACTCACACTGCCTGAATCCGGAGTCCATGAATCCATTTCAATCTACTTTAGTCAGTTTCTAATGGATTCAGATTGATTCGTATTGACCCCGATTCTGTTGGTGTGAAAAGGCCCTAAGAGTCTATAATGACACCGATTGTTCAAGTCGAAAGAATTCAAAACGATTCTGTATGAGCCACACAAATTACTCAAGCCTTGGTTAACCAATGAAAGTGTTTAAATCGATAAATACTCGTATATTCAAATTCTAATGATATATTTCAATCTGGATTCCATGATTGCTCAGTCAGCATATTGAAGTTCCTTTTTGTAACACAACCATTACTCTATTTTTAAATACGTATTTCGAAAGTAGGCAAAACCTTTAATGAGACAGTCTAGCAAATTTTACATAAACGGGTATAAGTAATAAAGGAAATAAATATATATAATAAAATAAATATATATACTAAAACCCAGAGACAAGTGCCCAAGAACGTATTCTGTAGAAAAATATTGAATGCGTGGTAGTAACGATTTCATCCATACCGTTCAAACAATATCATCACCGTTTTAGAATATATCGAACGCATCCTTCAATAAAGAAAAACCAATTTCAAGTTACTCATACATAGATAAGGCGGGTCCTTCCATTTATAGGTGTGCTTTTATGACAATTATGAGGCAGGCCTCACCAAATGCATAGAATATCGATGATCTGCATGCTCAATTTTATCGGTGAAACTGTACCAAATAATCGATACTAAAATTACAGAATTCTATTCGTTTCTAAATGGCATATGTATCACGAATTCTATCGATTGTGATGATGTGCCAGTTCTAACCATAATTTATACAATTTATAGTCTTCGGGTTTTATTGTCTAATTGAGAATATAAGATATTATTTATATGCTTCTCAAAAGGAGGGTACGTGTTACATCGTATCCAATGATTTAAAGAAAAATTGTTGCAAATTAATTTATTCAGAATTTTATTCATTGAATACATCGTTTTCATTTCAACATTAAAATCCATTGTGTTACTCCAGTGTAACGTTAATTAACTACCTACGTACCTTTTGAGGATAATTTTAGCTTGGTTGGTTTGGGATTTAAGGCACAAGGGGCATATTTGGCCAAGCTGCGCCAAATAACGTCAATAGTTTTAGAATACATTTAAAAATTACAAAACTCAGAAACGAGAGCTCGGAAGATACAATGAGCACTTCGGATTAGATAGACATTAATTAAATATCTATCTAACCTGCTTTTTGTTCTACTAAATTCATTAAATCGTAGTTAACTTTATCTGATGTGTCTGTCCTACTCATTCCCCCACAATACATATGAGAATACTTATTAAAAAATACTGTTTGGTAAAATGGATACTCCTTATTTTACTCACAACAAAACTAAGTGGAAACAATCGTAATTAAGTTGCTCCAAAGGGCAAAATTAAAAATTCTTTTCCTTGATTTCCTTCTTTATTATAGATTAAGGAGGAAATATCCCCAGTATGCAAGGAAATTTATTGCTTTGGGATTTATAAGCGCTTACGATCCCAAAAGTCAAATCTTGAATATCGAATAATTGAAACAAATGATCATCCAGAGATCAAGCACCCGGGGTATAATGGAGACAGATGAAATGAAACACGATCTCTTCTTTGTACAGATGTTTCTCGAATTGCAATTAAGGGCAGTTCAAAAGAAGCACTTTTCCAACAAAAATCCATCCCAATCGTTAAAGTTAACCTTCTGTTCCAATAAAGGGAGACATTAACTTACGGAGCAGCTAATTGTTCGCGCTAAGTCTTGACCGAACAAAAAGTATCCTCAACAAAAAGGTTTCACTCGAATGGCAACGATTGTTACAAGGAGGGAAGACGCAAAATAAAGACGACTCCCACATGCCAAGTTCGTTAATGAGTTTTTAATCGAACGTTTTTTTCTTTTGTTCTTTTTTCCTTGATCAAAGACACGAAGAGAGTGGCTTTTTTTTTATTTTCGAACCCGTCGCGTTTGCTTTTTTGTTATTGTTTGCATTTCTTGTTTTCCGTTGTTAGCTAAACAGTTACGATATTCAATACAATGGGGGATTTTTTTTTCGTTTTTCTTTAATGCGTTTTTTCTTTTTCTGAGTTCTGTTCTATTTTTTTTTTTTGAGTTTCGGAATTAATTGCTTTTCGACGAAATCGATGTCGAATTTTCGCGAGGAATAAAAGAGACATTTTCTGACTTCATTTCGCTCAATTGTTCATTTCGTTCTGTTTCAGCAAGGTGGGAAGACGGAGGAACTAGAAAGATTTACATTTGTTCCCGCGTGGAATGGAATTTGCATTTCTAAAGAATCGTTTCGTTCTCGGAATAATATAGATATTTTTGCTTTTTGTTTTGGAATCTATACATGACATATGAATAGAAAATTAAGTTTCGTGTATTCATATTCAAGGAAATCAATTCTGATAGGAAAGTAAAGCTACTATAAGTATTACCTGTTATTTACTTCAATATTAAAAAATATTATATTCTATCGTGACATAAATGTAACATTTCTTAAGAATCATTATTAACCCTCCGGTTGGTTTCGACGAGATATCTCGTCCATCAGGATCTAATCAAGTTCGATAATGACGAGATATTTCATCAAGATATTGCTGATTGTTTCATGACGAAGAGATAATTTCAGTTTTTAATATTGACAAGATCGAGGGTCAGGTTTTTTCCAATGATGAGTTTCGAATGATATCGTCCATTGAGATCTGGTCAGTTTGGCTAATGACGAGATACCTTGTAGCGACAAACACCAGGAGGATTAATCCTTCTATCTTCACGTCAAAAACCACCTGCAGTGACCAGCCTTTGTTGCAAAACCTGTTCCAAATTGTCACCAGTTATAGGCAAGTAACAATTGGTTTTCCCTACTTGGATCTTCATTCCCAATTGGAGTATTGGGGCAGTTTTTTCTCGACGAGATATCTCGTCCATAGAAAAACTGACCAGATCTTGGGCGAGATATCTCGTCAAACATTTGGAGGGTTGAAAAGGTGGATTATCCTTTTAAATAGTGACCTTTTACCACCAGGAGTGTTGCTTAACCCATCTGGTGGTTTATCTTCGTGTCGAAAAGTGACCTGTAGTGACCAGCCTCTGGTGCAAAAACCTGTTCCAAACCAGTTCAGGGCAAGGGACAATTTGTTTTACCTTCTTGGATCTTCACTCCCTTTGGAGTAAAAGGGCAGTTTTGTCTCCACGAGATATCTCGTCATTATCAAAATTGACCAGATCTTGGAGGAGATATCTCATCGAAGCTCTTGGAGGGTTAGGGTAATTCTGTCTTATAATCTTACCACAAACGTTTAATCCTGACAACTACAGTATTTATATTACGAAATATTTTATTTAAATAAAATAAAATGCTAAGAGAGAAACTATGTCAAAAAATAAGACTGAGATCCGATAATAACGCTTTCAATCTTAAATTGTCATGTCGTCATATCAAAAGGTAGACAAAACTGTTTAGATAACTTTGTTTTCTCTCTTTTCAAGGCTGTGAGAAGGATTTTCAGTGTAAACAAACCAGACGGTCTGTGAAGACTTTACTTCCGATATCCAAACGCTCTAGCATACATATGGGAGTTACCTTAAAAATGTAGTTTATCGCCGTTTGGCAACGACTTTGGCGTTTAATCTAATCGGTGTTAACCAGTCAACTAAAATATATCAATTAGAAAGTCATTATTTGGAATTTTTATTGACGAAATGCAAAATTGTATACGAAAACCAGGCGAATTGACGCCGCGGTTAAAATATGTAAATGTATACGTATTCTAAAAATGCTCTGGACGTGCTCCCAAATGCTCTGGTGTGATACATATCGGTGATACCTTAAAAATGTAGTTTACCGCCGTTTTTGCAAGTTTTGGCGTTTATCATCTAATTGGGTGTTTACCAATTAACTTTAATATGTGAATTCGAAATTTATTCTTTGGAATTTTTATTGGCCAAATACGGAATCGTATTTGATAAACAACCCAACTTACGTCACGTTCAGAATACGTACAGGAAACACGTATAGCCACAGAAACAATGCCGACATCTACATTCAGCCTGACAGAAAATGCATCTCATAAGCTGTTAACATCTATTTAGAGTGCTTCGTAATTTATTACATTACAATCTCCACATGCATTTCTCTTACGAGTTGTGAAAAAGAGACCGAATTTGTATTTGTCAACGAAGAGATCAATCATAGCATTATTCAGTTAGCAAATCAAATCTGATGAAGGAGCATAGTCATCTCCCCCTACTCTAAATCAAATGAAATACAGATGGGTTTCAAAGTCATATGTGTGGTAGGTATCTTTACGTCCCTCTGTTGCAACATAACGGACTACTGGCGGCGATCCGGGATCAATCCGGGAAAGATTCGAGGACAATACCTCGTCATTTTGAACCACGGTTAGATGACGAGGTCAACACCTAAGCTGGCACCCCACTCTCCAAACATCCACACTAAAGCAACGTGAAGATATTTGAGCTCATGACTGATTTAACATGCAACAGCCCCCGTGTACACGACGATCTTTGGTTGGGTCGAGTTTCAAACTCACAATCCCCCTGTTGCTAATACGCTACTCTTCCAACTGGGATGCTGGAGCCCCTTATAAGTAAGGGAGGTATAATCAACTACTAAATGAATCCTTAGAGGAAAGCTGTTGTTACAGCGAAAGACAGGAATTTCGTAATGCAACCGTTCAGAATATTTATATGTAGTAGAATGGCAGCTTAGTTAGGTGCGACATAAATAAGATTGTTGGAATTTATGCCTACCTCTCCGCAAGCGATGAGAACTCTAATAGAATTTCGGGAAAATCTGGTAAAGCGAACATGACTTGTCTCGATTGGAAACGAAAATAGAAGTTCTAATATTTTTAGAATGGGAAGGGGGTTGTAGCTCTGTAAGGCATCCATTTCTTATAGTAAACTCCCTGAGATTTTTTATTATAAATGTGTGTATTTTAATTGTCAATTTTTTGGCTTAATTTGTGTAAGGATGGTCTTATTGATTTAGTATTTACAGTCCACAAATCCAACACGACAGCTACGAAAGATGAAAATAGGGAAGCTAAAGGACTGCTTTAGAAAAATGCTCTCGCGTGATACGTAGCGATCCTTAGAATGTAGTTTATCTCCGTTTCGGTAACGTTTGGTGTTTAATTTAATTGGTATTAACCAATAAACTATCGTATTAATTCGGTATTCATTCTTGGGAAATTTTGTACGCGAGTGCTGAAATTGTAAATGTAGAAAAAATCGTAGTGCATAGATCGAAAAACAAGCCTAGTGACGTACAAACAGGGAAAATATAAAAGTATAGTGAGCAATGGTAACCTTTTAATTTGTCCAGGTCCATATGATCAAAAGTAGCAATAACGTGACCCTTAAACTACTGTCGTCAGCTGGGGGAACAGAATATTCATCATCTGATGGGTTAACGGGACGGTAGAAAACACTTGTCCATCGACTCATCATCTGATTGGTCCGCGTGCCATAGTACAATTCGGCGATTTCACCATTTTTGTCGCCATTCTACAGAAATGCGCATTCACACACATGCACTCCTTCCGCAAGATTTTGTATAGCAAAACGAGGCGATACGATGTCATATCGGCCAAATAAATCAATTTTTTACAGAGCAGTCACGTGACTACTAGTCGACCTGTTGGTCACACTTTTTGAAGGACCTGTAATTAGCAATGCTCAGTTAACTTTTATTTCCCTTCAATGCGTTCGAATTATGTAAAAGAAACACTACCGCCACCTACATTTAGCTTTATGGATTACTGAATTGACCTTTTCTTTTATGCACTATTATACAATAATTATTCTAACAATACTATAAATAACTAAGTAACTCGATTGTGCATTTTTCACACGTATTCGTAACGTGAATTAGCTTCCAAATACGATAAAGCAAACATCTTTATAAAACTATATTTTGTCTTTGTGCTATAATTTTTTTTGCCCTTTTCCTTACTTGGTTTTACCAGTCCGGTTTAAACTTCCATTCCACAACAATGCCTTCGAAGTTGATCGAGACAAACACAGAAAAATCGAATAACTTAAATATAAAAAGCAAGATAGCTTTTTAAAAAGTTAAGGCTTTACGCTCTGTGTCCTTAAGACGCATGCAAACTCAATAGAAAACACCTTTTTTGTTATTTTTTTCTTTTAGGAAAAACAGGCTCAATCCAATAAGCGTTGTTTTCGTAGCCGAGCTATAAATATTTAAACAGTCCAAATAGAAGAAATCTATAATGCTCTTGTTCGGTAAAATGCATAACGATCACATGTGCTATAGAAACAAGATAAGTGGGAAACAAATACACCTCAAAATCAAATTTGGAGAATTTCTCCTGGTAATGTTGGCAACACTCTCGACGGTGTTGATCCGCTGCCACAGAAATGAGGGGAAACTTTTCTTATTTAAATGTGGTAATGTAATATTCAGTTACGCGAAATATTAGCATTGGAAATACTGCTTTTGAGAACAACTAAAAAGAAACAAGAAAGTCTAATAAAATAATGGCATTCGTTTTTTATCTCTTCTCTCATACATATATTTAAATGCATATATTTATCAAAATAAAAGACCATCATTGCAGCATAAAAATAAAACTGTATCTAAATTGGGTGTCTGGGGAGTTAATTATACGGAAAATGACCATTTTTCACTCGTTTTGCTTGATATGAAATCCTTAGAATATTGGTATTTTTATTATTCTGCTTCACAAATGTTATTAACTATCTGAGCGTTGCAAGGTTTGCCAGTTGTGTAGTATTGCTTTTACCCAAACAACACACTTAACGACTTACTAATCAATTAGATTGTGTGAAAGAATCCATGCATTCTTCCAACAGTTAGAAAGATTTTATTGGTCCTTTCCTTATAATAGAACCTTTTGGAACGATTCTGTTGTTCCTTTCCTTGGAATAGTATCCTTTGTAGAAATTTCATTGACCCATTCTGTAGAATAGAATCCTTTGGAAAGATTCTAATGGCACATTTTGTAGAATAGAATAATTTGGAATCATTCTTTTGGCCCATTTTGCACAATGGAATCATTTGTAAATGTTCTACTGTTCCATTCTGAAGAATAGGATCATTTGTAA
The DNA here is from genome assembly GCA_933210815.1 of Meta bourneti. Lineage (NCBI taxonomy): Eukaryota > Metazoa > Arthropoda > Arachnida > Araneae > Tetragnathidae > Meta > Meta bourneti. The sequence continues at coordinate 17,852,903 of OW119931.1, forward strand.
AAATTCTATGGTCCTATTCTGTAGAATAGAATCCTCTTGGAATATTCTTTTGCTTCTTTCCTTTGAATAGAATCCTTTATAAATATACTACTGCTCTTTTTAGGAAAAGAATAGTGTGGAACGATTCTACTGCTAATTTCTTTTTAATAGAATCCTTTGGGAAGATTACATTGCTCTTTTTCTTAGAATAGAATCCTTTGGAAAAGGATCAAGAAGATCTATTGATCAAGAAGGTCAAAATTGGATAAATAATACAGTGAAGATTGTAGCTTACAATGTGGAATTATGTGTGTGGGATAACTGGCATCTTACATTTAAATAAATTTAAAGCAGACGTATTTCTACTTGATCTTAGGTTCGCTGGTCAGTACTTTTTGATATTGCATTGGCTGTTAACTTCTCCATGCATTTGTTTTGTTTTAACTGCTTCTATTTTTTAAATTGTTTTTTGATAGGAATTATGGTTTTGAAAATAACTGTTCACTTGTCCGTATTTGAAAATGAACGGTCATGCCAAAGTAACTTCTGCATGGTTCACATCTTGCCACAAAGTTTATACACATTAAAATGAAATGGATTTGTTAAAGCACATATATTTATGTTTGATCGTAGCTTATGGTCGTTGGTCAACATGAACTGAATGTAGGAGATGGTGACAAATATATTCACCGAATGTCTGAGAGCGCATTTTAATTAAGAAAAATTGACAATTAAGAATTGTCTTGATTTGAATTTATATCAATTATACTTTTAAATAATTGTAGTACGAATCGCTTTAAGGAATATTTCCTCTAATTCTTTGAAAAACGGTTTTTTATTTTGAGAGCATTTTTACATCTCTGAGGTATACTTCTGAATTTTAGGTCATTAACACCCGATCCCAACTTATAACACATGCAATATATTTGGAAGGTAAAAACTCATTTAAATACATTATCGTAGTATACCAAGTGTTTCGAAACCTCATGTAAAACTTTAAAATAGTTAGGGATAGTTAATATCCGGAAACTCCACCTGAATTTTCTAGATAGCATTAGTCAGTTGTAGGGAATTTGTCCAGTTTGGTCCATCGTCATTTTAGTCGTTGAGTTTGCACAGGTAGCGTATCATTTGACTCCTATAAACACCTTATGTATTATACTTATACACTGTCACAAGTTTCGATTAAGTGTATGCGTTAATCAAGGTGTTTACAGTCCTCCAAGGTACAGTCCTCCAGACAACAAAATGGTTGACTGAGTTAGGTTTTATGGCTCAAGAACTATATTTGTCTAATATCCGCCAAACAACATCAAGTAAATGAACATGCACTCGCAACGTAGCTAAGTAGTTGAATTTATGTAGCACTGGACAGCAACAGGGACTATTGACGAAGATCCAGGTTCCATCCCGAAGGGAAAAAATCCGAGGACAACACCTCATCCTTTTGAACCAGATGACGAGGCCAACGCCTGAGTTAGCACCCATTCTCCAAACTTCCAAACTAAGTCAACATTTAAGGCATTTAATAGAGGACATTTAAGGCCACGACAGATTTAACCAGTTCCCACATACACGACGGTCTCTGGTTGGATCCAGTTTCGCACTCGCACTACTCCGGTTGCTAATCTCCGACTCTACCAACTGACCATCACTCACAAGAAACTCTTTACTGACACAGAGGAGAGAAATTCACACAGGGCATCGCCGCAGCCTACAACTCGTAGGTTGCTAGGGCAGTAGACAAACTCCATTGAGCTAAGGTTTTTTCGTAATGGACTTCGGCAGGTATTCAGAACACAGGCGTTATTCGGTTCATAGGCAATCGAAATTTTTAAAAAAGTAATTTTATTGGAGCGTCCTCTTTAGAAATGCGTGAAGACCACCGGCCCTCAAAACACTCGAATAACCCTGCGGAAAGCATCTTTTGCAATCTAAGCTTCTCCATCTCGACAATTCTATTCAGTGAAATTTAAAACTCTCGTGGATTCCTAGGAGTTTTTCCACGAAAAGTTGACTATTTTTCCTGCGTCTTGGAAACCCATCCACTCTCCTAAGCAACACCTAAATCAACACACGCGACTGATACGGCGAAGACACGCCGTATAAAACAAACCTCTAATTACACCATCACGTGGAGAAGTCTCGGTCCTCATCGTGGACAAGTGCAGGATCCGTAATTAAATTCCCTCGTGCGTGAAGTGCGGTGTTGATTTTCATCTTCTCCTGCAGTGGAAAATGTTTTTTCCGTGAAGACTCAGGAAGCCAGCGAGACAGTAAATTATGTTTATTTTGCGTGGCGCGGAGGAAGGTTGAGTCTTGAAACTCTTGTGTTTATGTTAATGCTCTGGAAGACATGTTCGTTTCTTGAGTCGGATAAGCGGGTTCTGATAATTAAATGTTTTGAGGGAAACAAGGTGGTAGGATTATTCTTGATGTGGGTGCCATTGAATCTTTGGATTGAGCCGTCGAAAGGCAAACATGTAGTGTATTTCTACCGCGAGAATTGCTGTCAGAAACCCTTTTGATGGCCATCGAAAAGCAACACGTATAGTGTCTTTCTATCACGAGAACTGCTTCCGTTAGAAATTCTGGATGGTGGTGGTCGAAATACAGCGCGTGTAATGTTTTTCTTCCACCGGAACTGCTTCCGCCAGGAAATCTGGATGGTGGAGGTCGTTATTGGAATAGGGCTCTTTCAATGTTGTATTTAGCGGGTGCAGATCATAGAGGAAATATAAAAGTAAAGTGGTCAATAGTAACCTTTTCATATACCCAGAATTATGTGACCAAAACTAACTCTCTAAGTAACGCGACTCTTCGTCTGCTGCGGGGAACCTAACTTTTATCATCCGATTTGTTCAAGGGACGGGAGAAGACGCCTGTGCATTGATTCATCACCTGATTGGCCCAGTGATTCATCATCTGATAGCAAGAGACTGGCGATTTCACCACTTTTGTCGCTACAGAAGAATTGTAGAATTGCACATTCACACACCTGCCCTGCCATAAGATGTTATATCGACGAGCGAGGCGATAAGATACCAAGTCGTCCAACCAAGTCAATTTTTCACAGAACAGTCACGTGACTACTAGAACCTTCTCTCAATAGAAATGCTCAATCTACCTTATTTCACGTCTGGGGCGCCGATAGTTAAATGTTTTTTGAGGAAAGAAGATGGCAAGCTTGTTTTCGAGGCAGGTGCTTGTATGCCTCTGGAAAACGCGTTTGAAGTGCAACACGTGTAGTAAATATTTACCACGAGAACGGTTACACCTGTAAGTCTGGATGGTTGCGGTCTCTACGGGAACAGGCCTCGTTTATTTTGAGAACCGATGGTTTGTTTACCCTGAAAATTCCTCTCACCAAAATAAAAACAGTTTGCTTGACTTCAATCACTTAAATTTAAAAAATGTGACTGTGACAGCATCTTTAACATCCGAAGGGGTCGGGGTGACTCAGTGGGGTTGCCCACTGCTCTAGCAAAATACGAGTTGTAGGCTGCTCAGATTTCCAGTCTGGTTCGAATCTTCCATGAGTGTATTTCTCTCTTATGTGTGCAGAAATGGCAGCAGTAATTTAATATTTATACATGTTTTTTTTCTCTTTAATCTCTTACTCAAACCTTTGTTATGGAAAATTAGCTTCAGTGGGCAGCTAGCGAAAGGGTTTGGAGTACTACAGGTGCTTTTCTGCAGAAACCCCACTTCTGTAGTTTATTTATTATTATTTATGTATCAAGTAAGTACTTAGGTAGGTAGGTAGGTAATTTGATTAACGTCGCACTGGAGCAACAAAACAGGCTATTGGCGACGGTCCGGGATCAGTCCCATAGGGAAAGATCCTGGGACAACACATAATTTTGAACCACTGTCAGATGACGAGGCAACCCACTCTCCAAACTTTCACACCACACCAACGTGAGAACATTTGAGGCCACGACAGATTTAACGTGCACCATCCCCTTTATACACGACGGTCTTTGGTTGGATTAGAACTCGCAACAGCTTGTTGCTGATCTGCCACTCTTCCAACCGGGCTACCGCATCCAGTACTCAAGATTGCCCATCAAAGTAATAAGTCCTTCACAAAAACAGACTCGGATACACTTTGTTATCTCTTCCGCGTCAGAAGAGCTTTTCCATGTGCATGTATGTCCATTTACGTGATGTTGTTTGGTGTAGCTTGGCCAAATATGTCCCTTGGGCCATGAAACCTAACCCAACCAACGAACTTTAATATCCGAAATAACCCCTTTCCGATGAATTGCAAAAAACAACTCGAAATTTATCACAGCGTACCATATATTTCCCCATTTGTATATGTCTTAAAATTTTTCTACGTATATTGCTATGACAAAATAAATTTTAAAAGACACAGATTGGATTGGATTTTGAATTTTATGGCGCAAAGTCCCTAGCAGGACAAGCTGCGGCGTTTAAAATATACGGAGATGAATTAAATGTTTCAATAGAATAACTCAAGCAGTGTCGGATTTTTACCCATATCCTTTTTACTGATCTGACAAAACAGATTCGCATTCAAGTGAAAAGAAATAACCTACACGATTTCGAGAATTCAATTCAATATATTACGAGTAAAGGATTTGCGAGAAATAGAAAAAGGAAATGTGAGCGTTTTCTAAATATTGAAATTTCTATTATGGAATCTAATATGTACCATGGCGTCGGTTTCTATTGGTTCTAAAAATAGATCCCAATTCAAGGAAATTGCACTGATTCCTTGGATCATATTGTAAGTGCACCTTACTCCTACCAAATGCATTCATTTCTAGAAATTTTTGTAATCTAATATTATAATAGAATTCAACATAATAACATATAACGACTCTTAGTAATTCGAATATATGGGAATACTTGGATGATTGAATTATATTTTTCCTCGGCTCATCTCGAGTCTAAGGGAATTTAACTTAAGAAGTTTTATGCATTTTGTTTACATTGTGCTATGAAATGAATTCATAATTTTTTTTTCAGAGGGTGCACGAAGGTAAAAATGATTTTTCTAAATGCAAAGTTAAGATATATATCTTAAAAAGAAATTTTTTTGAAAGGATTATCCACCTTTTCAACCCTCCAAATGCTTGACGAGATATCTTGGCCAAGATCTGGTCAGTTTTTCTATGGACGAGATATCTCGTAGAGACATAACTGCCCCAATACTTTAATAGGGAATGAAGATCCAAGTAGGGAAAACAAATTATCCCTTGCCCAAAACTGGTGACAGTTTGGAACAGCTTTTTCCACCAGATGCTGGCCACTACAGGGCAATTTTCGAAGCTAAGATAAACCACCAAGAGGGTTAAAAAATACTTTTATATTATTTTCTGTTACAAGCTATGTGAGAGACTTCATAAAAGTAACACATATTGATTTATCTGTATTCACTAAATAACTACACAGTATTTATTAAGTTTCCAAAATAAAATACACTAAATAGCATTAAGCAAATTAACTTTTATTAACTTTTTATTAACTTTTATTAACTTTTTACATTTATATCACTGTTTGAAGTTGCTATGATACTTAAATATGTGAGAGAATGCTATTAACCTCCAATAAAAGAATTCCATAGTTATTTCTTTGATGCTTCATAATGAATATAATTCATTTTGAAATATGAAACATTTTAATGACTAATACGCTTATTTTGTAACAAATAATAGATATGTAGCGATGTATTATTGTAATAGCGATGCATTGGCAATGATATAGCAGAGGTATTATTATCTATAAAAAGGCACAAATTAAACTTTAAATTATGTGGTTTTTATTTAACCTTCTTGGAGGTTGTCTCGACGAGGTATCTCGTCATTAGCAAAGTCGACCAGACCTTGATGTACGACAGATCTCAACATCAGAAAACTGACCTTGCGATCTGGTCATCATACACATGAAAAACTGACAATACCTTGAGGACGAGATATCTCGTCATCAGCCAAGCCGACCAGACCTTGATGGACGACAGATCTCGTCATCAGAAAACTGACCTTGCGATCTGGTCATCATACACATGAAAAACTGACAATACCTTGAGGACGAGATATCTCGTCATCAGCCAAGCCGACCAGACCTTGATGGACGACAGATCTCGTCATCAGAAAACTGACCTTGCGATCTGGTCATCATACACATGAAAAACTGACAATACCTTGAGGACGAGATATCTCGTCATTAGCCAAGCCGAACAGACCTTGATGGACGACAGATCTCGTCATCAGAAAACTGACCTTGCGATCTGGTCATCATACACATGAAAAACTGACAATACCTTGAGGACGAGATATCTCGTCATCAGCCAAACCGACCAGACCTTGATGGACGACAGATCTCGTCATCAGAAAACTGACCTTGCGATCTGGTCATCATACACATGAAAAACTGACAATACCTTGAGGACGAGATATCTCGTCATTAGTGAAATTGGTGAGATCTTGATAGACGAGAAATCTGGTCGAAACCGTTTGCAGGGTTAAAATAATATAAAAACCAAATCAAAGGCATAGTCAATTGAAAAACCAGTCAAGCTAACAGCGACGGAAGAATGAGTTGGAAAGCAGAAATTCCTTCTCATTAGCCGCGGCAGCCTAGTTGGTAGATTAGCTACTGGAGGGTCGCGAGTTCGAAACACGATCTATCCCCAAACCGTCGGGTACGTGGTGATGTCGTGTACATGTTATATCTGTCGTGGCCTGAAATGTCCTCATATTGGTGCGGTATGGAAATTTGGAGAGTGGTGTGTGATACATCAAGGTGCGATATAACACGGGGTTACCACAGTTAAGAATCTTGTCCACAAGTGGATACATTACATATTTAAGATCCCATGGGTTAGAACTGTCCTTATCATCTGACCACCGTGGCTCAAATCTTCGGATCTTTCCCTTCGGGATTGATACCGGACCGTCACCAATAGCCCTTTGTGTTGCTTCAGTGCGACATTAATTCAACTACCAATTCATGGGTTAGAGAATTTTGAATGGAGGTATCAAGAGTTAATGAATGCATCTTAGCATGACAGCATAAAAAGTTGTACTTTGTTGTATCCAAATGGGTTCTATCAGGATTGAAGTTAATCCTCCAAGTGGTTTCAACAAGATATCTCGTAGATCCAGATCTGACTTCATCAAGATATTGCCGATTTCCTGATGGTGATGAGATCAAGATCTGGTCAGTTTTCTTCTAATGACGAGATATTTCGTTCATCAAAATCGCCAAATGGTTTTGCCAATGACGAGATACCTCGTCAAGACGACCACCAGGAGGTTCAAGATTAAATTTCCATTCTGATCTGTGTCCTTTTATTTTGGGACGAGTGATATGCTTCATACATCTTGCATCGCGACCCTCATAAAATAAATTTCATTGAAATTCCCGAAATATTTCCTATACAGTCTACGTTCAATAAACGAGGAGTGTTTATACCGACATGTACAAATATTGAATCACTGAACCGTGAGGAGAACAGCGGAAAACACTTCACTCCCATCCCAGAAAACTGCTCCCCTCCCCCCAAACAAACCCAAACTAACCATCAAAAATAGATTCACAATCGGTTCAAGGGCCGAGAGAAGAATTGTGGACGGAATAAAACCATGGCACAAAGCGAAAAGAATCGACGCTTCAAGATGGACGGGGAAACGAACTGCAGCCACAGAAAGAAAACAAAATTACCTCTGTCGCTTTCCTATGAATTGTTGCCCCGTCTCCCAGGAATGGCGTTAAAACCACGTTCAATCTCGCAGCGGAACGTGAGTTCGCGAGATCCGTCGAGTTAGGGGAGTGAGGAAATGTTTTCCCACTCCGTTTGAGGCTCTTCGGTGGAATCCAATTGAAGAGGAATCAAACTCCAGTTGCTTTTGTTCTCTACAAAAATACGTGACCTGCAATATTTCACGGAGAGATGAAATAGAATTTGCTCTCGGATTGATTTGAGGATTTCGAGGAAATCGTGATTTTATTATGTTTGTCCAGAGCGTTTAGAGTCGGGTGTATTTATGCTCTTTAAACTGGAGAAATCTCTCGAAACCGCTGTTGAAGCAGTGCCAGGGTTGGGGACTTGAGGTTTCGGGACAAATTAAATTGGTCTTATTGAAGTTGTCCTTTTATCTGTAGAATTTTGTTTCGATTCGGAAATTTGGAGCAAATTATTGGTGCATTTTCAACGCGTACTGGATGTATTACAGCAATGCGATGAAATATGTAGTGAAAAAGTTCATTTCATCGTGCATCAGTAAATATGAAAATAAGAAACAAATATAAACGAAGAAAAAAACTAACTTTAATCAAATTAAATTTGAGGCATATTCCAAGTATACGAAAATTCTTTGTGGGGATATAAATTTTCTATGTATACATAACAGGATACAAACATAATATTGTTAGGTTGTATAACATTTAATTAAAAACAAATCAGTAACTTAAGGTAGTAAAATATATACAATAAAGAAAACTCTCTTTAAACTAATTTTTTATTCATACTTATATCGCAGTTTAGGAAATGAAAAAAAGATATGAAACCCGCAAAAGCATTTTTTTCTGTCAAATCAACAAACGCTTTAATCGATAGTAAACGCAAAAACAATGATAGTCATGATGGCGACGTCTTGGTCACCCGACATTGACGACTTTTCATAGCTTTTTAATCTTTGTAGATTTTTGAAGTTTTAAGTTATTTACAAAGTGGAAAACGTTTCGATTTAGTTTAGTTTACAAAGTGCTTTACAAAGAATTTCGTCCACATTCATTAGACAAATTCTTTACAACTTTGCCTTTCTGAAATATGTATGGGGGTACAAATCGTCATCTTATTGTTCACTCTCTTGCCTTTTACCAAAATGACTCGATGAATATGTCAAAAATGCCCTCAATCATTTCCCCATTCAAGCGTATACCAAACTTTCCTGCAACCTGAAAAACCAACCATCCATGAAAACCCATAAACTATCACAAACACATCTTCCCAGCAGGTAAAACTGCAGCGAATTCGAATGCCGGAACTTCCACTCCCCACTTCGACCACCCCACGATACCTACCTTCCAAGCACCCCTCCCCACCCGGTTGAAATCGTTCGTAACAAAGCCCTCACCTATTCCATTAGCAATCACCATCAACTGTTCCGCATCATTAACATACGTTCCTGGCGTATAACTTCCATCCGGCTCAGAAGCTGGAATTAAAGCAATTGGAAGAGTGCCAGTCGCCGAAAGTTTGGAAGCAAAAACCTCTCTTTCCAACTTTTTCCCTCTCTTGGCAAGCGATAGCGCTGGGGGGCTGCGAAAGTTACTTTTATATTGTTAACCATGTCGACCTGGGTTCAAGGAGCGTTTCTGAAAGATTTTATTAATGATTTATGTCGAAATGCAGAGTTGGCCCTCTTTGTTGAGAGGGGTGGTGGTGGTGGTGGCCAGTTTCGTGATTGGAGAAGAGCGATGGGAAGGGTTGGGATTCGACTTCCAGGATGATACAGGTTGGGAAATTTATCATGATTTGGGAAAGAATCGATAGTTCCTCTTTTGGGAAAAGTAGTTGTTGGGTATGTAAATGATTGTGTAATGTTGCTGATTGCATTGGTGTAAGTGAATGGAGATGAGCGATGACTTCTGGAGGCTAACAGTGTATTATGGATGTAATCTTACCAGATTTGTAAAAAAAAGGAAACAATAATACCACGGTAAAAGTGCCGAAGCAAATTTGTATATCCGTTTATAATTCGGTCCTTTGAACTACGTTTATCTACCAGCCTGTCTATGAGCAGGAAGATATCTCACAGGGAGTTCAAGTTTTTATTTACCTGGAATGACAAAGCATCTCTAAACGGGATTCATTAATAATTTATGTCAAAATTCAAAGTTGAGGAAGGGAATAGTTACGTTTTCGTGATTGGAGAAAAGTGATGTGGAGGTCTGCAATTCGACTTCCAGAGGTAGGTGGATAGTTGAATAAATGTATCTTTGGAGCAACGAAATGACTATTTTTCACTTGTGGTATCCATTTACTTGACGTTGTTTAGCACAGCTTGGTCAAATATGGCTCTTACAGGGACTTAAATTGCATAGTTTCCATTAAAAAATCTCCTTGTACAGTCACAATTATTTCTACTGAGGAAACAGCTCCAGAAACTTGGCACACGTAATATAGTTTCATTGTATAACGCCAGCGGTTGTCTGAATTTCTGTCTGAACTCTCAAATGGTATTCTTTCTAGCAACTCAGGTACTAAGGGATTGAATAGCGAAATAAAACAAACTGGACAAGTACCCTTGTCACACATGCTCTGTTTGGTATTTGTGAATATCTGGTTAGGTAGTTGAATTAAAGTCACATTGGAGCAACACAACGGGCTATTGGTGACGATCAGGGATGAATCCCGAAGAGAAAAATCTGTGGACACCTCGTCATTAACCACGGTCAGGTCAACATTTGAGCAGGCACCTTACACTCCAAACTTCCACACTATGCCAACGTGAGGACATTTGAGGCCACGACACATTTAATATTCACCAGCTCCCATGTACACGACGGTCTTTGGTTGGATCGAGTTTCGAACTCGTAATCCTCCAGTTTCTAATCCGCTACTCTTCCAACTGGGCTGCCACAGCCCCTTATAAGTAAGGGAGGTAAAATCACAACTACTAAACTAGGAAAGCTGTTGTTACAGCGTAAAAGACAGGTATTCGGTTGCTAATCCACTACTCTTCCAAACTGTAGGTAGGTAAGTATTTTAATTAACATCACTCTGGAGCAATACAACGGGCTATTAGTGACGGTCCAGGATCAATCCCAAAGGGAAGGATCCTAGGACAATATCAAGTAATTTTGAGCCACGGTCAGATGACGAGGCAACACCTGAGCTGGCACCCCACTCTTCAAACTTCCACTCTTCCAACCGGCTTTTCAGTGCGCTTGGAAGAATGCGATGCAGATTAAAATTAATGTGAATTATGTTGAAAAATAAGGTTGTAATATATAAAACAAATAAATTTCCTTCACTTCCAGACACCTTTCATCATTTTATTTCGTCGGAAACTCATTTTATAGGATTGGCGACCTGTCTTATGAACCCATGTACTAAAATAAATTGCATTGCCGATATATTTCCTACCATAAAGAATGTCTGCCTTGAAAATGACGAATGGCTTAGGTAACAGGAAAAGAAATAAACGACCACCTGATAAATCAACACGAAACTTGTTTTGAATAATTAGTTTACTTACTGGAATTAATGCTTGATAATCTAATGGAAGTATCACCCCTACCGGGAGATGATTGAACGTCGAGGGAATTTAAATATTTTGAAGAGTGATGGGTTAAATAGAGTATAAAAAATATATTATACCTAAAAATATTTTAAGTAATAACTTCCCTTCTATTTACTCCCATGTTCTCAAAGAAAGAACAGGCCCTCAATCATCTTAACCCAAAATCCAGGTTAAACTTAGGTACTTGTGTTAATGAGATAATTTCTTCACACACCATGCAATAACTTTCAAAAACAATTACGCTTTCGGCTACGCAATTAGTCTTAGTTGGAACTGTTGAACTGCTTCCCCTAAGATATACACTGTGGGTAACTATTCCAGGATTACTGTATTCGGAACTCAGGGTTTCTTTCAATGCATTCAGAAGATAGATTTTGACAACATTCCTTCTTAAATGTAGACTATTCTTGTGTGTTCAGTTAAACCAACTTAAGCTGTAGTTACCAAACTAATTAGCCCCAGTGCAACAGAGATGAACGTAGAGCGACAAGGCATCTTATCAGTTCAGTCGGATACGTGTTTCAAAAAGATAAAATTAAAGCTGCACAATTTTATGGTATTCGAACTTAATGATAAGGTGCTTTTGTGGTATTTCTCTCGATGAAGAACCAATGTTATTCATTCTGCGAGCGAAAGATTAGACAAGGCATAATTGACCCTCTGAACGTCGCCAGATGTACGTTAGCGTAGTGTTGCTTTTACTACACAACACACGTAATGGCTAAATAACCACACCTTTCTAAAGAATGCATGGATTATTTGAACCTTTAGAAAGCTTCTATTAGTCCTTCTTTCTTTAGAATAGAATCCTTTGGACCGATTCTACTGACCCGTTCTGTATAATAGAATCAATTGGAAATATTCTATTGCTTCTTTCCTAAGAATAGAGGCACGTTGGCGTGGTGTGGAAATTTGGAGAGTGGGGTGCCAGCTCAGGTGTTGCCTCGTCATCTGACCGTGGTTCAAAATTACGTGGTGTTGTCCTCGGATCTTTCCCTTTGGGATTGATCCCGGACCTTCACCAATAGCCCATTGTGTTGCTCCAGTGTGACGTTATTTGAAATACCCCCCCTAAGAATAGAGGACCGTGGTAGCCCGGTTGGAAGATCAATTGATTAGCAACTTTTGGGTAGCGAGTTCAAATCCAGCCAAAGACAGTCATATGCAAAAGGGGCTGGTGCGCGTTAAATCTGTCGTGGCCTCAAATGTCCTCACGTTGGCGTGGTGTGCAAGTTTGGAGAGTGGGGTGCCAGCTCAGAGGTTGCCGCGTCATCTGACCGTGGTTCAAAATTACGTGGTGTTGTCCTCTGACTTTCCCCATGGGATTGATCCCGGACCGTCACCAATAGCCCGTTGTGTTGCTCCAGTGTGACGTTGATTAAAATACCCACCTACCTAAGAATCGAATCCTTTTGGAAGATTCTGTTGCTCATTTTCTTAGGATAGAATCCTTTGGAAATATATTATTGCTCTCATTTCTAATATAATTCTTTAGAACGATTCTATTGATTCTTTCCTTGGAATCGGAATCATTTCTTAGCGAAGGTGCTATTGGGCAAGAAGATCAAAACTGGTTAGAAAGTCATGCAGGAAAAACTGCAGGTTGCAAATGGGAATTTCGAGTCGGTCTGTTTGCGAACTTCAGTTCAAAGTATCGAAACTAATCATGCGTGAAGATGATTGGTGGCCACGGAATCGATGTATTTAAAAGTTGAATGCTGTTATAATTGGTAGGGGATTTATCAACACCCCTTACAATGCAGACTACTCACAAGCCTCAATTCAGAAATCCAAACTTACTTCTCTCAGTAAAAGGTTGGTGACAGCTAAACTGATATACAAGAAAGTTTTAAATATCGAACTGTAGAATGTGTGTACCCTTTAGCTTTATTCTCCATGTCATAATCTATTTACAAGTTCCAACTCGAAGGAGAGGAATTTCTCACGATCACCGGTGTGGTACATACAATATTGGAACATAATCCACGGACAGTTGAGCAACATTCTTCACGAGCCACGACAAAGCAGCAGGAAGTAGGGTTTAACCCTCTTGGTGGTTGTCTCGACTCTATCAGAACCAACCAGATTTTGATGGACGAAGTATCTATTAGGAAAAACTGATCAGATCTTGATATCGTCATCATAAAAAAAATCGGCTATGCCTCGATGACGAAACATCTCCTCATTATCAAAATTGATGGTATCTCCATGGACGAGAAATCTCGTCATTGAAAACCCTGACCAATCTTGATCTCGTTATCATAGAATAATCGGCAATATCTTGATGACAAGATATCTCGACATGGGAAATCTTGATAGACGAGATATCTCGTTGAAATCAATTGGAGGTTTAAAGACGTAAGGTAAAATATGATCCGCGAACAATTTAGCAATATTTTCATGTGATAGGCTATTCACAAACTTCACCACAATATATTAAAACTATTGCAAGCAAAGTATTTGTGACTATGAAATTGATATTTTTGTAAGACACCATGAGGAAACATCGTGTCAAAACATTCTCCAAAGACAAGATGTTTATGATCTCAATTGGAGCATCTCAATCGAATTCTGCTAGAAAGGGGTTGGGTTGGTGGCCTTGCAATTTGAAAGTCAACCGCTTACAATCTAGCAGTATTCTTCCAGCCACAAGCTATTTAGAACCTCAAATTGTTAGATCAAAATTCCTGCCAACACAATGTTTAGACCACATAACTGAATCCTTAAGTATTAAAATGTAACACGTGGATAATTTAGTAGCATTCTTTAAACCACAAGCTATTTACGAACTTCAACACGATGGATCAAAACTACTTCTGCGAGCAAAATGTTTAAACCACAGAAGTGAAGCATTAAGTACAAAATATAATAGACATTTTAGTAATATTCTTCAAGGACAGACTGCTTATGACCCCAATATGAGAGTCCCAATCTAATTCTACTAGAAAAGATTCATTGAATCTGAAAGTCAACCGGCTTATTAAGCAATATTATTCAAGCTACAAGCTTGGGCAGTTTGTCCGTTATTGGACCTTGTGCCACAAAACCCAACCAACTATCAAGCCATAACCTATTTACAAATTTCAACGCGATAATATCAAAATTCATCTACGAGCATGATGTTTAGGCCACAGATGCATTAAGTTTTAAAATATAACACGTGGACATTTGAGTAAAATTCTTCAAGCCACAAACAATTTCAAAGAACACTATGGATCAAAACTACTGCGAGCACAAATTTTAGACCACAGAAAGCATTAAGCTCTAAAGTATAACACTAACATTCTTCAAACCTCAAGCTATTTACGAGTTCTCAACAAGATGGATCAAAACTACTGCGAGCACAATGATTAAGCCATAGAAGTGAAGCATGCTACGCAAGCACGATGTTTAGATCACAGAAGTGAAGCATTAAGTATTAAAATATGACACGAGCAATTTAGTAACACTCTTCAAGCCACAAACTATTTACGAACTTCAACACGATGAATCAAAACTAATTTTCCTTGCGCATTTGTTTTGACCCCAGAAGTGAAGCATTAAGCATTAAAATATAACACGTGGACATTTGAGTAAAATTCTTCAAGCCACAAACAATTTCAAACAACACTATGGATCAAAACTACTTCTGCGAGCACAATGTTTAGACCACAGAAAGCATTAAGTTCTAAAGTATAACACTAACATTCTTCAAACCTGAAGCTATTTACCAGTTCTCAACAAGATGGATCAAAACTACTGAGAGCACAATGATTAAGCCATAGAAGTGAAGCATGCTACGCAAGCACGATGTTTAGATCACAGAAGTGAAGCATTAAGTATTAAAATATGACACGAGCAATTTAGTAACACTCTTCAAGCCACAAACTATTTACGAACTTCAACACGATGAATCAAAACTAATTTTCCTTCACATTTGTTTAGACCCCAGAAGTGAAGCATTAAGCATTAAAATATAACAAACAATTTAGTAACTTTCATCAAATCACAAGCTATTTACGAACTTCAAAACTACTTCTGCAAGCACAATGTTTATACCGTAAAAGTGAAGCATTAAGTATTAAAATATAAGTACATTAAGTATTAAAATATAACACGCGGACAACTTAGTAACACTCCTTGGAGCAGAGGCTCGGTCGGGAACAGCTGCACTCTGCAACTTATCAAATATTTCCAGGACGAGGCCTCGCATAAATCGAAAATATTCCAATATAAATCCGATTGTGAGATGATAGAATTGGAGGGGGCGGTTCGTATTAATGGATCCGGCATTCTTTTTTCGTTCTGGAAAAGGGCCAACTCTCTCCAGGAGGAATTCTCGCGAGCGAAGGAATGCCTTAATGAGCCCGAATAGTTGTTCGAATCACCTTGTTTGATGGTCTAGAAATCAATTCCAACGGGAGAGAAAAATATATCCTCCCCTACATGACTTCCGCTCTCTTGCCTGCCCAAGTAATGGAAAGGCCAATGTCTTCATCTGACCGTGCAACAAAACACCCTCTGTCTGAATGGTGTCAAGTGAGGCAATTTGAAATCGAGATGGATGTTCGAGATGTTATTTGAGATCAATTCGTAGCGGAGATATTTTATTAAACTTTCGCATCAAACGTATTTGTTACATTCTTCGTGTCGAACATTTTTTTATTTAAGTCTTTCGTAGATAAGGTATTTTATTAAACTCTAAGTCGAACATTTTTTTATTGAGTACGTTGTAAAACAAAATTAGCTAAGTAGATTTCTATTCTTTTGAGATTTATTCCAAAATGTTATGAGATTAATCCACCAAGTGGTTTCGAAGAGTTATCACGTTCATCACGATCTTAGCAATTCTTCTAGTGACGAGATATCTCGTCATCACGATATTGCCGATTTTTTTTAGGATGACGAGATCAAGACCTGGTTAGTTTTCTTCTAATGAAGAGGTATCTTGTCTATCAAGACCTGGTCAGTCCTTTTCTAATGACGATATATCTCGTCTATCAAGACCTGATCAGTATTTTTCTTATGACGAGATATCTCGTCAGGAAACCACCAGGAGGGTTAAATATACTTATATATTAGACACCCTCTGTCCAAATGGTTTCAGGTGAGCAATTTGAAATCGAGATGGATGTTCGAGATGTTTTATTTGAGATCAATTCATAGCGGAAATATTTTATTAAACTTTCGTATCAAACATATTTGCTACCTTCTTCGCGTCAAACATTTTTTTATTCAATTGTTTCGTAGACAAGGCATTTTATTAAACTTCAAATCGAGCATTATTTTATCAAGTACGTTGTAAAACAAAATTTAAGCAGATTCCTGTGCTGTTTGAGATTTATTCCGAAATGTTAAGTGATTAAGAATATTTGTATATTAGACACCCTCTGTCTGAATGATGTGAAGTGAAGCTGTTTGAAATCGAGATGAATGTTCGAGATGTTTTATTTGAGATCAATTCGTAGCGGAGATATTTTATTGAACTTGCATATCAAACCCATTTGTTACCTTCTTCGTGTCAAATATTTTTTAGATAAGGTATTTTATTTATTCCGTAGATAAAGGTATTTTATTTAACTCTAAATCGGGCATTATTTTATCTAGTAAGTACCAAGACAAAATTAGTTAAGTAGATTCCTGTTTTAATTGAGATTTATTCCAAAATGTTATAAATGATTAAGAATTTAAACGATTACATTACTTTGATATATATCTCTCTCCTTTTCATATCAAATTAGTTATGAAAGATTATTCTAATTAATCCTCCAAGTGGTTTTGATCAGATAACTCATCCATCAAATCTGACCAATTTCACTAATGACGAAATTTCTCGCCATCAAAATACTGCCGATGTTTTGATGACGATATCAAGATCTGGCCAGCTGTCTTCTAATGATCGTGATCATGTTTTCTACTAATGACGTCTACTTGTCCATCAATATCGGGTGAGTTTTGCTAATGACGAGATACCTCGTCGACACAACCACCAGGAGGGTAAAAAATATATTATATTTTCATGGAGATATTTTTCTTATCCCAGGATCAGAGTAAGATAAGTTCTATGATGTCCTCCCTGTAGAAAAATATCGAAAAGAAGTCTCAGGTCATTGTACATGTCCTTCCAGGACACATCGAAGAACTGCAGTATCTGGTAAGAACTAGCTACAGATATCCTGGTAGTTGTGACAGTCAGGATAAGTGTTATTTCCTTCCACATAATTCAATTCTTTGATGTGACCTGTTGTAAATCTTGATTATGCTATCAGCCATCTACGCAATTTGAAATTGGATATTTCTCTAGGTCTTTTCCTCTATATATCAATGATATTGTGTTGTATTTTTATAATAATTGAATTGGAATTAGTTCCATTTTAAATCAATTTTCATGCAATCTTTCCTGCCCGAAAAATGAATGGAAAGGCCAATGTCTTTTTCTGGTCGAGCAACAAAACGCTGTCTGAATGGTGTATATTTCAGATAGAGATGTATGAGATGATTTATTGAAATCAATTCGAGAGAGAACCATAGAAGAAGCATAGAAGAGAGAGAAGGTATTTTATTTAACTATTTCAAAGTAGACATCGTTTTAATACGTATGTTCCAAAATAAAGCTAAAAATATCATTGTTCAACTTGAAATAGATTCCATAATGTTAAATTGATTAAGAATATAAGAGTTCCTGCTGTTAAATTGAAATTCATACATTAGTAATTGGTCATGAAATATTCTCGTTGAATATATGTTATATTATAAATGAAGTAGTGAAGTAGTACATTAAAATTCCTGCTCTACTGTAGGTTTTGAAATTCATGTGAAATCCTACACTAAAATATGAAGTAATAGAAACTTCTTCTATTAAATCCATGTTTTGAAAATGAAAACAATTTTTGGTTTCAGAGAATGATTCAGAACAATTCAGAATGATTTCATTTCTATTTGAGATCATTCCCAAATGTGAAAAGCAGTTAATATAATTGGTCATATCCTATTAAAGTTTTCATATCACACTCTGTTGACGTCTAAGTTTGTAATGAAAGATTATTCTGGTTAATGGACTATAATATTACATTCTTTATTAACACTTTAAAATATTTGGTTCTGTTTTGCATTCATTTTGATGTTCATGTTACTGTCTAAAATATTTAGTAATAGAAACTTTATCAAGCAAATTCATATTCTGAAATTAAAATTCTTACTCTTTTGTAGCGTGTAGTAGACTGTAGACCGCATTTGGTTTACTCAGATAAACTCTGAAATATATATATTTTATGATGACGTGATTTAAGATATAAGCTTGTTCTGCTAAACATCTGTTCTGAAATGAATTTTGTAGAAGAATTTATGCATAAATTCAACGTATGTTTTCAAGTTCATTTTAAAGCTCTTTTATAAGGTAAATAGGAAAGGAATGGGGAGTTATTCTTATATATATATATATATATATATATATATATATATATATATATATATATATATATATATATATATATTTATATTCTAAAATAAAAACAGTTCTGTTCTAGCACTTTAATATGTAAGTATATTTTATTTCAGATTTATTTTGAAACATATGGAAAATCTCTTATACTCAAGTAAAGCATAGAACGTCCTCGTAAATATGTCCTAAAAGGAACATATCGTTCTGTAGCAATTCAGAATAGATTTCTATTGTATTTGAAATTGATTTTGAAGTTAATAAAATAAAATAACGACAAAGCTCTTGTAAAATAAAGACAATAAAAATACAGCTCCTATACTTGCTGTCTTTCATTTCTGTTCTTTAGTGAATCCTTTAGGAAATCCGAGTGGGGTTTCAGCATATGCATCTCAATGTGAATACAGTTTAATTTTGTGTTTCCTACATCCTCTTAAGGTTTTTACAGGAAGTTCAACAATGCAGTAGAATGGGAATTTGAATCGCATGAGAAAATATACTAGGCGATCCTATTTGGTGAAGATCACAATGTTAGCTCTAGGAGAAAGAAGCGTTGCTATTTGTTAAAAAGTGCCACATGACATCATATAAAGCAGTAAAATTATGATAGATTCACTTTTTAAACATGACTTCTATTCCACTACTGAAAGATTTGATCGACATACACTAAACTGATTAAAAATATGAAATAAATCCAGAATGAAAAAATTCTACAAATCAGGGAATTTCACCAAAGAGTTTTTTAGAACAATTCCGTCTGAGGTGGGGTAGCTCGGTTGGAAGAGTAGCGGATTAGCAACCGAAGGGTTGCGACTTCGAAACACGACACTTATATTGTTGTCTAATACTATTCCAGCATGTTGCCAACAAAATGTTAAAAAATGAATGCCGATTTGAGATATGATGGTTGATCCATCAACGCCCTTTGGATTAAACGCCAAACGACGCCAAAATGGCAACAAACTACAATTTAATGTTACCCCGATATGGATCATGCGAGATCATTTGGGTAATCGAAAGTAAAATCGTCGTTTTCCGTCTAGTTTGTTTAATTTGCACTGAAAATCCCTCTCCTTGTTATAGGAAGGTGAATCAACGTCGCACTGGAGCAACTCAGCATGATATTGGCGACGGTTTGGGATACATCCCGAAAGGAAAGATGTGAGGATAACACCTCGTAATTTGGAAAAAACGGTCAGATGACGAGGTCACACCTGAGCTGGAGCACTCCATACTTCCATACCACGCAAACTCGAGGACATATGAGGCCACAAGAAATTTAAAGTGCAGCAGCCCTACGAACACGACGGTTTTTGTTTGGATCGAGTTTATAACTCGCAACCCTTCAGTTGCTTATCCGTTACTCTTCCAACCAGGCTACCGCGGTCTCCTCTCATTATTACTTTCAACCAATAGGTGTGGTTATTTAGTCAGTATGTGTGGGTTGTGCGGTACAAGCAATACTACTCTACTCGGAATTCTCAAGACATGCAGAGGGTTAAAATTCCAATATTCGTAAATAAGAGCTGTCTTTTGTTTCGGACTCTTTAATAATCCAGCTATACCTCGAAATATGGATTTTTAGTGTAAAAAAACCAGACGGAACACATAAATTTAACTTCCTATTACTTAAATACTCTCGCATCATACATATCGAGGTTGTCTTAAAATGGAGTTTACCCCCTTTTGGCGTTTTATATAATTGGCGGTCACCAATCAACAACCAATAATCTATTTGGAATTCGTTTTTAGGAAATGTTGGCTATGTGCCAAAATCGTATTCGGAAAACATGCCACGTGACCAAGTGAATACGTACAGGAATTACGTTCCACCACAGAAACACTACCGCCTCCTACATCTAGCTAGACAGGGTTAGATGAGGTTAAATGGGGCATAGATGGGGTTATTTGTGGTGATGTGGGTTGCAGGGTTAAAGAATACTACACAACTCGTAAATCTCAATACATTCAGAGGATTAAAATTACAATCTTTGCATATAAGCACTGTCTTTGTTTCCAACTGTCATCCAATAAACCTAGAAATCCTATCGGAGAGCACACAGAAATACTACTTTAGTGGATTGCAATTATGTTTATTTGCATTGATTCTCTACTATCCTAAGTACACAAAAAATGGTTCCTGGAAAGGAACGCTGGCTATTACGACTTATCGAGTCAAGAGATCATGCATAAACTGGGGAGTTGGCAACATTTCTGGCGCTCGCCAAGTATATGAAAAGTTATGCCAATTAAGGAGTAGCGCCAACAACTGTCATAGAGATACTCTCGTCGCGAACATCTCCTATAGATCATGATGATCACGTGACATTCAGAGAATCATGTTTATATCCCTTTTCTGAATGACTACGAAAGAGTATCATTCCCTACCACTATGTGTGACTGAAAAGCAGAGTATGTATGAGAAACGTAACAGAGCAAGGAATTTTCCCCAGTCAGAGGAATTTCACAATAACAGTGATACTCAATTCCATCGCAAGTCGGGAACCGTCATTGGCTAGTCAATAAGCTGGAGTCCCTGAATCAAAGGTGCCGCAAACGGAATCCTGTTCGGAAAGCTTAAAAGACTGTGATGTCATGTGATGCCAACTATCATGTAATGAACCTACACGTCCTATAGGTCAGGTCGATCACGTGACAGGTAGAGAATTATGTTTACCTTACTTTTCTGAATGGCCACGAAAGGGTATCATTTCCTACCGTTACGTATGCCTGAAACGCAGTACACTATCCAAAAAGTAACAAGTATTTATTCCCAGAGCAAGAAATTTTCCCCAATCAGAGTGGTCTCACAATAACAGCGATACTTGCTCAACTCCATCACAAGCCGGGAACCGTCAGCGTGAGTCAATAAGCTGGAGGCCTTGAACCAAAGGTGCCGCAAACGGAACCCGGTGCGGAATGCTGAAAAGACGGCTTTAGACCGGCTCTAATGAAAAAATTTCGATTTAGGGTACTTTCTTCCGTTGAGCCGCGGGGTTCATGATATTCCAGCCACGTCCCAAACAGTCCATGACAAGAAATTGGTTTTCTCACTCTCTCCTTGAAGCAGCTGCAGCAGCTTCCTAATAAGAAAAGGGTGTTCCCCAACAAAACAAGCAAACAAGGAACAGTCCCGAAGAATAAAGATAGGGTGCATCAATTTGCGTTTTGAGTGGGTGGATTCTTCTTTTTCCGTGGATACTCATGGCATCTTTTATGGATATGACTGACATCAGAAACGTGTTCAATTACAGACATGGATGCCTGTCTCCTAATCCAGTAACATCCCGTCGAAATTAATTATTAAATAAAATTTAAAATATTAAAAATACTTATTCAAAGTATATGTTCTCGTATATTTATACTCACCTAGTACAGAGCATAGAGGAGATATAAAAATACAGTGAGTAAAGGCAACCTTCATATGTGCTCAGGTTCATGTGACCAAAACTAATAGTAACGTGACCTTAGAATACTTTTGACTACTGAGAGGAAACGAACATTCATCAGTTGATTGGTCCATGGGGCGAGAGAAGATGACCATCCATTGATTCATCATCGGATTGGTTGTAGTAGATATATTAATACCTGTTGTGCAAGAGGTTTATTGATTTGGTGATTTCACCATTTTTGTCACCACTCTATAGAAGTATGTATCCACACATCTACCCTGGGTTAAGATCTTATAGGCTATATAAACTAGATGATAAAATGTTAAATTGTCCCTCGAAGTCAATTTCTCATAAAGCAATTGCGTGACTACTAGTCAACATGTTAGTCACATATTTTTGAAACTCCTCTTAATAGTAATACTCAGTCTACTTAGATTTCACGTCTATGGTACATTATAACTAGTTTGTGTTTCAGTCACGTGGTTTTGAACGAGTTAATTCATTCAATTAGGTAAGAGGTTAAATATATACAATGCTTTCCACAATTGGCGCATCTAGCATAAATTTTGCCTGGTTGGTAGATTTTTATGGCGCAAGGGTCATATTTGGTCAAGCTGTGCTGAACACAAGACAGATAATGTTAAGTAAAGGACATACACACACAAGGAAAGTTTACTGACACAGAAGAAAGAAATGCATCTAGGTTAAGTGGCAAGAATCAAACTCGCTACCAACAACGAGTATGAATTTTGGATTTGAATGTATTGATTACTGTCGAAATTGCTTGCAATGATCGCGAGATGGTGAAAAAATCACTTGTGGAGGTCGCCATACGAGATTTTATGTATGCCACCCTTGGCGAACTTACGACTTTTCAAGAAAGGGACTTCTCGAAGGTCAACAGCCTTCTTGCTAGAGCATCATAATACACTGCTGGCCACCCAAATTGCAACACCAAGAAAGACAAGAGATATCACAACAAAATTTATTTTGTAGATAACATGTTGACCAAGTATCAACTGATTAAATTTATAGACTTTTGTGAAGTGTGGTTCCTGCCAAAATCAGTAGCCAGAATAGCCGCCATTGTTGGAGATCACCGCTGCCACACGCCTCGGCATTGATTCAAAGAGACTTTGGATGTGTTCTTGGGGTACAGCAGACCAAGCAGCTTCCACACGTTGCCAAAGTTGATCTGGTGTGGCAGCTGGGGATGTATTCTGGGTCAATCGTTGAGCAACCATGGACCACATGTTTTCTATCGGAGAAAGATCCGGAGAGCGAGCTGGCCAGGGAAGCAATTCAATCTGGCGATTGACGAAGAACCCTTGGACAATGCGTGCCACGTGTGGTCGCGCATTATCCTGTTGAAATATGGCTGTGGGCAAGCCCTGAAGGTAAGGAAGGACAACTGGCTCCAACACCTCGGAGATGTAGCGCTGGCTGTTTTAAGTACCGGCAAAGCGTACTAGAGGAGTGCGAGAGTGATATCCGATACCGCCCCATACCATAATACCCGGTGCAGGCCCAGTGTGGCGGTGCATAACGCAGCTGTTCAGCATCCTCTCTCCACGGTGTCTCCAGACTCGAATCCGACCATCGTGGTGTTGCAGACAGAAGCGTGACTCGTCAGTAAAGACAATTTCATTCCATTCTGCCGTCCACATCCTTCTTTCATCGCACCATTGGCGGCGGAAACGTCTGTGGTTCTGCGTCAAGGGTAGACGAAGCAATGGACGTCTTGCGGACAGACCACTCTGCTGTAAACGGCGTCGAATGGTACGCGCAGACACTGGATGATGCGGTACAGACTGAATGTGCTGTGCTATGGCTCGTGATGTGGCTGAGCGATCCTCACTGCCATACGCGCAATATGCCTGTCATCACGTGAAGTGGTGCACTGAGGTGGATGCGATCGAACACGTCGGTCCGTCGTACCCTCCTGCATCCAACGATCACATATCCGCATTACAGTTGTTTGGTTTCGTCCAACACGACTACCGATTTCCCTGAAAGATAATCCACAATCTCGGTAAGCCACTATCCTTCCTCTGTCGAACTCGGATACTTGATCAAAAGATGATCGCTGTTTTCTACGAGGCATAATTGATCGTTTTTTTGAAAAAACCACAAGAAAAACACAATTGCCGTACTTGAAATCGTCGAAATCTCCAAGCCTTAAATAGCGCTTTGAAGTGGCGCCATAGGCGCGCGTGATGTGCGTCTGCGCTGAAATTCTAATCATTTGCATATCTCACCTCCGCTAATGCATGTTGTAAATTTCATATTATTTGCATGCTTCCTTCAGGGTGTTGCATTTACGGTGGCCAGCAGTGTAGTTTTTATGAAAATAAGACCTTCTGCAGAAACAAAAACATGCTCGTTTTGGAACTTTATAATCTATCTCCCAATCCAAAACTTCCCCGTCGAATGATTTATGAATAAATTAAACTTTAAATATTGAAAGTATAACGAGTGAACTACGAGCGCAGCGCCAATTGTGGATCTATAAACCTCAGAATTGTTGCCGAACTAAAAGTGAGAATAAAACAGTTTCACACCGGCTGCGATCATGAACACATCCCTGTAACCTTTTCCCCAGAGATATTTTAATATTTGTGTCTGTATTAGTGTATGTGAATTTTATCTTTTAACTTCTAAATTAAACTATTGTAAATGGTTAGAGCTACTCGTGTTCATCCCATTAAAAAGTAATAATTGAATGCCTATACCCCGTCAATTTATATTCACATTGCATTTTTACGGATTACAGAAACAAAATATGCTCAATTATGAACATAGATACTTTCCTTAATTTGTAATCATCCCCATCTACATATGGTTCATAATTAAATATAGCTTTAAATGTATGCGTATTAAAGGTTATAATCGATTTATTGTTCTTATATCCACATAGTACTTTTATGAATACATTACTATTTACATCTTTCGAACAAAGATACCGAAACAAACTTCTAATCTATATTAATACCTATTGTGCAAGAGGTTAATTTAAATAAAATAATTGAAACGAAATATTTCAATACTGAAAGTATTAATTCAATGAATGCTTTATTTACTTAACCTTCCTGGAGGTTTATCTTCGCTTTGAAATCTGCCCTGTAGTGACCAGCCCCTGATACAAAAACCTATTCCAAATTGTCAACAGCTCTGGACAAGACACAATTTGTTTTTCCTACTTAGTTGTTTTTCCTACTACCGTCATTCTCTCTTGAAGTAATTGGGTATTTTTATTACAAGGTACTTCGTCAATATCAAAATTGACCACATCTTGTCGAGATATCTCGTCGAAACCACTTGGAGGGTTAATTGCGGGGGTCAGAATCAACCACATGCTAATCATACCATGTAATTTCTTGTCGAAAACCAACCTAAAAGAGTGTGCCATTGGATTGAACGTGACACTCCGGAGATATACGCGTCGGAAATTATTATTTTTCAAAATTTCACCACAAACACCAAACTATCATTTTGACGTCCCTGGTAATGCTAGTACTCGAGAAGCATTCGGGACGAAAATAAAGCACCAGAACGATTTGAAAATCCGAATTTGTGTTGAACTCTCAGTTGTAGGTACGCATCTCCGGAATGCTAAGTCCAGTCAAAAAACGGACATTTTTGGAGGGTTGGTTTTGATAAGGAATCAAGTGGCATGATAATTTTGCGGTCAGTTCTGACCACTCTGTATATATATACTTAAATTATTTCTCTGGGTGTAAGACTACATTTATAGAAAAAAGATACGCAAGAAAATCATGTTTAATAGAACAATGAACAACTTATATATAATCAAAAACCATCCTTATAGTGCTAGTGATTTATTAATGAATACATCTTACAATTGTGAATATGCCAGATGTAATTCAATTGTTCTTATTATTTGTTTACTAGTTTTTTCACAAGTACAATACACTCCTTCAAAATATCAAGAAAACAAAAATGATTCGATTGGGAAAGAGAGAACCTGGATATTGCCTAGTTATATTTAAACAACTTTCTACAGTGAGTGATTTGTTATTAAATCTATCTTAAAATATGTATTAAAGGTACTAGTTCACTCTTAATGTGTTTATTTATTTTCTCACGAAATATTTTAATACTGCCTTATTATGTCAAAGTATTTATACAGGGTGTTTCGAAAATATCTAGCCACATTTTGAAATGTGGTAGAAGGGCCTAAAATAAACATGTTTGTCCAAAAATGTGTGTCCATAAATGCCGCGTTTAGGTGGTAAAGGGTGCTGTTTAGGTCAGTCGATAGCATCGTTTCTGGGCCTTAATGCGTCATTCCTCGCTTGGATTTTCAACGGCATGCATGGCTATATTAAATCGTAGGTTGCAGATATGTATGATGCATGGGACTGATAACGGAAACAGATGATTGTTTATTTTAAAAAATAATTTAAATTATGTTTCATTTTATTAAAATGCTTATTTTGTACCCCTCTCCTACCCTTTATAATTTGACTAGATATTTTCGAAAACCTTGTATAATCAAAAACCATTCTTTTAGTGCTAGTGCTTTATTAATGAATACACCTCACGATTATGAATATGCAAGATATAATGTAGTTGGATTTTCTCCAACAGTATTTTGACGAGTATAATACACTCCTACAAACTACTAAGGTACTAATTCTCTTATTGCTTTTATTATGTTCTTGCCAACTTTTTTAATACTGCTTTAGTATACCAAAGTATTTATATACTGGAGAAAAAGTCATTTCCAGCACCACTTTCAGGATATTAAAATGCTTTCCTTCTGCCCCAAATTAATTGTCACATTTGCAGTTTTGGTTCGAATATATTAATAGTTTTTCTTCTATTTTAAAGTGAACTGCACCAGCGAGAACATTTGTTAACAGTATTAACCCTCCAAGTGTTTCATCGAGATATCTCGTTCAAGATCTGGTCAATTTTGATAAGGACGAGATTTCTCGTTGAGACGAAACTTCCAAAGAGGAATGAAGATCCAAGAAGGAAAAACAAATTTTCCTTTGCCCTGAACTGGTTTGAAACAGGTTTTTGCGCCAGAGGCTGGCCACTACTGGGCAGTTTTCGATTCGAAGATAAACCACCAGAAGGGTAAAGCAACCTAGGAATGCCAATAGATCCTCCTCTTTTGCTGTAAACAAAGACTGGAAAAAAGAAATCAAAGAAACTTTTTTAAGAATGTAACCAATAGAAAACATTTTAAGTTCGAAAAGATTATTTTATTAACACCGCAAACATATATGGAGAGTGTAATATCATCTGGAAGTAATGCCTACGAAATTGTACACATTAAAAAATGGTACGTGAAAATCACATTCCAAGTAATACTAAGTGTAATCCTGAAGTTCCATCTTTTTTACAAATGTGACAGCTAATTAGGAACAAAATTCAAGTGTTTAATGTGACACTTACTTTGGGATAGAGGGAGCATTTGTTCAAAGCAACATTAAAATCAGTGCAAATTTAAAAATTCTTAAAAGCTTTTACCTTAAAGACAAAGACTGCCTATTTTCTAAGAGAAAGACAATTACCTGAAAAGAGAAGAAAATATACATTACACTAACCCATCGATTAGTATAAGCTTTTAATACAAACACTCACCAAAAAACTAGTCAAATAAAACAGAAACATAAAATGCCAACTTCAAAAAGATGGATTTTATCGGAATAAAAAATATAAACATTGGAATCCATCTAAATATTTGTTATTTGAAGGAGAAAAAAGTCCTCTAATGGATGCTTAATTAATTAATGACGCGTATGCTTCTACATATTTGTTATTTAAAATAGTACCTCCTATCCAAACATTTGCTTATCGGCATAAAGACAAAGAACGGAATTTTTCAGATTTTCAGCGAGCGGAAAATTAGGAAAGGAAAAAAAGAACGAGAGCCCGCCATCTTGTTTCCCGTTTTATATGCAGCATAAAAGCGAAAAGTGAAAGGGGCAGAAAATTCCCTAAACAATTCCCTTCCGTTCCATTTCCCCCCATAAAATCCCCAATAGTTTGCGGATTGGAATCGCTGTGTCGTAAACTGCTTCCATAACAGAGTTCTGCAGTCAATAGCACTGTGCGGAAGGGTTTTATTGAAATGAAACCGAAAAAGTCCCCATTTCCCATGCACAGGAGCCTCAAAAAACGCGGTTTCATTTTGGTGTTATTATTTTTTGGAGGGAAAATGGATTTTATTTGTCAAAATATTCCGAAAATGTGGAAAAGATGAACTTTTTTCTCATCCAGTCAA
This sequence comes from Meta bourneti, assembly GCA_933210815.1. Lineage (NCBI taxonomy): Eukaryota > Metazoa > Arthropoda > Arachnida > Araneae > Tetragnathidae > Meta > Meta bourneti. Next base: position 17,881,232 of record OW119931.1, read on the forward strand.
ACGCACCGTCCAATCCCGTTTTCAAACGACATTTTGTTGCCGTATTCTCGAGCGTATCATGTGAACTCTGTGAGAGGTTTTTTTGTATCATTTACGGCTGTTGCCATATGGCGTTTTTGAAACTTCTCCATAAAATTCCTGTTTGACTCTTAGAAAGAAATTTTTCGTTGCGAGATTTTTTTTTCAAATTGAAAATGTCTCGGTTTCCATTCAAACTACTCAGAGAAATTTAGGGATATAAGGATTTGTACTAGAAGAAGAAAATGTGTAAAGGCAGTTCGATTGGCTCGTATTATTTGCCTCTCACCTTTCTGATTTCCTAAAACGTATGATAGGGTTTTTCTGTAAGGCTAAATGCAGAGGGCAGTAGATTTTTATAGTAACATCTCTCAACTTTTGGCGTAACGGCGTATTATTCGGATGAAATTTCAATATATCACATATATTAGCCCTCCTTGTGGTTGTCTCAATGAGGTATCTGGTCATTAGTAAACTGACCAGATTTTGATTACGAAATATTTCGTCATTAGCAAAACTGGTCAGATCTTGATGGACGAGATATTACGTCAAAACCATTTGGAGGGTTAAAAATTAATGCCAAGCACCTCCAAAAACAGTGATAAATCAAATTAATACTACAGTATTTCCTTTAGATAGTTTATGTTTAAACTCAAAAACACTCTCATAAGTCCATTTCTTTAAAGTAAACGTCTCGAGGCCACGCCCATCCTCCTTTCAAGCCCTCGTTACCATGGTAGCAACTGCAGGCCAAATGTCGAGATCACCCCTTCCCCACCTTACTTCCAATTTTGATTTTTACATTCCACCTCAACCATGAACAAAATAATCATAAGCCTGAACTGAAGTGGGGGAACATGTTCGGATCGTACATCGCATCCAACGTTCCCATACTTATAGAGTATTATATGTTGATTAAGAGAGACCTTGATGTGACTATTTAAAAAAAAAGTAATATACCTAAAGCAGTGCAAAATTATCAGAATTGTAAGTTTTTTGACAGTTGACTTTTCATAATCATGTAAAAACCTCCTGAGTCTCTCTCAAGTATTTATGAATATTTCGCTCATCTGGCGGTAGAAAGGTAGTCATGCATTAAAATGAAGCACTTTTGTTACTGAGCCTTATAACAGTTAATGGCGAATGACATAGTCAAGTGACTGGCATTTGTTTAATTCATTATTGAGCATTTTACAGATAGTTCCATGAGATTGATCTCACTGACATGTAGCTATGAACAGGGTGTGATAAATGTTGTGAATAATAACAGTTAGGCGTAGTAAGTATACAAATAATAGCAGTTTCATTTAATAACCCAAATAGGTTCGTATACATATTGCAAATGAAACAAAAATGTGGCTATAGTGTCATGTTATGAATAGTAATTAGAATTAAAAATAGTAACCTTTGGCCTTTGTGGTAAAAATCCTGGTAGGTAGAGGATCACCGATTTAGATTCTTACAGAAACCATTGTGAGGTGGCTATTCGTTCTGAATCCATGTGCAGGGTGGTTTTAATTGAGCATGAGAATTTTAACTCTCCAAATGGTTTCTACGAGATATTTCGGCCATCAAAATCTGACCAATTTTGCTAATGACGAGATATCTCGTCATCAAGATATTGCTGACTTTTCGATCAGGACGCAATCAATATGGTTAGTTTCCTTCAAATGGTGAGACATGAGATCTGGTTTTGCAAATGATGAGGTATGTCGAGACAACCACCAGGAGGGTTAAGACTTAGCGGAAAGAACTATTCAACCAAATGCAACCAAATATGATGGTCATGCTCTCCTGACCACGGAGTTTCAATTTTTCAAAGCATTTCACGAGGATAAATCGAGGATTCTTGTGATCAGAAATTGTAAGAGAATTTCTTTCCATGTCTAAACCTCGAAAAGACTGGCCCCAGCTTTTGAATGCAAGACTACAGAGGTAGTTGAATTATTGTAGCATTGGAGCAATACAACGGGGTATTGGCGACGATACGGGATCAATCCCGAGGGGAAATATTCGAGGACAAAACCTCGTCATTTTGAACCATGGTCAGATGACGAGGTCAACAATGGCGCTCCACTCTTCAAGCTTCCACACCACGCCAACGTGAGAATATTTGCGGCCACGATAAATTTAACGTGCACCACCCTTTGTACACGACGGTCTTTGGTTAGACTTTACTTTGAACTCGCAACCCTCCCAACTATCCCAACCGGCCTAACTGGAGAGTTTCGAGTTCGAATCCAACGAAGACCGTCGTGTACAAAGAGGGTGCACATTAAATTCGTCGTGGCCTCAAATGTCCTCACTTTGGCGTGGCGGAGAAGTTTGGAGTAGGGTGCCAGCTCAGGTGTTGCCTCGTCATCTGACCGACCGTGGTTCAAAATTACGTGGTGTTGCCGTCGGATCTTTCCCTTTGGGATTGATCCCGGACCGTCACCAATAGCCCATTGTGTTGCTCCAGTGTGACGTTAATTAAAATACGTACCTACCTACCTACCCAACCGGCCTATCACGCCCCCAAAACTAGAGAATGATGCTACTTTCGAAACAGGATGCGCAATATTCAACAGGTTATTTTAATTGCAGAATAACTCGCCGTTTCAATTGTATTGAATTCTTCCAGTCATCGTATAACTGTCATCAGAATATAGTTGAATACATTTTATATAAGAGGAAGTCAAAATTGACTGCACAATAATTATACCACACGCGACTCTTCGTTGAAAACCAACCCAAATAAATGTTTATTTTTCGATTGGACGTGAAATGACGGAGATATTCGAGTGTAAAAGTTTTATGACGTCATTTTCGGTCATTTGAAACTGCAGTGATAGGAGCGTAAATTTTATAAATTTCCCTCAGGAGTCCGTTCGGCTTTAATGCGGTCTCAATAAATTTATTGCGCAGGTCTTGAATATAAATATATAGTTGGTTTGCTTATGTGTAGGTATACTCATTTCATGGGTCATGAATAGATATAATGTCACATAATGTTCAAGCAAGTATGTTAGTGAAATATATAATTTATAAGTATACAAATTTCAGTAACGTACGTGGCACCGAAATCGACATTATTTACGTACCTTTGCACACGACGATCTTTGGTTGGATTCGAACTCGCAATCCTCCTGTCGCTAATCCGTTACTCTTCCAACCGGGCTACCCCACTGATATTAGAACTTCTTAAGGTCCACCTTATCTATACATATAAAGCAGAGTTGGCGTCTGTCTGTATGTTCTCTATAGAAATCTACACCGTTTGACCAATCCACACCAAATTTGGTACACTTATACATTGGAACCCTGCGAGTAACGCAAGCTACATATTAACTCCCGTTCTCTTTAACCTAGGTGTGTAGAGGGGGCTAAATCAATTCGAAATTGGCATAGGAAAAGCATTGAGCATAAAACGATTGCGGTACGCAACTCAATTTGTTTTACCAGTATTGATTGAAAATCAAATTTTCTAATAAAATTGTTTTACCAGTATTGCACGAAAAACAATTTTTCCGAAAGGTTGTATTTAAACAATTTAAAATTCTAATTACGTTTGAACTGATTTTTTATTTCTTTCCACGATATAAATAATTTAGGAATATTTGAAAGATGAAAATGAATATTTAAAATACTTAATTTTACACAACTTGCGTTTTGTAATGGAACACAAAAAGCCAAAACAAAAACGCATTGATGATAAAATCGTAATTTTGCAATTCGGTAACTGGCAACGCCAGAATTAATGTTTTATCTATAAATTAGATTTATAATTTCGTGTTTGTGTACTTGAGTTAAGACAGAAATGTTGCGGTCATATTTGAGCATTTCTAATTTTTGTAAATTTGTGTACATTTTGTAAATAATTCATTATTTTCTATCAATATTTTTCAAGCGTCTTTTTCGAATTTCTCTATTTCAGAATATTCTCATGACGTCGAAATTCGACACGCATGCTCAGATCTTTCGTTTTTCAGAATTCTATATTTTTCAATGACCAGAATTTCGTTTATGTTTGTATTTGTGTTCCATTACTTTTCATATTACTTTTCATTTAAATTGTAATGGATTATTTTTATTTTCTGCCAAATACCTCTAGACATGGCTAATTTCTTGGTTATATATGTATATTTCGACGAACTTTCCTTAAGTCTGGTTAAGGGGGCACAATACCTTTAAAACCTTAAAAAAATCGATTTTCCAATTTTGATCTATTTAGATAGTTTGAAATGCTGATTCTGGTAAAAAAACGCATGAAAAAATTCGCATTCGTTCGTTTGTAATAAGGATTTTTGGAACACGCCTATATTTATTTTCAGCTGTTCGTTTGTTTACGTTTCTTAGTTTTGGTTTGGAATTATGCTATTTATTTTTTTCGAAAGTTTTAATAATAATACTTTTACTGTAACAAATATAAGCAGAATATGTACTACTCAACTCTTTCATTTCACAAATCTATTTGTTTACTTGAACGCACGTGAATGCTAAAAATAACTATTTCAACTTTAATTGCATTTATCTCAGAATGGTAATTTTCAAGCTTGCGCGCATTATAACTCTGCAACTAACGAACGTAGATTCCTGAAATTCTGAATGAAAATAGATTATCAAAAGGGCTTCATAATAAAACCAAAATTTTACTCAAAAGCCAAAAATATATTAAAAAATTTTGATATAGTATGAGTGAAAATTTGGAAAAATTAATGAAGTGAAATATTAATTGATTATGTTATATTTATGTGTTACTTAACTCTACTATTTTTTGGTTTTAATTTAAAATAAAAGCATTGTGTTACTCATATCAGCCATTCGTTTTATAGAAAATGCACAGGATGACTCAGAATGTTGCGCACAATTTATGCTTGTAAAAAGTATGTTAAAAAATGGCCTTATGTAAATTCTAGTAAAATATTATTTAATTTTTAAAAATCAAACCAATTTTTCTGCATTGTGTAGTATAAAATATAAATAAACCCTGCAAAAAATTTCAGTGTGTTACACATAAAACTTTTGGTGATACAGTTCAGCGAAATTAGTCTATTTTACCTGCTGATTTGTATGCTTAAAGGTACTGTGCCCACTTAAATACGTTATAGTTTGTAGAATTCTGTTTCATAAAAATGAATGGAAACCTTTTTAAATAAGGTGTATAAGTTATTTTAAAATGACTGGTAAAGTTAAAATAAAGTTATTCTAATATAAGATGTGTTACGTTAAATCAAAACGGGTAGCCATACGTTGTAGCTGAAAGATATTTCTTAATTTTAACATATTTTCATTACAAGACGATTAAAATCAATTTAATTTACATTTGTTTTTCATGTTTCATGGGTATTATTGAAAGTTGTACTCCATAGTCAAGTAACTACATCTATCATTCTAAATAGGTACGTGGGGTTTCCATATAGAAACTGAGCCTCAATTGAAAAAAGTACCTTAAGGATTTGATTTAAAACTAAATATTTCTGTTGGAGGAAAGCTAATTTTAAATAAGACTTTGCTGATCTTGGAATAATATCACAGTAAGGAAGTATGTAAACTAGGACTGTTGAAAGATAGAATTTTTTTGCCTTAAGTGACAGAAGGTCGAGGTTGCTTACTTAAAGTCGAAACTGTTCGTATACAACTTAGGTACCAAAAAAGGAGTGATTTTGTAAAAAGTGTAATCGAATGAGTTTGCTTTGTCTACACTGATGACATTCGTTTTAAACAAGCTCCGTTATTCCACCTGCGGCTGAATAGAATTTTCAAGAAAAAATGTGTGCTTCAAAATAAATTAACCACGAATACCATAACAGTTTAATTTGCCATCCTCTCACAATTATAATGTAATTCGAGAATTTCGAATCCATGGTGCAAGGGTACCACAAATAATAAATATTGATTAGAAAACTGAGTGCAAGACTATACGCTGAAAGTTCCTCATTTTTACTGAAAATGAACTTAATTGGCATTCGTAATCACTCCAAAACTCAAAATCGACTTCTGAAGAAGTCACCTCAGAAAAAGCTTTTGTAGTTTCTCTTACAGCAAGAGTGCGATGAATATGAAATGGATTATATGGATGAATATATTATGTATACACATTTGCGTCCGATGTAAATTGTAGAAGGTATGAAAAAGTTAAAACGATGTTAAAAAATATTTTCTGTACACTTAAATGATGCTTGCATTTTCTATGAAATAGAATCAACATTTAACCAATTCAACCAGAGCATCGCCGGGTAATTCTGCTAGTTGGAAATAAAGAGCAACAATCTTTTAACTATCTGTAGAGTTTGATATCGATTAATTTGTAAACTAAAAATTGATTTTTCGATTGCGTTGTTTTGAAAGTCCACTGTTCCCATCTATACACCTGTTTGATTACACCGACCCTGTACGTAACAGATGTGGTCAGATATTTATTAATTATTTTAGATTTCTAACGAGAATTTGACAATCCTAACGCAAGTACCGCTGTTCCCATTCACATAGATAGCACAATGGTAAGAATAGGATCTGATTAGATCTGTTAATCAATTCCTCGCAAAATTGAAACATAAGCACAGCCCTCTCGTATCTGTAATGAACTTCGCGATTGTCGCGCCGTGTCCAGTCAAGTGTCATATGAGATGATTGTTGTGTGCCAGCAGTCCGTGACTGGAGAGCCGATTGGTCGGTTTGCAGAAAAGCCGTCTCTGCTGCTTTATGGGCTAACGTAACTCGAATGTGATAATGGGCTCACCGTCTCAACCATGACTAATGCGCGCAGATGAAAGTATACTGTTTCAAACGCGGAGGACAAGTTGTAGTTTAATTATGAAAATCTCAATATGCAGGGGATTTACTTAGTACTATTAACTGGTCCGAAAGGGGCATGAGTGGTATGTTTCCGTTTCGCCCTAAAAGTAAACTGCGATCAAGTCCAGTGGTTCCCAAGTGTGGATCTCGGCCCCAAGGGTCAGAGGGAAACAATCAATGCTTCGCTGGCCAAAATAAAGGACACAGGAAAAATAAAATATTCTATTATTTTCTTTGTGTCTGTTATGTTTTAGAAAACGTTGTTATGTGCTATAACTAATCATCTATATTAATCCTCGTAAGAGTCCATACATATATAGATATACAAACATCCGTTCTACAGTCTTCACGGTATTATTTTACCCAGTTTTGACCTCCTTGACCAATAGAATCTAAAGATTCTTTTAACCAATAGATAAATTTATTTAGCCATTTTGTGTGTTGTGTTGCAAAAGCTCTTTGCCTCTAAAAATTCCAAAGAATGAATTTCCAATTGAAATATGGTATTTAATCAAATTGGTTTAATTAGATCAAATGAAAGCTTTGCTCCAACGGCGATAAATACATTTTAAGGTAACCCTGATATATGTCTTGAGAGAACATTTGGATAGCGGAAGTAAAATCATCACTTTTTGACTGGTTTGTTTTCAATGAAAATACAACTCATACTGTTCCACTCACCGAAGGAAAGGTGATACGAATTAATTATGAAAATATCAATACAGGGTATTTTTCAACATTAACTGACTTGAAATAAGCAACAGCTATGTTTCCGTTTCACCTTAAAGGGAGCTGCAGTCAAACCTGAGAGCCGATTGGCAACTTTTAGATAACTAACAAAAGGGATGAATTTATAGGTAAGTTGAATAGTTGAGTTAGTGACGAAAAAAGCAATACAGAAACAAACCAAGAAGTACAGACCCTAATGCGAAACGAAATAATGATAATTACACTATCACGAAACTGCATCACTGAAAAGGATTGGGCCGGTTGAATCTTTATAGCACAAAGACCAAATTAGCCGCCTACTTGATACACTTGATATAGTGGTTGTGAGAGCGTGCAAGAGCTCCATGAATTTTAATTTTCATTACGCCAGTGCAATTTCTACTAGCGTACTTGTAAACATTGTGTGTCTTGATATTATATTTATTAAGCGCGCGAAAACTGATATTAGTGAACGTATTTTTAAGTAAGTCGCAAAGTGTAACCACATGGTGTGGAAAGCGATGAAAAATGAATTTGGAAGAATGGGGGAGTGTTAAGAAAGAGTTGATCCGTGTTCTTTTGTAGTATTGTATCGTCTTTAATTTATCGATATACTTTTGAATTTTTCTAACAAGTATTCGTCTCTATATGGGCAACCGAAATACTAATTCACAATTACTTGATGCATTTTTATTTATACTCTGATCACCCGAAAAGTGACTAGAGTCTTCATTTCCAGATGAATTAGAAGCAGACTCGGGATCACTCCGTTACCTTTCGAAATTAACCCTCCTGGTGATTGGCTCGACGAAGTATCTCGTCATTAGCAAAACTCACCAAAAATTGATGGATGAGATATCTCTCATCCATCAAGATATCGTCATATCTTGTCATTAGAAAAAAACTGTCCAAATCTTGATCTCGTCATCACCAAAAAAATCGGCAATATCTTGATGACGAGATATCTCGTCATCATGAATGGACAAATTGATGGACGAGATATCTCGTCCATCAATTTCTCCATTCATTGGAGGGTTAAATGGTGGTAGCTGTGGGATGTAATATCCACGATATTGGTCACAGCGTTCGTCTGTCACCTAGTAGTTTTCGGGTTGATGGCATTGATGTTTGTGACTGTCCCTGTTAGGAGCAACGACAGCTTTTATGCTGGATACTCCTCGTTCATAAATGTCAAAGGACGAAGAGCCCCAGCAACGCGAGCGCAGCGTTCAGCAACGCCGCTCTGTACCAGTCAGGTGATCCCTTCCGTCACCACCAGTGACTTTCATATGGAACGGAAATATTTTCTTTTCAAAGGAAAACGAACTCTTCAACGTGAGAGGAAAACGGATGGATGCACTTTTTCGAACTATCCAAGAACTTTTTCGAACTATCTGAGAACTTTTTCGAACTATCTGAACTTCATTTGGATTTTATGTAAATACCTGTACATAATTTTTCCCAATCCAATTAAATAATTTGAAATTTACAGAGTTATATTTTCATTTAGTTCTACCCCTTATTTTCCCTTCAGCAAGACAACAAGCCTGTCAAGACTTAAATAAATAACCATCAGTTCACTCCTTGTGGAGCCGAAGGTGGAAGAGATCAGTAGTCGGGTATTAAAAAATGGGTCAAACTTGACCACGCATCGTCAAACATCGTAATTGGGAACAAAACCTGCCTCATTGAGCACCCAATGTCCAATTAATTACTTTCCAATCAACAAAAAACCTGCCTCATTCTCCAACCCTTGTCTAATTCCTTATTTTCCAATCAACACAAAACCTGCCTCATTCTCCAATCGATATGATGTCCAATTCCTTATTTTCCAATCAACAGAAAACCTGTCTCATTCTACAACCGATATGATGTCCAATTCCTTATTTTCCAATCAACGCAAAACCTTCCTCATTCTACAACGGATGTCCAATTCCTTATTTTCCAATCAACACAAAACCTGCCTCATTCTCCAACCCTTGTCTAATTCCTTATTTTACAATCAACACAAAACCTGCCTCATTCTCCAATCGATATGATGTCCAATTCCTTATTTTCCAATCAACACAAAACCTGTCTCATTCTACAACCGATATGATGTCCAATTCCTTATTTTCCAATCAACGCAAAACCTCTCGTATCGATTGCAACCAAGACGCCTTTCCTTGAACGGAGCAGAAGCAGACAGACACAGTTCAGAGGGAATCACATCGGAGCAATGGACAGATCCGTGAGCGATGGGATACAAAGTTCCGAGGTTTCCTTTCCTGGAACAGATGTCCCGGTTCTCTGGAGCAGGAACGATCCCCCGTCACGAAACCGTGAGAGCAGACGTCTCCCGGGAGAAAGGAAAAGCCTGGAGCAGAAGATATCGCCCTCGTTTATGGATTAAGCTCGATCTGTTCATGCATTTTTAAGGTTCCGAACATTTAACCCTAAAAGTGGTTTCGATGAGATACCTCGTGTATCGAGATCTGACCAATTTTGCTAATGACGAGATGCCTCGTCGAGGTATTGCCGATCTTTTTAGGCCGAGGAGATCAAGATCTGGCCAGTTTTCTTCAAATGGCGAGATATCTCGTCCATCAAGATCTAGTAAGTTTTGCTAATGACGGGAAATCTCGTCGAGACAACCGCTAGATAAATTAATAATCGTAGTTTGCTAGGGATTTGTCGTTTTTAAGAGCTAAGAAGGGTTATAGGGAGGTCTATTAGTATTTTTGCAGGGCTTATGGTGGAAGTTAAATTTTAAAAGCATGCGTCTTTTTTATGTACTGTATCTTAGGCTCAAAATTGATAACTGTTATTCATAAGCTGAATACTTTCGTTGCGACCGCAAACAGTAATACATGCATGACTGAGCAGACGCATGGAAGAAGTGAGCGTGGATCGTCTTCGACCATCATCATACTTGTTTTCGTAGAATGTTCCGGTTTCGAATAAATCCTGGTGTAAAAGTTGGGTGGTTCGGCATACGAGTGGCACGATTTAATCTCAGAACGGCTCGTCCGTTTCCATTAGCCACTCCATCATCCACCTCATCATTCCTGAAATGATGCATGTAACCAGTGCATAGTCAGCGTTTGATATGACGATGATCCAAACTGGAGCCAACAAGCCATTTAGCACGTCTGGGTGGTTCTTGCAGACGTACATCGCTATGTGAATAAGGTTTAATTTTATGTTCCCTTGACTCTCCCTATTTTGTCATTAACAAAATTGGTTAGGTCTTGAAGGACGACCTATCTAGTCGAAACCACTTGGAAGGTTCAAGTTTGTGCAAGGAGGTTTGAAACATCCAGTACAATGGTGAATCATTTCTCCATATGACTTCATTTTCATTGTTCTACCTGTATCTAATTTACTGTTTACAAAAGTTTTACTTGCTAATTAGTTATTAGTATTTTGAAAACTTTCTATTGATACCATAAAGAATATGGGAGTTCCCTTTGAAAAAAATATCTTCAAAAAATATTTGATAGGCAATTCAAGTAACTTTAAGACTCATAGTGATAAAAGAAATTATTTAAATTTATAGTGAACGGTGCACCCTCGACGTAGTTTCAATTCGTAGCCAAGTGAATGCCAAATGAGAATGATTAGCACTACTGATAAGAAACCAACTTGGAGGACTTTGGTCATCGCACCAACAACTAGGTTAGATCCAAAATATTATGTGTATTTTATAAAACTAATTCCTCTATTAGATAATGTCTCTAAAATATTGATGCATTACTCATTTGGGGATAGTGATAGCATAGGTCAGAATGTTAGGATGCATCTAAAGGGGTGCAGCATGATTTAATGAATGCTATAGTTTTGATGATAAAAAAGTTTTGTCTGCAATGTACTCAAGAGGTACATTAATCCTCCACGTGGTTTCGACGAGGTATTTCGTCATCAAGATATTGTCGATTTCTTAATGATGACGACATCAAGAACTGGACAGTTTACTTCTAATAATATCTCGTCCATAAAGATCTGGTCAGTTTTGCTAATGACGATGTACCTCTGCAAGAATACCACCAGGAGGGTAAAAAGCACAAAACACAACAATATATTTGGGTACTCCAGGAAGGAAGACCCTAAGCGAAAATAGTACCCTAAAGCGACAAATCAGTGTAAAACAATCAAAACCCGTAGAAAAGCATTAATATTGTACTGTTATAATATAAAAATATTATTTAACTTATTTTACTTTTACTCCGTCAAGCTACAAATATCGGCAATTCATAATCATTTCGTATTTCCATACATTTTAGTTGAATGCACCAGATCTCACAAAAATAAATAGCATCTGTCTAAGCACAATACTCAAGATAAAGATGGGAAAGCCATATCGCCCCATATAATAAAAGTTCCCCCTCCTCCATCTCTTCTTTCTCCTTCTTCTGGAGCCCTAGATCATCATCAGCATTTCCTCCTCGGCCTCTATATCGATTCATGACACCTCGCAGGATAGCCTGGAAGTCGCTTTTTCCTCGGTGTGTGTGTAATGCAGAGAAACTGCCCTTCTCATGTTAATGGGTACACAGAAGGGGATAGGTTTGACAAGAGACCTCGGGACAATCCGGACAAACATCGCTCCGGACAGTCAAGGGGCCGTTCCGCCATTACGCGATGTCAAAGACAGAGACGTGATCAGGAGTTTTATGGAGGATAGATTTGTTGGGAAATCGGCCTTTACGTGTAAAAAAAATTGGTAGGTTGTTTGGAGGACACAAACCGTGGTTTTTTGACGTGAATACTCGGACCTGATATTGGATTGCGGGATGAATTAAGCAGGCATAGTAATATTAAACACTTAATTTACAGTTTGAACGATTTAAGTGCAGTTAGATATTAGTATTGAAGGATAATTTTATGGATTGAAGGCCTGTGATTATAGTTTTTCGGAAGATTTCGATCGACACCACTTGCGCAGTCGTCATTCTACGCAATTCAAAGTTACACTAGCCCAAAGCTTTTCCAGTACCATATAATTTCCACGTATTGCGAACCCCTTCCCCACTCTTAGTGCTCCTGCACACGCAATCGGAATGCAATGTCTGGTACAGGCATTCTTTGTCTACACGACGCTATACTTAACATCTGGGTTTTTCTCCTAGTTCTGAAATCATAAGATCAAACAGTTGTAACGCTTTTTGGTAAATCTCGACTTTTCATGCATGGCCCCAGCACTGTTCCGATTTTAAAGACGTATTCAAGTTAAAAGGACATATACCCGGGCGATTTGCGAGTAATGTAGTGTTGATTTTACCCCACAACACATTGAATGACTAAACAACCACATCTTTTTAAAGAATCCATAGATTATTTCCAACCTATAGAGAGATTCTATTGCTCCTTTCCTTGAAATAGAATCCTTTGAAACGACTGTATTGGCCCATTCTATGGAATAGAATCCTTTGGAACGACTGTATTGGCCAATTCTATGGAATAGAATCCTTTGGAACGACTGTTTTGACCCATTCTATGGAATAGAATCATTTGGAACGATTATTTTGGCCAATTCTATGGAATAGAATCCTTTGGAACTATTGTATTGGCCCATTCTATGGAATAGAATCCTTTGGAAAGATTCTATTGGCCCATCCTATGGAATAGAATCCTTTGGAACAACTGTTTTGGCCCATTTTATGGAATAGAATCCTTTGGAACGACTGGTATTGGCCAATTCTATGGAATAGAATCCTTTGGAACGACTGTTTTGACCCATTCTATGGAATAGAATCATTTGGAACGATTGTTTTGGCCAATTCTATGGAATAGAATCCTTTGGAACTATTGTATTGGCCCATTCTATGGAATAGAATCCTTTGGAAAGATTCTATTGGTTCTTTTCTTCGATTAGAATCCTTTGAAAATAATATATTGCTACTTTCATTTGAATAGATTCCTTTGAAAAGATTATATTGGTCAAGAAGGTCAAAATTGGTTAGAAGATATGCAGGGAAGACTACAGGTTGCAAGGTGGAATTATGAGTGTTAACCCCTCATGGGGTTAAGAGTACGGACACACGAAAAGGAAAAATTTCGACGAAGCATAAAGAAGTTTTAATTTATGTGAAAAGAAAAATAGTTTTATCTTTACAGAATACAGGCAATAGATAATGTAACTAAATCCATATAGAATGTTGTCATATATAGAATAGAATGTCATTTGTTGGATTTTTTTTATTACAATTATAAAAATGCATGACGTAATGAGACTTCTGAAAATCAAAAATAAAATTTCCAGTTTTTTATTGAAGCGTTTTATTAATAATAGTAAATACGTTTTATTAATGACAAAGAACTGTCGGAAAATGGAGGACTGAAGTAATGATCAAATCTTAAGTAATCGTTATACTGATACAGTGGTAGATGGCAGACTTCGGATTCAGATACTGAACTTGAAAGGTTCAAATAGCTCAGCGAAAAATTTGGAATACAGTGCTTTAAGTGAGATAATTTTGTCTGGTCTAAACATTTAACACGTTGTGGTAGGACTTCTACGCAAATCTTGATGGGTATCAAAACAGGTAGCATTTCTATAACGCTATTACATTATACTTTGTTACAAGTTTTCGTTCTTGGCTAACAAATTAACATTGCGGCTTATAACAATTTGTATATTTAAACAACTAAGTTGGTAACATTGAAATTAGACAAACAATTGGCTACCTAATTCAGCGTTCTTAGTATAAATGGACCCCTTGGGATAGGAAAATACCACACATGACCAAAGTTACCAGTCAAAAGTTTTCGTTCTTAACCAACAAATTAACTTTTGACGATTTTTATAATTAAATAACTAAGTTGATAAAGTTCAAATTAGACAAACAATCGGGCACCTAATTCAGCGTTCTTAGTATAAATGACCGTTTATGTTACAATCCGAGACGAACCTTCCACGTAGTCAACATACGCCCACAATCCAGACGGTATCAATTTATAAAGGCGCTTACACTGATGCTATTTGTTGCTCTGATGATTTAAAAACCACGATTTCGCGTTTCGGAAACTTTCGCAGCGGATTTGTGAAACTAAATGATCCATTATTCCACGCGCGCTTCCCCAGACTCGGAACGGGAGCGTGCTTAATTGGAAATGGCTGTTTGCTCCAGTGCAGTTATTTGATTGCGCCTGTGAAACGGAGACCCACCCCCACTCACTGGCGGATCTCCCACACGAAGAGACTGGAACGAACTTGGATACTGAGGTAAAAGCACGCATTTCCAATTGCTGCTCTACGTCTGGATTCTCGGAAAAATATCCAATAGCTGCTGTGAAATATTGCTGTACTTGAGGTGGCTTAAGCATGCGTGTTTATTCCGGATCCTTTCGCCATGAAATAATTCACTAACCATTACAAATTTATCTCCTAACTCACCAAGTGGTATCTACGAGAAATTTCGTCCGTTAAGATCTGACTTATTTTGTTGTTGACGATTGTTCGTCATCAAAGTGCCGATTTTTTTATAGTAACGAAATCAGGATCACTTTTCTTCTATTGATTTCGTCCATCAGGATCTGGTCAGTTTTGATAATGACGAGATATCACCAGGTTGGGAGGCATTTTCAATAACGTCACACTAGAGCAACACATCGGGCTATTGGTGACAGTTCGGGATCAATCCCAAAGGGAAAGACGGAGGACAACACCACGTAATTTTGAACCACGGTCAGATGACGAGGCAACCTTTGAGCTGGCACCCCACCTCCAAAATGCACACCAACGTGAGGACATTTGAGTAGGTCTGGATTTCTGAATTGAGGTTTGTGAGTAGTCTGCATTGTAAAAGGTGTTGCTAAATACCCTACCAATAGTAACAGCATTCAACTTTTAAATACATCAAATACATCAATTCCGTGGTCCCCAATCGTCTTCACGCATGATTAGTTTCGATACTTTGAACGGAAGTTCGCAAACAGCCTGACTCAAAATTCCAATTTGCAACCTGCAGTCTTTCCTGCATGACTTTCTAACCAGTTTTGATCTTCTTGACCATTAGAACCTTCGCTAAGAAGTGATTCCGATTCCAAGGAGAGAATCAATAGAATCGTTCTAAAGAATTATATTAAAAATGAGAGCAATAATATATTTCCAAAGGATTCTATCCTAAGAAAATGAGCAACAGAATCTTTCAAAAGGATTCTATTCTTAGGTAGGAAGGTATTTTATATATATATATATATATATATAATTAACGTTACACTGGAGCAACAGACCGGGCTATTGGTGACGGTCCGTGGTCAATCCCAAAGGGAAAGAACAGGACAACACCACGTAATTTTGAATCACGGTCAGATGACGAGGCAACACCTGAACTGGCACCCCACTCTCCAAACTTGCACACAACGCCAACGTGAGAGAAACCACCAGGAGAGTTTATAAATGAATGTTAAATAGAATATTTATAAAAATGTTTCTGTAATGCCCGGCCAATTCGAGCTTATTCATCATGGCACTACAAGGAGGGATTTGTGAACCACTTCGCGTTACTTGGTGCACCACTGGGTGTGGGTTCGTTTCGCCTCACATACATACCACACATTCAGCACAACCCTGTTTATTGAGAGAACACACATTCACTCCAGACGACGAAGATCTATGCCTTACGGCTGGATTAGAACTAGGAACCAGCACTTTGACCCCTATATTAATTGATCGGCACGTATCTTAAAATCCAATGCTTTAGTTTTTATTTTATTGAATATTACATCATTATTTCTTTAGCGGATTAAATGTTCAGAGCCAACAACCCTCTGAGTGGCTTCGACGAGATATCTCGTCCATCAAGATCTGACCAATTTTTAAAATGACGATACACCTCATCGTAAAAATATTGCCTATGTTTTGATAACGAGATCAAGATCTGGTCGCTTTTCTACTAGTGAGGAGATATCTCGTCCATAAAGATCCTTCCAGTTTTGAAAATGACGAGATACCTAATCGATACAACTACCAGAAAGGTTGATACTTCCTTCACTTCAATCCAGCCTGTTCATTTTTGAAGCAGGTAGTTCCAGAGCTCCAAAAGGCAGTGAGTCACGATTAATAAAACATCTTTCTACCTTTCAATAATAAAAATCCTTCACTTTGGTGATTTGATTTAAACAGGCAAACATCTGGATTCTTTATGATTTGCGACACACCGCGAAATATTAACATTGAGAGGAAGATCGATTCAAATATTTAACTTAAATTCCTTTTGACAATACAAATTCATAATTGTACGATTCTCGTGTGTTTCTTTGTTAAGACAAGAAAGATAACACTTGAAACTCAACAAAACGTTTATTGTAAAACGTTAAAACAATAAGTGACACAGCAAATAACAATCCTTGTCTTAGGGAAGAGCCTCACAAAGTACGATCGGTCTGCAATACCCGACCGACTTCCTCTCGTTCCCTGTCCTTCTCTGACCTTTCTTCTCTTCCGATGACCCATCAGTCAAACCCCTCGCCGTGCCACGTGGTCACTTCCCTCTCTGACCAAGGGACATTTGCACCTCTGTTTTCCACTTCAAGTAGGGGTTGGGTGAAGGAGCAGAATATTATACAACAATAAATATTTCACCATGACTTGATCTATTCAGATCGGAAATTTATTTTCGTAGTTTACTACCCACCGCTCAACCATTCATCAATGAGATAGCTGAGCGCTAAGCCCAAGAGAAGAAGTAAAACGATTTCTTACTTGATATTTTAATACTTTACGGTTAAAATATATTCAAATGGGCTTGCAACACGTCTGGCTGGTTGGGTTTAAAGAGACAAAACCCATACTTGGCCAAGCAGCACCAAACAACGCCAAGTAAATCGATATACACACTCAAGGAAAGCTTTACTGACAGAAGAAATACAAGGGTGGAATTGAGTCTGGACACTCTAAGACTCAGAGATTGTTATTGTGGTGAACAAACACTGAGCTACGGCAAAACCCCGTAACGAGTCTGGTATTTTTAGGTATTTTAATTAACGTCGCACTGGAGCAACACAGCGGGTTTGATCCCGGCAACGATCCGGGATCAAACACGAAGGAAAGATCGAGGACAACACCACGTAATTTTGAACCACGGTCTGATGACGAGGTCACACCTGAGCTGGCACCCACTCTCCAAACTTCACCACACCAGCGTAGGACATTTGAAGCCATAACAGATTTAACGTGCACCAGCCCCCTTTGTACACGACGGTCTTTGGTTGGATTCGAACTCGCAACCCTCCAGTTACTTTTCCAACAGGGCGACCGGGGCCCTGTAACGCGTCTGGGGAAATTTGTATGTCAATATACATATAAGTATGAATCAAATAACTATTTTAATGAAACTGAATAATCCAGCAATAGTCAAAAATAGAAATTGATCTCATCTCTCATTTAGTTATGTCATTCTATAATGGGATTTACACAAATCAGTATGCACGGGAAAATCTCAAATGCAGAGAGCAGCTGCAATGCATATCCAAATGACCAGTATGATTTTTAAAACATGACGGAACAAGAATTAATAATAGTACATGCATAATCGTTTAATAGAGTTAAAATGGAAACCGATACCATTTAGTCCTGTCAGTCAACGAGGAAGTCGATCGTCTAATTACACTAACCCAAGTACGCCAACTGTAATACCTATCCTAATGATCCGAAATGGTCTGGAACACATATTCTAATAACGCAATAGAAAGGGAAACAGTTCCCATTCATCTACCTCAATCCATGAGGAGGTTAATGCTGGAATTACACTAAACGTATAAATCCAACATCCGTAATACATGTAGAAATCATCTTTTGACCTGTATTGGCCCGGAAAGAGATGATGTCTATGGAAATCCTGATCTAGTGTCGGACTTTTGAGCGTGTTTAAAATCAGGGACTTGGTCGAACTGTTTAGTAATTCTGGAAAGCAGCAGTTGATTTCATAATCATTCTGTTATCCAGCAGTGTTCTTAAGCATCAGATATTTGAATACACAACATGCAACAATTGTCAAATAGACCAATAACATGCAGGAACTGCTTTTTGAACAAGCTTGGCTGAGGATAAGCAGTTGATATAAGGTCCTCCTTTGAAAAATAACAGAAATAACTTAATATCTATAGAAAGTACTACATAAGCTTTAGAAAATTATTCTAATGGTGAATCTCATCCACTTACAGTTACTCTCCAGTGCCATTAGACTGACATCATGTTGGCTTACAAGTGAAGCACAAATCAAAATATTTAAGATACGAGTTTTTAGCTTTTCTAGGCCAGAATCTAGTGATCTTTAGATTGGTGAAGTTCAGTAAGACATTTTCTCTTATACACTGCTGGCCACCCAAATTGCAACACCAAGAAAGACAAGAGATATCACAACAAAATTTATTTTGTAGATAACATGTTGACCAAGTATCAAATGATTAAATTTATAGACTTCTGTGAAGTGTGGTTCCTGCCAAAATCAGTAGCCAGAGTAGCCGCCATTGTTGGAGATCACCGCTGCCACACGCCTCGGCATTGATTCAAAGAGACTTTGGATGTGTTCTTGGGGGGTACAGCAGACCAAGCAGCTTCCACACGTTGCCAAAGTTGATCTGGTGTGGCAGCTGGGGATGTATTCTGGGTCAATCGTTGAGCAACCATGGACCACATGTTTTCTATCGGCGAAAGATCCGGAGAGCGAGCTGGCCAGGGAAGCAATTCAATCTGGCGATTGACGAAGAACCCTTGGACAATGCGTGCCACGTGTGGTCGCGCATTATCCTGTTGAAATATGGCTGTGGGCAAGCCCTGAAGGTAAGGAAGGACAACTGGCTCCAACACCTCGGAGATGTAGCGCTGGCTGTTTAAAGTACCGGCAATGCGTACTAGAGGAGTGCGAGAGTGATATCCAATACCGCCCCATACCATAATACCCGGTGCAGGACCAGTGTGGCGGTGCATAGCGCAGCTGTTCAGCATCCTCTCTCCACGGTGTCTCCAGACTCGAATCCGACCATCGTGGTGTTGCAGACAGAAGCGGGACTCGTCAGTAAAGACAATTTCATTCCATTCTGCCGTCCACATCCTTCTTTCATCGCACCATTGGCGGCGGAAACGTCTGTGGTTCTGCGTCAAGGGTAGACGAAGCAATGGACGTCTTGCGGACAGACCACTCTGCTGTAAACGGCGTCGAATGGTACGCGCAGACACTGGATGATGCGGTACAGACTGAATGTGCTGTGCTATGGTTCGTGATGTGGCTGAGCGATCCGTCACTGCCATACGCACAATATGCCTGACATCACGTGAAGTGGTGCACTGAGGTGGATGCGATCGAACACGTCGGTCCGTCGTACCCTCCTGCATCCAACGATCACATATCCGCATTACAGTTGTTTGGTTTCGTCCAACACGACTACCGATTTCCCTGAAAGATAATCCACAATCTCGGTAGGCCACTATCCTTCCTCTGTCGAACTCGGATACTTGATCAAAAGATGATCGCTGTTTTCTACTAGACATAATTGATCGTTTTTTTGAAAAAACCACAAGAAAAACACAATTGCCGTACTTGAAATCGTCGAAATCTCCAAGCCCTAAATAGCGCTTTGAAGTGGCGCCACAGGCGCGCGTGATGTGCGTCTGCGCTGAAATTCTAATCATTTGCATATCTCACCTCCGCTAATGCATGTTGTAAATTTCATATTATTTGCATGCTTCCTTCAGGGTGTTGCATTTACGGTGGCCAGCAGTGTATTAAGGTTAAGTTTATTTCAGAAAAACGCTTAGTGAGTTTAGAATAATGAATAGAATTTTTCCTTCGTTTTCTCAGAACTGCTTTTTGAGGCAGTATATATCACTTGTAATTCGAGAATATGCTTCTACACACAACACGTAACGATCGTGAATTCAAAAAGAACAAAATCCTGGATTGGTTGGTTGGTTTGGGGTTTTATGGCGCAAGGGCCATATTTAGCCAAACTGCACCTAACACAAAACAACAATGAGGTAGGAAAAAAGCAAAATGAGCAGAAGCGTAACATCAGGAAAATGACAGGCATACCAAAATCTTGAACATATTACCTCTTGAACAAGTTCGGCAGTATGAGCAGTTGATGTAAAGCACAATCGATAATAAATCAATAGAAAGTGCTCCATATGCTTTAGAAAATTATTCTAATAGTGGATCTGACATCCGTTCACTTCACATCAAAAACACAGATATCGCCAGCTCACGGAGGCATGACTAAAGGGTGGAGACTCAGCCCTTCCGAGGTCACGAAGGTGAAGCATCGGTCATTTTTGCACAGAACCACCCCCACTCTTGAGAAGATATCAGATGGCCCGATGGATTTCCGATACCCTTCCTCAGCCCGTATCTAACGTTTATTTAACGTCGGCTGGTCGGAGATCCACACCCACTTATGGCTTCTTGAGGAGGAGGTTTTTTCCCGTCGTGCAGCCCGTTTTTATTATGCTTGTTTGGACGAGGCCTTCCCCAGCGCTTCGGCTAATGCACCTACTCGAGTGGACGGGGCTTCTGGGCCTTCCCCAGATGGGCACGTCCACCCCCGCAGTTACTCTCCCCCCTGTCTTATTGGCATGTGATGTATTGATAGAAGAAAACTTGTGCCTTTTTTATGGGATTGGGGATTTTTTGTTGGCTATCTTTCCCTAAACAAGTTTGTTTTTCCCCTTTTTGTGAGATAGGCTTCTCGGCTGTTTATGTCGATAGCTGGGATGAAGCTCCACCATAGTCTAGCAGTTTTTTTGCTAAGCGCTCCAAGTGGTTTCAACGAGATATCTCGTCATCAAGATATTCCCTATTGTTTTATTAAGACGACATCACGATATAGTCAGTTTTCTTCTATTGACAATAAATGACGAGATATTGTTGGACGAGATATCTCGTCTATCTAGTCGGTTTTGCTAATGACGAGATACCTCGTGGAGACAATCAGCAGGAGTGTTAATGCATATTCATTTTAAAGGACCAATGTTGTAGTGGCCTTCAAGGGTTCGACGTTTGCAGGAAGTTCTAATGTACT
Source organism: Meta bourneti (assembly GCA_933210815.1). Classification (NCBI taxonomy): domain Eukaryota; kingdom Metazoa; phylum Arthropoda; class Arachnida; order Araneae; family Tetragnathidae; genus Meta; species Meta bourneti. Next base: position 17,902,733 of record OW119931.1, read on the forward strand.
TAGTCTGGTGCGTAGAAGGTTGCAGTACTTTCAAGTGTTCGACGTTTCAAGAAAGTTGTAATGCACGTAATCTAATGCGTGCTATGTCACCTTGACTATCAAGAGCTTAATGTATCAATGAAGTTACAATGTTGCAATAGCTTTCAAAAGTTCGACGTTTTTAGAAAGTTTTAACGAAAGTAGTCTGGCGGATAGAAGCGTATTCAGTTCAATGTCACAATGACTATAATGAACTTACTGTATAAAAAAAGTCGCAATGAACTTTGAAGAATTCGACGTTTTATGAAAGTTGTAGTACACGTAGTCTAATGCTCACATGTTATGGTACATTAGAAGTTATAAAATCTACAATAGATTTTATGCAATTAAGGCAGAAAGTTTCAATGATACGATTATCTTCAGTTGTTTGCTGCTGTATTAAAGGTTGTGAAAGTTACTCGCACTAAGCGATGGAAGGAGGTCCGCAATATGTCGAAATTCTACGGTGCTGGGCGAGCTTTGGGCCAGTGTAACTTTGAATTGCGGGGAGTGAGGACAGCGTAAGTGGTGTCATTCGAAAGCTACCGAACGACGCTACAATTACAGGCCTTTAATCAATAAAATTATCTTTAAATATTAATTTCGAACTGCACTTTAATCGTTCAAACTGTGAATTAATTGTTGAATATTCACACAATAAGCAATCGTTCAAACACTCCCTATGTCTACTTCATTCATTCCACAACCTAATATCAGGCACGAGTATTCACGTCAAAACTAGGGTTCGTGTCCTCGACACAGCCTACCAATTATTTTTGTGTTATCATCACTCAAGGTGTACTTACTGATAGAGGCAGAAACCTTGCTGTCTTTTACATAGATTTGGTGCATTTTTGTTAGGGAGAAATTTTTTTGTTGGCTTTCTTTCCCTAAACAAGTCTGTATTCTTAAGGGGAAGTCTTTGGATATATTGTAGTGTTAATATCGGGAGTTAGTAAAGCTTAACCATGGTACAGTGTTTTCGGTCTTACCTCTACGAACATGCAATCTGGTCTTGGCATAGATGGCCAAGTGGTTAGGAATCCAATGTGTGTTGTTGGTATCATTCTAATAAGCCCACGAATAGCAAAACATGACCGGAGAGCGACAAACCTAACCAATCCCTTGCATTTCCACACATTTTTTTAGAACTTTACCTCTGCCACACTTTTCTTTTTTCATTAGTTTCATCGATTAGTTTTGTTTTTTCACAACAAAAAATCATCTATACTATTTCTATAGTATAGGTCCCTTTTACGCTTCTTACACGCGACGAATCTTGACAAGTAAGGTGTCAAAAGAATTTCCCGAAGTACTGACGAATCCGTTCTATTTCTCCAAGGTGTGCATAGGGGGCTAAAAACAATTCGAAATACCCATAGAAATAAAACTGAGCGTAAAACGATTGCGGTACGCAACTCAGTTTGTTTTATCAGTATTGATGGAAAAGCAGCTTTTCCAATAAAATTGTTTTGCCGGTATTGCTTGGAAAACCAGTTTGTTTTACCAGTATTGATGGAAAAACAACTTTTCCAATAAAATTGTTTTACCAGTATTACTCGGAAAACGATTTTTTCATCATCTATATTATTTCTACAGTATAGGTCCCTTTTACGCCTCTTACACGCGACGAATTATTTATTTATGTATTGAACTGGTTTTTTATTTATTTCCATAATATCAATAATTTATGAATATGTGATTTGATGATATAAGGATAATTAAACGACGCATGTTCCACGCGAGGTTCAGATTTGAAAAAAAATTGAAAATATACAACTTAACAATTTTTGTGAATTCTAGAGTTAAGATAACCTTATTAGACCTTTTAAGAATTACGTACTTTACACAAAGCCAGCCATTTGTGTAAAGTACTTAAGTACTTTACACAAATGGCTGGAGTTCTTTCATTTACTTATTCAGCCGTGATGTTTTATTTCCATGTTTGTCAACATGCCCAAAAGAAAATCTTTGAACACTATTACTGAGAGGCGTTGCAGACAACAAGCAGCAAGGAATGAGGACTCATCTCAGAGACAGCAGAGGCTGGCCACCTTGCGAAAAACAAGAGAACTCAGACCTATGAACAACAATCCGCACATCCATAACCATCTACATCAGTTGCAACAACACAGCCACCACAACCATCTACATCATCCACACCAACACAGCCAGCTCGACCATCTGCATCAGCCGCATCAACACAGCCACCATTAGCAAATGAACCAAGAAATTCAGACGTTGACAGGTTAAGAGAGGATATAAATAGGAAACGATATCCCCATAGGAAGAACTGTTCATGCGAGAATTCTCGCACGTGCACGCTAGTCTATTCATAAAATAAAAGGGCAAAGTAACTATTCATACATCTTAGTGACTAATGGTCCAACTTGCAAATGCGTAACATAAATTCTACGAGTTGACAGTGAATGTTAGTTCTTAACTTTAACAAATCTCTGTTCTGACGTTGCGTCCATTGAATGAAAAGCACCACCCGAAAAAAGTTATAACTCACCTCATGAAAATTCAATTTCAAATCCCAGAAACAAAAACTCCCGTCGTAAGGATTATGAACGTCCTCCATGGCACGGCAAAAACAATGCACCGACGAGAACTCAAACAAATGAACCACCCCTCAACATTCGAACGACGTCTGTCGTGATTCGAGTATTCTTTTCGAACGGAACTAAAAATTCCAGGAAGTTGGGGATTGTCAGAAGTCTCAATCTTAGGGAAAGGAAATCTCCATATGTCTTATAAAAACATTTAATCAAGGATCTCTCTATTATGGGGTAGGACTTGAGGCTTTTCATTTCCTCTTGTTTAGGGACTCCCGGAAAAAAAACGGGACAAAAACTCCCGAGTATTAGTTCCAGGAGTAATAAAATCACATGACATCGTTTTCCCGTGCAAGGGGTGCAGGGGACGTGATCGCGATTTGCATGGAAAAGAAGTGAAGTAATCAATTCCCGTTAGGCTTAGCTCTCTCCTGCTTCCTTCCTCTATCCCGGAATTTTCTTTTTTTCCCCTTCCTATGGGAGAGATTTTCCCTTTTTTCCCCTATCTCATTTGTTTTCAATCTTATTGCTTGGATGAAAAAAGAGTTTCTTTCTCTAAGACAGAGACAGTTTATAAAAGGACAAAGGCGGGTCGTTCGGCTTTATTGTTTTCCTTTGTTTCGGAAGGTTAGATAAAAATATATAATTGTTGGAAAAGATAAGGCTTTGACGTTGAAGGGGGAAAGGGAAATATTTTTCAGCTGTGGAAGTAAATAAATTATGTTGGATAGGGACGTTTTATATGTGAGATAACACAGAGGACTCCTTCAAACTGGATGGTAAACATAGAACACAGGGTCCGACCATAGAGCAAATTTAAAAGAAAAGTAAGCATCGGTAAACTTTTTATGGGCTCAGGATCATGTGACCAAAACTAGTAGTAACGTGACCCTTACACTACTTTCATCTGCCGTGTTCAAACGAACATTCATCATCTGATTGGTCCACGGGACGGGAGAAGACGCGCATCCATCGATTCATCATCTGATTGGCCCTGGCTACATGGTACTAGACTTTGGCGATTTTACCACTTTCGTCACTACTCTATAGAAATGTGCATGCATATATCTACCCTGTCTTAAGATTTTATGCTGACAAACGAGGCGATAAAATTCCAAATCGGACAAATAAATCAATTTTTTACAGAGCAGTCTCAATAGCAATGCTTAGTCTACTTATATATTACGTCTACACACATATGATTCTACCTCTTCCGACCTGCAGTCTTCCCCTGTATGACTTCTAACCAATTTTTTCCCTCTTGACTAATATAATCTTTCCAAGGGATTTTATTCTGAGGTTGGTTGTTTTAGTATTTTATGGCGCAAGGGCCATATTTGGCCAACCAAGTGAATTATTCGTAGAACAGTCGCGTGAATACAAATCGACATGTTTGTCACACCTTTTGAAGCTTCTCTCAATAGCAATGCTCAGTCTACTTATATTTCACGTCTATGGGCCCAACCATCACGATAAGATATTTTGACACTCTCCTTCTGGGGAAGAGTTCATTTCACTCAGGGTAGAGAAACCGCTGGGACTTAGGTATGACCTCGTTGGAGAGATTGGAAACAGTATACACGTCTTACCAGAACCTTGATTCTAATAAAAACAGTACAAAAATTTACAAATTCATGAAATAAATTATCTAATCAAAGTAAAGGATCATAGAAGCTGGTTACAAGAAACAATAAATGCTCACTGAGAGAAAGGACTGAGAAGAAAGGAGAGTTAGAAGTGGAATAATTATTTTTATACTCTTAAAGTCAAGTGATGGTTGGTTGGTTTTGGGGTTTTATGGCACAAGGGCTATATTTGGCCATGCTGTGTCAGACACACAACATCAAGTAATTGACACAAGACATACAATATCAAGTGACACACACACAGTGAAAGCTTTGCTGACACAGAAGAGAGAAATACACCCAGGGAGGGATGCACCTGGCAGGAATCTGCGCCGCCTACAACTCGAAGCTTGCTATCGTAGTGGGCGTACCCACTAAGCCACGATGGCCCTTGATCACTTAAATTTACTTAAAGATATCTTGACCCTTGTGAGAGGGAATTTATGCGTAAACACAAATCTGACGAAAAACAGATTTTATTTTTTATCCAAATGCTCTCGTATATGTAGACATCATCAGACTGAGATGTTCTATTATCTTTTCTTGGTGACCTTTGCCAATAGCCCGTTGTGTTGCTCCAGTGTGATGTCAATTCAATTATGCACCTACCCTCTCGCTGCGACTTTCAACCAGTAGGCGTGGTCATTTAATCAGTATTTGTGGGTTGTGGGTTAAAAACAATAGTACAATACTCCAAAATCTCGTGATACTCAGAGAGTTAAAAAATTTCAATCTTCGTACGTAAGAGCTGTCTTTTGTTTCCAACTGTCATAAAATTAAACTATACCTCATGAGAGGAATGTTCAGTGTAAAAACAAAGCAGACGGAAGGTGGTGATTTTACTTCCTGTTACCTAAATGCTCTCGCATAATAGATATCAAGGTTACCTCAAAATGCAGTCTATCACCCTTTAGATTAATATAATTGGCGTTGACCAATCAATCACGAGATATCAATTTGGATTTTGTTCTTAGAAATTTCTGTTGTCGATGTACCAAAATAGTATTCGTAAAACAAGCTAAGTAACGTTACTTCCGGAATACGTACAGGAAACACATTCCGCCAAAAAACACTACCGCCTTATACATCTAACTTGATAAAAATATTTCATATTCCTCTACAATCCCTCTAGGGAATGCAAATAGAACTCGGCAACATTTTCTTTCTTTGTGCTGGACCTGTTTATGTCAACAGTCATTCTTTATTCCAGACGAAATAAAACGCTGATAACATCGTTGAAGTTGAACAGAGCAACCTATTTTGCTAAAGCTTAGTTGGCACTTTCCGATCCTATTGGAGTAATCGAAACGTGAGGTACGTGACATTGGAAGGACCAAAAATCTTCTCGTGGTGATCGAACTATAACTACCGTTGTCAGTAAACTCTCCTGAGGTGAAATAGGCACACCTCTGCTCTACATCAGTCTGTTCCCTTACAGCATTATGGCATGTGAGGCACGGCTACTCAACCCTTTTATCTTCGGTGATTTATTTTCGCGTCAAAAACTGTTTTGCAGTGTCCAGCTTCATGTGCAAAATCATGTTTGAAACAGTAACCAGTTCTGGGCAAGGGACAATTTGTCTTTCCTACTTAAATTTTCATTACCCTTGTAGTAATAGGATTGTTTTGTCAAGAAAGAGATATTTCGTCTAAGCAAAAATGGCCAGATCTTTGTCGAGATTTCTCGTCGAAATACTTTGAGAGTTAACTCGCATGACACGGTGAAAACAAGTCCCTATTAAGCCCCTACCAAGTTGGGAGTAAGGTAAAGGAGCTCACTGAATCTAGACATTCCTAATGAGAGGACAAGTAAATCCTAGGTAATTCAGTTTTCTTCCTCAACGTTCAAGTGAAAGCCTAATCAATTGATGTTTCCCCCTTTGTTTTGTGATATGTAATCTTGCGCCGTGGAATCTTTCTGCCGGAACAATACTATGGAACATTTGGGAGAGAGAGTAGACAAATGTGAAATTATATGGGTTCTCTTCTATAGTCATAGTAGTCTTCATACACTAGTCAGTGTGGTGTAAACTAAACCTGAAGATGTACGAATCAAAGAAGCCATGACCAGTTAAAAATGGAATACATTCTTATTAGTAATATGCAGTACCTCTGTGGACTTTACGGGAAAAGGTCTTTTCTTCCTTTTTGTGAGGTATTCCATCGGGGTTGCTATTGTTCCATGACTTGCTCCATTTGAGATTGAAAGACAGCGGAATTTGATTACTAGTTTTCTATGAAGAACATTTCATTTAGTCCCATTGACAAGAACTCGAAATAGAATTCATCAGACAAGGAACTCCCGTGAATCAGACACTATTGACTATTTGACTCGTCTTCACATCACTTCATCCGACCAATTGAGAACATAAACGTTCAAAGAAAAAGATGTACTTGAAAAATTAACCAATATAATTTCCTGTAATGAGTTATCCATTGATGCAAGAGAAATTGTAACTGAAAGTAAGCAGTCTTATATTTGATTATTGTTTTGAATAGTAATGTATTGTAGTAATTTATATGTTACGTGTGCACTTGATGAAGTAGAAGAAATTTGGGTTTGACATTGGAAAATCTTAAAATAAACTTTAGTCTGCTTCCAATCTACAGAAAAGATAGGGCTCTAGTTGCTTTAAATTACATAACATTTCATCAGTCCTACACAGGTCTCGACACGCAACTCCTGGAATACTCTAGATCAGTGATTCTCAACCTTTTTTTGTCGCGGCACACTTTTAACGATTTCAAAATTTGGCGGCACACAAAGAAAAAGATAAGTTTAAAAGTTGTTTACTTACCTATAATACACTGTGTAAAGTAGTTTATGATAATAATTGTGAATGTAAAATAAAATAATATAATATGTACTACAAAAACAACAGTACGTTTATTAAGGGATTAATTACAAGGTAATAATAAGAATACTTTTAATGAGAAATTTGAGCTTGATGTTTTTTGATAATTTCATTTATATTTGGTCGTAAAAATGACAATGCTACTCTCATATCGTCTTCTACATTTAAGTCTCGATCTTTTTCGTTTTTATGTTGGTTAATACTGAAAATCCGAATTCACACAAATAAGATGTAGAAAATTGTAATAATATTTTTAAAGCTTATTTAGCTATCATGGGATAATCGCATCTAATGTTAATCCAAAATGAATTAATTGATTCTTCCGAATATTTTAAAATTAAATCTCGATTATTAGAAAGCGAAATTAGTTCTTCCTCTTCATTCAAAGTTAATTCAAATACAGAAGTATTCGTTATCACAAATGGATTACGAACCCAATCAAATTTTTTTATATCTAAATTTGGGAAATAATGAATAATTCTCTCCTCTAATGTTGTCAAATGGTCAATAACAATTTTTTGAATAGTTTTATTAAAATCTTTGGGACTGACTCAAACTTTTCCAAATTGCCTTCCTGAGCTTTATTCTTCCATAAAGTTATTTGTTTTTGGAATCCCACCAGTTTATCTGTTGAGTTTAATATATTTTCTTTCGGCCCTTGCATACTTGAATTTATGTTATTAAAAATAACAAAAATGTCTGATAAGTAAGCTAGTTTAGCACACCATATTTCATCTTCCAACAGATGAGCAAAATCATAATTTTTATTTTCTAAAATTTGGCGGCACACTCTAAGAATTTGGCGGCACACAAAAGTGCCGCGGCACAGTGGTTGAGAATCACTGCTCTAGATCATGGACTGATTAATTGAAACTGCCATTTCCGTTATAGAAAAGAACAGGAAATGAGTCGTTGAATCAGACAGACTATTTAAATCATCCACAGAACACTTCAGCCTACCGATTAGGGGAAAAAGGTTCAACGAAAAAGAGGCACCGAGAGAAATTAGCCATCAATAAGACTTCTTGAAATGAGCCATCCAATGGTATGCAAGAGGAAGGCCGACTAAAAGTGAGCATAATCTTATTTTTGATTTTAATGTTTGGAATAGTAATATATTGCATTGATTTGTCTATATGTTATGTGAACTTTTGATAAAATAAAAGACAATTGTATTTGTTGGGTTTTATCGATTGAAGACAGAGTTTTTATACATTAAAAATAAATTTTATTACGTGACCAAGTCTTATGGTTTAAAAACATACAAGAAGTCTGATCAGATCATGATCCCCATTCCTCTTCACATTATCTCCTCTTTTATACATTCAAAGATTTACACAATTTTCCATATTGATGTGCCCCACACGGCACTATAATTGGAGGTTTGAGACCGATTCCAACATGCGGCCCCATCGGTTGTAAAACCTCAGCAGATGTATTACAATTCAACATATATATATAAATCTAACAAAATATTTTTCTAATAATATTTTTAAATTTATTTAACAATAAAGGCTTTGTTAAAAAGTCAGCCAAATTATTTTCCGATGAAATATAATTTACGTTAAATAGTTCATCTTTTATTAATTTACGAATAAATTTGTATTTGATATCAATATGTTTAGTTTTCTGATTTTCCTGACTATTTTTTGAAAAATAGATAGCAGATTGATTATCACAATATACTTGGGGTCTTATGTAATCACACAAACTTAATTCATTTATAATTCTACTAAACCAAATAACTTCTTTAGTGCAATCGGTTAGTGCAATAAATTCAGATTCCATTGAGCTAAGAGCTATGCACTTTTGTTTAGAAGATTTCCATGATATTGGGATGTTACCAAAATAAATTAAATAGCCACTGCTTGAATGTCTGTTTGTGAGACCACATCCCCAATTTGCATCAGAAAAAGCAATCAAATTTGAACTTTCTACATTGGAAAGATTAATTTTAAAATCCTTTGTAAGAAAAACATAGTTCATAATATCAACAACGTAAGACCAGTGTTTGTAAGTATAACCATTACAAAACTGAGACATTATATTAACAGCAAATGCAATATCTGGTCTGGATCTATCTGACAAAAACGATAAACATCCTATTAAGGAACGATAGGGAAATTTCCTCATTAAATCATTTTCAATAATTTCTTCCTCTTTAACCTTATCAGGTAAGTTACAACCAATTTTAAAAGGTAAATTCACAAAACTTTTAGGAAGATCTTTGAATTTTGACATTAATTTTTCAATGTAGGTAATTTGATGTAAATAAATCGAATTTTCAATTTCTTGAAAGTTTACGCCTAACAAATATTTAGTTTTACCTAGGACTGTAAGATCCAATTTTTTGTCCAATAATTCGATTACTTCATTTATCAAATGTTCCCTTTTTGAAAACAAAACCATATCATCTACATAAACAATTAAAATTACATCTTTAAATTTGTAGACACAATTACACCAATTTAACTGAGAAAATCCTAATTTAGTTAAAATACCGTCTAATTCCAAATTCCATTCTCTACCACTTTGATGCAGACCATATATAGCCTTTTCCAATAGACATACTTTGTTTTCGGATCCTTTCAGCACAAATCCTTTTGGCTGTTTCATGTATATAGTATCCTTAAGGTGTCCATATAAATATGCACTTTTCACGTCAACTTGACAGTGATACCAACCCAACATAGAAATCAATAGTACAAACAATAATTTAACAATAGAAAAATTCACAACTGGTGAAAAAATATCTTTAAAATCAATGCCGGGTTTTTGCTTAAAACCTTGAGCAACAAGACGAGCTTTATACCTTTTAGGTATATTGTTTTCGTCCATTTTTATGCTGTACACCCACTTACTTCCAATTATGGTTGTATTTGGGGGTGTGTCCACTAATTTCCATACTTGCCTATCCTTCATTATCTGAATTTCTTCATTCATGGCAGTATTCCATTTAATTTTATCCTTACTTGCTTGCGTTTCTTCATAACTTTTGGGGATTTCGACATTGTAACACTGATCATACATGTCGTACATCTGTTGGTCTAAAAAATTAGATTCATCACTAGAAGTAGATGGCACACTAGAAATATCCACATTAGGATGTTCAGTTTCTGGCTTAAAATTGAAATTTACAGGATCAAACCTAATCTTATTTTTAGTACAGTACTTTTTAATATCATTTAAAGATCTCATTCTCAAATTTTCAGGAGAATAATAGTATACATCTATCCTATTGCTTTTATTTCTAGGTTTTTCGATTCTTCGCCAATTTGAAATGTTAAGACTTTTTAAGTCCTCAGTTTTAACTAAATCTTTAGAATCTAAAACTTGAGTTTCACTTTCCGATTTTACTTTTATATTTTCATTTGATTGATAAATAGGAATATTAGAATTAAGATCGAAAGAAACGTACTCAAAGTTTTTACCAAATAGTACATCAACAGCTTTCTTACTTTCGTCGATATGAACATGGACTGTTTCAACTATTCTCTTCTCGTTTGGTACATATATTCTGTAACCTTTAGTTTTCAAACCATATCCTGTCAAAATACCAAGTTTAGCTCTGGGTTGTAATTTATTTCTCTGTATTTTAGGAATATGAACATATGCCAAAGAGCCAAAAATTCTAAAATGTTTTACTGATGGTTTGAAACCAGTCCATATTTCGTTAGGAGATATACCCTCAGTTAATTTGTGTTCGCATCTATTTTTAGTATGAATAAATGCTAAAAGTGCTTCTGACCAAAATTGTGGTTGTAAACCACTGTCTTGAAGCATAGCTCTGACACAATCCATGGCTGTTCTATTGAACCTTTCTGCAATGCCATTTTGTTCAGGGGTATAAGTTGAAGTTCTTTCGATTTTTATTCCTAGATCATTTAAAAACTTTTTAAATTCTTTGTGACAAAATTCTAAACCATTGTCAGTTCGGACACATTTTAACTTAACATTTAGCTGTCTTTCAGCTTTAACCAAGTATTTTTTAAAGTAATCAAAAACTTCATTCTTATTTCGAATAATATAAACAGTTACTTTACGTGAAAAATCATCAATAATAGATAAAAAGTATTTGTTTCCACCTAGAGAGTTAACTGGAGCAGGACCCCACAAATCCATATGGATCCTTTCCAAAACATTTTTAGTTTTCCTTTCGTACATATAGTTTCTTTTTAAGGATATTCTAGTGGATTTAGCAATAGCACAAATCTTACAATTTTTATCTATATTTTTACAATTAAGTTTTTCAATTCCTTTTACACAATTAATTTTACTCATATTTTCAATTAAGGGCATGTTAACATGACAAAACCTACGGTGGGCTTTTTCTAGATCTAAACCAGTTACATATGTATAATTTTTAATCTTGGGATAACCTTTCAAGATATACAATTTTCCAATTCTGGGAACAGTAAACAAATATTTATTATAACTATTATAAATAATCATTTTGTTATTTCCCCATTTAATTTGGTTTCCCACAAGGTCAATACGAGCACCACTAATTAAATTTCTTCTCATATTAGGCGAGTATAACACATCTTTTAAAGTTATATCATAATTTCTGTTTCTATCTAAAACTGTAAATTGAATATCACCCATACCTAATACTTCCGAGGTGCTGTCCTTGTCTCCGACTAGGATCTTCTGTGGTGGTAGTTTTCTGAATGTCGTAAACATATCACGTTCTTTACAGAAGTGAGCAGTTGCAGCAGAATCAATGAGAAATTCCCTCGGTCTTTCATTTGGAAAATTTGAAACTGCATAGGCACGTTGAAGATCAGTTTTTGGATTGTCCTCCATATAAAATAATTCACCACCAGGTTTCTGCCGATTGCATTTCTTGAAGCACTTCGATTCGTAATGTCCCGACTTTTTGCAGTAGTTGCAGAATGGTCGCGGCCCCATACGACAAACTGTCGACTTTCTTGGGCTTGAAGGAATTAATTCAGGGTCCAGTACGCATCTGCTGTGATCAGGAGTAGACGCCCGTGTCTCCTTGTATTTAGATGACTTGTTTCTTGTAGCATAAGCATCGGCCACGATACTTAATTTTGTGTCTTCGTCCTTCCGCTTCAGGTCGATCCGGCTGGATTCTGTTATTAAATGTTTAGACAAATTGTCTAGCGTGAACTCGTTGTCATCTATCCTGTATAGCAGTTGTACCAGATTATCGTATTCGTGAGGCAAATGTCTTATTAGTTGAAAGCAAACTAAGAGGTCTGGGATTTCGAATCCACATTCTTTTATCTGTAACAGCTTCTCATGCACTCGTTTGCAGAAGAGTCCAATGGATTCGTCCTCCGGCTGGTAGCGGATTGAAAAGAACTCGTCCACAAGGCCTGCCAATCGTGCTCTAGATGCTGGTTCAAAGTTGGTCTTTAATATATCCCAGGCTTCCTTACAGTCTTCAGTAGATGAAATTAAGACTTGATATTTTCTGTCTATGCCCTGGTAGATAGTTGTATATGTCCTCTGCTTCCTATAACGATAGTCTCTTTTTTCTTGTTCTGGAGCATCTTCCAATAATAGAGGTTCCGTTTTAGTGATAAATTCCCAGCAGTTCCGGTCGATTAGAAATACCTTCATGTCCGTCTTCCACGTGGCATAGTTGAAATCCGATAACTTCGGGAAGGAAAACATGGACATTTCTTGAATACCCATCATACTGGATACCGGTAGTGGCAGAATTCAGGTTCAGCTTAAGGTCTGAGGCCCATAACCAATTGTTGGGTTTTATCGATTGAAGACAGAGTTTTTATACATTAAAAATAAATTTTATTACGTGACCAAGTCTTATGGTTTAAAAACATACAAGAAGTCTGATCAGATCATGATCCCCATTCCTCTTCACATTATCTCCTCTTTTATACATTCAAAGATTTACACAATTTTCCATATTGATGTGCCCCACACGGCACTATAATTGGAGGTTTGAGACCGATTCCAACAGTATTGATGTTCGAAAATGTTAGACTTTCTTCTGTTTCCAATCTGATTTAAAAAGATCATATTACTTTGCGCTAATTGTTTTTAATGGTATAACACTTCCCCACTCGTACACAAGTCTCCATCCTATACATGTCTAGATGTCCTGGAACCATTTAGTTATTCATCTCAACTGTAATCACAGCCTTCTCCGAGCATCTAGAGAGATCCCATGGACAGGAACTTTGGAAAGAGTCGTTGAATCATACAGCATATTTGAATCAACCCCACACCACTTCAGCCTACCGATAGGAACAAAAGATTCAAAGAAAAAAGAGTCACCCAGAGAAATTAGCCATCAGGAGGACTCTGAAGTGAGCCATCTAATGGTGCAAGAGGAATAGTGACTGAAAGTGAGCATAATCTTATTTCTGCTATTGTTTTGAGTAGTAATATATATAAGATCCTGTTTAAGTAAAATACAATGAAATTGATGTTTGAAAACCTTAAATTAAGCTTTATTCTGCATCCAATCTGATCTGAAAGAGAGATCTGATCGCATTGCGCTAATTGTATTGAGTGGGATATCACTCCACCAGTCCTAGTCTCAACACAAAACTGTCCTGGGACCATCTCGTGATTCATCTCAACTATAATCACAGCCAACTCCGAGCATCCAGTCCCACGGACAGGAACTTCGGAAAGAGTCGTTGAATCCGACAGCCTATTTGAATCATCCCACACAACACTTCAGCCTACCGATTAGGGACAAAGGGTTCAAAGAAAAAAGAGTCACCCAGAGAAATTAGCCATCAGGAGGACTTCCTGAAGTGAGCCATCCAATGGTGTGCAAGAGGAAGGCCGACTGAAAGTGAATAGCTGGACAGCAGCCAAAGAGGTCTTCTTCCCCCACTTCGAGGGCATTAGCGAAATGGGATCGGCGTCACCAAAACGACCAAACTGTATTTGTCGCCGAGTCGACGGAGACAAATAATTGGCTCGAAACAATCTCCCCTTTTGTTTCGGACGTCGCTGATTTCGTTTTCATTCGGATCCAGCAAGACATGAAGCTCGGAAGAGCGGGAGATATGGCCTCTCCTGGGAGCTTTGAAAGGTAATGCATTTAGAAAGGTTTGCCGTGCCGAGGACATTTGTTATGTCCTCGAAAGTGCGTGCCCCGAGACCAGAGGACATTGGGATCTCTGGTACAAAAGTGACTGGAAGGGAAATGTTCCTGCTCTGCTCTTTAATGTCCCTCTGCGTTACAAATGGGAGGGATTCAGATTGTGTGTGTCAGGGACCCATTTTTCAAAATGGAAGTAGAACTTCCTGTAATGGGAGGTCAGCAACCCGTTGTGTGTAACCACTGATATATTATATGCGCCACTGGCTCAGTTTAGTTCTTATTTTATCTTGATACGATTTCCTAGTGAATAAATTTTTGCAGCCTATGTAGTGCGATTTTAATTTTAAGATATCCACTTGGCTTGATGAATTTCCTTATCCTTCACTTTTTAAATTCATGCATGTTACATTTTTACTTGATTTTTATTTGATACTTTACTTTTAAACATTTAGCCTTCCTGGTGATTGTCTCGACGAAGTTTTTCGTCGTTAGCAAAAACTGAACAGATCTTGATGGACGAGATATATCGTCATTAGAATAAAACTGACCAGATCACAAAGAATCGATAATACCGTGATGAATGAAAACCTCGTCATCAAAAAAAAACTGGCAAGATCCAGACGAGATATCGCGTTATTAGCAAAATTGGTCAAACCTTGATGGGCAAGGTATCTCGTCGAAATCCCTTGGAGGTTTAAAGTTGGTTTATCTTGTCGTGCATTTGGCACAGCTTGGTTATATGTGTAGCTCTTCCACCACTAAAATTCAACCAACCATGTGAGCCCGTGAATTGCGCTTGCTAAATTAAATTTTCTTTTTGTTTAGTTCAGTATATTTTTTGCAATAAATCAGATTAAGTATAATTTCTTTATGTTTAATGATTCTATTGGTGTATTTTATTGGTCCAGGTCAAAACTGGTTAGGAATTATGCTGAAAATAATACTGTATACTGAACGGTTATATGCGTAAGAACACCCTCAAAGGGTTAGCAAGTTCAGTCGTAGAAAATCGAGGGGCCACGGTAGACCGTTTGGAAGAGTAGCGAATTAGCAGCCGCAGAGTTGCGAGCCCGAAACGCGATCCAATGAAAGATCGTCGTGTACGTGGGAGGGGGTGAATGCTAAATCGAATGTCCTGTAGCCTGAAATGTCCTCACATTGGTGTGCTGTGGAAGTTTAGAGAATAGTGTGCCAGCTCAGGTGTAATCTCATCATCTGACCGCGGATCGAAATTACGAGGTGTTTTCCTCCAATCTGTCCCCTTGGAACAGATCCCGGACGTCGCCAGTAACCAGTTGTGTTGCTCCAGTGCGACGTTAATGCAACTACCTCCCTAGAAAATCGATAATATTTCGTAAAACTAGTTACAAAACCACTGCCTTAACCTAACCTGAACAGAAAAGAACACATCACCCCTTTCCTTTCGTCCGAAATGGACTGTTCCTCACTGAGTTTTTCCCCCAACTTAAATTCGAAGAATCGATAGACGTAAGGTATCCCCCACACCCTCTTATCTACATTCTCTTTTCTCCTTGTAGAATAGAAGCCAGCGAATCACTCCAAGGCATTCGATTCTTTCTTTTCCCTCTTTTCATGGTGATCCAGGGAATTCGGGAAAAAGAAGGAAAAAAAAGTGTTCCATCTACTACAGTGGTCCGTGATCTACTGTGTGTTTCGTTTCAACTCTTTAATCTTACCTCCCTATCCGGAAGTCGGGCTAAATATTTATTCGGGGATAATTCAATTGGACTTCGGTTACAGTGAAGAGTCAGTTAACTGAAGAATCAAAAATAAAATAAAAAAAGATGTAAGCGGTCACAGGAAGAGAGTTTCGTGGTCTTAAGTTCCAGTATCTGTTCTCTGAAATAAGATTCGAATTAATTCTCTTTAATCTCGGAGCAAACATTATTCTGGTATATAATTCTTCGTATTTACAAAAATTCGAAAGTATTTGCCAATATTTAGGGGATTGTTTCAGATATTTTTAAAAATACGTACTAAAGGATGAAAGAATTACTTTTGTAAAAATAGGGGATTCGGAAGAAAAAACGGAAATGTGGAAGAATTATTTTGGAATTTTCGTAAGAATAGAGAAACAAAATGTTCTCTATCTCGAAAAATGTTGAGATTTATTTTTAGTGGCTCAAATCTTGGATGAGATTAAAAAAGTTTAGAAAGGGAAATCCGAACAATTTCACTGGCATTATCGCTTAAATAAAACTTTATATCGAATATTTGTGAGAATCTATAGATCTTACCGGTAAGTCAACTAAAAAATATCGAATTTTGAATATAATAAATAGGATTATCCTTCTAAAAGAATCCCAACCAATTTGGCGCTTCGTTTTTAAATAATTAACAATGGAATGAATTGAATAATTGACATATTTATTAATAAACTAGCAGAATTATCCGGCGTTGCTCAGATCGAATTGGTCAAATTTTGATTAAAAGTCATTCGAAAAATCACTTTCCATATCAGAAAAATTCAAATATTCATAAAAAATGCTAATATAAACAAAATTCACAAAACCTTATTTTTTAAACTCAATTTTGACATTTTCATAGCTTCTACAATTTACTTTGGACGAAATAAGTATGGTTATTTTATCAATCCATGTAACCTATTTCACATACATCGCACTATAGTGTAAGACAAAACTAAAAAAGGTGATACTAAGGTGACTACTAGACACCTATTTTGAGTTTTTGAGTGATTGTGAATGCCCTTCAAGCTCATTTCCTGTAAAAATGAAGAATTTACATCGTATTATTGCAGCCAATTTTCCTATCAATATGTCTTGTAGCACTTTTGCACCAGAAACGAGATATTTCCGAAATCCACCATCATTATTATGAAAGACTGACCAATCATTTTGATACGATATTCATGATGAAAATCCTGTAAAAAGCAAATACATTTTCTTTTTCGAAAATCCCATTCCACATGTAAAATAACAGCTTTTTTAAAAATTGAAGGTCATCAGTACAGGCGAAACAAAGTTAATCGATTATAATTTTTCGAAAAAGGAAGGTCAATTTTACAGAGTTTTTATAAAAGAAAATCAATGTTTTGAACGAATGTTCGAAATTGCAAAGTAGCATAAGAATAGCTACAACTCGTACAGTAAACAATATTGATCTTTTGTCACTTATGGCCAAAAACTTTCCCATAAAACCTTAATGCTAGGGAATTGAGATCCTGCAATCCGAATATTTATTAAAAGTGCTTAAAACAATTAAACGATCCTGAAAATTGATAAATATTATTTCAACCAAGCTAGGCAAATTATTATCAATACTGTAGATGGTTTTAAGGTAACCCGGTAACCTATTTTCTATGTTAAATTTGACAATATTCAAAGTACATTTTCTCTGTTCCTATTGTACTTAAAACTTGGATTTTTTCGTGAGAATTATTTCAATACTTCTACATATTTCAACCAGTCATTTTATTTATAGCTGTTTTACTTTTAAAAAATGTAACAATAATACAAGAATAAGGTAAAATTATGATGTTTTGAAAAGTTTGAAATTTTTTATTTTAATAATTTATTAGAATATCATTAAACCCTCTGGTTAAGTTATCACTAATGGTCCTCAGATTATGTAAAAAAGTTTCAAGTATTTGAGACAAATGGTATTTGAGAAAAGGTACCTTTTGTAAAAAAAATCACCATTCCTAGAAATCACTATTTAAAGTTATTTCTTAATGCGTTCCAGCACCATATGAAGGATCTCTATTTTCGCACCCTAAATCTTGCAGTTTCCTTTTAGATTGCCTTCTGCACCGCCTAGCACTTTCTTCAGCCTCTTTTTCAGATTTATTTGCATTTCTTAGCCTTTCTTTGTCAATAGCAAGCATTGACGAATAAGCGTAATGACCTGGTGCAATACCCAAATCTTTGAGAACGTATGTCCAATTTTGATATACTTACCTCATTGAGGGATAACATTCATCACGCGCCATAATCAAACACTATTTTGTAATGAAATCCAATTTTAAACAACTAATTTCAATTACAATATAAAACGTCTATACAAAAATAGTAAATTATAACATAAAACAAACTCGGAAAAATTCTGCCAAATGATTAGAATATAGAACTAGACACTACGGTTAAAATCAGTTATAAGCACTGTTGCCATTTAGATAAAATGTTAAATATAATTAAATTAATGTAAGAAAACCTGAACGAAAATTAAATAGTAACAATTTAATAGCGACTTCTACCTTTTTAAATGCCATTTAATGGCTTTGGAGACATGACAACAATATATTAAAAAATATTAAAAATACTTCTACTATACCTAAAAACAAAACTGATGCAGCGTTTTAAAGCTCCAGAACTCTAGTATTTTTTAAAATCATAAATTCAAAATCGATTTTTTGAAGATTTTATTCTCCGGGTTGTTACCTTTAAGTAAAGTAAACTAAGAACATGATTTTACAGATATGAATAAGTGCAATATACTATTATTTAAGCAATCTACTTTTATGGCAATCGGAGTTTCAAAAAATGTTTAAATTCAATTTAATTTTTACTATTTGGGCGAAATTTCGTAGTTTCGTCGTAAGGACAGGTTAGTATGTTTTAAAAAGTTTATTTTTATGTACATTTTTTCAAACCTTTCAAATAATTCAGCATTAATATTTTAAATATTTTTCAAATGAAGCTTTTAAATTAGACATTTTTTTTATCTCTTCTCATTCCAAAAAAAAAAAAAAAAAAAAAAAAAAAAAAAATTGGGCCGCGGTGGCCCGGTTGGAAGAGTAACGGACTAGCAACCGAAGGGTTGCGAGTTCGAATCCAGCCAAACACCGTCGTGTACAAAGGGGGCTGGTGCACGTTAAATCTGTCGTGGCCCCAAACGTCCTCACGTTGGCGTGGTGTGGAAGTTTGGAGAGTGGGGTGCCAGCTCAGGTGTTGCCTCGTCATCTGACCGTGGTTCAAAATTACGTGGTGTTGTCCTCGGATCTTTCCCTCTGGGATTGATCCCGGACCGTCACCAATAGCCCGTTGTGTTGCTCCAGTGTGACGTTAATTGAAAATACCAATACCATTCCAAAATCACACATTAAAACACCCAAAGATAAAGATCATTCAAGCCTCAGGCCCTAAAGACCTCTTTTAAACATGAGGAATTACCCCTTATAATCAACTTGAGAGTTTAAAAATAAAGCATCACGTAGGGGAATAGAAACAAATTATCCAAGCAGCAACGTAACTGTAATTTTCGCTGAAGCTTGTAAAAATTCCCCTCATTTTCGTCCTCCGTGGCTGACGGCAGCTTGAATTAAAACCATCCTAATTATATAAAAGCACCGTCTGTTAATTACCGGTGCTGTACAATAATTATGCGCAGATTATCCTTTTAAATTATATTTCGCCCTCACGTGAGAAAGATGTATTTCAATTTATTCGCAAGGATTAGGGCTCGTTTCCTTCCTTTTTTCCCTGTAGGGATATTTACGGGGATTTTCTCTTTTTTTTTGAAACCGACCAATAGCGTCACTTCTAAGGCGAATTATTCTAAATTGTATCTCGTTGGGTAAAATTTCGGAGTTCTGCTGTCGAATGATTAAGTAAGGACTAATAAACTGCTTTTAAATGTGAGAAATTACCAAAAAAGGTTATTTTTTTAATCTCTTCCAAGATTGAGTCGGAGTGCTGCCATTCGAAGCGTGGAATTCCTTTTTGAATAAATGCTGTTGCCAACCGTGAAATGAGTGCCGGAATCAGAAATAATTATCCCCTTTTCAGGCGAGTAATTAACTTTCCTAATTGAAGTAAAATGAGAAAAATATCGAGTTTTATTGAGAGGTGTTGTGCTTGTAAGGTTAATTATCCCGATTTCAATTTCTTCGATGATTAGTCGTTGTGTTTTATTGTGTCGGGGAGTATTTTAATTAGTTTTGTAACATGAATTATAAATGAGCAATCAAAAAATGAAATATCTTCCCATTGATCGTGGAGTATTTTCATATTTATGCAGAGTGGAGGTGGAAAGTTGAATTAACCACTGCAGCAACACAACGGGTTATTGGGGACGATCCGGGATCAATACCGAAGGGAAAGAACTGAGGATAACACCTCGTCATTTTGAACCATAGTCAGGTGACTCGATCACACCTGAACTGGCACTCCACTCTCCAACTATCCACACCACGCCCTGGGTACATTTGAGGCAACAACAGATTTAACGCGCAGCAACCCTCCGTATACGATGGTCTTTAGCTGAATCTACTTACGAAATCACAATCCTCCAGTTGCTAATTCCCTGCTCTTTCAAATTTGGCTACCGCGACTCCTTATATAGGGGAAGTTAATTCTACATAGGGGAAGAGTTATCCAGTGAGATGTAAGATGGTTAAAACAGGAATTCCTGTGTCTTTCCTCTAACAAGTTTAAAGGAAATTAGACAAGACAAATTAGTTACTAGTAGACCCGCATAGAGCATCTGCGCTGAAGGGTCTATTGATTCACTTTTCAATGTCCCTGACATTTAAGAAATTCAGTGAACTTAAATTTATTTTCTGTGCAGATCTATCTTTTATCAGATTTTTATAATTTATCGCTGCCCGTTTTTCAATTGACTGCTGACGAGTTTCGTGAGTATGATGAGATTTGAAGGTCCAAGGGGTACCCAAGCCAAGGTAGGAAGATAGATAGGTAGTTGAATTAACAACGAACTGGAGCAACACAACGGACTTTTGGGATCAGTCCTGTAGGGAAAGATACTAGGACGACCCCTCTTAATTTGAACCACGATCGGACGACGAAGTCAACACCTGAGCTGTCGTCCCACCCATTCTCCGATCTTCCACACCAAGCCAATGAGGGACATTCCTGGCTCAGTGGGTATATCCACTGCGCTAGCAATCCTCCAGTTATAGCCGGCGCTGGTTCGATTCCTGACAGGTGCATTCCTCCCTGGGTGTATTTCTCTCTTTTGTGACAGTAAAACTTTCATTGTGGCCAAATATGGACCTTGCTCCATAAAACCCCAACAAACCAACCAAACCTACCACCACGCCTACGCGAGGATATTTGAGGCCTCGACTGATTTAAAGGTACAACCCTCCAGGTATACGACGGTCTTCGGTTTAAATCAAGTTCCGAACTCGCAACCCTCCGGTTTCTAATCCTTGGGCCAGTTGAGGCTCAAGGATCGCTTCCCTTTGTCGAGAGCGAGGGGTATATTTTTAAGACTCCTGGTGAATTCTTTAACGAGGTATCTCCTCATTAGCAAAACCATTTGTAGACATTGAAGGATGAGATATCTTGTCATTAATAGAAACTGACCAGATTGATCTCGTCATCATCAAAATATCGGCAATGTCTTGATGGCGATATATCTCATCTTTAGCAAAATTTGTCAAATCCTAATGGGCGAGATATCTCGTTGGAACGACTTTTAGGGTTAGCGAGGGCTTTCGAACAAACCCTGTAGAGAGGGAGAAGGTAAGTAGGTAGATAGGAATTTTAATTAACGTCGCTCTGGAGCAACACAGCGGGCTATTGGAGACGGTCCGGGATCAAACCCAAAGGGTGAGATCCGTGGAAATCGCCACGTAATTTTGAACCACGGCCAGATGACGAGGTCACATCTGAGCTGGCATCCCATTCTCCAAACTTCCACACCACACTAAAGTGGGGACATATGAGGTCATGACAGTTTTAACGTGCATGAGTCCCCTTTGTACACGACGGTCTTTGGTTGGATTCGAACTCTCAACTCTCAACCCTCCGGTTGAGAGTTCGAATCCAACCTCGACCAAGAGAGGAAGGAGCTGGGATTGCAATGAGAGTGGACAAAGAACACATCGTGAAATACACGATAGGAGAGGTCTAGAAAGAAACAAGACATGCTATTGGATGCACAGCATGCCTTGAGCATTTTTAGTTTAGTTTAGTTGAATAGTCTAAATCCCCGCCGGGAATACAGCCAATCGGATAAAGATATAGGAATTCAAGGTCAGTAGACACAAATACTAGAATTCGAACTAAGCGGTTGATAGTAACCCATCTCATTCATAAAATATATACACTGAATCCAAGAAGGAAGTTGCTAATCGAGTTTGAAATGGAAAGAAAAGATTGTTTCCTATTCTAATGATATCAGGAGCTACCGGAATGTATTTTACGTTTGAAATTGAAAACAACCTAATTTAGTCATGAAACACTAAATTTACGCAAAAATTAGTTCAAAACAGATTTTAGGGACTAGAAGCCATATTGAGGACATATTTCAACATTAAGAAATTTTAAGCCTACTTTTATTATAGTGATACCATCACTCAGAAAAATGTCCATTTATATGGCAGTGGAAAATAACAGAAGGAAAATCGGAATACAGAAAAAAACAACCAAGAAAAAACTGGAAAGGGTGGTTGGGGTTTATGGCGCAAGGGCCTTATTTGGCCATGCTGCGCCAAACACAGGCCATACAAAGTCAAGGAATAGACACACACCAGGAGAGTTTTACTGAGACAAAAGATTAATGCAACCAGGAAGGAATCCTACCTGCGCCGGCTACATTTCGCAGGTTGCTATCGCAGTGGGCATACCCACTAAGCAATGACGGCCCCACACTGAAAAGGTACGAGAATGAATGGAATATACAATCAACAAAATTTAAGAAAGGCAATTTCTGTTTTAAAAGTCGCTGGTAGTTTTCCAAGAATTTTATTGGTATGTCATGGTAGTAGAGTCCATTGTAGTGTCATATATAAATGTCATAACAATAATAAGAGAACCCATCTTCTAAAATCAACTACAAAGCGTGACTGAATATATGAATCCTCCAATTGTTTTGATGAGATATCTCGTTCAAGTTCTGGTAATATTTGATAAAGACCAGTTATCTCTTAAAGGCAAAACTGCCCCATTACTCGAAGGGGAATGAAGAACCAAGTAGGAAAACAAATTGTTCCTTGACCAGAACTGGTAACAATTTGGAACAGGTTTTTGCGCACCAGAAGCTGACCACAACAGGGCAGTTTCGACCGGAAGATAAACCACCACGAGGATTAATATCTTAAGCTCACTTATTCAAATCAGTATCATGATATAATTCCACGAGTTTCACCAATTTTTGTTCGTTTGGCTTAACAACTATCTGGCTTCAATCCTACAAGACGTTTCTGATTTTCCACTTGAATCTTAACCCTCTGCATACGTCGGGTTAGAATATTGTTTCCTTCTTTGGTTATGGCAGCCGGCGCAACTGCTTTGCAGGCAACTTACTGAAACCGGCCGAAACGGCCTTTATAATGCTTTCCCCCAGGAGGAGAGGGAATATGTGTCGTCCCATTATCACTTATTTTCTATTGTCGGTTTCTATTGTCGTGTTATGGGTATGCCTAGAAGGGACAGATTCTTCCCGGGTAAACTGAAAGGGTGGCAGTGACATTTTAAGTGTATCTCTTTTCATTTACTCAATCTCTCATAGACTAGAAGCTCGAGGATAAACAATTTGCGAGGCTCCCCGTCAATAACCCTGACATTTTTGTCAACGGGGAGATAAAGCTATTCACACGCGGGTATCTTTGTAGCACATAAAGGAGGGAAGGGAAATCCTAAGGGCTTCGGCGATTCTTCAGGAGTTTGAGGTCAGAAAGAATCCGAGCCTTTCGTATTCAGGGATTCAAAACTTTCGGCCGGTTCGGCCGGTCCCCGTATCCAGATGGTAGCAAACATTTGAGGAAAACGAATTTCTGCAAGATCTGGTAATTTTAAATTCAGATCTTAGAACAAAAACCGCCGAATAAATGCCTTTCCTTCCACATGGAGGAAAAAATATTCGTGCGTGCCTAAAACATGTACTAATTCGTGCGTGTCTTCGAGTACTTAAAAAAAACGTTAAAAGTCAAAAAAGTCTCACTTATGAATATATCATCCCATTAAAATAAAAGTTTGGTAGAATGACATCAATTAGAGGACCACAGAATCCACATCAATCTCCATCCAAACATCTGTTTCCGTTTTTTCACTCCCCAAACTCCGTTATACCTGAAATCCAATTTGTAATTCATTTCCCCCATTCAAAACATTCTGAATGGCGTTTATTATGAGTTAAAGTCTCACCAGTCTGTCCGGCATATATAAACTCGAATAATCTCCCCAGTTCGTTTCTTTATTAAAATATTCCATTAGTTCCGTCAAACACATTTTTAAAACGGCCCTAATTCGAACAGAATGAGGGGAATCGGAAAAATGCTCGCTGCAGGTTAATTTGAAGAATGCTTTGCCAATTAGCTGTTTTGTTGCTTTTTATCATCCCGTTTTGCGAAAGAAGGGGCACAAATAATTGATTAGGAGACTAAGTCTGAGTTAATGAAGTCATTAATTACAAGCCAGATCTTTTTGATGTTTTTCTGCCGGTTTGTGTTACTCGATACTCCCGATCTGCAGAGTCTGGAACCGTGGAAATGTTGCATGAAATTAAAGGATTCGCCTCTCATCAAGGTTGTGGGATCAAAGGCACGGGAGCTGAATTAGAACTGATTAATTATTATTAAATACTTTTTGCGAAGGTCCGTTCGGAATTAATTTTGGGAAAAAAATTGCAGATTTTTCAGTGTTTTTTATGTCTGAAATCGCGGACTTCACTTTTTGTTCGAATTGGTTAGTTTTTAATTCATTTGTTAATTAATTGAAATACTTTAAATAATCGAAGAGATTACTTTTAATGGTTTTATTTTTGTGGCTCTACGATAATTCTTTTCTCTATGATGACTAATTAGGCAGATTATTCGAAATTGCATTTATGCACGTAGGGAATTCCAAAAATATTTAAACCCAAAAAATTGGTTAAATCATGTAAGTTTTGAAAATGGAATAATGAGCTTCAAAATAAATCAAGTATATAGAGGAAATATAAAGGCAGAGTGAGAAATAGTAACCTCTTTATGTGTCCTGAATCATGCTACCAAAACCAGTAGTAACGTGGTCTTAGACCTAACATTCATCATATGATTGGTCCGTCGAACAGGAGAAGACATCCATCCATTGATTCATCATCTGATTGTTTCCCTAATTGATGATTTGATAGTAGTAGACTGATGATTTCACCACTTTTGTTGCCACTCTATATAGAAATTCACTTATTTACCCTGGCATAGATATATATCGCCAAACGAGATGATAAGATACCAAATTGGCCAACCAAGTCCATTTTCCACAGAGAAGTCACGTGACTACTACTCGACATGTTGGTCACACCTTTTGAAGATCCTCTCAATAGCAATGCTCAATCTACTTATATTTCCCGTTTAAGATACCAAGCTTCAACTTTAAAAACTGATAAGAGTAATTACATTCAGGTGTGTCTAACATTGATCTCCGAATGGACTATACAGAACATGTGGGCCGAGTCGCTGTTGTAAAATCTCAGAGGGTCAAGTTACGTGGGCTTACAAATCGACTTGGACCGATTGGCTTTCGAATCGCAGACTAGTCTTTTTAATCACACTTGATGACCACTTCAACCACTCAATAATTTGTTCTATATTAGGATTCTTGCTTTTTCCAACAATGACGTGACAGATCTTCAAACCGAGCGATTGGTAGAAATAGCATGAAGCTACGCTTACATACTTCGTCTATTTCTTCAGGAGGTTGATGTTGTCAATCGTCGATGAAAAGTGGGTACTTTGCAATAATTCGGAATGAAAGGGATCGTGGGACAAGAAATATTAACCATCATTCATCACTTCAAAGGCCCGTCTTTAACCAAACAAGATTATGTGTATCTAGTAGTATCGGAAAGAAGTACCCAAAGACCAACTGTAATCAGCACTCGAAGATGAGCGTACCATATTAGTGAACAAAAAATGTGTAAGCTTCCACCACGATTGTGCAAGATTATTTGGTGACCAGGCAAACACTGTTCCAGCACGATTGGAAAGTTTGACTCATCGGCCGTATTCACAAGACATGACACCCTCGAATTTCCCATTTATTCCCGATCCTTACCAAAGTTTCTAGATGGAAAAACATCCAATTCCTTTAAAGACTGCATGGAACGGTTCTTTTTCCATAAAAATAAGAAGTTTTGGAAGAAAGGAATTACGAAGTTGCTTGGAAGATGGCTGAAAATAGTGGAACGAAACGGTCAATACTTTTTCCAATTAAGTTTAACAAGATTATGTGTATATGGTGGGATCTAAAAGGTTGGGAACCCATTCCGCAAAATCAAACGATTCATTCTGATAAGTACTGGTTCCAATTAGGCCAACTGAAAGCCGGAATCTACGAAAAGCTCTGACGTGGAAGTTTGGAGAGTGGGGTTCCAGCTAAGGTGTTGTTCTCGTCATCTGACCGTTGTTCAAAATTACGAGGCAGTGTACTTGGATCTTTCACTTCGGGATTGATCCCAGACAGTAACCAATAGCCCATTGTGTTGTGCGTGCGACGTTAATCAACTACCTAGCTATGAAAAGCGTTCGAAATTAGTCAATAGAAAAGGTGTAATCTTCCTCCATGATAGGCAAGACCGTATGTTTATTTGGTGACAAGGTAAAAACTGTTTAATCTTATCTGATAAGTTTTGATTCATCGGCCGTATTCACCAGACATGACATAATGGGATTTCCATCTATTCCCGATCCTTACAAAATTTTCTTGATGGAAAAACTTCCAATTCCTTGAAAGACTACTTTGAACAGTTCTTGTTCCATAAAAATAAAAAGTTTCGGAGGAGGGAATTACGAAGTTGCCTGAAAGATGGCTGAAGATAGTGGAAGGAAACGGTCAATGCGTTTTTCAATAAAGTTAGGTGACAATGAAATATGTCCCTCTTTACACTTGATAATCGAACTTTTAGGCCAATCAAATTCTTGCCATAGATAAGCTTTAGTTTGGGGTTGAGTTCCCGAAATTTGATTTTTAAGTGAACATTTTTATATTCATCCTTTGAAACCCACAGACATCAACTTATAATTGAACTGGTCTGAATAATCTAACCCAAGCTATTCAAAAGAACGCTGCTGGGGAAGTTGCAAAAAACATTCTTTCCTGCTTCAGACGCTTCAACCGAAACCGCCATTTACGTTAAATCTCGCTTAAACCTTCCACTGCAAAGGTTTCTCAAGCTATCAATCATTTCCCAAATGACGTTCTTTTTCTAATTTTGTTTTCTCATGTTCTACCCCCCCTCCCCATTGGGATTCGATCTCCATATTTTAACCGCGAATTCCACGTCGATCATCTCAGCTACGAAAACAAATGATAACACGCGTTCCGCGACGGGTTTAGTTGCATTGCAGCTTCCGATAAAGAACAAAAGAAATTCGGGATTGGATTTAAAATTCAATTCCGAACGTTCGAATTTCAGCCCCCGCCCGGTGTAATTGAAAGGAGGGAGGAATAATAAAGCGGTTTCGATTATCGGAAAAAGATTAAAATCGTATTGCCTCGTATTTTCGTAAAGATGTGCACTGGAAGCATTAGGATTACAGTTGAGGCTTCAACTAGAGGGTGATAGCATGGAATTCTTTATTTTGAAAGCGGACTCGTAATAGGAGGTTGGGGTAAAACCCTTCCCTTTACATTCGAGGGTGCTGGGGATTGATAGCGAAGTTAGGGTGTTTACTCAGTCCGGCATTGATTTACTCCGAAAAATTTTATATTGGCATTTGAATTAGAGTAGGATAAGATTATTGTTTTTGATGAGGATACGGTCTATATGCACTGGATACGAAACATTGAGAAGGGTTAACTCGAGTAGACATATTATGGGGACATTCATTTATAGTAAACCACCTTCTTTATTTGTGTATTTAGCAACCGGTGTGGCAAATTTGTGTGTGATAAACCCTCGCGTGTGTTTGTCTAAACCCTCGTGGTGGTTGTCTTGATTAGGTACCCCATCATTACGAACCCATCATTATGATGGGGTACCATTAATTAGGTACCCCATCATTAGGTACCCCATCATTAGGTACCCATCATTAGAAAAGATGAGATATCTCGCCCATCAAGATCTCGTCGTCTCTCGACATTAGAAGAAAACTGACCAGATCTTGATCTCGTCATGATCGAAAAATCTGCAATGCCTTGATGACGAGATATCTCGTCATTAAAAAAATTGGTCTGGTCTTGATGGGCGAGATTTTTCGTCGAAACCACTTGGAGGGTTAATCCACCAAGAACTGATTCATTAAATTATTCCCACAGTCATGCAAACGGTCTAACTTCCACTTTTCTATTTACAGCTATTCTCTCTTTCCTTTCAAAAGCTATGGAAAAAGCAGGAGAGAGCTCTCAGGAGATACCTTTACAAAATCTTAACATAATTGTGAATATTTTCTTAAATAATAGTGTGAGTCAAATCGTATTATCTTAATAATGCTCATTTAGCTCATTGACACCAAGTACATTAATCCAATAAGTTTGTGTATCCGTGCTTCATCTATTATGAATTACTTGTCTGAAATGCGTTGTTAAGGAGATAAGTGAGTCAATATGGCCATCTACCATTTATGCAAAACATTTGCAACAGGTACCGAAGAGCATAAAGTAGCAGTAACCCCTTGGAATTGGCGACGAATTTTCACTTGGTGACGAAACGTCCTCTATAATGCATCTTTACTGTAAAGGTATGAGGCCGTTTAGTTGCCGGTTCGAAGACGTTGACTCAGAGGAAACTGTAAATCAAGAAAGGAAACGGATTATCAGAATTTGCACCAAATATCTCGACATGTTGAACGTCCCACTTTCATTGCATCTTTCTCTAGGTCCTCTAAACATATTACATAACCCATTGATCTGTTTTCCATACATTCCATTTACAACCCTTGTAATTTACAAGGATGCCCAATTGATCTTTCTCTACTTCTCTCCTTCCTTTATTTTCACAATTACATAACATTGTATGTCTTGTGTTAGGAACAGCTTGGGAAAATATGGCCAAAAAACCAAAACACAACAATCATATAAATCGAAATAAAACTCAGAATAACAGGTAAAGATGAATTGTAGAGTACGTTTTATCACCAAGTGAAAATGTGACACAGATTCCCAGGGGCTGCCACACAGAAAGCTAAAAATCCAGTTAGATAGGTTACTAGAATCGGCACCCAATCGCTCACAGAGTAGAACGTACCCTACAATGCTTCTTCGGCGGATGATA
This sequence comes from Meta bourneti, assembly GCA_933210815.1. NCBI lineage: Eukaryota > Metazoa > Arthropoda > Arachnida > Araneae > Tetragnathidae > Meta > Meta bourneti. Next base: position 17,931,984 of record OW119931.1, read on the forward strand.
AAAATCAAACCACTTACGAAAACGATTTCTTTTGTTTGGACCAGCACAATACACATAAAAACTGCACTGAACCAAGATCTCGTCCAAATTCCACCACATGGCATAATTTATCCTCTAGATTTACACCCACCACCAACCATCAAACAACAGGACCACGGGGAACCTTAGAACTTGTTTACGACAATCTGGAACAGCAGGATCCTTCGAAGCGAGGAAGAATATCTGTATCGATCGCCTCCTATCCTGTTGTTGTTTATTGCTCCCTTCAGTGCCGGCTTTCTCCCATTCGCCGCTGTTTTGTAGTTATTTTCGCCTTTATTGTTCCCAGGAAGAGTAAGCCGGGTGTACCTTCCGCGCCGCTCTAATTTGAAGGATTGGGAGTTGAAAGATCAAGGTTCTCCAGTTGCGGAGGAGGCTTTGCTACCTCTGAAATGATTACGTTACAATATGTCTGCTGCCTTGCTTTATATACTCGCGCATTCTAACTTTGTTATGATCCGTTTTTAATTTTTATTCGGGTGGAAGACACTCACGTACTATGCATATTTAATTACGAGAGCGGGGTATTATTAATTATTGTTGCAATGGAACATAATTAAGTTTCTATGCATGCTTGTTTATTGAAGTGGGTGGTATTAGAGTTGGGGCATTATTAATTATCCAAGTGGTTTAGACGAGGTATTTCGTCTATCAAGATCTGACCAATTTTGCTAATGACGAGATTTCTCAAGATATTGTCTATTTTTGATGGCGAGGAGATCAAGATCTGGTCAGTTTTATTCTAATGACGAGGCATTTTTTCCATCAAGATCTGGTCGGTCTTTCTAATGACAAGATACATCATCGAGACAGCCATCAAGAAGGTTAAGTACTGGCATAAGTACTCAACCCTACTCGGGTTGAATTGGTTAACTCTTGATGCATGATTGATTCTACATGAAGTATTTTAGACGGATCACAGAAGTATATACAAGCGAGTAATTCAGTAGAAAAAACGGTCTTTGCATTTAAATTGTATTCTTATCGTTCCATATTACAGTTGTATTGGAAGAATAATTTAAAATACACTCATTAGTATACAGTTAGCAGATTATTAGAATACTAGTTGCAACTTGCACGTGCACAAATGAATATTAACCCTCCAAGTGGTTTCCCTTCGGGTTTGATCCCGGACCGTTGCCAATATCCCTAGTGCGACGTTAAGTAAAATACCTACTTACACTCGACGAGATCTGGCCAATTTTGCCAACGCCGAGATATATTATTATCACGATATTGTCGATTTTTTATGACGATCAGATCAAGATCTGGTCAGTTTTCTTTTAGATATCTCGCCCATCGATACCTCGTCAGTTTTGCCTATGGCGGGATAAAACTTCGAAACAAACACTAGAAGGGTTAAATTGTCGTTTAACGCTAGTAGCAGTTTGCATGCGCCACAGGAAAAATGAATCGTAAATCATTGCAATCTACGATGCGCAATTGAATTACCAATGCGGTGCAAGATACTTCCAGCAACTCTCGGAATTCCCAGTGATTACACACTGCTTTTACTCCTATAACGACTGCGCCGCCTTACACTTAGATCCAACAGATGTATCCATCACCCACACCCCTCCAGAGTGAATCCGACCCCAAACACCCCACTAATAAAGAGCAATCTGGGTTCCGTGGAGACAAAACATCGCATTTCACCTCATCTAAGTGAAAACTACGCAAAGCTCATTATCCCGGTAGCGGGTTGGAAGACCAGACTAAACCCACCAGCTGGGGATTAATTATGCAGCAAGCGCTTTTTACCCTGCACCGAAGAAAGGGAAATCCACATTCCTCGAAGTCTGTGGAAGACTTCATCAGACGGGATGGAATTACTTTTCTGGTGCTACGCGTGCCTCCTGCCAATTTTCGACTGCCAAGTTTCGTTCTTGGAACTGTTGCGTGCTCAGCTTAGAGGGTGGAAGGGGTGAATTAGGGCTGAAAAGTCAACAGCTCGGAGATCTCATTTAGGAATGAGGCGTTCGGGGAGTTTAAGACGCGTAAATGAGAATAGGTGGGCTTTGTGAAGTTGTAGGCTGTTTGGGAATTGAATCCGCTCTAACCCTTCAAGTGGTTTCCACGAGATATCTCGTCCAGGATCAGATTTATCTTGCTAATGGCGAGACATCTTGTGCATCTTTATCTGGTCAGTTTTGCTATTGACGAGATATCTCGGTGATAGCAAAAGGAAGCTTGACTCCTTTGCTATCGACGTAGATGGACGGGGTAAATTCAATCTGAAAATTTAAAAAAAACTCGAAGATCTCAGAGTGGTTAGTCTCTAAGTGAGATCCCACGCCCACTCCGCCAGTTAGTGGGGCGTTTGGGTTGTTTAACCCTCTTGGTGGTTATCTCCGCGAGGTATCTCATTATTAGTAAAACTGACCAGACCTTGATCTCGTCATCATAAAAAAATCGGCAACATCTTAATGACTATATAACTCGTCACTAGCAAAATTAGTCAGATCTTGGTAGACGAGATACCTCGTCGGAACCACTTGCCCCATTTTGCTAAGGACTAGATACCTCGTCTAGACAAAACTGCCCTAAAACTCCAATGGAAAGTGAAAACTCAAGTAGGGAAAAGTAAATTGTCCTCGATCAGAACTGGTGACAGTTTGGAAGAAGTTTCTGCATCAGAGGCTGCCTTACAAGGCAGTTTTCAACGCGAAGATAAACCATGAGGAGGGTTAAGTCGTAAGTCCCGGACGAATTAGCCCTCGTGTAGTGAAACTGACCGAAGTGAGACAACTAAACCGCTGTAATGATTAAAATTTTGAAGACCGAAACGATTTCATTAAACTCTATATCCTCGGCTTTGAACAGAAACTCGTTTACTAATAATCAAATACTTTTTTTACTTTGCAGTTGTTCAAAACTATTGCATTTTAGTTCAAAAAGCAAAATTATAAGCATTTTGTGGTGTTAAATATCTTTTAAAGATTACAATACAATCCATTTCTTATCACCATGAAATCTATACTGTCTCAGAAAAAAATTACAGTTGATGAGTTTCTGCCCTAAGTCGACGATATTAACCCTCCTCTATATCTCGTCCATCAAGATCTAACGTTTTGTTAATTACGAGATATCTCGTTGAGATAAAACTGCCCTATTACTCCATGAGAATGGAGTTCCAAGTGGGAAAAGTCTCCCTTGCCCAGAAATTGTGACAATTTGGAACTAGTTTTTGAATCAGTGGATGGTCAGTACATGACTATTATCGATAGGAAGATAAAATACCAGGAGATTTAACCAAATTACTACGGAGAATTGCGACCATTTTATTTAGCTTTTATGCAGGTATTTCAATTTCGAAACAAGTAATCCTCAAACATTCAAGCTAATATCAGTACCCACCCCTGTTACAAGGGTTTTCTGCAACAGTTTGGTTGGATTTGGAAAACTGCAACAGAATTTTTCAGGTCAACTTCCAAAGATCTGTGTTAGTGCTACACTAAAAAGAAATTAAAAATTGGTAAATTATCTCCTATTATGGAAAGCAATGACCCATATATCTTGAGAACCTGACCTCAATACTTCTCTTCAGACCGGGACAAAACGATCCGGGACATCTTTTAAACAGCGACAATCCTGGTCAAACTCGACGTAATTTAGAACTGGAATGACTTTTGTATGGGTTTGGAAAATAAAACTTGACAACTCCCTCTATTTTGGTTCGTTGTTTATTCTAAAAGTAAGCAAGAAAAATGATGCCCTTTTTAATGCACTACTGATCACAGCACGATCAACGCAAGATTCAAGATTTTCCGAGTAATTGGTGTAGGACTCGTCTGCTCCGTATGCAACATCAAAAATCATGTGTCAAACCCCCCTACATCAAGTATAAAACCTATCAAATGCTCTTGGAAGTTAAGTGCCTACATTTCAAACATATCGTTTCTATACTTTAATTATATTAATTTTCCTTTAGAAATTGACGCCTAGTTACTTGTGTTTCAGTAACGAGAATGAAGAGTTGAAAGATGCATTTATTTTTTTAAAAGCTATTTACAAGTTACAAAAATACTGGAAAATATTAAGAACATTGATAAACAGTGGCAGTAAAATTCTGAAGCAAACGATTAGCAAGAAGTGTTATCTGATTTCTTTTTCCTAAATGATTGTCGCCAACGAAGTAAAATCATGAGAATGAATCATTTCCACAATTTGCATATTTTTATTCTTTGCGAGACGTTTTCAATCAGAAAGGAAAACTTATGCTGATTTTTAAAAGGATTTAAGCAATTGCTATTAATTTTCAATTCCCTCATATGCTTGGCTTTTATCTTATCGTAACAGTTTGCTAAGAGAACGAATCTCGGAAAATCAAGAAGCTGTCCGTCACATTAATGAGTTAAGTATTAATTTTTATGAATATGGTAAAAATTAAGACTGGAGATCTCTCTAAATGTCGTGTAAAAATATCCTGATTGAAGTTTTCCAAACGCGTCGAAAATTCTAAAGGAATTATATTTGAAAAGAAATCGGTCGAGTTGGTGAATATTTTATTATTGAAAGATATTTTTTATTCACTGTGACACTCAACCTCTTAGAGCCCTGGTACCAACTGCTTCAACAAACTTAGACTGAATTGGAATGAATAATACGAGTAATTTCATGACAAACTTATTACCTTTAAAACGCCAGTTTTGTGCGATTGCTACTGAATTCCGATCTACAGCTAAATATATGTTCGATGGCATTGCGCCGTTTCCAATGGATCATCATTCATGCAAAAACAAAATCTAAGTTAACCTGAGCATCATGAAGATTTCCGAGTAGAATGGATTTTTCCCCACAACTCACATAATGGATCAATAACCACAACATGCATTGGTTAAAAGAATTCTAGGAAGTATTTTATTGGTTGAAACTGTCTAGGAAATCATATAGCGAATGCTGCAGGGTACAGAACGGATATGTGCGTCTGAACCCATCAGAGGGTTATGAAAGTCCTGTGTTAAAACAGGAAGAAATAAGAATTTTAAATATATTGGATGGGTTATCCTACCCTGTTTCACCTCGTTACGAAACGTGGAAGTTTTTTCTCCGATATTTACTACATACTATAAGCATCGGCTTAGAGCAAAAAGTTTTTGACTGATTCGTGTATCAAATACTATGGCTGTAGACTGACAAAACAAACCATTCTGACAAAACTTGTCTTACTATACAGCTTTTTAAAGACTAGCTATTAGTTTTTAAGTGAAAAGATAAAAAATTATAAGCATTTTAATAGTACTGTATATCTTTCATCGGGGCATTAGTACCGACATTACTATTATTTCTATAAACATATAGTCGGCATATAGCTGACACACAACACAAAACACATTTTACAGCACAGAGGATTAAAGACTAACTATTAGTTTTTTAGATCAAATATAAAATCTATAATCATTTTGATATTATTTTATTTATATAGTGTTATATTTTTCTGAAACCGAATGCAATATGAAAATATATTTCCTATCCTCATGAAAATAATCATTCCGTGCCGAATATGCTTATACCTAAAATGCAGTTAATGAGCTTCTGCTCTAAGCCGACGATATAACAAAATACGTATATAAATATAAAAAAACAGAAACAATGAATTGCAATTTATAGTTGAGTCAAAACTTCCCTAAAACAGTTATCTCCTGTAGACACGAACAAGATGCGCTCGAAAGTCTTCCGACAAAGCAGCTTTAAACAGATTACAATATGACAATACACTTATCATCATGAAAATAAGCATTTGGTGTCTCTTAAAAAGTGTCATTAAATGAGTTTCTGCTCTAAGTCGACGTAAGGGCAAAACTGGATGATACATTACGCGTTTATCACACATTTAATATCACTGAAAACCAAGCATAAATTGTAAAATTATGAACAAAGTGAGCTACCCGAATATGATATTTCCAGCTACTCCTCAAACCGATTTCCACCCCCTTTTTGACTTAATTGAGATATTTGCCTCCATTGTCCCTCTCCGATTGTAAGTTCCACGCTTTATCAGATGATGTGACCTTATTTCCATTTCGAAACACCGAGTTATGACAAATGCGATTTGTTCTCTCTCCTCTTAATAACTAAATGACTTAAGGTTCCAAAAGGACCGCGCCTTGTCGTCCCCCCTCCCCAGATCCTTTTGGGGGAGGTGCACATATTTCACATTTACACGTCCTGCACCACCTCCAAATAAAGGAATTATTGGCTTTTAGGCTTAATTAATGGGTTGGTGGCCGTTAAATAGTTTTCAACAAACATTGGAAAATTCATGAAGCTGGTATCGATCAAAAATCTCTCTACACAGGATGGACGGGATTATTAACGCACGATAATCATACCTCGCAATTCCTTGTCGAACAGCAACCCGAAAAGTGTTCATTTTTCAATTGAATTTGGCATTCCGGAAATGCGTACCTACAACCAACGCACATATTCGGATTTGTAAAGGGTTCTATTCTAAGGAAAGGCACGATAGAATCGTTCCAAATGATTCTATTTTTGGGAAGGCACAAAAGATCTTTCCAAAGTATTCTATTCTAAGAAACTGCACAACGAAATCGTTTCAAAGAATTCTATATTAACGAAGGCACAAGAATATTTCCAAAGGATTCTATTCTAAGGAACTGCGCAATAAAATAATACCACATGATTCTAAGGAAAGGATCCATAGAATTATACCAAAGCATTCTATTCTAAGGGAAAGAGAACTAGAATAATTGCAAAGAATCCTAGTCTAAGGAAAGAACAAAAAGAATTTTTTCAATGGATTATTCTCCCAGAGGAAGAACCTATAGGATTTTTAAATGTTGAAATAATGCATGGATTCTGTAGAAAGATGTCGTTATTTAGTCAATAAGTGTGTTGTGGAATAAAATCAACACTACACCACTCGCAGATCTCACGACTCGCAGAGGGCTATAGTAAACTTTCGGATTTGCAAATCCATCTGGTGCTTTAGTTTCGTCCCGATTGTCTCTCAGGTACCAGCGACTCCAGGAACGCGAAATGGGTTATTTTGAGGGTTGGGTATAGAAATTTCGAATGACTGAAAGTGACGTCATAAAAGTTTCGACGCGATATCTCCGAAATTCCACGTCCAGACTTAAAATATACACGTGTTGGTTTTCGACAAGGAATCACGTGCTGAGATTCTTGTGATGTCAATTACGACCAGCCTATGTGCACTCTTACGTAACGTGAAAGAACGATATACATAATTTTTGTTTACGTTTTGGCAACGCAAATCAAATCAGCCGACAGAAAATAAACTTTCTCACTGGATATTCTGAGATTCTTGTGATGTCAATTACGACCAGCCTATGTGCACTCTTACGTAACGTGAAAGAACGATATACATAATTTTTGTTTACGTTTTGGCAACGCAAATCAAATCAGCCGACAGAAAATAAACTTTCTCACTGGATATAAATTAAGATAATTGTGTGATGAGTGGTTTCAAATTTACATTTTAACAATAGATTTCTGCTGTCAAGGGTAAAACATAACGAACGAAATAATAATGAACTTGAAAATGGATTCTTTATGAAAATATGAGGAAACAGAGAAATTTATTTAAAAGCATCCAAGAGTTTAACCTTTACGATATGGCGCCCAAATTTCGTTACCCGCGTCTAATGGCAGATTTCTCTTGAGTTCCTTCCCCCTACAGAACTTGTGCGAGAGTAGTGAATGCCTTTTAAGACAGACCACCTAGCGCGCTTTCTTTCATAGTGTTTGGCATGCTAGAGACATCACCTGCGCAACTTTCTGTATTTCCCAGCGTTTACAAAATGATCGGCAGGGTTGGGCCTCAAACAAAAGGACAGTCCCTCTTTAGGGCCAGTCGCTGACAGCTCGCAAATTGTGATCGATGTCATCGGTCACTTAAAAGGGGGATAAAATCGCATCTGTTCCGAGCCGCTCTAGGAAGGAAAAATCTCACGGCAGGACCGTTGTACTGCCCGTAGTCTAAAGGTTAAGTACAGAAATGTTTTTGATTAGTATAGATTAATTAATCTTCCTGGTGTTTGTGTCGACAAGGTATCTCGTCATTAGCAAAACTGACCACATCTTGATAAACAAGATATCTCGTCATTAATAGCTCGTTGTTTTGATCGAGTGCGACGTTAGTTAAAATACCTCTCTACCTACCATCTCATCATTAAAATAAAACTGACTATATCTCGTCTGACTATATCGACTATATCTTAAAAGAAAGCTGACCAGATCTTGGTTTCGTCATCACCAATAAATCTAAAATACCTTGATGACTAGATTTCTCGTAATTAGCAAAATTGTTCAATCTTGATGACGAGATATCTCGTCAAAACCACTTGGAGGGTTGAACTCCAAAAGAATTAATCAATATGTAATTGTCATTTATTGTCGAAAATGTAAATACTGGTATGGTATCAAACTTTGTTGAGTTTAATTTCAAAACACTATTTCGCAAAGAGTAGAGATTTCGGAATAAAGGTCTGTTTTCCATCATCGTGCCCTTCAAAATTTTAAACGGGCAAACTCCAAGAGGTCGGTACAGTCACCTGAATATAAAAACAGCCCAACAGAAGTATCTAAGAAAATACACATAAAACTAAAATCAAGTCGCTGCAAAAAAAGGAGAAATGAGCTAGAAAAGAAGATTGGTTATCCAGCACCAATCTTCTGGGATCTAAAAGTTACAGTTACACAATAATCCAGGGAGTAACAGGGTGCAAATATTGTCTCGGCCAAGCTTCCCAGAGTCAACACGACGCTTCTGTTGTGATTGAATCCCCTGTTTTTTCCCACCCCTTTCGTCTTACGTTGCGACAGTTTCATGCCGACGTTAAAGCAACGACCAAGTCAGTAGGGAAAAGATAAGGGAAAAATCGATCCGAGAGCGACTAGAAAAGGGATATTTTGTTTTGGAAAAAGCACAAAGGGATATAACCGGAGAGTAAACAAAGCTTACTCCAGTGACAGTAATCGTCGATACGTCGCTGGGGTTTGACTCGGCTTTTTTTCGCTAATTTCCGTCAGAGAGTGATTGGATATACAGTTTGTTCACTGTTTGGATTTAGAATGTCAGGTTACTAGGAATCTATTAATACCGGTACCTGTTCCATCTTCCCAAATTACAGTTTGGTGCTTCTTTTTTTATTTCTAAAGCAGCTGGAACCCCGAGGTACTTGAGTGATCTTCCCTCCCTTTCATTTTTACCCTCGCCTTCCATTCTGTTTTTTCTTCCTCCCTCATTGTGTTGTGTGTTTTGCGTTTGGCGCAGCTTGGCCAAATATGGCCCTTTCACCAAACAACCAACAAACATTCAAAAACAACCAAATCAGCTGTCCATTACATACAGAAATCCTTCAGTCAAAGGTACACACAAGTAAAAACAACAATTAAAAGTCACGTTGTTTCGACGAGATAAATCGTCCATCGTAATCTGAACAATTTTACTAATGACGAGATATCTCGCTATAAAGACTGCAGATTTTCCGATGACGACGAGATCATGATCTGGTCAGTTTTTTTCTAATCACGAGATGTCTCGTCCATCAAGATATGGTTAGTTTTGTTATGACGAGATATCTCGTCGAGGCAATCATTAGGAGGGTTAAAACATTACATGCATCGAGATCAAAATACAACAAATAAAAGTTCAAAAAGCTTAGGTAGAGGGATAATTGAACTAACGTTCAACTGGAGCACCCCAACGGGCTATCAATCCCAAATGGAAAGATACTAGGACAACAACGTGTAATTTTGAACCACAGTCAGATGACGAGATCAACAAATGAAGTGGCACCCCACTCTCCAAACTTCCACACCACGCCAATGTGAGCACATTTGAGGCCACGACAGATTTAACATGCACCGGCCCCCACGTATGTTACGGTCTTTGGTTGGATCGAGTTTCGAACTCTCAATCCTCCTAATGTTCATCCGCCACTCTTCCAACCATTCTTCCTCGGCCCCTCTACACGAAGTGGAATAACATCGGATTTTAAAAAATGTTCCTGTAATTATTATCTAAAAAAATATGCCGATATCCAGAATCTGGAATTTATTCATAAATATTCAAGGTTAAAAATAGTATTTTGCATTAAAATAGGACTAATGTTTTGTCACGAATTTCGTTCAATGCATCCTATTGCTTTCCTACCGAGAAACTAACCGTGCTAAAAAACAACATTGCCGGATAGCAAACACGAGCAATTGAGAAGTCACTATGGACAAATACACAACTGCTTAGTTACCATATTCTTTCCCCAAAACAGGAGTATTTTCCACAAAGAAGGCTTAGCATATTTTGTTCGCTCAAACCGGGATACTTTTTTCGCGCGATCAATGAGTACTCTGGCTCTGGGTTCGAATACTTTAACCCTGTGGGCGCCGCGAGATCTCCAGAGTATTGTAGTATTGCTTTTCCCCCACAATTTACCTAATGACTGAATAACTACATCTATTGGTTGAAAGAATCCAAGGATTTTTGACGTGAATATGTCTTTAAAATCGAAACACTTCTGGGAGGCATGTATATAAAGTCTAGCGTTGCAAATTTTTTGTCTTATGATTTCAGAACTAGGAGATAAATGTAGCGTCGTTGTAGACAACGTATGTCAGTACCTGACTTGTACATCGGATCGAGCACTGAGCACGGGGACGTTGTCTGCAATGTATCGAATTCTACGGTAGACAATTGTCTTCAAGAACTAAAGGAATGAACTTTAATTTCAATAGACAATAGAGCATGAACAGAATATTTGATAAGTATTTTTATACTATATGTAACGATTCTTAGATATCTTTAACAGATTACACAGATTACTATCTGATTGTTAGAATCAACGGTTTCAGGTACATAATTTGATTCCAGACCGTTGCAAATCTGAATAATAGGATTCAAATAGCTGATGATATCAGTAATAGGAGTTATAACTGATTATACGAGCAATCATATCTAAATAACAGTTAATATGAACGTTCAGTTGTATAGTTGATCATTCAAACATTGATCGAGTAATGTGACCGTGCCTATCCTATGAAGTATTTACCTAATAGTCTGGCACCACCGGGACATGGTCAAACATGTATCCAACACAACCCATAGGTTTGTAGTGGATGATTTGACCTTATATTCAGGAGCAGTATGGTTCGATCCGAGGAAGAACCTATGGAATGGACTTTATTTCATCACTCATGAAATATTCTTTCTATTACGTAGATGTGTTTATTTTGCTACTAATAAAGAACCTAGCAAAGTCAACGCAAGGTTTGATTTCCAAATTTGTTTTTAATATGCAATATTAAATATGAAACTGGTATTCGGAGAAATTATGAACAGCAAGCAACCTTCATATCGTCACCAGAAAGCAAGAACTAGGGATTTGATATAAAGGGAAATCCGTTTCCCCGCAAATGCCTGTTTCATAACCATCTACATATTTTGGTAGCCGAGAGAGCCAAAAAAACGCTTGGCCTTTTTGGCTCTAAAGGTCAAAAACGTTACCAAGAATTCTGGCCATAGAAAATGCAATACCATAAAGGTAGGTAGTTTGTTAACGTCTCACTGGAGAAATACAACGGGTTATTGACGACCGTCTGGGATCAAACCCAAACGGAAAGATCCGAGGACAACACGTAATTTTAAACCACGGTCAGATAACGAAGTCAATACCTCTTAATTTTAAACCACGGTCATATGACGTGCTCAACACCTGAGCTGCAATACCATAAATGAGAGATGTCATACCATAAATGATAAGATCAGTCATTTATAAAACAAATAATATAAGGCACAAAAGAGAAATGATTGAAATTACAGCTCCTTTCGACTTACGGAACAAGAAATCAGAATTTTGCGCAGCCACAATAAGCGGAAATAACTGCTACTACACGTCACAGCATTGAAAGAAAGAAGCTTTGGATGTGTCACTCAATGTTGCTACCACATTTAACCAAATTTCATCTGGAGTAACCACAAATTGTTTGTAGAGTGTCAGTCGTTGAGCAATCATCGACCAGACATGTTCAATAGGTGACAAATCTGGTGAACTGGCGAACAACGGAAGAAGTGAAACCTGGTGAACATTGAAGATTTAAGTACAATTAAATATCCTCTTTTTAGTTAACTAATTTTTGCAATCAGGTGACTAATATATTGATGAAGATTCAGAAGGATTTTTCATACAGCATACAAAACTTCTAGTCTTGCCTGCTGGTGGACTGTGCACTATAATGAATTTTATAATTGCTAACTTTAGCCATGTTTTGCAAAAAGAAGCGACTTACTTCCACGAGGAGGAAAGAACAGGAATTAGAGAAAATTTCCCAATACTCAAAATTCATAAACGGCTAAGCCAAATGACTTAACCTCTCAAGTGTTTCAATGAGGTACCCCATCGAGGATCTGGTCAATTTTGTTAAGGACGGGATAATTCGTCGAGACAAAACTGCCCTAAAACGCCAAGGGGAATGAAGATGGAAATAGGATAAACAAATTGTCCCTTGCCCAGAAGTGGCGACACTTCGGAACAGGCTTTTGCAAAAGAGGCTGGCCACAACAGGGCAGTTTTGGTCGGAAAACAAACCACCAGGAGGGTTCTAATTTGGTTCGAAAATTAATTTTGATTTAGATACGAAATTTGACTTTACAATTGAGTGAGTTCGAAATTTTGAAGTTTATTCACAATTTGATAAGATGGTATCCATGCAAATATTATGGCTATAAATTTATGAGAAACATTTTTTCCTGTTGAAAGATAATCTCGAATTTGTTTGCGAAACGATGTAAGAAAAAAGTGGTTCAATTTTTCCCTCAGCTGTGCATATTGAATCGATTAAATCTCTTATCGTTATTCTTCAGAAATCGCTGTCCCTAGAGTTAAGTAGATGAATTTACTTTATAACTACACAGTACATCTCCGAATAAGAACAACTTCCAACACATTTTACGCCTTTCTAAAACCAAACCACCGAACACTTCACGACCTTACGAACATCGCAGAAGGGGGCGAAGGGGTGCACCAGAGGGTGGCTCGAACGCAAACGGCCGGAAAACGATCGTTCGTTCGAAAGATAATGGAATGCATAACTGACAACATACCCGGCGGAAAAGAAAAAGTCAAAAACCAAACCGCAAGGAACGACAAGCCTAATAAAGTCCCGGACACAAGTTAATCGACCGTCGCCATGACAACGCAAAACTTCTGGAGAGATCGGTTTCCGTTGCCTTCCCTTCTTATTATCGCTCATTGGCGAAAGAGGCAAAAATCGTTCAGAGACTGTTATTTTTAGATAACAGTGGTAACTGTTATTGCTCATTTGCAATAACAGCTTATATGACCTGCAAATGTTAACAGTTTCGTTAAAAAGTAGCAGTAATAGTAAATTACATGTTAACGAATAAGATGAATTGTTAGAAATTGACGTTAATGTGGATACTATTACCCTTTGAGGGGTTCACACATATATATCGGTTTTGCTATCCTGCAGTCTTCCCTGAATAACATCTGACCAATTCTGAACTTGACCAATAAAATCTTTTCTAGAATTCTCTTTAAACAGTAGATGAAATAATTTAGTCATTGTGTGTAGTGGGGAAAAAGCAATATATGGTACACTACTCGTAAATCCTGTAATACTCAGGTGATTCAGTCAATGACAGCTTAAATTAACGGTTGATTTAAAAAATTTAAACTGTTCAGTTTTTAAGTCTTATCACTTTCTATAAATTTCAATTTGATTTGTTCAGTTTTGTTAAAATTAATTCTTTTAAGCCGTTTGGACGTAAAGAGAGCTTTTCCAGTAGAATAATAGAGCTCTCTCAAACTCACATAATTACTATGTAAACATCCACTTGGTTGAAAGAAGATAATACTGCAATTTGTAAAACGGATAAATGTGTGTGAATCCCAACTTGTATGAAAGGATATTTAGTTAACATTTTTCGAAAACTGTTCATGCGAGGATTTATCAGTAAAGCTAAATGTATAGGTGCCAGTATTTTTGCGAGTATGAATTTCTTGTTTCATTACAGTAGGTAGTTGAATTAACGTTGCACTAGATGCAATTATTATATAAACAACCACATGGTTGAAAGAAGTACGAGAAAGATAATACTGTAATTTGTAGAACGGATAAATGTGTGAATCCCAACTTGTGTGAAAGAATATTTAGTTAACATTTTTCGAAAACTGTTGATGCGAGGATTTATCAGTAGAGCTAAATGTAGAGGGTGCCAGTATTTTTATGAGAGTATGACTTTCTTGTTTCATTCCGGTAGTTAGTTGAATTAACGTTGCACTAGAGTAACACAACGGACTATTGGCGACGGTTCGGGATCACAGAGAAGAGAAAGATCTGAGGACAACGTATAATCACAATATAGATCCGAGGACAACAATCGTAATATCGAACCATGGTCAGATGACGAGGTCAACATCTGAGCTGGCTCTCCATTCTAAACTTCCAGACCACGCCAATGTGAGGACATTTGAGGTCACAACAGATTTAATATGGACGAGCTCCCCATTTTGAAGACACGACTTCTCGTCATTAACAAAATGGGTCAGACCTTGATGGACGAGATATCTCGTTTGAACCACTTGGAGGGCTAAAAAGTAACATAGTATCGGGGATTTAAACCCTGCACCGCCTAAACTGTAGTATATCAACTTAATTCATAATCGGTAATATCTCTTTCGTCTTCCGGTGGCTTGTTTATGCCAACACTGCAAAAACTCGCATTTCCTATAAACAGTTAAGGGGACGTGATAGCCCGGTTGGAAAAGTAACGCAATCGAAGGGTTGCGAGTTTGAATCCAGCCAAAGACCGTTGTGTACAAAGGGGACTGGTGCATGTTAAATCTGTCGTGGTCTCAAATGTATGAAACTGACTGAAATGTATGTATGACTTTGTTGTGGTGTGGAATTTTGGAGAGTGGTTCCAGCTCAGGTGTGGCCTCGTCATCTGACTGTGGTTTAAAATTAAACGGTGTTACTCTCGGATCTTTTGCATCGGGGATTGATCCCGAACCGTCGTCAATAGCCAGTTGCGTTACCCCAATGCGACGTTAATTAAAATACCTACCTATAACAGTTACCAGCCGTTAATTTGAAGTAAGTTACCTTCACCTCTATCGTAATAACAGTTCATCTCTACCACGAATAATAACTCGCCCTTTCTCGTACCCTGGTCAACCCCGTGCACGCTGTTCGTTCCTTTGTATCCCATGTTGGGTTTAAATGTCGCGTGAGAAAGCTCCATCAGACGATCGAACGGTGGAGACGGATGGTTGGAATGCTATTCCCATCATTTCGGTGCATGAGGAATTTGTGCGGAGTTAATTGGCAGACTATTTTGAGAGTCGCACTCGAAAATGGAATGTGTGGGTTCTCTTTATTTTAAAAACAGACTGAGGGAAGTGTGATGTTTTCGCTTGAAAATGGAAATTATTTATTTTAGTCGTATGGAAGTTGTGTGTGTGTGTGTGTGTGTGTGTGTGTGTGTGTGTGTGTGTGTGTGTGTGTGTGTGTGTGTGTGTGTGTGTGTGTGTGTGTGGTAGTCACGTATGTCCTGTTTAGAAACTTTTTTTATTTAAACTTAAAATTGAGAATTATTAGTTTTTAATCGTATTGAAGTTGTTAGTCTCTTATGTCCTGTTTAGACACTTTTTTTATTTAAACTTAAAATTGAGAATTATTAGTTTTTTAATCGTATTGAAGTTGTTAGTCTCTTATGTCCTGTTTAGAAACTTTTTTTTATTTAAACTTAAAATTGAGAATTATTAGTTTTTAATCGTATTGAAGTTGTTAGTCTCTTATGTCCTGTTTAGAAACTTTTTTTATTTAAACTTAAAATTGAGAATTATTAGTTTTTAATCGTATTGAAGTTGTTAGTCTCTTATGTCCTGTTGAGACACTTTTTCGTTTAAACATAAAATTGAGAATTATTCATTCCTTAATCGTATGGAAGTTAGTCACGTATGCCCAGTTTAGACACTTTTTTGCTTAAACCTAAAGTTGAAAATTATTCATTTTAATCGCATGGAATTCGTATTTATTTCAGCTTATTCGTATTCCCAAATGGAACATGTTAGTTTCTTTTATTCAAAACAAATATACGCGAAAAGGTTGAGTGTCGTTTGCAAATAGAAATTATTCCTTATGATGGCTTTAAAACGGATATTATATTAGCGTATTGGTGCATTATTGTTTATTACATTTGGTAGTTTTTATTTTTAATACGATATATGGAAATTACTTTCCAATATTTTGATACTTTTTATGTATTGACAGGAGGACGTTGCATTTTTTTCTTTTATAACAACTTCCATTTGTAGTGGTGAAACGAATTTCATTCGAAAATGGAACGCATTAGTTCTTATTCTAAACAAAATAAGAGGGAAGTTTGACAGTGTCGTTTGCAAATAAAAATATTATTCATCTCAATTGCGTGAAAAATGCAGTCAGCTTAGCTCTGTTCAGAAGTGTTTGTTGTTTCTTTGAAACTCGATTAGCTATCAAGAGACATGGTAAAAGCATGTACGATTTAGGCAAGGTAAAAATATATTATAACTTAATATGGATTTAAATAAACCGTGTAGCTTTTTCGCGTATTCTAAACTGAAAGGTCAACACATTTTCGCACGCCAATAGCATGTCGTCGGCATCACGCCAAAGACCGAATCTGCATAAACATTGTTTTTTGGCAAAAACGCTTTTATAGTATGAGTGCTTTAGAAAAATTGAGTTACGTTGATCCGGGTTACCATATTTAAGAACCTATCCACCGTTCTTGCCTTTGGCTGTAATACAAAACACCAAATAACAATCTAGAAAATGCATTAGGAGAAAACACAAAAATGCAGATTCATGATTTTAGAGTGGAGCAGACTATGTTGTGCCCTCTTGTAGCTACACAATAGCAGCTCTATGACAGAAAAAAGGAGGACTCAAAACACGATGTTATCAGTCCATTAACCTAAGGGCCTTTAACCATGTGATAATATTAATATATTCAAACCTGAACTAATTATTTCAAATACAAACAAAAACGTTCAGATGACAGCAGTCAAGCGCTCCAAGTATAGCCGAGCTATTATAGACACCATCTTTCATCACTTTTAAGACAATGTCCATGTTGATGGAAATTCAGTTTGAAATCTAGATATGAACAGCTTTTTTGTCATTTCTTGCTATGCTTCGGTATTTTTGATTTTGAGGTCGCCTTTGAGATTTTTAGATCACGTTTGATCATTCATTCTTCGGGATTTTATAGCATATCTAATTTTTAGCACAAATATTGTGTTTTGTCCTGAGTTTTATTAAAGTTCTGAAGCATTCCCTAGTTGAAATCTCATTTCTGTGACATACTCGTTTCTGTGACGTACGGCATCATACCCCGCCTGGAATTTCAAAGCTCGAAATTCGTGCATGCCGTTCAAAATCGGAGTGGATTCCTTACATCACAGAAGCAATGTTATCGACTGACTGAAACAGCGTCCTCTACCGCCTAACAGCGGCATTACCGGACACACATTATTTGACAAAAAATTTATATCTGTTCTGCAACCTGCCTCAGCATGACTTACAAATTTTGACCTACTTGACCAATAGAATCTTTCTTAGGATTCTTTCAACCAGTAGTTGTGGTTATTTAGTCATTACGTGTGTGTTGTGGGGTAGAAGAAATACTACACTACCCCAAAACCTCATGACAGTCAGAGGAGTTTTTACTAGAACTGTTGTAACTATTTCTGCTTTGTTGCTAACTGCTCTCACGCTAGGATTGCATTGTTCTCGCAGTGATCGAAATAAAGATTGCTCAGCAATCTTTGTGGATTGGAGAGCAGGGGTGGAGCCCTCTATTTTAAACTAAATTAAGCACACCAATAAAAGCTTGGGTGACAGTTACAAGAAAAAAATCGTACTCCTAATGATTTAAACTTAAATACCACTTTGCTCGAACTAAGCCGCAACGAACCTCGGTAAGAGATTTAACAACATCTAATTAAAAATTTCCTCATAAATCACCCCCGAACCGCGAATATTTAGGGAAAACAAAACGTTGTTGCCAAATCTGAAAACATAATAACCTCCAGCGCTCACCTCCGATCAAGGCTGGGCAGACACTATTTGGGAAAATGAAAATTTTCTTCATAATCATCGTAATTAATTAAGATAATGTACTTTGAATGCTACTAGCGACGAACTCTGCTGGGCTTCCTTTTTTGTTCGAAAGTTCTTTTAATTACACTCGTATACCGTACGTGAGGGTTGGCTTGTTTAGAATTTTTAATCGCCATTTTATTGTACGTTTTCCAACACGATGCTCGAAGCTTATTGGTCATTTAGCATGCGTGCTCTGAATTTCTGAAAGTTGTTAAATTCCATTATTTTGTTCACAGTGTGACGAAAAAATGGTAAATAAAGTGTTGGAAATAGATGGTTTGAAAATAAATGAGCTGTCAAAGAATTCATTAATTTTTACCTTTAACGTAAAATAACTAGTTCGTTAAGTGCGATTTTTATCATTGAGATTACCAGGAGTTTATCATCATCAACATTGCTTCCCATGTTAAAATGAGTAGTACCGTCAGGTACACTTTTTAAAGATCTTATCATCGCAGAATTTATTATTGACTCGAATACGTTTTTAATATTGTAACAGTACTGGGAGCATGCTTGAAAAATCGAGCGTTACAAGAAAGCGTTGCAACTGTTTTCTCTTATGATTTCAGAACTAGAAGACACATCCTGAAGTTAAATATAGCGTTGTGTAGACAGTACTGGGAGCATGTTGAAAAATCAAGCGTTACAAGAAAGCATTGCAACTGTTTTCTCTTATGATTTCAGAACTAGAAGACACATCCTGAAGTTAAATATAGCGTTGTGTAGACAGTACTGGGAGCATGTTGAAAAATCAAGCGTTACAAGAAAGCAATGCAACTGTTTTCTCTTATGATTTCAGAACTAGAAGACACATCCTGAAGTTAAATATAGCGTTGTGTAGACAGTACTGGGAGCATGTTGAAAAATCAAGCGTTACAAGAAAGCATTGCAACTGTTTTCTCTTATGATTTCAGAACTAGAAGACATCCTGAAGTTAAATATAGCGTCTTGTAGACGAAGGATGTCCGTACCTGACATGACCTTTGGACCGAATGCGCAGGCACAATGAGCGCGAGGCGTGGTTCCGCAATATGTCGAAATTCTACGGTGCTATATATATATATATATATGCGAGCTTTGAGCCAGTGTAATTTTGGATTGCCTGGAGTGAGGAAGTGGAGTCATTCAAAAGCTACCGAACAACGCTAGAGTCACAGGCCTTCAATCAATAAAGTCATCGTTCAAATAAATATCACACTGCTCTTTAATCTTTTAAACTGTAAATAAATTAATTGTTGAATAGTCACACTAAACAATCGTTCAAACTTCTTATGTCTGCTTCATTTATTCCACAATCCAACATCCGGCCCGAATAATCACGTCATTAAATAGACGTAGGTATTTCAAGTAGCTACTTTTTTAAATGTCAAATTGTTTGCAAAAGCAAACTTTTCGAAATTGTTTTTGTTTTATTTAACATATATTTAATACTTTTAAATTGTAAATTAATTGTTGAACAGTCACACTAAACAATCGTTCAAAAGTCTTATGTCTACTTCATTTATTCCACAATCCAACATCAGGCCCGAATAATCACGTCATTGAATAGACGTGTACAGACGTGTACAGACGTGTCAAGTAGCTACTTTTTAAAATGTCAAATTGTTTGCAAAAGCAAACTTTTCGAAGTTGTTTTTGTTTTATTTAACATATATTTAATACTTTTAAATTGTAAATTAATTGTTGGATAGTCACACTAAACAATCGTTCAAACGTCTTATGTCTACTTCATTTATTCCACAATCCAACATCAGGCCCGAATAATCACGTCATTGAATAGACGTGTATATATCAATTAGCTACTTTTTAAAATGTCAAATTGTTTGCAAAAGCAAACTTTTCGAAGTTGTTTTTGTGTGTATATATTTAATACATATAAAATTTCTAGTTAAAACATTTATTAGTGACCTAAAACTACTTCTTACGAATTTGAAGTGTTCAATCCATTGAGCATCGTGATATTTTCGAATAGTGTAGCTATTACCCCATAATTACCAAGTAGTCACATGTATTGGTTGAGAGAATCCATAGATTCTTTCAAGATTAAGAAAAATTCTATTGCTTCTTTCCATAAAACAAAATCCTTTGGAATGGTTCTACTAGTCCTTTATTTGGAATATAATCCTCTTAAAGGATTGTATTGACCCAAAGGAATAGAATCTTTTTTTTTGGGGGGGGGGGAAATGCTATTTATCAAGAAGGTGGAAATTGGTTAGAAGTCATGCAGGGAATACTGAAAGTTGCAAGGTGGAATTATGAACGCTACGCTTCATAGGTTTCATGAAAAGTACTATGTGGCAAAGCTCAGCTGGGAAATAGTACTTTAAAGTGTATTTAAAAGTATATTGATGGGAATGCTTACAATTTAAAAATATTTTTGATAAATAATTATCGAAAAGCTATAATAGGATATATCCTTCAGGATTGATCCGGACCGTTGTCGATAGCCCGTTGTGTTGCTCCAGTGCGACTTAAATTCAACTACCTACCCAAAAACCCATAAAGGAATGTAATACATTATTTTAAAACTCGGAATCTTCACTTTATTCAAAACAAAAATTGATGTTTTCGATATCTGAGGAAATGAAATTTCGACGATTTTATTTAATACGTATCTTACATTGGAAAATAGTGGGTAATTCGTTATTTTTAACTTAGCTACGCAGTAAAATTTTTATTTAATAGAAATTTAAGGTTATTCTTAAAAATTAAATGATGCACTTGTCCATTTAAAATTTCAACAGAGGGATCGCTTCAGTTTGGAATTTTATTAATCACTTAAATCCATAGCAACGAAGTAGCTAGTCAATTCGAAAAAATTGCTCCTTTTTATGTAAGGTGGTGAAGTTACTCATTCTTATTTCTATAAATATCTAACAGGAAACCTAATTACACAATGGCAAACGAATGGAAACCAATGACGTGACATTAAATGTGTCATGACAATGCTTTTCAAATTTCATCCAAAATAAAAATCCGCCATAAACTGTCACAAACATTATAAAAAACACATTTCTTGATTAAAACGAAACCGTTGATATTCATGAATCTCTGCGGCGGTTGCAATGAAACGCTCTTTTTCCGCAAACACCGCCGGGCAAAACGACTTCGAGAAATGAAAACCGAAAGAAGTTCACAAAGAAAAAGAACGACCGCTGATTTTAAAGGCTTTTCTTCAACCCTCTTCCGTCATTTCGAATATCCCAATGTCGCATTTTGCTCCGCGTTGGCAGGAATCGAAGATAAGGAATGTTTGATCAATTATTTTAATGGAGTCACTGTGAATAAGAGAGTCGTCTGTTTGTTGCTTTTCAGTTTTTCGTTTCTTTGCGCCGAATAATGGCTGAAAAAGAACACCGTAAAAACAATTCGTTTTTTACTGTTCCTCTCCGAACAGTTTTAAGAAAAACCGAGCGACTAGAAATAAAGAGCAACGAAGTAAATTAAAGAAAAAAGAAATTTATGAGGTTTACTATCGGGTTCCTACATTTTTTTATGCTTTACTGTTTTTACTTTTTGTGTTTTCCTAGAAGTTTTCTTATGCTTTTTATGGTCCCTTTTGTTCTGCTGGTTTTTTTTCGGGACTTAAATACTTTAACTAGTGAGCTTTAGTTCTTTTTTTTGTTCTGGCCGGCTTCAATCTTTTATTAACGCGAGATATTTGTTTTTGCTTTTGAAGCTGAATGGGTATTTAGTTACAAAATAATCGGAAACAGAAGTACGGGAATTAAAGTCAGAGGAACCTCAGGAAACGTGACTGGATTGGGAAGTGGAATTTCCTGATCTCAAAAGCTGTGATTGAGTAAAGGTTAAGTCTGGGGTTTGTCTAGGGTTTGGAAATTACTGACTTTCTCAATGCCGTAGAAAAGGGTACTCAAAAGGTTAACCTTCCAGGTGGTTTTGACGAGATATCTCGTCCATCAAGATCTGGCCAATTTTGCTGATGACAAAATGTGTCATCTTCAAAAATATTGCGAATTTTTTATTAGGACGAGATCAAGATCTGGTCAGTTCTACTCTAATGACGAGAGACAAGATCTTGATGGATGATATATCTTGTCCATGAAGATCTAGTCTGTTTTCTTCTAATGACAAGAGACAACAAGATCTTGATAGACGATATATTTTGTCCATGAAGATCTAGTCTGTTTTCTTCTAATGACAAGAGACAACAAGATCTTGATAGACGATATATTTTGTCCATGAAGATCTAGTCTGTTTTCTTCTAATGACGAGAGACGATAAGATCTTGATGGATGATGTATCTTCTCCATGAATATCTGGTCCGTTTTGTTCAAATGAGAGAGACAAGATCTTGATGTACGATGTTTATTGCACATGAATGCCCCTTTTCTTCTAATGACGATAGACGATAAGATCTTGTTGGATGATGTATCTTCTCCATGAATATCTGGTCAGTTTTGCTAATAACGAGATACTTCGTCAAGATAACCACCAGAATAGTTAAAATACTCAAGTATTTTCCCAAGTACAAAGTATGGTACTAAAGTAAAATCCTCTCATTTCGTGGATGTGGCATCGCTTTATTTAACCTTGGTCCTCCAGTCAAAATTCGCCGTTCTGATTTGAGTTCTATCGGCAATTTGCTCCAAGCTGACATGTGTCCTCAATTAATAATGTGGACTAAAATAATGAAGTAATAAAATATAAGGGAAGGGTAGAAAGATAGTCTTGAAAATATTACAATTTACAAATGTAAGAATTTCAAAATATTGAGAAAAATACATTTTTTTATTTAATATCGCTATCAAAATGAGTGGGATATTTCATGTGTATTAAAGTAAGCTGTACCAAAACATCTTGCTTCAAATATAAAAACACAAATAAATGCCTAAAGGATGCCTTCAAATGGTGTCCTCTTAAACTACTATCTCCCTAAATCATTATCCACACAAAGCTAACCGTAAGAGTCCGAACGCATCAAAACCCATTTCACTGAGTTTTCCTCAACTGGAAACAGCCAATCAAAGCAGGCCTCACCTCCCACCACATGTTTTAAAACCAATCGCGCGTCCCCCCCTAATCGCATAAGCCCCATCAAATTACCGCGTCAGGCCACCGCGACCTACGTCCCAAAACCTAATGAAGCAGCACCTCCTGAGGAAGGGGATTAAACGCGGATATTAGCCGCCGCGTTTGACCTTATTCCTTTGACCGTCCGGCAGTAATGCATCAGGCCGGATACTTTGACAGGCCGCAGAAGGCCCCCGAGGCTGGACTGCAAAACAAGGAAGGCCGGCCGGTCGTCCAATTAGGCGGGGGATTTGGAGGCGGTGGTGTTAAAGTGTCAGCTCGTGTTCTGGAACAGATATGTCCAGTTGGGCGGAGGGATTTGGCCGGTGGAACATTGTTATCGAATGGATGAAGGGAGCAGCTGGGTAAATAGAAGTTCCATTTCCGTTTTGTGAAAGGGTGGGGAAAGGGCACGTCCACCGACACCAACCTGTTCTTTTAATAAAAAATGAAGGTTGGTATGGATTGATGCCCAGATACATATATGGCCGGTGGTATAACAAATGGCATAAAGACGCCAGAGTAAAGTTGGGTGTTTTATTGATCGATTACGTGGTGTAGCTTCGTCATTAACCCTTCGATAGGCGTGGTTGAATGTCGTTCGAAGAGGTGGGGTATATCTCTGAGATGCCAATCCCGTTTAGCCTTAATGAAACTGTAACGAATCATAGGCGAATTGAAGTGGAAACAAAATGTTTTATTGTCTCCGGTTGGGCAGTTTGGAGAACCGCCGATTCTGACGGCAAAGTGAAGACATGCCTCGATATTCCAGATAATTCTAGCAACCGCGGTAGTTCAGTTGGAAAGATAGCCGACTAGCAACCGGATGGTTGCGAGTTCGAAACTCGATCCAACCAAAAACCGTCGTGTACGTGAGAGCTGGTACACATTAAATCTGTCTTGGCCTCGAAGGCCCTCATGTTGGCGTTGTGTTTAGAGAGTAGGGTGCCAGCTCAGGTGTTGGCCTTATCGCTTGACCGTGGTTCAAACTGACGAACTGTGTTCGGATTTGTCTCATCACCAATAGCCCGTCATGTTGTTCCAGTGCGAAGTTAATTCAACTACCTTCCTACCATTAAAATCTTTAGAATTGAAGATTTTTTTAAAACTTCATGTATATGACAGAAATATAACAAATTTAGCGAGTGGAGACGTTAAAACTGTCATGGCTTCAAATGTCCTCACCTTGGAGTGGTGTGGAAGTTTGGATGTGGGGTACCAGCTCAGGTTTTGACCTCGTCATCTGACCGTGGTTGAAAATTACGAGGTGTTTGTTGTAGTCCAAGTGGCGTTATTTAACAATTACATTTTCATTTTACATGGAACGTTCTACATGGAATACTCTAGGTGGGATATTCCAGATGGAATGTCCTAGGTGGATCACACAGGAATATATACAAAACGAGTAACTCGGTTGAGAAACATATACGAACGAGCAACGCAGTAAAATAATAAATTAAAATACAATTTGCAGATTATTGGAATATTAGGAGCATCTTTACATGTGCACAAATAAACAAATAAAATATAAGTAACACATTGTCCTCGAATCTTTCCCTACGGGATAGATACCGGATTTTCGCCAATAGTCCTTTCTGTTGCTCCAGTGGATGTCAATTCAACTACCCACATACCATGTATTTACTGTTGTACGACGCCATATTTTCCACTATAGGCAGATTTTGGAACTAATTTTTTCCACGGAATCCTGACTGGCATCCATTGAGCAACATAAACCAAAACTTTGGTGGTATTCCGTTAATTAGTGTTAAAGCTACATTGCTCTCAAAACAAAGGGATTATAATTAAGATCACCCAGAATATATCTCTTGCAATTCCCGCACAAATAACTAAATCCATCCTCCATTAAAGCAGAAACAAAACACACCCAATTACACAAATATCGACAGATTCCACGAAACAAATATTTCCAAACAGCGATTCTCTCAACGTCCCCTTGTTATTATCCTTCCATAGCTGCTGCTTTTTATTGCAGAACTTTAATCACCAGTAACGAAATCGTAGTGCAGCCATTTTTTCTTATTCCCACGCAGCCATTAGAAGAATTTCGTACGTCCACGTCTTAGGAATAAGAAGCAGAAAATCCACTCCTTGACTTTCATCCTTTCCTCTTCTCCATCCCCAGCCCTCAGAGATCGTCTGCAATTAGGGATGTGAGAAAGGAAAGGGCGGGAGGAATTCTCCCTCCCGAGTGATAGATACACTGTTGTTATTATTATTATTCGTTTGTTGGCATCGCCCTGAGAGATGGGGTTGTTTGTTCTAGTCGGACGCGATGCATTGTTTTGGTTGTGGATAGTTTCGGCTGTGTGTTTATGTGTGCTGATGTACAATAATTGTAGTGATGTTACTTAAGCCAAAGTGATGTTTATAGGTAATTTAAATATTCGTGTAATAGCAGACCCGCATATATATCATCTCGTTTTAAAGTTACTTAACTCTCTTGGTGGCTGTCATTACGAGGTATTTCGTCATTAAAAACATGACCAGATCTTGATGGACGAAATACCTCCATTACAAAAACTGACCAGATCTTGATGGACGAGATATTTCGAAATTAGAAGAAACTGACCAGATCTTGATGGACGAGATATCACGTCATTAATAAAACTGACCAGATCTTGATGGACGATATATTTCTAAATTAGAAAAACTGACCAGATCTTGATCTTTCTCATCATAAAAAATCAACTGTATCTTAATGATATATCTCGTCAGTAGCAAAATTCAAAATATATTGATGGACGAGATGCTCGTCGCACCCACTTGGAAGATTAATCGTTTATATGGTTTCTCTCAAGTACCCGGTACTATCGGCAATAGGCAATAATTTTAAAGCGCCAAATAGCGATAATTTTGGAATTTAGTAACTCTTTGTAGGTCTGTTCAAATAGCCGACAAAATTAATTGGTATTATCTTCGGAGATTTTTCCCTTCGTGATTGATCTCGGACCATCGCCAATAACCCGTTGTGTTGTTACCAGTGCGACGTTAATTCAACCATTAACCACCTACTGCCTCCATACCACCCAGTAGGTAGTACATTCGAATACCGGTTAGTATGCGCATGGTAAATAGGTTAATTAACGTCGCACTGGTGCAAATCAACGGGCTATTGGCGACGGTCCGTGATCAATTCCGAAAGGAAATATGCAAGGACAACGTCTAGTAATTTTGAACCCACGGTCAGATGACGAGGTCACACCTGAGCTGGCTCCCCACTCTCCAAACTTCCTCACAACTCCAACGTGAGGATATATTAAGCCATGACAGATTTAACGTGCTCCAGCCCCGTAGAACATGGCGTTCCTTGGCTGGACCGAGTTTCGAACTCGCAAGCCACAGGTTGCAAATCCATTACTCTTCCAATCAGGCTATCGTGGCCCTATTGCAGAGTGAGATGACAGATCTGGTGTTGACCTCGTCAGCTGACCATTGTTCAAAATGACGAGATGGTCGTGGTTGAATGACGAGGTGAAGAGGTTAGTGGTCGTGCATTATAAAAGGATTGTGTGCGTAATAATAAAATTAAGATTCTAAATAAATATTCTACGCCTCAAGAAAAAATGTTGCTCAAAAGAGCCCTCGTTAATATTGTTTATTTCCCTATAACTAGTTTACCCGTTAGCTAATTTCATTAAAATTCCTCCAGAGTAATTAAACCATGCTGAAAGACCCTACAATAACATAAAAATATTCTTAATCCTTGTTAATTATCTGCTACCCAAAATAAAAATACCTAATATTTTTTTCAGCAGTACTCTCATTCGAATATTTTTTTGCAACTTATATTATTCTTTTTGCGTTTTGCAACTTCAAAAATATCCTACGCATATCTGGCTCTTATGCACTTGTAGCTTCAAGCGCTTTGACGCGGGAGAATTCAAAGTCGTTTGCCCAAATCGTTCCTTTTTGCTCCTTTTAATTCCCTATTTTTGTTAACCTTTTTTCTTGTATCGTTTGCGTTTTTATCGTAGCCTCCATTTTGTTTTTATAATGGATGTTAATGCTGGGGAAGGCCTAATGATGTTGCCGGTGTAGTCTGTTTCGACCATGCTTAATGCAGGAGTGATTCGACGTTTTTTAATTCTTCAGCTCATTCGATCGTCTGTTTTAATGCTTCGCTTAATTTCTCGACGTGAGAAAATCGGGGATAAAGATTTTTTTTTCCTTCGAAGTTTCTTTTTTTTATCTGTGAGAGAACTCTAGCCATTAATTTGCTGGATTATCACTTAGTTAATGCGACTGAGCTTCGGAGGTGGATGAAAAAAATTGTTCAGTCATTAATTTTTTCTCTCTGGCCTCAAAACTTTCGTGTGGAGTGAAAGAATATTTTTTCTGTGTTCTTCGGACATAGAAACAGTTTTTTGCTTTTTTTTCCGGCTAATGTACTATGTTAATGATGTTTTAAAAAAGTGAGATGGGAGCTCCATTATCAACAGGCGTCAGAAAAATGTCCTAGATATTTCTATTTTCTTAGATCCTCTAGTGACACTATATTCAGGAATTAAAATGGGTGGATCTTCAATGGAAGATTGTTTCAAAGGATTACAGTCGAGTGTGGCAAGACAGAGCAACTTGATTCTAACAAAAAATATTTCACGGTTAGTAACCATTGCATTCCTATTTATAATGGGACACCGTATAGATCAGTGAGTTTATCCCATAGAGGAAGTTTTAAAGTAGATCAAAGAACGATAACCTTTTTATGTGCCCAGGATTATGCGACCAAATCTAGTTGTGACATGACCGTTAGACGAAAGAAGTCTAAAAGAAATCATCTGCTGGGTGGAACTCAACATTCATTATATGATTGGTCTACGGTACAGGAGAAGACGCCCAACCATTGATTCATTACCCCATTGGTCCGCGATACGTAGTAGTACGCTTTGACGTTTTCACCATTTTTGCCGTAACTATATAGAAATGTACATTCACCCACATCTACCTGTCATAAGATGTTATATCTCCAACAAGGAGAAAGGACGAAAAATCAGCCAACAAAGTCAATTTTCACAGAGCAGTCACGTGATTACTAGTCGGCATGTTGATTACACTTTTTGAGGCATTTCTCAATAGCAATGCTGAGTACAAATAATGTAATAGTAATAATAATAATGAAATATCTATATATTATGTCTATAGTATATCCATTATTTGCTGCGGCAAGCCTAAGGTAGGTAGTTGAATTAATGTCGCACTGGAGCAACACACAACGTTCTATTGGTGACGGTCCGGGATCAATCCCTAGAGGAGAATAGGATAGCACCTCCCCAATTTGACCCACGGTTAGATGACGAGGTCGACACCTTAGCCTCCATCCGACTCTTTAAACTTCCACACCACACCAACGTGAGTACATTTGAGGACACACAGATTTAACGTGCATCAGTCTCCACGTACCCGAAGATTTAGGGATAGATCGAGTTTCTAACTTGCAACCCTAGGCTGTCAATTCGTTAATCTTCCAACCGGGCTACCGGGACATATAGCTGAAGATAATTTGTATTTTGTAGTAGCTCTTTAAATAAATACAAAAACCTAAACAATAAGTATCCAATCTTTAACTGTTCCTTAAAATCTTAAGCAGCTCTTGCACGATTTAAATATCACAATCAGAATATTTGAATACACCGCCCAAAATAGTCTCACAAAACTTTAAAACGTTATTATCCAATTAAATGAACATAATTACTTTTTCCATACGACTTCCTTATTCCCATCAGTAAAAATACCAAATGGAAGAAAACAAATTAAATCATTTCTTTTACCGGCAAAACGTGTTCCCAAAACTCATCTCAACAGTATTAAAGCAAAGCCTAATTTATTATTCCGGCTGCGATTAATGATACAAATTCAAAATTAATCACCAAATAGACTTTTACTACCGCATGAGTTAACAGAAGTTTAGCGCAAGAAACGGCACTCACGTACCAAACTACACGAAAATCGAATTTCGCTCGATACATGAAACACACTTTTTAATGGCGGCCAGTAAAAACAGTCTAGACATGTCAGTCATAAAAGTTTAATGCATTCTCCAAGCCCCCCTTTGATGGACAGAAGTAGATTCTTTGGTAGTAAAATGTGCACCAGACTTCATTTGGTTGCGCAATTTGCCATTAAAGAGATGCCTCTTATTCTTTCTAACGTTCAAGAGATGCTTCCTGTGTGCGCGATGTTCAGAAAGAGATTAAGAAACTGGTTTGGACGTGAATTCATAATGAGTTTTAAGTTCCAATCGTGGCTAATAAAATCGATTAGGTCCATTGAGAAAGGGTAGGTAGTTCAGTCAACGTCACACTGGAGCAACACAACGAGCTATTGACGACTGTCCAGGATCAATCCAAGATCAAAGATCCAAGGACTACGCCTCGTCATTTTGAACCACGGTCCGATGACGAGGTCAATACCTGAGCTGGGATCCCACTCTCCAAACTTCCACACCACGCCAACATGAGGACATCTGAGGCCATGCCAGATTTAACGCGCGTTCCGAAATCGCAACCCTAGGTTGTGCTAATCCGTTACTCTTCGAATAGGAGTATCACGGCCCTATTGGAAAGTGGGATAACAGCTCAGGTTTCGACCTCGGCATCTGATCGTTGTTCAAAATGACGAAGTGATTGTGGTTGAATGACGAGGTGAAGAGGTCAGTGGTCGGGCATTATAAAAGAATTTGGTATTTAAAAATTTTATCTTCACAAAAACAGGTTCTAACAGACAATCCAAATAGACAAATGTTATCATGTCTATTTGGTCAATAGCCCGTGGTGTTGCTCCAATGAGACGTAAATTCAACAATCTGCCTTCGATGTAAGATCTGAGCTCAAATTCCGTCTTTTTATGGAAATCGTTCCATAAGTTCTAACCAGCTTACCAATGGCTATGAGAATTAACACCTTCGTACCCATAAATACTTCTGGCTTAGAACTTTATCGAGGGATATGGGAAATGGTTTGTATGGGAAGTAAATGAGAAGACATTTCAAGCAGGTTGTGTTGTTTACACTTTGAAAATACAGAAATGGCTACTGATGTTCAAAATTTAAATAGATTATCTTAGCAAGTTTCAAAAATTCCCGGGTACTTAAAAATATTTTTTAAATGCACGTGTAGTAAAGATCTGTGAGTACAATGATTCAAAATACAACCAAGTATTCGTAATCGCGACGCTATAACGCTATTGCCATCACAACTAAAACCCCATCTCATTTCATACTACTTACGAATGTCTTCATTCTGCACGATGTTGTTTTACTAAATCTAAGCAGCAATTGCAAAGAAAAATGGTAACCCATTTATTACCAGAGTAAAGATTATTGGATTCACGCAGAAGACATACGACGTGCAATAATTCAAATATCCGTTTCAGTGAGTGTAAATCTTCCTTAAATACCTCGTAAACGTAATAGATATTTGACTCGTAATTTTGAAGAATGTACACACTTATTTTAATCTTTTTTCAAGGAAACTCTAACATTATCCCTCCATCACACACAAAACAGCATTACTCATTTCACACTACTTATGAATGTTTCCATTCTGTAAAATGTTGCCTTCATAAGTTCGTTTTAAATTTAATAATTTAAATATGTAGCCTATTACCGTCAGTTGCATGGATTGATACAAGAGACGCACGATGTACAATAATGTAAACTATATCCGTTTTAGTGCGTATATTAATATCAACATCAGCCGTGAATTTTATCTTTGCAAAGGAACACGATGCTTTTAAAATATCACACACAGAACGTCATTCGTCATCTCACTCTACTTATGAACACTGTATCCATTCTATAAAATGTTGCTTCATAAATTCACTTTAAATTTAATAAGTAAAATAGTAGCCCATTACTGTCAAGTATATGGATTCATACAAGAAAAACACGATGTGCAATAATGCATCTGTTTAATATTTACATAACTGTTTTAAATACATAGTAAGTGTGGACATAATATCTAAGAATGTTCATACATAATATCAACATCAACTATGAATTATCTTTGTAAAGAAACACACTGTTAAAATATCATCCCACAAAGAATGTCATTAGTCATCTCGCACTACTTATGAATAGTCTCCATTCTGTAAAATGTTGCCTTCATAAATTCGCTTAAAATAAGTAAAATAGTAGAATATTGTTGTCAAGTATATGAATTCATACGCTCGAAAATAATTTAAACTAACATCTGTTTATTACGTGCATATCCTCGTTAAATAAACAGTAAGCAATTTAACTCGTAATTTCTAAGAATGCTCACACTTAATATCAACATCAGCCATAAGTTATCTTTGCAAAGAAACACGATACTGTTAAAATATCATCATCACACACAGAACATCATTACTCATCTCACACTACTTATCAAGTCTTCTGTAAAATGTTGCCTCATCCCACTTCAGCTGTGTGCATCGCGAGAAGAAGGCATTTGTATACATCACGTATAGAGACTGGAAGGAGGCCAAAGTATCCCCTTTGTCTACCTTAGCCTCCTTAAAGGGTAGACACAAAAACATTTTTGTCTCCTTCGCGAAAAAGAGCAGAGGAATAAAAAGGGACGCCGAAAGTATTTCAATACGCTTAAAGAACGCGTCTCGATACAAGGAGCATGAAAAAGTTCAAGTGCCGTAAACATGAAGTATTCTTGCTCCTGTCATATATGATTAATTATTATCCTCTGCAGTAGCCCCGTTTGCTGAGGCAGTGGGAGACAGTTTCGTTCTTGGGGTGTTTCGGAGGCGGAAATGGAACGGAAAATTTGCAATAAAATGAGTTGAGGGACATTTGGGAAGTATGTTATGTAAATTCGAAGGTTTTTACATGGAATCTTTAATATACATTGAATATTTCTTCAGTATGAATAAAAGAAAAAATTCCATGTGTATCAACCCTCCTGGGTTTTCGTTTCGATGAGATATCTCGTCATTAGCAAAACTGACCAGATCTTGATGGACGAGATAACTCGTCATCAAGAAAAAACTGATGTAAACTGACTAGATAGGGATCTTCATCGAAAATTTGCAATATCTGGATGACAAAATCTCCCGTCAATCGAATTGGTCAGATATTGACGGACAAGATATCTCGTCATTAGAAAATTTGGTCATATATTAATTAATGGACGAGATATCTCGTTGAAACCACTTAGAGGGTTTAGAATATTGGGTAGGCCAAAGAGTTCGTTTGGTTTTCAGCCGGTTAAGAAAGTAAAATTTTTCATTATCAAGAAATCGTTTTTGGGAAAACATATTGATAGTTTTTACCCACCATCTTTTAGACATATTCATAAATACTTCCTCCGAAACTTATTACCTTTACTGGGGAAAGAACTGTCCCGTGTGTCTCTCAGTCTTCCAAAGCATTGAAAGTTTCCCATAAAGAAAATTCTGTTAAACTAGGAATAAAAAGAAGTCCGAAGGTGCAATGTCTGGCAAATACGAAGGATGATTCAAAACTTCTCAACCAAGCTTTAACAGTTTTGCGGTTCTTTGTAACAGTAACATACATCGGTACACGAATTCGGAGCCTGCCGTTGAAAATCCGAGAAGGGAATGACGCCTTGTGCCACAGAAACGATATTATCGACTGTTATAAACAGCACTCTACAATCTAAACGCGGCATTTTCGGACACATCCTCTGACAAAAATACTTTTGGACCCCTCTACCAAACTTTTAGCCAAATATTTTCGAAACACCCTGTGTTCGAAATATACTTTTAACTAACAACTAACAACTTTTAATATAGTAAATTCAACTTTTAATTTACTATATTAAAAGTTGAATTTTTTGTAGTGGGGAATAAGGTAGACACATTGATGCATTTCTGTTACACACGACTAGTTTTATTTGGTTTGACGCTCTATGGTCATTTTTGTTATACTACGTTGTCTGAGGTTTTATGGCGTATGGTACGATAAAAGACAAACTGCGCCAAACAGAAGACAAAATCAAAAATCAATAAGAACAGATAATAGGCAACGAGAGGTAGGTACGTATTTTAATTAACGTCGCACTAGAGCAACACATCGGGCTATTGACGACGGTCCGGGATTAATCCCAAAGGGAATACAAAAGAGATATAATAATCAATCACACTACAACCGTCATTTAGATAATTCTAGAATTATCATAAAAATTTCCTTGGATTATCCAACCGAAGAATGATCGAATTACCAATTCTTTTAAAGATATTTACAGTTCGTGTAACTAACAGATTGGATTATTGAATAAATTAATGTTGTTTATTAAGGTTCTGAATATAAAGTTTATTTTTCGAGCAAAACCAACTCGCTATAAACTACGAATAAATGAATAAGCGTTTTATGGGGCACAGGGATTTTAATAATTTTTATTATTGGTATAACAATAGTGTCTAATCGAATAAATCAGTACTAGTTTTAAAGATATACTTAATTCGGTTACTAAAAATGTATTTTGCTTATAGAATAAACATATGAGTGATTTTTTATGTGAGATTTAATAATAATTTTGTTTTCCGTAAAATTTACCATTCAGGAATGCTTGAGTAAATTAATAACTACATTTTTGTGTTTGAGTAAACATATTGGTTAGTTTACGAACATCATAACTTCATCAAATTTCCATGTGAGTTGCAACTATCACAATCTTAGAGCTGTGATCCTACATTTAGTTTTTATATTCTTGACAAATAAGCGAATATTCCATATAAAATAAGACTGATTTATTAATTTGCGGGGCCGCAGTAGCACGGTTGGAAGAGTAGTGTATAGCAACTGGAGAGTTGTGTGGCCTGGTGCATGTTAAATCTGTCGTGGCTTCAAATTTCCTCTTGTTGGCGTGGTGTGGAAGCTTGGAGAATGGAGTTTCAGCTCAGATGTTGACCTCGTCATCTGACCTAAGTTCCAAATTTCGTTGTGTTGTCATGAGATATTTTATGTTAGTTTGTGGCTCAAAATTACGTGCTGTTATCCTCGGATCTCTTTTGGGATAGATCCGAGACCGTCACCAATAGCCCGTTGTATTGCTTCATAACAACGTTAATTCTACCTACCTATCTTATGGAATTCACAGAAGTATTGTTACAAAGGTTTTGAGTTTTATATAATTCCTGATTTTCCATATTTTCTCTTCCAATACGTGTGAAAATCAGAAACCAACTATTTTAATTCAGAACGCTTTAAAATTATAAATTATATAGTCACCCAGAATTCAAATTAATGAATACATTGCTTCCTATAAAATGAGACTGTGAACTGTAATCCTCTATTTAATGGAGTGTTTATCTTTCACTTTAAATATGTTTATAATCCTACCATATGCTTCATTTTCTTCAAATTTAATTTTCATGAAAGGT
Source organism: Meta bourneti (assembly GCA_933210815.1). Lineage (NCBI taxonomy): Eukaryota > Metazoa > Arthropoda > Arachnida > Araneae > Tetragnathidae > Meta > Meta bourneti. The sequence continues at coordinate 17,966,571 of OW119931.1, forward strand.
AAAAACATCTTGAAATTTTAATTTTACTATTGAGCTTAAAAGCTATTATCACTCACTTTAGAAATAACTAAAATCAATTTAAGCTTCTTATTTTATTTTCTTCTACATTCTACCTTTATTTTTTTCTCTGTTTTATGTCTCTGTTATGTTGGATCTTCAATAATTACTGAGCGTGTAGATATCACTTAAGTTACGTATGAGAAGATTTATTCATAAATAAACTAGGTTTTAAGGTTTCTTGCAGATTTGGTACTTTAAATCCGATGTATTTTTTCAACCGTGTCCATTTAAAAATCTAATTGTCACGATCTCCTAATCAGTTAAGTACATATTCGCAAATTCTTCGTTTAAGCTTTCCGTTAGTATAAATTAAATTATCATAATTTCAATTCAACTGCCATTTTTGTTTTAGTAGACGGTAGGTAGATATTTAATTAACGTCACACTGGAGCAATACATCGGGCTATTGGCGACGTCCAAGATCAAACTCGAAGGGAAATATCCGAGAATCACACAACGTAATTTTGAAGCACTGTCAGATGACGTGGTTACACCTGAGCTGGCATCCCACTCTCAATTTACACAGCACCCAACGTGAGAACATTTAAGGCCACGACAGATTTAACGTGCACCAGCTTCCCTTGCATACGACGGTCTTTTATTGGTTTCGAACTCGCAACCCTCCGATTGCTAATCCTTTACTCTTCCAACCCGGGCTACTGTGCCTATTTTGGTAGTCAAATATTTCTAATTTACCGTAAATACAGATGAAAAAAAAACGATTATTAGAAATTCCAAACTTAACAAAAGGGTTAACAAGTTTCTTCACTTTAAACATGCTTCCCATGTGTTAAAAATTAGCAAAATGTATTAAACGTACAACTCAGTAAATTTCTTCTTTTGAGGAATATATGTTTTCACATTTTTAATCCACATTACATAGAAAGTCAGAATGTAGTGTTAAATTTCCTACTTTTACACCTGTAGCTATTTTTAAATAGATGATATATATCCAATATCTGTGCTCAATCAAATTAAAATATTCCAATAAATGCATCAATAATTGTAGTTACACTATATAAAATTAAGCTTTTCTAATTCTTCTAATTAAAAGATTGTTCTATGACAAGCAGTTAAAAATATAGCGAAAGTCCACCCTATATAATCAATTTATTTTTAAAGCATTTCGCCGATATACATACCATGTCCTTTTAATAAAACTAAAACATTGAACAAATCCCACACTAACACATAACCCACTAGTTCACCACCTGAATATCATAAAACATCTCATGTCCGAAAATAAACATAAGTAGGGACATTAAGCTTCAGTAATTTATCATTTTTATCCAAGAACACATCCAAAGCAATTCGATCCCACCATTACTTTCAATAGAAACCCAGTCACGTGATACGACGGGAAATGTGCATTGTTTCCACATTCTTTACACGAAGGAAATATTTTCCCAATGTATTCAATTGTATAGACAATAGATGGAACGATATGCAACCAATCCACAAACAAGCCTTTAGTGACACTGAGTAATATAGATCTATAAAAGGCACAAAACAGATATGGAACTTAACGGCTGATTAAGCGAAGAATTTATTTACTCAATATCCACTCAATGTATCTTGTTATTGGTGAGTATACGAGAATGTGGAAGCATCGGTATGGGTATATATCGCACATAGAAAAATGTATAGCATTCCGTAAGCAAGCTTTTAGATAATTAAGGAAAATGTAAATCTATATGGGAAAATAACTAGTAAAGCAAATTAAAAGTAAATTTAGAGGTTATACACATATAAAAATATTTATTTAACATACATTTAATGTATTTCTGATGTTGATTAGCGTACATGGAAAGATATATCAATGGGTGATATTATATGTATGTGACTTGATAAAGCAAATTACGTGAATTTAGAAGTTGTGATGATAGATGAAAAAATAAATTTTTACTTAATATATTCTATTGTATGGACATATATACAGTGCACGTATACATAGTAAGATATACTACCAATCCCAAAACAAGCCTTTTGTGACATACTGAGTACGATCAATACATAAAAGACAAAACAGGGTATGGAATTTAAATGAACTTAACGACTGATCACTCGAAGAAAATATTTACTCAATATCTATTCAATGCATCTTGTTATTGGTGAGTGTACGAGAATATGGTTGGTTGGTTTGAGTTTTATGGCGAAAGGGCCATATTTGGCCATGCTGCGCCAGACACAAGACATTCAATATATCAAGTAACAGACACACACACAATGAAAGTTTTACTGACGCAGAAGAGAGAAATACACCCAGGGAGGAATACACCTGACATCGAGAATATAGATAAATCGATATGGTATACATTGTGCATGGAACGATGTATATCATTTATTCCATATCAGGCTTCTAGGGAATTAAGGGGATACAGAACTATATGGGAAAATAACTATGGTAAAACAAGCTAAAAGTAAACTTTAAGATTGTCAAATGAAAAAAAATATTTATTCAACTTATATTCTATGTATTTCTGTTTTCGTGCGGCTACAATGCAAAGGCAGTCAATCCTGGATCAGCCGGTTTTTGAAAGAGTGTGGAAAAGCTCGTTAGGAGAAAGCTGCCATACGCAAATTGCAGCGGATGGTTTCCCCCGCTAACTCATTATCACTGCTATAATTTTCGGCAGGCATCGAACGATAAACTTAGAACCAGAATGGGCGCCAACTATGTAAGCGCCTTCTTTACTTTACCTCAGTCCTCTAATCTAACCAATAGACTTGTTCAAAACCACGTGACTCGACTGAAAACTCGCGACACCCGTGTTCACAACATTCAGTAAACCCCATGGCGAGACACGCTAGTTCCGGTTCGAAAAGTTCTTAAAGAACCGGAACTAGCGTGTCTTGCCTCTCGCTCTACGAGACCACCTGCTGAAACTTTGGAGACCCTATCCTTATCCGTAATGGCACATGTAGGCATGGAGGGTAGTGTGTCTCCGACTAAGAAGTAAACCTCATTGGAAAAGAAAAGATTACGAGAGTACCTCGGATCAGTGAAGTCGTACACACCTATAGGAGATATGCCCCTGAGGACACAAGAATGGGTATACACACACAAGGAAAGCTTGCATAGAAGAGACAAATACACCAAGAGAGGATTCAAACTTACACCGCAAACAACTCCCAGATTGCTAGCGAAGTAGCCAAACTCTCTAATTCAGGCTGATACCTATGTATTCCTTTTATTGACGAGTGAACGTGGAACGACATGCAACCATAACTTTAAAACGCCGTTACAGTTGCAGAACATATACCCATAAAGAGAAATACCACATCAGAAGATCAACAATCTCAACCCATTAACACACCTACCGAACGCCATAAAAACATCCTCCGTCCGATAATACACACAAGCCGGGATATTAATCTCCGATATTTATCATTTCCACCCAGAGCAATCCGAACCCACCCCTTCCATCTCGAGGAACCCGGATCACGTGATCCGTATATATTGTTTCCATTTGTATCAACGCCAATAAATCCCCTGCCCCGAATTTCTTGACAAGGTGCTTCTTTTTCCAGTTGCTTCATTTCAATATTAGATGCGGAATTTGCATAATCATATTTTCGCAGAGGAAGCTCGGAATTTAATCAAGTGAGTTGCGATCGTGGGACCACGGCCGGTTCTGGCTCTGGAACTCATTTGGGGGTCCACGTGGTGGTTCGGGGGTGAGGATTTCGGGCGAGTTTAATTTAAATATATCTTTTATCGGGAGTTGGGTTTTGGTAAAAATGTGATGAGATCGAGTTGGTTTATGGGGTTTGGTGGATAGGTCGCTGTCGAAATGTGGTGACTGGTTTTGGGGTTTAGAATTCGGTAAAGAAAATGATCGTTGATATATTCCGTGTAACCCGTGAAGTTTTCCCTCCACGTGTATGCGTGTCACTTTAGAGTTTTTTAAACAATTTTTAAACTATTAACTATTGGTATAACTTTTCATTGGTTGGTAAGTTTTTTTTTTTTTTTGGGGGGGGGGTTATAGAGCAAATAGCAATATTTGGCCGTTCCAGCAAAGTCAAGTAAATAGGTAGAGAGGTAGTTGAATTAACCTCGTACTGGAACAACACAACGGGCTATTGGCGATGGTCTGGGATCCATCCCGAAGACAAAGTTCCGAGGACAACATATAATCATTTTGTGCAATGGTCAGATGACGAGATTCAATACCTGAGCCCCACTCTCCAAAATTCCACACCGATCGTGAGGACATTTGAGGTCTCTACATATTAAACATGCACCACCTCCTAACAGCAAGATGATTGCTAATCCGCTACTCTTCCAATCGTGGTAAGCTTCCCTTTAATAGACATACGCACACAAGGAGAGGTTGCTGACAGAGAGGTCTAATTGTAGAGAAATGTGCACCCAAGGAGGAATCGAACCTGCATAACGTGAAGGTTGCTAGAGCGTCGGGCAAACCCACTGAATCTCGGCGGCATCTGTAATATTTTACTATTTTCTATTTCAAATGATCGAGTTGGATGTTTGGGTTTTATGGCCCAAGGTTCAAAAATAGACAAACTGCGCCCACTTATTTTAGAGGGTGCATAGTTTCCTTCGCCACATCAATCACTATCGCTACTGAAACCAGTACACAAAATTTACTGCCACTGGCTTGAAAACAAAATTGACCTGTGACATCTGAAACAGGGTTGCCAGAATCGACTACACCAGGGGCGTCAAACTCAAATAAAACACGGGCCATTTAATGCAACTGATAAGATTCACGCAGGCCACATCACATTAACAAATTTTCTTAAAATTATATTTTGAAGTGAGGATTCAGGAATATGGATAGGATAATTAAAACACATTATGTAATTAAGTGAATTTAGAGTAAAAATTTATAATATTGCTATATAATTGCTTTTATTTAAACGTTTATTTAATTTAATGTGTTTGCAAAATTAAAATTAATTTTTTTGCCGGAAACTTGCCAGTGCTTTCCTCCTACTAGTTTTCCAATATCTGGATTCAAAGACTGAGAACAGACAATCTTCATTATGGCAGATAGATGTTTATCAGTTAATCTTGATTTGTAGACCGTTTTATTTAATTTCATGGGCGAAAATAGTTGCTCACACATTTTTAACATGACGAAATTGTGTTGAGGTATCGCCTCGATCTTCCTTAAGTGCTGTTTTCTTCATAATAACATGTTGTCCTGTTTTCATTTTATTTCAGAGCATCGTGGGCCACAAAAAAATTACCTCGGGGGCCGCCTGTTTGACACCCCTGGACTACATAGTAATCATACGACGCGATTCCTTGTCGATAACCAATCAGAAAAAGTGTCACTTTTTCGATTGGAGAGGAGATATTTGCGTCGAAAGTAGTATGACGTCACTTCCGGTCATTCTAACTTTTTGCGCTAAAATCATCGATCAAACCATCCCGAACAAATCTCCCTTAACTTTCCATATAGTGTAGTATTACTTTTCTCCTACATATCACTTAAAGATTGATGGAAAGTGCCATAGGTTGGTTGGTTTGGGGGATTTTATGGCACAAGAGCCATATTTGGGCATGCTGCGACAGACACAAGACATACAATATCAAGTAATAAGACATACAATATCAAGTAATAGACATAAACACACAATGAACGTTTTACTGACACAGAAGAGAGAAATACACCCAGGGGGAATGCACCTGACAGGAATCGAATCTGCGCCGCCTACAGCTCGAAGATTGCTAGCGCAGTGGACATACCCACTACGAGGCAGTTAAATAACTTCGAACTAGAAGTCCTGCAGGAAAGACTTCTCAGATTGCAAAACTGATATTTGCGTGTAAAACCGCTCATAGTGTCAAATATCTTTATGTAACTAATACCTCATGCTATGATATTCGCTATTTAATTATACTGTGAAATAAAGCAATCTAATTACATGACAGCAGAAACGTCAGAACGCAAAACATAAAAATAGGAGGACAAAGCACCAGTACAATTTCATACGGATAAAATTCATATAAACAATAGATAAACATGTAACACACTCCATTAAAAAATATGTCAAGAATCAACTATACGAAATTCAAAAGTTAAAATACATGAAATAAAATATTACAAGATTCGGTCGACGTAATACTATTTCGACCAAACAGTAAATTACCGGTAAAGATGCAATGTATATGACATTTCGTTGCCAAATGAAAAAATTTGCCACCAAATCCAAGGGTTACCAGACCGAAAGCAATAAAATTATAAAAAAAAGGCGTGTTATCAGAATTCATGCAAATTCTCACAGAATTTAACGTCCCCTACATTGCATCTTTACCAAAATACCTTTACGTTACAACAATACTTCAAAGCAATCTAACTCATAAGTAACAATGTGCATTTCCATTTTATCGAACGTGAATGAAGGTAAAGGTTTATCATTTTGTCTTACTCGTACCATTAACGTAGTAATAGAGGAATACCCACGGAAAGTTATAAAGGTGATCCGTCAATACGCGCTGATCAAGTATTATAAGTGTTAATAGATCGATGGAAAGTGTTTTTAACCATCCAAGTCATTTCGACGAAATATCACTTGGAGGGTCATCAGTATCTGACCAATTTTGATAATGACGAGTTATCTCGTCATCAAGATATTTCCGATTTTTGATGATGGTGGTGAGATCAAGATCTGGTCAGTTTTGCTAAGGACGAGAGTCTTCGTCGAGACAACCACCGGCAGAATAACCCCTCTGAGCGGCACGAGATTTCCAAATGTTATAGTATTGCTTTTCCCCACAATCCACACATTGTGTAAATACCCACATATATTCCTTTAAAAAATCCTAAGATTAAATTGGTCAAGAAGCTCAAAACGAGTTAGTTATGCAGAGATGGCTACAAGGGGGTATGTGCGTGTTAATCTCTTAGAGGGTTAAAAGGATTATAAATGCATATGCCCCACATACGGAGCGAAAGAAAGTATCCGGACTCACCAGAAGAGCTACGATTTTCACAATATGTACTTTATTTCTCATTTTTGTCAGAAAAAGGGTTATAAATGCTCATCTGTCCCACATACTGAACGGAAAAAAGTAGCCGGACTAACCAGGTTATCTGAACTGTGATGGACCTATACACTATATGGATTTCATTTCTTACTTTTGGCATGAAAAAAGGAAACGCGAATTATTAGAAAACCAGAAATAGACAGTTTGAAAATGTCCAGAAAAAAGTTGATTTAAAGTTGGAACGTTCGTAAAGTGCATTTTCTGTATATAATAATATATAGAATCAATGCAACGTGGTGATAAAACATGGTGAGTTTATACGCTTATTATAGGTTTTCCCGACCTATAGGAAATGCAATATGAAGCATGCCTCTCTTGTCCGCCAACTTACTCGTCTGAGACTGTCCAGGTGAGATCTGCATTTTTATCCTTCGATTCTCCTGGAGTTTTTGAAGGAATATAACTCAAGGACTTGGTCTAGCTAATCTAGACCAAGTGGGATGAGAAACAACAGCATTTATATATTACGTATGAGAGAGATAGGGAAGAGTTATCCTTGTGCCCCACAAACGGACATTAAAAAATGAAAATTAGCTCTGAACTCCCCTAAAGGTTAGGCACAGTGATCGATCTATTCACCGATTCGCTTATTCTGAGCTGAAAGGAAACAGTTGAATTCATTTCTCAATTTTTGTCATAAACCTTTCCAAATAGTTTATCGGAACTGAATTTTACATAATTCGGATATATCATCAGGCGAAATGCTAATATAAGCTTGGAACATTTTCCATACGTAATAACTTTATTACGTTAATAAGTATATGATGTTTTTATATACTGCGCGAGCTAAGGATAAAAGAATTATTATTGTCCCACAAACGGACTCTAAGAAAGGAAATAATCAATTTTTACCCAGAAAACCAAATATGGTACATCGGAATGCTAGTTTTAGTTTGAAATACTCATCAGACAAAAAGATAGTTTGAAGCGGAATATAAGTGAACTTAGAATGTATTAGCATATAACTTGATGACGATAACTAGTTGTATTTATATTTCATCGTTTAGCTCGTGTGGGAAATGATTCCACCATATTCCACAAAAGGATCGAAAAGAAAACTTGTCCGAACTTAACTTAATGTTAGAATAGGTTTTTCTAAACACTATAATAAAACATTTTTTTAAACATAACTTAGCGGAATTCAACGGAATATATATTTAAATTTTTGTCATAAATCACTCCAAAAGTTATCGGAATAGAATTAAGTTTGAAGAAATCATCAGATGAAGTACTTATAAGCTTGAAACATTTTGCATAAGTAAAAACAATATGAAATGCAATTATTACCAAATAATAACAAGACGTATTTATATAGCATAGGTGGGAGCTAGGGATGGGGAATAGTTATCATTACGCACCAAATATCTCAAATGAACCTCCAGGAAAAAATCTCATTTTTGTCATTAAACGTCAAATACGGTATATCGGAATGAAAGTTTTAGACAGTTTGGAGAAGTTTTGGGGTAAAATGGTGATATGCGGATGAAGTATGATTATGTAAATACAGTATATATTGACAATATAACTTGATAACAATAACCAAGTATATTTATATTTTACCTTTGAGTGAGCTATGGAAAATAGATATTGGTGTGTCCTACAAAAGGACCTTAACTTATTGGGCTGCCAAACCAAACCTCTTTGATTTCGTTCTCCTATTGCCGTTTTCATTAGACTACATTTAAAATACCCCGAGTGTACTCGTGGTGCCAATCCCGAACACCTAACTCACCACGAATATACTCGTGTTTGGCAGTGGTTAGGAAGGGAACGCATTTGCTCTCAGGCGAAAACTTTTTTATTTTGCTCATGTTGCCGCTTTCATTAGAGCACATTAAAAATACCACGAATATAATCGTGCCTGTTTAAGGAGGGGAAGAAAGGAAGGTAATAGGACTCACCTGAAGGTTAGCACGGTGAGGGGCCTGTAGGACTTGTGGCTGGCGGGGTCTGCCATGGGCCTGCCCCAGAAATCGTTGGCGAAAAGGGCCACTACGGGGTTGCGCCCCACCACGTCCGGATTGCCGGACACGGCCACCAGGTCGTCGTGCACGAAGTCCCCGTTCAGGGAGTTCAGGTAGCATCCGGCCGAGAAGGCGGCCACCAGCAGGGCGACCGTCCAGTCCGGCATGACGGCGACTGAGTGAGGCAGGACTCTGCCGGATGCCGCTCTCCACCGCTCCGCGATCGATCCGGCCCCGAAACCCGGACTCCTAATTGGGTCTGGCAGTGCGCCTGCTCCCCGATACGCGGGAAATACTTTTCCTTCTTCTGCGCCCCCCCTATCCGGCCGACATTTTCTTTGCTGCCGTCCGGTACGTCACCTGCACGGTGACGGGCTGATGAGTTCATGGTCACCGGTCGGAAACCGCTCGTATGAAGAAATATAGATATATTACTCATAGGACACTTGTTATTTTTGTTCAGGGAAGATTCCTCAAGTCCGGCAAATCACCTTCATGCCCCTATGCCGGACTGCGTTTTTTCAGACTCTTATTTGAACGCTCTAGTATTGAAGTGTAATAAAAACTATGCGTATTACTTCCATGTATAAGAGTTTTGTCCAAGAACTGCTGTTTCAAATCCGGAAAATTACCTTAATATTGATACCGGACTTTTGAATTCACAGCCACTGGTCGGAAACCGCTCGTATGAAGAAATATAGATATATTACTTATAGGACACTTGGTATTTTTGTTCAGGGAAGGTTCCTCAAGTCCGGCAAATCACCTTCATGCCCCTATGCCCGACTGCGTTGTGTTCAGACTCTTATTTGAACGCTCTAGTATTGAAGTGTAATAAAAGCTACACGTATTACTTCCATGTATAAGAGTTTTGTCCAAGAACTGTGTTTCAAATCCGGAAAATTACCTTAATATTGATGCCGGACTGCTGAATTCACAGCCACGTGTCGGAAAGTGCTCGTAGGTAGGTGGTATTTTAATTAACGTCACACTGGAGCAACACAACGGGACGGTCCGGGATCAAACCCGAAGGAAAAGATCCAAGGACACGACGACGTAATTTTGAACCCCTGTCAGATGACGATGTCACACCTGAACAGGCACCCCGATCTCCAAACTTCCGCACCACGCCAACGTGATGACATTTGAGGCCACGACAGATTTAACTTGCACCAGCCTCGCTTATACACGACGGTCTTTGGTTTGATTCGAACTCGCAACCCTTCGGTTGCTAGTCCGTTACTCTTCCAACCGGGCCACCGTGGGCCCCTTATTTGAAAGAGCTCGTATTAAAGTGTAATAAGAAACTACACGTATCACTTCCATGTATAAGAGTTTTGTTCAAGAACAGCTGCTTGAAATCCGGCAAATTATCTTAATATTGACGCCGGACCGTTGAATCCATGGTTACTGGTTGGAATGTGCTCGCAGGAAGAAATATAATGAAAATTAATACGTTATTTTTTGACAACTGGCAATTTAGTGCAGGAACGGTTTCTCAAGTCCGGCACATCGTCTTTATATCTTGATGCCGTGTCCAGGGATTGTTTTTTGAAATCCGGCACGCTTCTTTAATATCTCTTGCCGACCAATCAGGCTGGTGGTCAGATTGCTATCTACTAGATAGAAACATCCCTGGTCGGGGGTGAGGCATGTATGTTTTCCCATTGGAGTGAATGTGCGGTCTTCCTGTAAATGAGTTGTGTCTTGAATGTATTGTTTGTATGTGAGGTGCAATGTGATCCCAGCACCCAGGAGTACCAGGGTAACGCCAAGTAGTTCACAATTCCGCCGTTGTAGTGCCATGTTTGGCCCACTAAAGCACTTCTTCAGTTGGCTGGGAATATCTAGGCTGATTGTTTAGTCCATGTACACTGATATGAAGGCCTTTGTATTAACAAATAATAAAGCTTAAATATAATACTTAATACTATGTAGGATACTTGATATTTTTGTCCAGGATTGGTTTCTCAATTGCAGAACATCACCTTCATACCCTGTGTTTGCCACTGGTCAAAAAGAGCTCGTATGAAGAAATATAATAAAACTAAATATGTTATTTATAGGACACCTGACACTTTTGTTCAGAGACGGTTTCTTAAGTCCGGCACCTCATCTTCATACCCTAATGCCCGATGAAGTGTTTAATCTATAATTTAAAAGAACTAGTGTATTGAAGTGTGTAAAAGTAAAACTCTATACGTATATAACACACTCCCAGGTGTAGAATTTTTGTTCGTGGACAGTATTTTGAAATCATGTGCAGTACTTTCATACAAATGCCCGTCTTATTCAAGAACTATTTGAAAGAAATATTATTTTACAGTAATAATATAACTCCACGTTCACACACATTACTCCCATAAATAGTAGTTTTATCCAGGGACCTTTATTTGAAATCCGGCTCATCATATCGATATATCTTTATATCGATGCCGAACCGTTGAGTTCATGGGCACTGATATGAAAACATTGAAATAAGAAAAAATAAAATTAAACGCATTAATCCAACGCGTAAAGGACATCGCATATTTTGTCCAGGAAAGGTTTTTCAAGTCCGGAAAATATCTTTCAAACCCTGATACAGGACTGTGTTGCGTTTATATACTCTTATTTTGAAGGATTAGAATGTATTACAACAGGTATATAGGGCCGCGGTAGGCCGGTTGAAAGAGTAACGGTTTAGCAACCGGAGGGTTGCGAGTTCGAACCAACCAAAGACCGTCGTGTACAAAGGGAGCTTGTACACATTAAATCTGTCGTGGCCTCAAATCTCCTCACATTGGTGTGGTGTGGAAGTTTGGAGAGTGGAGTGCCAGCTCATGTGTAACTTCGTCATCTGACCGTGGTTCAAAATTACGTAGTGTCATCCTCGGATCTTTCCCTTAGGATTCGACCCCGAACCGTCGCCAATAGCCCGTTGTGCTGCTTCAGTTCGACGTTAATTAAAATACCTACCTACCCAGGTATAAAATGTTTCGCAATAAACCGTTTTTCGAGTCGCAGTTCTTTCCAGTAGATGCCGGACAGTTCAATTCACGGACACTTATAGGAAAACAGTGGAATAAGAAAAGAATAGAACAAACCATACTGATTCAATGTATAGGACACCTAACGTATTGCCCAGAAAAGTTTTTTTCAATTTCGGCGTCTCTCAATTACTTGATGTCGGACTGCATTATGTTCACACAGAATCTTATTTGAAATAACTAGCTCACGTTGGCGTGGTGTGGAAGTTTGGAGAGTGGAGTGCCAGCTCAGGTGTTGCCTCGTCATCTGACCGTGGTTCAAAATTACGTGGTGTTGTCCTCGGATCTTTCCCTTTGGGAGTGATCCCGGACCGTCACCAATAGCCCATTGTGTTGCTCCAGTGTGACGTTAATTGAAATCCCCCCCCCCGAAATAACTAGTATTTTAAAGAAATAATAAACCAATACCAAAGAATAGGAGTTTTGGGGACCGTTTGGATTCTGGCACATTACCTTCATGTAAGTGCCGGACCATTGAGTTCATGGGTTCTGATCGTAAAACATTTATATCAGAAAATAATAAAATGATACATATTATCCCATGTGAATGGGGCACCTGCAATTTTTTTTTTTATTAATCTGGCAACCTCCCAGTTGCTATGATGCTGGACGTATGACTTTAGGATCACGATTGGGAATTACTAGTTTTAAGAAAACAATAAATCCTGTCATATAGCTTTCGTGTATAGAACCAGACATTTTTTGAAGTCCAGAACATCACACGAATCTCTGATACAGGATTGATGAATTCAAGGGCATTCACTGGAAAATGTTTGTACCATGAAACTAATAAATCCGTGGTGAATGCTCATATTTATAGTCCCGCCATTTTCGGCCAGAGACGATTGTATATGCTGTATAAATCTGATTATCCGGACTAATTGGGAATACCGATCATCAGGGCATGGAAAACATTCAGGTAACCAAGCCTATTTGCTTCATGAAAATGTAAGTAATTGAACTGGAGATTTTTTTTTTGTAATTTTACAAAGGTGCTTTTGTATATATGTTTGTACAAAAATGCTTTTTCTTTTTTCTTTGTTTAATATTTCAGAATGCTAAAATCCGGTACATAATTTTGTTTTCATGTTGTGAAGATACGTGTTTTGAATACCAACGTTATATTTTACATTTCTACTGTTTTATCTATACAATGCTTTCAATCTTTATCTTGAGTTTATCCATGTATACAATTGAATTATCCCAAAGGATAGTCCGGGATTGATCCCGAATACCCATTTTTTGGACCTTGCTCCATAAAATCAAAGCATCCATCCGTTACATTACCAGCATGCTTTGAAGACGAAGTGTTGTGTTCTGTGTAAAAAACCTGCTCAGGTTTTCCTCTGGCTGTATCAAGTTGTGAAGCAATCCGAAATTGAAATGCAGCGTTTGATCTTACGATATGCTACATTCTCTGCAAGAGCTGTTTTCCTTCATAAGCTGTATGAAGTTGGGAAGCAATTCCAAATTGATTCGCAACACCTTTTGATCTTGCGATCTTACACCCTGTGTGGAGAAACTCTTGAAGCGAGTGCCAAATGTGGCATGCCACTGACAGGCACACGTAACCCAGAGATCACCCTAAAATATTAAATTAGAAAATATCAAACTCCTTCGCTGAGTAGCATGTTTCTACTCAGTCAATACCGAATTCGGAAAACAAAAATTTCCCATCCTCTCTCCTATCTCTTTAATTCTTTTACTCTTTTTAAAAATAACGTCTTTAAATTGTATGACTGCTTGTAGCACCTCACTCTCCATACCCCACACCACTCAAAGGGGAGGACATTTGAGGTCACGACAGATTTAATGTTCACTTGCCCCACGAACACGACGGTCTTTGGTTGGATCGAATTTAAAATTCACAACCTCCAGTTGCTAAATGGCTGCTCTTACAAACGGGCTACTTCATCGAATGCAAATACATTTTTTGTAAAACAAATAGGTTTATTACAGACAAGAGACATTAGGTGCTGTTTGGTTTCGTCATTCAGCGGTCACTTTTTGCTACGCGAGGGGTAATAAGATCGGGAACATGAGGCTTACAGTGGATTCCGAACCAACCGCTTCGGGCATCGACGCTAAGATGAATTACACAGAAAAGAGACTAAGACAGAAAAAGACAAACAAATAAAGGGCTTTCTGTCATTAAACCTCCTGTCGGTTTTTTATCTTCGTGTCGAAGACCACCCTGTAGTGGAAAACCTCTGATGCAAAACCTATTACAAGCTGACACCGATTCAAGGCAAGACATATTTTGTTTTTCACACTTTGATCTCTATTCCCCTTGAATAATAGGGAAGTTTTATTTCGACAAGGTACCTAGTCATTAGCAAAATTGACCAGATCTTGGACGATGGAGAGTTAACTGGGAAAGTTGAAGGATATTAGACAGTATCACATCGCGAAATATTGAAATTTGTAATTTTGTTAGCGTCATATGGTACCAACACACGCAACCAATATACATATTCTCTGACAACCACGAGTATATTCGTGTTGATGAGTGTAGTGTTTGGTAGTGTTCAGGTTTGCAAGCACGAGTGGTATTTTGAGTGTATTCTAAACAAGAGCTGACAAGATCAATCATCAAGATAAGTACAAGTATACTCGTGTTTGACAGAGTTTTCCGATTTGCCACCCCGTGTATGCTCGTGATTGATTGGGTATTCAGGTTTGCCACCCCGTTTATACTTGTACTTTACTGGGTGTTCGGGATTGTCACTCCATGTATAGTCGTGCCTGACTATATATTCAGGTTTGCTATCCTGTGTATACTCGTGCTTGACTAAGTTTCCAGGTATACCACCCATGTATACTCGTGCTTGACTTTGTATTCAGGTTTACCACTCCGTGCATACTCGTGATTCTAAAGAAATGTCTTTCACAATCGAAAGCCTGTTTTAGAGCTACGCTTAAATAAGGTAGTGATGGTAGGTAGCTATTTTAATTAACGTCGCACTGGAGCAACACAACGGAGTATTGGTGACGGTCCGGGATCAAACCCGAAGGGAAAGATCCGTGGACAACACCACGTAGTTTTGAACCACGGTCAGATGACGAGATCACACGTGAGCTGGCACCCCACTCTCCGAACTTCCGTACCACGCCAACGTGAAAACATTTGAGGCCACGACAGATTTAACGTGCATCAGCCCCCTTTGTATACAACGGTCTTTGGGTATATTCGAACTCGCAACCCTCCGGTTGCTAATCGTTACACTTCCAACCGGACTACCGCGGCCCTAAAGATAGTGTGGAAATCTTTAAAATAATACTAGATAAAATTTATTGTAAAAATTTAATATCAAATTCAGTACTCTAGAATGTTATTTATTATTTTCCAAGTAAAAGTATAATATTTTGTCACATTAAGAAAATTCATCGTACTAAAATTCTGGAGTATCATTTCGTGTTTTATTGCGAAATTTCATCCCACTCCCAAACACCGACCATTTATAACCTACCACTTTATACCCCATAACAAACTACTTACCGTTTTTAACAATCAGCAGAAAAATTACATAAACTCCGAAGCCTTTATCTTATTTACTCGAATCGGATGCGGCGGAACGTTATTCTACAACAGACAGTTTACACCATCCGGACCACTTTAGTTGTTGCTATTGTACGGGAACTTTAGTAGTTACTGCTAGACGGGAATTTGAATAGTTATTACACCGGAATTTGAATAGTTGCTACTGTCCGAAACTTTAGTGTCTACTATTATAGAGGAAATTAATGGTCGCTATTATATGGGAACATTAATTGCTATATTATAAAATAACTTCAATGGCTACTATTATCAGGGAACTTTATGGGCTACTATAATAACGGAAGTTTGATGACTATTATTATATTGGAACTTTAATAGCTACTGTTAGACTTGAATTTTAGTGGTTACTATTATACCGGACCTTGAATAACTACTATTATAGTAACTGCTACTATTTTATTAATTACTATAAAATCGAAATTTTATTGCATACTGTAAAATCGAATTATTGGCTACTATAATTTTAGAACTTTAATTGCTACTATTATACCAGAACTTTAATGGCTTCTATTATACGGAAACTGTAATGGCTACTATTATGAGGGAACTTTAAAAGTTTTACCATCGTGGAACTTCAATATTATTTTAGAGCCATAATAACTATTATCACATAACTGTAATAGTTACTATTATATGGGAATAAGGGCTACTAGTATACCTGAACTTTAAAAGCTACTATTGTAATTGAAATTAAATGGCTAACTACTACAATACGAGTGCTTCAATTAGCTAGAACTATGTGGGAACTTCAATAGCAGCCAATAAAGCTAAAATTCCTGTATAATATTTCAATGATTGCTCTTTGAGCAATACACAGCTTCCGTCATCAACTATAAATCGGTTACAAGTAAATAGAGCGATGTAACCGAATACGCGAAACATCGAGGTGCACTGTACCGCAGAGGTACAGTTTTAAGTCAACGCACGAAAAGCATCGATCCCAAAACTCTCTAGTATCGGTTCGCGTTTCGTCCCGCCACGTTCCCTAAACACCGACCATTCATAACCCACCCCATTACACCCAATAACAAGCTGCAGTTATCGGAATTAACAATCAGCAGAACAGTAACACAAACTCCGTCGCATTAACGCTTATTTACTCGAATCGGATGCGGCGGTATATTATTCTCGAGCAACGTCCGGGAACTTTAATAACTATTAATCCAATCCGGCCCCCCTGTATATCCAGCCCCTAGCGTCCGAAGGGTTAATGCGCCCCGGGGTAATGGCTCTTCTGATGGCCGGACTTTGCTTCCCCAAGCATTGCTCACCTTTCCAATGGCCAGGGCCGGATCGATTGAATTTAAACTAAGCCGGACGCCAAGTGTTGTGTCCGGCAGTGGGCGGGCTGTTTACGAATCGAGTTGACGGTCCGGGACTTATTCATTAGTCGCTTGATTAATATGTCTGCAGGAGGTCCCCTTTGGTCCTCCATCGAGTTTCCTAGGGGAGGATTAGGGCGAAGGGCCTCTAAATCCAACCGTGGGATCGGTGCATATTGAGGGAAGAAAATCTATGTACAGTAATCCTTGGTGTGATGTTATACTTGTATTCTGTTCCACCTCTAAAGTATACCATTAAAATAATGTTTTTCAATTATCCTAGAGTTTAATCAAGTCAGTTACTATGAGGATATACCAATATTTATTCGCAATGCATCTAAAATTGCGCAGATTCATTAGTCGCTTGATTAGGCTGTCTAAACGAGGTCCAGATTATTGATTTGAGATCCTCTACCGATTTTCTAAGGTGAGGATAAAGACTTTGGCCCTTTAAATCCTACCGTGGGATCCCTGCTCTTATCGGTGCATACTGATGGAAGAAGATCTGTGTGCAGTAACCCCTGCACTGGAATTCTATTTCACCTTTAAAGTATACCATTAAAATAATATTTCACAATTCCCGAGAGTTTGACTAAGTCGGTTACTATGAAGATACGTCAATATTTATTCGCAATTCAACTGAAATTTTACTGATAATTATTCATTATTCGCTTGATTAAACTGTACTCCTTGGTCCCCTGACAATTTGCTTCGGTGATGATTGCTACTTTGGACCTCTAAATCCTACCGTAGGATCCTTGCATACTGAGAGAAGAGCTGTGTATAGCAATCCTTGCTGCGATGCTGCACTTAAAGTCTGTTCCATCTCAAAAACATACCATTAGGATAAAATTTGGTAATTAAAGTAACACTAACGATATTTCAAGAGAAGTCAGTTACTATGGGGTAAATCAATACTTATTCCAATGCATCCAAAATTTTACTAATATTTATGCATTAGTCACTGGACTAACCCTCCAAGGGGTTCACACACATATATCTGTTCTGGAACCTAGTCTTCACTGTATGATTTTAAATAGTTGTGACCTTTTTGACCAATAAAATATATTGTCTGGGATTCTTTCCATCAATAGATGTGGTTATTTAGTCATTATATATGTGTTTTTGGGGTAGCAATACTACACCACTCGGAAATCTTGTGACACTTAGAGGGTTAATCTGAAAGGAGGTCCCCTTTGTACATCTGCCGAGTTGCCTCAGATAATATTACTACGATGGGGCTCTAAATACAACCGTGGATAGGTGCAATATATATATATATATATATATATATATATATATATATATATATAATGCACCTACCTGTTGCTGATACATATATATATATACATATATTTAGACTATCACCAAAAATCAAATAAGAGAACCCAAATAAAAACAAAATGCAAGTAATAACAAGAACAAAAAGGTGAAGCAAAATAACAATTATAATATTGACCCTTTAGATGAACAGCGCTGAAAGCCGCAGAGAACAAATAAAAGGAAATAATAAGTACAGCTACCCTAATAGATTTCCCCAATAAACAAGATAAAATAAAATATGTAAATGTTGAGGTGAGCCCGCTTACTTTATCAAGGGGAGCAAAGCCGGGAGTCACTTAAAAAGGGATGCTTGGAGTTTTTTCTGTACTTGTGTGAGGCCGGGCCGAAGGGATTAACACAAGTTACCCCCGAAAACTCAAAGTACTACCAGAATGAAAAATCATAAAAAATATTACCTATTCGCGCGGCAACATTCGGTAAGGTAATTCCTTTTTCAGTTCTGTTGATTTTTCCTTCTAACCTTGGTAATAGGTAATATATTAAATAAATATAATAATATATTAATAAAATTAACCAGGCCTTGATGGACCAGATAACTTGTCATTAGAAGAAAAACTTACCAAATCTTGATCTCGTCATTATAAAAATTTGACATCTTGATGCCGAGATATCTCGTCATGAGCAAAATTGATCAGATCTTGATAGACGAGATATCTCGTCGAAAGGTGTATAAAGAAAATTGTACCCACTTGGAGAGTCGGGATATTTCTAACATTTTCTTTAGTTCAATAGCATTTAACTGAATTGGTTCGGTTTGATGACAAAAGGGGCCACATCTGGCCAAGCTGCACCATACAACGTTAAATAAATGGACATTCAAGAGGAGAGTTTTAATGACAGAAGACAGAAATGCGCCCAGGGTCCAAGCAGGAACCAAACCTGCTCATCCTACAATTTTCTGAAGGATCGGGCAGGAACTTACGGGTAATTGTACACGCGAAACAAACATATATTAAATCACAATACAGTTTGTAGTTCAATGTACTATTATAGGAAACCAAGACTTCGCCTAACCTATTAACTGACATTGAGCTTCAAACCTCTCAAGACCAAAGATCATTGAAATATAATTCAATTGACTCCAGAATTTCAAAGAGAGCAGATCAAATATCTAAGAATAATAGTACTCCCCCAAAGCAGAGAGAGCTTGGAATTCTAGTTTCGACGAAACGACATTTATTAAATAACCATACTGTTTATAGTTTAGTGTGATTAATACATTAAATGTCCTCACCTAACATCTTTTAACCTTGAGTTTCAAACATCCCAAGACAAAATACTCCACAAATAGAAAATCAACTGATTCCAGATTCTCAGAGCGCATATCAAATACTTAATCACTTAGTGCAATAGAATTCCTACGAAATATTGAGATAACTTGAGTGAGTTTCGACACAAAATAGCATTTATTAAAAATGCCGTTTTATTTAGTATGATTAATCTTCTAAGTGGTTTCAACTAGATATCTCGTCCGTCAAGATCTGACAATTTTCGCTAATGACGAGATATCTCGTCCTCAAGATATTGACAATTTTTCTATGATGATAAGATCTGGTCAGTTTTCTGCTAACGACGAGATATCTCGTTCATCAAGATCTGGTTAGCTTTGTTGGTTTGACAAGATACTTTGGAGAGACAACCACCAGGATGGTTAATATAGGGAAGACTCCGCATAACATGCTGACTCTGCTTGAATTTCAACGATCCCCAAGACAAAGGATCACAAAAGCACAATTAAAATGATTCCAGATACTCAAAGAGCGCCAATCAAATATCTAAGTACAATAGTGTTCCTACAAGAAAAAGTGAACTTGAGATTTTGGTTTCGACGATACAACGATCAGTGTGATTAACATAGGAAATGAAGACTTCATCTAACAACCAGTTGATTTACCTTGAACCTCGAATATCTCAAGACAAAAGATCGCAGAAACAGAATTCAACTGGTTGTTTGGTTGGTTGGTTTTGAGGTTTTATGGCGCAAGGGCCATATTTGGCCACACAGCGCCAGGCACGTTATACAACATGAATTAATAGACACACACACAATGAAAGTTTTACTGACACAGAAGAGAGAAATACACCCAGAGAGGAATGCACCTGACAGGAATCGAACCTGCGTCGCCTACAACTCGAACAGAATTCAACTGACTCCAGTCTTGAACAGCACAGTTCAAATACATGAGCACTGAGTACAATAGTATTACTACAAAATAATACTGATTGCTGAGATTCCGATTTCGACGAAACACTAATAAATCACAATACCGTCAGACGTTTAGGTAATCATGCAGGAAATGACTTTGCCTAGCATGTTACTTGACCCTAAGCAATGACCCCAAAATAAAACATCAAGGAAGGAAAATTCAACTGACTCCAGACCTTAGATGAGTGCAGATCAAATACACAAGCACTGAGTACAATAGTATTACAACAAAATAATACTGATTTGCTGAGATTCTGGTTTCGAAACAATTTAATAAATCATGATACCATCCGAAGTTTAGTGATTCATATAGGAAACGAATTTGCCCAGTATGTTACTTGACCCTAAGCTCCAATGATCCCCAAAATTAAACATCACAACAGCAACATTCAACTGACTCCAAACCTTAGAAGAGCGCAAATCAAATACATAAGCACTGAGTACAATAATATTACAACAAAATAATATCGATTTGCTGAGATTCTGGTTTCAACGAAATACTATTTAATAAATCACAATACCATCTGAAGTTTAGTGATTCAGATAGGAAATGAATTTGCCTAGCATGCTACTTGACCCTAAGCTCCAATGATCCCCAAAATAAAACAGCAAGAAGCAAAATTCAACTGACTCTAGATCTTAGAAGAACGCAGATCAAATATCCAAGCAGTAATACAGAAGTCAGCAATTGAACTGGCATTCATATCTCTCATATCGTCCTGGAGAAAATTAGATTGTGAAATGTCTGCTTTAAATAAAACAATCGCAAACAGATCCAATTGAGTAGACATGAGTTTCGTCCGTTGTATGATGGAAAAAGTCTGAATGTAAAATCGTACTTATCGAAGAAATATGGGATTTAATGCTTAGTCAACAGAGTAGTCACGGGCCAATACTCCTAAAAGGCAGTACGCAGGCAACTTTAGAAACAACTGCATTGGTCTCGACAAAAAGCTTTCTCCTCTTAAAATCAATACGACGTACTAGAATTTTTAGTTACGTTAAACTGAATTTCGAAATGATCTGATTTCTAATACATGAAACAAAGATGTATAAGAATCCAATTTTTAGTATTTATCGGAAATTTGTTTTAAATCTACTTAGAATAATATGCAACTTTTATTTCCAAATTTAGAGTTGTTTTCCTCGCAGTAATATATATATATATATATATATTTTACAACTTTTCAATATTTTCATTATAAATGGAAATTAAATTATTTTTATCCAATAAAACTATATAAATTAGTAAGTAATGATCCAAAAGAAAAAAATATGTTGATTACCTTCTGAAGCTGTAGCGAAGTTTCTAGTAGTATTTATTTCACACTACAACACATGTAATGACTAAATCACCTGATTGAAAGATTAGTATAAACGATTCTATTGGTCAAAAATGTCGAAACTGGTTAGTAGTCATGCAGGGTTTGCAGAACTGACATGCGCGCGTGTGAACACTCCAGAGGGTTAAATGAAATTGATGAACAGTGTTGGGGGGCAATGTGCCAGATCTGCTAACTGTTAGCGTTACTAGTATCAGAGTAATGTAGTGGTATTTTTTCCCACTGCACACATGACTAAATAACCACATCTATTGGTTGAAAGATTTCTGGGGGATATTCTATTGGTCAATAATTAAACTGGTTAGAAGTTATACAGAGGAGACTAGTTTGCAGGGATATATGCATGAGAGCCTCTCAGAGTGTTAGAATTATGTCATCTTGATTTAGGATGTCATCTTGATTTATGTCATCTTGATTTCAAATATCAGTAAATTTTAATTTGTCTTCAATGAGCAAATCATTTTTTCGTATTAAACATATAATTTATTAATTATTCGTCGAAAATTTAGATATTGATATAACCACTATTTCTAGAAAATTTGGAAAACGTCCTAGTGTGATCACCTGAACCATGAAGATATAAGTTAGGTAGGTATTTCAATTAACGACACACTGAAGCAGCACAACAGGATATTGGTAAAGGTCCGGGGTCAATCCCGAAGGGAAAGACCAAGGACAACGCCCTAATTTTGAACCACGGTCAGATGACGAGGTCACACCTGTGAGCTGGCACCCCACTCTCCAATCTTTCACACCACGCCAATGTGAGGACATTGAGGTCATGGTAGATCTAACAAGAACCGGCCCCTGCGTACACGACAGTATTTGGTTGGATTCTAACTCACAATCCTCCGGTTGCTAATTCACTGCTCTTCCAACCGGGTTACCATGGCCCTAAAGATATAAGGACAGAGAAGACAAAGAAAATAAAGGGCCGAATAAAGCGTACCTCTAACAGGGTCAACCAGTCAACAGAACTTCAGGTGGCTCGGCCAAGGTTCGGCTCATCTACGGCTCACCTCCAGCACCTTGCCTTGGATCTTTTTCACACAATTTCTATCACTCTCAGAAGCCTCTCTCCGTGTATTTACGACCTCCATTCCGTACTTCTATTTATCCAAACCCAGCTAATTCTATCCCCTCTTCAGGGATCTGTTACGAAAGCACATAATAAAAAATGTTCCTCTCGTCCTCGACAGTAAATCCGATGTGAAGATCTCTAATTTTTGTGACAAAATCCCCAATTCCTACAAGTAACCAAGCATGTTAATAAAATCACGCTTCACAATACACACAGAACACGATAATTAGAACTCAAAAACATAAAAATGATCCCAAACCGCAAAGAATTAGAAACCTCAAAGGCCAACTACCGAGATCCAAAAATGCTCCTATAGAGAAACATGGTTTAAAATTTATTTCAGACAATATAAATGAACAAAGATGGAACCTAATCAAACCAACATAGATAAAAAAATAATCGCTATTAGAGACATTTCAAGAAATTACAGCAAACAAGTCAAAAAATGGCAATGCTGGCAGTTTTACCGATTTCAAACTATTATTCCATTTACGGATTTATAAATATATAATCCTTTTGTGGACCCAAAATCCCTTTTCTACATCTAAACGAAAAGGAAGTAGAAAACGGAAGCTCATCTTATACATCATGCGTTCAAGAGCAACTACGAGCATCATCTTCAAGTATCGCTCGACAGTTGAACAGACTTATAGATCACCCCATGACAAAGACAAGGAGCGATGTCCACTCGGACAAGACAAGAACCCCTCCTCCTTTGAACAGACTGGCCACCATCGATCAGAGTATCACATGTTGAACCGGATAAAACAGATCCGGATAATTTCCGGCGTGCACGAACTTCCCATTTCCTTTTAACCGAGGGAGAACTTTTATTGGCTTAACCGGAGGAGGATCCCCTCCTGCTCCTCCTGTCTTTTGTCAGGGATGGGTTTATTGGAAATGTGCATGTGTTCCCTCTATTGTGTGGTCTTCAAAGAAACTGCCATGTTTGCCCTTAAGAGACGACTGCAGATTGAACTATTGGAGCTAAAATGTAGAGTTGAGTTGTATGTCATCCCCTTACACATCTTTATGCAGATATCTCCTCTCATAGTACTAACTATAATTACTCGCTATGAGTAACACTAAGCCAATATTGAAAAGATAGTCAACTATGTCCTATTTGTCTTGGGGATGACTACAGCTTTAACTAGTTAAGGATAAAAAAAAGAGTTGGGCTTGTATGTATCCCCCACACATCTATATGCAGATATCTCTACATATGGTATACACTCTATAGTCACTACGAGTATTCGCTTCATACACTACAAAGTCACACTAAACCAATATTGTGAGGAACAAACATCCATAAAGCTACAGATCCCAAGCCCCAAATGTGAGTTAGTCATCGAGGGTTAATTAAAATTAGTTAAACGTTAATTAAAATACCTACAATTCTGAAGTTTTCCCGGATAAGCAACCCATGGGTTACGAGTTCACTACTCGGTCCAATCGAAGAACGCCGTGTACGCGGGGGCTGTTGCATGTTAAATTTGCCGTAGCCTCAAATGTCCTCATGTTGGCGTGGTTTGGAAGTTTGGAGAGTGGGGCGCAAGCTCAGGTGTTGGCCTCGTCGTCTTGGTTAGAAATTACGAGGTGTCTTCGATTTTTCCCTTACGGAATGATCCAGGACCGTCACCAATAGCTCGTTGCGTTGCTCCAGTGCGACGTACTCTTGCCTACCCTAAGTGAACTACGTACTTACCTACGCATAGACGTGAAATATAAGTAGACTCAGCATTGCTATTGCGAGGATTACGGGATTCATTCGCCAATTCGCTTACTTTAAATATCTTTTATTTGAAGTATGGAACTGCATAACATTGCTTAGACTACACGGAAGAGTTCGCCACTTCAGAGAAATTCTTCGCCAGAAAGCTGCGAGAAATCTGGAAGACATTGGGTTGATGCAAATGTTCGTTTTTGGCGTTAGTTGGCATTGCATCGCTAAACCGAAGCTTTATCTACATCACACGCGTAAAGTTTTGATGTTGTTTGGGGGGGGGGTATTTCAATTAACGTCACACTGGAGCAACACAATGGGCTATTGGTGACGGTCCGGGATCAATCCCAAAGGGAAAGATCCGAGGACAAAACCACGTAATTTTGAACCATGGTCAGATGACGAGGCAACACCTGAGCTGGCACCCCACTCTCCAAACTTCCACACCACGCCAACGTGAGGACATTTGAGGCCACGACAGATTTAACGTGCACCAGCCCCCTTTGTACACGACGGTGTTTTGGCTGGATTCGAACTCGCAACCCTTCGGTTGCTAGTTCGTTACTCTTCCAACCGGGCCACCGCGGCCCACTGATGTTGTTTGAAAGAAGGAATTTCAGAGAGTACTTGGGAAATAAAGTGTTATTTGGCTGCGATTTTTAAGTTTTGTTAAGCATTAAAAAGGGCAGAAAATAAGGAGCGTTTTCGACATATGCTTTTTTATTTCCGAAAAGGCAAGAATGCTTCACAGACGCAAAGAAGATATGTGTTGTGAGGGTGCCATTGACGATTCCCCGTGCCGTAAGTGGTTCAGGAAGTTTCGTCACCTGGATCAGTTCTTTAGCCAGAAACCTCAGAACTTCTATGAGCGCGGGATTATGCAGCTAATGGAGAGAGATGGAGAAAGGTTATCGAACAAAACGGCACATACTGTATAGATTAAATGTAATTTTTAGTAAATAAAATTTTTCTTCAATTTTTCAATTTTTGTCAAAAAAAACCGGGACGAACTTTTGAATCAACCGAATACTTTCATGGTCTACGGAAAATAACTTCCTTCACACTCAGTTTGTGCTGTTCTATGTATGATATTCCTCTTTGTGGTTGTTTTACAGAATCGCATGCTTCTTTGCCATTTTATGCTGGATCTGTGTATACTAGTACAAAGCACAATCTCATATTGAATCGCTGGAAATTGATGTTCCTAGCAAGATCTACCGAAATCTTTGAAGGTTTCCAAACCACATCTAGCACTTTTCACAAACACGCCCACCACTAAATGCGTGCCCAAGACAGTCTCATCAGATGCCCCATCACCGTAAATACCCTCTCATTAACCTAATTACACAATGCCCTCATGCGTAACCACCTTCTCCAAATGCCAGGTAAAAGTCTTTGAACTTGGAACTATGCTACTAGGTATTTAAAATACTCGCGCGTCATTTGCATTGATTGCGAACGTACCCCCGCAGATCCGCAGCCTTTTAATGAGCGCCATTATGAAAAGCAAATATTCAACAGATGCCACGGACTCGTAACGACATCGATTGTGCATGTGTCCCGGGTGAATATCGATAGATTGATGGATGGGGTGGATGTAAATTTTTCTATAAATAGTCGGTTGGAGTTTTCTGCCGCGTCCCATTATCTCGATGCGATACATTGGATGGCGAAGGGTGAGTCGAAACTATGACGAGGAAAGAATTGCGACGAGTCTAATTGTTATTAGTGTTTATCGGAGTTTATTGTTTTAATATTTTATAGACTGTTTATTGTAGTTTTTTTTGTTTTAATATTTAATATTTTCTAGACCAAAGGGTTTATCGTAATTTTTGTTTTAATATTTTATAGATTAAAGCGTCTATCGCAGTTTATTGTTTTAATATTTTATAGACTAAATTGTTTATCGTAGTTTATTGGTTAATGTTTTATAACTAAAGTGTGTATCGTAGTTTGTTTTAATGTTTTATAAACTAAAGAGTTTATCGTAGGTTTTTTTATTATGATACGACTAAAGCGTTTATCGTAGTTTATTTTTTAATATTTTATAGATAGTGTTTATCGTAGTGTATTGGTTTAATATTTTATAGATAGTGTTTATCGTAGTGTATTGGTTTAATATTTTACTGGCTAAAGTGTTTATCGTGGTTTATTGTCTTATTATTTTGTAGACTAAAGTGTTTATAATATTTTATTGTTTTAAAAGATTATTTATTTTGTTATTTAAATGTTATTTTGTGTAGACTAAAGTGTTTATCGCAGTTTATTGTTTTGATATTTTATAGACTAAAGTGTTTATAGTAGTTTATTGTTTAATGTTTTATAGATACTATAGCGTTTATCGTAGTTTGTTGCTTTAATGTTTTACAAATTAAAGAGTTTATCGTAGTATTTTAATGTTATAGACTAGTGTTTATCGTAGTTTATTATTTTATAGACAGTGTTTATCGTAGTTTATTATTTTATAGACAGTGTTTATCGTAGTGTATTGCTTTAATATTTTATAAATTAAAGTGCTTATTGTAGTTTATTGTTTTAATATTTTATAGACTGTTTATCAAAGTTTTTTGTTTCAATATTTCAGACTAAAGTGTGTATCGTTATTTTTGTTTAATATTTTATAGATTAAAGCGTCTATCGCAGTTCATGGTTTTAATATTTTATAGACTAAATAGTCTATCGTAGTTTATTGATTAATGTTTTATAAGTAAAGCGTTTATCGTAGTTTGTTGTTTTAATGTTTTATAAACTAAAGAGTTTATCGTAGTATTTTAATGTTTCAGACTAGTGTTTATCGTAGTTTATTATTTTAATATTTTATAGACAGTGTTTATCGTAGCGTATTGTTTTAATATTTTACAGACTAAAGTGTTTATCGTGGTTTATTGTTTTAATATTTTGTAGGCTTAAGTGTTTATCCCAGTTTATTGTTTTTATAATTTATAGACTAAGTCCGTGACATTAGCTGTTTGACATTAGCTGCTTGTAACCCTTCTGGTGGTTGTCTCGACGAGTTATCTCGTCA
Source organism: Meta bourneti (assembly GCA_933210815.1). Taxonomy (NCBI): domain Eukaryota; kingdom Metazoa; phylum Arthropoda; class Arachnida; order Araneae; family Tetragnathidae; genus Meta; species Meta bourneti. The sequence continues at coordinate 17,994,251 of OW119931.1, forward strand.
ATAGCAAAACTGATAAGATCTTGATAGACAGATATCGCTTTATTAGAAGAAAAACTAATCAGATATTGATCTGGCATAAAAAAAATCGGCAATCTTGATGAGTGATTGCAATCGTAATTTCGTCATTGGCTAAATTTGTTAGATCTTGATGGACGAGACATCTTGTCGAAACCACTTGGAGGGTTAAATTATAGTATCGTTATATTGGTACTCGTATTTATCATCTATCATGAAATTTTATGTGAATTTTAGCAAAGGCTCATTTATAAGAGTGCAGTTTTAGAAATAGCTATTTTATTGTAAGGAGTATAGGGATTTTTCGTATTTTTCACTTTAATATTAGAATATATTCTTATTAGTGGGTTGTTTTCTATTTATTTAAAAATAAAGCACAATTTAACTTCATGCGTCCACCTTTGCTCAGTGTTTTTCAGAATTTAAAAAACCTGGAACAATAATCAAGTTCAGTAAGTCGTGGATTTTTCGATAATTTTTAAGATTTTTCTCTTCGGGAAAGAAATCACATATTATCCGAATCATTAAAGAATTTAATTAACCATTGAAATTGGATATATTGTTTTACTGGTTCATATAAATTATTAAGAATTACTAAACTAGATTTTGATCTATGTGCAAACAGTCACAAAATTATTTTGAATCTGCTCTCTCTAACATGCTCTCGAACTCATTACACTTTATCCTGATTAGCAAAATGGCTACTGCTTTATTTGCAGACTGTTGCAGATTTTCTCTATAAAATATATAATCTAGAACTCAATATTTATGCAGGCTATCTAAATGGCTCCTGCTTAATTTGTGGATTATTTCAAAATGAATGCCGAATGTTATTCTGGGCAATACACAAACCGTGACTTCCTTGTATACGCTCATCAAAAATACAGCATAGTAGGAACATGAGAGCTCATACCATCCGAACCATTTTAGGTAAGTAGGTAATTGAATAAACGTTGCACTGGAGCAACACAACGGACTATTTACAACGGTATGGAATCAATTTCGATAGGAAAGATACGTGGACAATACCTCATAATTTTGAACCACGATCAGATGACGAGGGCAACACCAGATCTGGCACCTCACTCTCCAAACTTCCACACCTCACCAACGTGAGAGCATTTGGGGCCACGAGAGACTTAACGTGTACCAGTCCTCACGTGCACTACTGTCTTTGGTTGAATCGAATTTCGAACTCTTAACCCTCCGGTTGCTAATCCGTTACTCTTCCATCCGAGCTACAGCTGCCCCACGAATCATTTTAGGATAGTTCTAGCAACAGATTTGCAATTTCTTCAGGATTTCGACCATTTTTGCGGGTTAGCGTTTTTGTATCTAATAGGATCAAAAATTGCAAGTTGTAATTGGAATAATAATTGCAACGTAAGCACATACTTAGAGTTGAACACACGAGCAAGAATGACTCATTTCCTTGTTTGAATGGATGCTAATGTATTCAAGGTCAAATAAACGAATAAAGGAGCACTATTAAATGAAAATCTCTTTGGTTTGCTACTCTGTAGTAATTTTTAACTACAAGAAAGCTATTTAGACCTTGAAATGAGTTTGTTGCTGAAAACACCAGCAAATGTAGAAAAATTTAGATGCAGGTTTATCTAAATTTACACAAAAACATTCTTCTTGTTTTATCTAGTAAACTGATTAATCCTCCTGGTGGGTGACGAGTTATCTCTAGGTATAGAAAAAGTGTCGAGATATTTATTGACGAGATGCCTCGTTAATAGAAAAACTGACCAAATAATGATCTCGTCATTATAAAACAAAATCAGCAATATCTTGATGACGAGAAATCACGTCATTAGCAAAATTGGTCAAATCTTGATGGACGAGATATCTTGTCAAAACCACTTAGAAGGTTAAATATCATTAAAATTGTCAAAATCCAACAAGAGTGTGATAGGCAGAAAGAGAGAAACTATCTCTGGTATCGAAATAACACCAATGGACGTTCTAGTGTTAAAAGCACATCAGATTCGCGAATAGGTACGGAAAGTCATAATAAAAGAGATGGATGAATACCATGAGGTGTATTATTTTGCTTGCTCCAATCGTTACACAATTCGTTCCATGTAATGTCTGGGGAAAGTTCGAATTTAACATCCACAGAAGAATCTACCTTCTTACAAGTAGTCATTCATCTTTCAACGTAGTTGTCGGTTCAACAGTTTCTAATTTCAAATCACAGTCTGGAAATGGATGGCCGTAGTAAGAAAATACCAAACCATAACACATGAATTGCCATCCCATTTACGCACACCCTTAAATTCCATTGTTGAAACTTACATCGTAAATACCAATACCGGCATGTAGTCAAGTGATTAGCGCTTTGGCCCTAGGTTCAACAGACTCTAAATTCGAATTACAATTTCGACATGGTTGTCCTTAGTGGCTCGTAATCCGTTTTGTCTTAGGTCTTGATCGTATAGTAAACATTTGATCAAATCGTTTGCTCCATTTGTTTCATATAATATCTCAGACAGGTTCGAACGGAAGAATCTGAATACCTTCTGGAAAAGTGGTTTGATTTCTGTAACTAACTTGGGTGACTTTATCTCTCTTCTGTTCCAATAAAAACTTATCTGTGTATATCTATTTACTTGACATAAAAAATATTGATTGGCACAACTTGGCCAGATCTAGCCCTTGGGCAGTAAAACCCAACCAACCTTCAGACGTATAGTCATCCTCCTTTCAACCAGTTACTCGGTTCAACAGTTTCTAATAGCGGTCTACACAGACATTTGTAGTGAAAAAATGCCATATTGTGACATGAATTGCCAGCACAGTTACTCACATACATGAATTCTACTGCTGTAGGCTTACATCGCGAACACCAATGCCGGTCTGTAGTCGAGTGGTTAGCATTCTAACCCTCGATTCAAAAACTGGTATATCGAATCTTGGTCATGGCAAGGATTTTGTAGTGATTTGGTAAATACTTCAAGCCAAAGCTCTCGATCTAATTAGTCCTGGTGGAGCAAAAAATAACCATGGAGGCAACAAATCAACCTTCTTTCGACATCAACATAAGGGACTGACAGAATGCACTATCACGACCTTTACCACGGCCCCAACTCCGGTGGTATATAGTCGTATGATTAGCAGTCTCGTCCCATAGACGTGGAATATAAGTAGATAGGGCATTGTTATTGAGATAAGCGTCAAAATGGGTGACTAACGTGTCGACTAGTAGTCACGTAACTGCTCTGTGAAAAATTGACTTACTTGGCTTGTTTTGTTCTTATCACCTCGTTTGGTGATCCAATATCCTATGACAGGTTAGGTATGTAAATGGGCATTTAGTGACGACAAAAGTGGCGCAATCACCAAAATCTGCTACTGTCAGATGATGAATCAACGGACGAATCAATGGATGGACATCTATTGTCCCATGGACCAATCAGATGATGAATCAATGGATGGACATCTATTGTCCCGTAGACCAATCAAATGATAATTGTTAAGTAATCCAGAAGAGACGAAAGCAATCTAAAAGTCACATTACTACTAGTTTTGATCACAAAAATGTTACCATTGCTCACTACTTTTATATTTCTTCTATGTCTGACCCTCGATTCAAGAGACTGGTATAGGATTCTGGCTATGGCATGAATGTTCATATCAGTTCGGTAAATTTTGCAAGCCGTAACTCTCGGTCTAATTAGTTCTTGTGTAGTAAAGCATAACTGTAGAGACGACAAACCAACCTTCTTTCGACATCAACAAAAAAGTCTGCCAGAATGCATTATCACGACCCTTGCCACGGCCTGTGGGTATCGTTGCCACGCTAAAGAAAAGGAATCCCTCGGGGAGGGTGGTCGCAACATCGCCTCCCATTAGCCTTCAGAAGTGCAGCGGCGAAGTGGTTGCTCGGGTGATGGATGGAGCCACGTCCACCCCTAACAACGCGGCTCATCTTGGTGGATCCCTTCTATTAGGGCTCGTGGAAGTGGGAGGATTTCGTTAGCAGCACTCGGTCGTGTTTGTGTGAATGGTCCTCCTTAAGAATCCTCTTGGGAAGAATGGTGCTTCGAGATACGCGTCTAGGATACTTAGAAAAGACGTGAAGTATCTGGTAGTAATATGTCATCCATGATTGAAATCGGATTTAAACTGATTTTTATTCCGTTTATATAGACAGCAAATACCAACTACATATACCCGATAATCATGAATATAACATGGATTATCAACATGATTGTTTCAATTTGACCAATGCCAATGCGTCTCCTAAATAATCCTCCTAGGAAGAATGGTGCTGACGGTATAACATAGTAGGCCGAGTGATGTGTCAAAAAATGACAAAGAAGCCAAAATACAATTAAACTAGATATTCATTTTAAAATACAAGGAATTTACGCTATTTTAAGAATTAATCAGAGATTTGTGTCCTTGTTTGTTGGCGCTGCAAAATAGAGACATATTCAAAAACGGCAGTCGACCGAGCGCCAAAAAAGCACCTGCTAAACTCTAGTTCTGAGAATCATCTGGTTTCTCTTCCCTCAACTTCCCTGTGTGACAGTTGAATACCAGTGGGCCCTCATGCATTCTTTAAAGATCATCTGAAGGGGAAAGAGACCAACCTGATAGATAGTTCGGAATTTACAACCGGCGGTCAGTGGTGCAAATGTTAACCTCTGACCTCGTTCAATTGCTATGGACGTTACAACGGATATGTCTAGGCTACTTAGAGAATTCAGGAATGTGTGATCAATGATTTAAGTTATATTTAAAAGTTTACAATTTCAGTTATTTACGCAACAAATAACTGCTACCAAGTGCATGGATGAACCATTGTTTATTACAGTTTGAACAGGCCATGCGCCTGTAGAACTTTCCACCAGTGAAGAAAAATTCTTTGAGATACACGTCTGAGCTACTTGGAAAAGACGTGAATTATATGGTACCAATGTGTCCCATGGTTCAAGTTGGATTTAAAAGCTTTTATTCCGTTTATATACGAAATAAATACCTTCTATCGATTTCTAATATTCGTGAACCCATGGCTTATCAAGATGGATGCTACAATTCAATAATGCCAATGCATCGTTTTAAGAATCTTGGAAAGACTGATGCTGATGGGTACGCCTAGGCTACTTAAAGGACAAGGCATGTATGGAGTTGTATTGAATATAAGTAGTAATAATATAGTCGTTGTATTGTATAGTAGTCATAGAAGTAGTAGGTATTGAATGCATAATCAATAATTGAAGTTATATTTAAGAGTTTACGAGAAGAGAGAAAGGTCATTTATTTACACTACAAATAACTGCTTCCAAGTACTAATATTCGTGGATTAATTATTAGAATTTATCACATTTTGATCATAGCCAATGCACCTCCACAACTTTCCTTTTGGGTAGAATTGTGATAGAAGATATGTAGTTCTAAATTACTTAGAAAAGACTTGGAGTAATTTGTAGAAATTTCATCGATGGTAGCAGTTAAGTTTCAAGAGATTTCATTTCGTTTATATGCGCAGCAAATATCTGCCAACGATTTCTGATATTCGTGAATTTAATGGGTTGTCCAGGTAGTTGCTACAATTCTGACAATTGGTAACCCAGACGCGGTATTTCTATTACAATTACAATGAACTCCGTGGATTATCAAGATGGTTGCTACAATTTGATAAATGCCAGAGCGTCTCTAGCAGTAATTAGGAACAATAGTTCTGGAGGATTACGTCTGAACTACAATACTTAGAGAGAGTATTTGGTATGAATGGTATTATCAATGATTGAAATCAAATTTCTAATATATACGAATAGGGAATTTTTGTACTTTTAGTATTGCTATTATTTTGAAACAGACTTATAAAATCATTGAAGAATAAGCGTTAATATGCAAAGGTAAGCAATGATACCAAAATATCAAAAGTGTATGACTTACTTAAATATTTGGTGGCCTAAAAAGGTTCAGAAATGTTAAGGTTTGGTTCGTGATTCTTAAGGATTTCCAAACACTAATGGAATTTTCTCCGATCCAATCTAGTCATTTGTATTTGTCTACTTCCCTCAAAGATACGAACTATTAAGTTGATGGATACCTTTGCTTTTGTTCATGTCTTGATGGTCAAATGCTACATATAGGTGAACGGACATATAAAGCTCTACGTAATAAAACTAAAAGTAATAAATTTTTAATGTGTGCAAAATACATACAAGCGATGGGTCTGAGTATGTGAGGTAATAGGTCTTCACCGAAAAATTCTTTGTTCTTGACCAATAGAATATTTTCTAGGATTCTTTCAATCAATGCATGCGGTAATTTCCGCATTACGTGTGTTGTGGGGGAAAGCAATACTACACTATTCAGAAATCTCGTGACGCTCATAGGGTTAATTATAAAGGCATAATATCCAAAGAAACTTGCACTAAATCACCATCAAATAAAGAATATAGCAATCCACACAAGGAAAGATATGTCGTTTTCTACCACGGGTATTATAGGCCACTATTCCCATAAATCGCCCCAAAGTCACAAACATCCAGAATATAAATCCATTCTCCAAATCGGATCTACCCAAAATGCCCGGATTATACCCAGCATAGTTGAATCTACAGGGTATGATTTGAAGCGAAATCTACCTTCTCCCCTTCCTCAGTTCTCGGATTCCTTCAGGTTTGGTTCGCGGTCTTAAGAAGGATTTCCATCAAACACCGCTACGTGACCTTTTCCCAGATCCAATCTAGAGCCAGCCCTCTTTGTCCGGTTCCCTCAAAGACACGTACCCCACCCCCTAGGTCTATTAAGTTGATGGGATTCTTTGCTTTCTTCTGCGCGTCTTTCTGGGTATCTTAGATTGGGGAATCAAAAGACCCCGTGTCGGATGGGAATCGGCAACCGCCGTAATAAAATCTTAAAGAGGTTGGTATAAATAAACCGGGGAGGGTTGCAGACGGTTGGGGCAGGAAAAGTTTAATGGGAGGTAGGGGGAATAAACAAGCGGTTCACGTGTCTGGAATGTTGATGTTGACTTGGATTACGAGACGCCATAGAGCAAATTGGAAGGCCTTTCTTTCATTCTTTGGTTCGGTACCAACGGTGAATTCGTTGTTCTTTTGATTCCCCAAATCTCCCTTCCTTCCCTCTGAGGGGCCCTGTGTCCTTAGCCGAGTCAAAAGGAAGCGTTGGAATCGGGAAACTTGTTGAAATGTGTGCCTTTGTGTAAGCGTTGAAATAAGCGATTGAGAGGTTGTGGTAAGTCTTGGTGTGGGTGTGTAAGTTCTGGAAAGTGAACTCCATTGTGTAGATGTCGAAAGGAAAAGGAATTGGTGTGGGTGTGTATATTCTGGTAAGTGAATTGTGCGCCTTTGTCGAAGGGAATAATGAATTGAGAGAGTATGATAAGTCCTGATGTGGGTGTGTAAGTTCTGGGGAGTGAAATTTGGACCTTTGCCTAGGTGTCAAAAAATAAGGGATTGAGAGAGATTGTGGTAAGTCATGGAAATAGTGTGAACCATGTGTAGGTGTCGCAAGAAGCAAATGATTCAGAGATTATGATATGTCCTGATGGTGGGTGTGCAACTTATGGGAAGTGAAGTGTGGGCCTTTGTGTAGGTGTCAAAGGAATAAAGAATTGAGAGATTATAGTTAAGTCTTGGTGTAGGTGGGTAAGTTATGGGAAGTGTGTGGACTGTGTAGACGTCAAAAGGAACAAATGATTGAGAGATTGGGATGAGTCCTGGTGGTAAAATGTGTACCTTTGTATAGGTGTCAAAAGGAATAAGGGTTTGAGAGTTTGTGGTAAGTCTTGGTGTGGGTGTGTAAGTTATGGAAAGAGTGTGAACTGTGTGTAGGTGTCGCAAGGTACAAATGATTGAGATATTATAATTCCTGGTGTAGGTGTGTACTTGCCGATCAGTAAAATGTGGGCCTATGTGTAGGTTTCGCAAGAAATAAGGGATTGAGAATTTGTGGTAAGTCTGGATGTGGGTGTATACGTTCTGCTGAGAAGTGAAATTCGTCCTTTCGTGCAAGTGTCAAATGAATAAAGTTTGACAAACTGTGTTAAGCCCCGGTTAAAAATAGCTATGTATGTTTAATGGTGTCCTGGATCTGTGATTGTGCTTTATGGGACTGTATTTAATTTGGCTTTAATGGGATAAGTGTTTTGAATCGAATCAAAAGAAACAGTGTAATCTCGCAACTTGTTGAAATGTGTGCCTTTATGTAGGTCTTGAAAGAAAATAAATGATTGAGAGATTGAAAGTGTGGTAAGTTTATTAGTGGTCCATGTCCAATCGTGTCAAGGATCCGCGATTGCGGCTCATGGGGTATTATTTAACTTAGCTTTGATAGGAAAAGTGGTTTTAATAGAGTCAAAAGAAATTCCCCTTCCGTCAACAAGCGAATCTTTCTCCTGTGTAAACACCTCCTGAGGTTAGACACCAGGAGGGCGTTCCAAACCGTATAACGGCAGTGGATGTCCGACAATTCTTTCTCAAATACTGAATCGATATCAAGCAGATAACACGCGTACTGAAGTGTTACTAGAGTCAAGAGAAGAGGTGGGAGAATCAAATACAGGTTTTTGTGTAGACGTCAAAAATAATTGAAGGAGAGAGATTTAACAGTGTAGTGGATAAGTCCGGGTTTAAAGTAGTGCACTTTGTCGAATGATAATCTGGATGTGTAATTGAGGATTATGTGGTATGTTTAACTTTTTTATGGGATGGTTTCGTTTCAAAAGTTCGTACCTTGGAGCAGAACTAGAATTATTAGAGAAATGGTGTCCTTTTCTCGGATATTTTAGATCGATGAAATCTATTGTATAGGGGTGCTGTACTTGCTTAACCGTCCAAGTGGTTTCGACGAGACATCTAGTCAAAGATCTGGTCAATTTTGCTGAGGAGATATCTCCTCGAGGCAAAACTGTCCTATTTCTCCAAGGGGTATGAAGATACAAGAAGGAAAAACAAATTGTCCCTTGACAGTTTGGAACAGGTTTTTGCATCATAGGCTGGCCTCTACAAGAAACTTTCAGATGGGAAAGATACGCCAGAAGAGTTAAAAACATCAAAATGTCATAATACTTCGGAAACATAATTTTAAAATATCATAATGCATTGAATATTATTTAATATTATTTCGTATAATCGGATGGTTAAGATTCACAATATGCTGCGATTATGCTGCGAATAATCATGACAGATCGGTTATTCCAAAACTATATGTGACACCACGTAATGCTTTGAAATGACGACTATGGTGCCGAGAGCATAGAAACTATACAACAGTGGGGAGAAGTTTATCTGATCTAACGAATTTGGCATTTACATTATTTCAAACCACCAGACGTGTTTATGTCTGAGAAACGTCCGCAGAAGCCTTTGATGTTGACTGACTCCTTCATACTCTTAAGCATGGAGAGGCTTTCTGATGATGTGGGGTGAAATATCAGTATGGTTTGTAACCACTTGTAGTCCTGCAAAGGAAGATCAAAGCAGTGTAATATCTCAGCATTCTGGACCATCATCTCCAGACTGTTTCAGATAGTACACAACATTTATGTCCAGTCACAATACATAAAGATCTGTCTCTCTAAGAAATAATAGAGTAATTGAGGGTTGGTTGGTTGCATTGAGTTTTATGGTGCAAGGAGCATATTTGGCCAAGTTGCGCCAAACACAAGACGTACAATGTCAAGTAATGGACAAACACACACAATGAAAGTTTTACTGACAAAGAGAGAAATACATCAAAGGGAGGAATCGAACCTACCCCACCTATAACTAACAGGTTACTGGCGCAGTGGACGAACACACTGAGCCAAAGTGGCCCCCGAGAAATTGTGGGAGAAGTAGAAAACTTCATACTGCCCTCCTGAAAATTTTTATTTTTGCGACATAATGTCCAATGATTTCAAGGTACGTATAGAATTAAGCTTCTTTCACTGAAAAATACCCGAAGAGGGACGATTCAAGACGGAATGTTCTACTCTTATTTGTGTAATTATTTGTGAGGTTTCATCACGTTTCTTTCTACCCTGTGACAAGCAAATCTATTAGCGCGTTTATTTTCTCGCTTTCAATCCTCCAAGTTATTCAAGTTCCTATTTCCCCCAGCGATTAGATTCCGCGATGTGGATCACAATCAATCCACCACCCTTCAAATTACAATTTCCACTTTCATTAATTCGAGTCCAACCGAAGCTCCTAGGCATCTCAGTCCACCTACACAATACAAGATAAATCGAAAACTGCCTCAACACAACACTCGACTTCAAGCAACCAAAAGCCTTCATTACCCATGTTTCATCCTGAGAAGCCCCCCCAAAAGTCTCATTACCCCATGTTTCATCCCAGGGAATTCAATCCACGGCCATCCATAAAAGGCCAAAAGAAACGCAAGATCCACAGTCCACGAGGGGGGGAGCGTAATGGATTGAATTCACTTCTTCGGGAAAGGGACAGAGGTCGTTTTCTACCCGATTTCTCTCCTCCTCCCTCCTCCTGCACGCATTAACCCTTCTACTCCCTTCCGCTGATGCCCGGGTATTCATCACCGAGAATGGCCTTCGATCAAATTACGCCATTTACCTGCCCTTTCGAATCTGCTTCCGGGGGTGGAGTAGGGAGAGAAGGATTTGTCGAGAATCGACTGCTGGATCCATTACAACGTGTGTTTTCCCGCAAGGTTTGTTCGAGGCGGTTGGATTGTTTCGTGTGTGAATGATAGTTGTGGAGTTAAATAATGCGGTTCTATTGGTTGCTTTATTGGAAACGTGGAAGCTGCCATACTAATCCAGAAAGCAATATCTCCTGTGTCAGATCTTTTCGAGTTGGTAATTGTTACATGCTTCGTCTATAAATAAATGTCTGCTTTAACAGTAAGAGTATTGAACCAATTGTTGATTGAGTGTGTCGGTTGTTTATGGGAAATAGGATGGGTTGATTTCTTAAACCGAAATCCCCTGTTGTGGGAAAAGTTGTGTTTGGTATCAACCGTTAGCAGAAAGCTTTTGTAGAAAATAAATTATATTTAGATCCCCGCAAAGCCCTTGGAATTTCGCAAAAAAAATGTTAAAATTTTGAAATCTTTAATGTTAACATTTTGAAATTGTTAATGTTAAAAATATTAAAAATATTGTCTGTACTGAAAATGATTCTATAATGAGACCCTTCGTTTGTGAAAAAATTTATTTTGATCTTGTATAATGCATGTAAGCTCCCTGCCAGGTCTTCGACAGTTGTATAGTTTGTTATTTTTTTTAAAAGCCTTGGATTGTTTTACGAAATTTTGTCAGAATAACCCACAATTAACCACGATGAGGTGGGTACAGCCAAATTCCACTCAACTTTCCAAACAAATATGGGCAGTCTTTAAAGCAACTGTTAAAAATTGACCCACCTTAATGGAGATCATGCATGGCTAATCGCGAAAGCAGCATTTACAAGTTTGGTTCTAGCCATTTTGCAGCGATTCCATTGGTTCTTTCCTTATAATAAAATCCTTTGGAAGGATTATATTCCTCATTTCCTTACAATAGAATCCTTTGGAAAGATTCTATAGATCCAAGAACGTCAAAACTTGTTAAAAGTCATACAGGGAAAATTGACGATTATAAGGTTGAAGTATGCGCGTGAACCCCTCAGGAGGTTAACCCAATAGGGGAAAAATGTGGATATACTTAGTTTTCTTAAAGCCATGACAATGTAATACCACGTCCAATTCAAAAACGAACAGTACTTTTATGAGTTGGGTTTCGTCAAGAAATCGCATGGTATGCTTATTTTGCTGTCCTTCTGTCCCACCCCGTATAAGTATCTAATAAATAACAAACACTGTATAAAAGTACTATTATTTAACCATATGTTGATTGAGTGTTCAAGCATTCTGAGCCATCAGATGCTTTTATGCGCAGCATTGCTAATGCAGTATAATCCCCAAGACCAAATCTGGGGTTGGTTGCATTGAGTTTTATAGCGCAAGGGCCATATTTATCCAAGTTGTGCCAAACAAAAGACAACATCGGGTAATAGACTAATACAGCAATAAAAGTTATAGTGACACAGAAAAGAGAAATACACTCAGGGAGTAATCCAACATGTGTCGCCTACAACTCCACAGGCGTCACATCTGAGGATTCTGCTTTATAGACTGGACGGACAGTACTCTTTAGTAAAGAGGTAAAGTTTTGACGTTCGATAAAACATACAAAGCAAACCTCTTCCACGTCAAGCAATCCTCAGGGGCACATCTTCAGATGTATACGGAACATACGACCCTGAAGTACCCGAGTGATATTTTCTCCCTTTCATTTTTACCCTTGCCTACCCTTCTGGTTTTCCTTTATCCTTCATTGTGTTGTCTGTGTCCTGTGGCGCAGCTTGACCAAATATGGTCCTTGCGCCATAAAACCCGAAAACAACCAACCTACGTCAATCATCAATCCCATAAGTGCGTTGGTATCTTTTATTTTGTTGCAATCTACCTTAAAACCATCGCTGAAGCCTCTCGTCTCTCATTAATGATGTATCGCGAAATTGGCTGGTGTATCACTCTGAAATCAAGTCCCATTTGAAGTACCATTTCGCTGGGGTGAGTGTGTGCATTCTAACCTCTTTTAAGAGCGCGGAAGAGTATCGTCCAATAAAATCAAGAAATATGACTTCTTCCCCGCATTAACGAAGTACACTAAAGGTGGCTTTAATGGAGATGTCTGACGAGCACCCCTTCGTTCGGAAAGCCATTAATATTTACATTTTTAAACTTACCTTCATGCGGAAACTTAGTTACGGATTGGAGGGATCTTTCGAGAAGGTAGCTAAGGGCCTGAGGCTGTCAAGACGGGATGGTCTTCCTGTTGAAATGCGAATTGGGATGTTGTGTGTTTCAGTTCGGTTCATTTGATGAGGATGTCTTGACTGACTAGTCTTCAGAATAAGTTTGGTGTGAAGTGTATCTTGAAGCTCATCTCATTAACCGGTTCGATTGTTTAACTAAGGTAACTGTTTTCAAGATTTTTTTGTCATGGCTAATTTAAAGGGTAACTAGAGCTTAAGATTACTGGCCCATGCGCTTGCACGCATGTTCGTTTGGAAACTTATGTTGGGGTCGCCATGGCTCAGTGGATTTGCCCACTGCGCTAACAATATCCGAGTTTTAGACATCTCAGTTTTTATTCCTGTCAGGTTCTATTCCTCCCCGAGTGTATTTCTCTCTTTTTCAGTAAAACTTTCCTTGTATGTGTATGTCCATTCACCTGACACTGTCTTGTGTATGGCGCAACGTGGTCAAATATGGCCCTTGTGCCATAAAACCAGACCAACCAACTTGTATTCATTTTTAAAGCACTTAAAGATGGAAACCATCTTCATATAAAAAAGTTATGGAAGAAGGGTAACTAGTATTTTACTGCAATTCTTCGTGGTAGACTGACTGACACACACACACAAGGTCTAGTGACGTTTGAGCTCTCACGTCGTATACGTAAACATTTTACCACATTAAGAACCCTTGGTGTAGATTATCGATTATTTAATACATAAAACAATAATTTAATCAACGAAAACATGGAAGTTTATCGATTATCCTACAATACCTTCCCTACAAATATTTTCATAAAGTTTACAACATCCACATCGCCAAATATTTTTAATAGAAAAGAAAGCCAAACTGATAGCATTAATAAATAAGAATTTATTGTAATCTGAATTCAATTCTACCAAAACCTTTCAAATCACAAATCACTGGTGTTTTTCTCTCTCCTGTATCAGTAAATCTTCCTATCTGTGTATGTCCACCTATTTGAAGTTGTTTGGCGCAGCTTGGTCAAATATGGTCTTGCCGCCATCAAACCCAGGAAACCAAACCGAAACTTGTGTTGCGGTCTCAAATATCTAATAAATGATATTACTCTGTATCTGCATATGTAGCAAATTAATGGTATGATAAACAGCATCAACTAAAATTTAAACTTGGGATTCTATGGTAAAATTTGTATGTTCTGTGAAATGAACTTTTCTACAGTTATACAGTTATAGTTTGATCTTATATTAATTATAATATCATATGTCTATTATTATAGTATTATATCAGAAAAAATGTCAATGACCTAGATTTTAAGAACTAATAACATCATGTTCAACTTCGTAAGGTTTAATTATGTCAAGTAAATTCGACACTATAAATATGTAAACTTCGTAAAATAAAACTTTTTATTGTTAGAAGACTAAATGCTATGATACACGATGTTTGGATTTTATTCATTTTTCTGAAATTTAAATTTACTATTCGAAAATTTTTTTATTCTTAAATATTCAGACTTCAAGGAAAAGAAAATGAATATTTTCTGTTCTAACTTTAAAAGCAGAATTCAAAACGAGAAAAACAATGAAATTTATATTGGCTTAAGTGTTGCTCCAGTGCAATTGTAAATTCAACTGCCTACCTACCATCACCAATCACATCACCTCTTTTTTCCCCTAATCACGGAAAATATTCCCCTAAACCGAAAGTACGGGGTCTCAATCCCTACTGTGAAAGTGAGCGAGTGAACGGAATTGAAGCTGATTGATGCAAGTGTAGAATTGTTGAATAAAAATATTTTGTTTTCAATTATTATCTACATTTTTGAAAAATCGGACTTGTTTTATCATCATGTAGACAAATTTTGAATTTGTATAGTCTAGTGCCCAATAATGGATCCATTGACATTCAGTTATTTCGCTTTCAAAAAATCAAAAGCAAAAGATCGTGGTTCTTTTTTAGTCTTTCGATCACGAATAAGTTGCCACAGTTTACGAATAAAAAGTAAAGTTTAAAATATGGCGAAATTCCGAGCGAAAAAAATGAGGAAATTGTATTGCTGTAAACGTGGTGAGCGAACACGAAGTTTCATTTCCGTTTATCACGCGCTGCAGAAGGGAAAAATCCGAGAACACCGCGTCATCTTGAACTACGGTCAAAGGACTAAGACAAGGCGAAAAGACAAACAATTGGCCAACAAAGTCAATTTTTCACAGAGCAGTCACGTGACTGCTAGTCGACATGTTGGTAACACTTTTTGAAGCACTTCTCAATAGCAATGCTGAGTAATAACAATGTAATAGTAATAACAATGTAATAGTAATAATAATGCAATACTTATATATCATGTCTGTAGTATATCCATTATTTGCTACGGCAAGCCTAAGGTAGGTAGTTGAATTAATGTCGCACTGGAGCAACACAAAACGGTCTATTGGTGACGGTCCGGGATCAATCACGAGAGGAAAGGAGGACAATATTTCGTCATTTTGAACCACGTTCAGATAACTAAGACAACACCTGAGCCAACTTGAGGACATTTGAGACCACGATAGATTTAACACCCACCGGCTCTCGCGTACATTGGTTTGATCAAGTTCCGAAATTGTAACACTCCGGGTTATAATCAGCAACTCTTCCAACCAGGCTACCGCTGCGCCGTATTTAAGTATCAAGTTCAAATACGCATACGCAACTAGGCATAGTCAGACAACTAAGTCTAAAAAAATCTCTTAACCAAGATTAAGAAATAATCTTTACCAAGACTGAAAAAATATCGATTTTGGACTTTTCGTATGACATACTTATAAAGTAATTAGCAGTTTAATTATTAAACGAAATAAAAATAGCCGCAATACTCAAGAAATAAAAAACAGCATGTCCTAACTAGATAACTCTTAAGCTAAGGATTCAAACCAATTAAGTGAACTCTTCATGTTAATAGCATGCTTATATATATATATAGACCAATTACCATTTTTTGTCTGAAGAAAAAAAAAATAAATAAGATGTATTGGAAGCAAGATCCCGGATGTGTTGTCAAGTTTTTTTTTTAAATTTAGACCAAACAGGATACAGTGATTTTTTGACTATGATGTGCTTATATTGAATTAACTGTTTCGGTTACGAAACAGTACAAACCAACAGAAAAGTTTGAGTAATGAGGGAAAAAGGATGTGTTGTCTTGATAATTCTAATAAACACGCTTTAACCACTTAACGCATATATCCGTGTCTGACACGGGCGAAAGTTACCGGCAAATTTGCACATGCCCGTGTCTCACACGGGCGCTCTTGTATCTCGCGTTATTTTATTTTCACTAGAACGGACCCGTCTAAGGTCCGTTCTAGTAAAAATAGATAGGCTAGATTATAATTAAGCTTATTTACCATATATGGCACCACTATGCAGCATTTTTCTTGTGTAAACCACGTGGTGCATTTTGATGATTAGCTATAAGTTTGTTAGGAATTCTTTGTTATAAAGCAGTTGTTTGGTGTGGAAAAGGTAATATGTCAATTTTTTATTACGTTAAATATCATAAAAGTAAACAGTTAACCATAAATTAATTTTTACTAAGTGTTTTTGTAACTTGTATAGAAAAAGTTATCTGATAATGAGCGACTCTGACGATTTTGAATGTGCCAATTTATCAAAAAGTTTCAGCGATGAAAATGATGATCTCTTGAGTGATGGAAGTGAATCTGAAGATAATGATGACGAGATTTTGGCTTTTTTTATGCATTTCGACATCCAGGATCGTCACCGAACCAACGGTCACCGATTACCATGGAAGAATTATATATATTTTTAGCCATAACTATACTACAAGGTATAATTAGAAAACCTGAGGTGAGGATGTATTGGTCAAAAGTTTAAATTTTTC
The DNA here is from genome assembly GCA_933210815.1 of Meta bourneti. Classification (NCBI taxonomy): domain Eukaryota; kingdom Metazoa; phylum Arthropoda; class Arachnida; order Araneae; family Tetragnathidae; genus Meta; species Meta bourneti. The sequence continues at coordinate 18,010,929 of OW119931.1, forward strand.
AATCACCTATTTTTTTATTATTATTAATATTTTATTATTATTAATCATATATTATTATTAATATTTTATTATTAATAATATTTTATTATTATTGATATTTTTTATTATTAATCATATATTATTATTAATATTTTATTATTAATAATATTTTGAAATTCAAAATAAACATGTAATCAAATCGGTTACACTTTGTTTGTATAATAATTTTTTTATAACTTTTACCCCACCCCCCGCAACTGAAATTGCAAAAAATAACTTACACTATACCTATATATTCATTTTCTGTCAAAAAACAAACTCGATCATTTTTTACCAGTTTTTCCGAAAAAAACTCGTGCTTTAAGTGGTTAACCCTCTTGGTGATTTATCTTTAGGTCGAAAACTGCCCTGTGTAGTGGCCAGCCTCCGATGCAAAAATGTGTTCTAAGATGTTATCAGTTCTAGGCAAGGAACAATTTGTTTTGCCTACTCGGATCTTCATTCCTCTTTGGAGTATAGGGTAGTTTTCTCTCAACAAGAAATCTCGTTATTCGCAAAACCGACCATGTCTCGATAGAGATACCTTTTCACTGGCAAAATTGATCAGATCTTGGAAGAGATATCTCGTCGAAACCACTTCGAGGGTTAAGCCAATAATGTAAACTTTTCGTTTGTAACTTTCTATCCAACAGTTATCAGTACTTTGTTTTCTCAGAAATCCATTTTTACATGTTTCGTTACAAAGATAAAAGTAATTTGAATTACATTGAAGGGGCAAAGGTATTACCTAATGAAAACATAATGCATTTAATTTGTACCTTTCAAAGTACCCATCAATCGCATTTCCATTAGTTTCATCGCACACTGAAAAAAGAACTCAGCATTTACTGTCATAATATTTGGTCTCAGAATTCAATATTGTAATGAAAATATACCTCAGAAATGAAATTGCTAGCCCTTAAGGGAACAACCCTCCCTTTCCAAACAACATCCTCCCCTTCCCTATCTTCACTTCAATTCCTTCTTAATTCCATTTTCAAAACGATTACAACCTCTCCGAGCCATTACACACATCCCCATTCAAACCTCTCCCCCCCTTCCACAGCGATATATCGATCAGACTCTGAAAATTCCAATACCCTCCCCAGAACGATATTATCGTCCATTTCGGACGCCACACTTTTAATTAATTAGTTGGCTCAGATACTTTTGATTATTTCGCAATTATTTACTTTCGCTTTTAGTACGTGCCCACAAGGCAGTTACGACATACGCAACCGCCAACAGCAATCCATCATTCGCGTGCGGTGAGGTCGGATGATTAGGTGGGTCGGAGTGCCTGGTAAGTGGTAATGTCTTTCCTCTCTCTCAGCACCACAATCGGGGGAAAAGGAAGGATGGGGCATAATAGGGGTAGTCATAAATCTTTAAGCAGATTTTTGAGCGTTTTGCAGATAGGGGAATACCTGTTTCCCTTTGGAGAGAGGTTCTCTGATTTGGGCATTGGTGTTTGGAAGGGGATATTCGGAAAGGGAGTAGTACACCAGTGGTTCTTAACCTGGGGTATGTGCACCCCTGGGGGCGCGAGAAAGCATTTCCAGGGATGCGAGAGAAGTTTCGATGGACCACAGCGATTTAATAAAAGGATATCTTACTAAAATACGAGTCAATGCACGTATTCAAATGGAATTTGAAAAAACTGGACTTGGAACAATTCTGGTGTACATAGTTAGAACCGTATACACAGCTGGCAAAAGTAGATTTGCAGACACTTTTACCTTTTGCCACCACCTACCTGTGTGAAATGGGATTATCATCACTTTTGCACATAAAAAACAAAAGCCAGAAATTGCTTAGATGCAAGTAATGATTAACACATCGCTCTTTCAAAAAAGGAGACTAGCTTCAAAAGTATTATTATGAATAAACAACAACCATTAAAAATTGAGATATTGTTTTGTATGTATGTGTAAATGTATGTGTTTATTTTTCAATCAATAAATTATCTTGCAATAGAATTAATTTACTAAATAAAGAAATAGAATCACATTTTTCAAGGGGGTGCGGGAACTTTTTTTTAGATCCAAGGGGGTGCCGATCACTAAAAAGGTTAAGAACCACTGGAATATACGAATGTGAGTGGATTTCGATAGTGTTGCTGTCTATGAAAATATTATTTTAAACTTCAAGGGCAATAAAAAATTCTGTATATCAAATTGCATATGGATCATTCCATATCTAACCGCAGCCGACCCCCTCCGATTTTTTATGCTCGGCTAATTTGTTTCCCAGCCGTATATGAGAAATTATGGAAATTTTTAGCTTTCAAATTGCAATAATTTTTTTATGTATAATAATTTTAATTTTGAAAAATTGCGCAATTTTTCATGATTTTAGACTCACTAATTTTCCTGTACCTCTCTCTGGACCTAATTGTCCAATCATACTGAACGAGAGTTCATTTTGTAGAAAAGTGTGCAACCTTTCTAATGACGTGTCATACGACTTTTTAAGTGACCTTTTTCAATTTCAAGGTCAATTTGATTTTTGACTTTCAATTACAAAAAGTATGTTTTTTATTTTTCCTAAAAATACACTATTATCTGAAAGTTTCATAGTGGGAAACGCATAGGTTCATAGTTAAAAAATACTCGAAGTAAATAGAAGTATGTAAGGGGGTTGGGTCGAAAATGACCCTTTTCTGTGCGGTTTCACATGGAATAACCCATATGTTTTCAAAATATTAGCAACCATTCAAAGCATTACTCAACTTAGCCCTGCAAACAGCTTACTCATATGACCCCCTTCTATTTTAACCCTTCTTGGTGGCTGTCTCGGCGGTGTTATCTTGTCATTTGCACAACTAACCAGATCTTGATGGATGAGATATCTCGTCATTAGAAAAAACCTGATAAGATCTTGATCGCGTCATCATAAAAAAGTCAGAAATATCTTAATGTTAAACATATCTCGTCAAAACCACTTGGAGGGTTAAAAGATCGAATGAATAGGTGAGTCGGAAAACGAGTGATGTCCTTCCTTTCATAGGACCACAATCGGGATATAAGAACGGATGAGGTATCCTGGGGTGGTCATAAATCTTAAATCAAATGTTTGAGCATTTTGCAGGTAGTAGAATACCTATTTCCCTTTGGAGAGAGGCTCTCTGATTTCGATATTGGTGTCTGCAAGGAAGGATACTTAATTTAATTTGAAAACAAAATACTGACGTTAAGATGAAGAAAACATTTTATTCGCAGTTGTAAATCTTATAAAAAAAATCTTTTTTTGTGTGCTGCAAATTATTTTATGTAGTAAAACTTGCGTTTTTATTATGTTGGTAAAACTTCTATGAAAATACTTTTTAATAATTTGAAGTGAAAATTCTGACATGAAAAAATTCGATTCATAGTTTTAAATTTTGAGATATGTGTGTCTGGATAAATATTCCGTATTTCCTAACGAATTAAAATTATAAAATTGATCAAAAATATAGAAAAAACAGCATTATGTGTATTTTAGTCGTTCTAAATTCATATTTTTAACGAAGTGTATGATGAAATGTGCATGACTCAGGATTTTACAAGTATGCCCCTGGATGTCCAACTTAACTGCATCACATTCTCTTGTTCGATAACTATTCACTTTTCAACATCCTAAAATTTAGCGAATAAAATTAAATTCTTATCATAAAATAATTATTTAACGTTACCCATCTTTTAACAGACTGGTTGAAGAATTTCATTAAAATAATGAGTTCTCTGTGTTTTTAATAAGTTTTCGTTTCCGCAATTCGCACTTTTAAACTAAGCTTTAGAACTTACAATGAACCTCGTTGCGGTTTATTTTATTTGTTAAGCGCCTATTTGTATAAATTCTCGCTGCCATGCACCAGTGCACAAATGATGCAGATATATTATGGAATTATATAAATAAATACGCTTTTTGGAGTAACACATAATTGAATAAAAGATACAAATCTATCCTAATGTACCAAATGTTTATTACATGAACTCAATACAATTCAGTGTCCAATGTACTGTTAAAATCGATTATATATTCTACATCGCATCAGTGAATGAATCGGAACAATTCGATTGTTCAATTTCTCTGAACAATGTCGTTCTCTCTCTCTCTCTCTCTTCCCTCCAGAAAAAAAATTTCAATTAAACTTTCTTCTACACGGTGAAGAAGAGAAGTGATTAAATTATCTTTTCTTAGTGCTGAGCGGATCCCATTTTTGGAAGCTTCTTTTCTTTTTCTACTCTTGCCAAAGGGCACGAAAGATATTTTACATGAAAAAATATCTTTTTGTCCAATTAAATATCTCTTTAATTATGGAGAATGATGTTACGCGCGGGGAAAAAGTCCTACGGAAATCATTTAGGAAAAAAGATTCCATCTCATTTCTCCAATTTGAAGAAATAAGTTGGATAGGTACTTTTTATCTCTAAGAATAACGATCTTCAAATTTTAAAGACTACGTTACATCTCCACTGATAGGTGCCCACAAAAAATGAAACACGTGCATAGAATATGACGGGGGAATCAGAAAATTACGAACGAAAGAAAAGCAAAAACAAATTTCTCCACAACAATCTACAGTAAACTCGTCATTATTCTTGGATTTTTTACACGTTTCCGGATTATTCTATCGTAATCTAGTAACATGAAGCATTTTATTGCTCAACTGTGCTCTTTTTCAGACCCATTTGGTCTGACTTCAGATTAAAGATAATTTAAGGGTAAGATGACTTAAGGATAACCAAGGTCTTGTTTGCAATTCTTTATGTTATCTATGTGACTGTACCATGGTTTTACAAGTCGCTCGAAATCAGTTGAACTAATATACTGCTACTGAAGGTAACACGAATGTGACATTACGTCTTTACATAATTAACCTCATTGGAATGGATTTCTGGAGAAGAAACTGCTCCTGTGAAAATTATGCAACTGATACTTCGTGTGCCGAATTAACTCCATTACTGAAATATGTTCTTAAAGAACAAACTAATCCTGAATGTAATATAAATGAGATTCTACATAGAGGACAGAATTAACCAAATTAGTAAAATAAGTTCCTAGAGAAGAATCTGATCCTGAAGATAATGCAAGCCATTATGCACTGGATTATTCACATCAGTGAAGCGAATTCCTAGAGAAGTAACTGTTCTTAAAGATAATTAAAATCATTTTAGACATTAACCACATTACGGAAATAGGCTCCTAGAGAAGGAATTGTTAGTAAAGATAATTCAAATCATTGGAGACATTATTAGCCACATTACGGAAACTGGTTTCTAGAGAAGGAGCTGTTAGTAAAGGTAATTCATATCATTGGGGACGTTATTAACCACATTAGGAAAACAGGTTCCTGGAGAAGAAACGGCTTTTATGTATAACGCTCATCATGTACATCCACATTTGTGAAATAGACTCCTAGTAAAGGAACTGTTCATGAAAGTAATTCAAATAATCGGTAACGATATCAACCGCATTAAGAGAAGAGGTTTCTAGAGAAGAAATTCCTTCTAAATATAATGCAAGTGATGGACAGAATTAACCACATTAGTGATATATTTTCCTGGTTTGTCGCTCTACGGTCATTTTTTGCTACTCGAGAATAATTAGACTAGTACTACAGTTAAACCTTGGAGAAGAAACTATTGATGAAATCGAGATACCAAATAGGCTGGAACATTAATGATCCAAGGTTGAATATTTAACGGACAAAAATCACATTAACTGAACTACAGTCTAGTTTTGATGTAGAAAAAATACTATTTTGAGATTAAGAACATGATTATTTTTAAAACTTTACGGTAAAAAGTAAATTTTCATCTTGCATTCATATGTCTGTAATATATTTTATACCTGAATATAACGTAACACTTTGTTAGGGAGTACTCGGTATTGGTCGATTGGGTTGGGTTTTATGGCGTAAGAGCAATATGCAAGCAGCAAGAGCAAAGATGCGCCAAACGTAAGACTGGAAATGTCAGGTAAATGAACGCGCATAAGGAAATTTCTACTGACACAGAAGAAATTAACCAAGGGTAAGTTACAGGAATCGAAACTGCGCCGCTAACAATTCGCAAGTTACTAGAGTGGTGAGCAAACTCACTGAGCCACGGCAACCACCTACATGGTTTTGGAAATTTCCAAATATTTCCTCATCACAACCTGTGTAAGATTCATATAAATTAGTCACGAAATGTTTACTGTGTTGTGAAAGTAATATAATTGCTCAATCTTTCCAACGGATTTACAGGTTTTGAATGCAATCACATTTTGAAAACAGTTCAATACTAACACCAACACATAGTTTTCTGTAAATGATTGGTACGTATTGATCTCACATATGTGGCTCTAGCGTTAGCTGCGTGATACATCCCCCAAAACAGTTTTAATTAAGAACTTAATACCATGTTATTCTTTCATTGGTACTAGTAAACACAATCACGACCTTATTGTTTGTCTCCCAACAAAGGAGTTAATTTTGAAATCCCGACCTTGCATAAACACGTCGTCCCCGATGACTCTAGTCCATGGGCAAGCTCAAAACGAATCAAGTAAAAACAGAAGGAAACCCATTAGGGCCCTGAAATATCGAGCCCATGAAAATTCCGCATCCCGCCATCAACCCCAACCACGAAGGCTTTGTTCCTCAGTACCAACCATTGTATCGCGCGAACCAATTAAATATTTCTTTTCCCTTTTTCCCCCATTTTCGTCTCCGGGTCATCTCTTTGTGTTCCCGAGCCCGTTTCCGCCATTGTTCTTGTGAAACAAATAAAAAAAAGGAAAAGGAGGAAAAAGCATTTATCTCGATTCTTTCCACACGGATACCGATTCAGATTAATAACTTCTTTCGGGTGAATTGGAAACGATAGGGCAATGGTGAAGGGGGCCCGCTGGTTTTTAATGCTGTTGAGGTTAATTTGTTCTGGCCTCCTACATAGTCGCGTGATTAGTGTGGTGCGTGACGTCCTAACTAGGAATAGGATCGGAAATCTACAAGTGGAAAATGGAGAGTTCCGGATGGGCGACTCGGCGGAAAATTCTTCCTCTGCTGCATGAATTATGCGTTCGATAAGGATTTGTGCATTTGTAATTGTTTTGGTTATTGCTATACGATTAAGAAAGGAAAATATCAGTTTAATGGGTTGGTTTGGAATTTTATGGCTCAAATTTCGGCGAAGATGTCCCAAGACAACAATGAGGTAGGAAGAAAAGTAGAAAATGAGGCCAAGGTAAAACAGAAGGGAGTACAGATCACGCGGTTAACTCGGGGTTGTGATGCACGTACACACATATAAGATGTGTCCCTGAAGGTCAGTGTAATGGGAGAAAAATACGAAAGTATTTCTATATGGGGATTCGAAATTTCGCTGGTCAGATTTTAACCTCCACGTTGTTTGGGCGATATATTTCATCCATCAAGATCTGACGAATTTTGCTATTGACGGGATACCACATTCATCAAGATCTGACTAATATTGCTAGTGAAGGTATATCTCGTAATCAAGATATTGCCGATTTTTTTTAATGATGACGAGATCCAAATCTGGTCAATTTCCTTCTAATGACGAGATATATAGTCCATCAATATCTGGTAACTTTTGCTAATGACGCGATACATCGTCGAGACAACCACCAGGAGGGATAATCTGCAATAGAGTGCGCCAAAGTAAGTATTTTATCAAAGAAGTCCGCAAGTATTAACTCTCCTGGTGGTTGTCTCCATGAGGCATCTCGTCATGAGCAAACCTGACCAGATCTTGATGGATGAGATATCTCGTCATAGGAAGACTGGCCAGATTTTTATCCCGTCACCATACAAAAATCGGCAATATCTTGATGACGTGATATATCGTCATTAGCAAAATTGTCTGATCTTGATGGACGAAATATCTCGTCGAAACCATTTAGAGATATAAAGACTACACAAAATTGTCAGAAACCAACAAAAGTACAATAGGGAGAAAGTGAGAAACAATCTCCGGTGTCGAAATAATACCTATGGACGTCTAGAGTTAAAACAACCGGATTCACGAATAAATATTCTTGAATAAGTTATGATGAAAGAGATTGATGAGGCTTATTATTTTGCTTACTCCAATTGTTGTACCATTTGTTCCGTATAATGTTTCGGGCAAGTTTGAATTGGACATCCACCAAAATTGGTCAGATCTTGATGGACGAGATATTTAGTCAAAACCACTTGGAGGGTTAAATGTCGATGTTAGCTGACATTTTTTGGCGCATTTGCTAATCGTTCTTTTTTTAAACGTCACTCTCAATATGGATTCCATGCGTAGAGGAGCATTAGAAGAATTCCGTGGTGATTGATATCCATCTAACGTATGGTTCTGCCTCAGTGAAACGGAAGAGCTGTTCAAAGTCTGTACCACTTTCAAGGGCATATCTCCTTTAGGTGTTTCACGAACCCGAGGTACTTTAGATCACTAAAGTACCTCTAAAGTTTCTTTTTCCATCGGGTTCACTGTCTTTAGTAAGCACCGGTGTCGCGTACCCGGGATACCCTATCTTTTTCTGCTTTCATACCATTATTATATTCCCTAATCCCTCTTTTTTCTCATTCACGACATTTTTTCCTTGAAGTTGTCTACCTTGTGTTTGGCGCAGCTTGGCCAAATATGGCCATTGCGCCATAAAACCGCAAAACAACTAACCAAATCAAAGCTTGTACAGTGAACGTTTCCCTAATACGTGAAAACCGAATCGTCAAAAATTTGAGCGTTTACACTACCAGCCGTGTAAAACCGAACCATTTCATGATGCGGGTGGACCAAGAAGTTAGAGCACTCCAGAAATGGAAGAAGGTATTCTATGGGATGTTGAGAGAAATCCTCTCATTGGGAATCATCGATATAATCGTTGAGCAACTCTTCTGCTTACATTCTATTACGGAAAAGGGCCGTGGTAGCCCAGTTAGAGGAATCTTGGATTAACAACTGGAGAATTGAGAGTTTGAAACTCGATCCATTCAAGGACCGTCGTAAACTTGAGAGCTGGTGCAAAATAAATCTGTCGTGGCCTTAAATGTCCGCGCGTTGGCGTGGTGTGGAAGTTTGGAGAGTGTTGTTTCTGATCAGGTGTTAACTTCTTCATTTGACCGTGGATCAAAATGGCGAGGTGTCGTCTTCGAATCTTTCACTTCGGGATTGCCCTCAGACCGTCGCCAATAGCCCGTCGTGACTCCACTTCGACGCTGATTAAATACCTACCTTCCTTGCATTCCGGAAATATTCCCGGGTAAAACTTTATGTCATACCTTTTCGATATTTTCGAGGTAAAAAATGTCCGGAAAAGGGAAAAAAGATGGATTGAGATAAAGAATAGTTTTATGAAAGCAGGAGATATCTTGGGTATCCCTGGATTGATGTGTTTATTAAAAAGAGTAAACCCCATGGAAAAAAAGAGATCACTAGAGTACCTCGTGTCCGTGAAGCCCGTACTCACCTGAAGGAGTTGTGTCCTTGAGGGTATTTACGTTGTGGTGGCATCAGTCTACGTATGAAAATAAGTCGCTTGCCTCTGGCAACGCATCAAATTAAATCAGATTTTCTTCACAGTCGTTCTGCGCGTGCTGGATGCGAATTAAAATATCTATAGCATGCAGCGATCAAGGAAGATAGAGATATTAGAGGAATTGTTAAGCCTTTTCGTTTTTAGAAAAAAAAGCTGTGCTGATACACTAACCAGCGTATTATATTTATTTAATTTTTGATAAGTTTTCATTAAAGTTACTTTTTTACCCGTGTCTCTTTATTCTTTGAACCAGTCGACATCTTTATAATCTTATACGATAACTAACATTCACGTATTCATAAGGTCGATTTTGGACAAAGAATCATAAGGTAACATAGAAAAAGAATCATAAGGTATTACTATTGTGCGATCGATTCTGACCACTCTACATATATATTCAGGTCATTAGTGTTCCGGCGTCCAAACTGGGAATGGGATCGGAAATCTAGAAGTGGAAAATGGAGTTCCTGATGGGCAATTCAGTGGATAATTCCATCCCTGCCCACTGAATAATCCTCTTAATAGGGATTTCTACATTTGGCAAGTATCCTGTGGGTTGTTATTGAACGAGTAACAATGAATATCAGTGCTGAAGGAATGGTAAAATGTATTTAGAAGATTTTAAGTCAGATCGCAGTATTTTTTTTTAATTTATCAGTTTGGCTTTTCCATTTCTGTTTAAAAATATTTGGCAAAGTGGTTCTTATGGGCTACGAAACTATTTGTAGTGAAGGTATAGGTATTGTGGGATAATCAATCTAGTATAAACTTCCACGTTTGCGTTGAAAGTTTTATCTAAATTGATGATTTGATGAATTAAATCATTCATACTCAACAGCAGGGGGCTACAGCAACAATCACACCCCCGCATGACATCTGCTCTGAAGTTTCTTAACTCTCGAAGTGGCTTAGACGAGATATTTCGTCGATCGAGATAAGACTAATTTAATTTTGCTAATGACTAGGTACCTCGTGATCAAGATATTGCCTATCTTTTTATGATGAAGATATCAGATTCTAGTTATTTTTCTTCTAGTGACGAGATATCTCGTCCATCAAGATTTGGTCAGTTTTTTCAGTCATGAGATATTTCTTTGATACAACCACCAGGAGGGTTAAAGTGGTGAAATATTTAGGGGTGTATGATGGGGGTGAGATCTCAAAAGTCACTAGATCTAGTATTGCGTGTCTAGCATGAAGAATTTTGGCATTAAGATACTTGTTGCCCTTCTTTCCAAACTTATTTATATTGGATTAGATTGGACGCCGTAGGAGGACATTGTTTCACCTGTGTGGCTTTCAGCCATATAGTCCGCTTTACAGAGGAGTTTCGGGGATTAGAGAAAGCGAGCAATCTATTATACACATAAAACATTGAAGATAGTACACATAAATAAGAAGGCAAGTGAAGGGCAAAACATGTAAGCACGAAAATACAATATGACGTAAGAAAAGGATTACAAAATTTGTTAAATTTACAGAGAACCAAATGATAATAACATAAAAGTAATTCTGATAATAATAATATAATACAAATGATAATAATAACATAATAAATAATCCATATATAATAAACGGTAACAATACACAAAGAACAAGGATACGTATTTAGAACAAAAAAATTCAAAGAGAAAAACCACTAAGACAACTACACTGCTGGCCACCCAAATTGCAACACCAAGAAAGACAAGAGATATCACAACAAAATTTATTTTGTAGATAACATGTTGACCAAGTATCAAATGATTAAATTTATAGACTTCTGTGAAGTGTGGTTCCTGCCAAAATCAGTAGCCAGAGTAGCCGCCATTGTTGGAGATCACCGCTGCCACACGCCTCGGCATTGATTCAAAGAGACTTTGGATGTGTTCTTGGGGTACAGCAGACCAAGCAGCTTCCACACGTTGCCAAAGTTGATCTGGTGTGGCAGCTGGGGATGTATTCTGGGTCAATCGTTGAGCAACCATGGACCACATGTTTTCTATCGGCGAAAGATCCGGAGAGCGAGCTGGCCAGGGAAGCAATTCAATCTGGCGATTGACGAAGAACCCTTGGACAATGCGTGCCACGTGTGGTCGCGCATTATCCTGTTGAAATATGGCTGTGGGCAAGCCCTGAAGGTAAGGAAGGACAACTGGCTCCAACACCTCGGAGATGTAGCGCTGGCTGTTTAAAGTACCGGCAATGCGTACTAGAGGAGTGCGAGAGTGATATCCAATACCGCCCCATACCATAATACCCGGTGCAAGACCAGTGTGGCGGTGCATAACGCAGCTGTTCAGCATCCTCTCTCCACGGTGTCTCCAGACTCGAATCCGACCATCGTGGTGTTGCAGACAGAAGCGTGACTCGTCAGTAAAGACAATTTCATTCCATTCTGCCGTCCACATCCTTCTTTCATCGCACCATTGGCGGCGGAAACGTCTGTGGTTCTGCGTCAAGGGTAGACGAAGCAATGGACGTCTTGCGGACAGACCACTCTGCTGTAAACGGCGTCGAATGGTACGCGCAGACACTGGATGATGCGGTACAGACTGAATGTGCTGTGCTATGGTTCGTGATGTGGCTGAGCGATCCGTCACTGCCATACGTACAATATGCCTGTCATCACGTGAAGTGGTGCACTGAGGTGGATGCGATCGAACACGTCGGTCCGTCGTACCCTCCTGCATCCAACGATCACATATCCGCATTACAGTTGTTTGGTTTCGTCCAACACGACTACCGATTTCCCTGAAAGATAATCCACAATCTCGGTAGGCCACTATCCTTCCTCTGTCGAACTCGGATACTTGATCAAAAGATGATCGCTGTTTTCTACGAGGCATAATTGATCGTTTTTTTGAAAAAACCACAAGAAAAACACAATTGCCGTACTTGAAATCGTCGAAATCTCCAAGCCTTAAATAGCGCTTTGAAGTGGCGCCACAGGCGAGCGTGATGTGCGTCTGCGCTGAAATTCTAATCATTTGCATATCTCACCTCCGCTAATGCATGTTGTAAATTTCATATTATTTGCATGCTTCCTTCAGGGTGTTGCATTTACGGTGGCCAGCAGTGTAAAAAATACAGATAAACTAATTTCGTAAGGAAAGCTAGGTTATTTCGAGAACTTTCTACTTCTCAGCTCTCGCAGATGTAATCAATTTTGGAGCTGAGAGATTCCATCATTTTAAGGATTTTGTGGTGGCAGTGTCTATTCTTGGCGTTATTTTAACTTATTTATATGTGAAAATGGTTTTTCCATCTTTAATTACTTTTAAAATGAATACAGGCTGGTTTAGTTTTATCGCGAAAGGGCCATATTTGATGTGCCAAACAATAGACAGCGTCAGGTAAATGGACATCCATACCCAACGAGGGTTTTACTGGCAAAGAGACAAATGCACCCAGCGTGGAATAGAACCTGACAGGAATTGAACCTGTACCGCCTTCAACTTGGAAGTTGCTAGAGCAGTGGGCTAACCCACTGAGCCACGGTGACCCCAAAAATGAATATAAGAAACGATGGATGTTGAGTATTACTTGCAACTCTAATTTAGCTAAATACTGAAGAACCAGAAAAACTGTAACACCAGTCTAATACTTGGTAGGCCTTCCATGGAGCATATTACTGCAATAATACTGCGGAGTTTGAACTCCACGAGCTTGTGGAAGTAACCTGTAGGCATTGAACACCATACTTCCTGCACAGCTGTCAACAATTCTGTTGTATATTGAGATGTAAGATTTGTGTGTTCCGCAGAGCTTTGGTAGGGCATCCCAGATGTATTTGATAACGTTGATATCTGGTGACTTAGGTGGGAATGTTAATGGGAGTCCCGGTGATCCCATGGAAGGCTTGGTCAAACTCAAACTGTTTACTTTTGTCTCGATAGTGTACGTTTTGCTCCAACAAAATTGCCTACATGGTTTTTCACCTTGCTTTCATCTTCGGTAGACATTTTTTGAAGCTTTTAATACTTGCTTTATACTTTATGATTTCCTTGTCAAATGCTGATAAGTGCAGTTTGCGAACAAGAATGAAAAATTGGTAGATATGCAGTTAATTAACGTCGCACCGGGGCAATGCAACGGGTTATTGTCGACGGTCAGGGATCAATCCCGAAAGGAATAAACCTAGGAATACACCTCGTAATTTTGAACCATCGTCATATGACGAGGTCAACACCTGAGCTGGCATTCCACTCTTCAAACCTGCACACTACTCCAACGGGAAGACATTTGAGGCCATGACAGATTTAACGTGTACCATCCCCAGCGTATACGATAATCTTTCTTTTTACCGAGTTTTGAACTTACAACCCTCCGGTTGCTAATCCGTTACTCTTCCAACTTTATTACCGCGCACTCCCCCCAAAATATAAGTTGCACATAGATCCAAAATTCCAAACCATGATGCATTGTTCTGTACTAGAATTGGAGGTAGGTTGCCAAAAAGTCGATGCATAAAATGTCACGAACTAAGGCCAAATAGAATTAACTCTGAATATGCAGAAGTTATGAAAAGGTTCGTAACACAGGCCTTAATATGGAATTAGTATATTGTTAACTTTCTGCTTTCTTTTGTTGGTATCTGTTTACTGAAGCAGGCTTTCATCAGACTTGCTTCGTAATTAATATACCAAGACTTTCACCTGGTATTAGTGCTACGTTTTTATTTCGTGAGAGTCGAATCTACATCCAAGGCCGTATCATCATGTCATCTAATATTAAAATAGATAATTTTGTTCTTACGATACCCAGTGGATTACTTATGGTTTGTTGGATTATTCCTTAATATCAGGTAATGAATAATTCATGAATTGCTGAACAGGTGAGTGAGCGTGTTTTCTTCAGTAATTAGAGAGAAACCTACAGTTCCAGCGAAATTCATGAAAAGATTTTCTCTTGCCAATTCGTTAGTTTTTCTTTTTTCGTGTCTGGAAACTGGATTAAATATAAAACTGACTTTTTCCAGTGACGCACTTTATTTATCTTTTGGATTTTAATTTATATGCAAAAAATTGAAGTTTAAGATGTTTATTTCGGAGAGTTTATAAGGTAAAATATCGATATATAAATCTGAAATCATTATGCTACTTTCAAAATCATTTTATTTATCTCGAGTCATATTAAATATTTAATTTATGTAAAGTTTCATTAATCCTCATTGGGGTTCACAGGCACACATCGGTTCTGTATCCTTAAGTCTTCCCAACATGACTTCTAACATGCTTTGAACTTCCTGACCTATAGAATCCTTCCTACGATTCTTTCAACTAATAGATGTGGCTATTTAGTTATTATTATTTGTGTTTGGGGGTAAAATTAATACCACGATTTTTAGAAATCTTGTTACACTTAGAGAGTTAACCGAGCAATTCTGGTTCCTAGAGATCAATATTTAATTTGATTTAAAATGTCCAGTTATTTTATTAATCTATCCACTTTACATTAAAAAAATTAATGCACACGTACTTAATTTACCTACATACAATACAAGTGGATGGGCAATAGAGTACATACATACAATTGGATAGACAATAGGGGGGGGAATTTTCAATTAACGTCACACTGGAGCAACACAATGGGCTATTGGTGACGGTCCGGGATCAATCCCAAAGGGAAAGATCCGAGGACAACACCACGCAATTTTGAACCACGGTCAGATGACGAGGCAACACCTGAGCTGGCACCCCACTCTCCAAACTTCCACACCACGCCAACGTGAGGACATTTGAGGCCACGACAGATTTAACGTGCACCAGCCCCCTTTGTACACGACGGTGTTTGGCTGGATTCGAACTCGCAACCCTTCGGTTGCAAGTCCGTTGCTCTTCCAACCGGGCCACCGCGGCCCCAGGATAGACAATAGAGTATATACATACAATTGGATGTACAATAAACTACATACATTTAACTGGATGGACAACACAGTACCTGCCGTCGATTGGATGAATATTATAGTAGTCATTTGATTCAGTCAATTTGATGAACAATATAGTACATACATTCAATTGGATAAACAATAGAGTAAAAAATTGAATTGGATGGACAATAGAGTAGATAAATTCAACTGTATGGACAATAGAGTACATACATACAATTGGATGGACAATATAGTGCATACATTCAATTAATTCTCATGTTGGCGTGTTTGGAAACGAAAGCGTTGACTCACTTGCCAATGAGAGCAGTGAACAGAGTTTTTCCTCGGACATAGCGTTCACTGTAGAGGTTCAGTCATTGGTGAAATCTAAAAGCTCTCGGACTTTCTATAACTCATCATTGGTATCCAACCAAGGGCGTTGCACTTGCCCTTCAGTTTGGTGGTCCCAGATCATTGCAAACTGCTTTGATGAGATTCAGAAGTGGGCATACTGAAGTATGTTTTTCGAGAGCAGAGTCGGTTTTTTTTTCTATCTTGAGCGTATACTGCGTCGCTTGAACTCCCTCTCATGTCCTTGACTGTATCGGTGCCTCTGAGGATTTATTGATGGAAGACCAAGAGGTTGGTTGGTTATTTCGATTTTCTGGCACAAGGTCCAAAATTAGGACAAACTGCGCCAAACGCAAGATCAAATAAAAACAATGGAAACTGAAAAGGTTTAAAAGGGCGAAAATGCGTATGAATCTAATTGGGTCAGATATTAAAACAATAAGTCGAAATAATAATTAAAATTCAAGCGTTTTAGTCAATAATAAAAATCAGTAAATGTTATATTAAAACAATGATAGAAAACTTCCAAATGATTAGATATTTATATTTTTAATGCAGATGGTAAGATGTTCATTAAAAAAAGATGGATATAAAAGAAAAATATAGAGAATTTAAAATCATAATACTGGTGTAAAAATTAAAAGAGATTTGAATGAGGATTTTCCCCAATCAATTCCTGCAAAGTTAAAATAGAGTTGTTGAAAAAAAGTATCGATGAGACGATTAAAAACTGGGCAATCAATTAAAATATGTTATTTGGTAAAAGGTTGGTTGGGATTTTATAGCGCAAGATCCGATAGCTAACAAGCTACGCCAAACGCAAGAATAAATAATATTTATTAACAATAGAACAATAAAAAGGAGTCTAAAATATGCACATACATGCACAAGGAACATAAAAAACCTTTTTCAAAACTAAAGCTTAAAAAGGTGATTATGAAACAGAATTCAAATGTAATGCATTATATATGCTACTACCAGAATTAGTTGCTCTGGTTGAATTTTGATTCAAAAGGTGATCTAAATATTCTCTCTTCTTTCATAGAAAAATGCAGATATTTCAATCTAAAGAAAATAAATTGTTTATACATTTTCAGGTTTTTATAGCTTCTACAATTTATTTATTATCTGTTCCGAACCCAAAGGTCGTTTGGATTTTGTCCGACCAGTCGCAGCTCCATCCATATACCTTCTATCTAATTGGCGCATTGTGGGAGATATAACTGGCATAGCCATCATTAACAAACTCAAGCATGTCTCATCCTTCTGTGAAATGCACCTACAGTAGATCCCTTCACACGTGGATCTCAGGGGAAACGATGTAGTGGGTGATTTGGCGAAGGAGGGTGTCGATGAACCATTGTCCGCTACTCACTCACCGACGTTTCTTGAGCTTTACTCTATTAGAAAAAATCTTGATAAGAAGGCATGAATCGTTCCCCCGGTACACTCTTGGAATCGTGAGGATCGTCCCGAAAGATCTCTTGCTCTCAATTGCGACAGACATAACAATACAGCGCTCTCCCACTTTTTCAGTGGCCATCTGAGGAGTCCCATTTTGCTGTGGTCGCAAGATTCATCTTGTTTGCCTTAAAAAGCCGGTCTGACCAGGCCTCCGCAGCACACATTCTCGAATGCCTGGAATTATCCCGAGACGACCTGTTTTCTGAACTTCTTTTGGTGTATGACTTTAAGCGGGTGAATGGACTTGTGTATTTGGACTAGCTGTAGCTAGACGGAGATTTAGCAACAATTTATTTTGGACGCAAATGCGTATAAATGCAATATCTATCCCATAATCCATTTCACATACATCGCACCCTTGATATAAGAGAATAATACAAAAGCTGGTTCTAAAGTACAGAAATAAATACTACAGTACTACTACAGAAATAAATACTATAGTACTACTACAGAAATAAATTTTGAGTTTCGGAATAATAACGAATGCTCCTTAAGTTTATATCCTGTAAAAATGTACCTATGGACAATGTTGCATTTCCTATCAATATTTCTACTTGTGGTACCTTTGCACCAGAGATGTAATATTCCTTTCTGAACTTCTTTTGGTGTATGAGTTTAAGTGGGTGACTGTACTTGTGTATTTGGACTAGCTGCAGCTAGACGGAGATTAGCACCAATTTATTTTGGACGCAAATGCGTATAAATGCAATACTTATCCCATAATCCATTTCACATACATCGCACCCTTGGTATAAGAGAATAATACAAAAGCTGGTTCTAAAGTACAGAAATAAATACTACAGTACTACTACAGAAATAAATTTTGAGTTTCGGAATAATAACGAATGCTCCTTAAGTTTATATCCTGTAAAAATGACATACCTATGGGCAATCTTGCATTTCCTATCAATATTTCTACTTGTGGCACCTTTGCACCAGGGATGTAATGTTTCCGAATTTCATCATCATTTTGAGATGATGGCAAATTACCTTGATCTGATATGCATAATTAATATCTTTTGGTACAAATATATTTTTTTCTTAAAAATTCCATCAAACTGCATATGAAATTGCATAGCTCTTGTTTGGAAATAAATTAAATGGCTTTTGTACAGACAAAGATATAAGAATCGATTACAATTTTTCGAAAAACGGAAGGCCGATTTCAGCCTTTTAAAAAAAGGAAATCACCTTTTTCAACGAATGTTCCATAGGTAGCTATGTTGTGCATGAGAATACATTAAACTAGAAGACCTGACTTTCTGTCACCTAAGAAAAACATTTTTAATTTCAAAATCAGTTTGAATATTTTATAATCTTAGATATTATTCTAAGATCAGCAAAGTTATATTTAAAATTCGCTCTACTCCAAATGTATGCAATTCAAAATTGAATCTTAGGGGCATTATTCTTTCAATTCAGATATTCAGTTTCGAAATGGAAACAATGTACCTATTTAGAAATATGTATGCAGTTACTTAATAATTCAATACAACTTTCAATAAAACCCAGCAATATAATTTGAAGTATCAAAAACAAGCGCGGAACTGTGATCGGGAAGTGGGTCCGCAATATGTCAAAATTATACGGTGCTGGGCCAGCTTTGGACCAGTGTAAATTTGAATTGAAGGGAATGAGGACTGTGTAAGTGGTGTAATTCGAAAGCTACCGTACTACGCTTCAATTAATATTGGAAAACAACAATCAATACTTAACTGCATTTTAATCGTTGAAGCTGTGAATTAATTGTTGAATATTCACACTAAACAATCGTACAAACTTCCTATGTCTGCTTCATTCATTCCACAACCAACATCAAGGCTGAGTGTTCACGTCAAAACTACGGTTTGTGTCTAGATACAACCTAAGAATTTATTTTCAAAATTCCTATAGATATATGTTTGCGTTTTTTTAAGGTTTTGAATAGTTATGCTCTTTTATATAACACATTTTGTTTCGATACTGATCTCAAAACCGAAGGTGTGTGCGCGATCAGAAAATAACGGGGAACCGTCAAAATCCCTTTTGAAATAGAAAACATTCCTAAGTACGAGTATATGTACATTCCTCGTATATATGAAATTCCCCGTTAAAGGATTAAATGCTTCTCGAAATCCCTAAATTTCACGGGTATTTCCTTTCCATTTCCGGCGATACAACATGATTTTTGTATTTGTTAAAAAATATTTTTCACACAATGCTAGCTGAATAATAATTTACTAAATTTATTTGAATAAATTATTAAACATAAAATTATACATTAAACGTGTACAGAAGCTCATCAACAAATCAGGCAAATCAAATGAAATCTCATCAGAAAACAATTTTTTAAATATACACTCGCTAGAAATTAATATTAGGTAGGTAGATATTTTAATTAACGTCGCACTAGAGCAACACAATGGGCTATTGGTGACGGTCCGGGATCAATCCTAAAGGGAAAGATCCGAGGACGACACCACGTAATTTTGAACCACGGTCACATCACTCCTGAACTGTCACCCCACTCTCCAAACATCCACACTACGCCAATGTAAGGACGTTTGAGGCCACGACAGATTTAACGTGCACCAGTCCCCTTTGTACACGATCTGGTTTGACTCGAATTCGCAACCCACAGGTTGCTAATCCGTCACCCTTCCAATCGAGCTTCCGCGGTCCAAAATAATATTAGGAAAGTTTAAAAATTTAAGTTATTATATTAAATTTAAGTTATTCAAATGAGCAGAGTGGTACATTGATTAAAACTACTCTACAATAATTGTAAATTAATATAAATGCATCAAAGATATATTTGGACACAGCATTAACAGCATTACTTAAGCATATATCTATGAATTATCATAAGACATCTCTAAAATTGCATAGATAAGAAAAATGTGGCGGCTGTTTATAAGTATATTTTAATATAATAAATAAATAATGATATTAATTTCTATTCATTTGATCTACAAGTAAAAGTTACAAATTTGAATAACAAACACATTGTGATAAATAAATAAATAATAACTTATATAAATAGATAAATTCGTTATCGTCTAATTGCCGGGTCTAATTTGTGTCACACGAACACCAAGAAAGCAATACCATTATGTGTAAAAGACAAACATTGCCATTTACAAAGGGATCACTTTTCATACTTACTCTAACATTGGTTGAAATTATATTTAAATTATCCTCGTCTCTCTGGTTAAATTTATTTTTAAATATTTTCACGAGAAATTGCTCACGCACTAAACAAATATTAAATCATAAAATAGAAAGCGCTATTTATACAGAAACTTAGTGAAAATGCTCATCAAACTTTTATAAGTATATAATTTTCTACATCTGGCAACATCTGTAATATTTTTAATTTTTTAGTTCCATTTAGAATTATTAATTGAGATGTAGTTTTGAGCTGAGTTTTATTCAATTCTGGTATTACTGAACTTTTGTGAGATTATTACTGAGAACTATTTTTGAATTGTAAGATTTGTCCTACTGGACGTAATTAACTGAATGTTTTGAGTTGTAAATATTCGTGAACTTTGAAGCATACCAAAGGTATATTTCAATGTGTACCCCTTATTTACGATTTCTTCACAAAAGATACAAATAAGCACTTCAGTAGCTATAAATTTTTTCTGGAACTCGTATTTTTAACTGTCATTTAGTACTTTAATAGATGATAATTTAAAAGATTGGTTCAGTTATATAATTTAAGTAGCTTCGCACTGGAGCAACAAAACGGGCTATTTGCGACGGTCTGGGATTAATCCCGAGGAAAGATCCGAGGACAACACATCGCGATTTTGAACCATTGTTAGATGACGAGGTCAACATTTGAGCAGGCGCCCCACTCTCCAAACATCCGCACCACGTCAACGTGAGGATATTTAAGGTCAAGACAGATTTAACGTGCACCAGCCCCCACTTACACTAGGGTTTTTGGTTGAACCGAGTTCAAACTCTCAATCCTCCGGTTGCTAATATGTTACACTTCCAACTGGGCCACCGTGGCCTCCTGACACAGGAGAAATACTTCCAAGGAGAAATTGAATATTTAGAGATTGGATTTTACAAATGAAATTCATATAACTGTTATTTACAACCCTCTTCCATTCTTAAAAAGTTGCTCTCGTAATTTGCAGTATTAGATCTGTTTTTGTGTATGATGTGACATCGAATTTGTCATTTGAAAGCACATTGTAGAACTTCCAACAAGAATGAACTTATATAGATATTCCATTTTTTCTTAATAATACAGGACAATTTGTCATGCGCTTTTCACCGTAGCATCACCATTTAACTTAATTATTTCTTCTGAATCCTTGAAATTAATTTTCATTTCCTATAAATATAAATTTGCTAAAGAGGAATTAATTTCAGAATATCCAAGAATGTACATAAGAAGTACGCCTAATCTATTCAAAATTTACAGCTTTCAGCTATTATCGAAAAATGTTAATAACGATTGACATATATTCGTTACTCTAACAAGGCAAATAATCTTACTACCCACATGAGCAACTGGTTAGATTCAGCTGTTCGTTAAATGCAAATCATCAACAATCCTAGAGCACTCTGACACAGTATCCCTTGTTATATTATTGTTATGTCTAGTTACATTACATTTGTTGATGCACGTGCTGATTAGCTGAATCAATGAAAATTTTAATGTAATCAAAGTCCCGAAACAATATGCATCCCAATGACTACTTTTATTTAAAGCAATTTACTGAACCTTTACACAACCATCCGAAACCTTAGATAGCACATTATACAAGCTGTTAAGTATATACAAACTCAGTGGAAATCAGTTATTGCATATTCAAGCACATATATTTTGCGGAGTAATCGTTTAATAATGAGTGCGTAGTGAGTATTGAAACATACCATTGCTGTGCTTCATCGTTCATGAATATTTACGACTCAAATGCTCAGAATATAGTAAATCAATTAATAGATCTCACAACCCACAGAAATACATTTCAGAATTAGAAATAATCTCACAAAATCTCAGTTAAACAGAACTCATTCGCAACTCAAAAAATACATCTCACTTTATAATTCTAAATGGAATTAGAAATGGAACATATTACTTGCATTGGCCAGGTATAGAAAATTACATACTTATTAATAATTTAACAAATTTTTACTATCTTTTGCGGAGTAATTGTAAATAATGAGTGCGCATTGAAACTGACCATTGTTGTGCTTCATTGTTCACGGATATTTTTTCAACTCAAAATATTCAGATTAAGCAAATTAATAAATCTCACAACTCTAAAATACATTTGAGTTTCAGTAACAATCTCACAAAAACTATCAGCAAACTAGAACTGTCACAACTCAAAAATACATCTCAATTATATAAATGGAATAAAGAAATGAAACATATTACTGGAGTTGTCAGATATAGAAAATTACATACTTATGGATAACTAGCAGAATAACTCGGCGTTACTCGGGTTGGTTAACTAATTTCCGTTTTCGTTAATAAATTGTAATTCCTATTCATCCCATGTAACAACCACCACAGTCTAATAAAGGTACACAATTGTTAAATACCCAATTTCACAAATGGAATAAATGTCATATTTAACATTTTACACTTTTGTAGAATTTAAATGTTTAGTAAGAAAGAAGTATCTAGAGCACCAATGTTACCCAGAATGCATAGAATGGTTCAGAGTGTATATAAATGCCTTCTGTGTCATTTAAAAACAAAACTGTTTCCCAAAATTATCAAATTTCAAATTGCTCTGGTAGCCTTAGAAATGGAAAGACTGTTAAAAAGATTCTTAATGAGAAGAACATTTCCTAACAAATAGCGTGGCGTAATTTGATGAGTTTATTTCTACTCCTTTATAAAGAAAAACATTTAAAAGTAAAATTATGGAAAAATACGATTTTCCGATTTTTAAAAATGCATATTTTACTTGATGGAAAGCTCCAAGAACATTAAAACTTTTCAACATAAAAGAGCAAGATGTCTATTATGTCCTGAGATTTTCATAATTGTTATTTGATTATTTTTGTCTCAGAAAATTTTTTAACTATACGTACATTTTACTTTTTTATCGCAGCTGACTAACCTTCTATAACATAAAAAGTGCGATTTAAAGTACATATAAAAATGGGATAACTATTGTTATGGTGCACTTGCGAAATTTAACATGAAATTTCTTTTTAAGTCTTTTTTGCTTAATCCAAGAAGTGTTTCCATTGGTGAAATAATTAGGTGGAAAGTTCATTTTGTTAGAGAAGTCTTTTCGATTTGCTTTTTTCCTTTGGAAACGTAAGTATTAAATACTACTATTTGTGAATATTAAATGTGTTTTGTAAATATTAAGCATTATTAATAAGGTAAACACTAATTTTGAGAGTAAAGAAAGAATTTAAACATCGTTGTGATACTCGATTCTCCCAAATGTACATAACTCACGAATCCTTGTTCCATATTCATCACAATCACTGGTGCAATAAGTAAAGATTTCAAGAATTCGGCAGCATTAGGAAAATTTCAATTTAAGCAACTACGAAGTGGAACTAGAGATACAAGCACTAAATGCCTTAAAGTGACCAACAAACATGAAACATTTCGTACAAAGATACTTTAATCAACTTAGTTTCTTATGAAACACATTTAAATTCACACGAATAATCTTTCAGTAATGATAAAAGATAAAGGCACCAAATCATCAAAATTCCAGTAAGTATTCTATAGCCATCCTTTTCTTAAACACTAAATATATAGAATAATGACACAGAAACAACAACGAATGCCTTAAATTGATCATAAAGCTGAAAATGCCATTTTCTTTGGAAAGAATACAGAAGCAGCACATAATAATTCATGAAAAATGTCCTATAAAGAAACTTAATTCAACTTATATATAAGTAAGAATATGGTAGACCGCAGCATTATCCCGGAATAATATAAAACTATTTTTGAGGCTGAATACTAATTTTATTGAATAATAATATTTATTGAGATAAATGTTTTTATAAATTGTGCTAGCAAAATTACCCGACGTTACTCAGGTAGAATTGGTTAAACTAACTTCCGCTTTCGTTAATAAATTGTAATTCCTATTGATCACATATAACTACCACACTCTAATAAAGGCACACGATTGTTAAATACACAATTTCACAAACGCAAATAAATGTCATATTTAACATTCGAAAGAAAACTAAAGAATTTATCTGTGTTTCAACTACAAAATAGATTCTTTGAATATAACGAACACAAATTTAAAAAACAAACGATTAAAAAGCATCAAGTGTTGCCATATTAGCTACCAGTAATATTTAAAAAGGTGAGAGACGGGTTTTGCATCAGAAGGGCCCAAAACGGATACAAAAATTGAAATGGGTCGAAAATATTTAATGAACAAACACTCCATTTTATTTACATAGATAAGAAGCCAGAGTGATTTAAAAAGGTAAATAGTGATGAATGCGGAGGGCGATCCAAAAATTAGATGAAACAGATTATGCGTTTTTAAAAATTGGTAAAACTGTCTAAGACCAGTACAAGATGTTAAAATATGATTCATGGAAAGAGGTTGTTAACAATGCTGGCATGATGGTGCGGTTTCACTGATCCATAAAAATCTATGCGTGACTAGAATGGCTACGATGGCGAGTTAGAAGAGCATCGAACCGTCGATATCGTAGTGACTGTAGGAGTGAGATGGGCCGGTGTATGTTGAAAAGTTTGTTGTTAATTTGCTGACTCCAGTCTTCGTGCCATTCTTCCCTTACAATATCCTGCACAATAGTACGGAGATTGTGGTATGGAATGCGAATATTAAATGGAGTTATGGTAAAAGGAACACGCTCCCCATATAGGGGTACTCTCTCCTAACAAAAGATGTCAGTGAGTGAAACGTGTGTCTAATAAGTGAGCTACTTAAAAATACATCGGAATGTCTAATGGGTATGGAAGGCCATAATGAAATATCTCAATGAATGCCATGGAGCTTGTTATGATGTTGAATACTCCAATCTGTGCGCCACTCGTTCCATAGTGTCTCGGATGGCTAGTGTGTAGATCATCATATGGAAAGGGGAAATTCAAAGAGGTCAGGGCATTTTTAGCTGCTGTGTCAGCCCGCTCATTTCCTGCTATCCCGATGTGACCAGGTATCCAACAAAAGAGGATGTCAAATCCACGCCGGGTGAGTTGACGATGGAGTTTCAACACAGGAGATGCCAGAGAGTGATGAGGGCAGTTCGATGAAAGGCAGTCCAAAACACTCTTTGAGTTCGAATATATTATGAATTTACCACATCTGAGAGTGGGGATGTTTTAATGCTTCGTGTAATGCATAGAATTCAGCATTAAATACAGAAAATATAGGGTAATGTGTAGTTTATTGTGGTTCACATACAGAGGCGCAACCGACATATTGTGCTGACAGAGCCATCTGTCAGGTCTAATGTATGTATGGTCTCTGTAATAAAGGCTGTATGGTCTCTGTAATAATGACGATGAGAAATGAAAATCTGTCGGAAAATGATGGGATTTGTTCGAGGTCCACAAGTTTCTAGCCTCAGGGAAAGATAACTTTTGCAAAGTTTTATCGGATTGCACCTCCTTCTCGAAAGCCCATTGAGGGCAGATTTGAAAGAAGCCAGGATGGTCTTCATTGCAATTTACACAGTAGGGTGGTGCAATATACTTATCATTATTATGGCCCATTTCTCCACAATTAGAGCATTTAGTGGGGCTTCTACAAGAAGTTTTGGAATGTCCGAACCCCTAGCAGTTAAACAAGAGGGTTTGGAACAAAAGGACGGACAAGGCAGTTGAGATAGACAGCCTTTACACGGAAAGGCGGTGTGGATCTGTCAAAAGTTAAAAATAAAGGCTTTGCCGGTTGTACCTTGTCATCGCAACTGATGGTAATACGATGAACTCCACAAACATGCTCCTCAAATTTTCCTTAATTTCTCATCAAGATGAATGATACAGCTCTGTCTCAGAAATTATACCATTTGGAAAGTTTAATGAATTGTGTGGTGAGACAGGAACAGTAAATGAACCAAGTAGTTATCTTTGTTAGGGGTAAAGCCTGAGACTCTGAGGAAGCTTCAACAAGAATTATCCCAGTGCGATTTACAAAGTTTCTTTTGATTAAGAATGGTAAAACATGAGAAGATGAAATGGATGCATGATAGGAAAATAATTACCATTATTCATAATAATAAATCAAGGAGTTCGGTCCCTGCAGCACCACCCACTAGCGAGTCCAACAAAGGAATGCAGAGACTGCGTCAGTTCTAACAGGGCCTATACGCTTACGTATCACCCCTGGAGCAGCCAAAACTCTTAACGTGGTGCACAGTAAATGCCCGATCACTTGATCTCTAGTCGGAGAACAACCATCCGCTTGATGTATACCGGATCAATGCACACCTAGCATTTACCTGAAGCAAAAGCCGAAGCACTCTGTGTTGGGTCTATATATATCGCCCTTTATCCCCGTCACGAGTCTCAACGCACGGCAAATACGTGATATAATCCCCAAGAGGAGCTGATAACAAAAGAATGGTGAAAGGCTTCTCAAGGAGAGCCCTCCACTCCGAAGGGGTAACAACAATGTAGGAGAAAAAAAAATGTAGAATGGTAGTTAAGGGTTAAAATGAAAACTAGGAAAGATCATGCGGGTACCTAGGGGTTGTAAAGATGTGCCTCTGAGGGCTGAAGACCAAGAAGAGGCAGCTTCTCTACTGCTCAATCTTCAAGATCGTATCACCCTGGTCTAGCATTTTCTTTACCAGGGGGATAGGCAATAACAAATTCAACTGATTGGTCATAGGTCACACAATTCATATGAGTTCAGTCCTAATTAAAATATGCGTAAATATTTGTAGTAAACGGAGATCTGTTTAAAGCAGTGTTTCTCAACCTGTGTGCCGCGGCATACCAGTGTGCCACGAGAGATTGTCAAATGTGCCACGAGGGTTTTAGGCAAATAATTAAAATTGCATGGGTTTTGTTACTTTGAAATAGTATTTGTAATTACCCCAACGGTTTCTAAAAAAAATCTTTTTAAATTTAGTTTTCCTGCGTTTTCATTTGGTATTATTTTTTACCAATTGTAATTGATGTTGATTCAAATCGGCTCTTTCTTAAAATCAAAAGATTTGTGAAATAAGTGAGTCTTTAAATTTCTTTAATGTGATTGCATTGCTGTGAACTAATTAAAAATGTTTTCTTCATTTAGCCATAATGTACAAATATTTAATAAAATCTGGTGCTTCACAAACGTAAGATAAACAAAGAAACAAACGGAAGTATAAAGATGACTACATCGAATTCGGATTCATCGCAATTGAAACGGAAGATCCTCAAATACCATTCTGTGTAGTCTGCAAAAAGAAACTTGCAAATGAAGCTCTCGTTCCTAGTAAACTGAAAAGACATTTGGAAACTTCACACACAGAGGTCAAAAACAAACCACGAGAATATTTTGAGAACCTGGCAGCGCAGCAAAACAATTTTAAACTATATGAAGATGGCCAGAAAAGGGATTGATTGCCAGCTACAAGGTTGCACAATTAATACCACAACGCACAAAAGCACACATCGATGCCGAGTCCATCATTGCACCAGCATTAGCTATCATTGTCGAAACAATGCTGGGAAAGGAAGCGACAGAGAAAGTCAAGAAAGTACCATTATCTAATGACACAATATCACGCAGAATCGAAGATTTATCTTCAGACTCAAAAAACAAATTGTCGAGCATTTCCAATCGCACGACACTGAACTCTGGTCACTTCAGATTGATGAATCGACAGATATCTGGAAAAGCACAGCTCCTTGCTTTCATTCGATTTGTTCAGGATGAAAAATTCTTGAATGAGTATCTTTTCTGCAAAGATTTGAAGAGCACGACGACAGGAAAAGACATATTTGAGCTTGTAAAAGAAAATAGTTCAAGCTTTGGTTTGCTGTGGAAAAACTGCGTTGGTGTTTGCACAGACGGATGACCATCAATGCCGGGAAACAAAAAAGGATTTATCACACTTGTGCGCCAAGAAAATTCAAATATTATAAGCGTCCACTGCATGATTCACAGAGAATCTCTCGTTTCAAAATCTTTAACTCCAGATATGTTGATTGTTATGAACCAAGTCATCGAAGTGATCAATTTCATCAAGAGTCGACCTCTTAAATACGGAATTTTCTCTCAGCTGTGAGACGCAATGGATTCCGACCAAAAAACTTTTATATCACACCGAAGTGCGTTGGCTTTCGAAAGGAAAGGTTGTGAAACAACTCATACACCTGAAAGTAGAGATGATTTTGTTCTTGGAGGTCGAAAAAACATCTTTTGAATTTTCTCTTCATGACGAGATTTGGTGGCTTAAAGTTCAATTTCTCTCGGACTTGTTTGAAAAGCTGAACTCTAAGTTTAAGTCTTCAAGGTCCATCCGAGAAAATCGTCACATCAACATCAAAACTGAAGTCATTCGAAGAAAAATTAACACTGGAAATCTGAAATATCAAAAGGAAATTTTGACTGCTTTCCGGGTGCCAATGAATCTCAGTCGAAAAAAAAATTACAGACGAAATTATAAGCACCATTGACGAACTTCAAACATCACTTAAAAGCTACTTTCCTTCGCTTTCATTTGACGAATATGAATGGTTAATCAACCCATTTGTAATTTGAATGACACCAAATTTGACAACAGAAAAAGAACAGCTCATTGATTTGAGAAACGATAAGTTTTACCGTTCAACATTCTTCGAGAAAAATTTGGATGAGTTTTGGCTTTCTGTCAAAAATTTGTACCCTGCAATCAGCTTGAAAGCTATTAAAATTCTTCAGCCTTTTGCATCTGCATGGTTCTTCATGGAATTTGGATTTTCAGCATTGACAGAAATCAAGTCCAAAAAGCGAGAAAGACTTTTAAAAGTTGACGATGAAATGCGAACTTGTCTGGCGACTTTGGAACCTCGTTTTGATTTAATTTGTTCAAGAAAACAGGCTCAACCCTTTCATTGAATAAATTTTGTAAATAAGGAATTTTTTTGTATCATACAACTTTTACATTTTTTATATTCAGGTGTGGCGCAAATAATTCCAGATATTTTTAGTGGTCCGCCAACGAAAAAAGGTTGTAAGGCTCTTTATTAATGCCACACTTTAAACCAGTGTTTCTACACTGGTTTAAAGTGTGGCATTAATAAAGAGCCTTACAGTCAATTTTAGAAATTTGTAGGAAAATTTTGGTCCTTTTATAGTAGTGGCTGTCAGCTCTATCATTAATAATAAAAAGTAACTGTTTCTTATCTTGATCTTGATCATATGTGATATCAAAGATGGAGAAATTAGCTGATATAAATAACAACTTTTCAACAAGTAAATATTAATTTATAAGTATATTTATCCTCTGAGGGGTACACACGCATTAATGCTTCCAGCTACCTGCAGTCTTACTTTCATGACTACTGACAAGATTTGACCTTCTCGATCAATGAAAGGCTTCCTGAGATTCTTTCAATCAATAGAGTGGTTATTTAGTCTTGTGTGTTGTGCAGTGAAAGCATCACTACACTACTCGGAAATCTCGTTATGTCCAGTACCTTTTGAGGCTTCACGATTAATTTTAGTTACGCAATATTTTTTTTATTTCCAATGGCCTGGGCAAGGTAGAAACTTAAGAGAAAATACAGAAAAAAAGAAATATAACGTGAGTTATCGCCCTAAAAAGTTCCCTCGCTTTCCAGTATCGGGAAATCTCAGTCCGCTTGAATTTTTTTCAGCGAAGCAGGTGGTATCTGTCTACATGGTCAGGAGGATTACAAAGAAGGCATAAATGTTGGCAATGCCAATTCTATGCAGATGGGTGTCAAGACAATCATGTTCAGATATAAGGCGAACGGTTGGTCCCACATCTCTTCGTGGTTCCTCGGGCACCTCTTCAAGACAACCATTATTCCATTGTTTTGTAGATATAGTTTCACAATATACATCAGTACAAATGAAGTGGCTCTTTTATGTGTATTACTGGCTCTGATTATGATATATTGTCATATTTATTTGAAACCCCTAGAACGC
The DNA here is from genome assembly GCA_933210815.1 of Meta bourneti. Taxonomy (NCBI): domain Eukaryota; kingdom Metazoa; phylum Arthropoda; class Arachnida; order Araneae; family Tetragnathidae; genus Meta; species Meta bourneti. Next base: position 18,041,199 of record OW119931.1, read on the forward strand.
CCTAGGGGTATTTGTATTATCGTCTCATTGGAGCAACACAATAAGCTATTGGTGACTGTCCGGGATCAATCCAGAGAGGTAGCATCCGAGGACAACACCTCGTCGTTTCGAATCACGAATAGATGACGAGACACCAATGCCAACTGGCACGCCACACTCCAAACATCCACACTACGCCAACGTGAGGACAGTTGAGGCTATGAAAGATGTAATGTACACCAGTCCCCACATACATGACTGTCCTTGGTTGAAACGAGTTTCGAATTCGCAACCCTCCGGTTGCTAATCCTCTACTCTTCCAACTGTGTTATCACGTCCCAGGACTCGCTAGGTAGAGTAGACAATGGAAACAACCCCTTTTCATTTGTTGCTAGAAGAAAACCATGGAAAGATCTAGAGAGACAATTAAATTAGACCGAGACATGACTTAAACCAATCCCAACACAAAGCTATCGTTTACATAGACAACAAACTAGTGCGAATCTTAGTTAAATATTAAAAGGTTCAAAAAATGACTAATAAAGGCCAATAGCTGTTTTGTGGGGTTAAATGTGCTATATTGTTAGGCTAAAACACTTTTGAATCATTTAGAAAAATCATGTGCCCTTTCAATCTTGATAAAGCTATATGTGAGGATCAAACTAGTATCCAAGTGCTTCAGTCCATCAAACGATGACTATAACCACTCCCCCACTGCGGCAGTCAGAGGTCTACACCTCCAGACATGCTTCCACAATTGAAAATAATAGACGCCATCACCACGCATGTGGAAATGTAGGTGCATCTCCCGTCTTTTTGCGTCCTTGCATTTGAATGACAAAAGGCTGCCAGTCTTGATTTCCCCGTCTGCGGTTCATCGTTTTCTTCCCACTGCCTTGTAATGGAAATACGAAGGCCTCCATTAATGTGGTTTTTAATACATCCCCCTCCCACTCCTTGGGGTGGGGGTGCGTCGAATGAGCAGCGGCGGACAAAAAAGGGGAATTTGAAGGGTGCGATTGAATTTATCGCCAGCGGTGGCAACGGGGCCGTGCCTTGGAATTTCATTAGGGGTGAGCGATTGTCGTTTGGTACTGTTCTGGGGTGGAGAACTGAGTTGTTTAAAGTTGGAGCAGAATTGTAAATTAGGGGATCCTAATGGGAAAAAAATGTATTTTCGTTTTTACTTGGGAGTCTTAGAAATAAATTGTTCTTTTTTCGTGTGTACTTTAGGTTTTTTCACCCAATTCCCACACACATGCCCATTAAAATTCTGATGTGAAAACATTTATAGGCTCTGTGATTGTTGAGGATCACCATCGTACACAGAGACACGTTTCATCGACCCTCTCATGGAAAAGACTGAGCAAGTGAACCTAGACACTGTTGTCAGATCACGTGGTAAGTCAAGTTACCTTGGTAGGACTTGAGCCGATTGGCTATCGAAGCACAAACGAGTGTGTTTCATCACGTCCGTCACCACGTGACTTTTACATGGGGATCTTCGTACCGATTGATCGGGAGAAATGACACGAAGCTGTGAGCATATGCTCCGTCTATTTCATTAGAATGAAAACAAATGATATGCATCTTTGAAAATTACTGCGTGATGTGTCCATGTTACTGTAGTGTTTCTTTGTGTGTACTTCCAGTATTCAAATATTACTAGAAGTGCCTAAGAAGTACATGTAGGGAGTCACATCGTGCCTGTCTAGGTATCAGGTTCACCCGACCATTGTTCAAGTAAATCAATACTTACTGTCGTGTTTTTTGTGTGTGCTTACAGTATCACATGTTACTAGAAATACACGTAAGAAGTCAGTACACGACACATTAGGGATCAGGTTCACTTACCATTGTAAAAATAAATCCAGATATTTACTGGCGTGTTTCTTCACGTAATTGTAACACGCCAGTAAATATCTCGATTTTTTACTAGATGTACCTATCCCAACACAAACACACTCTTTAGGGTAAGGGTTCAGCTGAGCATTGTTGTTCAACTTCTTCCTTACAGAATACACATGTGACTAAAAATAAATAACATCGGAACAAACCCTAAGGGTCTAAGAATCAACTGACGATAGTTATTGAAGTAAATCTATACTTAAAGGCATACTTTTCTTCGTACTTAAAGCATTTCTACTGCATTTAAACATTGTTATTAATCTTTTGCCTCGATAGCTAATATTTTCAATATCTGTAATGGGGCTTCGAGTAGTTAAATAACAGAAACGTCCACTGCAATCTGATTAAAAGGCCCAAACCTTTCCCGATTCCCAATTTCGTCACAGCAAATGATCAATTCCAAAAAGAGCCCACCACTCCATTTCACAACATCCGAAAAACCAACGACCAAGGTCATTACACTAAGTGTACTCTGCTCAACATGGATCCCTTGAAAACTCCTCAGCATCACTTGCTCATTAATCTAAGTGGCTTTCTTACCGAATTTCCAGACACGGGATATAAATAAATAAATAAATAAATAAATGTCCACCCCCAACGAGCCGACGGATCACCCCCACGCCTCATGCGAACCGATCTTCATTCCGCAGCGGATGAAACCTGTGGAAAAAAGGGAAGATCATTTGAATTTCAAATACTATTTTTCATCGGATGTGAGACCCGGTTGCCTGTTCATTCCTGCGGTTCCTATTCCCCACGCCGAGGGATTTCTAGTCAGGAATTTCCCTCGGAATTTTCCCCGGTATGAAAAAACTTTCTCTCGTGGTTACGGTTGCAGGGAAATTTGATTTGAGGGGCTCTGGATCGTCAGTGACTTGCCTTTTTGGCCCGTCTTTTTATTCCGCTATTTCTCACTTTGAATATATTTGCCTTTTCTCGGAGTCGACCCGTCTGGTGTATATTGAAATAGTTTTGAGGAGCGAGTCGACAAAAGAAGACGTTCTTTCGTCGGAATGGGAAGGTATAGGTTCACCTGGCCATTGTTGTTCAAGTAAAGAGATATTTGCAGTCATGTTTCTTCATGCCTACAACAATTTTATTACGTTGCTTGAAGTACCTATTCTTACACCAGCCCACGCCTTAGGGTATGAGGTTCAGCTGACCATTATTATTCAAGTAAATCGATTCTAACGGTCATGTTTCTTCATGCTTGCAGTTATTTTTGTTACTAGAAGAAACTATCCTAACACCAGCACACATTATGTTACAAGAGATACCTGACCTAACTCCAGCACACGCGTTACGGTATAAGGTCCAGTTGATCATTGTTGTCCAAATAAATCGATACTAACCGTCATGTTTCTTCAGGTTACAGCAATTTTATCACGTTATTGGAAATATCTATTCTAACACTAGCACATGCCTTATGATACACAATAAGTTAAACTGACCATTATTATTCAAGTAAATCGATATTTATAGCAACGTTTTTTCATGTCTACAGCATTCATAAGTTTATTAGTATAAGTTACCATTGTTCAAGTAAATAGATACTTAGTCATGTTGATCCATGCTTACAGCCATTTACTGTGTTACAATAAGTAGCTATTCTAACACTAGCACACACCATATAATATAATGTTTAGCTGACCATTATTTTTCAGTAAAGATGCAGCAGTGCTGTTTCTCCATGCTTACAATCATTTTATTATGGTACTAGAAGTACCTATTCTAACACCAGCACACGCCTTAGGGTATAATATTCAACTGGCCATTATTATTCATGTAAATAGATGTTTACAGAAACGTTTTTTCAAGTTTACAGCATTCATAAGTTACTGAAGATACCTATAACCTCAACATATACCATAGAGTAAAAGGTTCAGCTAACCATTGTTGTTCAAGTAAATAGATACTAATACTGTTTTTTCTCCATGCTTACAACCATTTTATTATATTACTAGAGGTGCCTATCTTAATACCAGCACACGCTTTAGGATATAAGGTTCACCTGACTAGTATTCAAATAAATCGATTATAACATTCATGTTCCTTCGTGCTTACAGCATTTATTATGTTGCTTATAAGTACCTTTTCTTACACTAGCACACATATTATGTTACTTGGGGTACCTGATCTAACACCAGCACACGTCTAAGGGTATAAGATTCAGCTGACCATTGTTGATCAAGTAACATATACTTAATCATATTTCTCCATGCTTACAGCCATTTTATTATGTTACTAGAGATAACAATCCTAATTCCCACATGCCTTAAGGTATCGGTTAAAACGAAGCATTGTTATTCAAGTAAATGGATAATTACAATCAATGCTTACAATATTTATATGCTACTTGAAGTACCTAACTTAATACTAGCTCACCACGTAATTTTGAACCACGGTCAGATGACGAGGCCCCACCTGAGTTGGCATCCTACTCTCCAAACTTCCACACCACGCCAACGTGAGGACATTCGAGGCCACGACAGATTTAATGTGCACCAGCCCCAGTGTACACAACGGTCTTCGATCGGAATCGAGTTTCGAACCCTCACAACCCTAAGGTTATTAATCTTCTACTCTTTCAACCGGGCTAGACCCCACTCTGTAAGAGAATAAGGTTCACCAGACCATCGTTGTTCAAACTAATCGATACTGTCCTGTGTCGTATTTACAGCATCTATGTTTCTAGAAGTACCTAACTAACACTAGCACACGCGTAAGTATACATACTTGATCCCTATTGGAAATTTATTCCATTGAATAGTCATGTTTACAACACACTTAACATAAACTTCTATCCCAGATTAATGTCGTCAATTCGGCATCAGCCCAGTCCGATTAGTGTCATCATATTGGCAGGTATAGAAACAGTCAAATGCAAACTTAACTAATCAAATGACTACCAGGCAGCTGTATAATGTCATCCTCATATTTTCATTAATAGTCCATTCAAAAATATTTTAGTAACAGTAAAAATACCGTATTTTCCAAGAACATGTTTGAAAAAAATTATATACTGAAATCGTGTTATAAAGCATTATGAAATGTGACCACCATTGGATCTTGGTACGGATCAGGCTAAGCTGCGCCAAGTAAATGGACGTATTCACAAATGGCCATCAGTGGAATTTCCTCCTTAATTTCAATTAATTTAAATACTGAGAAAGGGTACGAAGTTGTGAGTTTTGCATGTCGTATTCATTGTAGTCCGTAAACCACAAACAAAAAATAACCAACAGTCCTACTACTTTGTCGGGACCATTGACGCTAGCGTGATTTACGTAATATAACTAAACGAGTCCATTAACAAAATAGTGGCTACGATAGTGTTTTAGAAATCAAAATTATCGATAGTTTATTATAGACAAACGCATAGTAACGTTTAAATCTCTAGGAGTTACACAAACATATATCCTTACTGAACCTGCAGTCTTTGTATGATTTCTAACCAGTTTTGAACTTTGACCAATAGAATGTTTCCTGGGATTCTTTCAATCAATAAATGTGGTTGCTTAGAAATCATGTGAGTTGTGAGGTCAAAGCAGTACCTCACAACTAGGAAATTTTAAGACACTCAGACACTGTATCCTTTAATTTCAAAAACGTTAATATACTTATCGTTTAGATATTAAATAAATAATATTATTGGTTTACACTTAATAAAATCGGCTTTTTTATACTTCATTAACCCATCACTAGTCTCGTATTGATCTTTTACCCGCACTTTGACCCTTGATATGTTATTTTTTCATATCAGTGTGTTACATATTCCTTTCTTTAGACAAAACTGACTACAATGTGTCTTTAGCAATTTTTCTTCACTGATGAATTGCTGTTGTTCATTCAATTCACTGATGATAACTGAAATAGAGTTTTAAACAAGCAGACCTACGTATGACATCTGCGTTGAAGTTAACCCTCCATGCTAGAGCCAGTGCACTGACAAATGTGTATGCTTGAATTGTGGGGATGAACATTTGCGTGACAAATGCGATCAACCCAAAAGATGTACAAACTCTAATCATAAATTTAAAACTAATTATGAGATAGGACATGATTGTAGATCAAAGAAATGCCCCAATTATAGACGGCAAATCTCCATATTGGATGCTAATACGGATTATGGTTGTTAATTCCCATTCCTAACCTCCACTCAAAAATATACCACTCTCTATTCTTTCTATGAATATCTGTATATAATCATCATTATAGCTGTATACATTTATAATTCCTCACTCTCTCTTTCATATATCAAACTTATACATCCAATCAAAACATACTTTACTTTATATTCTTTGTGTAAAAATATTTTTATATAATCATCATTATAGCTGTATATATTTATCGTTGCTTACCTTCATATTCCAATCTTATTTATTTCCCCCATTCATGATCTTTGGTGGAACTATGTTTATTTATGTATTTTATATCTCTGTTTATCTTATAGCATCTACTATGTATTTTTATAACCAAGTTAGAATGATCATTATTTAACATGGTGATGTCAAGCTTTACTCGTATGTTCTAATTATACTTCTAATTTTTGGGTCTAGAACCCTCCATGTGGCTTCGACGAGTAATCTCGTTCAATGAAGATCTGACGAATTTTACAAATTGCAAAATATCACGTCATCAAGGCATTGCCGATTTTTTTATGATGACGAGATCAAGATCTGATCAGTTTTCTTCTAATAACAAGATATCTCGTCCATCAAGATCTGGTCAGTTTTGCTAATGACGACATACCTCGTTGAGACAACCGCCAGGAAGGTTGGTTGCATATATCTATTGATGGCAGTGTGTTTTAATCACATTCCATACCTTATTTAAATCCATTTATAACGAATCCTAGCATCAACATGGAAATTTCATACCCGAAATAAAATACAATTGATCAAAAATGTAAAAAGCACCATTTAATGTATTTCATATGTTGTGAATTCTTATTTTTAACTAGCAAAACTACCCGGCGTTACTCGAGTTGAATTGGTTAACTATATAACTTCCGCTTTCGTTAATAAACTGTAATTCCTATTCATCATATGTAACAACTACCACATTCTAATAAAGGTTCACAATTGTTAAATACACAATTTCACAAATGCAAATAAATGTCATATTTAACATTTTACATTTTTGTAGAATTTAAATTTGTGGTGTGGAAGTTTGGAGAGTGGTGTTCCAGCTCAGTTGTTGACCTCGTCATCTGATCGTGGTTCAAAATGACGAAACGTTCTCCTTGGATGTTGTTTGTCTTCGGGATTGATCACGGACAGTCGCCAATAGTCCTATGCGTTGATCCAGAGCGACGTTAACTAACTACTTACCTACCTCTTTTAGTGTTTCATAGCAGGAAAATAAAAATAAAATCTCGTAGGAGGACAAGTGTTCTGGAAGGGAATCCATACATTGGTCCAACATCAGTCCTACTACACTAAATTGGCATGGGAACCGACATATTTTTCTGTACGGAAACAAAGTGAGCATTCTCATGTCGTATGTCTTGTCGCATGCTGCTCCAATGTGTGGCCGGACGAGGGTTGGTTGTTTTCGGATATTATAACGCAATTGCCATATTTGGTCAAATTGCGTCAAAAAAAAGACAGACAAAATGAGGGAATAAGATACAATAAAGAGCAGTAGGGTAATAAAATTGGACTCTTTTCCGTGATGTAGCTTCGAAATGTAATGCATTTTTGAATTGGTTGTTGATTGGTGGTATGCTGCCGAAAATAATGGGCGCGAAACAGGAATAATGGAGTCATTGTGACTTAAGAAAAGTATTGAGGCACGCTGATTATTCGAACATTTTTTAATTTAAAATCACCAGCTATTACACTAAAACTAAACATTTTTTTTATTTCATTCAGTTTATTAGAACTGTACTAAATGGGCTGGCTGTGAAGTTTAAGATGAAATTAAAGTAAACAAATACGAAATTTTACTCTTTTTATATTAACAGTGGAAGTAGTGGTCAAAAAGTATTAACAGTTTTAAAAACTCATTTAATTCAATGTCCCAATATACTCGTACTTCCTTAACCTTTATTTGCAATATAAATAAAGATATACAGAATTTTATATTTCTTTATCATTATTTTTGTTATTTTTTGCTTAGTAGATCTTGTGTGTCCTAAGATATTTTATGAAACCAAAAAAATTACTTTAAGAAAAAATATGCATATTTGTCTTCAGAAATAATCGAAAATTAGTTGTGTCTTAATACTTTTTTGACTCACTAAATGTATTCTTTCAACCCTCCCGTTGGTTGTCTCCCACAAGGTATCTCGTCATTAGCATGACTGAACGAGTCGTGATGGAAGAGATAGCTCGTCATTACAAGAAAACTGACCAGATTTCGATCACTTCATAAAAGAAAACGGCAATACCTTGATGACGAGAAAAGAAGACTTGAGAGAAAAATTCCGATTACAAAAATCAAAACTTGGCGGGTTCTGTTTACTGAATCGCCAAATATGATATGCAACTTCATGTGTACCTTCGCAACACTACCTCTATTTGACCAAGCGACAGAATTCAACACACTAACGGCTCCCGTGAAAGTGAAAAAAAAAAACTTTCTTTTGCCAAAACCCTGATATTTTCCCATACATTTAGATGCCAACTCGTCTGTTTGACACCGCACCCGGCATCCATCGAAACCCACCAGAAATGTCAACAATAAAAACGTCCTCCGAGACTTTTCAATCGTGGGCGAAAATCAGGAAAATATATTGCTCCCAATATGTCGCCGCGAAAACGTAATTTTAGAAGAATTATTGACAAACTAGAGACTGGAGATAATCCTATCACACATCATACGTCACAGGTGACGTCACATTGTTTCCAAGCCAATGGCGACGCTTTTATTTCTCCTGCGGGGTTGAGTAGTCGGGATATTAGTTCTTTGATGAAACCGGTCTTTCTTTTTTTTTCTTTCTTTTAACTTCTGCAGGATGTGGAACTGGGGAAGTTTCATAACTCATTTCTCGTTTTGGCAACGGAGTTTAAGTGATTTGTTCAATATGTGTTTGTGTACTGCCCCCGGGCAAAATGGGGGTTGAACTTACCCCCTCCCCTTGTTGGGGTTCTTCTTTTGTGGCAATTTGGCGGGAAATATTAGGTTCGGTACCGACGGGGTCTTACAGATATATTTTTTTCAATTGGCGGTAGTGAAACACAAAAAGAATGAAAAAAAAATGTCTGAAAGATATAAAACTTACTTTTTCGAAAATACTCGAAATCAGTTTTCTCAACTTCGACTTCAAAGATACTAGAGGGTCAAAATTAGTTCTTTATATCACAGTAGTCTATATTTATTTACTAAAGGATGGCCGAAGATTTCCCATATTGCATTTTAACTCGTATCAGAGGAGTTTCTCGGAAGAAGTAATAACCTTTTGTTTGTTTTTAAACGAGCTTTCTTCCAAGGGTGGGAAGTTTTGTGAGGAGGAGGTTCTCAAAGAAAGAGGGTCCAAACGCGATTTTCGTAATAGAATCTGAAATGTAAAACATGTCTGAAGAACGCCAGTCCAAAAGCAATAAAATAATCTCATATCCTTAGAGAAGAGCTTCAAATCCACTTCTGTCTACTACGAAATGGAAAAGCCTCGTTGACTATAAGCAAATATTTACCTTTATTAATTACTTTTAAAGCAAATACGAAGGAGTCTTCACATTGAAGCGCTGGATTTTTCTATAGGGGAAAATTGTCTGTGGTTCAATGGATCAAATATAGAGTTTGTTGTAGGTTGAGAAGTTATTTTGATGGTGAGGTAATTCAACTATTTGAATGCCCACTATGGTGGTGTCCTATTATTTCATGGGGCTGCGGTAGCCCGGTTGGAAGAGTAGCGGATTAGAAACCAAAGAGTTGAGAGTTTGAATCCAACCAAAGACCGCCGCGTACGCGGGGATGGTGCACGTTAAACCTGCCGTGGTCTTAAATGTCCTCACGTTGGCGTGGTGTGGATGTTTGGAGAGAGGAGTGCCAGCTCAGGTGTGACCTCGTAATCTGACCGTGGTTCAAAATTACTTGGCGGTGTCCTCGGATCTTTTCCTTCGGGATTGATACCGGACCGTCGTCAATAGCCTATTGTGTTGCTACAATGCGATATTGATATTAATTACCATTACCTATTATTTCTTCCGAATCACGACGACACAGACTGTACAAAATATTGAAACAACGAAATATTGCATGACAGCTACTATAGATGCTCTTCAGACACATTTCACATTTATGTTCCGTAATTTCCAAGTTGAAATATTTTTTAGATTTTGCCCTCTGAAAGGGAGACAAACATGCATCTGTTCTGCAACCTGAAGCTTTTCTTTTGTGATTTCTAACTAGTTTTGACATTCTCTACGAATGGAATCTTTTCTGATATCCTTTCAAGCAGTGTAGCAATCCTTTGAAGCACTGTAGCAATCCTTTGAAGCAGTGTAGAAGTCCTTTCAAGTAGTGTAGCAATCTTTCAGGCAGTGTAGCAATCCTTTCAAGCAGTGTAGCAGTCCTTTGAAGCAGTGTAGCAATCCTTTCAAGCACGATAGCAATCTTTGAAGCAGTGTAGCAATCCTTTCAAGCACGATAGCAATCTTTGAAGCAGTGTAGCAATACTTTCAAGCAGTCTAGCAGTCCTTTGAAGCAGTGTAGCAATCCTTTCAAGCAATGCAGCAATCCTTTCAAGCAATGCAGCAATCCTTTCAAGCAGTGTAGAAGTCCTTTCAAGCAGTGTAGCAAACCTTTCAGGCAGTGTAGCAATCCTTTCTCTCTCAAGATGTGGTTTATAATCATTGTGTGTGCGTTGTATTGTGAGAGAGATTTCAAGGGCAAAAGCAACACTACACTACTCGATAGTATGTAGGTATTTTAATTAACGTTGCACTGGAGCGACACAACGGGCTATTGGTGACGGTCCGGTATCAACCCCGAAGGAAAAGATACGAGGACAATACCACGTAATTTTGAACCACGGTCAGATGACGAGGCCACACCTTAGTTGGCACCCCACTCACCAAACTTTCACACCACGCCAACTTGAGGACATTTAAGTCCACGACATATTTAACGTATACCAGCCCCCTTTGCACACGACGGTCTTTGGTTGGATTCGAACTCGCAACCCTCAGGTTAATTGTTCGTTAATCTCCCGATCGGGAGATTGACTCTAAATGTTTATTTTCATGATGATGATGAATAAATTGTCAAATTGGGTATTTGGTTTAAAAGAAAATATAACTCTATATCAAAATGTGTATAATTTTTATTAGATTTAAAATTTGAGTAGTCATCCTTTAATCTGTTATGTTGTAAAATTCGCTTTTGTAAGTTAATGAGATTCTGCCCTAAGCCGACGAAATATTTGTATACCTGTTATACGATCGAGACGATCATTTGGAGAGGCAATTCATTCATTTTCGAATACTTAATGTCTACATCTGATAACCCAGACGAGATCTTTTGCTACAGTTCTAAGTGATCCAAAGCCCATGACTGAATCAAGATAATTTAAAATAATAAATGTTTCATAAAATCTAAAACAAATATCGCTACTTACGAATTACACGATACAAATCTCTGATCAGAAGCTTAGTGACGGCAGCTAGAATACAACCGTTGGTTATCTTTTTAATTTTTCACGGACCATTACCTCGATTGAGATGAACTAAGCGGATCAGTGCCCAAAGTCAAAATGTTTGAAACACATTAGTAATGGTTTGTGTTGGTTGGGGTTTTATGGCGTAAGGGCCATATTTGGCCACGCTGCACCAAATACAAGACAGACAATATCAAGTAATGGACACACGCGCAAGGAAAGTTGTACTGACTCAGAAGAGAGAGATATACCAAGGGAGGAATCGAATTTGTGGCGCCTACAACTCACTGGTTGGTAGCGCAGTGGGCATACCCATTGAGCATCTATTGGTGTATGAAAAAAATGACAAAAAAAAACAAAAAATGAACCGATTGGAGATAGGTATTCAATTATACTTTTCGTTCAAGTGTGGCTTGGTGTGAGTTATGGGAGCAACAAAAAGATACTAGCAAACACCATTCTAATGAAATTCTTGCGCAGAAAGAAGGGCATCGATAATTTTCTCAAAAAAAAAAATGAAAAGCTAGAAATCGGCCGATAACAAAAAATTTATGTAAACGCAGGATTTTTCCGAATTTGAAGACGTTGAATAGCAGTGAATAATCTTCGAACAAGTGAATGAGTTGGTTGTTTTGGGGTTTTATGACGCAAGGGCTATATTTATATTTGGCCAAGCTACACATTAATAAAAATTAGACGTTGAGCGGCCTGTGTCATGTGTGTCCCATTCTACCTACCAGTTGGAAAAGGCGGTCTCTAGTGAATCCCTTGATGTGTGAGGCTTGGGACGGGTGTTTGATTGTCCTCTTTGTTTTCCGCCGCTTCCTTGGTAAGGATGACAGTTATTTCGTAAGCCTCGTCCCTGAACAACAGTGGGAGCTTATCCTACCAATATAAATACGAGTATAAACCATTGGTTGGTGGAGTTTTATGGTGCAACGACGTATTTCAGCCAATTTAGTGTTGCAGGACTGATGTTGGACCAAAACGTGGCTTGCCTTCCAGAACACTTCTTATCACGAAATTTTTGTTTCCTTTTCCTGCGATCAAACATTCAAAGAAAGTAACAGGAATTCGCTAGACACGAACTAATGCACTATAGCTTGAGCTCACCTGAATTCAACCTTTTATAAGTGATTAAATAATATTTTAGGGGAATGAATACTAATCGTCAATTTATGATCTTTTAATACAAAGAACATTTATTTATTCATTTATTTGCTTTGGGAATGATTGAAACCCCATCAATACTGGGCTTGCTCTGGGGAATCTTGAGATATCATTTAGACACATAACTATAATAAATTTATTTGTAACTGTCATTTGTCTTATTATGTCTTTACAGTAGCCAAAGTAAAATTTAGCACAATAAAACAAACTCGACAAAGAGAAAAGTGAACCATCTAAGTCCACATTGTGACCTGTTTCCTGGATCATACAAGCTCTGGAGTACCTTCCCAACAGAAAACAGAAGACTACTTCTTCCCTCACTTTAAAGCGAACTCGCTCGAAAAGCTCGAGAGCGAACCCAATCTAGCTCTCGAGCACCGCTAATATTCGAATTGGCGCGGGTACCCCGAATTTGAAATGCATATGTAACTCTATTATTGGCCAAATCACCACCAAACTATCTCCAACCTGAACCTAACACAAAACGCCCTCTTAGTACCATAAAATTTAACAAGGAACTCGACGAAGACTAGTGACCCAGTTAATTCCTCATCGTGACCTGTTTCCTGGATCTCGTTCAAATACATATTGAACTCTGATATCAGCCAAACTCTATATCCATCCTGAACCAAACACAAAATTATCTTTTGATAGGGTACTGTGTCCCTTGAACACTAATTTTGACCAAAACACCAACAAACTATATCCACCCTGAACCAAACACAAAATGCCCTCGTGGAACAGTACAATTTAACAAGTAAACAAACATGGAAAAGACAAGTGTCCCATCTAAATCCTTAAGTATTACGAACCCAATCTCGTTCCCTAACACCACTCATATCAAAACCGGCAAGAGTATCGTGACGTTCGAATACATATAAAAATATAATACAATATAAATTAAAAGACGATCGGACTATCTCCAACCTGAACCAAACGCAAAATGCCCTCGTGGAACCGTACAATTTAACAAGTAAACAAACATGATAAATACAAGACAAGTGGCCCATCTAAGTCCTTAAGTATTACGAATCCAATCTCGTTCCCTAACACCACTCATATCAAAACTGCCAAGAGTATCGTGACGTTCGAATACATATAAATCTAATAAAATTAAAAGACCATCCGACTATCTCCAACCTGAACCAAACTCAAAACGCCCTCTTGGTACCGTATAATTTAACAAGTAAACAAACTCGACAAAGACAAGACAAGTGGCCCATCTAAGTCCTTAAGTATTACGAACCCAATTTCGTTCCCTAACACCACTCATATCCAAACTGGCAAGAGTATCGTGATGTTTGAATACATATAAAAATCTAATATAAATTAAAAGACCATCCGACTATCTCCAACCTGAACCAAACTCAAAACGCCCTCTTGGTACCGTACAATTTAACAAGTAAACAAACTCGACAAAGACAAGACAAGTGGCCCATCTAAGTCCTTAAGTATTACGAACCCAGTTTCGTTCCCTAACACCACTCATATCCAAACTGGCAAGAGTATCGTGATGTTCGAATACATATAAAAATCTAATATAAATTAAAAGACCATCCGACTATCTCCAACCTGAACCAAACTCAAAACGCCCTCTTGGTACCGTACAATTTAACAAGTAAACAAACTCGAGAAAGACAAGACAAGTGGCCCATCTAAGTCCTTAAGTATTAGGAACCCAATTTCGTTCCCTAACACCACTCATATCCAAACTGGCAAGAGTATCGTGACGTTCGAATACATATAAAAATCTAATATAAATTAAAAGACCATCCGACTATCTCCAACCTGAACCAAACTCAAAACGCCCTCTTGGTACTGTACAATTTAACAAGTAAACAAACTCGACAAAGACAAGACAAGTGGCCCATCTAAGTCCTTAAGTATTAGGAACCCAATTTCGTTCCCTAACACCACTCATATCCAAACTGGCAAGAGTATCGTGACGTTCGAATACATATAAAAATCTAATATAAATTAAAAGACCATCCGACTATCTCCAACCTGAACCAAACTCAAAACGCCCTCTTGGTACTGTACAATTTAACAAGTAAACAAACTCGACAAAGACAAGACAAGTGGCCCATCTAAGTCCTTAAGTATTACGAACCCAATTTCGTTCCCTAACACCACTCATATCCAAACTGGCAAGAGTATCGTGACGTTCGAATACATATAAAAATCTAATATAAATTAAAAGACCATCCGACTATCTCCAACCTGAACCAAACTCAAAACGCCCTCTTGGTACCGTACAATTTAACAAGTAAACAAACTCGAGAAAGACAAGACAAGTGGCCCATCTAAGTCCTTAAGTATTACGAACCCAATTTCGTTCCCTAACACCACTCATATCCAAACTGGCAAGAGTATCGTGACGTTCGAATACATATAAAAATCTAATATAAATTAAAAGACCATCCGACTATCTCCAACCTGAACCAAACTCAAAACGCCCTCTTGGTACCGTACAATTTAACAAGTAAACAAACTCGAGAAAGACAAGACAAGTGGCCCATCTAAGTCCTTAAGTATTACGAACCCAATTTCGTTCCCTAACACCACTCATATCCAAACTGGCAAGAGTATCGTGACGTTCGAATACATATAAATCTAATATAAATTAAAAGACCATCCGACTATCTCCAACCTGAACCAAACTCAAAACGCCCTTTTGGTACCGTACAATTTAACAAGTAAACAAACTCGACAAAGACAAGACAAGTGGCCCATCTAAGTCCTTAAGTATTAGGAACCCAATTTCGTTCCCTAACACCACTCATATCCAAACTGGCAAGAGTATCGTGACGTTCGAATACATATAAAAATCTAATATAAATTAAAAGACCATCCGACTATCTCCAACCTGAACCAAACTCAAAACGCCCTCTTGGTACCGTACAATTTAACAAGTAAAACTCGAGAAAGACAAGACAAGTGGCCCATCTAAGTCCTTAAGTATTACGAACCCAATTTCGTTCCCTAACACCACTCATATCCAAACTGGCAAGAGTATCGTGACGTTCGAATACATATAAAAATCTAATATAAATTAAAAGACCATCCGACTATCTCCAACCTGAACCAAACTCAAAACGCCCTCTTGGTACCGTACAATTTAACAAGTAAACAAACTCGAGAAAGACAAGACAAGTGGCCCATCTAAGTCCTTAAGTATTACGAACCCAATTTCGTTCCCTAACACCACTCATATCCAAACTGGCAAGAGTATCGTGACGTTCGAATACATATAAATCTAATATAAATTAAAAGACCATCCGACTATCTCCAACCTGAACCAAACTCAAAACGCCCTTTTGGTACCGTACAATTTAACAAGTAAACAAACTCGACAAAGACAAGACAAGTGGCCCATCTAAGTCCTTAAGTATTAGGAACCCAATTTCGTTCCCTAACACCACTCATATCCAAACTGGCAAGAGTATCGTGACGTTCGAATACATATAAAAATCTAATATAAATTAAAAGACCATCCGACTATCTCCAACCTGAACCAAACTCAAAACGCCCTCTTGGTACTGTACAATTTAACAAGTAAACAAACTCGAGAAAGACAAGACAAGTGGCCCATCTAAGTCCTTAAGTATTACGAACCCAATTTCGTTCCCTAACACCACTCATATCCAAACTGGCAAGAGTATCGTGGCGTTCGAATACATATAAAAATCTAATATAAATTAAAAGACCATCCGACTATCTCCAACCTGAACCAAACTCAAAACGCCCTCTTGGTACCGTACAATTTAACAAGTAAACAAACTCGACAAAGACAAGTGACCCATCTAAGTCCTCATTGTGACCTGTTTCCTGGATCTCGAGCTCTAGTGGTTCTTGACTACCTCAACAGAAAACGCACTTCCTCCCTCACTTTAAATTACGAACCCAATCTCGTTCCCGAGCAGCGCTAATATCCGAACTGGCACGGCGGCGTTCCCTCCAAAGCATTCGTTCTTGTGCAGTAATCTAATCCCTCCCGTACACGGCCGCATATTTTCCGTTTTGCTTAATCTTTCATAACTGCTCCCGCCCTCATATCTCATAAATCCACCCGCGCTGCTTAGCTATTAAAGCTAACGAAGGAATTAAGGCGGACGGGGAATTTATACGGCGTTTCCGTCCGGAGAATATTAAAAACTTAGGCAATTTACGGGCCCTTTTCGTGGCCAAAAATTTACGACCACCTTAAAAGTCGGCCCTCTTTCCCTTTAAGTAAGGGAGAGAAGAAATGTTTAAAGGTCTGGGCTGTATTGGACAAGTTTTGTTGCTTTTTTTCACGCGTTTCTTATTGCTTTGTTTTAGTATTAATGTGATTATTTATAAGTTTTTTCGGATACCATAGATAGGATGAATTTTAATTTAAGTTTCCTACAGTGAACTTTTCTTTGGAAATGTAAGATATTCAAAAATTGCCCGAAATTGTAAAATATATTTTCTTGATAGTTTCGGAAGGGCAGCGGATTAGCAATCGGAGGGTTTCGAGTTCGAAAATCGATCCAACCAAAGACCGTCGTGTACGTGGGGGGCTGAGGCATGTTAAATATGTCGTGGACCCAAATGTCCTTACATTGGTGTGGTGTGGAAGTTTGGAGAGTGGGGTGCCAGCTCAGATGTTGATCCCGACATCTGACCGTGATTCAGAATTACGAGGTGTTGTCCTTGGATGTTTCCCTTCGGGGTTGATTCCGGACCGTTTTCAATAGCCCGTTGTATTTTTCCAGTGCGACGTTAATTCAACTACCTGCTATATAGTTTCGGTTGTTTGGTTTTGGGCTTTATGGCGCAAGGGACACGTTTGGCCAAGTTTCGCCAAGTAAATGAACGCATACACACATAAGGAAAGCTTTCCTGACACAAGACGTTTGGCCAAGTTGCGCCAAGTAAATGAACGCATACACACATAAGGAAAGCTTTCCTGATACAAGAGTGAAATATGCCCCAAAGGAGGAATACAATCCTCCCCACCTACACTCTCAGGTTGCTAGCACAGAAGACAAACCTCGGCGATCCCTATATATTCGAATTTAGACGTGTTTTCTACCCGGATGGCTTGTCTGTAGTTTGTTTCAACTTAAGAATAGACTTCATTACCAAATAATGCCACTGCCAAATTCAAATGAACATTCTCTTTTCCTTTGAAGTAAATGAGAGCGAGAAAAAATATTTGGTGGAACGTGTTGATATGGGTGAAGTTTTGTTTCTTTGGAATTTTGTTTTCGTGTTCCTTATGTTTTTGTTAATTACTTATGCCTTTCTATATGAGATATTGTATGAATTTGAATTTATATACATGCTACAATAAATAGAAACATGTTTTTCCATTTATATATAAATTGGTGAGAATATTATATACAGTATAAAATTAGAAACTTGGTTATCTAATTTATATTTTTAATTCGGTTTACGGTATATTTTCTAATAGTTACATCTGAACTCCGTTTCAACTTAAGAGTAGACATATCTTGACATATCTTTGATATCACAACCAAATTCCGTGTTACAAAAATTTATACACTGTTGATTTTCTATCTTTAGGGATACTGTTCACTCAAACATTTCGCATATGTACTCCATTTCAATTAAGAATCGACCATAATTAATATAAATACTGAATTCGAATATACAATCTTTGCCAAACAAATTTGTCTTGAATGAATTTTAATTCATATTTTCTGAATAAACTTTCTTTTAGAAACATAAATTGGTAAACGAAATTTTGAACTGTATTAATTCGATCTTTGTGTAAAATTTTCCACCAGAATAAATTGCTTCTGTATGGCGTTTCACATTAAGAGAAGACCAAATTCATATTTGAATTCAAATTTATACAGTTCTATTGAACAAACTTCGTCTATTTTCCTTGCGCAATTGATTAAATTAATAAATGGTTTTATGAAACATTAATTATTTTATGAACATTTCAACTTTCGCAGTTTTTCTGTCAGATCTTTTTCAACTTGATTTTTCTACTGAGTTTTTGGGAGAATTAAATAAAGCATGAATCTGACATATTAAAACAAAGCTACAAAAATGCAGTAATGCTCTGTGCTATTTTGGTTATACTTAAATAAAAATTATCTATAAAGGTTATACTAATATTTTTCGAAAACTTAAAAGTATTGGGCCATCAGGTTATTGAAAGAAATTTATTCTGATTTTAAATTTTATTCTCCAAAATATATCAACGCGTTTACGGAGACATTTCTAATAAATTAAATCTAGAAAGCTGAATTCCATTCCTATTCAAATGCGAGTATTCACTGCTTCGGATCGCAATTTAACTTTTCAATTAAAAAGACACGCAATAAAACACACTTATTAAAAATTGAATCGAAGCCAAAGAATCTCAAGGCAATCTCGAGAAACGAAAAAATCGGAGAGGAATTATACAGGATATTTATCTTACAAACAGAAATCGAAACTAAAATTGAATTGGTATGAGTTTGTCATAATGCTACGATGAATCAACCGATGCGTCAATGTTTTTCTAGTATTATCCAGATTTCTGCCAATGGGATGACATTGAAAAGAACAAAGAATTGAAATAACATAAATGAAGGAATTAAGTTTCAATTATTTTCCTTGTTTTTCTTTAATCGACGGGAATAACACATTGGGAAATTAATTGCTTTGGGAGGGATTTGGGTTTTAACTTATTCTTTCTCCATCTGAAACAGTAAGACCAAACTGCTTAGCGTCGTCATAAATCATATATACTGAGTTATGCAAATTATCAATTCTCTTTGCGATGGTTTGTTAATCCCGTCTATTAAACGGAACCCTCCTGTTGGTTATCTCGCCATTAAGCAAAACTGAACTGATCTTGATGGACGAGATATCTCGTCATTGGAAGAACTGGCTAGATCTTGATCTCGTCATCATAAAAAATCGGCAAAACTTTGGTGACGAGATATATCGTCATTATCAAATTTGTTAAGCTCTCGATGGACGAGATATCTCTTTGAAACCACTTGGAGGGTTAACAATCAAAAATATGTCATTTCAGTATGAAAATAATTTCAGTATTAAAATTAATGATGTTAGTGTTCCTGAAGGAACACTAACATCATTATTTTTAAGGGTCGCAACCTCAAATTTAAATGAAACAGCCTATGGAGATTTGCATAATCGAGTATATTTTGTAGAAAGCTGGTGCATATTCAAATTTTAAAATCATGACGTCAGAGGCTCAAGCCGGAGCCATCGTGAATATGGAAATGGGTTATACTGTCGTAGGAACTCATCAGCAACCTCATTATCTGCATGAAAATGCTGTACAAATCCTGCATCCGTGTACGAGGTGGTCGTACAGCCTACAAAGGACACCATACCATCTTTTTTCAGTTACACTTCTATCGCATGGCACTTAGTGCAGTGTCATCAACAGTTACTGCTCGCTCCTGTTCTTGTTATCGTTTCGTTTTTACTCATGAGTTCAACAAATCTGGACGCACCTTTTGCACCATTTTGTTCCTCACATCCAGGTCACTTCACTGCAAAGTAGCAGCTGAAAACCTCACTGTTCCATAGGTTTTGCACGACAGTGCATTATGTAATTGTTACTGTAATCCCGTGATCAAGGTAAAACCTAGTTTCTTTTCATACAGATACGTTGCGTCCAGCAAAACAAAGTACCGGTAATTTCATGTCTTAAAACTCAACTCTCATGCCGATACAAACACAAACAGCAAATTCCTTTAAGAGTAAAGATCAACAGCTAAAAGTTTATAACAGGGATGTACAGACCGCGATCCGTGGGCCGCTTGTGGCCCTCAGATGATTTTCTGGGGGCCCGCCTCATCATATGTTATTCTAACTTTAACAACTCACACGACAAATAATTTAGGTTCTGTAGTTTGGTTTCGACAATTAATTTAATTTAAAAAACCCCGTGGCCTTAATCACAGACAGTTCAAAAAGTTTCTTGAAGCCATTGAACGCGAATAAGGTGACTTAATTTTTTGCACAGAAGTAAGGTGGCTAAGTTGCGATTTCTTAAGTTAATTAATGAAATTGAAATTTTCATGACTAAAAAAAAACCAAAAAACGTCTCTGATATAAAATGTCCGAAAAATGGTAATGTGACTTAGTTTTTCTGGTTGACAATACTAATCAGTTAAATACGAGACTTCAGGGCAAAGATCAATTGATTACTCAACTTTACGGCCATATTTTTAATGCAAGTTAAATATATTGCAAAATCCAATTAAAGTCAGGGAATTACGTCCATTTTATCAATTACAAGAAAGTTTCTGAAAAGTTCAATGCCAACTTCAAGACTATGTGTTGAAAAGATTGATATAATATATCAGTCTTCTAGGATCTTTTTTCTGATTTTAAAAAAGTAAAACCGTTGCTAGATTTATTTAGCAATCCTTTTACCATTTTGCCTCAAAATGCACCCAAATCAGTACAGCTTGATCTCATCGAAATGCAAAACGATGAGAACCTGCGAAATAAACTTATTGAAAACAATTTATTAAATTTCTGTCGCTGTGTCGATAAAAGCAATTGTAAATCTTTTCTAGAAAACGCATTTAAATGGGCAAGTCGTTTTGGGTCCACATATATCTGTGAACAAACATTTCCAGTCATGAATATTAACAAATCGAAAAGAAACCGTTTTACTAATGGAAATTTAAAATCAATTTTGCGTTTGGCTATTACAAAAAACGAACCAAATATTAAAACAATTGTTAAATCAATGCAATGTCACACACCAAATTAAATTCTTTATTTACCTTTTATTATCTTTCTTTGTGAAAATATATAACTAAATAAAATAAATAACGTGATAGATAACTTTTTTCATGTTTTTTGGTGGTCCCTTCATAAGTCACTATCAATCTAGGTGGTCCTTGTGTGGTCTTAACAAGTCTCTGCATCGCTGTTTTAGACTATTTGTTTAAATGTTGTTGGGAATGTTTGTTTCTTTTCATACAGATAATTTAATTTCAGCAAAACAAAATACCGGAAATATGTCTTAAAACCGAATCCCCATGTAGACACAAACACGAACAATAAATACCTCCAAGAGTAAACATCAACAGCTAAAGGCTTACAACAATATCTGTCTACAGTTTCAGGAAGATCTTTCCAATTTTAACTGAAACCACATTTTTTTAAATGGAAAGAAAGCCGTCTTTTTCTTCTGCACGGACATAGAAGGAAAACAACGGACAACAGACCACAGGTCAATACTGCACTCCCACCATTTTTATTTCAGCAAATGCTCGAGGCGATGGGGAGGGCTTGTTAGACACGAACCCCACGGAGGAAGTATTTTCTTTCGGTCAGCCAAGCTTGTCTGACGGGCAGTAGATCAATCGCCAGCCTCCACTGCTGTGCAGCTGGAAATTGTCAAACAAAATGAGTGGGGGCGATTTATCTGTTTCGACTGAATGGTCAGGCAGCGAAGGTGAATCCTTTGGCATTAATAAATATTAGGTTGGAAAGATAGATCATGACAAAGTGAGGATTTAACTAGAGATCTGGATTTCAAACAGGTGCACTATGGTTTCTGAGATCACTTTGTTTTGGCCCAAATCCAAAAACTACGCCATTGAAAAGTTAGGTAGGTTGGTAGGTAATTTGTTTCAAGGCTCAAGGTCCAAAATCGCGATATTGAAAAAAAAAATTGGTGTAAATATTTCTTAAAACGAGAAAGTGGAGTCATTAAGGATCACTTTATTGATACATTTTTGTCCAATTTTGGTAAATATTGATTTTGGGCCAAAATTAATAATGGACATTTATGGAAAATAATCAGTTTTCCTTGAAACGAAATGAAAGTAATAAAGGCTAATTTTATTTGAAACTTTTAATTATTAATCCAATTTAGGTATAAAAAAGTGTTTATTAAAAGGGGGTTAAAGCTGTTATATTTCATTTTAAAAGTATATTGTACCTAATGAATCAAAATATATATCTTCTCAAAGGAAACGTCATTTTCATTCTCCTCTGATTGCGAAGTTTCTGGTATATATCTATCGGCTTTAAAAAAATATCAACTACTTGAAAAGGAAGTTTTAATTTATCTATGCGATTTACTCGTTTTTGTAAATTTATAAATGAAATCACAGGAAAATGAGGTCCATGGATGAGGTCCATGCATACACGAAGATCTTTGGAAGCATGGCGTTTCGAACTCTCAAATAACCAAATCAATATTAAAAAGTAGACTAAATGCATACAAGTACACAACCAGAACATACTAAAGTTTATTAATGGTTGGGTTTTATGGCGTAAGAGCCATATTTGGTCACGATACGGTAGACATAAGACAGACAATATAAAGTAACGAACACACACACGAGGAAAGCAAGAGAAATGCATCCAGGATGGAATCGAACCTAGGCCACCTATAATTCGCAGGCTGTTAGCGGAGCGGTCGTACCCACTGAGCGACGACTGACACAAGGGTACATGTCCTGAAGAGTTTTATAGAGGTTACACTAAGGTGCAGAAATAAGACAGCAACTATATGAATACTTTTATCAACTCTATTTTTTGACACATTGTGTTGGCAGTAGTTATCCACTTTGAGGTACACAATAGGTGTTCGAAGTTGTGAACACCAATGCACATCAGACTGCGTCGACTCATGGAAGGGGTGCACTTCGATCGCCACCGACTAGTATCATGAGTGTTTCTTTTTCACAAAGTCCTGGTGAAGCGGGAATTTTAGTTGATTAGGCACACGTTCCGCGTATGGGGTACTTTTCGTAATACAATACCACAGAGGCCTGTTTCATTTAGACGCCTTATATGCTAGATGAATGTCATTTCCCTCAGCTTCGTGAAAAGATACATGTTACCAGTACGAAATCAACGTCTAAAATGACGATTTCCGAAACTGACCAATTCCTGCGCTGTCGAACAGAACCCTCTGGACAATTGGTAGATAGTTGGACTTACATCGCACTGGAGCAACGCAAGGGCTATTGGCGACTTTCCAGAATCAGTTCTCAAGGGAGAGAACCGAGGACAACACCTCGTCATTTCTAACCTAAGTCAGATGGTGAGGTCAACACTTGAAATAACACTCCACACCACGCCAACGTGAGTAAACTGGAGGCCACGAGAGATTTAACATGCGCCAGATCTTTGCAAGCAGGGCGTTTCGAACTCGCAGCCCTCCGGTTGCTAATCACCATTCTCACAACCGGCAAGTAGGTAGATAGTTGAATTTACGTCGCACTCGGAGCAGCACAACGGACTATTGACGACGGTCCGGGATCAATCTCGATTATTCTTGTTCTTTGTTGTTAATCTTCAATAAACTTATTAAGCCAGTTGAGCTTACCGTCGCATTGAAGCAACGCAACGGATTATTAGCAATGGTGCGGAATCCATTCCCAATATAAAGATAAGACGACCTCGTCATTTTGAACTACGGTTAGATAAGAAGGTCAACACCCGAGCTGGCATCTCACCAAGAGCACATCTGAAGCAACTGCGGATTTAACGTGCACCAGCCCCCACCTACACGACGGTCTTTTTTGGACCTAGTTTCGAACTCGCAACCCTTCGATTGCGAACTCTACCAACCAGGTGACCTCGGCACTGAAAAATACTGATGGGGCTTTCGGACAATATTCGCTACCAGCTAATTAGGTTAAGGTTATATAAGTTATATAAGCCGGTTTAAAAAAAAAAGCATCTCTACAAATACGATTTAGTGTGTGTTGCCTATCACCTCTTGAATTTCGTACGGAAAGTTTCAAACCCCCTGTAGATGTGCTGATTCTGTGCTTCATTTTCATCTGTTTTTGCCTGGATGAAACGCTAATAGCAAAAAATATAATGAGCCAATCATTTATTAGCTGGTAGCGAATATTGTTTCGATACCCAGGTGAAGCTATTCGGATAATTCAATTCTCATGATAAAGTATATTGGATCCCGGATAATTTAACAACTCAATTTATGTGTTATCATTAGCGGTTATCTTCATCCTTATCCCTCCACGATCAAACGCGAGGGACCCTGTTCGTGATCCCAACCTAATTTTCTTACTACGCCGAGATAAGGATTATTCACAACCTTTTAGTGAATATGTAATACCCTCCGTGCTGGGTCATCAAATAGACTGGAAGGAAGATACCGCTAATTAGAGGGCAGGACGAAATTGAAGGATATTCAGCGAATATGATCAACAGAGTATCGTATTCCTAAGTAATGTGGGGGCTTCTATGCGCGGTTGGTTTGGGGTTTTATGAAGCAAGGACCGTATTTGGCCAAGCTGAGTCAAACATAAGACAACTGCAATGGGGAAATGTCATGAAAGAGGTAAACAGAGGGATTAAGGAATAGAATAATACGATGAAAGCAGAAAATGATTGCTTGGATATCCCTGTACGCGAACCCAGTGTTTACTAAAGACAGTAAACCCCATGGGAAAAGAAAAGATCACTAGAATACCTAGGGCCCGTACACACCTAAGAATGTGTCCCTGAGGAAGCTTATGTTGCTTAACTTATCTGGGAGTATTTCTTTCCTGTGCCATTAACTCTAACTATACTCGTCCCTTGACTCCCCTTATTTTCGCGAGTTTGGAAAAAATTATCGGTATTAAACGAATGCCTCCACACTTTGTCTCCACTTTAATTTGCTTTCCATTTTAGACGCTGCACTAGAGGATATTTTGGCTATGTAAATGTAGGTGGCAGTAGTGTTTCTGTTGCTGTACTTCTTCCTGCACGTATTCAGGACATGACGTCACTTGATCCGTTTTTCGAATACGATTTCAGTAGGGGAGACTGCTGTACCTTAGGACAGTTGTATCTACGGACATTTCGTTTTCAAATTCGAAAACAGGTGAGAATGTAGGGTGGCGGTTCTTACCGGATGTAAACTAGTGATAGGCAGTTGCTCACGGGAAGCCGGCTCGTGGAAGACTTAAGGTAAGTAAATATATTTTTACTTTTTTTGAAGGTAAAAGTAAAAAAATGCATCTCATCTTTATTTTCTTCTTTCCCTCTTATTTTTTTATGATTATTTGTCATAGTCGTAGTTTATTATCGGGGTTTTGATGATTTATTTTTATTTTAAAGTCATCGAAATCGTTTCCTATCTGTTGCTATCTCCCTTTAGAAAACAAAGTGGCTTACGTTCTACCTTCGGACACTCTGAGGCAGGGGTGTCAAACTGGCGGCCCCCGAGGTAATTTTTTATGGCCCACGAAGCTCTGAAATAAGATGAAAACAGGACAATATGTTACGAAGAAAATAACACTTAGGGGAGATCGAGGCAATACCGTAACAAAGACAGTCAACTTTATTCGATCGAGAGCACTTAGCAATCGCCAATTTACTTCGTTCCTTAAAGATTTAGAATCCGAATTCGAAGATCTTCCTTATTACACAGAAGCTCGTTGGTTGTCCTGCCACAAAGTCCTGAAGAGCTTCTATCTGCTTTTGGAGGAAATAATTGCATTTCTTGAAATGAAAGATGTAAAAAACGAAAATATATCGATTATAAAAGATCCTTTGTGGGTAAAAGGTCTGGCATTTTTAACAGATATTACAGGTCATCTGAATAATCTTAATATTACATTGCAAGGCAAAGATCAATTAATAACGAATATGTACGATGCAATAGCAAGTTTTGTACAAAAACTGACTAAAAATCATCTACAAAGAACCTTTTGAGATATTTTCCTACGTGTGTGCACAAATTCAAAGTTGCTCATTGTCACAATATTGTGGTAAAATTGAAGAAATCAAAAACGAATTCGATAAACGTTTTAATGATTTCAAAGAGTTACAAAAAAATTCTCTTTTTATTAGGTCTTTTTCCTTTGAAGTTGAAAATGCTCCCATTTCGATACAACTGGAATTAATTGATTTCCAGAATGATTCGGTTTTAAAAGACAAATATTCAGAAGTAGGAATTCCCAAAATATATTCTTATTTAGGTGAAAAACATCGATTAGGTGAAAGACATCGAAACAGGTACATCGATCATTTTTTGATTTTGTTTTTATTATTAATTCGTCATTATCTTTGGTTTTTCTTTAAATTTTACTATAAAAAAGTGTTTTATTTTTGGTTTTCTGTAAAAACCATACAATATAACATAGTTGTAAAGTTATAAAGAAGTTGTAGGTCCTACAAGATAGTTTTTAAATTGATTTTTTTAGATACGAAATATATATATATATATATATATATATACATATATATATATATATGTATATATATACATATATACATATATATATATATATACATATACATATATACATATATATATACATATATATATATACATATATATATATACATATATATATATACATATATATATATACATATATATATATATACATATATATATATACATATATATATATATACATATATATATATATACATATATATATAAACTAAAATTAGCTATAATGCCTCGGAGTAGGGAGGGGAAAAACTTTTTATATTATGTCCTCAGGTAAATCCGGGTGTGTTCATAAGTATATCAGGTTCTTGTACCTAAGGACGAAAATTACATCTCCAAATTTTGAATTTTTCAAAATTCAATATTCAAAATTTTAGATTAAAAAAATATGACTTTATTCACACACAAAAGTTTAAAGCATAACCTGAGCGTTTTACTAGGTGAAAATATGTTTCCCAGCAGGCTGAGAAAATTTAAAATGTGAATTTTGTCCTTAGGTACAGCAGTTTCCCCTACTTGGCTAACATAAATTCCAAAGAATGGATTCCTAATTGTTAAGTGACAGTTGATTGGTCATCGCCATTTAGATTAAACTCCGAACGTCACCGAAATGGCAATAAACTATGTTTTAAGGTAATCACGATATGAAGGGCGATAAACTAAATTTAAAGTAGCCCCGATATATATGACGCAAGTGCATTTGGATCATCGATCTTCTAATGAAATAGACGGACCATGTGGGCGGAGTCGCTGTCTTAAGATCTCTAAAGGGAAAATCACGTGAACTTACGAATCGCCTTCACCAATTGGTTGTCTAATCGCAGACTAGTGTTTTTGATCACGGTGGATAATCATTTTAACCAATCAATAATTTAGGATTCTTGCTTTTACCCATAACCACGTGACAGATCTTCAAACTGAGCATCTGGAAGACATGACACGAAGCTGCAGATACATGATCCGTCTATTTAATTTTTAAGGTCGATGATTTTTGTAGTTGAAGTAAATCTACTTTCTGTTTGGTTTGTTTGCACTGGAAATCTCATTGAAAATTTTAAGATGGTAATGTTTCATTGGTTGTGTGGGCCTTATGGCTCAAGGGCCATATTTGTCCATGCTGCACCAGGTACAACACAGACAATATCAAGTAATGAATATGCACACACACAAGGAAAGTTACTGACTCAGAAGATATAAATACACCCAGGGAGGAATTGAATCTTCATCGTCTACAATTCGCAGTGGGCATACCCACTGAGCCACGACGACCCCTAATGTTTCATTGGATAAATATGGTTTTCTAAGTGTAAATTGTTCCATCGACAAGCAATTTGTAGCTCACTTTGGTAACCTGCTTCCTTTTTTAACAGCTTATAGTGTAGCAACCCCTCAGAATTGACGACCAAACATCCCCCACAATGCATCCTTACTGTTGAATTGTTCTTTTTTGTTTATTAAGGGGATTTACATTATTTGTAAGAAAACAGAAGCCAACACAAGTTCTTTGTTTATAAAGGTAGGTTTACTTTGTAAGAAAACAGAAGACAAGTTTTGTTTATTAAGATAGATTTACTTTATTCATCAGAAAGCAGACGACAAATATTTGGAAAACATCTAAGTAAGGACATCTACCGCTTTCGTATTCGCAAATATAAAATAAACAAGTGAATTACACCTATCAAATGCAGCATGCATAAATTGTTAGATTTAAACGGATTAATTTCATTTCAAGATAAAAAAAGAATATTTTTTCAGCCGCTTCAATCTGGGCTTAGTTTATCGCGGCGTAGTGAATATTAGTGGCAAATTGTGTGGATAAATACGATAGATTGAAAATTCATTATATGCGCCTTCATTCAGAGATGATGGCTTCGATGGGGGCAGCCACAAATTTAAATCCGATTCTGACCAATTTTGTGGCTGCATAATCTCATGAAATGCATAATGGCTTAAAGTTAAATTTTTCGTAAGTTATTGAAATGCTGCTTGAATTTCCACAAATGCAATTTGGGTAACCACCCAAATCTACCAGATTTACCGGTCTTCTCTTCAAACTTATGTTGGAGATTGTGAGAAGTGTTTCCAATGAATTCAGAAGGTGCAATATTCCGTTGGTTTTCGATAGAAAAATTTTACAAAAACTATACTTTACCAGTTTCTAATACAAGATACTTCAAAACTTCCAGTAGATACTTTAACCCTCCTGGTGGTCGTCTCAACGAGGTCTCTCCCCATTAGCCGAACTATCCAGATCTTCATGGACGAGATATCTCGTCATTAGAAGAAAACAGAACCAGATCTTGATCTTGCTATCATAAAAAATATCGGCAATATCGTGATGACGATCTTGTCATTACGAGCAAAATTGATCTTGTCATTACGAGCAAAATTGATCAGATCTTGATGGATGAGATATCTCGTCGAAACCACTTGTAGGGTTGAGAAGAGGAGGTAAGAAACACAATATTAAGACGTATTCATTTGCGGGTACAAAAACTGGCTTTCTGGACAGCTTGGGATTATCCTCCGGATTTCTGGAGGATTTTGTCTGGCAGTTGACCAGTTTGGGCCATCGTCATTTTAGAATAAAAAATATATAAAAGAGTCAATTAATATTGCATTGGAGCAACAAAACGTGCCATTGGCGTCGATCAAATTCCAACCCGAAGGGAAAGACCCGAGGGCAACACCTCGACATTTTGAACCATGGTCAGATGATGAGATCAACACCTGACCTGACACCCCGCTCTTCAAACTTCCACATCACGCCGACGTGAGGACATTTGCTGCCACGATTTACGTGCACATTTTTACGTGCACCAGCCCCCGCATACACGAGGGTCTTTGATTGGATCGAGTATCAAATAACAGCGGCGCTCTATAGAAAGAACCTTGGTTCATTAAATATATTTTGTTTTATATGTATATGTTACTGTGAAAGACCGATATCTGGCAAATGTCGATATTCTCAGGTGATTAGTCGCTTGGTGTATGTCCGAAATAGTTGCTAAATATCATTATTTCTCACTTACACCGGCAAATGTCGACATTCAGCATGGTGAATATTGAATAAAAATATTTTTGTCACGATAAGACATAAATACAACTTTTGAAATCATACTTTATCATTAAAACATGTTATGATATATGTTAAAATAGGAGAAAGCTTAAGTAACAGCACATGTAAATAAACTGTTGAACCTAAAACGAACAGTGCATTCTAAATGAGAAAAGAAAATAATGCCAATAATAAACACACATAAATTATGTGATTATCGTTATACAATTTTATTTATTGCAACTACTTAAACTGTAGGCGGAGAGGCCTCTCTGGTTGTGGCCTCTCCGCATTCTCGTTTCGACCCCCACCAGAGCTTATCTGTGCTTGTCGACATACACCGGGCGATGGTCCGAATGTATAAGAATCTAACCAAATATTCGGTCTTTCACCGACGTATTTGGTATGTGTCGACATTCACCGGAGAATATTGGCATTCTCTAATTTCGGTCTTTCACGGTAACATATATCCCGAGACAATTCTTCACTCAATGCGGCCCAGGCAAGCCAAAAGTCTGGATACCCCTGCTCCAGCGCAACCTGGTGGCACTTGCTGACGTACATTCCATGTGAATACTGTTTAATCTATCATATGGGGAGTAAGGTTGTGTTTTTTAATTGGTCAAGTGCCATTTTTGGCCATGCTGCGCCAAACAAAAAACAGCGTCAAATAATAGACATACACACACAAGGAAAAATTTACTGACACTATTGACAAGTAAGAACACATTTTGTGGTCCCTACCTCCTATTGAAATCTACACAGGAAACTTTAAAACAACAGAGAAATCAATTTCTTCAATACTTCCGGGATTCATAATGCACCAACACAGAAAAAAGATACTAAAACTCTCTGCCAAATAACCACTCAAAACCTACCATCGTCAAAATCCCTCGTTGAAAAAAAATTCCAGATCGTTTCCACTTCCGATCGACAACTCATTCCAAATCGAACCACCGACGCTTTCGAACCCACCCCCACTTCCGGCTCCCTCGTCCGGAACAAACGCCGCACGGATTGCTCTCATCTGCCCTAATCCTTTGTTTATATTGTGATCGGGGTAATCCCCTCCAATTTAATGAGTCCGGCCGGGAATAGGTTAAGAAGCCCGGTGTTATTTTATGGAATCCTTCCTCCCTCCAGTCCGGGGAATAATAATTCGCCCGCCTCGCGCCCGGGCGTAATTGGACCGGGGCCTTATCTGCCCTCCGCACGTGGGGCCCGGGTCCACCTTTTCTTGCGCCTCTCTCCGAAAAGAAGTCGAGGCTCGCAGTCGAGGGGGTTAAAAAGTTTTAATCAGCCTGGGTTACTTTATCGGATTATGGGATTGATTAATTGGTGAAATTTCTCTTCGGAGTTTTGGAGTGTGATTTGTTAGCGAGAAAAGTGTGATTGAATATTGAGCTTTGAATTGAATCTCGTAAATGCATTTGTAAGGCAATCTACAACCTCCTTATGACAATGGCAATCCATATCTCCAGAAGGTTAATTAATTATTAAAAATATTAAAGTCTAATTTTCTTAACAGTTTTGTTCACGTTGGCATGGTGTGAAAGCTTGGAGAGTAGGGTGCATATATATATATAATTCAAAATTACAAAAAAGAGAAATCCAAAAATTTTAAAATCAAGAAATTTAAGAAAATTTTGAAAAAAAATGATGGAAGTGTTGGTGGATGAGGGCGTCATCAGGGAGGAGCCTCACCCAGTCAACACAATATGGTGTTTTCTGCGTGTGAGCGGCAGTTCACCAAAAGTAGCTCACACACCCCTCCAAACACAAAATTAAAATTAAAATTAAATTAAATTAAAAAAGGAGAAAACAAACTTACCCACATAGATTGACCTAAGCTCGACAACAACCCGCCGCAAACTACATGAGGACCGCCAACAAATGCCATTCACAACGCCGTATATCAGAAATATTGCGGTTTGGCGGTCCTCATGTAGTTTGCGGCGGGTTGTTGTCGAGCTTAGGTCAATCTATGTGGGTAAGTTTGTTTTCTCCTTTTTTAATTTAATTTAATTTTAATTTTAATTTTGTATTATATTTATCTTTGGTTTGTGTCCTTGGTTGTCCCTGGTTTTGTTTTTCTAATTTTTGTTTTTCTAATTTATTTTCTTATGGTGTTTGGAGGGGTGTGTGAGCTACTTTTGGTGTTCTGCCGCTCACACGCAGAAAACACCATATTGTGTTGACTGGGTGAGGCTCCTCCCTGATGACGCCCTCATCCACCAACACTTCCATCATTTTTTTTTCAAAATTTTCTTAAATTTCTTGATTTTAAAATTTTTGGATTTCTCTTTGTTTTGGTTTGTAATTTCGAATTATTTTACTTTCCATGTTGTGTCTGCAGCTTTAGCGCGCATACATGGAGAGTTCTGCCTTCTGCTTTCTGGATTCTGCTTGACTATTTTTTACCCCCAACTTTTTTCGCTTTTTGGCTTTTTACTTGTCTGCTTTTCGATCTTTTGGCATTTTGCTGGTCTGCATTTCTATTATTTTACGTTTTAATGTTTTGTATATTTTGTAATTTGATTGTTTTTATTATATATATATATATATATATGTATGTATATGTATATGTATATGTATATGTATATCTGTGTGTGTGTATCATAATAACAGATCTCATAAGCCTGAAGTCGTGACGAGAGTGGCAAGAGTGGTGTAAGGCAACCGGTGAGAATGATCCACTGATATTGAGTGTAATGCAGATTCCACAACAATTCTTTATTATTTCAGTAGACGAGTATTTACATCATGAGGTTGTTGAGTGTTTGGAGTTTGGAACGGCTCGGAGGGCTCCTTAGCCCAAGAGGCTCGTGAAAGAATAAATAGTTTACAAAGACCTCGCTAGAGGGATTAGGATTAAGAAAAATATTATTGGACCAGGGGATTTAACAAGAAAGTTCATTGGTAGAAGTCGGTGGTTTTACGAAGGAGGAATGTGATCTTACATATGCGATTTGAAAGCAGGAGAGTCCTTGGGAGGTCCGAGTTAATTAGGCGGCTTGAGTTTAAAGGTGAAAGGGGTTGGTAAGATATTGACCACTTAGATAGGAGACAAAGATTGGGATAAAAGGGGACCGCTAACGGGTGATCTGTAGTGAAAATTGTACGTAGGGGGTTATTTTTAGGTATCGTTTCATATATATATATATATATATATATATATATATATATATATATATATCAATTGTTGAGGTTGCCTTGCCACAGTGGAGTCGTGGTAAACCGCTCAGATTACACGATTTGAGCTGTCACTGGCGTACCCCTAAACATTTTACTACGTACCCAAGGTAGAGAATCTCAGGCCTAGACATGAAAGGAGCTGGCAAAGCCTCAAAAAGCCTGAGAGGTGTGGTCACGAGATCTTTGCATCGAGAATATTCAAAAGGACCAATTAAAATCGAGCGACTTGATTTCCTGGGCGTCATGGGAATTATAGAATACTATTCGCGTTATGCAGCGTGGTCAAAATCGACCGCATAATAACCCTACCATGCGATGCCTTGACGAAAACCAACCCGAAAAGTGCTGTCCGCTTCTCGACTGGACGTGGAAATCCCGATATTTGCATCAAAAATTTATAACATCCTTACCTGTTATTCCAAAATTGAAAACACCTAATTGTCCCCGGGGTAGCTCTAAGGTTCGATTCCTCCCTGGGTGTATTTCTCTCTTCTGTTTTAGTAAAACTTTCCTCGTGTGTGTATCCATTACTTGATGTTGTCCGACTAGTGTTTGGCGCAGAATGACCGATTGGCCCCTTGCACCATAAGACCCAATACAACCAACCAACTGTGGTGTAGCCGTTTCCTGAGATCCAATCGAAACGAAAATAAAGCACCAAATGGATATTCCCATCTGAATGTGTGTTTTGACCCTCCAAGTGATTTCGACGAGATATCTCGTTCATCACGATCTGGCCAATTTTGCTAATGACGAGATATCTCGTCATCAAGATATGGCCAAATTTTTATGACGCAGTCAAGATCTAGTCATTTCATTCAAATGACGCGATATCGGGTTCATCAAGATCTGGCCAATTTTACTAATGACGAGATAACTCGTCAAGACAACCACCAGGAGGGTCGAACTGCCAATTGTACATACGCATATTCGCATCTCCGAAATGCCATGTCCAATGGAAAACTAGACAATACTTTTCTTGTTTCGTTTTTGGTTTGGTTGGTTGATTTGAGTTTTATGCCACAAGATCCAAAGATGGACTACTGCCATTAAACACAAGATAATAAATTTCAATAGAATAGTATAGGCAAAAGGGTAGTTGAGGGTAAAAATTAAAGGGAGAACAGATCATTCGGGTACCTCTGGGTATGTTCTATGATTCTATGTTCTATGTTTTTGACTATGATTCGCTGGATGATTATTGGTCGATTATGACCATACTGAGATATTATTCATTTGTTTATTCAATGACACTACGACTCCAATTACAGAATCACTGCTGAAGAGGAACAAATTTGGAAATATGCTTATAAAATAGCAAAGTATGTTCGGCGAGATGTCGGTTTGGCAAGTCCGACTCCTGTGTAGTTCCATAATTAATAAGCAGTGACGACGTAACACGAGGACACCAAGGGTATCAAGGCCTTCAAGTGAAAGGGTGGGTTACCTATTCAATTCGGCCACAGGAGTGGGGACTGAGAATTCTAACCATCGACCTTCTAAAGAAATGAATGAGCATGTAAGCTTCGTTTTATTTCTACCGATCGCTTTGTTGGAAGATTTATAAAGGGCTTGTGGAATAAATCATGAAACCTAATGTAGGTTGGTTGGGTATAACGGCGCAAGAGCCATATTTGACCATGCCGTGCCAAACACAAGATATACAATATCAAGTAACGGCCGAACTCAAACAAGGAAAGTTTTGCTGACACATATGAGAGAAATAGGAGGAATCAAACCCCTAATATGGGATAAATTGTTGATTGGTTAAGGTGATTATATCCAGCGCTATTAAAAAAATCTTACAGCGATTCCACCCACATGCTCTGTTCACTTCATTAGAAGGCGATGGAAGTGATAAGCTTATGTTCTCAACCTGGTTGAACCTCCAAACCTCCAGTTTCTATAAATATAGATATCATTTTTGAGAGCTTTTGGGGACATTGGTCCTCGACGTGAATCCCTACGACGACGAAATTCACGAAGTGTAATCGCACAATTACTTAATTTTCTTAAAAGTTTCATAAGCCCACGTGACTTACCCTTCATAGATTTACGACCGCGACTCCGTCCGCATGTCCTGACTATTTCATTAAAAGGTCGATGACTAATTCTTCACACCATGTAAAAATTAAATTACTCCATCGTCTCGCAGCATTTAAAATAAAGCACACTCATTGAATGAAATTAAGAGCCGTTGTCTAGAGAAACAGAGGTTTCAATTTGCATTGAAGGATTAAAAAGTTTTAATCAGCCTAGATGCTTTATTGAATTATGGGCTTGATTAATTAAGGAAATTAACTTTCGTAACGGGGTGTTTGGAACGCGATTAGCCAGAATGATGTTTGGTTAGAATAATTGAGTTGAATATTCTCTTTCCCTCTCTTTAACTAAGGAAGACGAAAATAAGTTTCGCCAGTCTTTTCCATCTATCGTGAAACGAAACATTAACTTATAATGACCATACATATAATAAGGACACCAATGGCATAGTCCACATACTTTTGAATCTTGCACCATTAAATCCAGTCAATCAACTGACATCGCGAGAAGTATTGAGTTCTAAATTAACTTGTCTCTTTCCGTACGTATCTTGGAAGTACAATACTAAGTTTGGTGAGTCCGAGCTATTTCGTGTCATGGTACATTAAAAAGTATTTTGATGACTCAACATGACGACACCAATGATATCGATCCACATGTATCTAGGCAATGGATGGATGACCTATTTTATTTCTAAGTTCGGTTCATGTGAGATGAATGAGTATTAAAATTCCCCATTCCGTGTAAAAGTGGAAAATTAGATTGCTGTATCGAAGATTTTTTGAGTTGGCCAAAAGATTCGTTCCGTTTTTAAGTGAAAATTTGTCATTGTCACAAATAACTTTATTGAAAAACATATAGATCGTTTTGTGACACTATATTATATTTTATCTTCCAGGCAACTTCATAATTCCCAAAACTAACATATTGGGCAAAGAAAGTGCTCCAGATATCTTAGCAGCCTTCCAAGAAATCGAAAATTTTTCTATTAACCCACCAAGTGGTTTCAACGAGTTATCTCGTTCATCAAATTCCAATCAATTTTGCTAATGACGAGATATATGATCATCAATACATTGCCGCTTTTTTATGATGACAACATCAAGATAGTCAGTTTTTATCCAAATGCGATATACACTGAAGAGCCAAAACATTATGACCACCTACTCAATAACGCGTTGCGCCTCCTTTGGCCTGCAAAACAGCTGCAACTCGCCGGGGCATAGATGCCACAAGTTCTTGGTACATGACTGGAGACAGGTTGTACCACAAATGTCTAAGCAGCAGTCACGCACAGTCGAGATATTCGGACATAGTGGTGTTTGAGGTCTGTGCTGCCGCTCCATGACATCCCAAATGTGCTCTATCGGATTAATATCCGGCGAGTTAGGTGGCCAGGACATTAAGTGGAATTCATCAGTATGCTCCTCGAACCACTCCAACACAATCCGAGCCTTGTGACATGGGGCGTTGTCCTGCTGGAAGATTCCATTTCCAGTTGGGAAGACAGACGCCATGTAAGGGTGCAACTGATCTGCAATGATGTTCCAGATAGTTCGCAGAGTTCATGGTCTGTTTTACCACAACCACGGGTCCCAGAGTCGCCCATGAGAACGTCCCCCAAAGCATAATACCGCCACCACCAGCCTGTATATGACCTGCTGTACAAGAGGAGAGCAATTGTTCGCCTGGCAGACGGCGTACCCTGACACGACCATCGATGTGATGAATGAGAAATCGGGATTCATCTGACCAGGCAACTCTCTTCCACTCATCCATGATCCAAGCGAGACAGTCTCCGACGTCCTTTTTCTTTGATGACGCGTGGACGACCAACACCTCGGTGTCTACTGCTAGTGTCACCGTCATTTATCCACTTTGCAAGAATACTAACAACGACAGATCGTGAACACCCTACCAGTCG
The DNA here is from genome assembly GCA_933210815.1 of Meta bourneti. NCBI lineage: Eukaryota > Metazoa > Arthropoda > Arachnida > Araneae > Tetragnathidae > Meta > Meta bourneti. The sequence goes on from OW119931.1 coordinate 18,078,274, forward strand.
TGCAGTTTCGGTGATACTCGTTCCGAATCTTCGGGCCATTACGATCTGCCCTCCATCAAATTAGCTTAGATCAGCAGCCTTTCCCATCACTCGCAAAAGTAAGTGCAAGAATGATTACTTACCTTCTCCAGCAGCAGTTAAATACCATTCTCACTTAATCACGTGCCCTCCACGTCATCCAGACGAGTTCATTGAAAAATGTGGGGATGGTCATAATGTTTTGGGTCGTCAGTGTATATCTCACCCATCAAGATCTGGTCAGTTTTTTCTTCTAATGACGAGATATCTGGTCCATCAAGTTCTGGTCAGTTTCGCCAATGACGAAATACCTGCCTAGACAACCACCAGGAGTGTTACGAAAATTTGTGAGCATCTAAATAAATAGAAATCCAAAGGTTCAATGTCTGATGAATATGGAGGATGAGTCAAAATGTTTCAGCCAAACTAACAGTTTTCACCTGGTCAAGAAAGGAATACGCTGCCTTATATTATAGTGATGGAAGATTATCTTTTCCGTTGAGTAATATTTCAGGGTGGATTTTTCTGTACCACTGCAAATATCCTGGCGTTTGTTCGCCACCCAGTAGGTCCTTGGTGAGAATCTCGGTATGTAAGCGCATGAATGTTGGTGATTATCCCTATTTGAAATAACAGCAGCTTTCCCACAGGGTGTTCCTTTAAAAATAGAGGTCAGTTCGCCATTGTAATACCGAAGACGTCAGTGGTCGGGCATTAGAAATTTTAAAAAAATCATCCAAGCTCAGATCTGAATTCCATCGCAGAGCCTGTTAAATCCAAGACTAGAGTGCTCATTGATTACACCACTACAAACGTATCCCAGTTCTACCAAAACTATGGTACGCCAACTTAAAAAGTCCAGGTTTCAAAAGAAATATTGTGTGGTAACCCTATTTGTAACAACTCTACTAAACCATCTGAACAAATAAAGTATCGAATAATTATAAGAGATAGAGGATCGAATACCTATAGAGACCAAAATATAGGAGACATTTTCTGTCAAGCTAAATGTAGGTGGCGGTAGAGCGTTTGAGGCGATATGTGTTTCCAGTACGTATTCTGGTTGGTTGGTTGTTTTGGCGTTTAATGGCGCAAGAGCCACATTTGGCCATGCTGCGCCAGACACAAGACAATGTCAAGTTAAGAAAGTTCTGAAAGGGGAAAAGAGGGATTGGTTATTAGAATAGTAGGAGGGAAGCAAAATAATATCACTTTGGTATCCCGGCAGCGCAGCCCCATGTTTACTAAAGACAGTATACTCCAAGGAAAATAAAGGATCTATAGAGAACCTTGGGACCGTGAAGTCTGTACACATCTAAAGGACCTTAATGGGCTGTACATATTCTGAACGTAACGCGTCAATTGGCTTGTTTTTCGAAATACGATTCCAGCACTATAAAAATTCAAAAAATAACTATAAATTCCGAATTGATGTACTCGTATATTTGATTGGACAGCACCAAATAGATTAAACATTAAACATTGCTACAACGACGATACATTACATTTTAAAGTACTCCCGATATATATCATGCGATAGTGTTTAGACAGCAGAAGTAAAATCTTCTCAGATCGTCTGGTTTGTTTACACTAGAAATCCCCCTCAGGAACCTTTTTTGAGATAAGGAAATAACCTGATTAAAACGGTGCAGGTAATTTTCATTTTGTTATGTATTTAGAAAGGTGTCATAGAAAAGAACGTTCAACTATTGTTTAGAACTATCTTGTATGTATCAACTTCTTTTACTAAAGTATGATACATGGGTTCCGAGTTCTTAGCAAACAACTAATACATCCGTTACCTTCCGTCTATCTTGGAAACTTTCTCAACTCAAATTGGCAACACTCCAATGTATGCTGTTCTCCGAAATAAATTTTTTAATGTTTTCGCTTGTAACGACGACAGATAATTTCCTTTTTTACGTCTTATCCTTTTGGCAACAACACTGGATAATTTATGTCAAAGCATTTAAAACTTTCCCATTTGATAACGACTAAGGATGTTTGTCGTTTTATTTCTTTCTCGTTTGCAACATACAAGGCTATTTGTATTACTTTTTTCTTGTTTGCCTTCAATTTGTTGACTCTGGTTAGTGTTCATTACTGGTATTTATCATTCAAAGAGGTCTAACATCAAAGATCAAATCGACTCGAGTATTTTGATTTATTCCTACAAAAAGTTTCCTTCTGCATAACTTTTGCCAGTGTTTGTGAAATTACAATTGTAAAGGCTTCTTTGAATACAAATAAAAATCGTGTGGAATTTTTTGTGGCTTTTATTGCTCATGGTTAATAATCGTATCATTTTTTTAAATGAGAAAATGTATAAATAAAATTTAACCCTTGCTTTTTCCCAATTCTATATGATGCGTGTGTACATGTACATTTTACACATATTTTCCAATAAGTAATACAATTATCCAAAATTTGTTATCGATTTACACCGTGACCATACGTATAATAAGAAATAAAGTTTTCATGTAGTAGGTGCTTAATTAAAGTTGCAATTGCGCAACACAGCGGGCTATTGGCGACGGTCAGGATCGAGACCGAAAGGAAAGATCCGAGGACAACACCTTGTCATTTTGAATGACGGTCAGATGACGACGTCAACATCTGAGCTGGCACACAACTCCCTAAACTTCCACACCACGCCAACGTCAGGACATTTCGGACCGTGACAGATTCAACATGTACCAGCCAGATCGCACACGATGGTCTTTGGTTGGACCGAGTTTCGAACTCTCAACTCTCCGATTGCTAATCCGTTACTCTTCCAACTGGGCTACCGTGGTCCAGTTTGCATGTGATAAGATTTGTAAGAGATCGATTGAAATGAAATGGTTTACGAATTTCTTTTTTAAAATTTCATCCTTCGTTCATAAGAAACATTTTTTCGAAACAGTTATTAAAATAGATAATCAAGTATGTTTTAGTGGTGCATACAAAAGCAAAAATATTGTATCCAACCGGACCGAGTTCCCTTAAGAAATCTGCCAACTCGTGATCACTTATTCTTACTCAATAAAAGAACCAAAGAAAAATTCAATTTGTTTTGTGTTATAAAAAGCACCCATTATGTACTTTTAATTTCATTTCACTTTCTTGTTATCATAATATTAAAATCAAAATATCGTTTCTTTTGGACGTTTGGAGCACATGTATTTAAAAAAACTTTTTTATTTCCCCACTCTTGAAGAGAAATGAAACCTTTGGAGATATTATTACCTCATGAAATAGATTCTTCGAAAAGTATTTCTTCTCTCTCCAGTCTTATCAACCGTGAAAAACTATTTTATCTTCTCCCACCACATTTTTTGTTTCACTTCGAAAGTCCCCGAGAATATTTCTCCTGATCCGAAGCCAAAACGTTGCCACTGGAAACGTCAAAATCTTTTTGCGTGATAAAAAGTAACAAGAAATTCGAACTGGAAGAGGATGAAGAAACTAGAAAAGCAAAAAGGCGCGGAGGAAAAAATGGCAAAAGCAATTCCATGTCACAAACTTTGATTCAAAGAGGCGTTTGTCAATTTGTGTCCGTAAGCCAAAAAGAATATGACAGTTATATTGAGCAGGTTAACCGCTCCGACGACCACAAGCAAAAGGAAATACCAGTACGAAGAACAAAAAATATTCTATGACTGCGCAGTTGGCGCCCGAAATGACAGGTGCTTGGCGAGGAAATTATGACGCCAAGAGATTCACGCTGACGTCATTATTATTTTCCCCATCGTGTGACACGAGGTACTACGTCATCTAAAATTGACGCGGCCAATTGGATGTGACAAAGTGACATATTCGGAGCCAATCAAAGTCTGTCAATTCGATTTGGACAAGAGTCAAGTTGGAGGGAATTCAATTACATGAATACGGCGCTGAAAATGAAGCAGCCTTCTGTTGGGTATTATTAAAGATCCCAAGGCAATTTGGAACAGTTCTCCCAACTTTTTTCTTTGTCTTGCTCAGGAGGAAAGGGAAGCACCCGGGGGACGAGGTAATACCTAAAAGAGAACACTGAAATGATGTATTCTGCCCATAACGCTGGATTTGTGTGATCCAATTTATCTGGCACTGAAGGGCAGCTTCAATTACTTAAGACAATGGGAAGCAGTTTTGTATTTTTAACTATGAAAAGTTAAATGACCTTCGGATAACTTTGTTGTTTCTGTCATTAGAAATGTGCTCGTTTTGTATTAAAGAGCATTTAAAAAAGCCAATTTTGTATAAAAGGCATTTTCTGTCAAGCTAAATATAGGTGGGGGTTATGGATTCAACAGAGATACGTGTTTCCTGTACGCATTCTGAACGTAACGTCACTTGGACTTGTTATTCGAATACGATTTCGACACTCAATACAAATTCCAAAAAATAAATTCCGAAACGATATTTGATAGTTGATTGGTCTACACCAATTGGATGAAATGTTAAATACTGCCAAAATGACGATAAACTACATTTTAAGGAAACTCCAATATGTATCATGCAAAAGCATTTTGACAGAAGTAAAATCTTAGCGGACTGTTTTGGTTTGTTTGTGCTCCCTGAAAATTCCTCATAAGAAAATTTTGCAGAGTAAACATAGAAAAACTATCAGATGAAAATGTTTCCAGTTAAAAATAAACTTGCGGCATCACCGTCTTATTAATGTTTGGCGCTAATTTCATCCGACGTTAGATCATTCGAGTGGAACAATTTGAATCATATTTCATGGATCAGCCATTTACCACATGTATATTTTTTATGTTTCCGATTAAATAAACTTCGGGTCTGATCCCACACCGTAGCCAATAGCTCGTTCTGTTGCTCCAGTGCGATATTAATTAAAATACCTACCTACCGGTTAAATATAAAGGAAGTTAAAGAAATTAAAAATTTATAACCAATTTTCTCTCCGACGTACTGAAATACCGCTCAAGACACACGTAAAAATTTCACTTATGGAATAAAATAGTAAATGCACTCGTCCAAAAGTTAAGCATAATTGCTGCTTATGTGAATATTTCAGAAAATCTACATCGGAATGGAAGGAAATGTGGTATGCCGATGTAATAGGGTCACAGAAGAAGAAAATGCAAAAAAAGGATAATGACTTTTATTATCCAAAGAAAAGGGTTGAAAGAAAAAGGTTCACAATACGAGTGTCAACTTTAGCGAAACAGAATGATTAAAACAATGTGATGCTCAAATTTAATACGGTGTGTGGGAACCTCTGGTAGCCACGCATGCTGCACAATTTCCCATACTTTCGATGAGGGTATGGATGAGTTGTGTTCCCAAAGATTTCCAAGCCTCACGGAGAGCAGTTTTTAATTCCGAAATGGAGCTTGGTGGCTGGCGGAGGGATGCAATATGTCCCCCGAGCATATCCCACACGTGCTCTATAGGATTCAGATCAGGAGAGTTGGCAGGTCAATGCATGCGGTGGATATCTTCACTTTGAAGGAAGACGTCGATCAGGGCTGCACGGTGAGGAGGGGCGTTATCATCCATGATTATGAAACCAGGACCGACAACACCTCGAAATAGGCGAACGGTAGGCTCAAGAAATTCGTCTCTGTATCTTTGACCGGTAACAGATCCCGTGTCAAAGATGTGTAGGTCTTTGCGGCCGTAGAGCATGATGCCTGCCCAGACCATGACTCCCCTGAAGGAAAACGATGTCTTTCCTTGATGTCCCGGGTGAAAACGAGTTCCACGTTCGTGGTACGACGAGAATCAGTTTGCAGACTAAATCTGGACTCTTCACTGAACATGACATTGCCCCACTGTTGTCGACTCCACTGCCGATATTCCAAACTCCACTGTAAACGCGCGCGTTTCTGTGCAGACAGACGTCAGGGGTATGCAAACTACTGGTCGTCTGGCATAGAGACCAACGTGTCTGAGTCTCCTGCAAACAGTTTGTCTCGAAACTATGACTCCTGTGGCGGCTGTTAGGGCTGAACACAGTTGACTGGTAGAACGGTTCCTCTGACGTCCCGCAGTTATCGCCAAATATCGGTCTTGCCGAGCGGTTGTTACCCTTGGCCGACCTGATACTAGTCGTCGGGTAACATCTCCAGTGGTTTGAAACCTCTGTCACAGTCTGGAGATCACACACTGAGGTACATTCAGAAATCGAGACGCTTCGGTTTGGGATCGACCGGATTCCAGTATTCCAATAATTCGTCCCTTCATAAACATGTCCAGTTGGCATCTTTGGGACATCTTTTGTCCTTATTGATTGCTAACAACGCTCCGAACCACAGTAATTGCGAAATTTCAGTCTAAACTGGTCATGCCGCTCGATGCCGTTTTATACTCGTTCCGACATGCGCCGTTGCTTCGTGCATATCGATGTCGACTGAACTGTTTCGCATATGCGCAATGTTTTACCTTCATCCCACGATTCTCCACAAGTGATTTTGAACTATTGTATCCATATTTACTCCGATATTTTCGCATTTTACGAATTATGCTTAAATTTTGGACATGAGTGTTTATACTCTACTAAAACGCTAGCTTTACAAAACAACTCAGTATGAATAACACGATGTTTATCTTTCTACCATTTGTCATGAATCATACATGCTTTTTGATTAGAAAAAGTACTTAAGTCAAGTATAGACATTTTTACACGTGTCCGAAAATTCCAAACATGTTCAGTGTAACCTCAATGGCAACAACTATTATATAATACTGAAATATTTAGAGTAAAGTCCCGCAGTCGCAAAATAGCCCGTTGTGTTGCTCAAGTGCGACGTTAACTAAATACCTACCTACCCACAGTTGCAAACATTAAAATGATGTGGAGAGACATTATTTTTTGAAAGAATAATGCAAAGTTGAAGACTGATGCGATAAGTTCCATAATTTAACTTATGGGATTTCATATCATCCATCGACCTTCTAATGAAATAGACGGATCATACGGGGGAGTCACTGTCGTAATATCTCTGAAGGGTAAATCATAAATCGACTTAGCCGATTGGTTATGGAAGCGCAGACTAGTGTTTTTGATCACGGTGGATAATCACTTTAACCAATCAATAATTTAGAATTCATGCTTTTACCCACAACTACGTGAAAGATCTTCAAACCGAGTAACTGGAAGAAATAACATGAAGCAGCAAGCACATGCTATTTTAAGGTCGAAGATATTCCGTATGATGAATGATATTGATTTATTTTAACAGAAATTTCTCGACAAACCGAAATTGGAAATTAACGATGAAGTTCACAGAAACCAATTTGTGAAAGATCGACAAAGATCAAAGGAGCCATTGCATATAATATGCATTACGGAATTCATATTTTTTGGAATGGCAAAACAAATTTATCCAAAAGCCTCTTTTGAGCAGAAGTCAGAGCTCATAACACATAAGAGGTTTTCAATTAAGTCAAAAAAAGTTCAAAGGACTTACAATTAATGCTACCAATGTAATTATAGATACTTTATACCCGCTTATAACTGCGACTTATTAAAAGACGAGATCGTTTTGTGATATAAGCTCTTCAAGACTAATTTAAAACAGCACGTATGACATACAGCCTTAACACATGGATCAAAATGGTCTCCAGAGATTACAGTTAATGAACGTAACCCTCGTTAGTTTGAAATGTATGCCTCTGTAAATAATTTGATTATTCTCATGTTAATGGTATTTAAATGACTATCTAAAGATCATCTAGGGGCAAGCATTATGAGCTTGTAATTTAATCCTAATTAAGTTCTCAACACCCCTCGTGGGATCTGTAGATGTCGTAGATGATGATCTGTATAGATCTTGGTGGCGAAAATAAATCGATTGAATTGTAAAGTGGCATTAGGTATTTCTCATTTTAGATGACCTTATGATGATGGCGCGTTTAATTGCAATTGAAATTATCCAGAAAAATATTGATTATAATTGCATCACTGGCAATTAGCTGTAAGTACACAAATTTTGAATTATCTTAATGCTGCCTCGTTATATATATAAATTTGCTGTAATTTACTCCGTAATATGTACCACTCCGGTTGCTAATCCGTTACTCTTCCAACCGGGCTACCGCGGTCTAATATCGTGTAGGTAGTTAGGTATGTAGGTATTTTAATTAACGTAATACTGGAGCAACACAACGGGTATTGGTCACGGTCCGGTATCAATCCCAAAGGGAAAGACCGAGGACAACACCACGTAATTTTGTACCATGGTCAGACGATGAGGCAACACCTGAGTTGGCACCCCACTCTCCAAACTTCCACACCAGGCCAACGTGAGCACATTTGAGGCCACGAAAGATTTAACGTGCACCATCCCCCTTAGTTAGGTAGTTAATGTCGAACTGGAGCACATATAACGGGCTGTTGGCGTCGGTCCGGAATCAATCCCGATTAAATATCGTGATACAAGTGTATTCAAAAGCAGTTGCACGCAGCTATTTGCGAAACTTTCTGATAGCCTAGTTTTATTTGTGAAGCATTAGCCATTCATATATTCATGAAAACCTAAATAATAATGATGCTTGCAATATTTTCCATTGACTTCCAATGAAAAGTATTCCTCATTTCTTTCGTCGAAATTATACATAAATGTATATGTTGAAATTGTAATATTTATAAGCATGAAAATATTTTGTACATTGATGAAATTGCATTTAGCTGTCTGAATCTGTAGAAAGTGTAATGCAAATGAGTAAAAATGTTAAAAGTTCGCATATGTAACGATACTATTCCAAGTTAACTCGCAATCTAGTTCTTGAATTGAAACTAGGCAGATAATAAATACCAGTGTATTAAACACCGGTTTTACATTCCCTAATATATGTGTCCTTTAGAGCAGTTCAAAACCATGATTTCTAATCTACAGTAGACATCAGACTACCCGCCCTTAAATAAAATCTATGTGTGGCCTTCACCTCTTTCCGTCTGTAGTTGGTAAGATGTGGGGAGCTTTACTGAATAATTTAGATTCTGTCCCAGACACTAACCACAGGTTCTACTGGTGAGCCTTTCTTTTGTCTGGTATCGACTGATATTGAATCCTACTTTCGAAGGTAATTTGGAAATTGTGAATTTCGAACACGTTCGACTTTTGAAAATCCTGCTGAATAACACTGAAATACGTAGTTACGTTTCGCTGATGTTTAAATTTAGGATATACCGTAGTATACTTCTGTAAAGATTAGCGTCCCCGATATTTTGAAGTTCGTCTTCCAATTTACGGAAGGGCCGCGGTAGCCGAGTTGGAAGAGCAACAGTTTAGGAGGGTTGCGAGTTCGAAACTCATTTCAACCAAAGACTGGGGCACGTTAAATCTGTCATGGTCTCATACTCACGTTGATGTGGTTTGAAAGTTTGGCGAGAAGAGTGCCAGCTTAGATATTCGCGTCATCTGACCGTGGTTAAAAATTACGAGGTGTCATCGGATATTTCCCTTCGGGATTGAACCCGAATTATCGCCAATAACCCGTTGTGTTGTTCTAGTGCGACATTAATTCAATAACAAGAAACTTAGACAAGTTAAGAATCTTTAAATCAAAACAAGAATTATTAGCTTTTTATTTGCATTATAACAAGAACTTTAAAATCAAAATTTTATTCTTTTCTATTCATAACATTCAAAATCCACTAAACATTAATTATTGATTAATTACACTGTAATTATTAATTACTATGTATCTAATTACAACATACTTTAGTCCACCTTACACTTTAGTAGTCGAAGAGTCCTCCGTGTTGTCGTGGTAACTGCCACTGGTTTCTTCATAGTCGAGTTCCGTTGGGCTAAGTTTCTTGGTTGCTTATATAAAATTTAAAGTGGGTTGTGGATTCAGTACCTGGTGGTAGCAGGACTTTCAAACCTCTTTGCCCCTTGACTCTAAAAGGCAACGTAAAGCTATCCATGTAAGAAGGGGGGACGGATATCCGGATACCAACGCAAACGAACTCGAAGGTTTAGTCTTGGGCTTTTTGCACGGTCATAACTAATGCTGGTTTTCAAGAAAACGGGTGGCGTTGAATTGTACATCCAAGTTTGCCTTTACTCGAGTCGAGAGTGATTCACGGAAGAGTACTTCTCTGCCAGATTGTTATCCAGTGATTTTATTACAGAGCTCGGTCACAATAAGCCTCGTTCCATAGCAGGTCCTTATGAGACATCCATGTTACGCAACAGACTAATGATAGTGTTCTTCGGATTCATCTCCTCAGATGGCAAATGGGCAATGTCGATAGAGTTACAGAATTTCGGGATGAAATGGAGCGGTCCTTCTTCCTGATCCTTGACTGAATCCCAGCTTCGATAGACTTTGTATACTCCCGGTGGATGCTCAATGATCTCGGCGTTCATCTTAATGAAGTCTGTTCATTGGCGAGAGTATAGCTTGGTCCTTCATCTGCTCATAGTTTTCATTCGTGATGCAAATTCCGAAGATTTCATCGATGAGATAGCCTAAAAAAGCATGTCTTCCGTAGTTCAATTCGTCCACGGCATTCATCTGCAGATCTCCATTCCAAGGTTCATAACATCAATCCTTTTTGTTTTAGATCGACATCCATATTCTTGTTCAAAAAACCGACTATATTGCTCTGACATTGTCACCAGTGGTTGTTTCTTTTGATTGATAGGTTTTGGTTGGCTGGTTTTGGTTTTATGGTGCAAGCACCATATATAGCCAAGCTGCGCCAAGTACGACAATGCCTAGTAATTGTGAAAGAAAAGATGGAAAGGAGAAAGAGAAAGATCGCTTAGGCATCCTGCGGTCACGACCCCACTGTTTACCAGAGGCAGTAAGCCCCATGGGAAAAGAATAGATCACTAGGGCACCTTGGGTTCATGAATCTGGTATACACCTAAAGGTATGCCCCTGGAGGGGGTTGATATGTCTTGTAGTTCACCTTGGTTGGTTTGGGGCTTAACGGGCAGATTCTGATGTAAATCTCCCAGGACCACAACTTTCCTCTAAACGGCAAATTCAGATTCCCCATTGGTGTGCAATAGCTAATCCATGTTATGCAGTCTGTAGTTTGGCAGAGAGAATAGACATCTCATTCATTTTGAAAAATTCTACTTTGGCAAGTTTGGTGCATTTGGCTAATCTAGGTTTAATGTTTGAAAATAATTGTGATGTCAGCTGCACCTAAAATTCAAAAGTCTCGTGGGAAGTTCGTCATCAGACAGAAGAATCGTTGCAATTCCTGTGAAGGTCATGCAATTGAAGTTGTGAGGCCGGAAATGGATTTTATAGAGGATCTTGAAGTGAAGGACGTGCAAGTGCCACATGGTCCATCAATGAAGAAGCATCTCAGTCCACAGTTCGTATCTTCAACTGCACGTACGATGGTTTCAACAATACTGATTTGCTTTCCTTCAAGTCGATACATGCCAACAGCCGTCGGTCGCAACCCCAACAGCAGTTGACTCATCGGGATTTGGGACTTATTGGTTTAGTTCGTTGTCAATGTCGTCGTCCATGCCGAATCATTGCTCCCAGTTGCGGAAATTTCTGCCTTACGTTGCTTCAGTGTTCAATTTTTAATCAGTGATTCCATAAGTGCATTAGATTGTTTCGTCGACATATCCTACATTTCGTTTTGCTTCTCGAATAAAGCTTGGTCAAGTCGTCCTTCAACATTTTTCTATGTGCTTCGGCTTTTCGTGAGATCCAAGATTCAGAATATGTGTGAAAAAGTTCTCGTTGCTCTAGCCATCTTCAACACGAAGTATTCTCAAGCCTTCTATTCAGTGTGGATCGTCGTAGGTGAGTCCTGGATCCAGGCAAACTTCCTTGAATGTCCCATATCCATGGCCGTCAACCATTATACCATCGAAATTTGTTTCATCCTACAAATGGTACAGAAGCAGTCGTAAGTGGTAGAGTTCTGGCGTTGTGAATTCGGTCAATGACTAGGCAGCGAGTAATCCTCACTCATCCACTTAATCTTTCTGATCCATTTGAAGTGTCTAGGAATCTGTCAATAATAAGGGTAAATTACGCCATACACGCAACTCTTGTTTGAGCACAAGGTTGTGTTGGAAGTTGGATTTTCATGTCAAACGTTTCTGTTCGATGTCTGCAAAATTTTCACGATCGATGTCCGTGATTCGGTATTAGCCTGTCAGATGGATACTGAGAACTCACGTAGTTGAATAATGTTTACAATGCGTACAGTAGACATTCCAATAGTAGAAAGTTGGTTTCGTCCAAACGTCGAAAGTTAATTCCGTCAAGTCGCCAAAAGCTGATTCTGTCCAGTCACCGAAAGTTGGTTTTGTCCAGTCGCCGAAAGCTAGTCCAGTCCAGCAGCCGAAAATTGGTTCCGTCCAGTCACCGAAAGTTGATCCCGTACGATCGTCGAAAGTTGTACGGAACCTTTTGGTACGGCCGCCTTTCAGTGACCAAAAGTTGGTCCCGTCCAGTCGTCGAAAGTTGGTCCCATCGATTCGCCGAAAACTGGTCCCTTCCAGTCGCCGAAAGTTGGTGCTGTTCAGTGGCGGAAAATTGGTCCCGTCTAGTTTCCGAAAGTTAGTCCCATTCAGTAGTATACCTCTATGCGGAATACAAAATTCAGTCATTAGGAAGTCGTATGGTTGATAGTATAAGGCTAAACTATCGGAAATCACCTTAAATCTGAAGAAATACCATTATATCTTATTTTCTCATACATATTAATTCTATTAGTAGATTGATTCCACAAAGTTTAAACGCAAAACCTACTAAATCTTCATCGTTGTGAGGGTAAGGACTTAAGGGGTTAATCCTCCCGGTGGTTCTCTCGAAGTCTTGTCTCATTAGCAAAATTGGCCAAATCTTGATGGGCAAGATACCTCGTTATTAGAAGAAAACTTACCAGATCTTGATTTCGTCATTAGCAAAATTGGTCAGATCTTGATGGACGAGATACCTCTTCGTAACCACTTGGAGGGTTTGAAAAGATAGAGATTCCATGATTCACGTAGCTTTTAAAATCGACTAGGATAGAAAAACCCGAAATAAAAATGGCCACACTTCAACCCGGCCGACAATGACCACTTCCACCTCGTTGCCACCCTGATATATATAAACACCACTTACCCCATAATAAATTCTTAAATTCCCGCCGTTCCGAGCACGCGAAATCCATTCCTCAAATCTCCCATCGCGATAAATCCGATCCGGTCTCATCCCCCGATCACTTTCTTCGAGCAAATGGCGCGGAAGGTTACAAAATTTCTGCTCCCCCTATCACTCATCAGCGACGGCTCCATCCCCCTTCTCCCGAAAACAGGAAAACGATCCCGGACAGAAAGATTTATCCCGGTCCCTGGTCCGGCCGTCAAAGTTCCTCTATCTCTCCCGACTCCTGGACTACAGGATGGATGGCCCGCGTCCGGTTTCCTCGTCGGGGTCCGGCAAAGCTATTTGTAATCAGTCCGGCATTGCCGTACGTGGCCACAGGGGCTCTGCAGGGGCGCAGTTATCTGCCTCCCCCAGCGCCAACCAAGGGATTCGTTTTTATCTGATAAAAGTCGATAGTTTTCGAATTTATAGGATGGGTGGGAGAGATAAAAACAAAAAGAGGACACGGAGGAATAAAATCGGAGTTTTGTCCTCGAAGAGTGACCGTCGATTTTGGAGGACCCTGGGGAAGGCATTTCGGGTCCCCCGAGGGGGAGGGAGCTCATGCATTATGGGGCTTCAAGATGGATGGGATGACAATTTTCCATTTGCCGCCAAAGAGCATTACCAGCGAGTGGAGATTTGTATTAACTCGTTTGGAATTCCGCAGTCCCTAGTGAACTGAAACTGAAGTGAAGAAGGAAAGATGTATGTCCGTACACGTTGGGGTGATTTTAAAGGAAAGAATTCGCACCTTCAGAAAAGGGTTGGCTGATCTGATCTGGATTTTATGACGTAAGGTCCAAAGAGGGACAAGCTCAGTCATCAGAAAAGGGATTCAATCAAAAGAGCAAATTTCACAAGAGGCCAAAAGAATATTGAAGATCTTTAACCCTCCTGGTGGTTGTCTCGGCAAGGTATCTCGTCATTAGAAGAAAACTGACCAGATCTTGATGGACGAGATATCTCGTCATTAGAAGAAGATTAACCAGATCTTGATAGACGAGATATCTCATCATTAGAAGAAAATTGACCAGATCTTGATCTTGTCCTAAAAAAGTCGGCAATATCTTGATGACGAGATGTCTCGTCATTAGAAAAATTGGCCAGATCTTTATGGACGAGATATCTCGTCGAAACCACTTGGATGGTTAGACATATTACTTATAAATTTGAATTTTGTAGGATTTATGGATTTTTTTAGTGTATCATATTTCTGGATTTGACTTCCACTATTAGTTCCAGTTTAATACAGACGTTTGTCAAATAAAAAAGAAAATCTCCATTTTTACTCATGTCACTTTTCCTGGGAGTTTAATGCGACTCAAGAATTTTTTTTTCTGGTTGCAAGTATGTTTTTATGATAAACGAGAATGGAGAGAGATTTCAAAACCGAGACGCTTCGCATCTTTTCGAACTCCATTAGAAATTTCCATGATTGTGTGATGACTTTGACGACGTCGACATTTTGAACGATTCTCGTAAATTAGATTTATGCATGCAGTTATGTGTGGGTTGATTTTATCTTCCTGTCGACGAGTCCTAGTTACAATGTGTCTTGTTTCACATTATATGGTTGGATACTTTCAATACAGACCTAGTGCAAAGTGCATTAGTGAATAACAATGACCGGCACTGACTTCTGAATGAAAGGACAAGTGAATAATTTCAGGAACTAGAGTCGATCATCAACCATCTTTCCTTAGTATTCAAGAAATTAGAATTTGAATGAATTGCGATGACATAATAAAAATAATAAACTTAAAAATTTAATTCAGTGAAAATTTCACAGCAATTAATGTTGTTTGGTGTTCGTTGGCCTAAGTGTTCGTTACTTGTTCCCTTCAACACGTGATGAATAACAATGATGAATGGAAAAAGATATTAAAATGACACACAATGTTTTTCCTTTTTCTTGCTATTTTTAGATAATATACATTTTTTTTCTCTGAAATCGGACATTTTTAAGTAGAGAAACAACAATTAAATAAATATATATAAAATCTTCAAATTTAGAATTTGAAGGTAAACATTTTACAAGTCAATTAATCTATAGGAATACAAATTTAAGAACAAACTCAATCGATTTATCATTCTCTTCGCTAAACTTTAGTAAATTGTTTGCACTTAAACTTATAAATCTTATAAACAGCTACTGTTGTGAATCTTAAATTTTGAACTCTTTCACTCACTACACCGATTGATCTACGCGAATTCCGTAACACGATTTGTAACACTCAACCGTAGATTTCATTCTACCATTCATTCTTCCCTTTCTCTGATCTACCAAATAAAGGGAATAAGAATGTTGAATATAATTTTACTTACAATTTGATACATAGAATACTTATTTTAAAATGAAATGCTTTACTATTTTTTATCATTTCATTGTTTTATTTTATCACGTCACAATTTTTTCAATGAACGTAATACCAGCGGGGTCAGCACCTCCTAATGGAGTTGATCAATCCTTTTCTTTTAGATCAACCCAAAAGACAAAATCGAAAGGAAAAATTTTAACAGTGGAGCACAATTTTCGCGCTATATCCCACCGCATCTGATTTCAGCCGACCGTATCGTTAAGAGTGCCGCTCTCGCAGCGAAGTAGACCTGAAGGGACACTTCGCCTGTTTCATTGATGATGATATAACAGGTAGAGCCAATACGAGGATAAAATCTATGAATAGTTTAACTAAACAAACCAAATATGTCCTTTATGAAAGTGTAAATATGGCAAACCCGATAACCAAGCTCTATTTTGCAGAGCACTTTCTCGTGATTTATGTAGGGGATTAATCCAATTGAACGAATCAGAGCAGTTCATATATGTTTTTTACCTATCCGTAGAAAATTCTGCATAATCAAGTTAAGTTGACTGCTTACGGACTTTTGGGACACCCTGTAAAATGGACTATCGAACTCCGTATGGTAGAAGGGGTATGTTAGAATGGTTGGAAGACTCACGGTTTAGTAACAGGTGGGTTGTGAGTTCGAAGCTCTATCCAAAGAGACAATCGTGTACGTGGAGGCTGCTGCGCGTTAATCCTGTCGTGGCCTTAAATACCAACACGTTAGGGTGATGTGGAAGTCTGAAGAGTGGGGGTGCATGCTCAGGTATGCCCCGTCATCTGACCATACTTCAAAATTACGAGTTGTCCTCGGGATTGATCCCAATAGACCATTGTGTTGTTCCAGTGCCACGTTAACACAACTACCCACATCTTTTGCTGAGTTTATGCAATGGATTAATCCAAATCAGTGAATCAGAGCAGCCCATTTATGCTTTTTGTCTATCCGTAGAGAATTCTGCAGAAGCAAGTTAAGTTGACCTCAAGTACAAATATAACGATTTTGAGTTTTTATGATTTTGGGATTGTTAAGGTCTTTAGGAGCACTCTGTAAGGTCGGCCATCAAGCCCGCATGACAGATTCCAGAAGAGTACCAAGTCCTCAAAACCGTGACTACACCCCCTGTCAAGGACACGCGACCCCGCGAGGGATCGCCCTCCGACATGCGTCGGCATCAATCGGGAACAGGAATCCTGTTTACAATTGTCATTCCCTCCAGTAATCAAAGCCAATCCGACCCCAGTCCCGATTGCCAGGTAGATCCCCTGCCTCAGCGAGCGGAAATCTAATTAAAACGCTGTTTGTGTCCAATCTTAAGACGGATGGACAGATTTCAATAAGCTCGTGACAAGCCAGCACGTGCGCATGTCGTTGATGGGGTAGCGATGCGTCTGGAGGGGGTATAGGGCACACCTTGGTGACTTAGACCTGTAGGAGGGACGTATTCAGGGAAGGGACAACCCGGGCACACGCCGAAGGGATTGTGATTTTATAAAATGAAATAATGTGTGAAGCTAGCTTAATTGAAGTAAATCGGTTAACGCTTCAAGTGGTTAACCCTTCAAGTAGCTGGTTAACACTTCAAGTGGTTTCGACGAGATATCTCGTCCAGGTAGGTAGATAAACTAACGTCGAAACTGAAGCAACACAACGTGCTATTGGCGACGGTCCAGGATCTATTTCGAAAGGAACGTTTCGAGGACAACCCCTCATAATTTTGAACCACGCTCAGGTGACGAGGTCAATACCCTGAGTTGGCACCCCACTGTGCAAACTTCCACACCACCCCAACGTGACGATATTTGAGGCTATAGCAGATTTAAGGTGCACCAACCCCCACGCACACGATCCTTGGTTGAATCTAGTTTCGAACGCGCAACCCTCCGATTGCTAATTCGCTACTCTTTCACAGTGCTACCACGGCCATGTTGTTGAACGAGATATTTCTGGATCTCGTCGTATCTCGTCATCAGAAAAAAACTAACCAGATATTGATCTCGACACCATAAACAAATTACAATATCTTGGTGACGATATATCTCGTCATTGGCAAATTCGGTCAGATCTTGATGGACGATATATCTCGTCAAAATCACTTGGAGGGTTAATGGTACGACTATGACGTGATTTCAATATTTTATTGCAATATGATATGATTAGCTTTGCTTATATCTCACCAAGATCTGGTCAGTTTTGCTAATGTTGAGATATCTCATCGAAACATCCACCGGGAGGGTTAAATCCGCAAGTAGAAAAATCGTGGGCGGATGTGAAAATAGTCAAATATATCGCTCACACACACACACACACACACACAAGGGATGCAACAGCTGTACTTTTCTAAAAATGACAGTTTGAAATGAAATAGATTTAAAATTTATATTGTTTAGTTGGTTGGTTTTAGGTTTTATTGCGCAATTGCCATATTTGCTCCGCCAAACACAAGATAGACAATGTAGAGTAATTTTGAAAAGAAAGGATAGCGAGGAGATAGTATGTAGAGAAAAATCGCTTGTTCCTTTTTGGGGTCGTGACCCCATGTTTACCAGAGGCATAAACCCCATGGGAAAAGAATAGATAACTAGGTTAGCTCAGGTTCATGAAGCGCGTACATACCTAAAAAAGATGTGTTCCTGAGGGGAAGTTTTATTATGAGAGGCATTTTCTGCCAAGTTAAATGAAGATTGTGATAGTGTTTCTGGAGCAGAACACTTTTTCCGAACGGATTCCGAACGTGACGTCACTTGGCTTGCTTCTAGAATGCGATTCCAACTCTTCCCCAACAAAAATTTCTGATAATGAATTCGGAATTCAAGTGTGATAGTTGATTGGCCAACGCCAATTAGATTAAACGTTAAACATTACCAAAATTATGATAAACTACATTTTAAGGTTGTAAGAACCTTTTCATATCTGGGAGCAACAGTAAACGAAAATGGTGGTACTGATGAAGATATTGATCTTAGAATTCAAAAGCTCGCAACAGTTTTAAGAATCTTGATAAATTGTGGAGAGCAATTAATATACATGTAAAAGCCAAATTAAATCTATACAAATCACTAGTACTTTCAGTTGTCTTATATGGTTCTAAAACATGGAAAATTACTAAAACACAGTGCAATAAACTAAATATTTTTCAAAATAAATGTTTAAGAATTATCTTAAAGATTTTTTGGCCATACTACATTTCAAATGAAGAATTATTAAATGAAGCAAATTTAATGAAATAGGAAATGAAATGAAATTTAGACGTTGGAAGTTTACAGGACACATTTTAAGAATGAACAGGGACAGTATTCCTAATACAGCAGTGACCTGGACCCCTGATGGAAAGAGAAAGTGTGGACGTCCCCGTTTGCGACGTATGATGGAACAAGAGAGAAGTGAGGCTGGATGGGCGAGCTGCTATGAAGCTAGACTTGCTGCATCGGACAGGAAACTTTGGCGATCTAGATTGAAGGTCTTATATGCTTCTAGGCACTAAAGAATTTATGATGATGATGACATTTTAAGGTAACCCTGATATTTGTCATCGGATAGTATATGGGTGGCTGAAATGAAATAATCTCATTCCGTCTGGCTTGTTTGTTGACACTGTAAATCCCGGATGGTAGGCATTCTAATTAACGTCACACTGGAGCAACACAATGAGTTATTGGTGTCGGTCCCATTGGTGACGGATAAATCCCAAATGGGGATCCGAGGACAACACCACGTAATTTTGAACCACGGTCAGATGACGAGGTCGCACCTGAGCTGTCACCCCACACTCCAAACTTCAGCACCACGCCACCGTGAGGACATTTGAGGCCACGACAAATTTAACGTGCACCAGCCCCCTTTGTACACGACGGATTTTTGGTTGGATTCGAACTCGCAACCTTCCGGTTGCTAATCCGTTCCAACCTGGCCACCGCGGCCCCTGAAAATCTCGGAATGAAAATGGATAGCATGCTGTAGAAAAACAGTTCTGCCATCTAGCGATCCAGTATTGAACTAGGAAATTAGTTCGCTGCCGCAAAGAATGTAGTTTTTCACATTAAGGCAGAAACTTCCACGAAAATCTGTATTAACAATTATCTGTATTATTAATTAATTAATCTGTATTATTAATTAATCTGTAATCCACATTTTTCTGAGTTATGCCATTTTTGAAACCCATGAGCAAGATTTGCATTCGTGTCACATTCATTAGTTTAATTACTCAAGAAAATAAATATTGATTCGAAGTCATGCAGGAACGATTTCAGGTTGCAAAGTGGATATATGGTTGTGAACCCTCCTAATGTTATAATCAAATCTGTGAACAGTGCTGAGTGATGTCAGATCTGTTAAGTCCTCTCTGCGTATTACGAGAAAAGTGTAGTATTGCTTTTTCCTCACTGGAATCACAATGACTAAATAACCATATCTATTGGTTCAGAGAATTCTGGGAAACATTCTATTGGTCAAAGTCAAAACTGGTTAGATATCATACGGGGAAGACTTCAGGTTTCAGAGTGGATATATGCGTGTGGGGTTCCACAGAAGGTTACACTCAAATCGATTAAGTGTGTTGAGCAACATCAGATCTGTTAGCCCTGAGCGTTAAGAAGATCAGAGTAGTGAATAACTGCATTCCCCCACACATATAATGATTAAATAATCAAACCAATTGGTTGAAAGAATTCTGGGGAACATGTCTATGGTCAAGAAGGTCAAATCTGGTTAGAGGTTATGAAGAGAAGACAGCAGGTTATCCGAAAGGATATATATAGCTGAATCCCTCAGAGGATACAGATATACGACCGAAATAGTTGCTGTCTTTTAAGCCTCAGTCGACGTACAAAGAGCCAACAACAAAACTTTTCTGAATCCTTTTTGCATGATAAGAAGTCAAAAAGAAGTCTGCCTATCGCTGAAAATCCTCCATCAAAAGAGCAAAAGTTCAGTCAAAAAAATTCCAAAAGAGACAAAAAAAGCAAGATCACTTCGAGTAAGCAGTCCCATTTTGTTCGACTTCTTAACAAGCTCCTTAACAATCCCTTCTTTTATCCACCTCCACCCCCTACCCTCGCGTGGTTTCTTCGGATGAGAAGATCTTCGGGGAAGACGATTATCAACCAACGGAAAAGGGAACGAGCAAAAAAATATCTTCCAGATATTCCTTCTCTGAGAGACCCCATCGTATGCTCTGGGGCAACGAATGCGATTCCAGGTGAAACGTGGAGAGCCATTCAATTAAATACTTAATTAATTGTTTCGCCTCATTAGAGATCGAATGGCGGAGGTTATCTGGCCACCCCCTCTTCCCCAGGAGAAAGGGGTTTTAAACATTTACATGCTCCATCGCACATTCCGTTCCTTCCCCCTGTTGGAACGAATCACGGATCTCATTAACGTTCCCGCGTCAGGTGACCGGATTGAAGTCTGAATTAAGGGGAAGATACTTTTAAAGTACTCCGTTTACACTTTCTGATTGTTGGCTGTGGGTTGCAAGGGATATGGGACTGGGATCAGGTGATTGCAGAGTTTAATTAGCGGCCGATTTTCGTTGCTTTTTGTTTGGGGACTGAGGCATTTTCTGTACACATTTAAAGGGATCTGACGCATTAAGGTTCCTATTTATTCGGTCGCCATGCGAATTGTTTCTTTGACACCACTCTCGAATGTGTACTTTTAAAGTGTCATTTCTTTACTTGTGTACTGTTCTGAAGGTGTTTGGTAGTTGAATTAACGTCTCACTGGAGCAACACGAGGGGTATTGGCGACTGTCCGGGATCAAGCCCTAAGGCAAAGATCCAAGTACAACGCCTCATCATGACCGATGACGAGGTTAACACCTGAGATGGCATCCCAGTCTCCAAACATCCACATCACGCCATCGTTAGGACATTTGTGACCACGAGAAATTTAACGTGCATCAGCCCCCTTTGTACACGACGGTCTTTGGTTGGATTCGAACTCGCAGCCCGGTTTCTAATCCGTTACTCTTCCGATAGTGGCGACTTTCCGGGATCAATTCCCAAGGGAAAAACTCGAGGACAACACCTCGTAATTTTTAACCATAGATAGATGAAGTCACACCTCAGCTGGCACCCCACTCTCCAAAAGCATATTGTGGAAAAAGGTATAATAGACGCATACAGTTAATATAAACCTAAACTTGGATGAATAAACGCCATACAAAATAGGTTACAATGCGAATTTTTATCTCATGCACTTTCAAATGTGTGCTTTTAAAGTTATTTTTGGTGTGTATTGTTCTGAGGGCATATTGTGGAAAGAAATTGATTGGTTGTATGGCGCAAGAGTTATATCTGGCCAAGCTGTACCAAACACGAGACAGACATCAAGTAATGGATATCACAAACAAGGAAAGTTTCACTCATACAGAAGAGAAATAATCAATTATGTTGCTCCAGTGTGACGCTGATTAATTACCATTACCATACAGAAGAGAAATACACCCAGGGAGTTACAGGAATCGAACCCACGTTGTTTGCGACTCGCAATGGAAGAGGCATAAGGGTCGACACTTGAACATCCTGGGGTCGCCACCCCCATATATACCAGAGGCAGCAAACCCCATGGGAAAAGAATAGATCTCTAGTGTACCTCGGATTCGTGAAACCCGTACACACCAAAAGATGTTCCCCAAGGGGAATCTCTATCAGGAAGTGGTGGATTTCCCTTTTGGATCGAATCTACTTCTAGAGATAATTAAGTGGCAGTTACATTATCGACAGAATTACTCACATTAGTGAAATGGTTCTGGAGATCTAGAAACTAACATCGTCACTTGTCTGGATTGAGACATTTAGACCTTCATTCTTCGACTAGAGAAATTTAGTTACATGGAAAGATGGATCTAATTAGTAATGTACCGACTGTATTACACAAACTTTTTCTACAAAGTTCCCTTTTATATTTTCCATAAATACGCTAAAAATGTTTTGCTTTTAAAGAAGCGAACATATATTCTGAGAATTGGTGAACTTTTGAGTTCAAATCTTAAAATAATCAGTTATTTGGCTGATTTTTTTTAAGATTTGAATACGAAAGTTTCTAAACAACAGATACTTGAACGCATAGTGTCGAAAAAAATAATTCCAAAACAAATAAAGATTAATCCGTCAAAAATTATATAGAACCATTTTCTCCATTCTGTCGTAAGTTAACAAGATTAATTTTTTGACAGTCGGATAATTACTTAAAGGCATCATGGGAAATATTCAAAATTAAAGGGTATATCAAAATGTAAAACCATATAGTTTCCTCTTACTCGTTCATATCGTCAATTTTAAGGTAGACAAAATACAACTTGAATAAGTCAGCCTCAAAATACCTAACTAATAGGAAATATCCTATAGCTAAGTAGTGGTTGCGTCAGCTCAGAGCAGTTTCTTTACACTTCTCTCTTAAGTTTATAATTTTGTAATATCATCCAAAATAACGTCACACTGGGAAAATATTCTAAAGCAAGCGAATGTTACTCTGTCAAAACTGTGTAGAACTTCCTTCTCCCTTCTATCATCAATTCACAAATTTGTTTATATAAGATCATTAAAAATCTACTTGAATACATCTCACTGAAGGAAAATGTTCTGAAGTATATCAATGTGAAACCTTATATTTATTATCTCTTACGTCCATTATCTTTAATTTTAAAGTAGGCAAAAGCATCTTGAATATATCATACTATTGGGAAGTATTCTAAAACTAATTTGAATACAAAACGTCAAAGTGTAGAGCTGTTTCTGTCTTTTGTTACTTTTATGATCACTCATATTTAATTTCAGGATCGTTGTAAAGAATACACAACACTGGGTAGGTGGGTAGTTGAATTTAAATTGCATTAGAGCAACACAACGGGACATTGGCGACGGCCCGCTATCAATCCCGAAGATACAAAACTGGGAAAATATTCTAAAACAAGTGAAGATTACTACGTCAAAAACTATGTAGAACCTTTATCTGTCTTCTCATCTGAAGCACCGTTCCACGCAGTCCTCATTGATCTTCTTCAAAACTTTTTGACCCTAACAGAGTTTCATGAAGAGATCATCTCAGAAAAAGAAGTTTTTCCTCCATCCTAAGTCAGCAACAATCCTTTTTTTAAGGACCCTGGCGTTGGCGCGCATTTTTCTTTGTTCCATGGCACTATCTCTCTCCGACGAGGCTGAAGCATTGTTGTTGTCCCCTTGTTTTCGCTTAAGTTGAAATCGTGTCCTGCTCGATCCTTTTGGAGAGGGAGGAAATAACGTCTTCTGCGAAAAGAATCGTCGAGTATTTAGCTTCGAAATCCTCCTCCCATTTCACAAGAAAAGTCTCTTTTTTGTTCTTTCAAATTTCAAAGTGCGTTTAATAGTCCTTAGTTTGAAAAGAGAGGGGAAATAAAATAAAATAAAACAAAATGGCGGAGGAACAGAAATCCAGAGATGTCCTTCTAAAGTACTTCGACAACGGGGAACATAAAAACTGGAAGAATTGAGTATGTGCGCATTCAGTCAAGTTGCTGTCTTCAAATACTCTTCGAGATTTTCTTTCTTGTTTTTGGAGTTCTGTGATTATTTGATCTAGCTACTTTTCTTTCGAGTGATAACATGTATCTGAGCGAGATCGCTACTTTTTAATAAAGGGGATGTTTTGAATTTTTTTCTTTTGCGACGATACTTTGAGATGAAATACTCAGACTCAACTTCTTAGGAAACTACTTAGTGAAAAGGTATGTTAATGAAAAGTAAAAGTTCGGGAATATTTTGTCAAATCTCTGTCCGCTATTACTGCTAGTTTAGTTGCAGATGCAACTGCTTTATTGCATTCGCAACAGAAGCGCCCCTCCCCCTAGTGTTTATTCTATAACCACTCTTAAATGGAATCTAAATCAATTTCCAACAAACTATAAGACTTGCTCAAAAGTTTATCATTGCAACTAAAGTTTTGTCGTGTACAAATACAGTACCTAAAGTGATATTGAAAAGGCATATTGGAATAGGGTTTGGGGCCTTGAAACAAAAACAACGACCAGGCTGTTTTGGTTCTATTGTGTCTAATAATTATTTGTAAAGACAGTGACGTGACTAGTTACTGGGAGTTATAAACATCCCAAAAAAGCATTCCATTTGTATATTTTTAACCCTCCTAGTGGTTGTCTCGACGAGGTATCTCGTCATTAGCAATACTGACCCGATCATGATGGACGAGATATCTCGTCATTAGGAGACAACTGACTCTCGATCTCGTCAGCATTAAAAACAAAAATGATCTCGTTATCATCAAAAAATTGGCGAAATATCTCGTCATCAAGATATTTCCGATTTCTTTTATGATGACGAGATCAGGATTGAGTCAATTTTCTTTTAATGACGAGATACAACGTCCACCAGGATCTGGTCAGCTTTGCTAATGACGAGGTACCTCGTCGAAACAGCCAACCAACGGGAGGGTGAATAAGTATTTATCTGAGCAACTTTGAATAGTATACCTACATTTGAGGTCAACTTGAATTGATTATCTGTATTTTGTACCAGAATAGGTCTTTCGACATAAAAATACTGTTCTTAAAACACTACGAATTTATCTTGGAATAAATGATTACTGAAAATAATTTCAAATTGATACTATGGAACGTTTATTTTGAAATATTGCCTTACTGTTTTGATTTAAAATTTTTGTTTTACTGTTTGCCCTGTCATGATTTTAACGAATAAAATATCCTTCAGGCATCGACCTTCCAATGATGCCCTTAGGGGCACATCTTCTTCAGGTGTGTATGGGCATCACAACCCCGAGATGCCCGAGTGATCTTTCCTCGGGTTCATTTTTACCCTCATCCACCCTTCTGCTTTTTCTTCCTCCTTCATTGTGCTTGGCGCAGTTTGGCCAAGTATGCCCCTTGCGCCATAAGACCCAAATCCAACTAACTTTCCAATAATATAGTCAAAGCATGTGGGTGGAGAAGCAGTCGTAAGATCTCAGAAGAGTAAGTCACGTGGCCTTACAAATCGACTTGGATTGACTGGCTATCGAAGCGCCGGCTAGTGTTCATAATCAAGCTGTATAGTCACTCTTTAACCAATCAATAATTTCTCCCACATTAGGATTCATGCGTTTCCAGCAACCGCGTAGTAGGTCATCAAACAGAGTGAACGGCAGACATAACTTGAAGCTTTGTCTTAACCACACTTGCTTTGTCTGTATTAGTGGAAGGTTGATGCTTTCAGACGTTTGACGTATATAGTGCGAGTTTGACTTTTAGCAAATCAGAGCGTCACATTTAAATTTGTGAGACCTTTCATCTATCTATAAGGTGTTCTGCAGAAATTAACTCGAAACCGAGTATAAATACGCTGCGTGAACAAAGTATTGGATATATAGCTCGTTAGAAATTTTGTAAGAAATTGAATTTATTAAAATTATCAATGTGATGAAATAAATAAAAATAATTACATATATGTGAGTACAATGCCCTTAAGCTGTGTAGTGTACCCAGAATTTCATTTCGGAAGAGGCTCAGCATTAATATTGAACTCTTATAGTTTTTTGTCAAATAAAGATATAAATCTTATTACATTTTTCTAATATATCGCTGTATCTTCATTAGGCCCTTAATTCAACCTAGGAACCTTAAAAGTCATGACATTCTGTTTTTAGTAGAAGCTTAAGTGTTAGTAAATTTTAAAAATATATATATTTATCATCCCCTTAAAATATTTCTAGAATATTACGATCTTTCTATAGTATAAAACGAAGATAAATACTACATCAGTACATCAGAAACAAATGTACGTAAAGACTAAGTTATACCTAAGATATTCCAAAAGGTTTGAAGTCTCTTCTGTGTTTAAGCATGGTTACATGTATATGCAACTCTTGTTCTGTGAAACTTAGATAGATATTTAGCTAAAAACAGGATAAAATGGCTTCTTTCTCTACTGAAACATTCCTTCAAATCATTTATTGTCAAAGATATAGATCTTATTACATTTTTCGAAACATTCCTTACCTCTGTTTTTTCTCCAATCGCAACAACTGGAGGGGAAAGCTTTCTTCAGAAAACAGACGGAAGTACCAGCAAACACCAGGGAAAGAAAAAATTGTCCCCAGGTTAAAAATCTTCAATTTAAAATGTGGTGCACGTGGAACCCCTTACAATATGCCTAGGACTTTGAGATATTTTCTATGAAACATAGTTACATAGAACTCTTGTTCTGCAAAGTGAAGATAAAAACAGATATTCTTAAATAAAATCTAAATCATACTTAAAATATTCCTATAACTCTTCTGTGGTTATATAAAGAACTCTTGTTCTGTGGGAATACTTAAGTAGATATTTAGATAAAAGCAGAAGATTTAATAAAAAAAATTATGTCCCTATAGAAAACATTTATGGTCTTTACGATGATGCTCGGTTTTGTGGTATATAGAAGTCTTCTGGGCATCTTAACTCAGTTTTTAAGCATGATATTCCCTATTTTTTACTGTTTGATTAGAAACTTTTTAACTATTACACTTTTACCAACTCCTTAAAATACGCTTAGAATTTTGAGATATTTTCTATGGTTATGTTGAACTATTAATCTGTAAAACGAATAGATAAAAATAGCTATTCCTAAATAAAACTAAATTATATTCTAAGATATTCCTAAAATTCTGTGGTTATACAGATAAGAACTCTTGTTCGGTAAAAAATTGAAGTAGATATTTAGATAAAAATGGAGGATGAATAAAAAATGGTGTCTGCCCTACATAAATCATCTACGGTCTTTTCTTCTATTAAGCACATTTTTGTGGGATATAGACGTCTTTTGTTCATCTTAACTCAGTATATATAGGCATGATATTCTCTACTTTTTACTGTTTGGTAGGAAATTTTTTAAACTCTTAAAATATATCTAGAACTTTGAGATATTTTTATGGTTAAACATGGTAAAAAATAACTCTTTTTTGCAAGACGTATAGATAAAAACAGCAACTCCTAAATAAAACTAAATTATGCCTAAGATATTCCTAAAACTCTGTGGTTATATAGATAGGAACCCTTATTCTGTGAAAAAATGAAGTAGATATTTAGATAAAAGCGAAGGATGAATAAACAATGGCGTCTGTCCCTACAGAAAGCATTCCTGCAAAATACTCCCTACTGTTGTCTCTCCAATCCTAGCAAAAGGAGGGCAAGAATTTCTGGAGCAAACAGACGGAGGTAGCAGCAAACATCCAGGATGGGGAAAAACTTCCTCCAGTTTAAAAATCCCGCATCCCCAAACAACCACCGTACGGACAAAACTTGGAAAAGTCAACACGCCTCCATTCATATGCATCCGTCCCTATGCATTCTCTCCTTTGTTTTATGTGTGGGAGGGGAACAACTTGAGCCGAAGGGAATTTTGAGTCCACGGACAACACATGAACAGCAGTTTATGGGAATCCCCGGGGACGGAGGGTGGGGAAATAAAAAAGGGATTTTTTTGCCAGGGAGATTGAAAACTTCCCAATCGCTTTCTTTGTCGTGTGTTCTGTTTCCTTTCCGAAAGTCAGCTTATGTGTAAGTGTTTTCAATACCCTGCTCATAGAGTGAAAAAGTGCCCTGCGAGGTCTTTGGGAGGATTAGGTGGCGTTCTTTCCGCGTTGGACTTTGGATTGAAGGCAATATTACCCAACTGTGATGCCCTGAAAACTATAAGCCTTCGGGTGTTGAATAACAGAAGAATTTTCGTAGCGTTAGATGCGCGCATTTTATTCAGAAATTTGGATTAATTTGTTTTATGAAGATCACCTTCCAAAAAAATTTTCTGTCGACGATGGTTGGCTGGTTTGGATTTTATGACACATGAGCAATATTACCCATATGTGGTGCCCCGAAAACCATAAGCCTTCGGGTGCTGAATAATCTTAGAATTTTCGTAGTGTCGTATATGAGCGCATTTTAGCTGTTTCATTTCGAGGATTTGGATTATTTTGCTTTATTATTAAATCGACTTCCAAAAAATGTTCTGTTGATGATGGATGGTTAGTTTGGGTTTTATGACGCAAAGTTCAAAAACTGATTAATTCTGCCAAACACAAAGCGCAATTGAAGCCAATGAAAATGGATTAGTAATGTAATCAACTATGAAGAGTAGATTTAAAAAACATGTGTTAAAAGAACAGATTATATGGATGTGATTTAAGTGACGTAAAGGGTGTAAGTTAAGAAATCAGATATAAAAACACCTAGGTCACCATGGTACAATTTATGGAAGCTAAAAATATAACTCGAGACTAAGACTCCAGAAAAATTGAGATTAAGATGGGATATCCCCATTTAAGTTGAATCTTAAAATTAAATATTAGATATAATTAAAAGATGATTATAAATATGATAAAAAATTATGACTGACTAATAAAGGTAAAGTGATGAATGTGGTGGGTAATACAATAAGTTTGATCAAATTGGTGACGTTTTGAAAAATCTTAGATATCCTGTTGACGAAGAGCACATAAATGTTTGTACAATTGTAATTGTGTTCTTTATTTTTTCTATACATAAGGAGCAACAGATTACTTTTATAAATTCTATACCTTATATTCACTCGCATAATTTAAGACTAAATAATGTGCATTAAGAAATCTGGAATGATGCATTAAAAACTTGTCAGGTTAAATTCAAAATATCGAAAGTGCTACAACTAAGCGTTAGCATGATAATCTAAATTAGATAATCACAATATGGCTGAAAATTATATTGCACTGCGGAAGTGTGATCCACGAACCCAAGAGAATGTACCACATAAACAGGTCGCGAGCAACCATTGTACTGCTTTTAGAACTGGTTACGTTACCAGACAAAAGCTAGTAATGCAAACAGTTCTATAAGCAGCACAATGGTTGCTCGCGACTTGCTTATGTGGTACATTCTCTTGGGTTCGTGGATCACAATTGTGCAGTGCAATAGAATGTTCTTGATTGGTCTTTTAGCTTACGTTTTATTTACGTATTGTGAGCCTTTCGTTACTTTGTAATGATAATTAACTCAGAATAAAATAAAAATCATGGTTTTTTTCAAGTGATTAGCAACGGAAATATCAAAAGATAGGTAGGTATTTTAATTAACGTCACACTGGAGCAACACAACAGGCTAATGGTGCCGGTCTGGAATCAATCCCAAAGCGAAAGATCCAAGAACAACACCGCGTAATTTTGAACCACGGTCAGATGACGAGCTGGCACCCCACTCTCCAAACTTCCACACCACGTCAACGTGAGGACATTTCAGGCCACGATGGATTTAACGTGCACAAGACCCCTTTCTACACGACGGTCTTTGTCTGGATTCAAACTCGCAACCCTCCGTTTGCTAGTCCGTTAGTCTTCCAAACGGCATACCGTGGCCCTGGAAATATCAAAAGACCAATACGTTTTGGACTTAGTCTTGTGGTGTAATCGATTATGATTGGTTAGTTGTTTTGATGTTTTATGTCTTTTAAGGTCTTTTTAAGCCTTTTAAGCCCCCCGTAGAAGGAATTTATAAAGATTATGATATTAAAGTGATAATAAAATTCAATAATTGTTGCAAAATACAATGAAAACATCAAAAAACTAATACATTTAGGACAGTCTAACAACTTTCGATTACCTCAATTCGAAAATGCTATTATTTCAAGCGATCAAAATCATTCTTTATTGGCATCATAGGAAGGAAAAATCGAATTAATCCCTTGATCGTCCATTTTATCTTCTGACCACCATAGGTCTACGAACATAAATAAGTCTTTTATTGAAGCCTCGAGACAATTATAGATTATAAAATCAAAGAAAGACGAAACTCCATAATTGTTTCAAGTACAAAGTATTGTTAGGACGAATAAATTTAGAACAATCAAAACTTTCCCCTCCAGGCTTTTCACAAAAAAGCTACAATTTCAAGAAAACCGGGATCATTATTTATTGACATCAAACCAGGAAAAAGCAAGCTAATCCTTTGATCGTCCTGTTTTTCTTCTGACCACATAGGATCAGGACGTCTGCTGGAGCGGAAACCCCTCCAGAAAAGGGATTAAGGGTCGACGCAAATGTGTCCATCCCATCTGTTCCCCCGACAATTAAGGAGGGATTTCCGACATTTGTGTCACCCATCCAAAAGAGGGCGATCCCAATTAATTCATTAGGTGCCCCCTTGGTCGGGAGAAAGGGGTGACAGGGAGCTGCTGCCATTAATGAGTGACATTAGCTGCAGCTCTTTCCATTTGTCGTGAGATCTCGAGCCGTCATTCAGCGTTAAGAGCTCTCCACTGGTAAAACTGACCTTTAGATGCACTGTGATCTCTTATAATGTGGTTCTTTGTCCGTGGTTCAAACTTGTGAGCACTTGAATTTTTATTTTATTTTTAACCTTGTATAATTCAAGAAAGAATGTAATTGGCCTTTCCTTAAAAAGTACTCAAGGTTTTTAAAAGGTTTTTCAAAGTACAGAGATAATTATCACATAAATATATAACTTCACCTTCTAGCTTGAGATACTATTCCTACAAGCCTTGTTTGCTAAGCTTAATACCTGAAATTATCAAGTGATACATAGTACATATGAAGGGTTTGAGCCAACATAGGGATAAACCACTTTTCAAATTTTTCAGGCTAGCAATTTTCAAATTTTTTCCAAAATAATAATGGTTTGATCACTATTCAACAGTTATCTATTTTTTCATGTTACGTTATATTACGTTATTGTTCATCTCTTGTTCCTTAAACAAAAATTCTTGATTATCCTAAATATTTTGATTATTATTTTTGTTATAGAATTTTCACCCTGTAACTTATCACTATGTTGCTCGAAGCCCTTCAACTAAGCAAACACAACAAACAGAATTTCATTAAAGTTATGTAAATAAAATTATTGCAATCATGATAAATCTACACTACGATCTGGAATATATCGCACAGTTACTATTTCATGGATATCTCATTTCCTTAAGGGGCCGCAGTAGCCCAGTTGGAAGAATAACGGATTAGCAAACGGAGGGTTGAGAGTTCGAAACTCGATACAACCTAATCCGTCGTGTACAATGGGTCTGGTGCACATTAAATCCGTCGTGGCCTTAAGGTGTATGTATACACTAGAAATCACGAAATTTGACCAAAATATCGATCGATTTTTTTTAATAATTCAAAATATTGTCCAAACCCTTAGCTTTCAAACGATACCAAGATCTTGTAAATATTCGAAATAGTTTTCAAGTTACAAGAGTTGGGAATAGGTACTATCACCATAGACAAACAGGTTTCCAAAATTTTAAACTCGATTTCTGAAGAACTATATACACTGCTGGCCACCGTAAATGCAACACCCTGAAGGAAGCATGCAAATAATATGAAATTTACAACATGCATTACCGGAGGTGAGATATGCAAATGATTAGAATTTCAGCGCAGACGCACATCACGCGCGCCTGTGGCGCCACTTCAAAGCGCTATTTAAGACTATTTCGACGATTTCAAGTACGGCAATTGTGTTTTTCTTGTGGTTTTTTCAAAAAAACGATCAATTATGCCTTGTAGAAAACAGCGATCATCTTTTGATCAAGTATCCGAGTTCGACAGAGGAAGGATAGTGGCCTACCGAGATTGTGGATTATCTTTCAGGGAAATCGGTAGTCGTGTTGGACGAAACCAAACAACTGTAATGCGGATAAGTGATCGTTGGATGCAGGAGGGTACGACGGACCGACGTGTTCGATCGCATCCACCTCAGTGCATCACTTCACGTGATGACAGGCATATTGTGCATATGACAGTGACGGATCGCTCAGCCACATCACGAACCATAGCACAGCACATTCAGTCTGTACCGCATCATCCAGTGTCTGCGCGTACCATTCGACGCCATTTACAGCAGAGTGGTCTATCCGCAAGACGTCCATTGCTTCGTCTACCCTTGACGCAGAACCACAGACGTTTCCGCCGCCAATGGTGCGATGAAAGAAGGATGTGGACGGCAGAATGGAATGAAATTGTCTTTACTGACGAGTCACGCTTCTGTCTGCAACACCACGATGGTCGGATTCGAGTCTGGAGACACCGTGGAGAGAGGATGCTGAACAGCTGCGTTATGCACCGCCACACTGGTCCCGCACCGGGTATTATGGTATGGGGCGGTATTGGATATCACTCTCGCACTCCTCTAGTACGCATTGCCGGTACTTTAAACAGCCAGCGCTACATCTCCGAGGTGTTGGAGCCAGTTGTCCTTCCTTACCTTCAGGGCTTGCCCACAGCCATATTTCAACAGGATAATGCGCGACCACAAGTGGCACGCATTGTCCAAGGGTTCTTCGTCAATCGCCAGATTGAATTGCTTCCCTGGCCAGCTCGCTCTCCGGATCTTTCGCCGATAGAAAACATGTGGTCCATGGTTGCTCAACGATTGACCCAGAATACATCCCCAGCTGCCACACCAGATCAACTTTGGCAACGTGTGGAAGCTGCTTGGTCTGCTGTACCCCAAGAACACATCCAAAGTCTCTTTGAATCAATGCCGAGGCGTGTGGCAGCGGTGATCTCCAACAATGGCGGCTACTCTGGCTACTGATTTTGGCAGGAACCACACTTCACAGAAGTCTATAAATTTAATCATTTGATACTTGGTCAACATGTTATCTACAAAATAAATTTTGTTGTGATATCTCTTGTCTTTCTTGGTGTTGCAATTTGGGTGGCCAGCAGTGTATTTAGAATAGAATGCTTCTTTCGAAGTGATAACTTAATAATGAATTGATCTATTATAATTACTTTTGTGTCATTATAACCTATATAATGCGATGGATGTTTTGACCTTCAGTCGAAGTTGTTGGTTAAGAAATGAATTTTTATTTGATTTTTAAAAGTTGAA
Source organism: Meta bourneti (assembly GCA_933210815.1). NCBI lineage: Eukaryota > Metazoa > Arthropoda > Arachnida > Araneae > Tetragnathidae > Meta > Meta bourneti. Next base: position 18,111,548 of record OW119931.1, read on the forward strand.
ATTCCTGATAAAATCTTCATTTTCAGACTTCCTTCGAGAAAAAAAATTGTAAATAGAACGTATTCCCTCTAGCAACTTGATGGAAGGTCAAAACATGAAGAATAATATTTAGGAATAAAATTAGGAATAATTTCCAACAGGAATTGTCCTTCTGAACACATTAGAATTTGAGATATCACTGTTCAAAAAACATGCTAATTAGCTAATTATATCTAAATTAGATAATTAATGAGAAGCTTAATCATAATTTTTCACACTAAAATGAGTTTAAACGCAAACCAATGACCGATTGTGAAAAAACTGGATTTTTAAAGTCAAAATTTAAAAAAATGTTCTAGTGTATACATACACCTTAAATGTCCTCACGTTGGCGTGGTGTGGAAGTTTGGAGAGTGGGATGCTAACTCAGGTGTTGACCCCTTCATCTCAACGCTGCTTCAAAATGATGAGGGGTTGTTCTCGGATCGTTCCCTTTGGGATTGATCCCGGACCGTCGCCAATAGCCCTTTGTGTTGCTCCAGTGCGACGTCAGGCTGCTTTGAATGAGAGGATAAATTAGTAAGTGCTCATATAAACGGCAAATAAGGGTGTGTGGTCTATTATCCCTCAAAATGGTTTCGACGAGATATCTCGTCCATCGAGGTGTGACCAATTTCGCCAATGACGATATATCTCGTCATCAAGGTATTGTGGATTTTCTTATGATGACGAATTCGAGATCTGGTCAGTTTTCTTCTAATGACGAAATCGAAATCTGGTCAATTTTCTTCTAATGACGAAATCGAGATCTGGTCAGTTTTCTTCTTATGACGAGATATCTCGTCCATCAGATATGATCAGTTTTGCTAATGACGAGATGCCTCGTTGTGACAATATCTTCATTAGCTCGTCGTAAGTTCCACCATGATGGATGGTTGGTTGTTTTCGGGGTTTTATGGGCACAAGAGACATATTTGAACAAGCTGCGCCAAACAAAATACAGACAACACAATGGCGGAGGAAGAAAATGCAAAAATACAGAAGGGTAGGCGAGGGTAAAAATAAAAGGGGGGAAAGATCATTTAGGTACGTCGGGCCACCAGGAGAGTTAATTGAATATTTAAGCCATTATATCTGTACCCCACAAGTAAACTGTCTTAAGTCCAGTTTTGGCGGATTGGAGTTAGATCAACAATTCTACATAAAAAATGTGTTCTATCTAGTGGTAAAGTATGGTAACTGTCAGGGACTTCTATTCTAAATTAGTGATCGATTAGAACAACGTATGTCCATGTTGTTCCATAAGTAAAAAGGTAGTTCTTCCGCTTTCTTGAAAAGTAGCCAATTTGGACTTACGCCACTTTACCTCTGGGGAAGAGATGTTTTGAAACATCAGCGTACAAGTAAAACACACTAAATCGAAAATTTCAAGATATGAGTTTATTAGTTTTCTAGATCAGAATGTGTTCTTTTCAAATTGGTGAAGTCCACTTAATCGTTTCTTTGCATAAGATTTCTTTAGAAACACACTTAGTGAGTAAATCATAGGGTAAGTACGTACGTATTTAATTAACATCGCACTGGAGCAACACAACGGGCTATTGGTGACCGTCTGGGATCATCCCCCGAAGGGAAAGATCGAGGAAAACACCGCGTAATTTTGAACTACGGTCAGATGACGAGGTCACACCTGAGCTAGCACCCCACTCTCCAAACCTCCACACCACGCCAAAGTGAGGACATTTGAAGCCTCGACCGATTTAATGTACACCAGCCCCCTTTGTACGTGATGGTCTTTGGTTGGATTCGAACTCGCAACCCTAGTTCGTTACTCCTCCAACCGGGCTACCGCGTCCCATAAATCTTAGGGAATAAACCGTCATCTGACCGTTGTTCAAATTTACGTGGTGTTGTCCTCGGACTTTCCCTCCGGATTTGATCCCTGACCGTGATTAATAGCCCGTTGGGTTGCTCCAGTTTGACGTTAATTAAAATACCTGCCTATAGGAAGTAGAATTTTTCCCCTTTATCTCAGATCTATATTTTTTTATTTAAAGTGATACATTTGTAAGTCTACGATATCTTCCCAAGACTAGAACTAATTCCAGTCACTGGTAAAAGTACCACAAACCACGGTTTCAGACTGAATACTGGTCACTATCGCTTACTCGCCAGGCTTGGAGGCGATATAGCCCACTCGTGCTCTCTCCAAATAGTACAAGTAGATATTTCAAAGCAGACCGTGGCAACCGGATTTATTCACGTCAGTGGAATATCTTTCAGCTACGTCCAATCGATTTACGTCCATCTCGGCTGGGAAATGAAGGGACACTCCTTTTGATGCTGGGGCACTCTTCGATGTGTCTGGAAGATAGCTCCAGGCTATTTAAAGTACCCGGACAAACTGGTTTCTTAAATTGAGTCCTATTTCTTTGAGCTTGAGAGAGGTTACTTTTCATCTGTCATCTGGATGGTACTTGTGGAATATGAATGCGACATATTGTACATGAAGGGTTCCGGTGATAAGCCACCGAAATATTTTCAGTAATGGAAAAATAATTGGAATTAAATTATTCAAGATGATCACGAAATAATTTTCGATTCTTTGAAGGAGTGCGTTATACATGAAAGTTTAAGTTAGGTAGGTAGTTGAATTAGTCTCACTGGAGCAACACAACGTGCTATTGACGTCGGTCCGGGATCATTCGAGGACAACACCTGGTGATTTTGAACCACGGTCAGATGACGAGGTCAACACCAGAGCTGGCATCCCACTCTCCAAACTTCCATACCACTCCAATGTGAGAACATTTGAGGGCATGACAAATTTAACGTGCACCAGCTCACGCGTACACGACGGTCTTTGATTGGATCGTGTTCGAACTCGATCCAACCAAAGACCAATGGTTCTCTTCGGTTGCTAATCCGCTATTCTTCCAACCGGGCTACCGCGACCCGAAAAAATTTGGAATTTGTTAAAACTATCCTGAAAAAAATTTGAAAAATGGTTTATTCCAATTTTGCCAGAACCCTTCCTGTGTATTATGTATCACTGTTGGTAATTTCAGTTAGTTATTTTAGAAAACAAGGCCTTTTGGAATAGTCTCAAGCTCGATGTTGAAGTTATATATTTATATGGTAGGTGGTATATTTTAATTAACGTCGCACTAGAGCAAAACCAACGGGCTATTGATGGTCTGGGCTCCAAGGGAAAGATCTGGATATATTTATGTGATTTTAATTATATATGTATCACTGTCTAATTTCAGGTAGTTAGCTTGACAAATGAGGCATATTTGATTAGTCTCAAGCTAGATAGTAAGTTTATCGAGATTAACGTCGTGTCTCGATATGAGTCAGTAAGGGTATAATATAATATTAAGGCTTTTTTGTAGACCAACCTTTAGTGGGCTCACTGACAGAAGGGCAAGACAAGATTTGATATAAATTCTATTTTTAAAGTTTGAACTTATACTCAAAACCTTCAAACGCATTCAAGGAAAGATTATTTTCAACAGTCGCCTTGACTGTTAAAAATGGAAATCAAAAATATGCAAATTACTTTATAGGTTTATATATTCTCTATTGAAGACATTGGCTGTGAGATATAGGATCAAATCTCGCTTAAACTCATATGATTCATATCACAAGTTATGAATTATGTCACAGAAGTTCTATCGATCATTTACTGCAACAGTTCCATGACTCGGAAATAATGAAAATAAATGCTGCTGTCTCTTTTTTGCTATACGAAGGCTAATTAGACCTCCAAAGCTACGTGACTCAACTGCCAAATCAGGAGGGAGGTTCTCATAAAATTCATGACACATTGAACCAAATATTTTGGTCTTTTATCGAATTGCGCCAAAACAAAATTATGAGTCTAATACACAGAGAGAGAGAGAAAGGTATTCTCAAAGGTGCTAACTGGAAGCGTCAATATTGAAGCAGGTGATTTTCAAAAGGGTCAAAAATCGATTATTTTGATCTTTAGGATACATTTAAGGCTAAAAAACAGTAAGTGCAGAAGCAGGAGAGACGCTACTTGAGCAGTGTGCTTATATGTATGGTCTATATGGCCAAAAATAAGCTTCGCAGAATATCTGGTAACTCGTTAAAATTTGAGAAATTTACCTCAATAAAATTTTTTCAGCAAATCTGAAGCCATATTGTAACAAAATCACAGTAATTTGAATTTTATTTGTACAGTATCTGTATTCTATGTATAAAATTTAATGAGTGTGCCTAAATTTAGTGTTCTAGCTACTTTAGATTCTGGAAGTATCAAGTTGATTTTCTTCGTTTTTTCCTCTGAAAAATGGATGTTCAAATTGCGCTAGCTTCTGTATGAGGTGATGAAACTTTGCAGAAAGTCATACGAGTCGCTAAGATATATCCTGTGAACGTTGAAAGTTTCATCGACATAAAAGTGGGCTGATGTAGACTACTGGCATAAAAGGGACCTCTGAACCACTTGACACGGAATAACCCATCTGCCTAGTTGGCATTTAAATTATTTGAAATCCACTCTGCACACACACAGTTTCCAACAAATGAAGAGTCTAACGCATAGAACCTCCACAGTGGACTTCATTGCAGCGTTTAACAAAAACAAGTGTTTTCTAACCAGGTAATCCTACATAGAAAGGTTCCTCAATAATAAAGGTTCCTGAATACTAAAGGTTCCTGAATATTAAAGGTTCCTGAATATTAAAGGTTCCTGAATAACAAAGTTTCCTAATAATAAAGGTTCCTAATAATAAAGATTCCTAATAATAAAGGTTCCTTCATAGAATCCTTTGTTCCTATAGTACAGTTTCGGTAGCAAAGCAGAAGGCCTTGTGTTAGTTTACTTCTAAAAATTAGTATGCTCGCAAGTTAAAAAGCCGCAACACGCAAAAGCATATCTGGCGATCGATATGGATGATTCTTTTCGCCAACTTGTTTCACTTACATCGCTTCCGGTCAGGAACGATACTTACTTAAGGAATATATGGCTCCCTTGCCAAGCTGCCACTTGCCATTCATCCCATTTGAAATCCACTGAAAAAACATCCATTACCCCCAAACGCACGAAACTCACAACTCAAACCCTAAGTACCCCCCGCGAGTAATTAATCTCCGCGGGAACTTTCATTTCAATTTTTTAACAAAAAAACAAGTGTTTACATGTAGTCGGTCCGTGTAAACATTCGGCAAGCAAATACACACACAGGATCCCCTTTCAAACCAAAACTGCACAAAAGGAAGCCTCATGCATAATGCAATCCTTTTAGCCACACGCATGGGGGGTGCACAAAGGCCACTGACAACGGGACGAGCAACAGGAAAGTCATTACCACTTGTAAATCAGAGCTTCACAAAAAGAAAGCCGAGTCTCCCTCTCAGCGTCATTGCAATAATTCTCTCCCCCAGCGAGAATAAACAAGCGTGGAGTTAATATGGATTAAATAAACACGGGGATCTTCCTCCATCGTATTTCATGGAGGAGGGGGTCATCCTCAATGGAGGAAGGTCCATTACTCCCCGGGTATAAATTAAGGATGAGGGTGTCTTTGCTTTTTTACGTCTTTTGTCGGAAAAATGATATCGTTTCCTAATGGCGGGGAAGTTATGGCACGCGGGTGATTTAGGGACGGGTTATTTACGTCATTGAGTTATGGTGATGTCTGTGTTTCGGGGTGCGGGTGGATGTAGGAATGACGTGACCAGGTCGGTGGACTGCTTGTTTACGGACTTTTCAGAGTTTATTACTGTTATCAATTGGGTTCTTAGATTTTTGGTATCTAAGACACATTGAGATTGGTTGGTGTTGTGAGACGCACAGATTTTATATTTCGGGAAATTCGTTGGGAATAAAAAAAAACACAACGCTGTGGGAGTGCAGACTAGTAGCAGAATTACTAGCGAGCGGCCACATAACAACAAAACTCTTTCCCATTGCTAAGCAACTGCGATAGCTTTTTTTATCATTTATCCACTGTAAACTGAATAATGTACCTTCGAGATTTTTCTTTAAGGGTGTTCTGATGAAAATTTAAGTTGTTATTGAGAGAAAAAAGGTGAATAAATTTATTAGAAAAATGGTGAGTCTGTTGTGAGAACACAGACTTTATAGTTTGGAAATTAGTTTTTTTTTGACGCTGTGGGTGTGCGGACTAGTAGCAGAATTACTAGCGCACGGCCAAAATTCTTTCCCGTTTCTAAGCAACTAGGCTGGCTTTTTTTTTAGATTTGATCGCCTGCAACCTGAATAATAATTATATGGAATTTTTTGTTGTGTTGGAGGGGTAAAATGGTAATTTTTTTTGTAAAAGGTAACGCTGTGAGAGAGAGAGAGAGAGAGAGAGAGAGAGAACGTGCGGACTAGTAGCAGAATTACTAGCGTTCGGCCACATAACAACTAAACTCTTTCTCGTTGCTAAGCAACTGTGCTGGCTTTTTTAGAATTTATCATCTGCAAGCTGAACAATGTGTCTTTGGAATATTTTTTTATGTGTGCTTTAGTAAAAAGGTAAATTGTTCTTGTGAAAAGGTAATGCTGTGGGGGCGCTCCGACTAGTAGCATAATTACTAGCGCGCGGCCACAAAACAACTAAACTCTTTCTCATTGCTAAGCAACTGTGCTGTCTTTTTTGTAGAATTTATCGGCTGCAAGCTGAATAATTTTTCTTCGGAATTTGTTATGTGTGTTCGGAAAAAAGGTAAGTTATTCTTGTACAAAGTTACGCTCGAACTGGTAACAGAATTACTAGCTCGTAGCCACATAACAACAAAACTCTTTCCCGGTACTAAGCAACTGGCTGGCTTGTTTTCTTTTTAAAAGTTATCGGCTGCAAGCTGAATAATGTTTCTTTGGAAATTTTTGCTGCATGTGCTGTGGTAAAAAGGTAAATTTTTCTTGTAAAAAGGTAACTCTGTGGGCACGCTGACTAGTAGCATAATTACTGGCGCGCGGCCACATAACAACTAAACTCTTTCTCGTTGCTAAGCAACTGTGCTGGGTTTTTTTTTTAGAATTTATCGGCTACAAGCTGAATAATGTTTCCTTGGAATCTTTTGTCATATGTGTTCTGGTTAAAAGGTAAATTGTTCTTGTGTAAAGACGTAAATAAGTTTATTTAGAAAAATTGACTATAATATTTTTTGAATTAATTAAACTTTTGAAGACATGAACCGCAGAATCGATGCCGTAACAGTCATTCGCCTATCCAAACAAATATTTGTAAATTCCTTTTTTTTATTCTAAACAGGAAGTAATATACACACAATAACGTGAATATGAAATCAAATATCACCAATTTAATAGTTGGTTGAGTTTATGGCGTGAGGGCCATAAGGCTAATAGAAGAGAGAGATATTTCAAATGTATAAAAAGAATAGATAACTCCAACCCAATCTATGGCTGTGTACATGATATCTATACCCAGTCCCTCAACCCCTTTTCAACCTCTTCACTCTAGTCCCAACTTCAGTCTCCACATTACTTCTCCATTAGCGAAGATTTCAGCAGGGCGTACGCTTCCTGGGACACTTCTCATAATCGCATAACTCTCCGTCGTCCCCCAAGGGGCCCCGACTCCGTAAAACGTCCGGGCCAATCGCCGGGGCGGCCCCCGAGGAGCGGGCTCAAGCTACTTAAAGTGAAAACTCCGGACTAATTACTCACCGGCAAACGAGAAGGGTTGGTCTTAATTACCCCGGACGGCTGCCTGACCCCTGACGGGGGGATTTGTCAGTGTCAGGGGGCCCCCTGTGGACCCGTAAGTGTCGTGGGGCGCTTCCTTTTCATCGTGGCGGAGGGATGATAGCTGCCGAGTTTTGGATTTTTGTGCAGTTGATTGAGGATGCTATCATTCAGTTTGTGTGCTTGACTCCCTACTTATAAAGCGAACCTTGGGACAGCTTTGGGAACGGGAGTTTAACTCTTTTGCTGCCGGATCAAATTATTTGATTTGGTCCCTCATGTCATCTCTGTTTTAAGTGTTTTGTTTCGATCTAAGTGCCGTTATTTTTTGTGAATGTATATTGTAACAGATCTGGTAGAGAGGTTGGATGGTTGGTTGTTTTGAGGGTTTATGGCACAAAAGCCATATTCGGCCATGCTGTTCCGAAAACAAGACAACAACTAGGGAGGAAAAAAAGCAAAAAGCAGAAGGGAGGACAGATTTCTCGTGTACCTCGGGTTTGTGGTGCCCGTACACACATAAAGAAGATATGTCCCTGAGAGCCTGGTAGAGTGGTAACTGTGAAGAAGTAGAGAGGGACGCATTATTGACATAAATCTTTATTTGCACAAATATATACAATGCACTGTTTACACAGACCGTACCGACACTGTATCGTCCGGCGCGAACATGTATACCAAACCCCAAACAAATTACAAACATCTCCATACAAAGGAGCATACCGAGATTGAACCCCGATCTCTTTCTCCCTTTCTCGATGCTTTTTTATCCTTTCTCATGTCCAAGTGGTCAAGTAAGCGTGGTGTGGACGTTTGAAGAGTGGGGTGGCAGCTTAGGTGTTGCCCTCGTCATCTGACCATAGTTCAAAATTACGAGGTGTCCTCGGATATTTCCCTTCGAGATGAATCCGTCGCCAATAGCCAGTTGTGTTTCTCCAGCGCGACTTTAACTCAAATGTCTATCATAGTTTGAGCATCTTTAATAAATATAATATCAAGTCACAACAGTGTTTACAAGTGGCATCTGCGCACTCATAATAAAAATTAAATTCACGTGCTCACCCATTGTCCTCTACAATTCTAATTCTTTTCATTTCTCATCTGAATTAGGACATAACAGTATAAAAACTTTTCACATTTTTCGGGACCCACCTTAGGTATCAGCCCCCTGTATCGTGGGTACTGGCATACAGCCTTTCATAATACTCTCTTTCTGAAGTCCAGTATATGGAAACATTTCCCGGGCCGGTCATTGAACTCAGTTGTTCATACTCTGCTACTGAGATACTCTGCTTATATTGGCACCTTGAAAATAATCTAACACTATCACATGTTCCGTTACCTCGTTTGCCTCAAGGACACATCTTTAGATGTGTACAGGCTTCTCGAACCGAGGTACCCTAGAGATCTATACTTTTTTCGTGGGGTTTACCGTACATGGAGATCACGACCCCAGGATGCCCAAGAAATCTTCCTCCCTCTCCTCTCCATTCTTTCTTTTCACAATTACTTGCCATTTTCTACTTTGTGTTTGGTACAGCTTGGCCAAATATGGCCCTTGAGTCACAAAACAGCCAACCGTTATCTTGCTCTATTGGGATTTACTGATTTGAATAATGCAGCCAGAATGTGCCAAACTTGACCCTCTACCACAGATAAATGTATCCAATTGGGAATGAACAGAATCACTGTCTGTTACAAAAGTTTGACAATGAGCTTGAGAAATATTTACTAGAACAATATGTATCAATCAATTCATTGTGATACTTCTACAGGATTTTTTATTTAGGGGAGGTTAAATTTTCTCAAAACAGAAATCCTATGACATGGAGATCTAAACCTTCCATAAAAGCTTTTGCACCAAGGGACATGGAAAGAAAATGCATCAGACCCTTTTCAAGTCGAAGAAACCGTCACAATGTAACGCCGTCGCTGTTCCATATAACTGACAGCATCCTCAATACCCTAATTCAATTGCACGTCGCTTCCAATCATCCCGCCACCAGGGGGCGCCTTTTCATACATTTTAAAGTCTGCAATAAACCCTTAATGGGACACTCAACTCGTCCTCATTCTTTTATGCATTCAGTTACAAATTCGGAAGTGATTTTATCCCTTGTGAAAGGATAAGGGAAAAGTAGCACCCGGAAAAAGATGACGCGATGTGAAGAGGGTGTTCCCACCTTAATTCCGGAACACCCCTTCTTTCACTTCCCATCCTGAATCAGGAATGAAGTCTGTCGGAAAGCTCTCTTAACTCCATAAGGTACTTTATCAGATCCCGAAGAACATGCCAATCTCACTCAGGAAAAAGAGCCGCCGTAGAATGTCCCTCCTTTCAGAACTCCTGATTCGGTGAGCAGAATAAATTGCGAGAAATTTTCACCATTCGATTCCCAATTTGGCGAAATTGCATCCCACCCAAAGTCGCCAGGAGTAGGAGAAAAAATTTCCGAGGATGACAGGGAGGAAAAAAGGGAGGAAAGTGCGTGTCGTCTGGTCTAATCACGCGGCTCTATAGTCGAAGTGTGATTGATGCTGATGAACATTTGCACTGATCCGTTGCTATGGTGACGCCTTGATTACCGAAACTGTAGCCATGGCCCGGGAATTGGACTTCGCCGAATCTGCTGGGCTGGTAAATCTCGACATCCTGTCGGCCATTGTTGGTCACAAATTTAGATTCCGTTGGTATTCCACCGCGCCACAGTGGTTGCAGGACCCGGACGAGTGCGCATCGGGGTCCTTCAGGAAATATAAACACACTAGTGCACAAAAGTTAAGGATAGCGCAATCTTAGATGAATCTCGAGCCATGTACCAGCAGCGAAGAACCTGTAGTGAATATTCCACTATTCCATAAGCTACGTGGAATAAAATAAGAACACGCACATGCCTTGTGGGGCTAAACAAATGAAAAAAAGCCCCTAGGAGAAAACATTTTAGGTTTTAGTTACTAAAAACATTTTTTACTCAGCTAAAAGTAACCTAATAGGGAATTTGATGGCCTCTAACCCTATTACATGCCTCATAAAGTGAAGACATGCTTTCCACAAGGCTCTTCAAGAGTTCCTGTGACAAGGAGTCCCATTCGCACACTGGAGTACATCTTCACTCTTATACGGTCCTTGGTGGTTTTGTGTAGACTGCAATGACTGCTGAATCTCAGGCATGCTCTATTGGATTGAGATCTAGTGACCGGGCTTGATACGAATTGAGTATTATCCTAAATTTTTGGATACGTGTGTATGTATCCCATCAACTTTTAGTCCGGACCTAGCTCTCGTTAGTTACAAAGGACTATTGAGCAACAAGCCAAAGCCAAAAACCTTAAGTTTAAAATGAAGCGCTTGTTGAAACAAGAAAATTACAAAAATGGGAAGGTGTGCCCCCTTGTCTGCTGAAAGTTTTTGTTTTATTGTTTTAGGTTTGTCCAATTTTGTACTTTGTTTCTTTTATAATTTCTCAAAAGCAATTCAACAGAAGTTTTAAAAAGCAGATAATTCAAAGACCATTGATGTTGGCTTAAAAATGGTGACCATGAATAAAATCGAGCATCTCACCTTTACAATCAGTGTAACAAGATGAGTAGACGAAACACATTTTATTTGCTGGTCCGTTTAAGAATTGTAGCTCGTTGATACATCCAGCAGGACTGGTTGGGTTTGAGAGTAGAGCATTTCACTTGTATCAGAGCTTGGTAGGTAGGTAGGTATTTAATTAACGTCGCACTGGAGCAACACAACGATCTAGTGGTGACGGTCCGGGATCAAACCCGAAGGGAAAGATCCTAGGACAACTCAACGTAATTTTGAACCACGTTCAGATGACGAGGTCACACCTGAGCTGTCACCCCACTCAACGAATTTCCACACCACGCCAACGTGAGGACATTTGAGCCTACGACAGATTTAACGTGCACCAGCCCCCTTTGTACAAGACGGTCTTGGGTCGGATTCGAACTCACAACACCTAGGTTGCTAATCCGTTACTTTTCCAACCGGGCTGCCGCGGCCCGTACAGAGCTTGGAAAGACAGTGCAACGTCAGTCAAAAGTACCTAATGGTGGAGATAGGTTGCACTGTTGCAATATACCATTGACATGAAAAGTATATTATCCAACATTTTTAAAATCTTGCAAGAAATTAATGCTTTTAATCTAGCATGAACTTATATCTGACTTATATGACTCAAATTATTATTTTATTTTACTGATGCAGATTTAGCTTTTATTTGACTGAAACCATTTTTATTTCATTAACGTTTAAACTTGTTTCTGCAGAGCTTAGGCAAAATTGGTTCTTCCTCCAGATAAATCCCAACTTACCCGCTCAGTACTATTAATAGTTATAAATTTGTTTCTTGACTCATCTTGAAGACTAGATCTCGACCATGGACCATACAAAACAACCACACAAAACTAAAAGAAATTGGGGCTCCTGTTAAGTTAATGTATTTAAAAGAGTCATATTTATTTATATTTTTTCAGATAATATCACCTCTCGGTACTGTCGAAGATACAATCTTACATTGCAGCCTTTGGTAGGTAGTTGAATTAACGTCGCACCGGAGCAACACAACAGGTTATTGACGACGGTCCGGGATCAATACCGTATGAAAAGATCCGACGACAACATTTTCCGATTAGCTTCGTTGTTTCTCCCCAACATATATGTGAGGATGTGCAAACGGCTGATGATCGACTTAACCACACGTGCAGATGTCCGCTGAAATCCGGTGACTGGTAGAAACTATTTTCCTGACTCAGCGAGAGTGAGTTAGAATTGAACTACTAACTGAAGGCTTCCACGCGCAGGTGGAGCGAGCGCAGTTTTGAACTAGTAACTGAAGGCTTCCACGCGCAGGTGGAGCGAGCGCAGTTTTTTACAGAATTAATGCAAGTGGCAGCGTGTAGGCTGTTCCATGAATTTGAGATAACGGTTGCTGTACATAGTTTTTTAGGTAGAGAAATAAATTGTGTTAGTCCTAATCTCCGTATCACTTCGTAACACCCTAGCGATCGGTCCAAGGTGTAAGTTCAGGCGATCAGCTCGGATCTCCACACTACCTATCCCGACATAAGATGGTGGCAGCGGTAAAAATGATGTACCCGGAGCAGTAAAGATTGGCCAGAGACGAGAAATTCCGAGGAACCCTGTTGAAGCAGACGAACCGGGAACAGTAAAGATTGGACCAGAGACGAGAAATCCTGAGGAAACGGACGGCGAGGCTACGCGAAATCCTGGTGAAGCAGACGAACCGGGTGAGTGTTGTTTACCCTTTCTTTTAAGAGAAATAATCAGGGATCCATTGCTAAATAAATGTTAGGTGAAGCATATTTGTTTGTTAAATGATGAGGTGTAGTTGAAGCACGGCAGTGCGGGAAATACATCCGTATTTCAAATTTTAGAATTGCGCAACAGTGCAGATTATAGTTTCTCTTGAAGAATTGTGATACACCAGGAGTGGCAGAAGGTATTTTTAAAGCACGACAGTGCTGGAATTTCAGAGTTACGAATTGAGCGTTAACTCATGTGACACGTCAGTGTTATTGTTCACATGTCATCGTTATCAGTTTAGGGTGAACCATTATTTTTCTCTTTAAACAATTGTGATATATGCTAGGGGTAGTCAATCAGTAGCTGAAAAGGGTTTTTATTTTAATGGTCTTTTAGTTAATACCAGTTAGAAAGGAAAATATATTGGTGAATATGGCTTTTTTGGGAAAATATAAGAAATGCGATCTATTTACTTTAGCATTGGAGTTAGGGGAAACTCCTGATCCAAATATTAAAGTTATAGGACTGAAAGATCTCATAACAGGAAGTAAGTCATACGAAGTCGAATTCGTGATGGAGATGCTTGAAACGATAGTGAGTTCACGAAAGGAGATGGAAGAGAAGAAGGAGAGGGAAGAGAAGAAGGAGAGAGAAGAGAAGGAGAGAGAAGAGAAGAAGGAGAGAGAAGAGAAGGAGAGAGAAGAGAAGAAGGAGAGAGAAGAGAAGGAGAGAGAAGAGAAGAAGGAGAGAGAAGAGGAAAAGGAGAGAAAGAAACAACAAAGATAATTTGAGCTAGAAAAGTTAAGGATAGAAGCAGGAATAAGGATAAGCAATGATTCCATAGAAGGAAGAAGTAGTCCTACCGATATACATGTCGACATGACGAAATACATGCCCAAATTCCAAATGAAAGAGGGTGATATCCTTTTATACCTCTCCCTGTTCGAAAGTCAAGCTAGGCGGAGGAAAATTGATGAAAGAAATTGGGTATCATGTCTTTTGACCCTAATGCCTTTGGAGATAATAGAATTGATTGCGAGGGTTTCGGAAGAGGGATTGGAAGATTATGAACACATTAAAGACCTCTTGTTAAAGAAGTTTAAGATGAATCCAGAGGGATTTCGCCAGAAGTTCATTCAACATCAAAAAAGTCCTGATAAAACTTGGCAAGATTTTACTCATGAAGTAACCAATTATTTTCAAGGATGGATCGAAGGACTTGGTATCTCCGATTTTGAGAGTCTGAAGGAATTGATGATAGCCGATCAAGTCAAGAAAAGTGCCATAGGAAGCCAGGGACCATTTTATCGATGAATGGGGGAAAATATCAAAACCTTCATTGCTGGCTGAAAAGATAGACGAATACGAATGTGTTCGTAGAACATACAAGAGACAGCCAAGTACCACCATGAAGACAAATTCGGGATACAAGACCCAGTATGATGCAAGAGGTTACAGTGGATACCACATATCTCAGCAGGACACCAAACGAACCTATCACAGAACTCAACCAGAACCGGCGAAACATAATTCCAGGCTTGTTTTTTTCTCATGCGGAATGGAGGGACACATGAAGAGGTTCTGTCCAAAGTCGGATAAAGGAAGATCAGATCACGATAATAGAAGGAAAGCGAACGTGAATAGGATCATAACTGAAGAAAGCGGTGTGGGGGATGAGAAAAGGACACTGAATACTGGCGGAACGGCGGTTGTAGCTAAAGTTGTATCCTTTAAGGAAAGATCCTGGCGAGACAATCTTTGCCCCTTGGAAAGAATCTTAATTAGTGTTGACGGGAGGGAGGCAAAAGCCCTAATTGATTCTGGGACTGAAATTACCGTCATACGGAAAGATATTGTACAAAATCTGTCGCTGGAAGAGAAATCGTCCATCTTTATTAAAGGAATCTTCGGTCCAGCGGAGAAATGCCCGTTAATGAACGTTCCCATAGGACTGATCATAGGAGGTAGGGGTGATGTGCTTCACCAAGAAGTCCTCTGCGCAGTTGCTCCCTCATTGGTGGAAGATGTGCTGTTGCCACCAGATATCCGAGACATGCTTAGAGGAAAGCAGGAATTAATTTCCACCGATATTGGTAGTGGAAACATCTTGGAACCACCTACAAAAGAGGGGAACACAGAAGGGAATTCCGTTGAAGTTAATAAGGACACAGAAGTGTTAGTGGTAGAAAGCACCGACGGAGACCAGGAAGAAGGGATATCGAAGACGGAAAGCTTCCGTAAAGAGCAAGAGGAGTGTAGAGAGCTGGAAGAGACCAGAAAACAGGCTAAGCAAGGTAGTGGAGGATTTTTCTTTAACGATGGTTTGGTCTTTCATAAAGACAAGATTCTTGGAGAGAATGTATGTCAATTGGTTCTTCCTAAACGTAGAAGAAAAGAGGTTCTTAGATTAGCCCACTGCTCAGTGTTTGGGGGACACATGGGAGCGAGGAAGACAATAGAAAGAATTAGATATTCGTTCTATTGGAACGGGCTATCAAGAGACGTGAGACAGTTTTGTTTAGCATGTGAAGGTTGTCAGTTGACGAGAAGGGTCAAACACAAAGATAGGGCCCCAATAACTCCCGTTGCGCGGCCAGAATTGCCCTTCCAAGTGGTCAATGTGGACATCATAGGACCGATAGATCCTCCAAGTTCTAAAGGACACAAATTTATCTTGTGTATGGTAGACCAACATACAAGGTGGGCTGAGGCGATCCCTTTGACGAGTCTTACAGCCAAAGCAACGTGTGAAGCTTTATTGTCTATTTTTATGAGGACTGGAGTGCCAAACGTAATTGCCTCGGACAATGGTACAAATTTCAACGCTGAATTGACTCAGGAATTTGAAAAAAGAATGGGTTCAACTCCACGGTTCTCCACACCATTATATCCACAATCAAACGGGTTAGTGGAAAGATTTAACCAAACTTTAAAGAGTATGTTACATCACACCATTAAGGAAGAACCACGGACCTGGCACACCAAAATACCGTTCATTTTATGGGCATACAGAGAGGTCCCGAACAGTACAACGGGTGTAGCACCTTTTCAATTAAATTGCTCTTTGGTTGGAAGCCAGAAGGTCCTTTGTCGATTCTAAAGAATACCTGGACGGGAAGACACGAGGGTTTGCAGCTGGATACAACCCCAATACATGTCTATCTGGAGAAGTTGAAAACCCGACTGGAGGAGGCCGCAGAGAAAGCCAAGATAACATCTAATATACAACAAGGGAAAATGGCCCATTATTGCAATTTAAGGTCTACAAGAAAGACTTTCAAGCCGGGAGATAAAGTCATCGTGCTCTTGCCAGATTCTACAAACAAATTATTGGCCAGATGGCAAGGTCCCGGAATCATTGAAGAGAAAAAGAATGAACATTCTTTCATTATAAAGATGCCAGACAATAGGATGAGGCACGTTCACCAGAACAAGATAAGGGAATTTGTGGTCGGTTCCAACGCGGTAAATGTCAATTTTGAAGGTGAGGGAGAATTTGGTAACATAGAAAACGCTCCAATTGTCGAAGCAAGAGACGAGTTCACCCAAGAAGTGAAAATGATCACGACACCGTACTTAAATCCTAAACAGGAGGAAGAATTGAAAAGACTCTTGTGTAAGTTCGAAACACTTTTTTGCCGACCAATACAACCCGTGGGAGTAAGTCAGCACAAGATTGAATTGCTGCTTGACTCCATCCGGAGAAAACCACATAGTTATTGCATACCAATAGCATACCGTTCAGAAGTGGATAGGCAAGTCCAAGAACTTTTAGAATTGGGTCTTTTGGAGCCGTCCAATGCAGACATTACGTACCCCATTGTATGTGTCGCGAAGAAGGATGCCTCGATTAGAATGTGCATTGACTATAGGGCGCTTAATCTGATAACAAAAGTGCCCAGTTATCCTATGAAGGACATGCAGGAGTTGATCTTCACTGCAGGGATGGCCGAATGGTTAACTTGCTTGGATTTGGAAAGGGGATCATCAAATAAAAATGGAGGACGAGAGCAAAGTTTTGACAGCATTTTCCACCCACAACGGGGTGTATCAATGGAAAGTGATGCCATTTGGATTGTCAGGAACCTCGGGAACTTTCCAACGCATTATGAATCAAGTGTTGCACAAACATTCCGCTTATGCGCAAGCTTATATAGACGACATTGTTATATTCTCTAAAACGTGGGAAGAACATTTAGAACACTTGAAAAAAATCTTATCTGATCTGGAATATCTCGGATTTTCGGTGAAACTTAAGAAATGCATATTTGCATCCAAAGAGATAAAATACTTAGGACATAAGATAGGAGGGGGAAAGCACTCTCCTGACAATGACAAAATATTAGCCATCAAACAGTTGAGAATCAAAAAAGGAAGTCAGATCCATTCTAGGACTGATGGGATTTTATAGGACTTACATTCCTGGTTATGCAGAGATAGCATCCCCTTTAACGGAGTTGACAAAAGGGAAAAAATCGGGAAAGGTATTTTGGGGGAAACGCGAGGAAGAATCATTCCTCCGGTTGAAAAATGCGTTATGTGAGGTCACTGCGTTAAGCACCCCCAATGCCGTCGAACCCTTCCAGGTCCACACAGACGCGTCCCACTACGCTATTGGATGTTGTTTGACCCAGAAGGACGAGCATAGAAACTATAGGCCAATTGCTTTTGTTAGTCAAAAATTGAATAACACCCAAAAGAATTGGTCTACCATTGAGAAAGAGGCCTATGCCGTGTTATTTGGACTGAAAAAATTTGATAAGTGGTTGCAGGGTAACACTGTGGAGATCATAACTGATCACAATCCGCTAAAATATCTGGTCGAGACAACTCCTAAGAGCCCCAAGTTAACTAGGTGGGCACTTGCCCTTCAAAGGTGGAATTACAAATTGACCTATCGCCCTGGGATTTATCATCAGGGAGCTGATGCTCTCTCCCGCTTGGAAAGAGAGGTCGATCAATAAAGGCTTGGTAGCATATTTGGATGAGATTGTTATTTTTTTTATAACTAAATATGGAGAGTTAAGATGTATATTAAATATAGTGTAAATAATGGTTAATTTTATATGTATGGTGTTAGTCGAATGTTATTTTTGCAATACTTTAGGTTAGGTTTTGTAGATTGGATCAATTTAGAATGAAAAGGTATTGGAGTTCGGGAGTATCAATATTTGATTGTTTGTGGTGTAAATAGATATAGCATTTGGATGTTAAGATCTAATATTAGCTTGAAAAGTGGTTGCAAAGTATAAATGTTCTTATGCATAATTTTTTTTTGGATCCCTTGATTTCTCTTGGGTTGAGAGGGTAACCACTCCTGATCTGACCGGTTGCCACAAATGTTCGGACTATATTATTAGTAAAACAGATTTTTTTGGAAAAAAAAAATCTGTTTTCCTCTTGGCGGCGGCGTGTGAGGATGTGCAAACGGCTGATGATCGACTTAACCACACGTGCAGATGTCCGCTGAAATCCGGTGACTGGTAGAAACTATTTTCCTGACTCAGCGAGAGTGAGTTAGAATTGAACTACTAACTGAAGGCTTCCACGCGCAGGTGGAGCGAGCGCAGTTTTGAACTAGTAACTGAAGGCTTCCACGCGCAGGTGGAGCGAGCGTAGTTTTTTACAGAATTAATCCAAGTGGCAGCGTGTAGGCTGTTCCATGAATTTGAGATAACGGTTGCTGTACATAGTTTTTTAGGTAGAGAAATAAATTGTGTTAGTCCTAATCTCCGTATCACTTCGTAACACCCTAGCGATCGGTCCAAGGTGTAAGTTCAGGCGATCAGCTCGGATCTCCACACTACCTATCCCGACAATATATAAAAGACTAAATAACCACTTCTATTGGTTGAAAAATCCTAGGAAAGATTTTATGTCTCAAGAAAGGTAAAAATTGGTTCGAATTCATGCAAGGAAGCCAGTAGATTACAGAAGGGATATATGCGAGTGAGCTCCTTAGACGCTTAAACAAAAGGCATCAACAGATGAGAACAACATACTATACTGCCTCATACAGATAGGGTTAAATTTCTCAGTCAGTCACTCCAAATTGGTTTAAAAATAAATCTTGCTTTTAACACTTTCAGTGTCATGATATCTCCGACCACAGTAGATGCTGTCCCCCAACACGCGTAACGACTCAATAAGGACATCGATTGGTTGAAAGAATCCTAGGAGAGATTCTATAGGTCAAAAAATAAAAAATGAATAGAAGTCATGCAGGGGGTAGACTGCAGGTCAGAACGATATATGCCTCTGAACCCCACAAATGTTTAATTTGAAAAAATAAAGCTGTAGCAAATCATCTACCACAGTCTGCTACATGTCTTTAGACGTATCAGGTAAAATAAATAACGCATCATGTCAAACGAATTTAAACATAGCATACAATCATGTGATGAAATAATTTCAAACAGCGCAAATTTGATGATGGAAATGTCTTGCATTTTGTGATAGTAACTATCATAAAGTCGACTTAAAAACCCTCCAAGTGGTTTCGGCGGGATATCTCGTCCATAAATATCCGGACAATCTTGCCAGATGAAATATCTCATCCGTCACGATCTGGCCAATCTTGCTAGACGATGTCTCATCCATCACGATCTGACCAATCTTATGAGACGAGATATCTTGTCCAGCAAAATCTGAACTACATTGCTAAACGAGATATCTCATCCATCACGATCTGACCAATCTTGCTAGACGAGATATCTTGTCCATCAAAATCTGAACTACATTGCTAATGACGATTTATCTCGTCATCAAGATATTGACGATTTCCTTATGATGACGTGATCATGATCTTATCAGTTATTTTTCTAACGACGAGGTATCTCTTCCGTCCAGATCTGGTCAGTTTTGCTAATGATGAGATATATCGTCGAGGGAACCCTCATGAGTGTTAAATGCACTCGTAACCACCGATGAATTGACACGCATGAATCTGTTCAGCAACCTCCAGTCTTCCTTGTATGACTTTTAACCAGTTTTGGCCTTCTTCACCAAAATAATATTTCCTAAGATTCTTCCAAACAATGCAGACTTTTATTTAATGCATTTGTTGTGGGGTAAAATCAAAACTTCACAACTCAGAAACGTCATGACGCTCAGAAGGTAGATAGAAAATCGCATACAAGAGAGAAAACTATTAAAAGATAATTTATCAGTAAATTTCCATTGATAAAAGTGCAAATAGGAAAAGAACTTATTGAAAAATGTGGATTAATAAAAAAACAATCGAGCATCAACTCTAACTTATTTTCAAAACTGCTGAATCGATATTTTAATATTCTACTTCAATTTAAAAGCTATTCTGTTTTAAATTAGTGTTTTACAAAGTCCATTTATTTTCCATTTGCTATATATTACTCGGAAAAGTAAAGCTTTATGCCGTTACAATTCAAAAGTTCCGCTTTCCATTTCCACAAATTTGTCTTCTCTTTCAATTGAAATAACAGAAAAAGTCGAATAAAAATAGATAAAAACCCATTTAAATTTAGAAATCTCCCATCCACATATCGACATTCCTGTTATCTGACGAGCCAAATTCCAAGAACTCTGGTGGGAAATAATTATTGCGTTGTAACAAATGTTTAGCGACTCAAAATAAAATCGTGGAACCTGGAATAAATTTAAAACAAGTATTAATGAGTCAGAAAGCTGAAATAGGTATATGTAAGTTTTTCTTTTTCTGTTTCTGTGTCTGGCAATCAATTCAAAAGACTTAAAGAAAAAGTTTCTAATTTAAATGTATCCAGAGGGCTCTAAGACTCATTATTATGCATATTGAAATCTATTAATTGTTATTAGAGTTTCTACGTGATTTTTGAACGAAACTTCAAGATAAACTTTCTCGAAAATGAATCTACACGATCCGAAAAGCAAATTCAACTGAAAATAAAAGTTCTCCATATCTGTGTTTTGGGGCTGGCATCATTAAATTATTAACTGAAAACGAAAATTCTTCATATCTGAGTTCGGACCTCGCACCATTATTCCAATTACTGAAAATAAGATTTCCCCTTACCTGTGTTTTAGATCTGGCGCCATTAATTGCTGAAAATGAAAATATTCCCCTTATCTAAATTAGTTACCGGAAATGAAAGCAGATAAGAGTTATCCTTGTCTGCGTTTTGTACTTGGCGCCATTAAATCAATTACTGAAAATAATAATTCCCCTTGTTTGTGTTTTGAACCTGGGGGTACAATAAATTAATTACGGGAAATGAAAGTACCCAACATCAATACTTTGTATCTGGCGCTTTTAAACAAAATTACATCGTCTTTATATCTACCAAATGGTATATAATTTATTTAGAAAATGATTCAAGTTTATCAGCATTTCGAACTAAAAATATACTTTAACCGATTCAACTAATTTAATGTGTTCATTGTTTAATTGAATTATGTTAGAAAGGAATAAAAAGTTTGTAACTCTCAATTTTTTAGAGCTACTCCGGAAATTAAAATTATCACCTTTATGTGAACTTAAAAAAATATTAGTAAAAAGTATTAAATTGAGAAAAACAAATATTAGTAAAAAATATTAAATTAAGAAAAACAAATATAAGTAAAAAATGTTAAATTAAGGAAAACAACTAGCACTAAAATGTTATTGAAAATAAACTAATAATACCAAATAATGCAATTAAAATAAATTTATAATACTAAGAAACAATTTTACACAATTATTTATAATTTTACCCTTTTCATCGTTGAATTGATTAATTTAGAAATAAACGAAAATAACTTTAAGAACTATCAAACTATTATTGATTTTATCATATTTTTATTTAGGACTGTGGTAGTCCAGTTGGAAGAGTAGCTGATTAGCTACCGTAGGGTTGAGTGTTCGAAACTAGATCCGATCAAAAGACATCGAATACTTGGAGGCTGGTGAACGTTAAATCTGTTGTGGCCTCATATGTCCTCACGTTGGCGTGGTGTGGAAGTTTGGAGAGTTGGGTGCCAGCTCAGGTATTGACCTCGTCATCTGACCGTGGTTCAAAATTACGAGGTGTTGTTCTCGGATTCTTCCTTTCGGGATTATCACGAATCGTCTCCAATAGCCAGTTGTGTTGCTACACGGCGACGTTAATTCAACTACCTACCTATCTACTTAATTAATTAACCTACGTACCTACTTAATTAAATGACAATCCTTAAGAAATTACTTTGAAATGCAAATTTTGTCCTGATCCCCCTTTATTTATTTCAAATTTAAGATTAATTGGAATAAATTTATAAATTCAGAATGAAAGGAAACTTTTTCAAAGCATTTAATTAAAATTCTCCTTTGATCTCATGTTTGCATTATACATTAAATTGTGTGTAATCACTTTATAAATCTTCAGATTACTTTTATCAAAACTTTCGAAACTGCATTTTTTCCGATCGTCTAATTTTTCAATTTATCTTTCTTCTGGTGGTCTCAAATGTTTTCCAATTCCTTATATGAATGGATATAAGTAACTTAGAAAAGAAAAAATTGAGCACTCTTCAAATTAAAATTTCCTCCCGATTGGTTTAGTAATCCCTCACCTTGAAACGTCTTTGGACATTTTCTCAGATAAATAAGAACACATCGCTTTATATTTTTCATTCCTGGCTCTACATGAAACCCGTCTTCATTTCATACTTTTCTAATGGTCTTCATATGAATTGCATATAAATTATAGTTTGCTTTGTTAACGTACAAAATTTAAGCAACTACTTTCTTCGCACGCATCGAATAAATCATAACTCCATAGAATCAAACTTCAAAATACATCCTTCAAAACCATAGAATGAATGAATATGAATTTTCCAATGAGAAGAGATTTCAAAGCCTTTACAAGTTAATATAAAAGGATAATTAAAAAAAGTTGGGGTTGTGCATTTTGTCATTCCTAAACTCAGTTAAAATATATTCTTAACAATATAAAATTTAAGAGAATGCCACTTTACCAAGTAGAACTTAGGGGATAAGAAATACATTGACTGGTATGCTCAATCTTCATATACGGGATATAAATACAATTTCAGCCTTACAAACGATTAAATCAATCACAATATATTAAAACCTTGTTAAAGAAATAAGAATTTAGAACGGGCATTTCTAAAAGAAAATCTGTACAACTTTTTTGGGTTAAAAGTAACATTAGAGTTTATGGAAATTAAATTTCCATAAACTCTAATGTGACTTTCAACCCATAAAGTGAAATTTCTGATCAAGTCAGATTCACTTAAAAAAAGATACATATCGATACCCATTGACATCTTACAATTTTAGTTCATAATCTTAAGAAAAAGAATTCAACATAAAATTTCAAAATCGCTAGAACAAAAGTGAAAAGGGAAGGTAATTTGGTGGGTAAAGTAAGGTTAATTTGACACTTTTTGTATTATTTCGTTCTTGATCAAAAATAGGTGTTCCTATTCAATATTTGATGTCTTGCCCTAACGCATTTACAGTAGTTTTAAAAAATATTATGAGTGGTGAATTGTTCTCCGAGTTTTGATCAAGAACAGAATGATACAAAACGTGTCAAATTAACTATACATGATCTGATGCAGATTGTTATTTTAAAAAGTGCATGGAGACAGAGATCTGTAGATTTGTATTGTCGTTTCTTTGTATTACATATTTTTTACATTTAATTAATAAAAATGTCTTTAGGACGGAATAGGGATTTTAACACTCCTGGTGGTTTATCTTCGCGTAGAAAACTGCCCTGTAGTAGCCGTTCTCTGTTGTAAAAACCTGTTTCAGGCTCACTAGTTCTAGGCAAGAGACAATTTATTTTTCCTACTTGGATATTCATTCCCCTTGGAGTAATAGAGCAGTTTTGTTTCGACGAGATATGCAGTCATTAGCAAAACCAACCAGATTTTGATGGACTAGATAATTCATTATTTGCAAAATTGATCAGATCCTAGACGAGATATATCCTAGAAACTACCTGATTACCACCACCCACAAGGGTTAAAATCTAATGAAATAAATGAAAATTTAGTGATAAAAAGTTAAGCTTCTGAGTTTCACTCAGGAAATTCAATCTTTAGGTGGACATGCCTAAAAGGATAAAGAAATATTGCGTGGTCAAAAATGGTATCCGCACAATCAAGCAGTTGAATAAGTGTGAATTGCTTCACTGCTGCTTCCGAAATAGGACCAATACACAATTTGACACACCATAGGCATCACTGAGAGCTTTTTTGAACACTTTCTTTGGAAGCTGCCTGTTTCTTTGTGCATCGCTTCTCAACGGGAGAAAAAAGAAAGCTCTCAAACAAATGACACGCCTGTCGACTATCGACTTGTTGAAATTTAGCTGCCAGCTCTTTTTCTTATCTCAGTCGAGTGAAATCACTCTTCTTTATTTGGGTAGACTCGCATTTGGGGTGCAAGACTTCGTATGGAAATGTGCAAAAGCTTCACGTCATACTAAACTTTGTGCATTGTGTATACGAATATCATTGTATGTACGAAGGGCAGAATCTGAGTTAAATAATTCTCTGTATTATCAAGTAGTTAGAATTTGAAATGCTTGTTGAATCATCTTAACCTCTTAAACTGGTCAACTGTTGCTCCCCAAACAATGCCATATAGAAAATCCAGGTTAGCTTTGTGTTCCTGTTTTAATCATCTCACGAGATTTCCAGGTGATGTAGTAATGCTTTCCCCACAACCACACATAATGCCTACATAACTACATTTATTTTTTGAAAGAATCCTAGAAACGATTATATTCGCCAAGAACAAAACTGATTAGAAGTCAAGCATGGAACGGCAAGTTGCAGGATGAATATTTACGTATGAGCCCCTCAAAGAGTTGAAGTTTATTACTTCAATAATAATGGCTTTTTCTTCTTAAGAGAGGTCTTTTTTCATTTTAAATAATCATTTTCATCAAAGGGATGGGTAAATTTCCACCAATTTTGGAGTAGATGAGATTCAAAAATCCATCACTTTCAAAGGGCAACACAAACCAGAGTAACAATAAAAAATTATTAAGCTGTATCGAGGACACAAACCGTGGCTTTGACGTGAATACACGGGCTTGATGTTGGATTGTGGAATGAATCAAGCAAATATAGGATGTTTGGAAGATCGGTTTATTGTTAATATTCAACAATTAATTTACAGTTTGAACGATTAAAGTGCACTTTGATGTTAATAGTTTAGGATAATTTTATCGGTTAAACACCTGTGATTGTAGCGTAGATCGGAGCTTTCTACTGACACCACTTACTCAGTCTTCACTTTATAGTTACACTGGCCCAAAGCTCGCCCAGTACCATACAATTTTGATATTTGACCCCCTCCCCGCACTCAGTGAGCCTGCGCACTCGGTCCGAATGTCATGCCAAGTATGGACATTCTCTGTATACAGGACGCTATATTTATCTTCTGAATGTGTGTTCCAGCTCTGAAATGATAAGACGAAACAGTTGTAACACCTTTTTGTAACGTTCGACTTTTCATGCATACTCCCTATACTGTTCCAATTTTAAAGACGCATTCACGTCAAAAAATTCAGTTACCTCCTTTTAAATCACATTCCATTCATTAAAATAGTAAATTCATTATGATGTATCACACTATCATAAGCAATTATAATCACATTTTAATTCACTTGTTAAAATCTGTCCACTTTAATGACATCGCTTTTTTGTCTAGTACGCCATTTCTCCATTTTAAATAAATTAATTCATAATAAGGATGGTTAATAAAGCAATCCAAGGTCAATTTTATAGCCGAGGAGGTAAAACCATCTATCACTTTCATAAGGAGAATTTCCACACTTTTCAGAGTAGCCACCAAAAAATTCAATTACCTTCCTTTTTAATCACATTCCACTACTTCTTTACGACTTTAATTCTAACAATTGACTTTTACCATCTAATCGTTGCCGTGTTATGAATTTACGTACCTTACTTGACATGGATAGTATATCCCCTATGATGCATCATACTTGCTGAAGTAAATATAATAAAATTTAAATCACATTGGTTAAGATTTTTTCACTTCAAAGACAGTGCTTTTTTTTCTAGTGCACCATTTCTCCATTTTAAATCAATTATTTCATAAAAGGATGGGTAACAAAGCAATTCAAAGCCAATTCGAGACCCGACGAAGTCCAACCATCCATCACTTTCATAAAGATAATTTCGACACTTTAAACAGAAAAAAATTCAATTAACTTCCTCTTTAATAGCATTGCATTACTTATTCACGACTTTAATTCTAATAATTGATTTTTATCGTGTATTTATTACCACCTTAGGAATTTACGCATTTTACTTTATATGGATAGGTAATAGGTATTTAATTAACGTCGCACTGCAGCAGCGCAATGAGCTATTGGTGATGGTCTCTCCGAGGACAACACCACATAATTTTGAATCACGGTCAGACGATGAGGTCTCACCTGAGCTGGCATCCCCCTCTCCAAACTTTCACACCACGCTAACGTGAAGACAGATTTAACGTGCACCAGTCCCCATTGTACACGATGGTCTTCCAACCGGGCTACCGCGGCCCCTTGATATGAATAGTAAATTCCTTTTGATGTATCACACTTGCATAAGCAATTATAATAAAATCTTAATTCGTCGGTTACCATTTTTTCACTTCAGTTTGCCAGTGCTTTTTTGTGCCATTTCTTCATTTTAAATCAATTATTTCAGATAAAAGGATGGGTAATAAAGTAATTCAAGGTCGATTTCGAACCCGAAAAGGTCCAACCATCAATCACTTTCATAAACATTAATCTCGACACTGACCAGAGTAACCAGCAAAAAAATTCAATTACCTTCCTTTATAATCGCATTGCATTACTTCTTCACAAACTTAATTCCAACAATGGCATTTTACTATTTATTTATGCTGTGTTAGGAATTTAACACGCATTTTGCATAATATAGTAGATTCCTTCCTTATGATAGATGTATCATTCTTGCATAAGCAATTCCAATAAAATTTTAATTCACCTGTTAAAACTTTTCCACTTCAATGACAGTGCCTCTTTTTGTTTAATATGCTACATTTCTTCGTTTTAAATAAATTATTTTATAAAAAGGGTGGGTAATAAAGCAATTCAAGTCCAATTTGAGACCCGACGAGGTCCAACCATCCATCACTCATCAGCATAATCTCAAAACTGACCAGAGTAACCAGCAAAAAATTTCAATTGCCTTCCTTTATAATCGCATTGCATTACTTCTTCACAAACTTAATTCCAACAATTCAATTTTACTATTTATTTATGCTGTGTTAGGAATTTAGCACGCATTTTGCACAAGATAGTAGATTCCTTGTGATGTATCCCTTTTGCCTAAGCAATTGCATTTAAATTTTAATTCCCCTGTTAAAACATTTCCACTTCAATGACAGTGCTTCTTTTTGTTTAATATGCTACATTTCTTCGTTTTAAATAAATTATTTAACAAAAAGGGTGGGTAATAAAGCAATTCAAGGCCAATTTGAGACCCGACGAGGTCCAACCATCCATCACTCATAAGCATAATCTCGACACTGACCAGAGTAGCCAGTAAAAAATTTCCATTACCTTCCTTCATAATCGCATTGCATTACTTCTTCCCAAACTTAATTCCAACAATTGAATTTTACCATTTATTTATGTCGTGTTGGGAATTTAGCACGCATTTTGCACAAGATAGTAGATTCCTTGTGATGTATCCCTCATGCATAAGCAATTGCATTTAAATTTTAATTCCCCTGTTAAAACTTTTCCACTTCAATGACAGTGCTTCTTTTTGTTTAATATGCCACATTTCTTCGTTTTAAATAAATTATTTAACAAAAAGGGTGGGTAATAAAGCAATTCAAGGCCAATTTGAGACCCGACGAGGTCCAACCATCCATCACTCATAAGCATAATCTCGACACTGACCAGAGTAGCCAGTAAAAAATTTCCATTGCCTTCCTTTATAATCGCATTGCATAACTTCTTCCCAAACTTAATTCCAACAATTGAATTTTACTATTTATTTATGCTGTGTTAGGAATTTAACACGCATTTTGCATAATATAGTAGATTCCTTCCTTATGATAGATGTATCATTCTTGCATAAGCAATTCCAATAAAATTTTCATTCACCTGTTAAAACTTTTCCACTTCAATGACAGTGCCTCTTTTTGTTTAATATGCTACATTTCTTCGTTTTAAATAAATTATTTTATAAAAAGGGTGGGTAATAAAGCAATTCAAGTCCAATTTGAGACCCGACGAGGTCCAACCATCCATCACTCATCAGCATAATCTCAACACTGACCAGAGTAACCAGCAAAAAATTTCAATTGCCTTCCTTTATAATCGCATTGCATTACTTCTTCACAAACTTAATTCCAACAATTGAATTTTACCATTTATTTATGTCGTGTTAGGAATTTAACACGCATTTTACGTAAGATAGTAGATTCCTTGTGATGTATCACTCTTGCATAAGCAATTCCAATAAAATTTTAATTCACCTGTTAAAACTTTTCCACTTCAATGACAGTGCTTCTTTTTGTTTAATATGCCACATTTCTTCGTTTTAAATAAATTATTTAACAAAAAGGGTGGGTAATAAAGCAATTCAAGGCCAATTTGAGACCCGACGAGGTCCAACCATCCATCACTCATAAGCATAATCTCGACACTGACCAGAGTAGCCAGTAAAAAATTTCCATTGCCTTCCTTTATAATCGCATTGCATAACTTCTTCCCAAACTTAATTCCAACAATTGAATTTTACTATTTATTTATGCTGTGTTAGGAATTTAACACGCATTTTGCATAATATAGTAGATTCCTTCCTTATGATAGATGTATCATTCTTGCATAAGCAATTCCAATAAAATTTTCATTCACCTGTTAAAACTTTTCCACTTCAATGACAGTGCCTCTTTTTGTTTAATATGCTACATTTCTTCGTTTTAAATAAATTATTTTATAAAAAGGGTGGGTAATAAAGCAATTCAAGTCCAATTTGAGACCCGACGAGGTCCAACCATCCATCACTCATCAGCATAATCTCAACACTGACCAGAGTAACCAGCAAAAAATTTCAATTGCCTTCCTTTATAATCGCATTGCATTACTTCTTCACAAACTTAATTCCAACAATTGAATTTTACCATTTATTTATGCTGTGTTAGGAATTTAACACGCATTTTGCATAAGATAGTAGATTCCTTCCTTATGATAGATGTATCATTCTTGCATAAGCAATTCCAATAAAATTTTAATTCACCTGTTAAAACTTTTCCACTTCAATGACAGTGCCTCTTTTTGTTTAATATGCTACATTTCTTCGTTTTAAATAAATTATTTTATAAAAAGGGTGGGTAATAAAGCAATTCAAGTCCAATTTGAGACCCGACGAGGTCCAACCATCCATCACTCATCAGCATAATCTCAAAACTGACCAGAGTAACCAGCAAAAAATTTCAATTGCCTTCCTTTATAATCGCATTGCATTACTTCTTCACAAACTTAATTCCAACAATTCAATTTTACTATTTATTTATGCTGTGTTAGGAATTTAGCACGCATTTTGCACAAGATAGTAGATTCCTTGTGATGTATCCCTTTTGCCTAAGCAATTGCATTTAAATTTTAATTCCCCTGTTAAAACATTTCCACTTCAATGACAGTGCTTCTTTTTGTTTAATATGCTACATTTCTTCGTTTTAAATAAATTATTTAACAAAAAGGGTGGGTAATAAAGCAATTCAAGGCCAATTTGAGACCCGACGAGGTCCAACCATCCATCACTCATAAGCATAATCTCGACACTGACCAGAGTAGCCAGTAAAAAATTTCCATTACCTTCCTTCATAATCGCATTGCATTACTTCTTCCCAAACTTAATTCCAACAATTGAATTTTACCATTTATTTATGTCGTGTTGGGAATTTAGCACGCATTTTGCACAAGATAGTAGATTCCTTGTGATGTATCCCTCATGCATAAGCAATTGCATTTAAATTTTAATTCCCCTGTTAAAACTTTTCCACTTCAATGACAGTGCTTCTTTTTGTTTAATATGCCACATTTCTTCGTTTTAAATAAATTATTTAACAAAAAGGGTGGGTAATAAAGCAATTCAAGGCCAATTTGAGACCCGACGAGGTCCAACCATCCATCACTCATAAGCATAATCTCGACACTGACCAGAGTAGCCAGTAAAAAATTTCCATTGCCTTCCTTTATAATCGCATTGCATAACTTCTTCCCAAACTTAATTCCAACAATTGAATTTTACTATTTATTTATGCTGTGTTAGGAATTTAACACGCATTTTGCATAATATAGTAGATTCCTTCCTTATGATAGATGTATCATTCTTGCATAAGCAATTCCAATAAAATTTTCATTCACCTGTTAAAACTTTTCCACTTCAATGACAGTGCCTCTTTTTGTTTAATATGCTACATTTCTTCGTTTTAAATAAATTATTTTATAAAAAGGGTGGGTAATAAAGCAATTCAAGTCCAATTTGAGACCCGACGAGGTCCAACCATCCATCACTCATCAGCATAATCTCAACACTGACCAGAGTAACCAGCAAAAAATTTCAATTGCCTTCCTTTATAATCGCATTGCATTACTTCTTCACAAACTTAATTCCAACAATTGAATTTTACCATTTATTTATGTCGTGTTAGGAATTTAACACGCATTTTACGTAAGATAGTAGATTCCTTGTGATGTATCACTCTTGCATAAGCAATTCCAATAAAATTTTAATTCACCTGTTA
Organism: Meta bourneti; assembly: GCA_933210815.1. Taxonomy (NCBI): domain Eukaryota; kingdom Metazoa; phylum Arthropoda; class Arachnida; order Araneae; family Tetragnathidae; genus Meta; species Meta bourneti. Next base: position 18,142,247 of record OW119931.1, read on the forward strand.
AAACTTTTCCACTTCAATGACAGTGCTTCTTTTTGTTTAATATGCCACATTTCTTCGTTTTAAATAAATTATTTAACAAAAAGGGTGGGTAATAAAGCAATTCAAGGCCAATTTGAGACCCGACGAGGTCCAACCATCCATCACTCATAAGCATAATCTCGACACTGACCAGAGTAGCCAGTAAAAAATTTCCATTGCCTTCCTTTATAATCGCATTGCATAACTTCTTCCCAAACTTAATTCCAACAATTGAATTTTACTATTTATTTATGCTGTGTTAGGAATTTAACACGCATTTTGCATAATATAGTAGATTCCTTCCTTATGATAGATGTATCATTCTTGCATAAGCAATTCCAATAAAATTTTCATTCACCTGTTAAAACTTTTCCACTTCAATGACAGTGCCTCTTTTTGTTTAATATGCTACATTTCTTCGTTTTAAATAAATTATTTTATAAAAAGGGTGGGTAATAAAGCAATTCAAGTCCAATTTGAGACCCGACGAGGTCCAACCATCCATCACTCATCAGCATAATCTCAACACTGACCAGAGTAACCAGCAAAAAATTTCAATTGCCTTCCTTTATAATCGCATTGCATTACTTCTTCACAAACTTAATTCCAACAATTGAATTTTACCATTTATTTATGCTGTGTTAGGAATTTAACACGCATTTTGCATAAGATAGTAGATTCCTTCCTTATGATAGATGTATCATTCTTGCATAAGCAATTCCAATAAAATTTTAATTCACCTGTTAAAACTTTTCCACTTCAATGACAGTGCTTCTTTTTGTTTAATATGCCACATTTCTTCGTTTTAAATAAATTATTTAACAAAAAGGGTGGGTAATAAAGCAATTCAAGGCCAATTTGAGACCCGACGAGGTCCAACCATCCATCACTCATAAGCATAATCTCGACACTGACCAGAGTAGCCAGTAAAAAATTTCAATTGCCTTCCTTTATAATCGCATTGCATTACTTCTTCACAAACTTAATTCCAACAATTGAATTTTACCATTTATTTATGTCGTGTTAGGAATTTAACACGCATTTTACGTAAGATAGTAGATTCCTTGTGATGTATCACTCTTGCATAAGCAATTCCAATAAAATTTTAATTCACCTGTTAAAACTTTTCCACTTCAATGACAGTGCTTCTTTTTGTTTAATATGCCACATTTCTTCGTTTTAAATAAATTATTTAACAAAAAGGGTGGGTAATAAAGCAATTCAAGGCCAATTTGAGACCCTACGAGGTCTACCATCCATCACTCATCAGCATAATCTCGACATTGACCAGAGTAGCCAGTAAAAAATTTCAATTGCCTTCCTTTATAATCGCATTGCATTACTTCTTCATGACTTTAATGCTAATGAAGCCGAAACAGCGGTTCGGCCGCCAGGGTCCATTTCTCAGCCACGAGTCAAAGCACTGTTACTTCCCCCATGAGAGGGGAGGAGGAGATATCCACAATTTATAACTGCGGACGACACTCCGTGACAGTTTATACTCGGCGTATGACGTATAATTACGTCCCTAATGAATGGCCGTTCTGCCCCGCGCACGTCCAAGCGCGTTAGGAAAGAGAATGATGAAGCGATCAGGAGTGGGTTGACTGTGCTTAATGCACTTAGCGCTCGCTGGAGAAGGGGAAGGTGTTTTGAGAAGAGTTCTTAAAAGTCTTGGGAAGGGATGGAAGGATTGATGTCTGGGATCTTTATTCTCTTAATTCTTTTAGCGTGGAAGGGAAGTTTTGTCTTTTGGGGAAGAGGTTTTGATGTCTTCAGCTTCTCGAAACTGCGGCAGATTTTTAAAACGCTTGTTTTCGAATTTTAAAGATTTCCAGATTGATGGATGAATTAATATACGTGTATACAGACAAGATGTTTCATAAGTCGGTAACGTGGTGTGGAAGTTTGGAGAGTTGGGTGTCAGTTCAGGTGTTATCTCGTCATCTGACCGTGGTTTAAAATTACGTGGTGGTGTTCTCGATCTTTCCCTTGGGGTTTGAACATGAACCGTCACCTATATCCCATTGTGTTGCTCCACTGAGACTTTACTTAAAATACCTACCTACCTCAAAAGTCAGTAAATAATTTCAATAAAGTTGCAGGTAAAAACTGGGGTACTGATAAAAAATTATTAACGATTTGGTACCACATTGTCATTTGAAAATGTATACTCGTATATGGTTGGGGTTTGGGGTACAAATTTAGCCACACCACAAATCAATAAACTCAAATACTTAAAAAGAGTACTCTTGCTTATAATCTAGGTCCTACATTATAGCTCCGACATATACCGTTAATGTAATTGTGAGTATGCCACCACTTCATGTGAGTCTCTATAATCGATATAACAAATTCGAATGCTGGAAAAGGCGTTCTACAATTGAAGACGCTCCCCCTCTAAACGCACTAGACTTCATATTCCACAAAATGCAAACCGTATAATTCTTTTTAGGGATAAAACTTTAAATCCTCACTATTCAATTTATATTAATGGATCCAAGATTGGTGACAATATGGGCTCATCTGTGTGTAGTTTTAGTAATAATGTACTAATCAAGATCTTCTTTTATAAACTAACAAGTTTCAATGCCATTTTCCAGGCTGAACTCTTCGCAATCTCTAAGGTTTTCGAGTGGTCCAAGACAAATAATGTATCGGTTGATATTCTATCAGACAGCAGAAGTGTCATTATGTACACTTAAAAATAAATAACAAATCACATATTCTAAGTAGCATTAAGGCAAAAATTTCAACAGAGGGGGATCTCTTCGGTTTGGAGAGGGTTAAAGCCTACGCCTATACATATGGCAACGATGTAGCTGACCAATTCGCAAAAATTTCTTTCTTCTGTGGTGAAGAGGTGTAGGTCCCGATTCCTTATTCCCATCTAAATAAATATATGAAAGGAAACCTAATCACATAATGGCAAACTAATTGGGATTTAGCAACCACGGGATGAAGAGTCAAATTATTTTTACCCACACTGTCAATATACCTCTACTCATTATAAATAGATTTCTTTGCCTCACGGACTATAAATGGTCTATTTATATCTTACTAGTTAAGATTCCACGTAAAAAATGCATCTTTATGCTCTTGCCGCTAATTGGTGACGCGGATCAATTAGAATAAATTCTGTTAAGTGAAGACGTTCTGTGAGTATATATATTGTGTCTGTATGGATATATAGATACGTCTATGTGTGTATACATATGAATGTTTCATTATTATGCTTACGTTTTCCTTGTCTGATTTCTATGGTCACTTTGTAAATTTTATAATTAACAGTATTTAAGCAGTTAAGTTATCCTACGGGATGCAATGCCTATGTAACAGTACTTTTATTCATTTCAATCCTTTAGTGTATTGTTTATTTATGTATTTCTATTTCGTCTGCAAGATGGGTAGACGGTTTTGTGATTTTGACTGGTCTTTGGATCCTGCTTAGTTTGTAACTTGCATTTGTTCTATGTTAATCGATTGCATTGTTATTGTTCGGTTAGATTAAGGGTCCTAAGGACCTGAGAGGGCCTTCTATCGTGTGCCTTACACCCTCTAGGTAAGCTAGGTGGTCAGGGTCTTGGAAAAGTCAGTAAACGTTTCACTATTTCACAAAATCGAAAAAATTTACGTTGGGCGGGTGTGGAAGATTCGAGAGTGAAGGTGGACAGCTCAGGTGTTGATCTCGTCATCCGAGCGTGACTCAAAATTACGAGGTATTGTCTTCGGATCTTTCCTTTTGGAATGGATACCTAATCATCACCCATAGTCCGTTGCGTTGGTCCTGAGCGGCATAAATTCAGCTACCAACTACCAAACAACCAGAAAATGAAGAACTTTAAACTGTGGTTTCTACAAAAAAGAATAACTAAAGCATAACTAAAGCAGATCTTTTGTGGTGAAATATTTAGTTCAGATTTTAATCCATAGAGGGTGATAATGAAGATGACAAACTGATCAGACAGACAGGATAAACTTTTTGTTTAGGAAATGCGTTATATCTATATCTATATCTATATCTATATCTATATATATATATATATATATATATATATATATATATATATATATATATATATATATATATATATATATATATATATATATATATATATATATATATATATATGTATATATATATATGTATATATATATATGTATATGTATATATATATATGTATATATATATATGTATATATATATATGTATATATATGTATATATATATATGTATATATATATAGTACTCGGCGTACGACGTGTATTTCCGTTTCTAATGAATTACCTCTGGTCCCCGTGCACATCCAAGCTCGTTATGGAGGAGAATGATGAAGCAATCAGAGTGAGTTTGATGGGAATGGGTAAAAGGGTTTTAAGAAAATATTTTTAGTGGAACACAATTTTAGAAAGCTTATTTGCTTCTATTAAAATTTTCCAGATGGATGTATGAACTAGTATAGATAGATACATACAGGGCGTCTCAAAAGTTCGAGAACTAGAGGGCGAGAGTAATGATGAAAATGTGGTCAGAATGAATCAGGAATCTTTAGGATAGATGCATGCAGGATGTCTCAAAAATCCAAGAACCTTACAATATGTCATGAATCCCACTAAATTTACCATATTATAAGCTGTGGTTTGTTTAAAAAAAGAAATCCCGAGGATTTTTTGGGGGAGGAGGTAAAAAATTTAGTTCAAATTTTCAACGATAGGGGGTGAGATCAGGGGTCTTGAATCCTAATTTTATAGCTCTAAAAGAATCTCTTATTCATAGGAGAAAAGATTTTTATGGCTTCACCTTTTTCCAAACGGTGACCAATCTCGAGTCCCTTATGATATTCGATCAGAAAATAATCATTCCAGATTTATTTATGAATGTAAATTCAGAGTGTTTCTTCAATCCCATCCACTTTCACGCCGTGTTTGAACATACAAAAATATTAAAAAATTTTGCTGAATGGTTTTCAGCAAAGGTATCTCCAGACTCACCTCCCCTCGGCTCACCGTGAGGTGTAGAGCCCATATAGAGGGGAGGGAGGGGTTACGTTACCACCGCCATCGGCACAAGGGAGGCCAACCGTCCACCCACTCGGACAGTATTTATTAAGAGGAACAATAAACAGAAAAGAAAAACAAGAGACCAACAGGGTCCAAACAATAAAACGACCAGCACATGCTGGTTTAAAATTCGTTGTCATAAAATTAAGTACAATAAATTAAAACCGCAATATATTAAAATAAATAGTACAACAGTTATATAAAAAACTTTCCATATATACAATTAAAAAAAATTTTTAAAGTTTAAAACACTAAAAACAAAATCCAATCAAATAAAATGAAGTAAAATGGGGCCAGACCTAGTCGTAGGCCCCCTATTTACCACACAGGGAGACCACCAGGAAACTTAGTTTAATCGCTGTGGGGTGCGGGGAGCCCATCCGCCACCCCTCCAGCCGCCAGCACGCAGTGGCTGATTTTATTCCTGGTAAGCAAAGGTATCTGTAAAATCATTTCAAAGGTATCTGAAAAACGCGTTTAAGGTTTCGATGCTGTGAGAGGTATTCTGTAAAACTAAATACAGAGGGCGCTAGTGTTTTGGTAACATTTTTTGCAACTTATGACGAAACATCGTGTACTAGCATGCAATGTCAGAGTGTCAACTTAAATCCAAACATCGCCAAAACACCGATAAATCATATTAGTCCTTAACGTAGTATATTTTCTATTACTTAAAATCGTCGGAAAGGTAAAATTGATGTCTTGATTGCAGTGTGGATATTAATTTAAGATTCTTAAGTTACGAATGAGAGATTATACGGATGATATTTTGTAGAGCATCGAATAGGTTTGCTTTGGTGCGTCGCTCTGTAGCCATTTTTTGCCACATTGGGGTATACATCCGGGTAGGTATTATTTAGGTATTTTAATTAACGTCGCACTGGAGCAGCACAATGGGTTATTGGCGACGGTCAGAGATCGGAAAGATCATAGGACAATTCCACGCAATTTTGAACCACGATCAGATGACGAGGTTACACCTGAGCTGGCACACCCTTCTCTAAATTTCCACACCACGCCAACGTAAACACATTTTAGGCCACGATAGATTTAGCGTGCACCAGCCCCCTTTGCACACGACGGTCTTTGGTTGGATTCGAACTCGTAACCCTCCAGTTGCTAGTCCGTTACTCTTCCAACTGGGCTACCGCGGCCCAAGTAAATCCGGGAAATGCATTTCTAAAAAATCAACCAAAGCAACAGACTCGTGTTCTTGCTTTATGCTTACGATATAGTCTAAAAATTCCAATAATTCTTTTTAACATTTATTTTCTAAATATTCAAAGGGCCATCGTGACTCAGTGGGTATGACCACTGCTCTAGCAACGTGCGAGTTGTAGGTTACGTAAATTCTATTCTTTCCTGGGTGTAATAAAGCTTTCCTCCATGTGTATGTCCATTACTTGATGTTGTTTGGTGCAGTATGGCCAACTATGTTCCTTCCTCTATAAAACCCACCAGCCATAAAGATCTTCGATTTTTAGACAGTAATAACACACTAAAATTAAAATTATTGTATTGATAACTTTCATACACTCCAGATGGGTTAAGGGAATAGCAATTTTTGGAGATTTTCGTTTTTTGGTGGCTTTTGGGTTTTATTAACAATCTCGCAATTCTTGAGCGAACAGTGATTAGATTGAGTAATGATCATGAGATCGCAATCACTCAGGAATTGTGAGCCGTCTTATAGAAAGCAAAGCCATCAAAAATGGGGTACAAAAACTAGAAATTCACTTCTGAACCGATATATTTTGGTTATCTGATTTGAAATATAATCCTAAAAATGATGTGTAAAGACCTGAATAAAATCATATTCCAAATAACTATGTGTTAGGCCTTCAGAAGAAAGTTCTGGAACATTCGGACACCTAGAAATATTCTATTGCATTTTGGAGGCATCTTTGATATTAATATTGGTTTCAATTCAAACGAAAGTCCTGAGGCACCCCGAACACCGTCTTGCGGCTTCTGAAGAAACAGTCCTTCCCCCGAGATTCGAATCTGGTTCCGAAAGATACCGACCATCGGGTCGGCCCACGTCTCAGAGTGGCCCATCCGCTCCCACATTTGAAAGCCATTCTCATTCAGGTGTGCCTCTTTCCAAACCGACCGATTCGCCGAAAGATTTCACTCGCTGCAAACTTCCACTCTCAAGACGTGACTCGAATAGTCACGTGACCTGGCATGCAAACGATGGAACACTTGGAATACACTCCCCGGCATCTTCCCTGGAAGTCCTCGTTCGGAACGATTTATGGTGTGTCTGCTCTGGAATTGGATAGATACGATGTTTTATTTCGCTGCTACTGGCAACATATGCTTGTCGGTACGAAGAGTTACAAGGGGGCCGTTTCAACTTCGATTCTGGAAATGCTTGAAGTATCATACCGACTGCACTTGGTTGGAGTTTTTCTTGTCTTGTTTTGACGTGAATACGTCTTTAAAATCGTAACAGTATTGGGGACATGCGGGAAAAGTCAAGCGTTACAACTATTTTGTCTTATGATTTCAGAACTAGAAGAAACATTCAGAAGATAAATACAATGTCGTGTAGACAAAAGATTTGCTATTGGCGACGGTCCTTGATCCATCCCGAAGGAAAGATCCGAGTTTTTAAAGGAATGCCGATAATGAATAAATCGAATTCCAACCAGTTTTGGTTGTCCTTACTCTATGGTCATTGGTTTCCACACGAGGACTAATTAAACTAGGACCTACTGCAAACCAGATTCCGGGAGACTACGAACATCCATACCAAAACCAGAATTTGAATCCACAGCGTTTTGAATCAGGGACCAGAGCGGTAATCACTGGGCTGCCGTTGCGGAAAACTAAGAACAGCAGACCATTTATCCCTCCAAGTGGTTTTGACGAGATATCTCATTCATCAAGATCAGATCCATTTTGATAATGACGAGATATCTCGTCATCAAGATATTTCCGATGTATTTATGATGGCGAGATCAAGATCTGATCAGTTTTTCAAGTGACGAGATATCTCGTACTTCAAGATCTGGTCAGTTTTTCAAATGACGAGATATCTAGTCGTTCAAGATCTGGTCAGTCTTTCAAATGACGAGATAACTCGTCCTTCAAGATCTGGTCAGTTTTTCAAATGACGACTTATTTCGATCTTCAAAATCTGGTCAGTTTTTCAAATGACGAGATATCTCGTCCTTCAAGATCTGGCCAGTTTTTCAAATGACGAGATATCTCGTCCTTCAAGATCTGTGGTCAGTTTTGCTAACGACTGAGATAATTCGTCGAGACAACCACCAGAAGGCTACATGAAAAGCTAGGTAAGTTAAGGTTTAAGATTTCAGTTTAGTAACAGAGAGAAACTGAAATATATTCTAAAGCAGGACTTAATATTGTTTGAAATTATCTACGATAATGTTTGGCAACACATATGGACTAATTAGGAAAATAAATACTAATGCAATACATAGTGATTCATTCCAATGCATGCTGAGCTGGTTATTAAATTAGTAAGTGTTTTCTCTATTGTGACACTCACATTTCATATATTTTATTAATAATATGTAGATAAAATTGAAATTAGAAAAAAATGTATCCTATGCTCCTTAATATTTTTAAATTCTGCTGTAAAACAATTTATTCTAAGTGTATTGTCACATTGCAAAAAAGTTTGTTCGGGTGAATATCATTCGCCACATTAAATTTAATCTATGTATACCGTGGTACAAAAAGTAAATTATATTTACCCCATTAAACCATACAAACTCTGAAAATGTAAAGAAACTCAATAGATACGTGTCTCATTTACTTTACACTATTGAGAGAACTGCTGGAATTCCATGGTAACATAACAAAGATCCATCACCATTAGACAAAGGAAGGTCGAGGTTAGGTCCTCCACGCTCCACCTGTAATCGACAAGAGCGAGGACAGGATATCCTCCCCGATCTAAACTTTTCTCCAAAAAAAAAGTTCCCCCACCGAAAAATCCAAAAAACTTTGATTACGTCCAAAACGGAACTCCAAAGTACTCTTCCACGTCGCTTCAATCGCGGAAGTGCCGGAAAAAAAACCTCTTACAAATCAAAAGGCAGAGAGGTCTTGTACTGTCCCGACACTTAATCCATCAGGCCCTGATAAATTCGCCAAATTAGAGTCGGTGGTCGTCAATCCACGCCGCTATGAGGGCTGGGGAAGAGGAGGGAGCAGTTTCCAGGGCCGCGAACACCTTTTTCTACTTTCGGTGGTTAAGAGTTTGAAACTTTATCGGGAACAAGTTGTTAGCGAAACGGTGGGAGATATATAACAAGGAAAATGGCGGAGAAAGATCTGAAACTGCTCAACGCGTCCAATGGCTCGTGGAAGGAAGTCATCTATTTCGCTTCCAAGTGCCATATGCCACCGAGCGCGCGTGGTCAAATACCACGAATTTTGGGTCATTCGTCAAGGGTTCTTTTTTCCGTTTTATCCGGCATCTACCTGTCCGGACGTTCGATGGAAAGGTGCATTCTTCCTTGACTGTATCCTTTTAACTTGACCTCCGGTGGAGGAAGAAAGGGAATCAATCACGCGGTAGAAGATACTGTCACTGCTTGGGGTATGGTTGATGGTGATGGATCGACAGATTATGTTGCGCGTTCAGTTTCGGTATATAGATATAGGTTCGCGTTTCCGTGTAACAAGGCTCCGATGTTACAAAAAGTTACCGAAATAGAAAAGCAGCCAATGGTTTTCATAATCAAGCTATTTTTTTGCCACGAAGAATCTCCTGTGACAGTTTTAAGTTACCTTCTAACATATCCGGGAGGCAAGTCCTAGGCTTTAGTGTACCCCTAATACATCCGAGTGGCAATCCAGGAGGTCTTAGTGTAACCCTAACGCATCCGGGTAGCAAGCGTGACCTCGATGTACTACCTAACACATCCGGGTAGCAAGCCCGAACCTTGATGTACTACCTAACACATCTGGGTGACAAGTCTGGTGCTTTAGTGTATCCCGTAACACATGAGGGTGTCGGTCCTGAGGCCTTAGTGTTCTCCTTATACATCCGGATAACAAATCTGAGGGCTTTAGTGTATATCCTAAAACATGAGGATGGCAAAACCGGGGCGGGAGGTTAATACGCATTTCTATACAGTCGTAGCAAAATTGGTGAAATCGCCAAAGTCTACTTCTATGTCGAGTGGACAATTCCGATGATGAATCCATAAATGGGTATCTTCTCCCGTCCCGTTGGCCAATCAGATGATGAATGTTCGTTTCAAACCGGCAGACGAAAGCAGTCTAAGGGTCATGTTATTTTTAGTTTTGGTCATATGATCCTGGGCACATAAAAAGGTACCATTGCTAATTCTTTTATATTTCCTCTATGATCCAAGGGCAGTAACTCGTTATTTTGAACCACGATCAGATGACGAGATCAACACCTGGACAACCTCAGGAATTTTTGAAACACGCTATGGCATTATCTATTTACTTTTATGAAAACTCTTTTTTACTACGCTTTATTAAACGAAATTCATTGCTAATTTAATTTGTTAAACTTTATTTGAAACAAAAGTGTTTATTTAGTAGGAATAATTAAAGGGGATGGGGTCGATCATCTACCTCCGACCGTAGGAGGCCGCGAGATACGATTCAATCCTCCCCGATGCTCTCCATACGTCAACATCTTTTCATTCAATAAGCACTTTTCGCGACATCTCATTTCTCCCTCCAGGAGCTCCAAGAAGCTCCTCCCGCAGAACGAAAGAACACCGCGCAGAACGGAAAAGAACGAAAATAAACACTTCTTAAAAACATTCTTGATTAAAGTAGCTTTCGATTTTTTCCCAGCGAAAAAAAAAGGAATAACGTAAGATAAAACGGGAACAAAAAACGGTGTAAAAAACACGGAATGTATGTATAAAAAAATAAATCCCTTACACAAGGAAGAAGGAAAGGGAGATAAAAAAAAAGTCTGGAAAGAAAACGAAATTCTAAACATCCGAGGGAAAAAATAACGCCACAAGCGAAAATAAGGAGAACAACACAAGAAAAATGCAAATCTGGATACATTCTTTCAGAATATCAAGTGGCATTCATAAATCTCTGAGGGCCGTAGGACGGAGACTGGAAAAGAGACAAAAAAGAGAGTTCTGACGACAGAGAATGAGAGATGTGTATATCTCTTTTGGAAACATCTATCTCCTCTTAATGCCGGGAGAGAGGTCAGCTACAAATATGACTGTCACTTGCAGTCAGAGGGAGAAATTCGTTTTCTGTTGCCATCCCTCGGATTATAATTCTTCCCTCTGCGCCTTTTAGTCGGCTTTGGAATATTTTGGATTTTTTTTACCTCGGCTTTAAGTTTTGGGCGGCGTCTTTTTTTCTTTTAGTGGAGTGGAACTTCCATATCCATTTGTGTCAATTCTAAGTGATTCGGAAATGCTGCATTAAAGTACGACTAAAAATAAGGTGTAATAAATAAGCAAAGGGAAGCGGGTGAACTTTTGGAATTGAGAAACTGCGTCGCTGTCTGATTCGGACATCTTGTAAAGATAGTTTGTATCTTTGCTTTTAAAGCTATAGATATAAGTATCTACTTTCATATCTTTATACACGAAGGTTACTTTTGCTGTCACCAATCAGAACTGTATACGGATGTCTTGTATAGGAGAAGAAAGATACTTTATATCTATACTTTTATAGCCATAGATCAATGTACCTATGTCCATACCTATATATTTTTTCTAATCGCCGGCCAATTGAACATTATTCATTAATTCACGCTACACCTCACATACAAATCTCACAATCCATTTATGGAGAGGCAACATATTCATTCCAAATGGACAAACATCCAAGCCTTATCTTGGATTCAAACCAGGAACTTTTCAATCCGGAAGATCACTCTGATCACTAGACTGATTTTTCGGCCATATCTATATGTACGAGGGTTAGTTTTACAATCATAATCATACTTTGCTTGAAACAATGTGCATGTGCACCATCCTGCACATATGTTGCAGATACAAGGCACTGATTTTATTCGCTGTTTGTTAATACAAAAAAGTTTAAAATTTCATTTTAGGTTGGTCTTCCTTATCTACTGTTTCGCTTCTTATATTTTGATACTTTGTGTTTGCACCTTCTAGAGAATAATTTTTTACCTGTTTTGTAGAATCCTTTTCCGCATCTCTTAAACAGTCTAGATACATATTTGATGCCTATGCCAATTTTTTTTACATCGCAGGAATACAATTTTTGCTCTTTTTCTCTTCGCTTTTTTAACTTCTTTCGCTTTTTTAACGATTTTCAAGAATGATTTCTTATTTGACGTTGTCTGTCTTTTGTCTGGTGAACCATAGCCAAATATGGCCATTCTGCCATAAATCCATCCAAATCAACCAGAATGAGTGCATCCACATTCACAATGCCTATAAATCTGCCACCATGCTCGATAGTATATATTTTAATTTTTTTCTTTCTTAAAACAGTAAAATAATGCCTTCAAGAAGCTATTAAGAGCTCAATCGTAGCTTTTCGCATTTACTTTTATCAGTTCCAAGGACATGGTGATTAAATCTGTTCTTTTCACGTATTCATTTTTTCATATTTTGATGTTCCACAACAAAGTAAAATACTTTTTATGCACAATTATTCCACTCGATTTGAAATTTGTGTTTGTTAATTTTATTTTCGGAGCTAAAATAATTTTGCGTGATTTAATTAATGCTCTTCGGTTTTTCGTTTGTTTTGATTTTTACTTTTTTTAAATAGTTAACGATTTTTTTTTCACAAGTAGTGAGATATATTTTCTAATAAAGTGTGAAAAAATTAAAGTTATCTGCATTTCTCTTACTTCCTGCTTCAAAGATAAAGGGGTTTTATTTTTTCTTTCTTCCAAGAATGAATGCCTTATATTACTCGTGTATTCTGTTCTTTGTGTTCTTGGATTTTTCTGAGTTGTTCTTTGTGTTTATATGCAATACGACTTATACGATCTTCAAATACAAGTAAAAATTCTTAAGCCAAAATAAACTTTTTGCGCTTACATCAGAATGAGTTTTGATACACAATAGAACCTAACATAAAGGTACAGGATCGTTATAGATTTTAACAAACTATAAATGAAAATATAAAAGAAAATTTATATAGGCTAGTAAAAATCGACCACTTAATAATTATTCCACTTAAAAGTTCAATTTACGGTGCATATATACACAAAAAATCACTAAAATTAACCAGATTATCATTTTTATTGCTTCAACAAATTCTCGAACTCCTTAGCTTTCAAGCATTACCAAGATCTTGTAAATATTCCGAATAGTTTTCTAGTTCCGAGGGTTTTTGTTAGATACTGTCAACATGTATAAACATTTTACAAAACTTAAAACTCAATTTCTGAAGAAATGTGTTTTTGCAATATGATTGCTTTGTTTAAAAGGTGATAACTCAACAATCAATATTGATCTATTTTAATTATTTTTGTTCAATGTAATCTGTTTAATACATGGATGTTTTGATCCTCAATCAGTTATTAGTCGAAAAATTAATTTTAAGTTGATTTTAAAATGTTAAAATTCCTGAAAAAAATCTTGCTTTTTTTATGCTTCCTTGTTTAAGAAACCTATTCCATCTAGCAAGTAGATTGAGCGTCAAAACATTAATATATTATATTAGGAATAATATAAGAATAATTATATATTAGGAATAATTTCCAACAGGAATTTTCTTCTTGAACTAATTAGAATTTGAGATATCATTGTTCGAAAATATGCTTATTAACTAATTATTTCTAAATTTGATAATTATTAGTTTAATTTGATTTTTTCACGCTGAAATGATTTTAGGCATAAACCAATGACCTATTGTGAGAAACTGGATTTTTAAAGTAAGAATTTTTAAAAAACTTTTAGTTTATATGTACACCTTAAGGCGAGAAATAAACTTTACGAAGAATGACTTTTGATACACAATGAAACTTAACACAAAGGCAAAGGAGCGGATTCTATATGTAGATTTCAACAAATTAGAAATCAAAATATAAAGTTTTTCTACAGCTGATCAGAATTGACTACGCAATAGTCATTCTATTCATAGGCTAGATAAAACTTCGATTTACATCAATTGAAGTAAGCTCAGCATTTACTTTTTAACACATTTGGGGGATGTCCGAGCCATCCCCTTTTTGGTATGTCCCTGAAAATAGAGCCTCCTGAGACCCCTTCTTACCTACACTTCTGCCTGCCATTCTTTTCCACAGTAACAATACTCTTCAGACTCCGATTCCAGTCCATGAAGTGATTCACCAAAACCTTCACATAAAATTTCCACTCGATTTAAATCCGCCACACTCAAAAAGACAAAAACTATACCTCCACCAAACAAAAAAGAAACTCTGACACTGACGAAAATGGGCTTTGTCTCCCGATTCGAAAATCGTCATCCTCCATTCCGCACTTCCACCAAGACTGCTTACAACACTTACCGAATTGAAAGGAACACGGCCTACATCCCTGAAGCGATGTCGTAGCACACACCTCAGTCTCACGGGACACGGAAGATGACCACTCGGCGAAATTGACTATTTCCACAGCACTTCAGTCTGGGGAAAAAGTTGATCCGCCTGTCAGATGTGAAGCGCGGTTTTGAGCATGGGGTTGAAGTTTCTGGAATTCGACAGCTTTGGGTTGTCATTTGTGAAAGAGGTTTTGGAATGGTTGATGTGCCATGTACATTAGGGTTGTTTTTGTGGGGGAAATGTTTTATTCATTTTTGGGATTGTAAATGTAAAAAATATTTTGATTGTTTGGGAACAGAGAGAAGATTGTTCGGGACCTGAGGCAAATGAAGCTGATACCACCCTCTAACCAAAACAAAATTTTCGAATTTAAAATGAACACTCAAAATGGATTCGATTATTAAATTAGATTCGAAATTATTTAACACTCAAAATGGATTCGACGATATATCTCGTCCATGATCTCACCAATTCTGTTACTGACAAGATATCTCGTCCGGGAAAATCTGACCAATCCTGCTAATAACGAGATACCTCGTTCATGAAGATATGACCAGTTCTACTAATAACGAGATACCGCGTCGATGAAGATATGGCCTATTCTGCTAATGACTAGATATCTCGTCCATGAAGATATCACCGATTCTGCTAATGACGAGGTATCTCGTCCATGAAGGTATGACCAATTCTACTAATAACCAGATACCAGAATAGGCCATGAAGACATGGCCTATTCTGCTAATGACTAGATATCTCGTCCATGAAGATATGGCCTATTCTGCTAATGATAGATATCTCGTCCATGAAGATAACGCCTATTCTGCTAATGACGAGATATCTCATCCATGAAGATATGACCACTTCTGCTGATGACGTAATATCTCGTCCATGAAGGTATGACCAATTATACTAATGACGAGATATTTCGTTATCACGATATTTCAAATATTTTGAACATGACAAGATCAAGGTCTGGTCGGATTTTTTTAATGACAAGGTATCTCGTTCATCAAGATCAGGTCAGTTTTTTAATATCGGGAAATCTCGTCGGAGACCACCACCTGGAGGTTTAAATAGGTTGGTCAAAATGCACTAATGAGTTACTCATTTGATCATAAATTATTGTTAGCAATATTAATTCTTGATTTTAATTTTATATTGATGCATAAAAACTTTTATGAGATCGAGATTCGTTAATGTATTCTGCTAATGGGTCTCCAAGGTGGAAGTAACAAAGGTCTGTTTAATACTTTCCAGACGTTTGGGAGGAGATAATATTATTGCTGTTTCTTCTCTGAATGGATACAATTGCATGGAAGGAAGAATTGACTTTCAAACGCTGTATTCTAACAAGTAATTGAAAGTACTTCACACACATAGCACTGAAAAATATTTGTGAGGACAAAACTACTTTAAATTTTAAAAAAATTCCAATAAAAATAATATTTTTTTTCAATAAATATTTCTGAAATGCCACCCCTGTTTGAAACAGGTGCTTAGTGCTATTTTCCCTGTCCATCTCCTTAGCCATACCTTTATTCAGGAGTGTAAAATATTTGTGGATATATTTCTCCTGTTAAGGCTTTTCTGTAAAGCTTATCTTTCGCCACTTGGCAATTTACTCACATGAGAGGTTCATTAAAAAGTAACATCAAACACCATCAGAACGGTGATAATCAAATTAGTTCTTAACAGGAAGTATATTTTTCCTTTTTTAAGTAGTTTTTGTGTGTTTTCACTGAAATACTCTCCATTGGGTTCACGTTTTCTAGTTAAATTCAAAACATACTTCTACCTTGAATACAAAAGGTTATAATCGGATGATGTAAATACCTTATAAAATATATCAACAGCCCGCTATGCTAATATATAATAAATAATCGAACTTACAAAATATTAAAAAATCAAACATACAAACTATAAAATGTATAGTATCAGAAATGCAGACCAGCGAAAAGCCAAAAGGCCAAAAATGCAGGCAAGCAAAATACCGGAATATAAACATAAACAAACGGAAGCCAGAAAACAGAATTGTCCATGCATGCGCGCTGAAGCTGCAGACATAGCACGGCTAGCAATATAATTCAATAATACAAAACAAGGAGAAATTTAGGAATTTAAATTTAAGAATACCAAGAAAATTTCGAAAAAAGTGAAGAAGTGTTGGTGGATCAGGACGTTATCAGGGAGGAGCCTGACCCAGTCCACACAATATGGTGTTTTCTACGTGTGGACGGCAGTTCACCAAAAGTAGTCCACACACCCCTCCAAACACCACAAGTAGAAAGGCAAAACTAGAAAAGCAAAACAGGCAAAAGGTCAAACAGGTAGAGAAGTCAAGGCAACACGGAACATCCAAGGACACACACCAAAGACAAGCACAATACAAAATCACAAAGTTAAAACAAACTTACCCACTTTAACAAACCCCAAATCGTCTGCAACTCACATGATAACCACCAGCAAATGTCCTTCATAACACCCATAAAAGTGATACTATGCAACACAGTCAAAAAATCGGAATTGGAATTCCGGAGAGGGAGAACAGGCAGGCAGACAGAAAGAGATATAGACAGAAATAGACATAGAGATAGAAAGACACACAGAGAAGACGCAGCGAGAGAATGACAGAGAGAGATTATAAGACACTCAATATCATTTAACGGAACACAGAGGTTATCTGAATGCAATCAAACTTCGTATTGATCTTATAATCCCTTCAAAACTCTTACACAATTTAAAAAACCCTGGCTTACTGATGATAAATTGGAATAGCTTGAACGCTGTAACTAGCAGTAACGCAGATATTCACCCTTTTCCACTAATATAAATATGATGAGTTAACGCATTCTTGCAGTAAGGTCTTTAACTCTTCTTCAATTAGAGCCCCCTTGTGCCAAATGATATATTTGATCCACACTATCCAGGTCTCGAAATGATAACCCTGCCGAGTCAATGATTTTTCTTTGCTACATTTCCAGTGCAGAATACTCTATTTAGGCCTCATTTAAATGGTCTGCTCGTTACGGTTATGAATAAGCAAGCGCATTTCCACCCCTCTGATGAATGGACAAGATTCCCATTCCGAAAAGGGACTGTCCGAATGGGGGGAGACCAGCAGCAACACCCCTCCGACACTAATTAATCACCTCGAGTGTTAAAATGGCGCGCCTGTGGAAAGTTCGCCAGATAATGCCAACATCAATTATTCATCAGCAACGCGCCAAATTACACTAATGAATAATCTTACACGATGAGGGAAAAATTGCATCGCATTTATAACAGCAGAATGCAAATGCAATCGAGCAGCATGATTGCGAATTGTTCCTATACCTTTTCTTTGCCTTTCGCGGACTTTATGAGCGGGTGTTAATGGGGATGATTAGAACGGCAGGATGTGCCGTTCTGTAATGGAGCATTGGTTCCTAGTGTAAGTAATGAGTTCTGTATAGTCATGCACTGCATATTGGTCTGTACTCGTACTCCTTACTATGATTACAGGCGATTGAAAATATCTGACAACCATTCTCGAGAATCGAGGAGAATTTGAACGAAGGCGGAAATTTGATGGTGATGAAGCTGTGTATATCCAAAATGTCGAGACATTTGGAAGCGGTATTTGCCTTATAAGGAGTCTAGTTTTACTAATTAAGTGTTATCATCGATGTAAGAAGTTGAAGACTAACATCTAGTCATTCATAAAGTAAACTGCGAATTTATTATCTGATGCATAGTCGATTTTTCTTGCGTTGTCTTCCTATTATTCGAACTAGTTCTTGCAAATTAAATGGTTTTTGCAGGATTTTCAGCTTGAAGGCGATTTTAATAGGTGCTTTTTAATCATGCAAGTTGAGGAGTAAACTGTATTCGTAACCAGGATGTTGATTGGCCCTGAATGACACCCAGAACCACTATTGGTCTGTTTAAATCCTACAAGTGGTTTCGGCGAGATATCTCGTCCATCAAGATCTGACCAATTTTGCTGATATCGAGAGACCTCATCATCAAGATATTGCCGATATTTTTGTCATGACAACATCAATATATGTTCAGTTTTCTAATGACGAGATACCTCGTCCATCAAGATCTGGTCAGTTTTCTAATGACGAGATACCTCGTCCATCAAGATCTGGTCAGTTTTCTAATGACGAGATACCTCGTCCATCAAGATCTGGTTAGTTTACTAATGACGAGATACCTCGTCCATCAAGATCTGTCAGTTTTCTAATGACGAGATACCTCGTCCATCAAGATCTGGTCAGTTTTCTAATGACGAGATACCTCGTCCATCAAGATCTGGTCAGTTTTCTAATGACGAGATACCTCGTCCATCAAGATCTGGTCAGTTTTGCTAATGATGAGATACTATGCCAAGACAACCATCAGGAGGGTTAACATAAGTTAAAGCGGGTTGACTAATATTGGTGCGACTAAAAGCGGTTATGTTTTATTATTCAAATACGAAAACGTACACATATCAGCAATGAGCTGAAAATGGCATCGACATCGATGATAATATCTAAGGTAAACCATGAACAACGAGACATTTACTTCTGCACCAAACTCGAAATTGGAAACCACGAACTGATTCAATGCAAGCATCTTCGGTATGACCGTGGACTTTTATTATCGAAGAATGTATTTTGTTTAGAAAAGCTTATAACACACAAAACCTTAGCATTTTATATGATTCATATAACTAATCGGACCACGCCAAAGCATAAATATTCAAAATCGTTATCATTAAGGTATATTGGAACATCTAGCGTGTCAAGTCCGTGAAACGTCAAGTCCGTCAAGTCCATAACTAATCTGGATGTATTCACCCTCTGAGAGGTTCATCCTTTCTGCAACCTTCCCTTCAGGATTTCTAGCTATTTTCGATCTTCTTGACCTATAGAATCTTTCTTAGGATTCTTTCAACCAATAGAAGTGGTTATTTAGTCATTATGTGTGTGTTATGGGTTAAAAGCTATACTACACTATTCGGAAATCTAGTGACGCTCAGAGAGTTAAGGAAGCTAAGTATAAATATTCTCTGATTTAATATTCTTATATTTAGGAGAGTTCTAGATGAACTGTGAACCATAAAAGGGTCTACAAGGGCATTTAAAAACCTAAAGAATAATAGTTTCATTGTGGGCTGAATAAATTTCCTTAAAGTAATAGGTCTTTCCCATAAAGTGTTTTTAAGACTATTAGAATAATTCCATTCAGAGGTTATAGAGAGATTCGACAATGTAGGAAAAGTGGGTTATGCTAGAAGGTATGATATTAACATTTGGTGTTTATGCTTTAAATTGGGACTCTTGCTTTTGGAGTAATATGAAACATCGATTACTAGTCTGCATTAACCTCCCAAGTGATTTTCACAAGATATTTCGTCCATCAAGATCTGAATAATTTTGCTATCGACGAGATAAAACGTCACCAAGATATTGACCATTTCTTAACGATGACGAGATAAAGATCTGGCCACTTTTCTTCTAATGACGAGATATATCGTCCATCAAGATCTGGTCAGTTTTGCTAATGGCGTGATATCTTGTTAAGACACGACCCACCAGGAGAGTTCAGGTGAAGACATCTAAAGTTGCAAATTTGTAACTTCGGCGTGATGTCAATATAAAAACATAGTCAGCTTCTATAAAATAATATAAAACTAAAAACATGAGTATAAAACAGCTTCAAGCAGCCCAGAACTAGGTATTCCTTAATAAAAAACATATCTCCTTCGTATATAAGTAGTTTTTAACACTCAAGAACTCCACATTAAGACACAAGCAACCAAGTCTCTTGATTTACGTCTTAAAAAGGACGACACTACTCCGGGAAAAGAGAGCCCAACAACACACGCACAATCCCTATAAATATTTACTACTCTTGCACGGCCAATAAGATCGAGGAGAAGTGCACCCTATAACAACAGACACCTTCTGCCGCAAAAAAGGGGAACAGCCCCGGCATAAATTCTCTTTCCTTTGTCATTCCCTCCCGAACAGCTGTAAGCCCTTTTAACCGGAATATTGGGGCTTCACCTGAAGGGTGCCGGACTCCGGATCCGGCCGGCGAAATACGATCGGTGCCGAAATCAATGTCGGGCGGGAGAGGCGTCGTAAAATAGCCCCGGCAGCCCCCATGAAAAGGATCTTAACGCCCGGCCACTCTCCTAAAGTACGCCCCCGCACGCCCCAGTCTATCAGGGCTTCGGACGTTTACAACTGGGTCCCGGCCGCACTAACCCGGGTTATAAATAACTGGGAAAGGGCACTCAATGCAACTCGGGTTTTTTGTTTTGTTGCGTTTGTTTAGATGTCCCGTGACTCTCAAATCCTCGTTGCTCTTAAAATGCCAGACAGGGTAAAAGTTTGCTTTCGCAATTTGTCCTTTTCTCTTTTTGGAGTTTCTTGTTGATGGGACAGCCTGGGGGGATGTTTTTTGCCTTCTCTTTTGAGGGTTAGTCCCATTTTTATTTTATAGACAGCCACTGATTCTTTTCGTTTTAACTGGTCCCTTACCCATAGGGAAAATCCATGTATCCAAAGTGTTGAAACGAATATGATGATGTTAGTACGATGCAAGCAATTTTGCGAATTATAAGCCCATGCTACGAAACACAAAAGGCACCAACTCGTGATGTTTGGTTTGTTGCTTATTCGTTGAGTTTAAAATGCCAGACAGTGTAAGTTTGCTTTCGCAATTTGTTATCTTCTCTTTTTGGACTTTCCTGTTGAATGGAACAGCTAGGTCATTTTCTTGACCTTTCTCATGGCGAGGGATTGGTCTTATTTTCATTCATAGGCATGCATGTATATGATCCTTATTGTTCTTGCCTATTGTGCCAGTAGATTTAGTTAACGCAATAAAACTGTAGAAACATGGTAATAAAACTAGAATTAAGCAAATTTTAGAAATGTAAGAAAAATTAACGTAAATTAATTTTCTGAGGGCACCATATAATTCCACCTTGCAACATACAGTTTTCCCTGTATGACCTCTAACCATTTTTGACCTTCTTGACCAATACAATCTTTCCAAAGCTGAAGAAAGGACCTATTAAATCTTTCCAGACAAGTCTATTCTAAGAAAAGGGTCAATGGAATCTTTCCAAAGGACTATGTTGCAAGGAAGAACTAATAGAATCGTTCCAAAGGATTGTATTCCGAGAAAAGGACCAATAGAATCTAAATTCCAAAGTGTGAAAGACTATGGATTTTTTTCAATCAATATATGTGATTATTTTATCATTATGTGAACAGTGGAGTAAAAGCAATACTACACTACTAGGAAATCTCGTGACGATCAGTGGGTCAAAATCAATGAAGTATAATTTATGACATTCAATCTCGTTGTCTATTATGAAAATATGTGTTCATAAGAAACTCGCTGGTAATGTTTTTCAGCAACTTTTAAAAAAGAATATGCCTATCTTTTTATGTATGAAACTAGTGGCGGATTCAACTATCAATTTTCCTGAGTGAAAAGACATGAATTATATGTCTGCAAATTCTCTGACTTTGCGGATGTCTAGATAAAGGAATATTTAAGACTTTCTCGAAGAACAAAAGTTATTCAAAGTATCAATATATGAGCAATTTTTCAGGAATAGGAATGTTAAAAGTTTGATTAAAAAGTTAATCAACTGAATTGGTTTGTCCAAATTTCCACCTTGCCTTTCTTATAGGTTTATTCTGATTTGTCAATATGATCTTTATGTTTCCAGTACGAGGTTTAATTCAACCCCAACCCACTTCTCTATTACAAACCCTGTAAGATCATGTGGAGGTACTCATTTACCCTTAGAGATTCCGTTTAACCAGGTAAATTCTTTAAACACATATCCCTGCGAAAATATAACCTTAAAAATGTTTTCGTTTCGTAACAATCTTTTAAAATCATATTCCAATTGGCTCAACTATAAGAGAAAAGATGCGAGAATCGTAATCTCAAGTTTCTTAAAACTTCAATAAAGTCCATTTACAATCCTTCCCTAACAATTAATCCTCCTTATGATTGTCTCGAAGAGGTATATCGTCTCATTAACTAAACTGATTTTATAACTGAACACGATACCTTGTTCTTAAAAGAAAACTGACCAGTTCTTGATCTTGCCATCATAAAAAAATCGGCAATATCTTGATTACAAGAGCTTTAAAACTTCCTGGTAATTGTCCCGACGAGGTATCTCATCATTAACAAAACTGATCAGATACTTATGGACGAGATACCTTGTCAATGGAAAAACTTACCAGATCTAAGAAAGATCCAATATAGGAAAGATCTAATCCCATCATAAAAATCGAAATTACCATGATGACGAGCTATCTTGTCATTAGAAAACACTTACCAGATCTAAAAAAGATACAATATAGTGGAAGATCTAATCTCATCAGAAAATCGGCAATACAATGATGACGAGATATCTCGTCATTATCAAATTTGGTCAGATTTTGATGGATGAGATATCTTGTAAAAACCACTTGAACGATTAAATGCTACTTTTGTTCAGGAATCAACTCAATACCAGGATCACCGTTCAGTTGTCCGCATGCACAACAAATACTCAGTATTCACTTAACATTACATCTAATTTAGCTACAGTTTTATATTTTTCATCTATTTCCATCATTGAAATCTTTTCTAAACTGTTTCTGGAAAAGATTTTGGTCGCTTACAGTGTTACCTCCGTTCAAGAAATCTCTTTCCTCTACTTAGTCAATAAGTCCACGTCCATTAAGGTTAACTTTTTCATTGATCAAACCTCTCACTGCTCACTAATCCCACATGACGTCTATTACTAGACTGTCCAATGAAAACACCCCGCTAGTTCTGCCCGCAGCGGGTTACACTCGGATTTTAACTTTCCAAGCGAACTCATTATCCCCACCGAAGTAGATAACGCGATTAAAATTAATTATTTCTTCATCGTTTCCGTCACCACTCGAGCCAGTGACTGGGGAACTTCCCCAGTCCAACCCCCAGTCTCTAAAGATATTAATAGCGTAAACAAGTGTCCGTGCAGCAACTAGATTTACTCCCCCCTCTTCCCTAATGACATTACTTCCAGGACTTAATCTTCCCCTTTCTTGCGCAAGAAGGTCCGTAGCAGAAGATCTGTTTAATAAGATTTACGTCCGGAAGACTAGGTTTCGAAGATCGGATCATGAACCCCATCAAATTGCGTGTACCGAACTCTTGGTGCATCCCGATAATTGATGGAGGAACGTAAAAAACGTCTCGGGAAGTTCATTTATAAAATTAAATGTTGGTCTTTTTTCCGGGAATCAAGTAGTTACCAGACTTGGTAGCTAATTGTGTGGGCCGCGCCATCAATTTCGACTGGAAGTGATTCCCGACGTTGTGTTATCAGGGGACTTTCGTAAACAAAGTTAAAGGGGGAGGATGCTCTTCACCGTGAGGGAAACGTTATTATAAATAATTATTTTGTTCTCGTAGATCTGATTATGATTGCAGGTTATTTTGTTGTGAAGATTGAGAAAAATTACCACTGTGCAAACAACAAAGTAAATTTAAGATTCTTAGTATGATAATTAAATGCATTTGTGAAGGTTTCGTATAAAATACTTACATCTTTCTCTCAATTGTAAATGAAGGCTAAGCTCATTGAAAATAATAATTCCTCAAAAGTACAGGTCATAGAAATTTGAAAGAAACTTCGTTTTTTAGCAAGACGCGTGAAATGCAGTGCAACTTTGTCTACCAAAGAGTACTTCATGGTAGAGTTGAATTACACTGCTATATATACTACTGTGTCATAAGTTAATTTTTGCAGTGGTGAATAAGTTCACATTTATTATTTTTACAGTAGGTAAAAATAATTTGGAGAGGTTCTTTACAAAATTTAATGTTTTTCAGGGAAATCAAGTAGTTAGTCTTGATGGCTAATTACTTGGAAGCGATTCGACTCAAACGGATTCAAACCATTGTGTTGTCAGAGAACTTAAGTAAAGACAAGTCGGAGGACTTTCTTCACCGAGAAAAAAGTTTATAACAAATGATTTTTTGGTTTCCGTAATCAATACCACATTCTATTCCTTGATACATTGGTAAAGTCCTGTATTAGCAATTGGAGGCTTGCGAATTCGAAACTCTATCCAATCAAAGACAGTCGTGTATATGGGGGCTGGTACACGTTAAATCTCTTTTGGCCTCAAATCTTCTCACATAGGCGTAGTGCGGAAGTTTGGTGAGAGGTGACAGCTCAGGTGTTTTTCTCGTTATCTGACCTTGGTACAAAATGACGAGTTGTTCTCGGATATTTCCCTTGAGGATGGATACATGACTGCCATTAGCCGGTTGTGTTGTTCCAGTTTGACATAAATTCGACTATCTACCTACCTATCTTGATTCATTGTTCATAACATTTTCAAGTATTTCAATTGGCTCAGACAAATTTAACAAAACACCAGGGCAATCCAGTAATTTCTGAAGTACTTACTAAATTTAAATTTTTACCAGTCTCCTCTTTTCCTTTCACAACTTTCCTCTCTGAATATTCATTAGCTAGTTGATTATACCATCATTCATTGTGAATGTAATATTTGGTGGTACTAGTTTTAAAGTCTCAATTTTAAACGTATTAGTTTATTGGTTTCTTTTAAAATCGGTAAAAAGTTTGTGTAATTTACATCGGCAAATTTGATTAGGTAAAATAATTATTACAGATACTCTTATTTCAGGGGAGTAGACACTATATTCCATACAACATATTCAAAAGAAAATCATTGCATTACTATTCAGTCCCTAATATAATACAAAAATAATTACGAATAATTAAAAGGCACCATAAATTGATAAACATTCGAATTATTTCAGACCTGAATGCAAAACGATATGGTTTATCTCTCTAACATTCAAACAAAATACAAGTAATAAAAATCAAAGAATATAAATCGAAACTATTTGAATCGATGCCTATAAATAAACCAAATCCATGAAGTTAAATCAATTTAAATTATCTTCAAGAATTCAGCCCATTTAAATCTAAATACTGCAATATGTTTGAAGGCTACTTCTGAAAGAGCAAGAACATCCTGTTAATACGTTAGCAAGAATGTTTTCCTCGGACACTTTGACAGCGGCAAATGGAATTCTGATGCCATCCGAGTGTTGAAAATGTGATTTTCGTCTTGCCACCTGTCTCATCTTTTGCTGCGCACTTTCCTTTTCTACTCAACCCTCACAAGATTCGATTTTCAGTGTCCTAAAATATGCTAAGGAATGAGAAGATGTCGAATGTTCTTTTGACTTCGGGAGAAGAAAATAAAGTTTTGCCAATCACCTGGCGTAGCCTGTTTCTTTGGTAAATATTTGTTTACGATCATGAAGCGCTGATTCCCTAACATTAATCAATGTTATTTCATGCATTTTTAATGTTATTAATCATCTGGCTTAAAAACATCTTTAATAATCCATTGTCTCGGGCTAAAGTGAGGGCATGTGTTCTGGCAGCCTGGGAGGTGGCGAATGAACCCCCTCCCACAGCACAATAAGCTCTTTTTTTTTATTCGTAGTTGATTGCGCCGTGCCCACAGCACATTTCTTTTTGCTTTTGTTTTGCTGTTGTTTGCCCCGTGCCGCCCTGATATTTTAGGATTTTTAAATGTCCAGTTCATTTTCATCTATTTTTATATTATTTATTATTCGACATTGTTATTAATTTATTTTCATCTTATTTAAACCATTGTCATTTTTACTTGCTTTTATCTTATTTATTTTACCATTGTTTTAGTATTATTCTTAATATTTTTGATTATTTATATCATTGTCATCCTATATAATTTTATCACAATATTTAAACCATTGTCATTGTATTTGTTTTCATTCGTGTTTTATTTGTAGTCTTGGTTTTGTTTTTGTGATTTTTTCATTGTATTTATTTCATAATTCACCTGCATTTATTTTAGGATTTTTAAAAGTTTTAGATTTGTTGTTTTGGTGTTTCCCCTCACGGCTCTCTGTTTGTATTTGAGTTGATTTGTATTTTATTTCCTTTGTATTATTATTTTCTTTTATGTTATTTGTATTTTTGTATTTATCATATTATATACATCTTTTAAACTTTTTGGCCATCTCCTGGCCACCCGGTGTCTTCTATAAACCGTTCTTTTCCGTTGTGGTATCTTTTTATAAACCACTATTTTGTTATATTTTGGTTGTTCTTATTTTCAGGGTGGCCAGTACGGAGCCACGTGTCGTCACTGTAAACCGGTGGTGTACCGGTCGTCTTTTTATTGTTTGGCCCTGTTGACCTTTTATTGTTGTACTTTTTATTGATATTTAATAAATGGTGGTGCCCTTGGTGCTTGGGGCCGCACGTGTGGGAGTCGGGTGTGCTGCCCACCGTTGGGTTGGGTTGCTCGTTGTCCTCTTTCGTGTCCTCTGGCGGAGGTCACTCCCCCGCTTCCCATGCACAAAGCTCTAAGCCTTCTAGGCGAGCTGGGAGACGGTGGGTCCTGAATGTTATTAATCATGTTGAGTTAAAATCGATTTTTTTCCCTCTCATATTTCGTGCCTTTGATCTTTTTTGGTTGTTACCGTTCCTTCATTATTTGCATACCTTCTCACACCATAAATCGTACCGTTGACTAGCTCTTCGTCATCTGACCGTGGTTCAAAATTACGTCTTCTTGTCCTCGGATCTTTCCCCGGGGTTGATCCCGGAACGTCGCCAATAGCCCGTTGTGTTGCTCCAGTGCGACGTTAATTAAATACATACCTACCTACCGTTGACTAGCTCAGGTGTTGCCCTCGTTATTTGACCGTACTTCAAAATTGTCTTCGCGTCTTTAACTTCGGGACTGATCCCGGACCGTAGCCAATAGCCCGTTGTGTTGCTTTAGTGCGTCATAAATTCAACTACCTACCTACTTTGCAACATGGTGATAAGCCACAGAATTATATCCCGTAATGAAAAAAATTTAAACCAAAATAATAAGGCGATCAAAATAACTTCTGACTGTCTAACCATCCAAGTGATTTCGACGATATATCTCGTCCATCAAGATCTGACAACTTTTGCCAATGACAAGATATTTCGTCCATGAAGATCAGACCAATTGGCTAATAACGAAATATCTCGTCATCAAGATATTGCTGAATTTTTTACTATGACAAGATCAACATCTGGTTAGTTTTCGTATAATGACGAGGCATCCTTTTCGTCAAGATCTAGTCAGTTTTACTAATGATGATATACCTCATCGAGACATCCACCAGGAGGGTTAAATTAATGAGCATTACTTGAAAGTTTAAGATAACATAACCTCTTGAATAGTGGATAAACCATTATAATTTTGGAGTTCTTTAAAACTTGAAAATCGTTAGCCTGCAAAATTTGAAGTGTTTTAACGTTATATTGCCCGAGGTATTTATTTTTTCATTAAAACCTTATAGGGGTGTCATTAAATTTAGTGAATAGATGGGGAACTTGGAAGTCAAATGTTCGAGAATCACACTACCCTAAGAATTTAAGAACTACTATACAGTTCGAAAAAGAATTTCGTATCAAACCACAGTCTTTGTTAGAAATAACTACATATACCAGTGTCCCAATCTTCCCTTTTCTAGCTCAGCAAATCTCATCCACATTTGCGTGACAATGCACCATGTCCCAAAACTTCGCACGCAGTTTGGTTTGAGGACGGAAATGTAGAGAAGGTTCGATATCCAGGAAAAGTATTCTTGAACAAGATACGATTTTACGCTCGTGGAATTATTGGAGTTTCAATATTTTTAACGAGCACACATTAGATTTCCAAAATGGTAGTTTCGTTTCACATGTTTCGTCATTGTTTGTATTTTAATGGCCGATTCGGAATGGTAATTTTTCTTACCGCGCGAGTTTCGTGAACTCATTTGGAATGTACCTTAAACATCGTTTGGAACTACTTAAAAATATATACTTTGTGTTGTTAAATGGATCCTGATCCTTCTACTTTTACTTTGTGCTCTATTAAATTCATGCGTTTTGAAATAATTTGAAAATTTTATTTGCTGTCATTAGAATCGTTATCACTACTTTCTTATAAACTATCATTATTTCCGAAACTGGACTCAAAGTTTGTTTAGTTGGAAGACACTTGATTTTAATAGCTAAAAAATTAAGTGGTCTTAAAATAATTAAGTAAAAATAGAGATTATTATCTGCTGTTAACTGGGTCCTGATCTTTTTACTTTTTGATTCTTGTTCTTTTAAATTCGGTACATTTTTAAATCGTCGGCTTACAGGTGAAACACACTAAGACAAAAATTTTCAAAAATAAGTTTTTTTAGTTTTTCTAAGCTAGAGTGGGTTGATCTTTAGATCACTAAGTCATCTTGCATGAAGATTAGATTTCTTCTTGAGAAGCATAAAGAAATGAATAATTATAATATTGATCTTGATGTACGAGATATTTTGTCGAAACCACTTGTAGGACTAAAGCAAAAGGGGTAGATAATTACTACTATTTTTGTAAATTAATCAAAATTAGGCCTATTTTTTGTCAGATTGGCAAAAAAAATATATGCAGAAGTACTTAAGTAATTAGTTTATGTGTACCACGAGATGAAATATGTTGAAAATAGCTACTCTAGGTGAATAGACAAGAGAAAAATATCTTGTCTAGCACGATGGCCTCGTAGTGTCTCTGACTTATGCGTTCAAATCTCACCAAATAACAAGCTTGTCATAACTTGAAAGCCTCATGTTATGACAGGATAGGCTTGTCGCTAGATGTAACGAAGAGTATATCTCATCTGAGAATGCTGTCCACATCAAAAACTGTTTCCTACTCTTCAGCATAGATTAAACTCGGAATTATTTTTCTTCACAATCTTCAAAATTACGCAATTTTTATCTGGACATAGAAATTGTGCTAAATATCTATATAAGTTTAATCTTCGGACTAATGATATGTGCGAGTATTAAAAAAAAGGAGCTGCATGGATCATTTGCTTTTCAATTGTCCAGCATTTGGTAATTCAAGAACGTGCCTTCACAATTATGAGAAGATTGGGTAAAACATGGAGCCAGTGAAACTCAATGTTTGAATTGGATCCAATCTTCTTTTCATTTGTTAAGTTCATCAAATCTTGTAATTTTAGTTAAATTTTATGTTCCTCTGTTTCTTAAACTTACTTCTGTAAGCCTCGCGTGATGTACTTTTGTGGTGCACGAGGAGTTTGCTTTTGTTCAAAAAACATGTTTCACCATGTACCTTACCTATAAGAAAAGATATTGAAGCTCAAATTTCTGTAACAGTAAATGTAGAGGTTTTATTTCATTTTACGACATTTAATTATGTTGAACTGGTAGTTGAGATTCTTTTGGAGAGGGAGTATAATCCATTTCCAATAATCGTGAGAAAAAAATTAAATCCAAAAATAAATACCGTGTTCTCTAACCATTAACTTCTAACGTTTCTCTCAATAGTGGTTTGTAATAATTAAAAATCTAATGAATACTCTCTACTAGTAAAGAAATTCATCCGACATGCTAAGTGTATATTTCAAGCCTTTTATTACTTTTAATTACGCGTGCGAAAAGATGATTTACGATTCACGAAAACCATTACCCAAATTACTGATCCAACACAGAATCTACGTTAAAACCCTTTAATTATGCATACAGTCCAAGTCTGGAAGATTAAAAACTACTATCCTTGAAGTCAGCGGATTGACCATGCTCCCAGATTGTACACAGACAAGACGATTTAGAAGAAATTATTCGGATCATTTCTATGTTAGCTTTTTTGAACATTAGACGGAAAACCATCGCACGCCATTTTGAGGTTAAAGAATGTTCCAAAGAAGAAAAAAAGATCTTCGAAATTCGAAATCAACTGTCGTGTGGTACAAAAATAGCCATCGTCTTGCGTTCTTGGAAGCTGGAAAAACGTCTTCTGGAAATCGTATGGGTAATTTAAAGCATGATGAATCCTTAATTCCGTTCATTTATTATGCAAATGAGCTGTTCCTTTTCATCGTGTATCGATGAATCTTGCGCTGAGCGTGTAATTTGCTTTAATCGCTCGTCCATCAGATATGCTGCACGCACGCACCACCTAATTGGTGGTATCATCGAACCCATGAGAAAACAACTCAACACGACTCGAAAGAATGTTCCTTGGAAGACGGTAATTGCCTAATTACTTCTTCCTTTTTTAATTCCATGTTCTTAGGGAAGCGCAGAATATGATCCTGTATCATTGGGAGCGTATGTTTGGAACGAAAGAATTGTTTCAATTTTCATTCGAGCGAAGTTTTTTGGTTTCGAATTTTCTGATCGTGCTCGCGATTTTTCTGAATTTGAAATTTCCATCGTGTTGGGTTCTCACCGCATATGGAAGAAATATTTTTCTGTTACAAGAATGTTTTCTTATGATCGCGTTAGGAATTTATTTCAAACTTTATTCATAGTGAATGAAGTTTGAAATATTTTATGGTTTTACAGAATTAAAAACCTAAGCATTTTTAACGATTGGAACAAAGCCCTTGCGTTTTAATTAACTTAGGGTATTCTTTTTATTGCGTTCACAAAAATTCTTTTAGCAGTGAGATTCCACCTTAGGTTGTGCATACCATTTGATCAGCCGTGGGAGTCAACAAAACAGTGGCACAGCATACGAGCACTCGTACATGTAAGCCTAGAAATTAGAATGAACTGATAAAACCTGAAGATAAAACTCCTTTTTGTTCAACGCAAATCTGAGTGAGACGTTAGTTTCGGTTCTTAACGTCCTTGATTTTCACTGTAAAAAGAAAACCAGGGAATGTGGACCCCGATCATTTCAGCTTCTACCGGTTTCTTATGATTGGTTAACTCTCCTGGTGGTTAATCTTCGAGTTGGAAAATGCTTTGTAGTGGCTAGCCTCTGTTACGAAAATCTGTTCCAAATGTCACCAGTTCTGGGCAAGATACAATTTGCTTTTCCTACTTAGATCATTATTCCCTTTGAAGAAATAGGGCAGTTTTGTATCAACGAGGCATCTCGTCCTTTAGCAAAATTGACCAGGTCTTGTACGAAGTATTTCGCCGAAACACTTGGAGGGTTAATGGTATTTGCCATGCGCAATGGATGCCTCCAGCACCAACAATTCCCCACGTCCCGATTAATACTATCCTCCAGTCAAGATAATATGCGCTGTTGGTCATTGCGCATGGTCTATCGTTATCTCATAATTTTCCCAAAATTAAGAAACATTGCCTCAAACTTGAAGACATCATTTGGATTATCCAGGCAGAATTTCCAAGAAAACAAATGTTATTAACCCTCCAAGTGGTTTCGGCGAGATATCGTGTCCAAGATCTGATCGATTTGCTAAGGACGAAATATCTCGTCCATACAAACTGCCCTATTACTTCAAGGGAATGAAGATCCAAGTAAGCAAAACAAATTGCACCTTGACTAGAACTGGTGACAATTTGAAACAGGTTTTTGCAACAGAGTCTGGCCATTACAGGGCAGTTTTCAACGCGAAGATAAACCACCAGGAGAGTTAACTTTTTTCCTAAAACGATATGTGTTAACCCTCCTGGTGTGGCTCGACGAGATATTTCGTCTTTAGCAAAACTGACCAGATCATGATGATCGAGACATCTCGTCATTTGAAAAAAACAGACCATACCTTGATCTCGTCATGGTCAAACAATCGGCAATATCTCTTCGAAACCACTTGGAGGGTTAAAAGTACACTATTTGTCTTTGTTATATGAAACTTTTAAGGTGTCACATGCATGGATTTATAGTGAAATCATATTCCAATTAATATTGTACATCATGTAAATAATACCCTTGGGCACCTATAGTTGACTGAATTTTTCAATGGATCTCAAATAGTGCTTACTTCGTATTTAAATATGTAATTTTTCTTGTGATACATTACATGAGTGACATTTTTTAATTCAGAATCATTTGATGTGATCTAATACTCATTCAAATTTGAATCTCAAAAGCTTAGATGTCATATTTAATGAAAACACATGCGATTCCTTTGTATTTTTATTCGACTCCAGAATGTTGAGAAGAAAATTTCTTTATTCGCAACATTCTGGCAAGTAAAAGGGAGAATTCGTCACAAACTACTCCAAAGAAATCAAATTCTTATATTTAATCGAAGCAATACATCTTCGTTACATTCTGAATTTTTGTTTCAGTTGGAAAAATCAAAGAAAAGACGAGACAAAAAAAAATCTATATTCCCCATCCCGTAAGACTTAGACACCGAATGAAGAAACAAACACTTCCTGTTTTTCTTATTCCCCTGTTTCCCGTTCTACAACCTGAGTTTAGATGTTTTTCCTATTCCCTGTTACCAGATACTAGGCAAACGATTCTCCATACCTTGGGGGTCAAGTGCGGGGAGGGTATGATGTTGGACAGGAACGGGGAAGGGAAGTGATTGATGACGCAACTGCGGTTCGTCCAACTTTCAAATCAAATGGTCCTTTCCTTCAATTCCCGTTTGGTTTCATTTTGTTCTGAACGATGTACGAGTTGTTAAAGGAATGCCGAAAGAGAATAGAATTCGAACTAGGTTTGAGCTGTCGCTCTACCGTTATTGTTTGCCACACGAGGGCCACTGGACCGGAACTTATGGCTTAAAGTAGACTCCGTACCACTACGAACATCCATTTTTATACTAGGATTCCAAACAGGAGCCTGTTGAAACTAATATTTTTTGCATTGTCTACAACAGCGTTTCTCAAACTGTGCTCCGCAAAACAATTCCCAGTGCTCAGCGAAAAGGTAGGATATGTTTAAAATTAAAAATATTTTTATTAAACATATTTTAAAGTTTAAAATTAAAAATATCTTTTACGAAAAAAAATGGGACAAAAATATTTGAATATTATGACCTTTTGCGCTCTCGGTGAGTAAGAAAACAATTGAGTATAAATCATTTATCACCGATTAGGTGAAACATTTACTATATAAAAAGGTAGTCGGCATCCAATGTGTCAGTTTCTCATCCGCCAGTCGACAAAACAAATTTACTTCAAAAGGCAACACCAGATAACTCTCCCGTGGTAAAAGTTTAATGCGCCTCTTTGAACTAAGGAATGAAATCAGAATCTTCATGAGTGACAATGATTTTGCTTTGGGAGAGAAGTTGTGTGATGATGGTTGGCTAATGAAATTGGCGTATTTGGCAGATATTTTTACAAAAGTCAATGATTTATGCCTCTCACTTCAAGGAAAAGCATTAACTGTTTTTGATGCTACTGATAAAGTGAAAGGATTTAAAAAGAAACTGAAGTATTGGGTAGAGTCAATCAAAAACGGAAGCCTGGATTGTTTTCCACTACCAAAAGGATTTGGAGAACTCGAATCAGACATTCCTGCGGATATCTTAAACGAGTTTGAAGTTCATCTCTTGCGTTTGAATGATACTTTAAACTCTTATTTTCCAAAAGGATTGCATGAAAACATAAAAGAAAACATTTGGGTTGTAACACCCATACTCTATATCCAAAAAACCATCCTCTCTGACATCACAGGAATATGAATGCTTGCTTGATTTGACATCAGGTACAGCGATAAGATCAAAGTTTGAAACTGAGAAATCAATCTCAGATTTTTGATGTACGCTAAAAGATGAATTTAAAATCCTATCAGATAAAGCGAAACTTATTCTCCTGCCCTTCGCAACCACTTATTTATACGAAACCGGATTCTCCTCATACGCCGCCTACTAAAACAAAATACAGATCACGTCTCAATGTAGAGCAAGATATTTAGTTGCAACTATCCGAAATTGAGCCAGATATAATCTCATTGTGCAAATCAAAACAGCCTCATCCTTCTCATTAAATTTCTGTTTCGCGAAACCAAGTAAAAATTTGTAACAAATGTAATAATGCCAAATTAATAAAATAACTGCAATATTTGCCCTGAATTTATTTTCAAATGTTTTTTTTCATGTGTGTGTTTTCCGTCTGCAATGGGAAATTAGTGCAGAAAAAAATTAAACTAATGTCGTGTAAGCTTAAATGACGAAACTACCTTGTATCGTCAATGCTATTTTGTCGTTCTATTTACTAAATACAGTATATAAATGCAAGATAAAATTTAGTGCTCCGCGTTGAATTTCCAATTTCAAAGGTGCTCCGTGACTGAAAAAGTTTGAGAACCTCTGGTCTACAAAAACTATTAGCTGTATATTTGTTGCAATAATGGATCTGATAGGATTTGTGTTCATTGGAAGTATGGTTTGAAGTATTCATTGTGCTACCAAATCTTTTTCCCATAGTCTTAAATTCCTGCGGACTGAGGGAGATCATATTTCTTTCATCTCTATAATCTTTCTCTAATACAACAGGTGCTTATAGCGAGCTTTAGGTAGCGACTGACAATGAAAATACAATCTTCTGAATAATTACCGTACCACGTTGCGATAAAATAACTAAACTCGTCATGTTGACGGTAGGTAGTTAATTAACATCGCACTGGAGCAACACAACGGGCTATTGGCGACGATCCGAGTTGAATCCCGAAGGGAAAAATCCGATGTCAGCACCTCGTAATTTTGACCATTGTCACATGACGAGAAAAACACCTGAGCTGTCACCCCCTCTCACCCAATTTCCACACTACGCCGACGTGAGGACATTTCAGGCCACGAGAGATTTAACGTGCACCAGGCCCCCCACGTACACGACGTTAATTTAGTAAGTACTTCAGAAATTACTGTATTGCCCTGGGGTTTTATTAAATTTGTCTGTGCCAGTTGAAATATTTGAAAATGCTATAAATAATTATTAAAGTAAGTAGATAGTCGAATTTAAGTCGCATTGGAGCAACACAATGGGCTAATGACGGTCTGGGATTGATCCCGAAGTGAAAGATCCTCGTAATTTTTAACCATGGTCTCAGATGACGAGGTCAACACCTGAACAGGCACGCTAATCTCCAGACTTCCATACCAGCATCAGAACATGAGGTCACGACGGATTTAAAGTGCCTCAGCCCATAGTACACGACAGCCTTTGGTTGAACCAAGTTTCGAACTCGCAACCCTCCGGTTGCTAATCCGTCACTCTTCTGGCTACCCTACTAACTGGGCTACTGTGGCTCTCTTCATTTTGACTGATTTTGGTGTATTTGGGATTCTATATGTAGAACTTCGAATTTAGAGTTGTTGATGTAACATAAATTGGCGCATATAAGCATGGCTTTTGTCTTGACAAACGTCAACATCAATTACAAGAGCAACTTAATAATTTCTGTAATTTAAAAAGAAATCTGAAATCCGTTGCTGTCTAGGATGATTGGTTGTTACAGTGCTAAAAGTACAAGGTATGATAACTAAAACTAACAAAACTACCTTTTTAAAAACTTTAAGACTAATTTTACTTTATAAACTTAACTTTAAACTTTGAACTCACTCTGATAAAAAAAAATATAGGCTGTGCTACTGGTGTAAACTATAGAATTGTAACTTATATTAGGAAGTATGGGATTATTTTGCTTCTGTTAAATGTTTCTTCCATGTTCCCGGTAGGAAAGCAGATGACATCGGGTGAGACGTCTTCTAGAAAGGTGATAAGCTCGTTAAGTTTTCTTGAATAGAAAGTTTATAATTACGGTTACTGTTTCCATCAGTTTAAAAATTTAAAGGAAAGAAATGTTCCATGGAATACTTTAAAAGCGCTCACTAAGCAATCAGGGATATCAATCAAAAACAAACAATTTGAATAAAAAAATGAACAAAGAACATAATAAAAATCATTAAGAAACGAGGGAAACGAAATGGAGAAACACAACTAAAATGGCACATATCACTAAGAGAGCTCTTGCTAAGTACTTTCTATGTTCTAAAGTATCATATCTGCACATTTTTGTTTCAAACATTAATACTTTTTCTGCAATTTAAAGTGAACTGTACCAGAGAGGACAACATTTGTCAACAGTATAAGGCAACCTAAGTACGTCACTCAATCGGTTTGTTCATGTTAAACAAAGGCTGATAAAAAAAATTGAAGGAGGGAACTTTTTAAGAAGTAGGCCCTTTAGAAAATATTTTCTTAACATTGCAAATATGCATGAAAAGTGTTATCTGAAAATAATACTCACTATATTGTACACATTAATAAAATCTGAATCCAAACCATAAATAGTTGGTTCAGAGTAGAAAACCTAAACCCTCCTGGTAGTTTATCATCGTATCAAAAACTGCCCTGTAGTGGCCAGTTTCTGATACAAAATTCTGTTCGAAATTGACACCAACTATGGGCAAAAAACAATCTTGTTTTTCGTACTTGTCTCGACGAGGTATCTCGTCAATAGTAAAATTGACCAGATCTTGAGGGACTAGATAGCTCGTCATTAGGAAAAGTAATAGGATCTTGATGGACGAAATACCTCGTCGACACCAATTGAAGGGTTAAGTGATATATTTTCGGAGACATTGACTGCTCATTTTCGTGGTGATGAGGAAGTCATTGACATATTGCAATTTGTTTTACTATCTTAGTGTCACGAGATTTACGAATAGTGCAGTGCCTGCAATACGCACGAATAGTGCTTTTAACCTGCAATACACACATGACTAAAGAACCACATTCTATTGCTTTAAAGAATCCTAGTAAACATTCTGTTTGTCAAGGTGAAAATTGGTTAGAAGTCATGCAGGGAAGCCTATAGGTAGCAGGATTGATAGATTAATATACACGTGTGAACCTCTCAAAGGATTAAAAGATGTAAAATACTATAAAAAAGCTTATAACTTTTTTGACCTAAAACCTAATGTTTCTTCGAAATAGCTGTGCAATAAAATAATGACAGTTAAGTAGTTTCTACTTTATTTCAACGATGTACAAATTACAAAAATTGACGAAGTAAATGACGTAAAACTGTAGATAAAGGGTGTCGTCATGTATCCCACTAAATGAAGTGTTCTCTTCAACCTTGAAGAATACTAAAAATTAAATTTTTTATACTTTTACACACATTTAATGAGTTTCTACTGTATGCCAACCATTAAAACTTCATAAAGTAAATGACGCACAACCGTAGAAAAAGGATGTCATCACATGTACCCTACCAAATGAAGTGTTCTCTTCAGCTTTTCAAAATGCTAAAAAAGAAATTATTTTCACACTTTTACGCACAGTTAACGAGATTCTGCTTCATGTAAAAATTACAAAAATTCACGAAGTAAATGACGTACAACCGTAGATAAAAGATGTCATCACATGTACCCAACTAAATGAAGTGTTCTCTTCAACCTTTCAAAATACTAAAAAGTAAATGTTTCTGACACTTTTAAAGAACAAGCAAAAACTAAAAAAGATGTAAAAAAGACGTAAATATAAGACTCAAACGGAAGCACGTAAACTAAAGACTCCGCTGTCAACTGAACATGTCGCATCGTGGTAAATATGTAATCATTTTGTTTTCTGTCGAACACCTCACCTCACAGCTTTTAAGAAACACATTACTTTCCCACAAACTCCCATTATAAGACACGCGTGAAAAGTATCAACCACACGAACCCAACCAAATGGAAAATTCCACCCCTTCAAACTTTCCTTTGAGGTGAACAAAAAAGAACGATATTTTTAGACCATCATCATGCCCTTTTCTATTTCATTGGAGTGCTTGTCTAGGGGTGCATCAGGTCCAAACTTCCCGGGGGGACGAAGCTATGAGACTTGAGAGTTCCATTCGAACTTCCAGAGAAAAAGGAATAAGAGAAGACCCAGGAAAACGACTTTCAGTATTCCATTAACACCCTGCGTCCTTTCGTTGGACGAGGGCATGTTCCTTTTCCCATAGTTCCTCGCGAAAAAAGGGAATTTCTTTGGGGATTTTTTCTTTTGCTTTTCCCTGTCTGTAGTGTTGTTCCAATGGACGAATTGTTTTAAGGCTTCCATTGAGCTAGTTTGTTGCTGCAAATCGGGGGGGAGGGATTTGCGCTGTTTCGTCATGGATACAGTGAATTAAATCCGGAACGTACTCCCATTGTCAGTGGGGTTTTTGTTGTTGTTTCGAGAGAGGAAAGTAATGCACCTGCTTTGGCGATGGGCTGAAGAGAGGAGATCCGCTTTGTGCTTTTCGGTTTGTTTGAAAGTTGCAAATCATATTTGGGAAAGTTTTTCGAGTTTTCGATGGATTGGGATGCTGTTACGGTGCTCGCCGCATGCGGGAAATCTTGGTGGTGGTGTACACATTTTTAAGAATTTCGTGATTTTTATTTGGGATTTTGAGAGAATTAGATAAAGTAAAACAAAAACATGTTTCCCACTGAGATAGATCCCTGACCGTCACCAATAGCCCGTTATGTCCAAGTGCGATGCTAACCCTCCAAGTGGTTCCGACGAGATATCTCGTCATCAAGATATTGATGATTTTTTTATGATGACGAGATAAAGACCTGGTCAGTTTTCTTCTAATAACGAGGTAACTCATCCATTAAGATCTGGTCAGTTTTCTTCTAATGACGTGGTATCTCATCCATTAACATCTGGTCAGTTTTCTTCTAATGACGAGGTATCTCATCCATTAAGATCTGGTCAGTTTCCTTCTAATGACGAGGTATCTCATCCATTAAGATCTGGTCAGTTTTCTTCTAATGACGAGGTATCTCATCCATTAAGATCTGGTCAGTTTCCTTCTAATGACGAGGTATCTCATCCATTAACATCTGGTCAGTTTTCTTCTAATGACGAGGTATCTCATCCATTAAGATCTGGTCAGTTTCCTTCTAATGACGAGGTATCTCATCCATTAACATCTGGTCTGTTTTCTTCTAATGGCGAGGTATCTCATCCATTAAGATCTGGTCAGTTTTTGTTAATGTCGCGATACCTCGTCACACACCAGGAAGGTTAATTCAACTACCTACCCACTGAGATAGAAGTCACAGGAGGGTTTTGAACTTGTCCTGTTTTCTTTTGTTCCAGCACTTGATTTTTGGTATTTAAGATAGGAAGAGTAGCGGATTAGCCAACCGGAGGGTTTCATGTTCACAACTCGATCCAACCAAAGACTGTCGTACACATGGAAGCTGGTGAACATTAAATCTGTCGTGGCTACAAATCTCCTCAGTGTTGGCGTGGTGTGGAAGTTTCGAGAGTCCGATGCCAGCTCAGATGTTGACCTCGTCATCTGACCGTGGTTTAAAATGACGATGTTTTGTCTTCGGGTCTTTCCCTTCGAAATTGATCCCGGACCGTCACCAATTTCCTCTCTGACGGAGTAGCTCAATGTGTTTTCCCACCACGCTAGCAACCTGTGAGTTGTAGGAGGAGCAGGTTCAATTGCTGTAACTATCCCTGTAACTGATGCATTTCAACGAATCATAACGCATCAGGATATCGCATCATCCCATTTCCCAGTTGAATCACATTTTCGCAGCGTTTCGACTTCTGCTTGCTCAGTTCAGCGATCCTACATAGATGTAACAGAGGCTAATAAATGAGGTGTAGAAGTGCACCGTACGAGAGATGTGTCTGGGTGTACAGTGGTATCAAGGGTGTAGACGTAATAAAGGTTGGTTGGTTTGGAGTTTTATGGCGCCAGGTCCGTATTTGGCCAAACTGCGACAAACAAGACAACGTCAAGTAAAAATGTCATGAAAGGGGAAAATGTAGGGATTGGGGAACAGTAGTGGGATGAAAGAAGGAAAAGATCGCTTGGGAATCCCGGAAGAACAACCCCCGTGTATACTAAAGACAGTGAACCCCATGGGAATAGAAAAGATCACTAGAATACCTTGGGTTCGTGAAGCCCGTACACCCCCTAAAGGAGATGTGCTCCTAAGGGCTAAACACAATAGAGTTCATGGGAAAATATAATCGCACCATCTGCCGTACTGCGGGTCTAGTGTGAATCAGCCTTGAATGATAGACCATGCGCAAGAATCAACTGAGCGCGCATGTTATCTAGGCTGTAAGCTAGTGTGACATCTTAGCGCCTAAGAGTCTAGGATGGCCGGCTGCAGACCCGGAAGTTTCCTGTTAAAAAGTCCTTCAATACTGCGCTTGCGCATGTGAGGAGAATGAAAAACAGTTAGCTCACGGACTCCGTCTAGTTGAGACGTCTTCGTAGCAATTCGTAAATTTTAATATGAAAATAAGCATTTTTGTTTCGCGCGTCCATTGTAAACCCATTGTTTTGTCTGTGTTAAAATAAATGTTATTTTTTAATGTCCAACAAAAGTTCGGATTAATTCATCACAGACTAGAGTTTTGGTGTCCTGGAAGTGGGATGGAAGCAAGAAAGCAGGAAATGCAGGTAGGCCCACCCTTGTATTAAATTAAATTTACTAAGGTTCTGGCTTACCGGAATTAGTGAGGCAAAGAGCCTAAATAGTTTTGGTTAAAAAAAAAAAAAACAAATGACTACATATCCAATTTTATTTTGTGGTTATTTAAATTTTGTCTTTATGAAAGTTAATAGAAGTTGATGGTAAAGTGAATTTGCATGTTCTACTAAGTAGATATTATCAAGTTGATAAAGTCACGGCCAAAAAGTGCCAAATCGAAAGTGAACGAAAATTTAAATTTCGTTTTGATTTTACTGAAATTTTGTGTTTTGTGCATTTAATGATTTGAAAAGGATCAGATAATTTGAATTACATATGGTAATTACACATTAGTAAAAGAAAACAAATATTTAATTGCAACTATATATATTGCATCTTGTGTATTGTATATGCTACGATATAGTTTAAGATTCTGTTCTTATATTTGAGAATTGTATGTTTGATATTAAATCTTATCTAGTATTTGAAGCATATTTGGCATTGAGTATATTTTGTGAATCATATAGTTTATTAGAAAATATTGGTAACTATATTTATGATAACAAAATTGGATTGTTTACTAATAAGTTATTCGTCGATCATGGCTTTTCTTTCTCGTGGGAGAAAAGAAGACCTCCTCGAACTCGCAGATGAACTTTGTGAAAAAGTATCGCATAATTGTAAACTGGTTGAGATAAGGAAAATAATCCTAAACAGTGAAAACTATGAAGAAGAGGAAGTTAAAATTTCTTTAACTCGTATTATGGAAGATAGGATAAAGAGAGAGAAAGAAGCAAAAGAAAAAGAAGAAATTGCCAGACGAGAAGCAAAAGAAAAAGAAGAAATTGCCAGACGAGAAGCAAAAGAAAAAGAAGAAATTGTCAGACAAGAAGCAAAAGAAAAGGAAGAAATTGCCAGACAGGAAGCAAAAGAAGAATTTGCCAAAGAGAAAGAAAGGGAAGAACGTAATATTCGAATGGAAGAAATAGCTTTAGAGAAGAAAAAGCTAGAAATGCAAGCTGCAAGTGAGCTAGGACTATCTAATAGAGAACGGATGCCAAATCATAAAATCGAGCTCATCAAAATTACCCCGAAATTTGAGGAAAAGAAAGATGAAATGGGTCTATATTTAATAAATTTTGAAAGAAGAGCTGAGATGGCAGGTGTGCCTAAAGAAGATTGGGTGCCGTATTTACTAGGCGTATTGCCTTCGGAAATTTCGAGCATGATGGCTAGAGAATCGCCTGAAGATGCAAAGAATTACGAATATGTGAAAGATATTATTCTTCAGAGGTATAAAATGAGTTCTGAGAAATTGAAGCAGATGTTTTACCGTCATCAAAAAGTCCCGGATAAAACATGGAGGAATTACGCTCATGAACTTACAAGCTACTATGATGAATGGGTTTCTGATTTGGAAATCAAAACTTTTAAAGAACTCAGAGACTTGCATATCACTGAGCAGATTAAAAGACGAGTGCCGTCTGAAGTAAAAGAACATTTTCTGGAGGAGTGGATGGACTTAAATTCTCCGTTAGAATTAGCTAAAAAAATAGATCAATTTGAAAGCTTGAAGGAGAGTCTTACACCCAGAAATACTAAAGGTTCCCAGAATACAGAGGGTATCAAGAAAACATCCGTTGGTTTTCGTAAGTTTGAGGGAGAAAACAAACCCTTTGGGAAAACAGAAGTAAACAGAGAAGATTACAAAGAGAAAAATTTTGAACAAAGAAAGCAACTTCAATGTTATGAATGCAATTCCTATGATCATCTTAGACCTCAATGTCCTAAGTTGAAGAAAACTGAAATCATAGCCGCTAACGAAATTATGGGAAAGGGAATAATAGATTTGATGTCTCCCTACATTAGTGTCGGAACTGTAAATGGATCTCAGATTTCTATCTTACGAGACACAGGATCCAGCATAGATCTAATTCCTAGGAAGTTTGTTAAGCCACACATGTATACGGGTGAACATGTATGGGTAGCATCTCCTTTAGCGGATAACCCTATTTGCTTGCCTATAGCGGAAGTAAATTTAGAGTGTGAGTTGGGTCATGTTATAACCAAAGCTGCTGTCAAGGATAACTTCTTAGATAAAGAACGCTACTTACTAAGCAACAAGACCATTGTACTTATAGAAGATATGAAAAAAGACAAAGACTCTGAAATTGAAGTAAAAGACTCTGCAACGCCCAAGTGCCAAAGTTCTCCATATTTAAATGAAACATCGAAAAACGACTGCCCTTGTAACAGTAACCGTTTTAGTTCTAGCAGTGTTACTCCTAAAGTGACTGGAATCGTTGAAAATTTGTTACGTTCATATGGTTTTATACAATGTTGCGAAAGACAAGCAATATATTTTTTTCACTACAGTCAATTTTCTGGAAATATTGATAATTTAAAACGTGGTGATGCAGTTGAATTTAAAATTACTCATAATCGTCGTACTGGAAAACCAATTGCTAGTTCTGTTTGTAAAATAATGTGTAAAGAGACAGTTTCTGGATTTGAAACCACTGAAAAAAAGGAAAATACTGAAGGTAAAGTTGCTTATGAAAATCGTGGCGAACGGCCCTATTCTGCTGAAAATGTTGATGGTAGTGTAGAGTTTCATCCTCCTAAAAAGATCACTTTTAGTATTCCTATTGACAAAAATACAAGAAACCTTAGACCTTGTAAAATGCGTTCGGAACAGCCCTTACCTGTGAGATACCGTGGTGTTATCTGTGCTCTTAAAGGAACATTTGGTTTTATTAAAAGGGGTGATGTAAAGGATATGTTTTTCCACTCTAGTGAATGCAAAGTGTTCAAAAATCTTAATCTTGGCGATGATGTTGAATTTGGAATACAGACTCGAAACAACAAGGAAGTTGCTGTAAGTGTAACTAAATTGCCCTTAGGGACAGTGATATTTGAGGACGTTGAAACTGAAAGTTTGGTAGGTGAAATAACTGAATGCTTAGACAAATCTAAAAGTCGTTTGAAGAAAGCATAAAAGTTAGAGATGAAGTTGAATTTACTGTGATCCAGGAATACGAGGTAGTCCATAGAAAAGGAAAACAGCATATAACACTGACAATTTAAGTCGTACGCCTCACGTACAAAACTAAATTACTATTGTTTGTATTTGTGATATCTTGCATATATAAAAATATTTTATTCCTAGTGTACATTGATACATTTACATTGCAAAAAGTGTTAAATTTGAATTGAAAATCTAAATATTTTGAAATTGAATTTCTTCTTTGATGATTATTACTGAGTAAAAATTTTGATTATACTTTGTTAAAATTATATGTTTTTTTTTTTAATTTAGAGTAGGCGGTACAGCCAGGATCTTAAGGGTGTATGGTCTACTTGCATATTGCTTTGGGCATGAGTTGTTGCCTTCGCGAAAATTCTGTTGCTGCTGTTTTGTATCTTTTTTGCAGGTGTCTGTCTCTGCAGAAAAAGAATCTTGAGGAGGGAGGAAATAGACTGTGACATCTTAGCGCCTAAGAGTCTAGGATGGCCGGCTGCAGACCCGGAAGTTTCCTGTTAAAAAGTCCTTCAATACTGCGCTTGCGCATGTGAGGAGAATGAAAAACAGTTAGCTCACGGA
Source organism: Meta bourneti (assembly GCA_933210815.1). Lineage (NCBI taxonomy): Eukaryota > Metazoa > Arthropoda > Arachnida > Araneae > Tetragnathidae > Meta > Meta bourneti. The sequence goes on from OW119931.1 coordinate 18,186,669, forward strand.
CTCCGTCTAGTTGAGACGTCTTCGTAGCAATTCGTAAATTTTAATATGAAAATAAGCATTTTTGTTTCGCGCGTCCATTGTAAACCCATTGTTTTGTCTGTGTTAAAATAAATGTTATTTTTTAATGTCCAACAAAAGTTCGGATTAATTCATCACACTAGCCTCCTTCAAAGTCACGGAGTGTGTATAATCAATACTTTGGGGGACTTCTGCTCTAGGATTTGAAAATTGGTAATGGTTTACCTGTTAAATCCGGTTTGGGAGATTGGTGAGAATTATGTTACCGGAACGTGATTGAAGTTTCCTCAGTTACGAAATTATATTTTTATATCGTTTCAGTTTTGTTTTGAAAAATCAGTTTACACCACCACGGAAGCAGCAAATACTATTAGGATTAGATTTTGGGGTTTCTGTGGCGCTGTCTAAAAATGGGCAGTCTGTGCGAGAATAAAACAATAAAATGCTGTAAAGTTAACAAAACAATAAGACGATAATATTGGCAATAAATTATATGATTTAGACATTCCGTCCGATTCCAATAAAGTGAACTTCAGATTTAAAATATACGGAATTAACATTAATATAAAAGCATAAAAGTGGAAAGTGCTTAAAATTGTGTTAAATCTCAAAGTGTAGAAGTTTGAAATGAAAATATACATATTTAAAGCAAGGATGAATAGGTTAAAAATCATGCGATCAGCAATATGAGAAGTTTGGTTGGTTGTTGGGCTTCTATGGCGCAAGGGCCATATTTGGCCATGCTGCGCCAGACACAAGACAGACAATATCAAGAAGTGGACATACACACAAAGAAAATTTTACTGACACGAACCTGTGCCGACTACAACTCGTAGGAATATGAAGCAAATATTTACAATAACAAATGCCGTCTGAATGGCTTGGTTGATTGGGTTTTTATGGTGTAAGTTACAGGAATTGAATCTGCTCCACCTACATTTCGCAGGTTGCTAGAGTAGTGGGAAAACCCATTGAGCCACACTGTCAGAGAGGAAATTGGCAACGGTCCGGGATCAATCTCGAAGGGAAAGATCCGATTTCAACACATCGTCATTTTTAGCCGCCGTGTTAGATGAAGAATATGCTTTTAAAGTTGCAATACCATCACAGATTTACGATAAGAGAAGCATATACAGTTCCTTGAGATACGAGTGCCCCAACATACGAGTTTTTTGAGGATTCGAGCCGTCACTAGGTCGATTTTTTGCCTTGAGTTACGAGCCAGAATTTGAGAGATACGAGCCTGTCTTCGGGAACGTAACAACCACCACTCCGCTCAGATTCTCGAGTCTTGTGCGTCTTCAGTTTACATGTTTACCTCATCTGATGACAGTTAACGTCTGTCACAAAATCAATCAATTTCTTAATTTGGTTTCACATTTATTGGTAACTGCCACCAGGAGGCCAGAGTCCCTTTCTTCTTATTTTTTTTTTTTTTCATTTTTCTTTTCTCCGACCAGATGCGTCATTTCTGAAAACGCAAAATCGGGTGATGTAGAGTTAATTTAGCTAATTTTTTTCGTATAGCCATGAGTCCAAAGATGAGTGTAAAGAACAGTTGCGAGAAAAGGAAAAAGGTAATATCCATGGGATTAAAGAGTGAGATAATAGACAAACAGGAGCAAGGCGTAAGAGAAATAGACTCGGCAACGCAGTACGATCACTCTGCCTCTACGATATGACTATTCTGAAGCAGGACTCGATGAAGGCTATAACTCCAGCTACAATATTTGATCATTATAAATACATTATCATAAAAAAAATTGGAGTGGTTTTTCGGGGGCTGGTACGAATTAATCTCATTTCAATGGGGAAAATTGATTTGAGATACAAGCATTTTGATTTACGAGCTCGGTCATGGAATGAATTAAACTCGTATCTCAAGGTACCCCTGTATTCCATAACTAAATACTTTGTTTGCTTTGATATGCAATATCTTCCGTTATGAATGGTTACTTAGAATTTATTGTAGTTCATATCCACTGTCTTCGCATAACAACGTTTCGAAACAGAACTGGGAATACGCGGAAGAATGTAATATTAAACATACCTCGACTCGGATGACTGAATTCCGCTTCTGTGTAAAGATATGCATTTCACGCTTATTACTCTTCATCTAGTGAAAGAATTTGTCCCGCCTGACTCGGTCGAAATGTGACACGAGTAGACGCATTTGCACCTTTGAGATAGTATTCGCTTTTTATCACAATGGGTTGGTTGAGTTTTATGACGCGAGGGCCATATTTGTCCATGCTGTGCCAGACACAAAACAGACAGTCCCCAGTAATGGACATACAAAGCAAAAGTTTTACTGACACAGAAGGGAGAAATAACCCAGGGAGGAACCTAATCCGAGCAGCCTGCAACTTGCAGGTTGCTAGCACAGTAGGTTTACCTACTGAGTCACGATGTTCCTTTAATCTCAATGGGAGAGGCAAACGAAGGTTTCTAAATTCGAAACTCGATCCGACCAAAGACCGTTGTGTGCATGGGGATTTGTGCACATTAAATCTGTCGAGGCCTCAAATGTCCGACAATGGTGTGGTGTAGACGTTTGGATGGTGGGGAACTAGATCAGGTTTCGACCTCGTCATCTGACCGTGATTCAAATGACAAGGCGTTGCCCTCTGATCTTTCCCTTCAGGGTTGATCCCGAACAGTTGCTAATAGCCTGATGTGTTTGCTGCTCCAGTGCAACGTTTATTCAATTTTATTATGCAAGAAGTACGCTAAACTATCGTTTAAGGGGCAGCGAATGGTACAAAGCAGACTCATCAACTAGCAAAATATTTTCTTGACTGTACAATTGCTTAAGGTGTATGTATACACTAGGAATCACGAAAATTGACTAAAATATCGATGTATTTTTTAATAATTTAAAATATTTTATAACCCCTTAGCTTTGCTTTCAAATGATACCAAGAGCTTGTAAATATTCGAAATAGTTTTCAAGTTACAAGTTTTTGGGTTAGGTACTGTCACCATAGACAAACACGTTTCCAAAATTTGAAACTCGATTTCTGAAGAACTATGTTTTTGCGATAGGATACTTCTTTCGAATAGTGATAACTTAACAATGAATTGATCTATTATAATTACTTTTGTGTCATTATAATATATGATACAGTGGATGTTTTGACCCTCAGTCGAAGTTATTGGTTAAGAAATGAATTTTTAGTTAATTTTTAAATGTTGAAATTCCTGTTGTAAAAAGAACGTATTCCATCTAGCAACTTGATGGAGGGTCAAAACATGAAGAATAATATTAGGAATAATTTCCAACAGTAATTGTCTTTCTGAACACATTAGAATTTGAGGTATCATTGTTCAAAATACATGCTAATTAGCTAATTATATCTAAATTAGATAATTAATGAGTAGCTTAATCAGAATTTTTCACACTAAAATGAGTTTAAGCACAAACCAATGACTTATTGTGAAAAAACTGGATTTTTAATGACAAAATTTAAAAAAATGTTCTAGTGTATACATACACCTTAAAGACAGGATGCAAAATTAAAAATATATAAGCATTTTGATGGTGTAAAATATATGTTAAGCGAATTAAATATGACAAAGTATTTCACATTATGAAAATAAGCATTTAGTACCTCCGTAAAAATGTCATTTAATGAGTTCCTGTATTAAACTAATGCCATATTTGGGCGTAAAGGAGTGTATTATCACATCATTCTCATTTAACCCTTAGGGTGATTGTCTCCACGAGGTATCTCGTAAAGTCTCTGGTACTCTCGAGGTATCGAGTAACGTTTCTGGTATCTCTCGAGGTATCGAGTAACGTTTCTGGTATCTCTCGAGGTATCTCTGGCAAAACTAACCACATCTTGATAGACGAGATATCTCTAGCAAAACTAATCAGATCTTGATGGATGAGATATCTCTGGCAAAACTAACCAGATCTTTATGGACGAGATAACTCTAGCAAAACTAACCAGATCCTGATGAACGAGATATCTAGCAAAATTAACCATATCTTGATGGATGAAATACCTCGTCATTAGCAAAAACTGATCAGATCTTGATATTGTCATCATACAAAAGTCTGCAATATCTTGGTGATGAAATATCTTTCCCCATTACTAAAATTGGTCAGATCTTGATGGGCGAGGTATCTCGTCGAAACCACTTGGAAATATAAGGAATATATTTTGTAAATTTTAAGCACATAAATTACAATTTTAGGCCATTTTAAACATTTTTTGGTCAACAAAATCAGCACCCTGGTTAAGGAAATTACTTTAATGAAGTGTAGGGTGATAAAAACTTTCACTCGTGATCACAGGAGATACTCAAATTGTAGTGATCAACGACAACTAAGCCGATGCTGTATCGGGAAAGTGAAAAAAAATCACTTCATTCGAAAGTAATTAAGGAATCCTTGATCAATAAAAGAACCGATGGTGGGCAGGCCACTCACAGGACAAGATTGAAATTCTAGCTGCTCCCCGTCTTTGGGAGTGGGAGGAGATAATGGAGGGTCGGCAGGTGGCCGGAGTATAAAGAACTTCTCAGACATCGGTCAGTGTAATAAATGGCCGTCGCCCTTTCTCTTTGGCCAGTGGACAGCACGTGTGTATTTGGCGCAATAAAAACGAGCCGCCTGCCCGCCCCAATAAAAAGCTGATGCACGTCGCCTGAAGGAAATGCACGTCCTATTCCAACCGCCATTTTGAACCACTTGGAGGCAGCATTACTTGTAGGAAAATTGCTTGGGGCCAAGGCCAGAGAAGCAATAAGCATAGCTTGATATTGATAACTGGGGTTAATTGGTTGTTTTGGGGTTTTATGGCGCAATGACATATTTAGCCAAGCTGCACCAAACACAAAACGATGTCAAATAATTGTGTAATGAAAGGACGGAGGGAAGAAATAGAGAAAGATTGCTTGGGCATCCTGGAGTTCGAACCCCATATTTACCAGAGGCAGTAAACCCCATATAAAAAGAATAGATCACAAGGGTACCCCGGGTTCGTGAAGCCCTTACACACCTAAAGAAGATGTACCGCCGAGAGGTGATAAATGGGGATACTGAGATTCAATCGAAAGCAAAAAGCAGCGTTTATGCTTTGCTGTAGGCAGCCTCATAAACCCACTCCATTCGACGTTGTTTCTTTTCCGCAAAGACAATACAAAACACATTTTCAGTCCTAAATTTAACTTTCCAAGTGATTTCGACGAGATATCTCGTACATCAAGATCTGACCAATTTTACTAGTGACATCTCGTACATCAAGATCTGACCAATTTTACTAGAGACTAGATATCTCGTCCATCAAGATCTGACCAATTTTACTAGAGACTAGATATCTCGTACATCAAGATCTGACCAATTTTACTAGAGACTAGATATCTCGTCCATCAAGATCTGACCAATTTTACTAGACTAGATATCTCGTACATCAAGATCTGACCAATTTTACTAGGGACGAGATATATCGTCCATCAAGATCTGACCAATTTTACTAGACTATATATCTCGTCCATCAAGACCAATTCTACTAGAGACTAGATATCTCGTAAATCAAGATCTGACCAATTTTACAAGAGAATAGATATCTCGTCCATCAAGATCTGACCAATTTTACTAGAGACTAGATATCTCGTCCATCAAGATCTGACCAATTTTATTAGGAACGAGATATCTCGTCCATCAAGATCTGACCAATTTTACTAGAGACTAGATATCTCGTACATCAAGATCTGACCAATTTTACTAGAGAATAGATATCTCGTCCATCAAGATCTGACCAATTTTACTAGTGACGAGATATCTCTCTCGTACATCAACATCTGACAATTTTACTAGTGACAAGATATCTCGTCCATCAAGATCTGACCAATTTTACTAGTGACGAAATATCTCGTACATCAAGATCTGATCAATTATACTAGAGACTAGACATCTCGTAGATCAAGATCTGACCAATTTTACTAGAGACTAGATATCTCGTCCATCAAGATCTGACCAATTTTACTAGAGACTAGATATCTCGTACATCAAGATCTGACCAATTTTACTAGAGACTAGATATCTCGTAAATCAAGATCTGACCAATTTTACAAGAGAATAGATATCTCGTCCATCAAGATCTGACCAATTTTATTAGGGACGAGATATCTCGTCCATCAAGATCTGATCAATTTTACTAGAGACTAGATATCTCGTACATCAAGATCTGATCAATTTTCTAGTGACAAGATATATCGACCATCAAGATCTGACCAATTTTACTAGAGACTAGATATCTCGTCCATCAAGATCTGACCAATTTTACTTGGGACGAGATATCTCGTCCATCAAGATCTGACAAATTTTACTAGTGACGAGATATCTCGTACATCAAGATATTACCAATTTTTTTATGATTTCTAGGAGATCAAGTGTAGGTTGATTTTTTCTAATGTCAAGATATCTGTACATCAAGATTTAGTCAGCTTTGCTAATAACAAGATACTTCGTCAAGACAACCATCAGAAGGATTAAAAGGCGGAAATGCCCTCATCTTAGCAACTCTGGATGGATGATCTGTACCGAAGGGAAAGATCCGAGGATAACATTTCGTCATTTTGAACTACGGTCAGATGATGAGATCAACACCCGAGCTTGCATCATAATAATATTCTCCATACTTTCACGCCTCGCCAACGTGAGGACATTTAAGGCCACGGCAGATTTAGCTTGCACCAGACCCCACGTCTTTGGTTGGATCGAATAACAAGTCTACCCTCCGGTATCTAATCCGTGACTCTACCAACTGAGCTACCGCGGCCCTGGTAAAAAGAGATAATAGAAAGAAGTTAATGTAAAAAATATTTCCAAAATTGATGGATTGTCCTAATGTTTTTCAATCAATTTTATTTATCTGATCAGAAAAATTGAAGTCATCTGCAGCTTATGACAGAAAAGAATACTGCAATGAATTTAGCTTCCCAAGGTTTCTGTTTTATAGGTATATAGTCAGTATCTTAAAATCCTAAGTCTATAATAAATGTATTTCTTTCTACGATTATCAAATTATGTTTTTTACTGATAAACAGATGAAAACCTTTGTAAAATTGATTGTAATAAATGAAAAACTTTCAAAAGAGCGACTAATAATGATTAAAACTAAACTGTTTGGATGATGGATTTCTTGTTCCTCTGAAATATCCATTGACGATCTTTTATATCAGGTTTTAATCTTTATTATCGTTGTTTTGGAGGTTTTTCATTTTTTACTGTTTCATATATTGATGATGTGTCTGAAAAAGATATTTGTAAAGTGTTTTGATGCTAGAGAGCACAAGAAACAAGCGCTTCAACCCAAAGAAGATGGTTTGGAATTGGCGAACGGAAGCAGAAAGGGTTTAAGCCTCCTAGTCCTCTTGTAGGCAATTGACTAGATCTTTGACTCTCGGCTCACCATGCTCTAAGTTCGAATTGCGGTCTAGACAATAACATAGAGAAGATATAAAACTATAGTGAGTAATGGTAGCCTTTTTTTGTGCCCACGATCATGTGACCGAAGCTAGTAGTAACGTGACCCTTACACTACTTTCGTCTGTCTGGTAGAAGCGAACATTCATCATCTGATTGGTCCACGCGGCAGAAGAAGACGCCCATCTATTGATTCATCATCGAATGGTTCGCGTCTCATATAGAAGTAGACTTTGGCGATTTCATCATGTTTGCGTCCACTCTACAGAAATGCGAAATTCACATATCACCCTGTCAACAGATGTTATATCGTCAAACTATGTGATAAATGCCAAATGGATCAATCAAGTCAATTTTTCACAGAGCATCCTCGTGACTACTAGTCGATATGTTGGTCACGCGTTTTGAAGCTCCTCTCAATAGCAATGATCAGTCTACTTATATTTTACGTCTGGGATTGATAATCTAGGCTTAAGTCCTGGTCTAACTAGCCCTTGTATATCAAAGAATGACAGAGAACGACAAACTAAACCTAGACATCTGAGCATCACGAGATTCCCGAGTAATGTATCGCTCTTACTCCACATCACATTCATCAACCATATGACCACATCAATTGATCAAAGAATCATGGAGACATATATTGATTTCATTTTCTGTCATGCTAAATGCAGATATTGGTAGTGTTTTTTCGGGGGAACGTGTTCATCTCACGTATTCCGAACGTGACGTCACTTGGCTTGTTTTTCGAATACGATTTGCAACGGAAAACTACAAAGAACCAATTCCGAGTCGATGAATGATAGTTGATTTCTCAACATCAATCAGATTAGCAGTCGAGCCAAAATGACAATAAACTGCATTTTAAGGTAATCCCTGATATGTATGCGAGAGTATTTAGGAAGGGAGGTAAAATCCTCGTTTTCCATGTTTTTTAGTTTGCACTGAAAATACTTTTCATTGGTCAAGAAGGTAAAAATTGACTCTGCAGATTTCAGAACATACTATAAGAGTATGAGCCCCTGGGAGTAATTTTTATTCATTATTTTTTAGATTGATTTGTGCCTTTTGGTCGGAACAATATTTCATATGTGAGTTTAAAGTATTAACACATTATTAATAATGCCATGGTGCTCTAAACCTTTCTAGTGGTTCTAACGGGATATCTCATCCATCAAGATCTGACCAATTTTGCTATTGACGGGATATTTCATCAAGATATTATCAATTTTTTTTATGACGAGATCGTTTCAGTCTTTGATGATAACGAAACCAAGGGTCAGTTTTCTTCTGATTCCAAGATACCTCGTCTAGGCAACCACCAGGAGGGTTAAATCTGGGACTTCTCAGCAATTATCCAGTGGGAGTACACGTCGAGATGGCATTTTTTAGTAGTAATATGGCACTTGGCAAATGACCTAATTCTTGTGACCAAAAATGGCCGCCGGATGGTAGAGTTCAGCACCAGACCCGGAGCGTCCAGATTTACGTATCGGCCTCCCGTGTATTACCTTTAACGGCCGTGGGAGCCGCCATCTTGGACTAAAGCGATAACATCGAAATAAAGCAGTTGCCGATCGTGGACAACTCGATTTCGTTGGGCCCGTGGGGGTCGACAGTAATGATACTCCACCCACCCCCAGAAATAGACACCGTCCGAAAAGGACAAAGCAGCTGCGAAGAAACGTTTTTTCGAACGAGAATGAAAAGATATGGGACAGCGTTTGAGCTCAACATGCCTCCGGAATGGGGATATAACTCAGAAGGCGTTTTCATCGCCCGGTATCAGAGCTCTACAATGCTCCTGTGACTTGAACTGAACTCGCTTTTTGTCCGATTATTTATCAAAAAGTAAAACAATTTAACGGCACTTATACTCAATGGCAATCCTCATAAAAAAGCAGAATTCTGTGGCAACAAAATAATAATCGATAAACCTGAATCAGAAACGACTATATTTTTGACATCAATCTAAGTGAGACTTCAGTTTCTATTTAACGCCAATTTTAGTGAGACATCTGTTTTCATTTTAACCCTCCAAGTGGTTTCTACGAGATATCACGTCCATCAAGATGTGGCAACTTTTGTTAATGACGAGATATCTTGTCAAGGTATTGCTGATTTTGTGATGATGACGAGATTAAAATCTGGTCAGTTTTCTTCTAATGACGAGATATCTCGTCCATCTAGTTCTAGTCAGTTTTCTTCTTATGACGAGATATCTCGTCCATCAAGTTCTAGTCAGTTTTCTTCTAATGACGAGATATCTCGTACATCAAGTCAGTTTTGCTAATGACGACACACCTTTTCGAGGCAACCTCAAGTTAACGTCAATCTGAGTGAGACGTCAGTTTCTATATTAACGTCAATCTCAATGAGACGTCAGTTTCTATTTTAAGGTCAATCTGAGTGAGACGACGGTTTCTATTTTGACGTCAATTTGAGTGAAAAGTCGGTTTCTATATTAGTGTTAATCTGAGTGAGACGTCGGTTTCTATTTTAACGTCAATCTGAGTGAGACGTCAGTTTCTATTTTAACTTCAGATTTTTAGACAAATTAACATCTAGATTAACGTCAGAAGTCAACCAAAAACTACTGATGCCCACTCCTTTCAACCTCAACTGGTTTCTTACAATGAACTGGTTTTCTACTACTCTCACCAAAGACTGTCGTGTACGGGGAGGCACGTTAAATCTATCGTGGCACCAAATGTCCTTACGTTGATGTGGTTCGAAAGTTTGGAGAATGGGTGCCAGCTCAGGTGTTGCCCTCATCATCTGAGCGTGATTCAAAATGACGAGGTGCTGTCCTCGGATCTTTCCCTTCGAGATGACTCACGGACAGTAACCAATAGCCCATTGTGTTGCCTCAGTTCAAAGTAAATTCAATTTCCTACCTATCCAGAAAGCACAATGTATCTCAAAGCTTCTCTGAGAGTCAAAAGGTCAGATTGCAACACCGAACCAGCATGTCTTTATGAGTAAAATAATAAGTATTTTCCAAAATATAATGTCCTTTTAAAAATTTTCAGATGTTACAATCAGACTCAATGACAAGCAATAAATCATTCAATTGTCAAGGAAAAACTTCCTCAAAACATGACATACGATGTTCTGTTCCTTTATAAGGTTTTGAAATGTTTTTTACTGAGGAAACATCGTCTTAAACCGACATTAGATTTACAACTGTCAACCAGGTAAAATAAATCGACGATTGATGGTTACAAAATTGAATTTGGTGGTGATTCATAAAGTGTGATCACCTATCCTCGCTACCAAAGTGAAATATAATTGTACAACCTTTAACACCGTAAAGTGATTTTTTCCTATTTTTCAAATGGAAAAAAATCTATAAACATTTAAAGTGTCATCAGTTCTTTCACATTGAAGTATCAACATTACAAGTTGGTAAGCGAGGTTACTTTTCCACTTGTATTAAAAAGGTTAGTTGGGTTTAGTTTAGTGGCAGAAGGCCCAAGTCTAATAATGAACATATTCGCTCAAGGAAAACTTACACATAAGAACTAACCTGTACCACCTACAACTCGCAGTTGCTAACGCAGGGGAAAACTCACTGAGCCACGATAATCAATCCCACTTGTTAGAAAGAAGTTCAGTGGCCTAAATACCTCTTTTCGTGATTATATTCATGTCCCATTTATGTATTTGAAAATCTTGATCAGTGTTTTCTGAAATCTATTGGAGTATAAGGTAAATTCACTGGATACGTGATTCCAAATTTTACTCGAAATAATTTACCGGTGTAACATTATTATTACCATAAATTGCTTAACTGAGTGCTTATATAGAATACTATTAACCAATTTGACTGCCATAACATCCATAGATTAATAATCTGGATAATCTGGCGTAAACTACAAATAGATCCCACCTGGCTATTAAAGTTATTAAATCCCTGATTTATTAATGTCGTATCTGTAAATGTCGCTTTCCTTCTATGACACCAACAGAGATGGGAAACTTCATACAGTCGATCAGCGTTTGCAAACTTATTTTCGGAATACATTTTTAATGTACGAGTATAACATCATAATATTTATTCACAGAATAATTTACATTATGGCGTACGCTGTAGTGTAAAATAAATAGGTACACTACAAATATAACTCTCTTGGTTATTAAAAATAAAAAATATCTGATTTACAAACATCTGTAAATGATGCTTTTTCCTATAACACGAATTTAGGTGGGAAGCAAAATACACTAGATCAGATTCACAACATTTTGCAACTTTTGAAAAGTTGGTTGGGTTGGATTTTATGACACAAGCGGCCATATTTGGACAATCTGTTCCAGACAAGACAGACGACGTCAAATAATGGACATACACACCTGAACAGAAACAATAAAACTGTTTACTGACACAGAAGACAAAAATACATACAGGGTATATTGCAGGAAATGAGACAGCACCATCTACAACTCAGGTTCCTAGAGCAGTGGGCACACCTACTGAGCCACAGCACCACCACCGATTTAAAAGGAAAATTTTATGTCTGGTTTGCTAATAATTTAGCCTTTTTCCTACATTAATTTTATGCTTACTTTTATGAGTAGCTGTATGGCATATTTTCACAAGACAAGACAACAATTTTTGCTTAGAATCTGAACACACCAGATCAGCGATTTGTGTCAATTTTCGAATCTTAAAAATAAAATAGTCACCCCAAAACCTTTTCTCAAAATGTCCTGTGCAGTAACGTACCTTGATATTAGACAAGTATTTCTCCTAGCTATTGAAGATAAACATGCCTGGTGTATTAATGATCAACATATGTAACTATAGCCTTTTTTTAGGTGATCTGGGGTAGCCCGTTTGGAAGAGTAGCGGATTAGAACCGGAGGGTTTACGTGGAAGCTGGTGCACAATAAATCTATCATGGCCTCAATGTCCTTACGTTGGCGTAGTGTCGAAATATGGAGAGTGGGTAGCCAGCTCAATACAGATCTGGTCATCTGACCGTGGTTCGAACTAGCGAGGTGTCGTCATCAAATCTGTATCTTCGAGATATATTCATAGGCGTGAGATGTAAACAGACTGAGTATTTCTACTGGGAAGAACTTCTCAAAGAGCTTCTTAAGAGTTTTGACAAGAGCTTCTCAAAGTGTGGCCAACATGTCGACTAGTAGTCACGTGACTGCGCTCTGAAATATTGACTAGTTTGGCCGATTTGGTATCATATTACCTCGTTTGGCGATATAACAGAGATTTTTAAAAAGGACATTGTAGGTGTTTGAATGCGAATTTCAATAGAGTGGCGAAAAAATTGGCGAAATCGTCAATTTTGAATCTTTTGAATCTCCAATTTGAACAATTTGAAATCTCCAGGAAAAATCAATGGATGGCGTCTTCTGTCCCGTGCACCAATCAGATGACGAATGTTCGGTTCTACACAGCTCACGAAAGTAGTGTAAGGGTCTCGTTACTCCTAGTTTGGATCATATGATCCTGGGTACATAACAAGGTTACCATTGCTCACTCTACTTCTATGTTTCCTCTATGGATGGATCCTAGACCGTCGCCAATAGCCCGCTGTGTTGCTCCAGTGTGACGTAAACCGAACTACCTACCCACCTTTTCTGATTAATTCATAGAATGCACGCCTAATGGATGCCACGGTCTCAGAATCTCCGCAGAGCATTGACTCGAAAGGCATGGCGTGCTCGCGAATACAGCAGCAGCCTCTGGCTCGCGTGACGTCTTGCCCCGCAGGCAACTGACAGATATGAATAACAATCGGGGTGCGTTTCGCGTGTGCACCCCCTTCCTAGTGTTCGAGACTGCACCCCGCGCGCGTTGCTGTCGCTGTGAGACGGGTCCGTGTTTACCGGACTCGTTTGCGGGAGAAATAAATGAGAGGCGTTCTCAAAAGACTTGAGGCATTGTGATGGAAGAGCGGAAGGTGTTGGGTATTGATGTATCGGATTCTTCTCGATGTTTTTGTGTATGATGGATGGGTTCTCGATTTGGGGGTTGGTTTGCATGTGGGTGTGTCCGGGATTATGTTTGCTGTGAGTTTCACGTATTCTGTGTTTGTTCTCCGATCTGAGAATTAGTACTTTGGAAAACATATGGATAGGTTTGGAAACAATTTCCTGGATTTCTTGAAATTTCATGCTTGATGTTACACTATCGGATTAGTCTCGCCGAATTATATTTTTTGTTTCCCGGATTGAGAATTGAAGTGTAATTTTTCCTTGACGTTTTTGGTGCTACATCATCAGATTATCCTCGATCTTTTTATCTGGTTGATAATTACTATTTTGCGAAGTATTTCGATACGTTTCGACTCGAATTTCTAGAAGTTTTTGAGAATTATTCGGTAATATTATTGCTGAAAAATTCTGTTTGATTATTCTTTGGCTTGCAAGTTACTGCTTTCGAAAGGATTGGAGTACAATTTCTTGAACATTTTTGAAATTGCACCTTCAGGTTAGCGTCCGAGAATCTTTTGTCCATTATTTGACTAAGTAGTTATTACTTTGGTTGGTTGTTTTCGGGTTTTACGACGCAAGGGCCATATTTGGCTAAGTTGCACCAAACAAAAAACATACAACATAATGAGGGAGAAAGAAAAGGTAAAAAGCAGAAGGGTAGGTGAAGATAAAAATGAAAGGAAAGAAAGATCCCTCGGGTACCTCAAGGTTTTGATGCCCGTATGCTCCTAAAGAATATGTTATTATTTTGAAAGAGATCTTGTTCAATTTCCGATCTTTCAATTGTCGTGTAGTAGGGGATTAAGCCATCCCCTCTAAAGGTTCAATTTCTGATTTGGCTAAGGTGTATACAGGATTATGTGTGTGGGTGTCCAAGTATCTTTTGCTGCCTAAGAAATATCAATTTGGAAAAGATAAGGTTTGGAGAGGAATTAAACCATGAGGAATCGATCTACTAGTTATTAGACTTTCAACGTTATATTAGATCCTCAAACACTAAAGTATTCTGTACCTTGTCGAGACACTCCATACTTTTGCTACCACAATAAATAATTTGAAGACTCCAATCTACTCTCAGTTATCTGGAAATAGGGTTGCCACACACGCAAAAAAGTAAAGGAAAAGGAGGATAAATTATCAACTTTTTTTTACATTGATTTAAATGGGATACATATCAGTCGGACTTTTCAAATTCCACAATTTTTAAAATGTCGTGCCTTTTCGAACATAGTGCTACAACTCAAAAAACTAAGTTTTACAGGAAAGCTAAATGGGAAAAGCTATCTTTAAGCACGTCTTTTGCTTTCCACTTTTAAATTAGTAGAAATAAGTTCATATTTATGTTAAATTTTGGTGGGAAGTACCCTGGTTTTGATTTCAATGGCTTGTTTGAGTTTAATAAAACTGTTCAGTTTTTGAAACAAAATATATCATCGCAGTTGGATCAGTTCTCTCCAAAAGGTGCGATTTATGTTGCTAGCTACAGAGAGCAAAAGTATCCGAATCCATGTCAAATCGATGAAGATGGTAGTCGGTTGGAACAGTAGCAAATTAGCAAACGTAGAATTTCGAGTTTGAAACTCAATCCTGTCAAATATCGTTATATACGTGGAGGTTGGTGCATGTTAAATCTACCGTGGCCTCAAATGTCCTCATGTTGGTGTTGTGGAAGTTTGGAGAGTGGGGTACGAGCTCAGGTGTTGACCTCGTTATCTGACCATGGTTCAAAATGACGAGTTGTCCTCTGACCTTTAGCTTCGGGATTGATCCCGAACCGTCATCAATATCTCATTCCATTGCTCCAGTGCGACGTTAATTCAGCTACCTACCTATCATGTCAAATCGACAGAAACCGCAACTCGGCCGTCCTCTTCCGATTTTCTTTAAACTTCCCATTAAAATGCAATTAAATTTGTAATCGTTTTTAATAACTTGGAATTGTATGCAATCATGTTCTATCCATAGTAATTTTAAATTTGAAATTTTCTTTAACTTGTTATATATATATATATATATATATATATATATATATATATATATATATATATTAATTATACGCCTGCAACTGTTACTAGCATACTTGTTAATGTTGCTGTCTTGACATTAATTAATCCTTTTTGTGGTTGCCCGACGATTTCTCTCTTCATTAGCAAGACAACTAATTTTGATGAACGACATATCTCGTCGATACAAAAAACTGACAAGATCTTGATTTCGACATCATAAAGACATCGGCTATATATTGATGACGAGATATCTCGTCATTAATAAAGTTAATCAGATCTTGATGAACGATATATCCCGTTGAAACCACTAGGAGCGTTAAGCACGTACAAACTATGATATTCGTGATTTTTTTTATTATGCTCGTACATACTAAAAGCATGATATGGAATGTCATGAAAAATATATTTGATATTTGAAAGTTAGAGGAGTATAAAAATAATATTGATTCACTTTTTTGTATTTTTGCGTTCGTCTCCATGTGTGGTACCGAAAGGATAATCTGCGATTATTTATATAATCTTACCGATACCTGATCACCTGAAAAGTGATTATAGAGAATGTTCATTTTTCCAGTTGAATTAGGAACGCTATCTCCCGACAGTCTAATCATAAATAAATCTGGAATCATTACACATTTCCCGATTTTTCAAATTTAAAATTACTATAAATAAAAATCTATTGCTGTAAGAAAGAATGCTAAACGTTTACATATTTCCTTGCATGCGACTGGGAAACAAACTGATCAAATTTTTAAAAAATCGGTGGGAGGTTGAAATTGCCCTTTTAGTGTCGATTTGACATGGAATGACCTGTTGTTGAAGGAGATACTCTCATTTTACCACTTCTGCGAAGTGCGGACTGAAAAGTGTCCTGTAGCTCACAGAATATGCTTAGGTTGTTTATGGTGTTATGCTGTGTCTTGGATTGATGCTTACGTTAGAATCACTATGAGAGTCCCGAACAAATTCATATTATGTTGAAGATGTCAGGAAGCCCAGAGGATTCAGCAAGTCCTGCGAAAAGCATGTGTATACGTTTAGTTGAGACCAATCAAAAAGCGAAAGTTAAATCCTCTAGGACCGTCTGGAATAATGTCTAGATTAATAATTAGAACTCGGGATTCATCAGCAGACGAGTTCGAATGAAGTTTTCATGGTCTTTAACTAGACTTTAATGCGCCAACATGGTGTACTAAGCCAGAGGACTAAATTTAAATCTCTCAGGATTCAGACTCATAATTCTGCCTTACATCCTGCAATCTCCCCTGAATGATTAATCAGTTTTAATCTCCTTGGTCATTAAAATATTTCCAAAGGATTCTATTCTAAGAAAAATAACAATAGCATTTTTTCAAGCTATTCTATTGTAAGGAAAGAATCACTAAAATCTTTAAAAACGATTCTATTGTAAGAACACGACTAATAGAGTCTTTCCAAGAAATTCTATTCTAAGGAAAGGACCAATAAAATAACCCCAAGCTATTCTTTTATGAGGTAGGTAATTGAAGTAACGTCGCACTGGAGCGATACAGTGGACAGCTGGGATCAATCCCGAAGGGAAAGATACAAGGATAACACCTCGTCCTTTTGAATCACGGTCACATGATGAGGTCAACACCTGAGCTGGTACACCACTCTCCAGACTTCCACACCACGCCAACCTGAGGACATTTGAGGCCACGAAAAATTTAACGTGAATCAGACCCCACATATACGACTGTCTTTGGTTGGATCTAGTTTTGAACTCGTAACCTCCGGTTGAAAACCCGCTACTCTTCGAACCGAGATACTGTGGCCTTGAATCCGAAAATCAGGATTAATGGTCGGTTGTTTGGGTTGGGTTTAGTTCTTACGGTCAAAAGGCCTTATTTGGCCAAGCTACGCCAAACACAAGACATACAAGTAACGGACACATGCACAAGGAAAGATTTACTGACGCAGAAGAAAGAAATACATTCCGGGATGAATCGAACTTAAACTGAAGGCAACGAAGACTGAAAATAAGGCGAATAAAAATGTTCCGCACGAAACTCTTTCCCCCAAACAACAACTCCCTTCCATGCAAATAAACCACACCAAAACAGCAATTTCGTGAATAAAGTATCGCACTTCAGTCAAGGATAAACACATAACACATAAAGAGAAGCACCTATAGGAAAGACTGATTAACTTGGCAGCAAAACGTGCCTCACTGCTGCACTCATAACCAAATGCAGAAGAGCGCTTGCTTCACTAGTGCCAGGAACCCACCCCACCCGGGGTCGGGCAGGGGGTGCAGCGCAGACGAATGGCCTCTGTCAGACAGGTCAAGACGTGCGCATTTGGCAAACGAGCGAAAGCAGCGGCCGCCTTGTTGCTGTAAGCGGGAGTCGAAACGAAGTTAAAAGTACTTTGGAAAAGCTTCTGCAATGGGATTAGAATTGTCTGTCGTGACAAATGGACACGAGTTTTTTGAAGTTAAGCTCTTAAGCGTTCGACTCTCCGATGTGATTCTTACCCTGATATTTGCGAGCTATTCGGAACAGATGAGGGCGGGGGGTATCAAGAGAGTGTGATCGAAATATAAAGATCATTTCAAACCCTTTCTTTAATGGTACCAGAACTAAAGGGGTTAGTTTTTAGTGTAACGATATTGGAAGTAGACCCTTTCCCAATTCCCTTCAGGGCCATTCCATGTCAAATTGTCCAGGATTCGCCCCTTTAGAACTTGATGAAACTTTCGCAGACTGTACCATGGGACCTGTTTGAATTTCAGCTTCTTATATAGCATCGTTTGGGAGCTTTATTTAGGTGAACATATCTCTGTTTTCGAGGAAAAGTGACTAATCCAAAACACCTTGAGCAATGAAATTAGGTACTCTGATTCAATTTTATACTTCAATTTCATGTTTTACATATTTTATGTATTCAATTTTATATGGTACAAATGAAATTCGAAGTACAGTACTTTTGTCACAATTTGTCTTCAAAGTGCTGAATATAAAGATCCTTTCAAAGACTTTATTTAATGGTAGAACTACAAAAGTTAGTTTTTAGTGTAATGGTTTTGGAAGAGTAAATCCTTTCCCAATTCCCTTCAGGACCATTCAATGTCAAATGGTCCAGACCTCAACCCTTTCGATTTTGATGACTTTCACAGAATGTACCATAGGGACCGGTATGAATTTCAGCAGTTTTAGCTCCATATGTATAGCATGGTTTTGGAGCATTATTTTCGTCAACATTAATCTGGGTTTTTTAGGATAAAAACAACTTTGATGATCTTTGTTCCTAATAAAAAATATCTAGAGCATTAAAGTTAGATATTCTTATTTGGCTTTATGCCTAGGACACAGATATGGTACAAATGAAGTTCGAAGTACAGTACGTTTGTCACACTATGACTTCAAAATACTGAGAATTTTCATGTAGATCAATTTTTCCCAAACTAGCAATTCACAAGTACGAAACAAAAGATGTTGGGAGGGTTTCAAAAGTAATGCTGATTCCTAAATTAGGCTATGCATGGAGTTGAAACTTAGAAGTTCATAGAGGTTCATAAGGTACATTCTGTGAAAGTTCATCAAAATCGAAGGTGGTCTAGCGGGGAGAAGTGAGTCTCATATATAACCCTCAAACCCCTTTTGATTCTAGAGTAAAACCTTAACTTTTAACCTTATTTGATACACTAAGAAACAACATTAGTGCTTTTATATGTGGCCTGGATTCGTTTGATTTGGTTTGTTGCTCTACGGTCATTTTTTACTATCTAAAGGATTGTGACCTGGAAGGGTTTAATAATAAGTGAGTGGAGACAATACTGTTCAAATTTAAATATTTAAAACGCGAGTTTTTCTCGTGTTGTTTATTTTGGTTCTGATACTGGATGCTTTGTTCCATAGAAATACCTATAGACCAGTTTTATATTGTTTTTATTATCTTTATTTGTTGTTTTTGAAGCTTTTACATTATCGACTGCGAATATAGATCTGTTATATTTTTTATATCAACACATAGTCTATTTTACAAACTATTGATTTTAAAACCTCTTTAGGGAGCTTCCCATGGTAGAGTAAAACTTATGAATGAGTGCTACAAACACTGTAGGTCGCCCGGTACATTGAAGGATTAAAGATTAAAGACCCGAGGCATTGAAATCATTGTAGAATTGAACCTCCTTCTGCACACAACTAGTTTGCCGTTTCAATATCGCTTCAGCTACGAGAATTCTCAGTACAAACCTCAGCAATTACTACCAGAAATCTTCCCCGAAATGAAAAATCAGTACCATGACCAAATCAGTACCCTGATTATGGTCATTACCATGACCAAATCAATAACATGATTGTGGTCAGTACCATAACCAAATCAGTCACTAACCAAAATAACATAAACCATAATATCAGCCATGTAACGATATTATCAGCCATGTAACCATAATATCAACCAGTCATAACCAATCAAATCATGATTATGGTCAGTTCCTTGATTGTGGTCAGTACCTTGACCAAATCAGTAACATGATTGTGGTCAGTACTATGACCAAATCAATACCATGGTTATGATCCCTTTCCCAGCAGCTGAAGAAACATTCTGGGATCTAGTGGGAGTCTAACTGTTATCACAAATTAGCATTAACAGCCACCGTAAACTGTTACTCAAAAATAGCATTCCCCACTCCCCTCTCTTATACCGCAATCAAGTGCTGAGTTCGCCGCACCTTCTCTAGGATCCCCAAGAAAGGAAAACGAAAATCGCTCCTTTATTTTCCTGTACTCCGCCTGCAAAAGGGAAAATCTAATTCCACAAGAAGGAATCCTCCGTTTCTCCGGGAGAAAATCGAAGGCAAGATGGAGATAAAATGGCCAAAGTCCCCCTTTCTACTCTGCTTTTTCCCGTCCGTGGAACAAAGGCTCCCATTGTGACATATTTGCAAGAGCCTCCCTCGTCCCTGCAGAAAAGTCGCCTTAAGCGGACAAGGCAAGATCTATCGGTGCGCGATTCGGTCCGAAATGAAAGAATGGCTACTTGCCTACCTTCCCCCTATAGTCGGGCGGGGCCTTTGAAATGGCCTTTTGCCCCCGCACCAAAACGGAGCCAAAGAGGCGGAAAACTCTTTAGCAAAAGAGGGAGCCTGGTGTTCTTTCTTTGCACCCACGGCGATGCTGGTTCCGGGACTAAAGTGAACCAAGTCAGCTTTTTTCACGACTCGCTGCAGTTTCTTTGAATGGGAAATCGCCTTTTATTTTTCGCGAGGATGGAGATTCGGCTGGGTATTTGTTGCAGGGAAATGGCAACAGTTTTTAATGATGTCGGATGCCGGTGAGTGCGTAAATGGTGGATGTCTGGTATGAAATTGGCTTGTAATTAGGTTTGCTTTGGACTTCTTGAAATTGTTTCGTTTCCCATAAATTTGGGATTATGTAATTGTATTTATATGGACTTATGTTCATTTTCTTTCTTTTAACCCAATTTATTTTTGGTGATCTTGGTTCTTGTATTCTTTTATTGAATTAATTTATATAAGTGAAAATGAAAATAATTAATAATATAAATTTAATTGAAATAATGAGTTTCTAAACGTCGATCCTGTAGTTTTCATTCCCTATAAATGATATAATTTTTAGATTTAAATACGGTTACTCATTTTTATTAATCCCAAATACTTTTTAGACCTCATTAAAGTTATTTATTTCGATAAGGCTCTACTTGTTATTTTTAAATGTAATCACTGGTTTACATTATGTACTCGGTTTAAATTTCAAGCGTTACTTATTCGGATAAGTTCCTAAAAATCAGTAACAATACTTAATTTCAAATATCGTGTAACTGATTTTTCCAATGCTGTGCTCTTTAGTTTCAAGCATTATTGATTTGGATGAATTTATGCTTTCAACTTTAAATAATATAAAAGATTTTCACAAGATTCCACTTATTAGACTCATTAAATTACTCCTTTCAATAAGTTTCTACTTTTCAACTTCAAATACAACTACGAATTTTGCCAAGATTCTACTTGTTAAACTTCAATAAAATTATTGACATCGATACATTTTTTCTTTTTGGTTTCAAGAACAGATACAGATGTTGACAAGATATAAAGTTATAAAGCTACTAATTTCGATAAGTTTCCACTTTTCAGTTTCAAATATAGCTTCTCAATTTAACTACCACTTAATTTGAATTTGAATTGTTCTTTAATTGTCTTTAGCGGTCAATGTCAATTCGATGACACCAATCGCCGCAGTGATTGAATCGCAAGAGTACTATGTTGGGTAAAGAGCTTGGGCTTGGAAGCGGTAAAGTGAAACGTAAATGGAAAGGGCGTTCCCTAATTTCATCAAGCCCACGTAAAAAAACGTAGAAACTTAGAGAAAATATAAAAGTAGAGTGAGCAATTTAATTAAGTTAGGAGTTAGTTAAGGATTTAATTAAGAAATAGAACTAGAAACCACTTGTTAACTGTACCCATTATTCCTACGTTTCATTAGAGATTGGTGTAGAATTTTTTAACAATCTGAGCTCCACCAGATTTCCAAGTAGTATAGAGTTGATTTTCCCCACAACACACATAATGACTCAACATCAATCCAGCGAAAGATTGTATTGGTTAAAAATGTCAAACATTGATGGAATTCATTCAGGGAAGTCTGCAGATTGCAGAATAGATATATCTCTCAGAGGGTTATTAAATCTACAAAATTTCAATATTCTCCTCTCAGTCTGCTTATATTTCATGTCTATCGTTGTCATTCATTTCTATGGTACCGCCATATCGTAGGATTATTGGTTCAGATATTAGCATCCATTTTCGACAGTGTGCACCATAGGTGGTGGCTGATAGACTTCAAATCCCTCAAAAGCAATAGAAAAATGAAATATCCATTAACATAAACTTCCTGGTGGTTTTCTTGTTGAAGTATCTCATCATTAGCAAAAACATTGGCAGATATTGATGGACGAGATATGACCTCATTAGAATTAAACTGGCCAGATCTTGATTTCGTCATCATCAAAAAATTAGCAATAACTTGATGACCATCCATCTCGTCATTAGATTTGTCGTGGTCTCAAATGTCCTCACGTTGGCTTGGTGTGGAAGTTTGGAAAGTGGGGTGCCAGCTCAGGTGTTGTCTCGTCATCTAACCGTGGTTCAAAATTACGTGGTGTTGTCCTGGGATCTTTCCCTTTGAGATTGATCCCCGACCGTCACCAATAGCCCCTTGTGATGCTCCAGTGTGACGTTAATTAAAATACCTTCCTACCTACCACTATTGAGAGCAGCTTCAAAAAGTGTGACCAACATGTCAACTAGTTGTCATGTGACTACTCTGTGAAAAACTGACATGATTGACCGATTTGTTATCTTATCAACGTTTGGTGATAGTTCAATCTTTCGACAGGAAGTGAGTGCGTGAATGTGCATTTCTATAAAGTAGTGACAAAAAAATGGTGCTATCGCCAGTCTATTACTATCAGATGATCAATCAATGCACCTATCAGGTGATGAATTAATGGATCACGTCTTAACCCGTCTTGTGGACCAATCAGATGAAGGTTCGTTTCAATTCAACAGACGAAAGTAATAAAGGGTCACATTATTACTAGTTTTGGTCACTTGATCTTGGGTTACCGTTGCTCACTCTAGTTTTATATCTCCTCTGCGCTTGGCGCTGTTGACTCTGTTGTTGGAATATTTTCAATTGAAGTGCTACATAATCCATTTGTTAGGTGCTCAGCAATTTCCCTGCACGGATTTTTGTAGTATCAGCTCTTACTCTATGAAGAAAGCAATAGAACAATTTTTTTAAACATGTGGATACTTGTAAAACAGTTGTAGAAAGATTCGTGAAATTCTATTCTTACCTATATTATCCCACATTGAGTGTGAAACACACTTTAAACTATTAATCCAAGTTTAGTTGGAAATAGAGAAGCAGTCTGTTGCTACTTCCAACCAAAAATCCCCACAAAATGATGAAATGAAAGATAATATCTTATAAATAGAAAGAATGATAACTTGTACGAAAACAAAAAAAAGAAACAGATTCATTGAGCATATTCATTGTTAATGATAAAGTTGCCTTCTAATCAGCAACGCTAACCATAGCATTTGGCATACTTGGCATACAGACTTGGTAATAAAATATTAAACTCACCGCAATGTCGCACAATTATTAATTCAAGTGACTTCGAAAAGATATCTCGTCCATCAAGATCTTGCCGATTTTTTTAAGATGACGATAGCAAGATCTAATCAGTTTTCTTCTAATGACGAAAGACGATGAGATTTTGATGGACAAGATATATTTTCATCAAAGGGGATGCGGTAGCCCGGTTGGAAGTGTAGCGGATTAGTAACCGGAGGGTTGTGAGTTCAATAACCAATCCAACAAAAGACCATCGTGTACGTGGGGGCTGGTGCATGTTAAATCTATCGTGGCCTCAAATGTACTCACATTGGTATGGTGTGGAAGTTTGAAGAGTATGGTGCCAGCTCAGGTGTAACCTTTTCATCTGATCGTAATTTAAAATTACGAGGTGTTGTCCTCGGGTCTTTCCATTTGGGGTCGATTAGTACCCTAACTATCGTCAATGGCCCGTTTTGTTGCTCGAGTGCTACGTTAATTCAACTACCAACCCAGTGCCCAGTTAATACAGCTACTACCTATCTAGTTCATCAAGATTTGGTCAATTCTACTAATGAGCAGATGCCTCGTCAAAACAACCACCAGGAGGGTTAACAGAATTCACTCATACCTAAGAGATGTTCTTTTCCCCCGAAGCATATGCATATAAAAACTGTCCCATCAGTTTCATGTAGTCCTGACCTGCATCTTCTGAATATAACCTGTTTTTCTACCAGGAAACTAACTTCTTTGTAGACACATGCCACGCTTCCTCTAACAGGTGTCGTCTCTGCGAGTGTTTTCTGCCTACATCCTATTCACAGCATTTTATTTCCGTCGCCTGTGACGTGCTTAGGTAAGGAACGCTCAAGCGCAAGCCAGGGATTTCCAAACTGAGCTTCCCATAGAAGAGTGATCCCCTCTCTAAGGGGAAGCCCTCAGGCTCTGAGTTTGTTGGCACGATTCCTGAACTTTGTGTCACACTATTTCTTTAGACTACTGAAAACAGGGTGGGAACTATATTCCCATGGATGCCCTTAGTTCAGAATTTAATTTACAAAAATTAATTAAAATTTAACCTTCCAGATGGTTTCAACGAGGTATCTCGTTCATCAAGACCTGGTTATTTTTTGTTGTCAAGACGAGATTCCTCGTCTAGGAAAACAGAAGGAACCCCTCCAAAAAAGTGGTTTGATCTCCAAAAAGTGGTTTGATCTCCAAAAAGTGGTTTGATCTCCAAAAAGTGGTGGCTCCAAAAAAGTGGACGAGATATCTCGTCCCTCAAGATCTGACCAATTTTGTTAATGACAAGATATCTCGTCATCAAGATATTGCCGATTTTTTTATTGAGATCGAGACCTGGCAAGTTTTCCTGAAATGACAAGAGACACCGATATCTTGATGGACGAGATATATCGTCCTAATAATAAATTTGCTTAGGGGGAGTCTTCAAATTAAATTGTGCCCAGCATCCAATTTTGACACCAAATTCCAAATCCATTTGATAATTTAATCTCGCATACCAATTTTACAGTCATTTGGTCCAGCTGTTTCCAGATCATGATTACGGAAAGTATTAAATTAGAACAAAATATTAAATTAAAACTGAATATTGAATTAGAACCCTTATATTAAATTAGAACAAAAATTGGTAGGTTGTGTCGAGGACACAAACCGTAGTTTTGACGTGAGTACTCGGGCCTGAAGTTGGATCGTGGAATGAATGAAGAAGATATAGGAAGTTTGAACTATCGTTTATTGTGAATATTCAAAAATTAATTTACAATGTGAACGATTAAAGTGAAGTTTGATATTAATTGCTGTTGTCCAATATTAATTGTAGCATAGTTCGATAGCTTTAGAATAACAATCAGGTTCAAAGGTCATACCAAGTACACACATCCTTTGTCTACACGTCGCTATATTTATCTTCTGGATGTTCTAGTTCTGAAATCATGGAGACAAAGCATTTGTAGCACTTTTTTTGTAACGTTAGACTTCTCATGCAACCCCCATTACTGTTACGATTTTAAGGACCTATTCACGACAAAGGAGCGATATCAGTCCGAATGATGTATAGCAGTCAGAAGGATATATTTTTCTTCATAATTGAAGAGGACTCAACTTGAAAACAGTGAGAGAAATATTTAAGGATATTCTGCTCAGTATTGCAGAGCTCGAAAGAAATATAGGGGTTAAAATAAAAAAGAGTAACCTTTTATGAACAAAATTTCGGTTATTTTACTCAAAGTCCTAATTTATAATGTTAGTTTAACACAGCAGAGAGAGAGCGTAATCAAAAATATTTCTTCGAAATTATTTTTAATGCATTCTTTGTCCTTCTAATAGATAGGAAAATATTTGTGCCACAAATAAGCAGAGAGCTAACTTTTGATAAAGATAATCTATTCTTTAGACAAAAGAAGAAATAGTAATTTGATGCGAATATAAGTTAATTCAAATAAATAATCAAAAGAATAAACAAATAATTTACTTCAAGAAATGCTTTGTGCACTTTTTCAAAGTTTATTCCAAACTACACTTTCTGTATCTTTCCCTTCGGGATTTTCGTGAACCGTCGCCTATAGCCCGTTGCATCGCTCCAGTGCGACGTTAATTAACTACCTACATTCAAACTACACTTTACAGCACTTAATCGTAAAATTAAGTTTTAAACACCTACGAAAATAGCTGTAACCATTCCAAATAAGTAAATTAAAATTTCTGAACTGTTAACAATCTTTATCACATTTCAAAAAATATCTCTTAGAATGTGCTAACAACTATAGCATTTCAATTTTCCAACTGCTTTGGAATAATATATTATCTGCATAGGACAAAAAGTTTGACTCCTTTTATTTGGAAACGATCTATTTTTATACAATAAACCGAATTTGAGAAAGTCTTCCAGTCGTAAGGTCTGTGTGGCATCCACTTTGACTCACTTATACAGAGTGGTCGGATTCGCCCACACAATACTCGCATCACCCGATTCCTTGTCGAAAACCAACTTGAAAAAGTGTCCGTTTTTCGATAGGACGTGGCATTCCGCAGATATGTATCTACAACTGACATTTTGACACACATTCGAGAATTTGCATAACCATCATGTTCTTTATTTGTTTGGTGTTTTAGAGGCTGAAAATTCCAAAGATTGGAAGAGACATACAACTTTCCACTCGAATATCCCGGAACTGTCCCATCGAAAAATGGACAACCCTTTTTGGGGTTTGTTTTCGGCGAGGTAGGTAGTTGAATGTATGTCGCACTGGAGAAACACAGTGGGATATTGGTGACGGTCCGGGATCAATACCGATACATCCAATGACAATACGTCGTTTTTTGAATCAGGATCAGATGATGAGGTCAACACCTGAGCTGGTTCCCAACTCTCCATGATTCCACACCACGCCAATGTGAGGACAGTTAAGGCTACGACAGATTTAACGTTCACCAACCCCTAAGTACACGACGGTCTTTGGTTGGATTCGAATTCACAACCCTCCTGTTCTTATTTGTATAAAATGACATGCAATTTGTCCCATGTTATTTCACCTTTATAATTATTAAACTTTGATTAAGAAAAAGAGTTTGATTTAAATCCTGATTTTTTTAATAAAAATCACTTGATTTAAATTGGCATTAATAGTCATTAGTTGGATCAAGTTTCGAACTCGACATCCTCCAGTTGCTAATCCGCTACTCTTCCAACTGGGCTACAGCGGCCCCATTAGATTATCATTTATAGTTTACGAAATACAAGCGTGAGAAATGTGGCCATTTTTTATGTCTAGAGTCTTCTCAGAGAACTCCGATACAGGACCAAATTTAAAGACGTCAAAAAATAAGGAACGCATTTTGTGGATGTGAAATTTTTTTACTGATGTTTAACCTTATGGATACGTGGATGGTTATTCTCATATCCACATGAAGACATTGTCTGGTTCAATGAATACTGAGAGGTAAAAATGTAACTTTAATAAAAATTCATCAAAAATTAAAATAATACGCTGACAAGTCTACCAGCACATCTCTTCTCTGAAAATGAAAAGGTTTAACATTTATTCTTTTATCTAAACCTTCCTTGATTGCTGCATTTTGAAAATAGTTTAATTTACAATCAGCACGCGCAGCACGATTGAAAGAAAAATATAATTTAATTTGATCCATTGCCAAAGCCACATGACTAATTTTCATGCGTGGACACCGCAACCTTATACTTTACGGCAAAATTTGCTGTTTAAATCTGAAATTGTGTCCCATTATGAAGGCATTCACCGCTACCGCGATCGTATAAATGAGTCTCTGAAGTATGATTTTAAAACATGAAGAAAATAAATCTAGATAATTCTTAAATACTATGACTAAAATACCTATAATGATGTTTTGGTAAAGATAATTCTCACCGGATTCCCAAATTTTTTTTTCCGATATTTCATTACTGGTTTTAAACACAAGTATGAGTACTAGCTCAAACGATATGCATATTCTTTATTTGGAAAAAAATATTAATTTTCAC
Source organism: Meta bourneti (assembly GCA_933210815.1). Lineage (NCBI taxonomy): Eukaryota > Metazoa > Arthropoda > Arachnida > Araneae > Tetragnathidae > Meta > Meta bourneti. The sequence goes on from OW119931.1 coordinate 18,214,716, forward strand.
TAAATGCATGGAATGCTTTAATACATTAAAACCAGAGTTCATAAAACGTCTGATAACCTATATCACATAAAACTGGGATAAAGAGAAAGTCAATGAGAATTTATCTATTCGAATTTCGCAAAGAACTGCATAAGTAGCAACGGACGCCATTTTAATTTTACCATTGAATGCCCAACTACTCCAAATCCCCCGCCACAGCTATAAAGTGCGTTACAAAAGGATTCCTAAACCAGAAAAATGACCTGGTTTTAGAAATTTTCGACACTTTTACAGCGTCCCATCTGTCTCAGACGCCGAAAGGAATGACACTCATTCCGCCACTTCACAGAATCATTTGCGTCGAAGCATGCAAAATGGCGCGCGTTTAGAATATTCCGGGAAAAAGAATAAAAAACAAATCGATTCTATCGCAGCAACGAAAATATTAAAAAATGGCGTCGAGGGATAAATAAAGATAAAAAAGCAGTTTTAAATTTTAATAAAATGCAGTCGGGGCTATCCTTCATAACATTTCTGTGTCCTCCTTCCTTATTAAATTCGGTCTCCGAAAATTCTTATATATATTTCGTTATTTTTTCCCCCGCTTCCCGAGGCGAAATTCGAAAGCTTATCATCAAAGTGATATATTTCTTTAAAGTTGTAGCGATGCTTTTTGCGAACGCAGCCAGCTATTTCCCTACCCATCAAGAGCGGCCGAAAACGATTCTTGATGTGTTGCCACACATTCGCTTTTTAATCTTCGAGAACATCGCAGATTTAATTTAAAATTAAAGCAAAAAGAGGGACGGGTTAGGAAAGTGGTGAGACGGAGAATTTGTTCGTCGAGACTAAAAAAATAATATTTTTACATATAATAATAATGATATTTTTATCTATATTATATTTACATATATATATATATATATATATATATATATATATATATATATATATATATATATATATATATATATATATATATATATATAGATAGATAGATATATAGATATATATTTATATATATTTTTATATGTAATGTATAATGTGAACTAACTCTAGAAATTTGTACTTTCTTTCCATTGCTGATGTCAACCCTTTACTATTGACATTACTTCTTTTCAAGATTTAATTTTTAATAACTTTAAGGGCCGCGGTATCCCAGTTGGAGAGCAACGAATTAGCAACCAGCGGTTTGCGAGTTCGAAATTCAGTCCAACCAAAGACCGTCGTGTACATGGAGGCTGGTGCACGTTAAATCTGTCGGGGCCCCAAATGTCCTCATGTTGGCGTGGTGTAGAGGATTTGAGAGTGAGGTGCCAGCTCAGGTGTTGATATCGTCATCTGACCGTTGTTCAAATCACGAAGCGTTGTCCTTGGATATTTCCCTTCGGAATTGATCCCTGACCATCGCCAATAGCGCGTTGTGTTGCTCCAGTGTGACGTTAACTACGTACGTTAATTACTTTTGAATTATGGATTTCCACGTTATAGCATCAAATACCATATCCACTGATAAAATATATGAAATCATACACAAATATTAAATAAATTTTAATAATTTAAGAAGAAATTATTAGATCTTGAATTTATTGTCGAAAACAGTTATTAAAAACACATTTAACATTGCACTTGGCATTAAATAATACACTTAAACAGTTAATAAAAATACAATTATCCAAAGAGAGCTTCGACTAACTGTATTTTATTCTTTGTGCTTTGTAGTTTATTAGATTGTAAACATTGTAAACAAACCAGACAGTTCGAGAAGATTTTTCTTCCGCTACCCAAATGCTCTAGTAAGTTACACATTTTGAGATTCCATTAAACTGCACTTTATCGCGCCTTAGAAACGTTTGGTGTTTAATCTAATAGTCGTTGACCAATTAACTATGATGTATCAATTTGGATATCATTCTTTGGATTCAAGTGAAGAAATCGAATCGTATTTAAAAAATAAGCCAAGTGACGTCATGTTCGGAATACGTGCAGAAAAGAAATTTCGCTGCAGAAACATTAGCGTCGCCTAGATTTAGATTGACAGAAAATGCCTTTCTTAAAAATTTTAAACAGAATGGATTAAACCTATCCTCTATTGCTTACACCATCATTAAAATATTTGTATGATTTTTGTAATTTAATATTGGATTATACAGGGTGTCCCAAAAGGTTGTTCCGCGATTTATCTTTTTACCATTTGGAGATAAGTAGGCAATGTAAATTACAAAAGTGCACCAAATAAGGTAAGTAATTAAGATATGTGAATAAAATTCTCACGTGATAACAATTTAAGCGGATACAGTTTTTAATTTGTATACCACCCCTCTAGATAAAAATCCGAGATAGCAAAAATGTTCCTTACCTGTATCCCTATCGTTAGTAAAAAACATATTTCTGTAGGTTGAATAGTAACGGAGATACAAGAGTTTCCATTTTAAGGGGCCGTATCTAATTTAGAACGATGGCCAAAAATGAAGAGCTAAGTTCTGCATTGCTGCAGATGGAAAACATTTTGAACATGCGTTGTAAATTTCCTTTTATTTTTATTTAAACCATTTTTTCTACAATATTTTTATTGAAGATTACATTGTCTACTATTATTCAGTGCGATTTTCATCTGCAGTTGCAATACTACATTACTTTGCCCAATGTTGCACTTTCTGACCGAAAAAAATGCTTTTTAGCATTGTGTATGCGGTCCCTAATCTGACTGCTTGAACAGCTGTGCACAAGCAGTATAAGTCAACTTTTTTGCGTCCTTATGCCTCTGTTACTGTTCAACCTACAGAAATGCAGTTTTCTGCTAACGATAGGGATGCAGGTAAGGAACATTTCTGCTATCTCGGATTTTTATCTAGAGGGGTTGTATACAAATTAAAAACTGTATCCGCTTAAATTGGTATCACGTGATAATTTTATTCACATATCTTAATTACTTACCTTATTTGGTGCACTTTTGCAATTTACATTGCCTACCTATCTCCAAATGGTAAAAAGATAAATTGCGGAACAACCTTTTGGGGACACCCTGTATATTGCTCTTTAGAACAAAAGTTTAAGATTTTGTTGTTTCTATGGCAAATGTAGTGGTAGGTAGGAAGTTAATTAATGTTGCACTGCCGCAACACAACGGGGTATTGGCGACGATCCAAGATGAATATCGACGGGAAAGATCCAAGGACAACAACTCGTAATTTTGAACCATGCTCAGATGATGAGGTGAATACCTGAGCTGGCACCCCCACTCTCCAAACTTGCACACCACACCAACGTGGGGGCAATTGAGGCCACGACAGATATAACGTGCACCAGTTCCCGTGTATAAGTACGTCTCTGGTTGGACCGAGTTTCAAACTCGTAATCCTACGGTTGCTAATCAGTTACTCTTACAACAGGGCATCCGCTGCCCTTGGAAAATGTAGAGGATCAGTTCATCATTTTATCTCTGACATCCCAAAAATTTGTTTCATCTGAGTGTGGTTCAAAATGACGAGGTGTTGTCCTCGATCTTTCCCTTCGGGATTGATCCCAGACCATCACCGATTGCTCCAGTGCGACATGAATTAAACTACCTACCTCCCAATAGAGTTTCAAGGGATTCAGCTACAGGAGTTAAATATAAGTAGATTGAGCATTGCTGTCGAGGGGAGCTTCAAAAAGTGTGATCAATATGTAGACTTGTAGTCAGGTGAGGACACTGAAAAAATTGACTTGGTGGGCCAATTTGGTATCTTGTCTACTGGTTTGGCGATATAACATCTTAAGACAGGATAGTGTGTGAATGCACATTTCTATAGAGCGGCGACAAGAGTGGTGATATCGCCAAAGTCTACTGCTATGCCGCGTTGTCGAATGAGATGATGAATCAATGGATGGGCGTCTTCCCGCGTCCCGTGAACCAATCAGATGATGAATATTAGGTTAAACCCAGTCGACGAAAGTTTTCTTCACTACTAGTTTTGGTCACATGATCCTGGGTATATGAAAAGGTTACCGCGTTGCTCACTCTATTTTTATATTACCTCTATGTGTTCAGCGCCTGTTGCTGAGAGAAGTGCTTGCCCTGTCAGACTAGAAAGCGATCCTCATCCATGCTGGAATTGGAAGTTCTGAAAATTGTGCATTCCATGGAGGAAGGTGTTCAAATTCTTCCCAGGTGGGCTGCAAGGTCACATTGATTTTGTTCTATTCGTTATTGTTTGATTTTTGAGCGGCTTCTGTTTTGATTACTTCCGATGGTTTCTTTTCAGAAGCCTTTTAATTGCATCTATGGGAAGTGGTTTCTAATTGGTAATCGATTTTTGTACACAGGTTTGGCCAATCTATCTGCTAACTCGTTTCTTTCCAATTCTACACGTGACGAAACAACAACCATTTAGTTGCTTTAGGGCCTGTTCTATGTCACATATATTACTCAGAAATAGTTGTTTACTTGAATTCACAGCCTGTATTGGAAGACTGGGAATCAACAAGGAAAATCGCTTTGTCAAAAGCTTTAGGTCTATATAGCCCTATTGGTGAACGTAAAATCTGTCGTAGCCTTAACTGTCCTCACAATGGCGTTGTGTGGAATCATGGAGAGTTGGGAACCAGCTCAGGTGTTGACCTCGTCATCTGATCGTGATTCAAAACGACGTATTGTCATTGGATCTCTCCCTTCGGAATTGATCCCGGACCGTCACCAATAGTCCACTGTGTTTCTCCAGTGCGACATACATTCAACTACCTACCTCGCCGAAAACAAACCCCAAAAAGGGTTGTCCATTTTTCGATGGGACAGTTCCGGGATATTCGAGTGGAAAGTTTTATGTCTCTTCCAGTCTTTGGAACTTTCAGCCTCTAAAACACCAAACAAACCATAGTTTTATCGTCCCTGTGGTTGCCGGTGTCTCAGAGTCAATCGGGACAAAATAAAGAACTTGATGGTTATGCAAATTCTCGAATGTGTGTCAAAATGTCAGTTGTAGATACACATCTGCGGAATGCCAAGTCCTATCGAAAAACGGACACTTTTTTAAGTTGTTTTTCGACAAGGAATCGGGTGATGCTAGTATTGTGTGGGCGAATCCTACCACTCTGTATACAGTGAGTCAAAGTGGATGCCACACAGACCTTACGACTGGAAGACTTTCTCAAATTCGGTTTATTGTATAAAAATGGATCGTTTCCAAATAAAAGGAGTCAAACTTTTTGTCCTATGCAGAATAATATATTATTCCAAAGCAGTTGGAAAATTGAAATGCTATAGTTAGCACATTCTAAGAGATATTTTCTGAAATGTGATAAAGATTGTTAACAGTTCAGAAATTTTAATTTACTTATTTGGTATGGTTACAGCTATTTTCATAGGTTTTAAAAACTTATTTTTACGATTAAGTGCTGCAAAGTGTAGTTTGAATGTAGGTAGTTAATTAACGTCGCACTGGAGCAACGCAACGAGATATAGGCGACGGTCCACGATTAATCCCGAAGGGAAAATACAGAAAGTGTAGTTTGGAATAAACTTTGAAAAAGTGCACAAAGCATTTCTTGAAGTAAATTATTTTTTTATTCTTTTGATTATTTATTTGAATTAACTTATATTCGCATCAAATTACTATTTCTTTTTTTTTGTTTAAAGAATAGATTATCTTTATCAAAAGTTAGCTCTCTGCTTATTTGTGGAACAAATATTTTTCTATCTTATTCAAAGAACAAAGAATGCATTAAAATATTTTCGAAGAAATATTATTGATTACGCTCTCTGCTGTGTTAAACTAACATTGTAAATTAGGACTTTGAGTAAAATAACCGAAATATTTTGTTCATAAAATGGTACCCTTTTTTTATTTTAACCCCTATACTCCTTTCGAACTCTGCAATCTTAGCAGAATATCCTTAAATATTTCTCTCACTGTTTTCAAGTTGAGTCCTCATCAATTCTGAAGAAAAATATAGCCTTCTGACTGCTATACATCATTCGAACTGATATCGCTCCTTTGACGTGAATATGTCCTTAAAATCGTAACAGTACTGGGGGTTTGCACGAGAAGTCTAACGTTACAAAAAAAGTGCTACAACTGCTTTGTCTCCACGATTTCAGACCTAGAACATCCAGAAGATAAATATAGTGACGTGAGAAAAAGGATATGTGTACTTGATATGACCTTCGAACCTGATTGTTATTCTAAAGCTTTCGAACTATGCTACAATTAATATTGGATAACAGCAATTAATATCAAACTTCACTTTAATCGTTCAAATTGTAAATTAATTTTTGAATATTCGCAATAAACGATAGTTCAAACTTCCTATATCTTCTTCATTCATTCCACGAACCAACTTCAGGCCCGAGTATTCACGTCAAAACTACGGTTTGTGTCCTCGACGCAACCTACCAATTTTTGTTCTAATTTAATATAAGGGCTCTAATTTAATATTCTGTTCTAATTTAATATTTTGTTCTAATTTAATACTTTCCGTAATCATAATCTGGAAACAGCTGGACCAAATGACTGTAAACTTGGTATGCGAGATTAAATTATCAAATGGATTTGAAAATTGGTGTCAAAATTGGATGCTGGGCACAATTTAATTTGAAGAATCAACCCTTAAGCAAATTTAACGCATATGAATCAAAATACGAATGAAGTTGCTTTATTAGATTAGTTTAAGCTTTTAAGTTAGAAGTTTTAAGCTTTTCCCGTGCAAAATTCATCATAGATCTTTATTAGATGATATCTAAAGAATTATTTTAATGTGCTAATTAATTTTAACGATTTAAAGAGAAAAGTAAGGATAGAGTGGGGTGTAATTAATTTAATAACTAAAACCTAATAATTCAAATTGAAATATAATGAAATTAATTTTTTTCTTACTTTAATATGTTCTCAATTGTTGTAATAAATTTTTTTCGTTCATTTTATGTCCTGGATTATTTATGAAATTTAGTTTTGCTTCAGATATCAAAGTATCTGTATGTATTTTGATCAACAAATTTTTGCCTTTTGAGTAAAGGGCCTCAAAGTCACCTAGGGACTAAGAATGACTTTATCCGCTTAAAATACATCCCGGAAAAATGACTGAGTACGACTGACACTGCACGCCATTAGGATACTGTGGCGTTTTTAGTCATGAAATAGGTTAAAAATTGAAATTGAATGAAATATGGATATTTTTGTTAAATATTTAAAAGAATGTATATAACAATATTACAACAAATATTTTTTAAACTGTATAATTATTTCTAGGAGTTTTTATGCATTTTTTAATGATCTCCTTTTTGTAAGTAACTTGCTTCAATGAAATGCTTTGTTTTATCTCTTATCTTACTGCATTTGTATATTTTCTTGCATTTTTTGTACATGCATTTTTGTTCTCTGTAACTAAGTATTTTCGGTAGAGAAACAACAATAAAATAAATAAATTTTAATGAATTTACTTGCAGGAATGCTTTAATGTGTAATTATGTATGTTTATATTTTAGGGCCATTCTGGTGAGCTGCTGTGGAGCAGCGAAATTCCATCAATTTGGACAACCTCCACTTTATGGTAATAAATTTTTTTTACTCTTTAATATTCGATTTTTAAATAATCTCATCGAAAGAGTACAGGTTTTCAATTGAAAATACTATTCCTACGATTTTATACTTGGCAAGACACTACCAGAAATGCGAAATGGTTTCATCACTAAAGTACAAGTTAATAGGATAGACAGTAATCAACAAGATGGACCTACATTACTTATCCCATAACGTATTCCCAAATTGCGTTTATTATATTGCAGTTATTAGATAAAGGTCAACTCTTCAGTGTTTTTCATTTCTGATTGTATAAAAGGAGCATTTTAAGGAATGGCATGATAATCATATTAATTAGCATCAATGCAGCATTCAAAATTGTTGAGAGCATTCATAACCGTTTCGATGTTGTTACATGGTGCTTACAACTTGATTCGTTTGTTGCAGGAGGATATAATCCATCATAAAAGGTGCAAGAAGTTTTGGAGGACCAAGATAGGAATGCTTCATCACATGCTTGTGAAAAATGGCGCCATTTTCAAAACTTTTCCGTCCTTATAGTTAAGACATTGTGGTGATATGAAGGAAGTAGTCTTCCCCAAATAACAGGGAATTAGGTCTTGTAGACGGATCAGCACACATTTTTTAATGATTTTTTAAATACATCCGATTTGGATTTTAGTAATTGAAAAAGTTAATGTAAAAATCTGCTTAAGTATTTTTGATTTACTTTTGACATGACGTTGAAAGTTAGTATGGCCATTATCATATCAAAGCTACACACGTTCCTGTTTTACTTTTCTATAGGAATGCCAGTTTCACAAGGAATCCACAATTTGAGGGGTTTTCAGATTTAGTACTTAAAACGGTCGCGATTAAGATTTAAGTAATGCGTTCAACTTTTCGTATTTTGCTATCAGGTTGAGAATTCTTACAATATCGAAAACTTATAATTTTCGAAGAATGAGAAAAAAATTTATTATTTCAATTTCAGTGAAATGTTTTAAAAAAAAACAGTGATTATTTGAGCAGAGAATTTTGACGCTTAGTGATAATAGCAGTACACCTATATACAATTTTTAAATTAGGACAATGTATCGAAACACATGCTTAGTTTGTTGAGCTTAAATGAAATTGTGTCTTGTTGGATTTTATGATTAATTTAATATGCTTAGTTATAGAAATAAATAATATTTATTTATAACTGTAACAATTTAATTTATATGTTTATAATAAAAATGTAAAAACGTATTTGGGTCAACAAATCTGAGAATTACAGACCAGGGGCCTCAATGTTAATTGTTAATTGTGCCGGAATCTAAAAACGACTTGATGCGCAACTGATATAAACTTAATAGTAATATATTATTAGAATTTTAGACGTTTAGAAAATATTATCAATTTTTAAAAATTAAATACTAAATATCCTTAAACGTATTCACCCAATCTAACAAATGAAAAAATTGGTAGGTTATGTCGAGGACACAAGCCATAATTATCACGTGAATACTCGTCTGATGTTAGATTGTGTAATGAAAGAAGCAGACATAGGAAGTTTGAAATATTACTTATTGTGAATTGTTAACAATTAATTTACAGTTTGAACGACTAAATTATAGTTTGATATTAATATTGAAGAGTAATTTTATTGATTAAAGGCCTGTGATTGGTAGCAAGTTTGTTTCGAAAAATACCACTTACGCGCAGTCCTCACTACACGAAATTCAAAATTACACTAGCCCAATGTTCGCCCAGCACCGTAGAATTTCCATATATTGTGGACCCCCTTCCCGCGCTCAGTGCGCCTACGCACTCGGTCCGAAGGTTATGTCACGTACGGACATCCTTTGTCTACACGGAGTTATATTTACCTTCTGCGTGTTTCTTCTAGTTCTCCGTCATCTGACCATGATTCAAAATTACGAGGTGTCCTCGGATCTTTCCCTTCAAGATTGATTCCGGACCGTCACCAATAGCCCGTTATTCTCCTCCAGTGTGACGTCAATTCAACCATCTACCTACTTTTCGTTCTGAAAGCATAAGACAACACATTTCTAACGCTAGACTTTTCATGCATGCCACAGTACTGTTCCCATTTGAAAGACGTCAAAATTGAGATAAAACTATCCTGTAATTAAATTCTTCATGTATCATTTGAGATAATAAATTCTCTGACCTAGTTAAAAATGACGAGATTTCCTCGAATCTTTCCCTTCGGGAAGGATCTCGGATAATCGCCAATAACCCTTTAAGTTGCTCCAGTGTGACGTAAATTCAACTACTTACCTACCAACTGTGCATTTTATAACAGAGCTTGAGGTTACGTCCCTGAATACATTAAATGCTATCTGAGATAAACATCTTCCCCCTCCAAGTCCGGATGCTTTTAGCCGTAGCCAAATCGAAGCTTGAATTACTTGGAAGTTAATTTCATGATTATAAAGGCCATTAATCGAGGCAATATTTTCAGCCATATCCTGAATGGCCAACCCGACTCCAAAGTGAAACTTTACCCTGCCCTAACTAGGAAATGGCTACGTGTCTTTACGATGCAGCAGAAATTATTTTAAATTGGAGAGATTGGTAATGATAATGGATTGTGTCCGTATCTTCTACCACACGCTTATATACAGATTGAATAGTAAAACCGGAATGGATAAACTCACTTCACCTAAAAGAGAAATTGCCTTTTTCGCTATCAGAAATGGTTATCTTTAATCTATAACAGTATATCGGGCTGCTGTTCTGTGAAACACAATGCACATTTCACCGTACCATGATTAATTATCATAAAATAATGGGAGATACCAGTCACAATAGCGCTTACTCTCTATTCACACCTGCAGAATCTTACTCTATCTCAAAATTAGATCTTCTATTATAGTTCTGACAACAGAATATTGTAGGGGCTTTGAAGTTCCAAATTAACTTACGCCCAGGTTAGTAGCTCTTATCCTTCTGCAGGACCAGTTGGAAACAAACTTCAGTCAAATAAATTAACATACATTAATGCTTTTGCCGTGTCGATCATTTAACCCTCCTGGTGGTTTCAATGAGGTATTTCATCCAAGATCTGGTCAATTTTGCTAATGACGAGATATCTCGTCCAGACAAAACTGCCCTATTGCTCCAAGGGGAATGAAGATGCAAGTAGGAAAAACAAATTGTTCCTTGTCTATAAATGGTGAGTTTGGAACAGGTTTTTGACATCAGAGGCTGGCCAAAATCCCCTTTGGCACAAAGCGGATTTTGACATGAAAGTAAACTACCAGGAGATTAAATGATCGACACGGCAAAAGCGATTAATATATTTTAATTTATTTGACTGAAGTTTGTTTCCAACTGGTCCTGCAGAAGGAATCAGGAAGAACACCAGTAACATTAAGATGCCAAGCGTGGCCAGTATCTAGCCGTTTGTGCCAGTTGCTGGTTTAAAAGTACAAGGTGGTGCTCTCGGATCTTTCCCTTCCGGATTGATCCCGTACCGTCACCAATAGCTCGTTAAGCTTCAATCCAACCGGGTATTGGTGACGGTCCGGGTTCAATCCCGAAGGAAAAGATCCACGAAAACAACACCACGTAATTTTGAATCACGGTCAGATGACGACGTAACTAATAAGAAAAGAAAAATATTTTGAATTAATTTTCAATGAAAGTTTTAAATCTGTAGAATGGTGTATTGTCTACATCTGATTACCATTTTTAATTATATAAACCGGAAATTTGACTAATTAAGAATAAGCATACGCCCTTTAAGGTTACAAACATCAATCATCTCTGCTTAACATATTTTGTGCACGATATTTCCCAGGGAAATGTGCAGGTCAATTAAAAAATTGCGTTATTATTGGAAGTCAATATATCTTATTTAGACAATTTTTTTTCACTTTCGACTATTGAAACTTACATTTCTCAAGTGTTGAACTCGACATGCCGATGTACAATTGATCATACGGAAATACAGGAGTTGACAAAAAATTCCACGCTTTTTCAAAGTTTGTCCTAGGGCTTTATTAATTAATCGTAAGGGCAATTTCAATAGAAAATTTTAGTTTTAATCCTCTATGTAATTTTGACGAGATAACTCGTCCATCAAGATCTGATAAAGTGTTCTAATGACGAGATATCTCGTCATCAAGTTATTTGAGAATTTTTTTATGATGATGAGACCAAAATCTGGTGAAGTTTTATCTAATGATGCGATATTTCGTCCACCAAGATCTGGTCAGTTTTGCTAATGACTAGATACCTCGTTAAGACAATCACAAGGAGGGTTAAAACAAATGAAATTGTATTAGAATTTTTTCCAAAAACCCTTTTTAGTGGTACTACTTTTATTGTGATTAATCAAGCCGTTTACATGCTAAAGGGACACACAAATAGTATGATTTCCGAAGCTTTTAGTAATTCAAAAATGAGAGAGGAAAACAGAGAATCAAAATTTAGTTCAACACAGTTGGAGTTGATATAAATATTTCTAATACAACTCGTTTAGCGGTCAGTTGTAAACACTTTGTAACTTCAAACAATTCCCTTTCACTAGGGGTACAAAGCACCTTCACGATACTGCACAGGACTGGTTTTTAAGCACAAATAAAACTTTCCCGCAGCCCTGAATGTTTGTTTTGTGTAAGAAAAACGTTAATTTCCAAACACTGGCGCATGAAAATGCAAAACTGCCTTCCACATAAAAGCGATGACATTTTCTTTGTCCCTTTTACATTATGCAATTCATCGAAGATGCAGGGGTGAAAATAAAGCAAGCCGGGCAAAAACAAGCCGGAACAATTCCCCGGACCCTTTTTCCAATTTACAAGTCAAACAACTCGTTTACTCTTAGAGGAAGGTGTACATTGCTGGGGTCGTCCACGGGGTGGCGCTGTCTACCTACTCCTAAAAACAATGAGAGACGTTTGATACGCTCTTTGATTGCCCTGTGGATTCGAAAGCGTGGGATGGGAAGACGAACAAAAACTCCTCAGTTATTCTAAAAAGATTTTCTTGATTGAGTTGTGTTTGCACATTTTTCCTTATCTCGTCTCTTACGCTCTGGTGTTTATGTTTTTCTTGGAATTCTCATTTCTGTGAGGAGAGGAATCAAAACTTTTTTTATTGCTTCTTCACCGCTAGAAATGTTAAGTTGCCTTTTGTGGTGGTTTTTGTTCTTGTATGTCATTTCGCTGCGCGTAGATTGACAAAGATATTGGATGGAATATCTTTGGTGGGCATTTTTTGTTCTGCTTTCCTTCCAGAGGTTTTTCTATTTAATTCCTGCTCGCTTTCATAAGCAATGAAATCCATGTGAAGCAAAATAATGTTAGGTTTTTTCGCGTTCTCAAGACTGGAATATTTCAGTCTGAAAATCCAATTTACAAAAGTGTTTTATGCGCACATTTTCAATTCGTATCTGTAGACAGAATCACATGGTTTTCTATACCTCGTTTTAGAGCTTATTAGGTTGCTTGTTGGTTTTGTTCTGGGATATCTTTTGACTTTTCCTGAATGTTTTGAGTGAAGTAAGTGCGTTAGATATGTTTGCAGAGTGAATCTCAATAAGTGTAACAGTATGATGTTCAGTCTATGTTGTTTAGTATTTGTTACTTATTGATAGTTATTTCCTGCATCAATGTGTTCCTGTATTTGCAATATTTTTAAGATTTTAGTTATCTTATTTTTTAACGTAAAAGAACAGACCCACAAAGAAAACGTGCTTCCTCAACAAATTTTATTAATTCTGTACCACATTTTTGTATCACAATGTAACCATCGAAATGCTTATGCAACCAATAAAACTCCTTTGCATTTACAGTTATGTAACAACTATAACCGGCTGTTCTAGTTGAGAATTTTCACAGCGGAATTATTTATGCAAATTTAGCCATTGTTTTCTTTGTAAATGCTAATTTGAATCTACGCTGCATGTTCATACGTTTCCTTTGCATTGGTATATGTAGATTAAGTTCGTGAAACTGGTAAGGTCTTTTCTCGTCTCACTGTATTGTTGTTTTTGGTTGTTGAAATTATAGATGGCACTCTTACGGTTTCTGCATTACTATGATTTCTTACGGCATTTATGCTAGAAGTGCTGGAATGTTTTGAGTGAAGTAAGTGCGTTAGATGTGTTTGCAGAGTGAATCTCAATAAGTGTAACAGTATGATGTTCAGTGTATGTTGTTTACTATTTGTTACTTATTGATAGTTATGTTGTTAATTTGTCTACTTTTGTTAAGTTAATTGCTTACTAATGTTGGTGTTTAACTATAATTGTTCAATAAATATAGCTTAATTTAAATAGTGGTTTTTAGCGTGCGTTAGTTTCTTCAGTCGTTCTACGGTTATTTTTTAAGTCATAAGGGTAATTCCTATGGTAAAATATTGGTTGCTTTGAAAAGATAACGTGTAAAGTGAAACAGTAGAGCTTAACTGGTAAGAAGAGGTGAAACTGTATAGTTAAATAGATGAGAGAAGGTGAAATTGTACGGCTGAATAAGAAATAGGAGGCGAAACATAACTGAAAGAGGAAACAGAAAGCGAAACAATATAACAGATAGTATAAGATGAAAGAGTATATTTGAAAAATCAACGGAAAGTAAAATAAAATTAACAGAATGTAAGGTGAAGCTTTATAATTAAATGGGCATTAATTCAATTTTAAGGGTGGTTTACGAATTCCGGTTCTCATTTGCAAGGGTTTCAGTAGTAAAATTGAGTATGCTCTCATTAAATATGAATAAGCAACTGTGTGTAAACATTAATAAGTGTTAAAAACTAACAAACTTGCCCATATCATTTACATTAGTTTCCTTATTGCTTATGCATATTAATGAAAGTGTAGTTACGAACATCTCATACCTTATTTAAATTCATTTATAATGGAAAGAAGTGGCTCCTAAAATTGCATATACAGCAACATGGAATGATTTCTTTGGAAGCCCGTAAATCTGTAGGAAATAATAATTTGAAGTTACTTTTTATAGGGGTGATAAAATACAAATTTAAAAACATATTAGGCTAAAAAACAATTCCTTATTCGTGATAATATTTTTAAAGATAGTTTTGAAAATCTCACGTTTAAAACTTATGTTACAAAATTACGTATGCACCCAGCTTATTTAGTGCCGAAACACAACGAAAACGCAAAATTAATTTTTGTTCATACATTTTTGCATGAAGAGCACCTTTTAAACCAAGGGGCACTGAATTTGCAAACATTTGTGTTATTTGTCTGATTACTTTTCACTATTTCTCTCATAGAGTAGTTCTTACATTCTGTGCTCTGAATATCGTGATTTTTAACCACTTTTTCCAACTAAGACCACCAATTTTCAAACCCATTGAAGTCTTGATATTATGGTGGAGTGTACAGCTGCTGTTTAACGTGGTGCATAGACGCATAAACTTTATTTTACTAGTTTTGCTCTGTATCTTTTCTCTCTCGGCTTACAAATACCGATGCATCAGGAGACACAAAAGTTTCACCGCCCAATTGAATCGGGGTGCAAGCCGTTTACAAGGAAGACTAATCGAATATGACCCTTGTGCGATAAAATCCAAAAGCCACCCTCCCTCTTTTCCTTTCTTTTCACAATTGCTTGACTCTGTCGTGTTTGACGCAGCTTGGCCAAATATGGCCCTTTCGCGATAAAACCCAAAACCAACCTTCCCTTTTCCTACCTTTTCACAATTACTTGACGTTTTCTGCCTTGTGTTTGGCACACGTTGGCCAAATATGGTCGTTGCAGCATAAAACTCAAAACCAACTAACCAGACAGACTCTAACTCTGCTTTATATATACAGGGTGAGTCTAAATTGTTTTTACAAAATAAGAGGGGTGATAGTACCCATCCAGACGAGCTATAATTACCATGGAACGTAGGGTCGCATTCCACTCTGAGAGGCAGAAAAGAGTCAAATTATAATTTCAACATGAATTTACAACAGTGTTGGGAAAGCGAATGAACAATACCAAAAGTTGCACAATCTGATTGATTGATCAGAGAAAAACTCACAGCAAGTGCTCAAAGTGGCGTGTCGTTGCACAGTTCACACCGGCGAAGGAATGACTGGCTCTCGAAGATTCCTGGCGTTGAGTTAATTTTGTCTGCGGCAACACCGATTCTCGCTACGAGATCTTCAGCCGAGTCCACAGGCGTCTGGTACACTAAAGATTTCATGAGCCCCCAGAAGAAAAAGTCCAGTGGGTTGAGGTCCGGTGAGCGAGGAGGCCAAGCCACAGGTCAGCCACGTCCGATCCATCGTGCGGGATATGTGGCATTCAAGAAGTGCCGGACCTATGTAGGCAGGTTCAAAACGACGTCAGAGGCGATGACTTGTTGATGCTCGACGCGTTTCGAATTTACTCTTTTCTGCCTCTCAGAGTGGAATGCGACCCTGTGTTCCATGGTAATTATTGCTCGTCTGGATGGGTGCTATCACCCCTCTTATTTTGTAAAAACAATTTAGACTCACCCTGTAGATAGATATCCTTTTGTAGCTATTCACCTATATACAAATAATGTCGATTTCTGTGTCAATTAAGTTAGGAAAATATATATAGATTGTTTTCAGCGATCATCTCTTGTTAAAATGTCGTGGAAGGACCCACAGTCCACCGCAGTTTTGCTTTCAACGCGCTCCTATGACAGACGAAACAATACAAGCATCCAACCCGAATGACAACGTAACAGGAAACCCAGCCAATAACGTTACAGTAACTCACCTCCTTAAAACAAAACCATTACAAATGCCGATGCATTATGAGCCATAAACGCTTCGCCATCCAATTGAATCGGGGTTCCGTGCCGTTTATAAGGGGGTCTTATCTGCTGCAGAAGCTAATAAAGGGGGTCGTTAGCGTTAGGCCGGGACATAAGCGATAAGGGTTAGCTTATCAGATAAAAAGGCGGAGAGGAGAGCGTAATCCCGTAATGTGAGACAATACCATCGAGCTAACGCCTTTGATCCCATTGTTAGTTAAGGGAAGGTAGATGGATGTGTGTGGGATACACCGTTAACACTAACTGGAGCCGTTAACGCTGACGGCAGTTAACAGACAGAATGTTGTTTGCAGACCCAAGCCATACAATGTTCTCTAGGTTGCAATGAATGTTTCTACACATAGTATACATAGTATGTATTCATTTACAAAAAAGGTTTCGGTACTAAAATCGTTCCTATCCCAGAGGAGTTGCTCAGGGGGCGCGACTAAGATCAACGGCCCAGAATGCTAAGACCCAGAGGGGTGTGGCATTTCAGAAATATTTATTTTCCTTGGAACTCATCCCCCCACAACTTTTTGACGTGAATGCGTCTTTAAAATCAGAACAGTACTGGAGGGTATGCATGAAAACTTAAGCGTTACAACTGTTTTGTCTTATGATTTCAGAATTGGAAGAAACAGCCAGAAGATAAATATAGCGTCGTGTAGACAAAGGATGTCCGTACTTGACATTACAAAATGGGATGCATTGGAATTTAGGTGTGTAAAAATTTCTATTCAGAAATTCAGAGTAGATTTATTCATTTTATAGTAGCGTTGGTACGATCTAAATACTCCTCCCGAAGGTATGATCTACAGGGTGTCCCATAAATTTGTAAAATGTTTAACGAATCATAAAAATTGGCATATTGGAGTGCAGTCTGCACCAAAAGGCTTGCCGAAGAGTCGTAGTGTTTATAGCATAAGAAAATTTCTTAGTTCAAATTTTCACCGGTAGATGGCGACCTACCGTTTGACAAAAATATGCACATTTAATTCCTTCAAAAAGGCAAATGTAAAGCAGACAGCTCATGTTCAATGGCTCTTCTGTGTCGTTAAAACTTTCGTTGTGTGCGTCTATTGATATTGTATGTCTTGTTCAGAATATGGTCCTTGCGCCATAAAACCACAAAACCAACCAACCATTATCAATAGCTCGTGCGAATTAAGTTATTGCTTTTGTTAAACAAATGTTGTCGTTCGTAGATAAAGCACTTCTGGTGAAATTATTTTATTTGAGCAGTGAGTCAGCTAAAGAAGTCGGTGGACATATTGAACAACTGCTCTTGTAAGATTTTCACAAATGTATATTAATAAATTCTACACCATCCTCTCTTTATTTCCATGTTGTTCTGGTTGTGATAGTAATAACGTCAACTAACGGTGGAAATGAGAACTATATTTCATTAAGCAAAAAATAATCCGATTCTATGTTAATTCCACGATCAGCCTTTTGGCGCAAATTGCACTCTAATACGCAAATTTGTTGATTTTATATGATTTTTCGAAAGTCTACAAATATATGGGACCCCCTGTACTAGCTCATTCTCTCCCATAATATCATGATTAGTGACTTAATTTTGTTGAGCTAAACATTTATAAAAATAATCTATAAATTAACCCCCAAAAATTGCCTAAAATGGCTTAAAATGTATGAAAATGTATGCAAAAATGTAAACAAGTTTTGAATTTACAAACTTCCATATAGCAAAATATATTCTACTATAGACATAAGGTCCATAAATAAAGTATATTTTCATGCACATAAATATAGGCCTACTGGGAGGCATATAAAATCTATGGCCATTATACAAGTTAGGCGGCTAGAATAATATATAAGTAAGATTTAGAGTTGTAATAATGCTGTGTTCTATTAGTTTATCAGAATCCCATGCAAATACTTTCTGATTTGACATTCTGATGTCTAGGAGTGCTTGAAATGGGTAGATAGGTAGTTAATCAACATCGCACTGGAGCAACACAATGGGTTATTGGCGACGGTCCGGGATCAATCCCGAAGGAAAAGATCATGGAGAACGCCTCGTAATATTGAATCACGGTCAGATGACGGAGTCAACAACGGCGCTGGCACTCCATCTCCAAACTTCCAGACCACGCCAACGTGAGGACATTTGAGGCCATGAAAGATTTAACATTCACCTGCCTT
Source organism: Meta bourneti (assembly GCA_933210815.1). Classification (NCBI taxonomy): domain Eukaryota; kingdom Metazoa; phylum Arthropoda; class Arachnida; order Araneae; family Tetragnathidae; genus Meta; species Meta bourneti. The sequence goes on from OW119931.1 coordinate 18,233,117, forward strand.
CGTGTACAAGGCGGTCTTTGGCTTGATCTAGTTTCGAACTCACAACCCTCCTGTTGCTCTTCCGATTGGGCTTCCACGGCCCTGTTTGATATGAGTGGCGAGACATAAGGAAGCTCATCATCCCTTTACTGAACCAATATGTTTTTGTTAGGTGCAAATTACATTCACGTATGTGATGGGTTTACATCCATAATGATGGGTTTACATCCATAATGATGGGTTTACATCCATAAGTTTGGCCAAATATAGATCTTGTGCCATAAAACTCAACCAACCATTCACAAGTTCCTCATTTAAATAAAAGATGTTTTAGTCACGCCATGAAAAATAAAGAAATGGAAGCGCTCCTCGCGTAAAACACTAGGACGACATCTGAACAGGTGTCCTTTCGTGTCTACCAGACCGGAGGACAGACGAATCACAAATACCAGGCGCAATCCCATTACTTGTCTACGAAAGGAGACGCAGAGCCAACAAGCTGAAAAATTCATTAGCCACAAGGGAAAGTGAAATGGTTTTGGAGAACCAAATGCAAACAATCCAAGTCCTGAGAGATCTGTCAGTTTTTTGTTTTTATAAGTTCGAGTAGTAGAGTTCATAGAGTGAAATCTCGACAGGTTATATAACCAGTTTTCGTGATTAGTTTTGGAGTGAGAGTTGTGCTTGTTCCTGGAAAGGTTGACGTAACACTTCTGATGAAGTTTAGAGCCTTAAAAATACTTTTGCAAACTTTAAAATATGAATGTATTTTAGTTACGATTCAATGTGTGTGTGTGTGATTAATCTGTTTAGTGATATTCAGCGTATTTCATCCTACTGAAAAACTGCACCACTTAACAAAACTGCTTTCATCCTACTTAATAACCTCCGCCCTCAAAATACTGAGGTAAAGTGCATTTGCTATCAACCCAAAAATGTTAAATAACTAGAAGTTTCATGGTGAAATTTAAAAATTAATATTAAAATAGTTTTATTACCATCTCTAAAGTTAGTTCAAGGGAGTATCCCATCAAAGCTGTAAAAACCATTGTAGCCAACGAGCCTTGGCGTTAGATATTGAGTAACGAAGAAAGTTTTATGTATTTCCGATTTTCCACTGGCGTGGCGTTGAAGTTTGGAGAGTGGAGTAAAGTTCGGGTGTTGACTTCATCATCTGATCGTGGTTCAGAATGACGAGGTGCTGTCCTTGGATCTATCCCTTCGGGATGGATCCCAGACCGTCGGTAATAGCCCGTTGTGTTGCTCCAGTGCACCGAAAATTCAATTACCTACCTCTGTTGTTCAAAAACTTAAAAGTCATCGGGGTAAACGGCTATTAGATATGATACATTGCGAAGCAAATTGAATACCTACCTACCGATTTTCAGATCACTGTAATTTAACACTTTAACACTGACTGCATTGTTTTTAGACGATTTCAGCATACACACGTTTAAGAGTTGAGTGGAATTGTGGAATTTCCATTAAAATACACATAAAAGAAATAAAATGGCAATAAATGTAAGATTGATTCAAACAGTTCACCAAAGTCCTGTCACTTCTAGACAAGAATGTAGCTTTGTTTATTAACACTGGAAAAATACCCAATACTAAGATCATTATCATCAACCAAATTTAATTCCCTTCGATACAAATGTATATTTCTGTTCAAGCACCAGAAACTTACTAAGACCTGTATCGAAATTTATAAACGTCCTAAGGCAACTATCTTCAATCAGTCAACCAAATTTCTCTCATTCACTATAGACACTATTGTAGCCTCTTCTTAAATCGCCAGAAAGATTCCAAAAACCATTTTTAAGTTCATCAGTGCCCTAAATCTCTGACGATTGTCATTAATAAATTCGAAAATTGTCTTACGCATCCGCTATACGCACTTCTCTATAGACACACTGCAGCTTTCTTTAAAAACACCCAAAAACATACCAAACTCAAACTTTTATTAATATTCTAATTCTTAGATGATTATCAGTAGCCAGTCCACTAAACTTCCCTCCCATCCACTACAGACACTGATGTACAGGTACACCGTCGCTTTCTTTAGAAGAACTGGAAACATGAAATGTATTTCAAAGTTAATGAATGTCCTGAATCTGACAATTATAAGCTGCAAGTTCTCCGAACTTCACTCCCATCCGCTAGAGACAATGATGTACAGAAACAATATTGTTTTCTTTAGAAGCATTAGCAACATCAAATGCCGCGTCAATCAATGTCCTGAACCACTTTGACGATTATCAGCTGTCAGTTCTCCGAACCATACCCCCATCCACTACAGACACTGCTGTGCAGACACACTCGCTTTCTTTAAAAGCACTGGAAATTAAATGCAGTGTCAAAGTTAATCGATGTCCTATATCGCTTTGACAAATATCATTTACCAGTCCTCTAAACTTCACTCCAATCTATTACAGACACTGCTTTATAGACACACTGTAACTTTCTTTAGACGCACCAGAAACACCAAAAACCACGTCAAAATTCATCAGTGTCCTAAATCTCCCAGACGATTATCATCAGCCAGTCCACCAAACCTCCCACCCATCAGAGCCCTCATCTTCCAGTCGGCCGCCCCGAAAGCGGAACCCGTCCGCTCGATTGGGGCGCAAATTTATGGAACCCTCGACAGGAACCTCCACCTGTGTGCGCCCTTATTAAATCAAAGACCTCCATCCCCTCCCGTGCGCCCCTAAACCTCCCCAGTTCGCAGGACGGTCATAATTTGAATTCTGCTTTGCTGGCCCTGCCTGCTCCACACCCCCACAAGGGGGGGCGTCGAAAGTGCTGGGCGCGAGTTTTCACGCGTAGGGGTGTGCTGTCGGGAATTTATGAGAGGTGTAATCGGATTACTATTCCCTGAGCTCGGTCCCTAACTACTCGGACAGGAGGTCGTTAGGGCCGTTCTCTATGGTCCATCGAGGTGTGAAAATGCAAAGATCCGCGATGTGCTGTTACAGATTCGATAATGGAAAAAAATGGGTGATTGGCTTGTGATGGGCGATGCTTTTGGATTAGTTTGCTGCATGAAACCTATTATCGGCAATGCGAGTGACTTTGACCTTAAGTGTATTAATCACGTTCCGGTTAAAGTTGGATGGAAATCTGATGTAAGCAGGTTAGCAGTGGTTTCATCATACTTGTGTATCGTTGAGTTGTTGGTTATATTATTTTGAGTGATGTTTTTGACGAACTGAAATTAGTGGGCCATGCTAAATGTAGTCCACCGAGGTGTGAAAATGCAGATCTGTGGTGTGCTGTGTTTGGTTGGACGATGCTTTTGGCTTATATGTGTAGTCGTTGCTTGAAACCGGTTATATTTAGTGCGAGTGGCTTTGAACTGGAATGTATTCTAGTTCAAAGTAAATTTGAAAGTAAATCGGATGAAATACGCGTTAGAAGCGGTTAATCTGTTGAAATTATAGTTCTGTGACTTGTGTATTGTTGGTTGTATTATGTTCTTATCTGAATGTTTTTGTGAGTCGTGCTCCGTAGTCCAGCGCGCGGCGAAAATGCAAGAGGTTTCTATGAAAGAACAGCTGTGGATGATTTTCTTGTTAAGGGTGATGCTATTGGCTTATATAGCTGTAATTGTTGCATGAAACATTATTTTCAGTATGAGTGGCTTTGATGTAGCGTGTATTCTAGTCAAAGCTAAAAGTAAATCGGATGGAATACGCGTTAGCAGTGGTCAATTCGTTCATTACAGTTCTGTGACTTGTGTATTGCAAGTTGTTGGTCGTGTTATTTTGTTAAGTGAGTGTTGATGACGAGGTGAAATTAGTCGACTATGCTGGTGTTCCCTGTAGTCCACCGAGGAGTGAAAAATGCAGAGATTAGTGTTTGGTTGGACGATGCTTTTGACCTATAGGTGTAATCGTTGCATGAAACCAATTTTCTGCAGGGTGTGGCTTTGACCTCGAATGTTTTAATCGTATTCCAGTTAAAGTTGAAAACACATCGGATGAAATATGCATTAGCAGTGGTTGATCCGTTAATTATTGTTCTGTGACTGGTTTAGTGTTTAATTGTTGGTTTTATTATGTTTCTGAATGGGTATTTTTGAATGAGTTGGTGGTCCTTAGAGAGAGAGTCCATCGCGCTGTGAAAATGAAGTAAGCTTCCATGAAAGAAAAATTGTGGATGATTCTCTTGTTAAGGGCGATGGGGCTTTTTGGCTTATGAATGTAGTTGCGTGAAACCGGTTATCTGGAATGTGAGAGGTTTCTATAAAATCATATTCTGGTTAAAGCTGGAAGGAAATCTGATGTATGCAGGTTAGCAGCGGTTCATCATTCGTCCCAGTTCTGTGACTAGAGTATTGTTGAGTTGTTGGTTGTATTATTTTGTTGAGTGAGTGTTTTTGACTGAGTCGTGCTCTGTGAAATTGCAAGAATCTATGGAAGAAAAATGGAGAATGATTCTCTTGTTGGAGATAATGCTTATGGTTTATAACTGTAGTTGTTGCAGGAAACCTAGTATATTTAGTGTAAGTGGCTTTGGCCTGGAATGTATTAATTGTATTTTAGTTAAAGTTGGAAGTGATTAGATGAAATACGTGCTAGCAGCGGTTAATCTGTTCATCATAGTTGTGACTTGTGTGCTTTGTTGAGTTGGTGGTTGAATTATATTGCTGAGTAATTTTTTTTTTGACTAAGTCGTGCTCCATAGTCCAGCCCGCTGTGAAAATGCAAGAGGATTCTATGGAAGAAACTTTAAATCAATTCTCTCATTATTGGCTTATAGGTGTAGCTGTTGCATGATAACGATTATCTGCATTGAGAGGGTTTGACCTGACGTGTATTAATTATATTCCTTTCATTCTTTTTTATCCTTCCCCCTTTCATATTAATTTATTCCTTATTCCTTTTAAAGTTGAAAGGAAATCCGAAGTATGCAGTTTAGCAGCGGTTTATCATTCATCATAGTTCTCTAGAGTATTCTTGAATTGTAGTTAGTTGTATTATTTTGTTGAGTGAGTGTTTTTGACTAAGTGATATTTGTAGTTTAGTAGAGTACGGAGGGTAGATGAGAGCTCGAAAAGACAATGAGCTCATAAATATTGTGCCAACGACAACGTGAACTGTATGGACCATCTTTGTAAATAACATGTACATACAACTGCCCATCTTGTGTTTTTTTTTATTAATTCATTAAACTGCAGTTAATCTTCCTGGTGGTTGTCTACAAGATATCTCGTCATTAACAAAACTGACCAGAGCTTGATGGACGAGATATTTCGTCCAAGAGAAGAAAAATTGGCCATATCTTGATTTCTCTATCATTGAAAAATTGTCAATATCTTAACTCTCCAAGTGGTTTCAACTAGATATCTCGTCCATTTAAGATATGACCAATTTTGTTAATGAAAAGATATTTCGTCTTCAAGATATGTATTACCGATATTTTTATGATGACGAGATCAAGATCTATTCTGCTGATAACAAGATATCTCATCCATCAAGATCTGATCACTTTGTTAATGACAATATACCTCGTCCAAACAACCACCAGGAGAGTTAATTGATTTTTCTATGAGAGGCGTTTCCTGTCAAACTAAATTTGGGTTTCTGTGACGGAACAGTGTTCCTTTTACATATTATGAAAGTGACTTCAGTTGGCACGTTTCGAATACGATTTCAGCACTTCGTTGCTGTTAATGAAAATTCCGAATTGATATGTGATAATTGATTGGTCAAATAAAATTAGGTGGAGCGCCAAACTTTTCCAAACCGGATACATTTTAAGTTACTCTATTTGCATCATGTGAGAGTATTGGTTGATTTGGGGCTTTATGGCGCAAGGGCCATACTGCTCCAGACACAAGATATGCATGTCAAGTAATAGACGTACACACACAATGAAAATTTTTACTGACAGAGAAGAGAGAAATACAACCAGGTAGGAATGCACCTCACAAGAATCGAACCTGCGCCGCCTACAACTCGAAAATTGCTAGCTCAGTGGGCATACCCACTGAGCCACGATGACCCCGAGAGAGTATTGGAGTAATTCGTCTTGTGTTTTTATACTGAAAATCCTTCTCATAGCTGAAATCTTCGGAAAAATGTAATCTGACCAACTTAGCTAATGGATATTTCGTCTTTAGCTAAGTTGGTCGGATCTGGATGGAAGATATACCTCGTCGAAACCGCTTGGAGGGCTCACAAATTGTTCGTGTCCTCATCCCTGCAACACCATTGTTGTATTCCTCGCTCTCGTTTCACGCACCCAGTCCGAGCGACAAATCCAATTTTCCTTTCGTTCAATTAACGTGTCGCAAAGACCTCATCTCAGCCATTCCCGCTGTCATAAACACGATCAAATATTTACGGAGGTCAGGGAAGGCGAGAGTAACTGCATGCCAGCCCTCGTAGCCGAGACGGCGGAAGAAGTGGGGAATTTAATATTTAATAGAGGTTATTACCCGACATGACATTTCCGTCTGAAGAAATAACGGGATTGCTGCGAAAACGGTATTTAATATTAAAAACTCTTTCTCTGGTTCTCGTCCTTTGGCTGGGAGATTGGCTTTACTTCTACGCGACGGAAGAGTTTTTTGTAATTACTTTAACGCTAATCATTAAGTGATTTAATTTCCATATTCCAAGAGCACTTATGTCGTGCGAGTTTGAGAATTTTCATGGCATTAAAGGGCTTTGTAATTTGGTTGACTTTTGGTTTGATTTGTCACTCTACGATCATGGTTTGTTACGTGAGGGTAGGTAGGTAGTTGAATTAATGATACATCCCGAGGGCAACACCACGGTCCACTGTCAACACCTGAACTGGCATCCCACTCTCCAAACGTCCACACCACGCCAACGTGAGGACATTTGAGGTCACGACATATTTTATGTGCACCAATCCCCACGTGCGCGAAGGTCTTAGGTTGGATCGAGTTTCGAACTCGCATCTTATATTTTACAGATTTGTTACTCTGAAATGCTAAAGATATAATTTGTCTTCAATTTATTTGGTGTTTGGCAGAGTTTGACCATTTGCCAACCTTTACACTACGGCGCTTTTATTCCGCTACCTGAATATGGGACGACTGTTGTCCCGGCCGTAGTCAAAAGGTTAAGAACTCATCCATTCACCTATAAATATAGCAACATTATTTTTCTGTATCATATCATGTATGTCATGGCAATTTCTTTTAGCTCACTCTTCATAACACGCCAGCCGGAGAAGTAATATAAATGTGATCTGGGTTTCACCTCCTTCGGATCAACCAATTTCGCAAATAAACTAACTTTTAAGCGGCCGTTTATTATAAAATTATGAGCAATTTTTTGTAACAAATAAACACTAGATCGTTACTCATATTTTTTGTAGTTAACTTTTGATACAAGTATGCTACTGAGGACAGATGGGCACAGATTTGAATTTTGTTCTCGTGGAAGTTGTCTCCGAAAACAATTTTGGCCAATTCCTGCGTTTCCCCTTTACAATAAACTCGCGACTCCTTAGAAGAACGCGTGCCATTTAAAATAAACCTGTGATCCCTAGGAAAACGAGTCCCCTTTACAATAAACTCGCGACTCCTTAGAAGAACGCGTGCCATTTAAAATAAACCTGTGATCCCTAGGAAAACGAGTCCCCTTTACAATAAACTCTCAGCACCATTGGGGAACGAGCGATTTTTTACAATAAACTCAGACAACTATGGAAACGTGTCCACTTAAAATTAAACTCGTTGCCCTCTGGTGGAACTTCCATTTACAAAATATTCGATGCTTCCTAGTAGAACTCTCTCTTTTACTATGAATTCAAGGCCTCTTTTGGGATAATTCCCCTTTACAATAAATCCATGGCCCCCAAGGGGAGCGCGTCTCTTTAAAATAAACTAGCGGCCTCTGTGAAAACGCGCCCTTTTATAATAAATTCATGACCCCCCCATTGGGAACGCGCCCTTTACAATAAATTCGAGGCCTATTGGGGTAACGCGCCCATTTACAATAAATCCATGGCCCCAGGGGAATGAGCCCCTTTAAAATAAACTGGCAGCCTCTGTAGAAACCCACCCTTTTACAATAAATCCATGGACCCCATTGGGAACGCGACCTTTACAATAAATTGGAGGCCCCTTGGAGGAACGCGCCCCTTTACAATAAATCCATGGCCCCCATGGGGAACCCGCCCTTTACAATAAATTGGAGGCCCCTTGGAGGAACGCGCCCCTTTACAACAAATCACATGGCCCCCAGGGAGAACGCGCCCTTTACAATAAATTGGAGGCCTCTTGGAGGGACGCGCCCTTTACAATAAATCCCATGGCCCCAGGGAGAACGCGTTCTTTACAATAAATTGGAGGCCCCTTGGAGGGACGCGCCCCTTTACGATAAATCCATGGCCCCCATGGGGAACGCGCCCTTTACATACAATAAATTGGAGGCCTCTTGGAGGGACGCGCCCTTTACAATAAATCCCATGGCCCCAGGGAGAACGCGTCCTTTACAATAAATTGGAGGCCCCTTGGAGGGACGCGCCCCTTTACGATAAATCCATGGCCCCCATGGGGAACGCGCTCTTTACAATAAATTTGAGCCCCCTTGGAGGAACGCGCCCTTTACAATAAATTGGAGGCCCCTTGGAGGAACGCGCCCCTTTACAATAAATCCATGGCCCCCATGGGGAACGCGCCCTTTACAATAAATTGGAGGCCCCTTGGAGGAACGCGCCCCTTTACAATAAATCCATTGCCCACAGGGGGAACGCGCCCTTTACAATAAATTGGAGGCCCCTTGGAGGGACACGCCCCTTTACAATAAATCTATTGCCCCCAGGGGGAACGCGACCCTTTAAAATAAACTAGACTCTGTGCAAACGCTCACTTTTACAATAAATTCATGGCCCCATGGGGAACGCGCCCTTTACAATAAATTCGAGACCCTTCAGGGCAACGCGCTCCTTTACAATAAATTCGTGGCCCCAGGGAGAACGTACCTCACAGTTTGGAACACGCTATTCTAAAGGCTGTTTGCAGGCAATCAAGAATCGAAGTCAATTTGCTTCCGGGCGCAGTACTTCTGGGGGAAATGAAGAATAAACATGGACAACTTTTCAAAACAAATTAATTCTTTCCACCGAGGTGCAGTTCAAGACGTTCCGGCGTCAAATCTCATCAAAATATATTGTCATTCCCCTATTCGGAAAGTGCACCCAACTTTCGGTTGATGTTATGGGCACTACAAAAAATCTTCAACTACCCCAAATAAACACATATTTTCTCCATATAATATAGGATACGAACTATTTTAATGAGTCTTCCCACTCTAGACTATATTAAAATAAGAAAATTCCTCCGCTTTTATGAGATAGACTCAGATGCAGACGACATTCTTGGAAGCAGCCGCACGTCTCTCAACGCGTCTCGGGGGAAAAACACCCAAAAAATTAAATCTCCCAAAACTAGCTCCGCTATCGCCATAAAGATTCGCTAATGAAAACTAGAACTGGTATCCTTGAAGTGAATTCAACGTTTTGGGGGTAGTCGAAGGGAGTGCAGACGATAACGCGTCTTGCGTCTTTACTGGCGGGAAATTGAGGGGCTGAGCCTGCAAAGGAAGCTCCACGTTCTCCTATCTTCCTTATTGAATTTTAAAGAAGTTCCAGAAATTCCAGTTTCCCTTCAGCGTTTTGCTTTTCTCATCTATTCCGTGTATTTCCTTTTGCACAACCCTTTCGAACCCCTCCCCCGTTCGAACCGGAAGAAGAAATAATCTGCGGTTTTCGAGAAGCAGAGGTGGTTATGCACCTTTAAAATTTATCTTCTCGTTTGATGCCCGGAGCCTTTGGAACACGAGGAGCGGTTGGAATTCCGAGGGATTTCTTTTTTCGAAGATTCGAACCTTTTTTTTTTTCTTTTTCTTCTTTCCCCTCGAGTCTGATTATGAATTTCCCTTTAAACTGTAGGGAATACGGATTTCCTACCCCTCCTTTTTTCAAAGCAGTAGAATGAGTGGCGCATTTGATTTTTTGAAGTCGGTGACTTTCAACCTTTTAAAAGCGGTGCAAGAACGTGATATGCGCGTTTGGCGGAGCTTGGTTTTGAAGTGTTCCTCGCTGCTTTTTCAACGATACACATCAATTTCAACTTTGACACTTTACAAAAATAACTTTGACATTAACACTCAAGAAATGGTAGGTAGGTATTTTAATTAGGAGTAACAGAACGGGCTATTGGCGACGGTACGGAATCAAACCCGAAGGCAACGATCCGAGGACAACACCACGTAATTTTGAACCACGGTCAGATGACGAGGTCAACACTTGAGGGGTCACCTCATTCTCCAAACTTCCACATCACGCCAACGTGAGGACATTTGAGGCCACGAGAGATTTAACTTGCACCAGCTCCCTTTGTACACAACGGTTTTTGGTTAGTTTTGAACTCGCAACCCTCTGGTTGCTAATCAGTTACTCTTCCAACCGTTGCCCCAAACCTAGAAGAAAAGAACCGATGACAACGCCACGTAATTTTGGACCAGGGCCAGATGACGTTCAAGAAATGGCAGTTGAATAAACTATGGAGGCTAGATTTTAAATACCTTCGTAGTTTTTAGTTCTATCTTTAATCGTTAAACAAAGTTCCGAATTATGTTTGAGTTTTTCTCTAAAGCTAAAGTGCAGAGCGCTGTGCTTCGATGGCTGTATTTTGTGTTTCGTTACGGAAATGACGTTACTTGGCATAATACTTGAATGAATCTTCTGCATCTCGAATGAGAGGGTTTGTCTGTTCAGCTAAATATAGAGGGCGCTAGCGTTTTGGTTTCATCTTTCGTAAACATGTGACGGTACTCGATGTAGAACATGAATACAATTTCAATATCTCGCTTGTATTGAAAATGAACTCGGAGCACCGTGTAAACGATAAGTCAGATTCATTCTCAACCAAAAGTTCTCTCTCGAGGTAGTTTGATTACGTTTACACTAAAAACCAGGCCCATGTACACGACGGTCTTTGGTTGGATCGAGTTTCGAACTCGAAACCCCCGGTTTCTAATCCGTTGCTCTTTCAACTGGGTTATCCAAGCGTGATTGAAAACATTAATCTACGCTTCGATAGATGATCGGCCTAAGTCAATTCATAAACCCACTTACCCTTATGAGATTTTACGACAGCAATTACTCCAACATGCTCGATATTTCATTAGGCGGTCGATGTCAATCTGAACATGACGTCTCTTGATTGCTTTTTAGAATACAACTTCGGTACTCCGACAATAAAAATCCAAAGAATAAATACCGAATTTACGTATGGTTGTTGATTGGTCAACGACAAGTAGACTAAACCCCAAACTCGCCCAAACATCGATATCATATATTTTAAAATAATCAAAGTAACTCCCCAATGTGTATCACGCGAGAGGATTTGGGTAATAGAAAGTAAGAGCTCCCTTTTCCGTCTGGTTTGTTTCTATTGAAAGTCCCTCTTATAATAAAAGAGTGGCGACAAAAATGGTGAAATCGCCAAAGTGTACTCCTATATAGCTCTGACCAATCAGATGAATCAATAGATGGTCGTCTTCTCCCGTCCTGTGGCCCAATCAGATGATGAATGTCAAGTTTCGGAAAAATTCTACTTTAAATTGAAAAACTTTTTTCTAAAAAAACACTGAAACGTCGCCTTTTTTTAAATACTGGTGATCCCGTCGATACCCTTTATCTACGCCATTAAGTTTTTAAGCTCCATTAGATATTTTGTAAGGCAACTTGAGATTTGTTTAGTCCATTCCATGACAAACACATTCTTCCAAAGAACACTTGCGACTCAAAGTAAAGTGATTGCATCCCTCCCCTTCTAGGCAGCTCAGAAATCAACAACCTTATCTTGTAGATACTTCACGTACCCCGAAACAAACATTTCTGGATCAAACTTGGAACAATCACTTTTCTGATTTCCCATTCAAAAGGGCTTCGCAGCGGCAACTTCCATTTGAATATCGCCGCACATGTTCCCAAGACGGAACACTCCGTTTTAATGCGTTCGCTCCAAACAATGCGATCGCCGTCCAGCGTAGGTCGAACAGATCAAACAGGAAAGAGTCGAGATATTCAAATTCAGAGGCTCCAGCCTTCCATCTAGGCGGAACGAGTCTCGAAATTTTCCCACTTTCCAAACTAAATTGAACGGAAAAAGGAAAACGGGAGAAGAGGAGACTCGGGAAAAAAAGTCCTATCTGGTTCGAGCATCGCGGGATAAGTTATTCCTTTCCAAAAGGCGGCCTTTCGTGCTGTCTGAGATCTGCGCAAAGTCAAAGACTCGTCGCACAAGGGTGACACTCGCATTTCCAGTCATTTGCATGTTGATGTCGGGACACGTTTCGAGAGGGTGGGGACCGATAACCAAATTCGAAAGGGGGCTGACTTTTGGAAATTCGTTTGCTTGCAGGTAAACATGAAAAGAAGTGAATTGCTGTTGTTGCTGGAGGATCTTGAGAAGTGGATTTGGAGGGGCTTTATGGGTGAATCAACAAGCGTAATTCCTTTGTCGGCGGTGTAGTACCTCGAAGGATTTCGGCGTTGCAGAGAGGTGGCAAAGGGGTTGCAAACTATGTTTGAGTATGCATGGTAGGGAAATTCTTCCTGTATAAAAATTTATGGAAAAATCCGGTATATTTCGGGAGATATTTTAATTTATTCGAGTGTGTGCTTTTAGATTCGGTATGTAGTTGCATTTTCCTAAAGAGCGAGGGCATGAAATGAGCATATTGAATGTGTAAACGCCTTGTCTCGCCGAAAAGCATATTTTTTTTTATTGAATTTTCTTGAAGATGTGTGGAAGTTCGGAGAGTAGAGTGCCAGATCAGGTGTGACCTCGTCATCTAACCGTGTGTTGCTCCAGTGCGACGTTAATTAAATACCTACCTACCTACCTTTATTGAATTTTCAAAACGTGTGTACATAGAATACAAAAAATCAGAAACAGAGTGTTGTGTTGTCCATGCTGCACCAGACAATATCAAGTAATAAACATGCACACGCAAGGAAAGTTTTACTGACACAAGAGAAATACACCCAAGCAGGAATCGAACCCTACAGGAATTGAACTTGCGCCGCCTACGACTAGCAGCCCGAAAAGAAAAATTTAGAAATTCTACAAATCTACCCACTCTCTTTTTCAAACTGCAGCTGCTCATGCGTAATTTGGCTCTTGAGTTACAGAAGAGGATCAAATCCAAATCACATATCGTTACCACCACGCCAAAGGCACGAATCTGTAAAATCGGCGTTTCGAGAAAAACGCGTTCAAAGTTTTGATACTTCGGAAAAAAATCTAGTTTCGACTTAAAGGATTTTTTGATTACTATCTCGGAGCCCATATTTTCTGTGACTGGAAGAAATTGTCGATTTCCATTACACATTTGGAGCCGGTAAAGCAGATTCGTATTTTTGGCGTTCTGCCTATTGATTGAAATGCACTTTCGTGCTTAGGTGTTGGGATGAAAATGAAGTCTTAAAACTAACATTTTGTGAACTTTGAAAGGTAAAAATCCATTGTGTAAAAGCAGTCACATGGAAAAAGAACCCGACTTGAATGAAATAGGCAAAAGAACTGTTGGGATAAATGAAAAGTTGGACATTAGCATTACATTCACTGGTCATCCAGTTCGTCCTCTTCATATTCCGAATTTTCACTTGGCTTTCTTGGAATTTTCACAAGATTTGGCTCAGGCGACGAACTGTAGATGTCAGTGAAAGAAGAAGCCCCTTCGAGATGGTGAGATCGTCGCACATCTTCGACCTTAAATTTGGCTTCCAAAATTTGCAGTTGTTGCATTTAAGCCTTTGATGACTCTTCTGTGCTTGGCCTTCCTTACGGACGTTTCAATGTTGCTTTAGAAAATTCACCACCATAATCAATATCATAAAATACTTCCACCTTCCCTTTTTCGTCCTTCCTAACTTCATAGCTGCATACCTTTCTCCACGGAGTAACGAATTTCGAGCGAGTTGAGAAAATCAAAAATCTTCGAATGTTATGGACAAGAAAGGGGGCTGGATTTGTTCCAGCTCCACGAACGATTTGAGCCCAAACTTCGGGGAAAAATTCGTACAATTTTGTATTTTTTTCTATCTTTGAATGGATGGAGTCACACTCCATGGTACAGCTGTATTATGCGCCTCCTTTGGTGGCAATGCTCTTAGCGCATTTTTTATATCGCCAAGGAAGGAATTCTCAGAAAAAATCTTTTTTCGGAAAATAATAAGCTTTAACGAAAAGTAATTAACGGAGACAAATACAAAACTTTGAAAAACATTTTAAACGGAAAATAAAAAGCAGAAATAGGTGGAAAGTAGAGGTTAAAATATCTTTATTTTGCCATAAAAACGAGAATAACACTAATAAAGATGGGTTGGCTTCGCCAGTCATAACTCGCTACTAAAATTGCGCCCATAAACAGAGCGTTGTCACCAAACGAGGCATATAATACAGCTGTACCAACTCCATTTTTCGTGTACCCAACCTAGAAAAAGTACGACGCATTATTTTCAAATCAGGAGTTGTTTTTAGTATGTGAACGCACATGTCCACCACTAATGAACTTTTGTTCTGACCTGCACAAGAGATCCGACATCATGTGGACCAAAGAAGCGTTTGTTATACACCCGTTTCTCAACTAATTCAACAGACAAGTGGCCACTTCATTTCCCCCTCTTCCCTTGACTTTCCACATGTAGCAATCTCCATCATGAGACCGGACGAAAACTGTAAGGTTGTATACCGCCAGGATAAAAAATTTGGCCAGCAATTCCTTAAGACACATTAAGTAAGCTTCGATTCAAAGTTGAAACACTAATAAGAATCATCATTCAAAGCCAACATTTTGTCATTATCTCTCACGTCGCGCAGCTTCTTTTCACTCCTACTGCTTTTTATGATCTTCATCATGAACTACTTTTACCTCTGGTGATAGTTCTTTGAGGTAGGTGATTATTTTAATTGACGTCGCACTTGAGTAACACAACGGACTATTGGCGACGGTCCTAGTTTTCGCTTCAAGTCCCATGTGTAGGAATAGCCAGTTGTGTTGCTCCAGTGCGACGTTAATTAAAATACATACCTACCAACTTGTAGATTTACATGTAGATATGTAGACCGGAGGGCGTAGTAGCCCGTTTGGAAGAAAAACGGATTAGCAACCGGAGGTTTGTGAGTTTGGATCCAACCAGTGACCGTCGTGTACAAAGGGGCCACGTTAAATCTGCCATAGCCTCAAATGTCCTCACGTTGGCATTATGTGGAAAGTTTGGAGAATGAGGTGCCAGTTCAGATGTAACCTCGTCACCTAACCGCAGTTATAAATTACGTGGTGTTGTCCTCGGATATTTTCCTTTGGATCGATGTCGGGAAGTAAATGGTCACCTGCGGTGCCAATTGCCCATGGCGATTGATCCCGGACCTTCGACAATAGTCCGTTGTGTTGCTCCAGTGGACGTTAATTAAATACCTACCTACCTTCCAACCGGGCTACCGCGGCCCCGATAAACAACGACTTTGAACACCAAACAGATATGTAAGTTTACCGGTTGAGTGGGTGGGTTAGCCTCGACTTTGAGTAGATTTAGGACTCGAGTTTTCTTGAAGTGCAAACACTTTACGAACCAGATATTTGAAATTGGAATTACACCGCTAGAAGATATCCTAATACAATATTGAAGAATGAACTTATAGAACATCTTCACGAATTTCTTTATTTTTGCTGTCGGACTTAGCAGCATAGTACGGACGACATTTTTTTTTCCCTTCAAGCAACGAAAGTCTCGTTCATTTTTCATATACAACTTTTCCTCATTTCTCACTTTACTGAAGAGAAGGTAAGTGACTTTATATTACCTAATTTCGAAAAAAAAAAGGGTCTGGACCCGAATACAACTCTAAAAAGATGTAGCAAGATGACGTCTTCAATATTTAGGGTTACCGAAGAAATGAATAACCTTATGGAGGAACCCGACGTAGATCCGACAATTTCGTTCAACCCTAAATTCCTAAAAACCAACAATAAAATTGAAAACTCAATAAACTATGCATTTCAAAAAGGAGCCACCTCCTGCAAACTATTTCTCAACCCATCTAACACCAATACTATCCCAAGAAACAATCCAAAAAAAATCAAAGAAGAGATTATTTACAAAACTTCAGATTATAAAAAAATCACAGACTTAAATTTCACAAGATCCGGAAAATTATTCATTTCAACAAACGATCCCACAGTAGCAAGTAACCTTGTTAACATAACAGAAATACAAGGAGTACCGGTAATCCCCCAAGTTATATGGGAAAGCCTAACTACGAAATTCTTAATATTTGATATTCACACCTCAACCACTTTAGAAGAAATTGCAGAAGAACTCACTACTGAAAATGACATCTGCATTTTAGAACTAAGAAGATTCCAAAAAGGCTCCAAAGAAGGAGTATATCCAATACTAATAACTTGTTTGGGAACAACTATTCCCAAATCAATTAAAATATTCCTAACAAATCAAAAAATAAATCAATTCATAGACAAACCAAGACAATGCACTACATGCTTCAAATTCTCCCACAATACCACCCATTGTAAAACCGAAAATATATGCGTAACCTGTGGAGAAACAAAACATACGGATCCATGTCAAAAACCAATAGAATGCATAAACTGTGGACAAAACCACAGAGCTGACTATAACAACTGCCCTTATAAAATAAGAGAAGCAGATTTCCTTCAATATAAAGCATCAAACAGGTTAACTTACAGCGAAGCCAGAAGAAAATATTTCACCAAAAAAAACACATACTCAACAAAAATATCATCAAATCAAAACAATGAAATAAGCCAAATTGAAAAATCCCTTGATCAGCTGACAAGAAAGCTTTACGAAACATTCTCAAATAAATTAGACCAAATGCTAGAAAAAATGTCTGATATGTTCATGTCAATGGCAGAAATGAACATGAGCAACATGAAATCTCAAACCAATGATAAAACAAATACAAGCCCACCAAGGGAGAAAAAAAAGAAAACGGATAATGGAACAAAAAATAAAATAATTACACCCCCAACGATACTCAACAATGATAATTCCCTGAACTTTAGCAACAAGGAAAGTCGAATAGATAAAACAAAAAGAAAAAGCTAAAAAAAAAGCATGCACATCATACAATGGAATGCAAGGGGGATTCAAAATAAAAAATGGGTCCTGGACACAGAAATCTTTAAGACAGCTCAAATAATAGTAATTCAGGAAACCTTCTTAAAACCTCACCAAAATTTCCATATTCCACATAAAATAATTTACAGAAGAGATAGACCACACAAAATTGGAGGAGGCCTAATAATTGCAATATCTGAGAACATTCAATCAAAAATAATTGACATTGACAATTCAACTGATAACAATGAAAATGAAATAATGGCTGTCCAATACATACAAAAAAATAAACCTTTTATGATCATTAATTTCTACTCCTCTAATGGCAAAATTGAATATAAAACTTTAAACAATATCTCAAATAACATAAAAAATAATAGTTTCCTCCTCGGAGACTTTAACATAAAACATGACCTCTGGGGAGGCAATTCACACTCCACTGCAGGCCAAACCTTGTTCAATTGGACATTGGAAAAAAACCTTTGCCTTATCAATCACAATAAACCAACCCACATTGCCCCAAACGGAACCTTTACTCTTATCGATCTATCTTTTTGTTCTTCTGAAATATTTCCTATCTGCAATTTACATATCGAAGATAACAATTATGAAAGTGATCACTTCCCAATCATAATAAACATCGAAAATGAAACTTACTCACCATTTAAAAAAATTTTCTACAAATGGAACAGAGTCATAGAACAACTTAATTCTAACATTACCAAAGAAAACTGTAACAACTATGACCAACTACAAAATCTGATAGAAGAGACCAAATCAAGAAATAGATTCACGAAAATAAATTGCGAAAAGATAACAACACCATGGTGGAACACTAAATGCAATCAATTACTTTTCTTAAAAAAGCATTATCTAAAAAAGGCTAGAATCTCTCTCAAGGATGACCATTGGATCAAATACAAAAAGTTCTCTGCAAAACTCAAACAAGCTATTCGAGACAGCAAAAAAAAATACTGGGATGAAGTCTGCAAAATGCAGCAAAATTCTTACTTTCTCTTTCGTATATTCAACATATTAAATCGAAGAAAGAATGAAAAGCAGAAATCCAACATTATTCTACAACTCAACGGCAAAGAAATCTTATCAATAAAAGACCAAACCAATACCTTCGCCAAATTCTTTGCTACAAACGATAATCACAACCCTATTCCTATCGACTATAATAATATAGAAAATTTTGATTTAAACAAACCAATAACATCAACAGAACTAAATAATGCAATAAAAAATACTCGAATTTCAACACCTGGAGAAGATGGCATCTCAGCACAAATTTTCAAAGGATTAAACCAAGAATCAACTACAATAATAAAATCTATTTTTAATGATATCTGGCTTAACTTCAAAATACCAAATAGCTGGAAAACAGCACTAATAATTCCTATTCATAAACCACAGAAACCAAAAAATAATATCACTTCTTACCGTCCCATATCTCTTACTTCAGTACCTGCAAAAATATTCGAAAGAATTTTATCCCGAAGAATCTCCTCTTTCTTAATTAAACATAAAAAAATTGAACCTACTCATTTTGGCTTCTTACCTTTCAGAGACAGTCAAACAGCAATCCAAACACTATTTTCGACAATAAAAAACGCCCATTCTCAAAAAAAATTCTTAATTGCAATATCTCTAGACATAAAATCTGCATATGACTCAATTTATATAGATGGCCTAATAATGAAATGTCTCAATATAGGACTCTCAGGAAATATCTCCAAATGGCTTCATAACTTCCTTCAAGATCGGACAATAAGGGTAAAATGGGAAAACACCATATCAAACCCAATTGAAATGAGAAGAGGAGTTCCTCAGGGTAGTGTTCTCTCCCCAATTCTTTTCACAATATTCATGGCAGATTTTCATGAAACAATACCAATGGGTGTTAACTACATAATCTATGCAGATGATATCCTTTTTTATTGTACCCACGACAATCCCGATTACATAAAAAAAAATTACAAAACACAATAGAAAATATCAGTAGATGGTGCAACTATTGGAATCTTAAAATATCCCATAATAAATGTTCAATTATAAACCTATCAAAAAAAAGAACTATTTTTGACTGGTGCTTTTCTATGAATGGCAACGTGATCGAATGGACAGATAAACTAAAATTCCTCGGCATCACAATCTCCAAATATGGTAATCTTAATTACTTCATCAAACAACTAAAAATAAAAGCATATAAACGCATAAATATCCTTAAAGCCCTAGCAAATAAAAATTACGGTGCTCGCACACATCACTTAATACACCTAGCAAAAACATCAATTTGTAATCTCTTCCATTATAGCAGTAGCTAAACTCATGCAAAAAAACAAACATAAATCATTTAGAAATATGTCAAAACATGGCATTGAGAACTGCATGCGGACTCCCCAACTGGACTCCAAATATTATTCTCCACAAAATCACAGACACAATCCAAATTAAAACCCAAATAAAAAAATAAGTAATAAATTTTGGATAAAACACATTTCTTTGGGAACTTTCTCCCCCTTGCATTCCATTATTCAAGATAATATTAATTTACTCGAACAAAATAGTTCGTCGATTATCTCTTGTTTTGAATTACTTGAAGAAGACTTCAAGACAGATCATCTCATCATGTTCATCTTTCCAGTGGAATCATTCCCACCTAACATCTCGTTTTTTATCGAAAACTTGGATTTCCAGACAAAATCCCTACCAAATAAATGCATCCAGGCTCTCTTTAAAAATGTGACTGATCAACTACTCTTTAATTATCACCTAATAGCAACAGATGCATCTAAAACAAGCAATATTACAGCAATTGCAGGATATTCAAACAAACTAATAATCAAATACAGAATCAGCAACATCAACTCTATCTTTACTGCAGAAGCCTTAGCCCTATGTCAAGCATTAGATGAACTTATTGACTTTAACTCTAATAACTGTATCTTCACCGATAGCAAATCTGTCTTACTAGCTCTACAAAACTGTTCCATCAAATCATCGAAAGTAATCCTACGACTTAAAAACAAACTAATCAACACCGCAAAACTCGTTACAAATTTAAAATTAATCTGGGTTCCAGCACATAGAGACATTGAAATAAACGAAAAAGCAGATCAACTCGCCAAATCAGTGAGAGAAGACATCTTTCTTGAATGGTTATCACCGGAAGATACGACAAAATACATAGGAAACAAGTTGGACCTCACTGATCGATCAATATTCAATCATAGCAAATACTACCAAATCTCAGGCAACCTTCCAAACATATATGAAGTAAAAAACACTCTAATGTCAAGAAAAGAAGATGTTTATTTTTCAAGATTTTTATCCCGAATGTTAATCACTCCGGATCTTCTCTTTAGATTCCATCTGGCAGACACAAATCTCTGTGACAGCTGTAAAGTTATCGACTCATTTCAACACATCATCTTCGTCTGCAAAAAATATTCACGCCATAGAAAAAAACTCATCGAAAAAATAAAATTCCAATCTCAAGACTTCACCTTTAAAAATCTCATAAAAAGCATCATAAATAAACCACAACAAGCTAGAATAATAACTAGATTTCTCATATCAATTAAAAAATTTTAATCTCTTCATACTTTTCTCTTAAATTTAGATCATTTAGGAAGATTGGAGACAAAAGCCTGACTGCAGCTAAAAGTCTCAAGAAAAAATCAACCAACCAACCAACCAACACCAAACATTTTGGCGAATGGCCTGAGTGGCAGATTCGTGAAACGGTCATACGCAGATCGCAATGTCAAAATAACGAATCTGTCAAATTCGTGCTTTCGCATGGTGAGAAAACCCATTCATGTAGATAGGCGAAACAGATGTTCTCAAAATCGGTATTTCCACTGAGGAAGGTAGGTATTTTAATTAACGTCACACTGGAGCAACACAACGGGCTAATTGGTGACGGTCCAGGATCAATCCCGAAGGGAAAGATCCGAATATTTCAACTAAGAATCAAGATTCGTGCTGGCAATGTATAAAACATCAAATTGTAACACGAAAAGTGCAGTTGGGTGAAAATGGCCAAAAATGGAGATTCGTGGCTTTGGCTTGGAGGTAGCGATAGAGTGGGTTAACCTTTAAAGAGCATTATGTTAAAAAAAATTTCTGAAAACACTTTATGGATGAAGATCAATGACCGTGCTTATGTACCAATAAAACTTTTATGCGTATGTCCATTATTTGACGTTGTCTGTCTTGTGTTTGGCACAGATAGACTAAATATGATACTTGCGCCAACCAACCATCTGCTAAAGTTAGGAAGCTGAATTTACATCGCACTGGAGAAACACAACGGACTATTGGCGACGGTCAGGGATCCATCCCGAAGGGAAAGTTCTAAGGATAACACCATGTAATTTTGAATCAAAGTCAGATGACGAGGTCAACACATGAGTTAGCAGCCCCATTCTGCAAGCATCCACACCACTCCAACGTGAGGGCATTTGAGGCCACGGTGTTGACCTCGCCAGCTGACCGTGGCTCAAAGTGGAGATCGGATCTTTCCCTTCGGAATTGATCTAGGAACGTCGCCAATAACGCGTCATATTATTCCAGTGAAAAGTAAATTCAACTACCTATCTCATATGACTTAAAACATGAAAATATCTTGTAAATGGCTGCTCTGTATGAAATCTGCTCTAATTGTACTCACGAATAATTAATTGTCTGAAGAAATTAATGCCAAACATCGCCAAAACGGCCTGGTGTGTTGCTCTAGTGTGACATTAAATCGACTACCTATCTAACCTACCTACACAGCCTATCCTATTTTTCTACATGGGATAGGTAGGTAGTTAATTAACGTCGCACTGGAACAACACAACTATTGGCGAAGGTCAGGGATGAATCCCGAAGGAAATATCCGAGAACAACACGTAATTTTGAATCCTGGTCAGATGACGAGGTCACACCTGAGCTGGCACACCACTCTCCAAACGTCCACTCCACGCCAACGTGAGGATATTTGAGGATGTTCGCGATAGATCCCGTGCTTCCAAATCCCCTTGAACACGACGGTCTTTTGTTTGATTCGAACTCGCAGCCCTCCCGTTGTTAATCCGCTACTCTTCCAAGCGGGTTACCGTGGCCCTTTTTACATGGGAAAAAATGACCTTACGATTACAAATCAAACCTCTCAAGATGGTATTGGATGCAAACTTGTGCGGATGGTGACGTATGATTTTGAAGAATTTTTGCAAAAGGAAACAGCCGCAGTTAAATAAATCGCGCCTTTTCTGTCTCCTAAGAGACTAGATGTCGCGACATCGGGAAACGGGGAAGAACCCGATTGATTCAAAATCTCTCGTCCTCGCACAACTGGAGCGGAACCGAAATTGAATCTCTCGAACGAACCCGAACCGCAACCCCGCCATATAAAAAAAACATCTCGATGCCATACCTCAACGTTCCCCAATATATTCGGAATGCGCCATAAAATAAGTTCCGCGTCGTGTCAAACCCAGATGCGGAATGTTTCCTAAAAGATTAAAACTTTTTTGCGGACGCCTCAGTGGAGAATGTCTCACTTTTTCTCCGTCTCAATGACATTAAAAATTATTTCACGCCGCCTCGACAACGCGAGGCTCTGAAAGGTTGCGCCGGGAATCGAATCGCTTTGACAAGAATGAGCGACGGAGGAAAACCCGGTTACGAAAAAATTGTGATGCCAAAATGAGGAATAAAATGATGGGGAAATATTCAAGGGAGTTTTGGAGTTCTTTTGACGCAGAAGTAAGCGTGCCGGCTTGTGACAGGAAGGAAAAATAAAAGGAAGAGTAAGCAGATAGAAAATGGGGTTTCTGCACCAGTGGGAGCCGGTGACTTCCCGAAATGGGGCGTGACCTTGAGACGCCATGACGAAAAATGGGCGTGGAGTATGTATGCGTTAAATTTGCTGGAGTTGAGATATCCCGTTTTTCCCTTAAAAATTTTAAATTTTTTTTATTAGCATGGCAAAGATAGTAATCTGGAAAGGTAGGTAGATTAATTTACGTCACACTGGAGCAAAACAACGGGATGATGGTGACGGTCCAGGATCCATCCCGAAGGGAAAGATTCGAGGGCAAAGCCTCGTAATTTTGAACCACGGTCAGATGACGAGAACAACACCTGAGCTGGCACCCCACTCAAAACTTCCACACCACGCCAACGTGAGGACATTTGAGGCCACGACAGATTTAACGAACACCAGCCCCCGGGTACACGACGGACTTTGGCTGGACCGAGTTTCCATCTCGCAACCCTCCGTATGCTAATCTGTTGTTCTTCCAACTGGGCTAGAACGGCCCCGAAGCATTCGATTAGAAAACAATCAATTATATAAAAACTTAAAAAAGGAAGAAAGACAGTAAAAACAACTGAATTATCGATGGCTATTTTGTTCAATCTGGATTTGAAACTCGTCTATGAAAAGGTCACTGAGGTCTATGGAAGGAAACAATGTCACTACCTCTTTCCCTTGAACGCCCTCAGTTAACATCTCTTTAGAGAAATAGTCTCGTGCATTCGTAACACGTTCCAATTCACATCACGCTCACGTGCGAAAAACATTCACAGAAGTTCCTGTGACACGACCAGGCGCCACACATCGGCACGACGATTTCTGTGCCGGTATTAATACTGGTAAAGACGTAAAATTCCGCACCTTGAAGTCGCCAAGAAAAGTTTGGTCGCCAACTTAAAATTACACCAATCGCCTAATAGAATTAATGCCAAATCACCACTCGTACTGTCTAGCTTTGATGAGTTGATACTTGTGATTTTGTACGTGTCAACTCGTTAAATTAGTTGAATGGTTGATTGATTTGGGTTTCATGGTGCAAGGTCCAATAGTGGACAAGCTGCGCCAAACGCAAGACAAAATTCGATCCAGTAAAATGAATAAATTACTTAAAGATCTGTCTAAGAAAGTAGATTAAAAATAGGGAGGTACGTTACTTAAAAATATTTAGATCATAAAAAGGTATACGATTATCCTTGTCATGAACATAAAAAAGTTATTGAAGAGATGGAGTTTTAAAAGGCATGAAAGACAGAAAAATCAGATGCAATTTAAAAATTTCATGTTTTGTAAAAATTTAAATAGATTTGGGTGGGGATTTTCCCCACCCAAATCTTATAAGTTTAAAATTGTGTTATGCAAAGAATACTGACGGTGACAATTAAAAACAGGACAATCAATTAAAATATGGCGAATGTTAAAAGGAATTGCACACGCTTACACAGATGCAGTTTCTCCTAATAAAAGATGCCTGTGAGTAAAACGCGTGTGTCCGATGCGTAGGCGAGTTAAAAGTACATCATAGTGTCGTATTTGTAATAAAATACCATAATGAAATGGTTGGCCGGAAAATTAGCTGAATGAAACTTGTAACAATGTGGTGCTTCCACAATCCATTACGGGCCGTAGTAGCCCGGTTGGAAGAGTAACGGACTAGCAACAGGAGGGTTACGAGTTCGTGTGGTTACCTGTGGGGTTAGTGTCTGGGACAGAATCTAAATTATTCAGTAAAGCTCCCCACATCTTACCAACTATAGACGGAAAGAGGTGAAGGCTACACATAGATTTTATTTAAGGGCGAGTAGTCTGATGTCTACTGTAGATTAGAAATCATGGTTTTGAACTGCTCTAAAGGACCTATGTATTAGGGAATGTAAAACCGGTGTTTAATACACTGATATTTATTATCTGCCTAGTTTCAATTCAAGAACTAGATTGCGAGTTAACTTGAAATATTATCATTACATATGCGAACTTTTAACATTTTTACTCATTTGCATTACACTTTCTACAGATTCAGACAGCTAAATGCAATTTCATAAATGTACAAAATATTTTCATGCTTATAAATATTACAATTTCAACATATACATTTATGTATAATTTCGACGAAAGAAATGAGGAATACTTTTCATAGGAAGTCAATGGGAAATATTGCAAGCATCATTATTATTTAGGTTTTCATGAATATATGAATGGCTAATGCTTCACAAATAAAACTAGGCTATCAGAAAGTTCCGCAAACAGCTGCGTGCAATTGCTTTTGAATACACTTGTATCACGATATTTAATCGGGATTGATTCCGGACCGACGCCAACAGCCGTTATGTGCTCCAGTTCGACATTAATTAACTACCTAACTAAGGGGGGCTGGTGCACGTTAAATCTGCCGTGGCCTCAAACGTCATCACCTTGGCCTGGTGTGGAAGTTTGGAGAGGGGGTGCCAGCTCAGGTGTTGCCTCGTCATCTGACCTTAGTACAAAAGTACGTGGTGATGTCCTCGGTTCTTTCCCTTTGGGATTGATCTCGGACCGTCACCAATAGCCCGTTGTGTTGCTCCAGTGTGACGTTAATTAAAATACCTACATCCCGGATCTTTCCCTTCGGGGGATGATCCGGGACCGTCGCTAATATCCCGTTGTGTTGCTCCAGTGAGACGTTAATTAAATACCTACCTACATCCACAATTCGTTATGGGCCGCGGTAGCCCGGTTGGCAGAGTAACGGATTAGCAATCGGAGGGTTTCAGCTTGAAACTTGATTCAACCAAAGACCGTCAAGTACACAGGGGCTGGTGCAAGCTAAATCTGTCGTGGCCTCAAATGTTCTCACTTTAGCGTTGAGTGCAAAGTTAGAGAGGGGTGCCAGTTCAGATGTTGACATCATATCACCGTGGTTCAGAATTATGTGATGTTGTCTTCGGTTTTTTCCCTTAGGGATTGATCCCGGACCGTCGCCAATAGCCCATTGTGTTGCCCCAGTGCGATATTAATTAATTTTCACCTATTCCAACGCAATTCATTACAGACAATAATGCGTTTTTCGTTCATCAACTTTAAGTATGTTGTCTACAAATCACAAATCTACTATGCAATCACAAATTAGGACAATAAATAACGAAGACTGGGTTGTCCGTCTAAGGAAAAGTATGGTATGCCACACGAAAATTGCATGCTCATAACTTTTGTCTTGTGTTATTACCGCTGCGTCTCGATTTTGTGCAGAGGGATGAATGCTTATATCCAAGAGGAAATATGAACCTGATAAAAAGAAAGTGAGAT
Source organism: Meta bourneti (assembly GCA_933210815.1). Taxonomy (NCBI): domain Eukaryota; kingdom Metazoa; phylum Arthropoda; class Arachnida; order Araneae; family Tetragnathidae; genus Meta; species Meta bourneti. The sequence continues at coordinate 18,259,347 of OW119931.1, forward strand.
CATATTCCTTCTAATAATTTCTGTGTAATGTGGCAAAAATTTCCCCAGAGCATATATCAAAACTAATTTCTATGCACACATGACAATTACGTACCCAGACGCAGTATAGTTGTATCTTTTCCCCAAACAACCATATTTTGGTGCATGATAAGACATAATTTCATATTTAATGGAGTTTCACTTCATGGTAGGTATTTTAATTAACATCACACTGGAGCAACACAACGGGCTATTTGTGACGGTCCGGGATCGATCCCAAAGGGAAATATCCGAGGACAATACCACGTAATTTTGACCCACGAAGAAACACCTGCGCTGGCACCCCACTCTCCAAACTTCCACACCACACCAACGTGAATTCACTTCATGGAAATGAATGCATTGAACAGGATTTCACTAGTCATTCATTAGTGGTGGAATAAAATGTCTTCAAGCTGTTATGGTCTGATTCTAGAGGTAGGTAGTTCATTACCGTCGCACTGGAGCAACGGTCCGGGATCAATCTCGAAGGGAAAGATCTAAGGACAACGCCTCGTCATTTTGAACTACGGTCAGATGACGGGGTCAACACTCTCCAAACTTCCACACTACGCCAACGGGAGGACATTTGAGACCATGACAGATTTAACGTAAACCAGTCCCATACGACGGTCTTAAGCTGGATCGAGTTTCGAACTCACTACCATTCATTTGATAATTCGTTGCTCTTCCAACTGGGCTACCGCTGCCAGTGTGATTCTGGTGAGTTGGCGTTTGTGGCTCGTGTTTTTGAACGAGTCTATTGATTCACTCAGGATGCAGGTTAAATGTAAATAAACCCTCCAATATTTCGTTCATCAAGATTTGATCGATTGTTCTAATGACGAGATATCTCGTCATCAAGATATTGCCTATTTTGTTATGATGATATTAGATCTTTCCTAAGTTGGATCTTTCTTAGATCTGATTAGTTTTTTAATGACAAGATATCTCATCCATCATCTGATCAGTTTCGCTAATGACGAGATATCTCGTCGTGGCAGCCACCAGGAGAGTAAAAGACCTTTATACCTCAAAATCAGATTAAATCAAATATAAATCAAACCAAAATAAATATATACCTATCAAAAGATTACCTCAACGAACGTATTAAACCACCTCGTGGTTAATTCGACGAGGTCATTAGCATTAGTGACCAGAAATGCATGGACGAGATATCTCGTCGCCAGAAGAAAATTGACTAGATCTTGATATCGTCATCATAAAAAATCGGCAATATACACTCATATCCAAAGTTAAGCATAATTCGTAAAATGTGAAAAAATCGGAGTAAATATGGATATAATGGTGCAAAATCACTTGTGCAGATTCGTGGGTCGAAGGTAAAACATTCTGCATATGCAAAACAGTTCAGTCGACGTCGACATGCGCAAAGCACCAGCGTACGTCGGAACGAGTATAAAACGCCCTCGAGCGGCATGGCCGGTTTATACAGAAATTTCGAAGGGACAAATTATTGAAATGCTGGAATCCCTGTCGATCCCAAACCGAAACGTCTCAAATGTGTGAATGTGTGCTTCAGTGTGTGATCTCCAGACTGTGGCAGAGGTTTCAAACCACTGGAGATGTTACCCGACGACCAGTACCAGGTCGGCCGAGGATAACAACCGCTAGGCAAGACCGATATTTGGCGATAACTGCGCGACGTTAGTCGTTCTGACAGACAACTGGGTTCTGCCCTGACAGCCACCACAGCAGTCACAGTTTCGAGACAAGCTGTTTACAGGAGACTCAGACACGTTGGTCTCTATACCAGACGATCAGCAGTTTGCATCCCTTGACGTCTGCACAGAAACACGCGCGTTTACAGTGGAGTTTGGAACATCGGCAGTGGAGTCGACAACAGTGGGGCAATGTCATGTTCAGAGAAGAGTCCAGATTTAGTCTGCAAACTGATTCTCGTCGTACCACGATCTAGAAAGAACGTGGAACTCGTTTTCACCCGGGATATCACGGAAAGACATCGTTTTTCTTCAGGGGAGTCATGGTCCAGCATCATGCTGGACGGCCGCACAGACCTCCACATCTTTGACACGGGGTCTGTTACCGGACAAAGATACAGAGACGAATTTCTTGAGCCTGCCGTTCGCCTGTTTCAAGGTGCTGTCGGTCCTGGTTTCATATTAATGGATGAAACGCGTCTTCTCACCATGCAGCCCTGGTCGACGCCTTCCTTCAAAGTGAAGATATCCACCGCATGCATTAACCTGCCAACTCTCGTGATTTGAATCTTATAGAGCATGTGCGTGATATGCTCGGAGACATATTGCAGCCCTCTCCCACCCACCGAGCTCCTTTCCGGAATTGAAAACTGCTCTCCGTGAGGCTTGGAACTCTTTGAGCACACAACTCATCCATACCCTCATCGAAAGTATGGGAAATCGTTGTGCAGCATGCGTGGCTACCAGAGGTTCCTACACACCGTATCAAATTTCAGCATCAAATTGTTTTAATCATTTTGCTTCACCAAAGTTTACACTAGTGTTGTGAACCTTCTTCTTTCAACCCTTTTCTTTGGATAATAAAAATCATTATTATCCTTGATTTGTATATTGTTTTCTTCTATAAACCTATTATACCCGCATACCGCGTTTTATTTCATTTCGATGTAGATTTTCTGAACTATTCACATAAACAGCAATTATGATTAACTTTTGGACATGAGTGTATATCTTGATGACGGGATACATCGTCGAATCCACTTGGAGGATCAAAGGTTGGGAAGAAATTTTTATTGCGCCATCAGAGAGAGCAATGACCGTAGACGCTTTTAGGGTAATGATTGCCTTGGATCCCATCGGTAGCATATTAGAATTCTGGGCAGTCCCTTATACCCTCTTTGCATGGGGCAGTGATTACGAATGTCCAACCCTCTTCACTGTTCTGCCAGGTCGGGAAGATCTGGTTTTCACCATTTCGGGGAGACATTCCGATTTTGTCTTAGTGATTCTTCCTCCTTCTTGTATCTTATGATTGATTCTTATCTTATATTTCCTTTTCTGCCGAAAAATTCTAGTGTTTCCAGGTTTCAATATTTTTTTGTATTTTATGTATGCTTGAATTTTTCGGGTCCAAGAATATAATGTCCCGAACGTTGAAATAAAAAAGAATCTGAGTTATTCTTCGTTGTCGGTAGGTAGTTGAATTAACGTTGCACTGCTGCAACAACACAACGGGCTATTGGCGACGGTCCGGGATCCATCCCGTAGGGAAATATCCGAGGACAACATCACGTAATTTTGATCACGGTTATATCACGATAGCAGTGTGGGACAATTCGGCTAAGGCTGTTTGGTAGTTTAACTTACGTCACACTGGAGCAACGCAACAGGCTAGTGACGACGGTCCCGGATCAATCCCCAAGGGAAAGATCCAATGACAATACCTCGTCATTTTGAATCAGTCGGATGACGAGGTCAACACATGAGCTAGCAGCCCCATTCTCCAAGCATCCACACCATTTCAACGTGAGGGCATATATGAGACAACGACAGATTTATCTTGTACCAGCGCCCACGTACACGGCAGTCTTTTGATTGGATCGAGTTTCGAACTCATAACCTTCCAGTTTCTAATAAGCTAGTCTACCAATCGGGTTAACAAGACCCTTCACGACCCAAGCGACATCAGTGAATACGGCTTGAGAAAGAAATAATCACTTATGGCGATGACTACATAGGATAAAACTCAACCTTAATCAATAGTATTACAATATGTCAATCAACAACATACAAAGAAGTATCAAAAAGTAAGGTGAATTTTTGATTGACAGAAAAACGTGCAGAGATAAATATATGAAAATGTATTATGTTTGACAAATCGTATCACACTGTCATTCGACAAAGGAACCATAGTGATCTAAACATTTATTCCAACGTGGCACCAAATCATCCGTGCCCTTTACAAAGAAATCTTTCTCCAGGTTCCCTAACCAGGTAAGTGTATGGAAACGCTGCCCACGGAGGAGTTTCTTCAGGGGGCCAAACAAATGGTAATCCGAAGGGGCTAAATCAGGGCTATACGGAGGCTGGTCAAGAATTTCCCACTTTGATACTGCTCACTGAACCATATGAGCTATTCAATGCATTTGAAATATCATGCAACTTCACTCTTCTGTCTTCACGAATCATGGCATCGACGACAGCCACATTCCTGTCGTTACACCACACGTACACTTGTTTCTGCGACATAACACTCTCTCCATAGACTTCCAACAATTCTCGATGAATATCATGTTTTTTCCTCTTGGCCTATAAAAAACGAATGACACCGCGCACCTCCTCCTTGAAGTAATGCTTAAGTCGATGTGCCATCTTTGATTTGCTCTAAGCCCCTGACGGGTTGACGTAGAAGTTTCTACAGGCCGTCACACTTCTATCACCTTGGTACTTGCAACATATAAAAAAATTAATTAGCTACACAAAAAACTCTGAGTTTTAGAGACAAATTCACCTTATTTTTTTATATAACCTTGTAAAAATAAATTATTTAAATAGAAAAATTACATATAGATGAGAAAGTCACAGGAAGAAACGGGACAAGATTAGTAAACCATCTGACGTGACGGATGAAGTTGAAAATTAAATGAATATTAAAAAATCCTAGTTCTCCTTACATAAGAAATTGCTGGTCGAGTGGGTATTGGCTCAGTGGGTATACCCGCTGCTCTAACAACTTGCGAGTTGTAGGCGACGCATGTCAGATTCCACCATCGGTGTATTCCTCTCTTCTGCATTATTAAAGATTTCCATCTGTGTGTATGTCCATTTGCTTGACGTTGAATAAAATCTCCGCTTTCCGTCTGATGTGTAGGGCCGCTGTAGTCCAGTTGGAAGAGTAACGGATTAGCAATCGGTAGGTTGCAAGTTCAAGACTCGGTCCAACCAAAGACCGTCGTGTGCACGTTAAATCTACCGTGGCCTCAAATGTCCCTACGTTAGTGTGATGTGGAAGTTTAGAGAGTTCAGGTGTTGTTCTTGTCATTTAACCGTGGTTCAAATTTACGAGGCGTTGTCCTTGATCTTTCCCTTCGGGGTTGATCCCGGATCGTCGCCAATAGTCCGTTGTGTTTCCGCAGTGCTCCACTACCTACTGTCAGATGTGTTTGTTTACACTGAAAATCCCTCTCATAGGTAAGGTAAGGAATATCGAACGAGTATCTAGCACAAATGGGTCATACATGTGGAGTGCAATGCGTGTGTTATTTTTTAATATTTTCGACGGTAAAAACTAGTTCGAAATGTTTGTAAAACTCGAATTTGAAACGATATTTTACAAGGTACTGATTTCCGCACAGCAAAGTGGGGTTAAATATTTGTCGTTATTGTGTATGATTCACAATAAAAATAATGTGGTTCCTCAATAATATTTTGTTACGAAATACTCCATGAGTTTCGTAGCTTAGAAATTTTTTAGTTTTACAACTAAATCTATTTTAATAAATAAAAACAAACATCTGTACGTCGATTTCATACATACAAATATATCTTTCGTAATAAAATTAAGCGTGTTTCTTCCCTTTTGTTCTATTTCGACCTAAACATTCTATAAAAATGGGTCGTTTTTTATTAGTGCTCTTTCACTGCGGTTTTTAGAATTCATTTTATAAATTGGATCGGTACAATGCGAAAGGGACCATAAAATGAGATAGAGAACAACGGAATAGAACAGTAAAATTTAAATGACTTCTTTTCAGACTATTTGACTAGGCAATATATTTTACCGAACAATAAAAGGAACGCGAAAATTAATCTTAAAAGATTTTAAAGGGAAATGGTTGCCGAAAGAGTTTTCAACAAATATTAGAATCAATGGCTTGTAGGGCACATATGGCTTATGGGGTTTAAATCACAGCAGTAGTAAATTGTATGCTATCGCGAGCGCAAAATTAGCCATGGGCATATGGTTTGACATCTCGTTATACTGTCGTTCGTAATATAACGTTATTCCCCAAATTTAAATTATTGTTTTGGTTCACATCAAGTTTTGTATACTTTTTATTTTATCATTTGTTCTTGCTGCTTTTGAATATTTACTTTTTAACATTCGTTGTGGATTCTTGCTTCGCATCTTCAGGTAAGATTTTTTTCGATCTTTATAGGACAATGAATGTTGAAGAACGTTTGGATCATAGACGTGAAATATAAGCAGACTTTAGGGGAGCTGCAAAAATTGTAGCCGACTAGTAGTCACGTGACTGCTCTACGAAAAATTTACTTGGTTGGCAGATTTGGTATTTTATCGCCTCGCTTGGATGTATGACTTGGATTATAACAGAGTAGATGTGTGAATGCGCATTTCTATAGAGTGGCGACAAAAATGGCGAAATCGCCAAAGTCAACTACTATGTCGTGTGGACCATGATAACTAGATGATCATGATTAATTTATAATCACTAGTCACAGTTAAGTTGTCCTATGGGATGCAGTGTGTATGTAACATTACTTTTGTTCATATACATTGTTATTATTTGTATTTTTTCTGTATGAATCTATTGCATTTGTTTGTCCAATTGTTCTAAGGATACTGAGGACTTTATGGAGCCTGACGAATGTCCTTCCGACCGCCTCTCGTGTAGCCTTACACCCTCTGGGTAGGCTTGTGTGTGTGTGTGTGTGTGTGTGTGTGTGTGTGTGTGTGTGTGTGTGTGTGTGTGTGTGTGTGTGTGTGTGTGTGTGTGTGTGTGTGTGTGTGTGTGTGTGTGTGTGTGTGTGTGTGTGTGTGTGTGTGGTTAGGGTCTTAAAAAAGAACATAAAAAACAAAGAAACAAAATAAGAAAAATTATAAAACTGTGATCCTAAGTAATTTGTTTTTGCCAAGTGTTAGAAATGATGTAGAATCAACACAATGCGTTCTTCCGATTAAAATAAATAAAAAGAACTCTCATTGAGAGCTGATTATTCCACAAAAAATATGTATGAAAATTTGGTGGTAAGTTAGCAAGGGGTTCACAGGATCAGTGGTCCCGAGCGGCAATGTCTAAAGAGAGCAGAAAACACACCAGGGGGCGCCTTTTCTAACTTCGGTTCTGCAGATTCATTCGCAAGGAGCCATTAGAAAAGTTCGCTAGTGTTTATGTATAGTCAATAAAAATTGCAATCAATGAAATTTTTTTGCAAATTCAATTTCAGCCAATTTCAATTTATTGGGCAATTCATAATTAATTAACGTCGCACTGGAACAACACAACGGGCTATTGGCGAACGTCCGGGATCAATCCCCAATGAAAAGAACCGAGGACAATACCACGTAATTTTGAATTACGGTTAAATATAAAGGTCAATTAGAAGAGCTTGTCACCATGGCATAACAAGGGCGGAATTGTGAAACACTTGGTGCTCTGGTGCACCACGGTGTGTGAGTTCACGTTTCACCTCACATATATTCACACATTCTAGGTACAACACGTTTATAGGGAGGCCACAAATTCACACCAGACGGACAAACATCCATGCCTTACCCCAGATTCAAACCAGAACCTTTCGATCTAGAAACCAGCACCCTGACCAACAGCCCAATTCATTGACCAATCAATAATTAGTATTGAGAAAAACAACAGTGAAATTAATGTTAGTAATCAGTATATGTATTTTTACCTTGTGGGGAACTTGGCCCTACAATAAAAATTTATTTACAATACAGTAGTATAAACAGCAGTGTAACCTATCTCCACCATCAAGTATTTTTTGGTTGTTCATGCCCCATGGACATGCGTTGTTACAAGCTAATTAGTTAAATAACATACTTTATCATTTCAAATAAGTAAATTTTCTTTGGGCCAGAGTGTGACCACCGCTTCATTTGCTTCAGGTTCCAAGTCTAGCTTCGCCTCTGGAACCTCCATAAAAAACAGCGGGTAGGCACAATCCCCACTGTACCGTAAGGTTTAGTCCGTGAATACTTTTGGGCAGAATACCTGGAAAGTGGGTCACTGGTGAAATGAAGACGGCGGGTATTTGTTCGACAGTTATTTATTTAGCCAGTTTGGGTGGATACATAACAGTAGTGTTAGAGTGTGGGCAATGCTTAGTATTCTATGGCGACCTTATGGATGATGGGTCTGTGATAGCTAAAGTGCGAGACAAACGGCAGGGTGTCGATGCTGATGTTCTTGACAAAGGTAAGGTCGATGGTGGTGTTTCCAAGCGTGGTGGCAGCTCGTTAGATGGTCCAGCGATGTCGCCGCGTACGCGCGCCTGCTCCTTGCGTCTTCTGTAAACTCTAGATCTCTCCGCACTGGTCATAGGTTTAGACTTCTTGGTATCATTTTGTTCGTCCTTTAGATCCTGTAAAGTAGATGGTAGAGGAGATTGCTGTCGGATGTATCTTCCCAACATGTCCCAAACGTTCTCTATAGGGTTAAGATCCGGTCTTTGTGGTTGCCGGGAAAGATGTTGGAAGTCAGATTGAAGCTCCGTGCATCACCCTTGAACGTTGCACGCTCGATGTATGGTAGCATTAACGTCCATGAAAGATCCGTCACCTTCAGAGTAAAAATGTAACATTGCAGGATACATTTTATCTGCTAGGATGTTCAAATATTGCATGGCTGACTGTCTACCTTCCAGAAACACCAGGAAACCAGTTCCAAACCAGCTGAACATGCTCCACAATGATACTCCCACCAGACCCTTGAACTGTTCGAACAAGGCTAGATGGTTCATGGCTTCGTGGGGTTCTCGATAAAACTCTACGCCTTTCGTCAGTGCAATCCTCATATATCCAGTTATGTCTTTCTCGACACCACTGTAAGCGAACTCTGACTTTCCTCGATGAAACTAGAGGTTTCCTCATTGGCATGCGACTGCTTATACAGATCCTCTGCAATTCTCTGCGCATTGTTAGCACCGAGATCGGTTGGGACGATCCTTCTTTAAAGGTTTCTGTCAGTTCCAGCCCTGGGGAGTCCCTTTTCTGCCGTACAATCAGTCTGAGATGCCGCCGATCACGGACTTCATTAATTCTTTTAGACCCAGATATTTCTTTTGGACAAGGACTGTGGGTTCTGTTTCCAACTTTTAAACACCTTCGAAATAGCATCTTTCGAGAACCCAGTGAATTCTGTTTTGGCAATTGTGACTCCCGTTAAACGGGCCTCAGCAATAAGTCCATTTTCAAACTGTTAAAGGTCTGTCGTTTTCCCCATTCTGCTTCGTTTCTCGTGAAGTGAACATGCACGGCATACTTATACCGTCAATATGATTACGTGCCACTCATGTCAGACAGATTTTGCATAACCACGCCCGTAACCAACATTTACATAATTATTTACGGGTTTCTAATTCATTGGCCTGTGTGTATATCCTTTATGCTTCTAACTAAATTGTTTGGTAAGTCTCACTCATGACAATTTTTCTGTCTTCTCTAAGCTGGATATAATTATCCTCAGTTTCAGTTGCACACATGGAGACGAACACTTTTTAGAAATATTCAAACATTTGATTTAAGGACAAAACAAAACTTCGTAGAACATGAAATAAACTCCTTTTTTATACACACTCAAAACTTCTTTTATTCTTAAATTGATATACATCAATTCCATATCATGGTTACTGTTTGTGCACGAGCATAAAAACATATTTACCAATATCTCAGTTGGCCCATGCGTGATAAATATTGAAATTAATATAACTTTTATAAGTATAAGAGGCATTTACTGAGTATGAGAGGCAAATAACGTCACACTGGAGCAACACAACGGGCTATTGGCGATGGTCCGGGATCAATCCCGAACGGATCCGAGGACACTGATTCGTAATTTTGAACCATGGTAGGATGACGAGGTCAACACCTGAGCTGACACCCCATTCTCCAAACTTCCACACCACCCCCAACGTGAGGACATTGGAGGCCATGATAGATTAAATGCGCGCTAGTCCCTACGTACAAGACGGTCTTTTGGTTGGACGCGTCTGAGATCTAGTGACAGCGACTCCGACCACATGCTCCGTCTATTTCATTACAAGGTCGATGTACATGACACTACTACGTTATTCTACTACTATGTTGTGTTGATAATACCCTCATTTCACTATTTCCTCGAAACAGCGAAGAAAATAGACTTCCTCTCAAAGCGTTAACTCACCTTCACGAAAAATTTCTCAAGAATTTAACAAAAATTTCTATAGAATCTATATAAATTCTATAGAAAAATTTCTATAGAATCTATAGAAATTCTGCAGACATTTTCTATAGAATCTATATAAATTCTATAGAAAATGTCTGTAGAAACCTCTATAGAATTCCATCGAAACTCGTTTGTTTTGTTTCACGACTTCAACTTTTCTACAGAACTTCTCTATAGAATTCTATCGAAATACATTCTATAGAATCAGAACTCGGTTTCTCTGTAGAAATCTCTAAAAAATTTTTCTTTATCAACGAAATTTCGTTTCTCTATAGAAATCTCTGTAGAATTCCATGGGAATTGTATACAATTTTTTCGTAAGGGCAGGGTTTAGTTGTATTTTGAAAAAATATATTGAGATATTTTTCACACTGATTCTGGGTTTATTTCTTAGATGCTTCAAAAAAGATAAAAGTTTAAAATGAACTTCCCCTCAGGGACACATTTTCTCTAGGTGTGTACATCATCACAACCTCGAGTTACCCAAGTGATCCGTCCTCCTTTCTGTTTTACCCTCGCTTACCCTTCTGCTTTTTGCTTGATGAATGATAAAAGTTTAAAAAATGAGTTTCGCCCTCAGGGGCACACCTTGACCAAATATGGCCCTTTCGTCATAAAACCTAAAACCAACCAAATTGAGCTTCAGAGGGGACAAAATGCCACCGTATAACATGCTCTGAGAAAATTAAATAATAGACAAACAGCAGCGGTATGTGTAAAGTTGTGTCCTTTTTCATCCTCAGATTCTTTAAATAAGATGGGCCTAACCCCACCAGAAAAGTCGACTTTTTCTTCTTGGTGGTCGAATGTCTAAACACTTCTGAGTAATTTCAAGCTGAAATTGTTTGGTTGTTTGGGGGATTTATGGCGCAAGGGCCATATTTGGCCAAGCTGCACCAAACACAAGACAACGACAAGTAAAAGAATCTTGTGAAAGGAAAGGAGGGACTGAACATAGTGGGACGAAAGCAGAAAACGATCGCTTGGGTTTATCCCGGGAGCTCGACCCCCATGTTTAGTAAAGACAGAAAACCCCATGGGAAAAGAAAAGATCATGAAGATACCTAGGGTCCGTGAAGCCGGTACAGGTACACACCGAAGGGAGATGTGCCTCTGAGGGCAGGTCGAAATCGGAAAATCATAAACTGAGAACAACGCTTGCCATTGCAACAAGTGTGAACTCACATTTTCCTCGAAAAAAGGAAGACCAATCATAAAAACAAGCATAGTCGGATATACTAACAAAGCTCCAATGATTTATGACCCATCTGCAAGAGTTTGAGTTAATAAAAAAGTGGCGCCATCTGTTGACCAAACAAGTTGAAAAATGTTGGCTTGAAAAATGTGTTAACGTTTGATTCAGTTACTCAACGATTTTACAATAACACCTTTGATGCATTTACTAATAGTTGATCTTTAAAAATAATCGTACTTACAGATTTAAATTAACAGAAACGATATGAGTACTTTCAGAAGCATTGTCAATGTTTTCGATATGCAAAACAACTAATTACCTTATTTTGTTTATATTCTAAAAATTTGAACATGGAAATTTAAAAGGTTTTACTGACTTTAATGCTGTTGAATGGTCTTACATCATCATATTTTGTCTTTTTTCCCTTGCTATTTCTAAATTTATCTTCCGATTTTCATCTTTTCCCAATCATTTTTTAACTCTTTGAAGGTTAAACAATATGGGTGACGATCTACCACCGTATATGAATGTATTTTGCACGCAAAACATTTCGGTTCTTTAAGGGCTGGTGGGACTCCGTATGTCTCACTGTCCATCTAAAGCATTCTTCTACATCAGAATATCAAATGAAAGAACAAATATGCAGCTTACATCTACACTCTAGAATATTTATATACCTAGCCTTAACCATTTGATGGAGGTGGGATGCCAGATATTCCACTGTCATTATAGACTTAAAGTACTTTCTCAACGGGCAACACAAAGGGCTATTGGCGACGGTCCGGGATCAATCCCGAAGGCAAAAGATTCGAGGACACCTCATAATTTTGAACTACGGTCAGATGACGAGGTCAACACCTGAGCTGGCACCCCACTCTCCAAACTTTTGTCTTTGGTTGCATAGAGTTTCGAACTCTAAACCCTCGACTCTACCAACTGGGCTACCGCGGCTCTCTTTTAGATGGAATCAACACCTCCTTTAAGAAGACTGCGGACAATTTAATCTGTAAAGAATCAATTACATGATGCTCAGTAAAATAAAACAAAATCAAATCAAAACAGAAAAGCATTTGCTTTTAAACTAATTATTCCATAGTATAAAAAAATTTTATTCAGTGTTCATTTTTTCTGGGTGGTAATGGTAATCAATTAACGTCGCACTGGAGCAACGCAACGGGCTATTGGCGACTGTCCAGTAATAATCCCCAAGGGTAAAATCCGAGCACAATAGCAGGTTATTTCGAACCACGCGCAGATGAGCAAGGCAACACCTCAGCTGGCACCCCCTCTCTTTGAATTTCCACACCACGCCAACGTGAGGACATTTGAGACCACGATAGATTTGAAGCGAACCAGCCCCCACGTACACGACGGTTTTTGGATGGATCCAGTTTCGAACTCGTGTTTCCATTGTTTCAAATATTATATTTATGTGGTGCAAGGATCCACTTTGTTGTACAAATGGGTATAATCTAGTTACTTTGATCTCCAGCACATTAGCTTAAGCAATAAATTAAGTTGGAAAGGAAGTGATTTTATATCCAGCGTCCGCACTGCACAGTACGGCAGTGCAGCTGGCGTCCCTTTTGAGGGCCACACGTTGAAAACAGGTTAACAATTTCTGTATCGTTTCCCCCACAACCGCTGGGGCGGTATTAGCATAGCCGGACAGTCCGGAGAAGCGTGCGAAACTGCCCACCTGGGTTATTAGCTTCCGGTGGATGGGGGAATCGACTGACCGGATAATTCGACACGGTGTCCGGCAGAACCAGGATTTCACGCCCAGGACAGTGACGGATGGGCGAGTCGGTTAATCCGGACTGTCCGGCTCGCAACGTGTCGGTCAAGCGCTGGGGTGGAAGTGAATAAAAGATGAGTATGATCGGAGGGAATTCTGTTTGTGGAGACAGTTTTGTTGGTAGTGCCTTAACCCGCAGTTGGTTGCCATGGCAACTCGGAAGGGGAGGACCGGACGCCGAATCCTAGGGGCCCAAACCCCTTGTCCCCCTTAGTATTTTTATAGCTGGGTCCCTGATTAAAAGAGGGTCAAACGCGGAGATATTGTTGGTTGATTGTGTTTTTATGGCTCGAGAGCCATATTTGGTCATCCTGCGCCAGTCACAAGACACAATATCAAGTAAAAGACATACACACAATGGAAGTTTTTCTGTCACAGAAGAGAGTAATACACCCATGGAGGAATTCCACTTGACAGGAATCGAACCTCCGCCGCCTACAGCTCGCAGGTTGCTAGTACAGTGGACATACCCACTGAGCCACGACGAGCCCCAGACGCGTGGGGGATAATTTACAAATACACAGATAATATACAAGTAACGTGATACACAGGGGATGATTGAATCTCCCTCATAACATCGCTTGACTGTTTTATCAGAAGGGGCAGGGGCGTCGCTAAAGGGGTCGACAAGGGCGGTGGCCCCGAGAGCCAGTGTCTAAACAAGCGACATTTCTGAAATGTTAACTTGAAATTTGTGTGGGTTTTCTTGGCAAAAAATGTTTTATAATTTTAAGTACGATTTTATCGTCACAGAAGTATTTTCCAATGCTATGCTTTCATCCACTCCTTCTTTGGTTTGTTGCTCTAGGTTCATTTCTTGCTACAAGAGGGTTCACTAGACCGGGGCCTACGGCTTAAAGTATATTCCGAACCATGAGCATCCATGCCTGTGCCCACCTCCAAATACTGTACACGCTTCCAAATTTTCAGCGTTGAGTAGTTTGGAACAATATTCCTCTTGTCATGGAATAGCCCGTTGTGTTGCTCCAGTGCAACGTTAATCAACTACCGACCTCTTGTCATGGAGTGGCTTCAGTCCCTTACCATCTGAAACCACAGAAAGTCTAGATTTCGCCCTTAGGTTGAAACTCCTAGTGGTACGTAATGAGGCAGAATCTTGGGGATGAGATTCTTGTAAGGGAAAGGCCTCCGTCTCTTACCTGAGATTGCAAAAGCTCTAGATTTAGCCCTTAAATTGATAATCATGGTGATAAATAATGTGGTCAAATGAAAATACAAAGATCTGGAAAGGTTTTGGAGGATATATGTGTTCTTTTTTGCCAAGAAGTCAGCCATTTCGTCTCCCTGGATACCACAAAAAGTGGAGATTCATTGCAAAACAACCTGGTCAATTAGGGAATCTCATTGTTTTTGTGTAGACCAGGATAAAAATGCAGTCCATTGCTTTATTATTTGTCAGTGATTAGGCGGACTTTGAATGCAATTAAAATTCGAAAGCATATGAAAAGAAACCTTGATATATTTTGATTGAAATCGATATACAATACTTTTAACTTCAAGATTCCCTCTGCATAGTTCATTTCTTTTTGTGACAGATAAAAAATATTAATAAATCTAATGTTAAAAAACTATCGGGAAGAAAGAGCTGGAATTTTACATAGATGTATAAAAAATTCTGAATCAATTACCATAAAAATATGTAAATTCAACTTTTCTTATTTTTCTAATATTAGTTTCATAATTCGTATTGCATCATAAAAATATTTTTAAAAGAAACGCTTGCGTAAACTTTCTTAAAGTTCCTTAATAATACCGCAATAGGAAAATGTCATCGTGATCGCAAGATGTGAATAAAGTCTGGAAAATTGATGAATACGAGCTCCAAATTTAGCAAACTCATAATTCAGGAACAGCTGGACCGAATGACTTGATATCTAAGATTCAATTTTGGTCAAAATTGGCAGATGCTATTGGTAATTATGTAGTTTCTCATACAGTGATATGAAGACTGCTCTTTTATGCATATTCATTTATTCAGTGGCACTAGATAAAACAGAAATACAATATCACTGATCAGCGGAAAACGGAATGATACCGATTTCACGTGATGATATATGTATATGTGTGTGTTATGTGTATATATTTATATATATATGTGTGTGTTGTGTGTATATGTATATACATATACTATACACACATAACACACATATATATACATTTAAATCACTCTCAGAACAAGGTCGTAAGATGCGCCCGTGTCGTTACTTTTGTGACCCCTAGTCTCTCCTTCACCCAAGCTGGTTTCCCGGTCATTTATTTTTTAGTTTTGGAGGTAACTTTCGTTAGTTTCTTTGGCTAAGCATCACACAAGTACAGAAAAACAAAGCTTCTTTTCTTGAAAGTGACTCCTGCTTTACTCCCCTTGACAAAGTAAGCGAGCTCAATTCCTTTACATTTTTACATTTCATTCCCTTACTTCTCATGAAAAAATTTATTTTTCTGATAGTTTCTACCTATATGATTGTAGATCGCAAATAAAACTTTGCCCTGGTTTCGTTTTATCGGTTATTCATTGATAAGTTAGATAGGATATCTTATAGCAATACAAAAACGGAATTCATCTACCAAAACAACGAAATGACGAATATTTATTAGTGCGATAAAACGTGATATCGGAAATGATACAGTAATTGATCAGAACGCAAGCACAAAGATAACTTGTCAAGATAAACAGCCGTTTGTGAATTATCTTAAAGTGTTATTTCTCTTCAGCCGGAACATGAAATAGCATTTTATCATTTCAAGAAATAATGACAGAATGTGCTTAACTTCAACACATCTCGTACTGATTTGCGTAAACTGTCCTCGTTTGCTGATTTAAGTTTGACTGTTTCGGTACGGAATGAATTTCGATTGAGACTCGTAGACAAAACAAACTGTTTAAAGACAAAACATACGCTCCGTAAGTTTCATTTTCTTTAGCGATATCAATATTTTCGCGGCAAGTGGGTCACTAAACTCCAGTTGTACTTTTCCCACGAGCGTTCCTTCATGGATACAAACTTGTTACTTCACACATAAAGACACCCACGACTTGTGAGTTTCTTCTGTCTTCGCGGATGTGAATATTACGGAAACAAGTAACCACTAAACCCTATCTGTGCTTTTGCTGAGTGTCCTTGTATGCGAACATTATAGCATCAAGAGAAAACGAGATAGTCGTCCGTTACTTCTCACAAGTGTCGATTTTCCTCCTGGATACAAACTTATCCGTAAGTGAAAGCTAGACACCATCCTGGATAGTGTGGATACTTTCCCCACGATAATCCTTTCCTTGGAAGATGAGTCGTTGACAACGGAATATCAATCAGAGCTCGAATTAACTTTCCCCGAGTTGGCCATGCGAATATCACAGCTATAAGTTTCTGTGGACCATCACTTCCTTCTCCGAGAATGTGTCATTTATCCATGCATACTTCCAATAAGTGCCCAATAACAAGCTCCAATAAGTGTCTTCCTGCATAGTTCCTATAAGTCAAGTCCTGCATAGTTCTATAAGTCCTTGAGGCGATTATCAGCCGTAAATGGACTCCATACCATCACTGCCTTTTCTGTCAACGTAATATCTTTCTGCATACTTCGAGTAAGTGTTTTCCTGCATATTTCCAATAAATGAAAATGAGGCATTTCTTCAGGAGAATATCATTATGTATTAATGTACTGCAGACCATCACTGTTTTTCCGTGAGTGTGGCCCTTCTTCCTGCATATTTCCAATAAGTGTGCAATAACAAGTTCCAATAAGTGAAGACAACGCATTCCTGAAAATGAGAATCACAACAGTATGTGAATTCTGTACCATCATTACCTTTTCCGTGAGAGGTATTTCTTACTGCCTACTACCAGTGACTGTCTTCTGTATACTTCCAGTAAGTGACTCTCCGAATACTTCCAGTAAGTAAACGAGACATTTCTGCAAGCGAATATCACAACTATATATGAACTCTGGACAATCACCTTTTCCATGAGTGTGGCATTTCTTCCTGCGTACTTCCAATAAACTAAGTGATTTTCTGAATACTTTCAGTAAGTTAAAACGAGACATTACGGAAAATAAATAACACTGCTATGAGTGAACTTTGAACCATCACTTCATTTTTGCTGAGTGACATTTCTTTCTGTGTAGTTTAAGTAAGTGAAGGCGAGGCATTGCTGGATGTTTTCATGACTATAGCCTTCCCTTCTGATACGCACTTTATTGATCTAAGAGAAGATGAAGTAATAATGTGTATTATTTCCCACGTGTGTTCTTTCGTCCTGCAAATGAACTTTTCTGCCTCTCCCAATAAGTGAAGACCAGATCATTGCTCGATATTTCCTTATATCATTCCTTTCTTGGTGAGCATTTCCCTGGTACAAGTGAAGACCAGAAAAGTTTAGCACTTCACTGGTATAAGTGAAGACCAGAAAAGTTTAACATTCCACGGTGTAAGAGAAGACCAGAAACCTGTAGCACTTCACTGCTATAAGTGAATATCAGAGCTGTATCTTTCCAATGTGTCCTTTCGTCCAGTATGTGAACTTTACAAGAGAAGACGAGACACAACAGCTGAATGTCTCTTTACTCGTATTTTGACCTTTCCATTCGGTTTGTCCACTATACCACTACCGTATGTTAGAGACAAGACCATGATATTCTATTCCATGGGTGTTCTTTCTACTTGCATAGCAATTTTTCAACTATAAGTTCAGACTAATGTACTAAAGTCTTTTCCTATTCTATACTTCCTATACTTTACAATAAGCAAGTGTTTGATACTTTTTGAACGTGTGTCCTTTTTTCTCGCTTGTATGCGAGTTTATTCGAAATCAGCTAGGATCAGATCTTGCACCATTCATGTGTCCTCTTTCCTTGTATTTGTGAGAAGTTATAAAAGGAGCTGACACATTTTTAATTTTGATGCATCTTTTCTTTCTTGTCAAATACAGTAGTACATAAAATGCAAACGAAACATTAATGAAATCGAGATCATAGCTCTCGGATACGAATATTTCTACTGCAGAATTCTTTCATGAGTGCAACAGATACTTCGGGTTGCAAAAAAAATATTATTCCAGAAAATGTAAACAAGACTTTTGATTAACCTATCTATATGGATGCAAATATTGGAATTAAACACTAAAATATAGCTACAAGTTTAAGAATATTTGTTGTTGGTGTATCATTAATTATTTATATTGGCAAATACAACAATGACTGAACAGAAGACCACATTTTCATTACTTTCTTTAACCTCCAGATCCAAAAAATATTTCGCCAAGAAATTTCGGAGCTATGACGACGTGAGAGCGAGAAACTGTTATTTTCAGTCTGTGTCTGAACTATTAAAAACGGTGTTATCTGACAATGTACTTGGTTTGAAAAGTTTGAGTTGGCTGATAAACCACATGAGCAGCCATTTGGGACCGGAAAAATGGCAAACTATCCATCAAAGCCCTGATAACCCCCTGAAAAACATTAATTTAGTCATTTTTGCCACCAAGCATGGAAAACTAAAAGCTTTGGAATACTTACTTTGTGAAGACAGAACTCTTTTCAATTTATGTTCAAATTCTGACGGAAGTCCTCCAAAACCGTCAGATGTAGATGACGAGAAACATAATGCTGTCTACTACGCTATACGATCTAATAACACTAAGCTTCTTGGCACTCTTATTAAAAAGTGGCCAGACGAATACTTTGTTAAGAATATGGATGAACTGGACGAGCTGCTATCCAAGGCGTACAAAGAATTAAAGCGGAAAAACGTGCCCTTGTCGACCGACATCGACGTGTTCGTCCAAAGCAAATTGATCGACTTGCGTTTCTTCGACGAAGGAGTGCAGCAGAATTCGGACGTTAAAACCATCATAAATCATATTCTGCAGCGAATCGAACTTATTCTCGATAACATTCGCTTCATCGTAGCAGAGTTCTTCAATTCTGAAGTGGACGAAAGATTCTTGCTGGTAGCAGAATTCATAGTCAAAAATATCCACACGCTGAAGCTTCAATTGAAGTCGACTTATAACAGGCTTCCGTGGGAGGAGATGGAATTTTGCATGGTCATTTTTCTACGTCGTTACATCCTCGACGGTTCTGTAAATATATTCCACAGAATGGTTCTGAATAGAAAGAGGCTACTGGGGCATATCGAAGCCTTCGCGATCGTTCTTGCCTCAGAAAAAGACACCACTGCCAAGTGCGATCCCAAAAAACTAAGAAAATCTCTGGCACACAAGCAGAGGAAAAGTGTTATCGCCGCAATGATCAAAACAAACCCGAAACTAGAAGATTTGTTTGACGATTATAGTCAGTTGAGAGATTTCGAGTCACTGGAAGTAATCGAGCACTACATAGCCATGGCCTTGTCCGCAAACTCCACGAAACGGGATGGGCGGCTGCTCATCACCAGAGCCCTGCAGGTGGCAGGGGAGTACATGAAGAACACTCTGGAGTCGCCCAAGCTGTCGGAAGCAACGAGCGATCTCCTGCTGTCTCAACTGCCGTGTGACGTGAGAGACGTGATGTCAGGATTGCGAAACTCGTTGTCCCATGCAGAATCGTTCGCTCTGAGGAAGACAGTCGAAGAAAAGGGGGGCCCATTTTTCGCCAAGGTTCAGACAGACATGGCGAGAATAAGCTCCACCATCAACGAAACTCAGTTGAAACTCAAGAGGGACGTAATGCAATCGGTGTGGAAGAAGATCGCAGTGAGCGAATCTGAGGCCGAAATAAGAGACATTTGCGATCTTTCCAACATTCCCTCCGAGCTATATCTAATTCAACATTTAGCCGAGCCTTCGAAAAGAAGGGAAGGGGACCTCAGTACGATTAGAAAGTTGCTAGCCGAATTGTCTGAGCAGATCACCGACCAATCGACCGTAGAACAGGATATGTTTATTGATATTGATTCAATTATACAATATGAAATAGAAGAATCGACTTCAAGACCAATTGATTTGAAAATGGAGTTGCAAGTCCTGACGAGTAAGGCTTTTTTCTTTCAAATCAACTTTCCTTTCGATGAGACTACAGTAAGCGACCTCAAAGTTTCTGCCGCATTGGCCGTTCAATCTTATTCTGAAAATGAGCTCAGGAAGCAAGCATCGATGAAATCAATCGTGGAAAAAATATTACCCATATTGATGTCTTTTCCAGAAAAAAACATGGCTCGTAAAATATTGAATTTCATACAATTTGAATTGGGTGATATTAAGTGGATTTCTGATTTCAAAGACACACTGGACATACGGGAAACTGACGGAATGCGTCACCGAAAGACAAACTCCAAACTCCCAGAACCTGAAAACATTAATAACGACCTGTTGCTAATACTAGACTCGCTGAACGGGATTTTAAGGGAAAACGGTCTGATCGAATACCCGGTACAAAATTTTCACATCTACAAGCGTGATTCGAAATTGCAGGCAGTAGTGGAAATGCTTATGCTGGATGCCATGTCGATTCTAAACATGTCACGAAATTCTTTCACCCACAACACTTTTCTCTTGGACAGCAATTTTCCTGTATCCATCGGGAAGAATTTACGGAACGATTTGGCGCATTGCAATTCCCTGATGGGAGTACTACTAAAAGGTGATGCGATTTCAATCGCAATGAACGCCCGTAAGATGGTGACAGAAAACATAACGTGCGGCGATAGAAAAATAGACAAAATTGTGCGAGGCGATCCTTTGAAAACGAAGGTCGCACACGAACAGGAACTGGCGTATGTAGAGAATCAGGAAGCATTTTTCGCGGCTTTGTCTGCGAGTGATTTGGGGGAAGCCAGGCGATGCATTTCCGACGGAGCAGATGTCAACGGAAGAAGTATGAATTTGAGGACTGCTCTGCACTTCGCAAGCATGGCGCCTAACCTCGACGCGATGGAATTCGTCATCTCCTTGAATGCGGAGATCAGTCTGGAGGACATGAATGGTCAAAGCCCGTTGCACTTAGCCGCTGCCTTCGGAAGGTCGAGTGCGATTGATTTTTACGTGAATCGGATGAAAGTGCACGTAGATGAGCGTGACCATTGTTTCAAGACGCCTTTGCACTTGGCAGCCGCAAACGGTCACACAGGGGCCATTTTGTGTTTGTTAAAACACGGATCTAGCAATGTCGTCACAGATTGGATCCATGCTACACCTCTTTATTATGCCATCATGAACAACCACTTTGATGCCTCGGTGATTCTATTGGAAACCGAAGAGGACGTAAATCGAAATCAGTTTGGAGGTGGATGGACTGCGATACACATAGCTGCAGAAAATGGCCAGTTGGAGTTGTTGAAGATCTTACTCGCAAAGAAGGCAAGCGTGCAGGTGAAGACAGACAGGAATTGCATACCTTTACATCTAGCTTCGCGGAATGGTCATTTGGAGGTTGTGAAAACTTTGCTTTCTAGAGGTTCAGATGTTAACGCTTTAGGCATAGACGGCCTTACACCTCTGGTTAGTGCAGTCGAAAGGGGATTCGAAGCAGTTGCCAGAGTTTTATTAGACCACGGTGCTCGCATAAATACGGCACATCTGAAGTCCTATCCATTACACATGGCTGCGGATAAGGGGCACTTAGGGACAGCGAAATTGCTACTGGAGAACAAAGTGGGCGTAAGCACATCCACTCCTATTGGAGAAACTCCACTGCACTATGCAGCAAAAAGCGGGCAAGGAACTATTGTTAGTCTTCTGATACAGCATAAGGCATCCGTTAATTGCACAAACTACTTGGGAGAGTCGCCACTGCATTTGAGTGCTCGTCAGGGACACACTGAAACAGCGAGGATTCTGATTGAGGCTAAAGCCATCGTAGACCTCAGAAGCGACTATGACTTGACGCCCCTTCAGGTTGCCGCACTAACTGGGAATACGTGCGTAGCGGAGTTACTACTCTACCACGGAGCAGATGCTAATCTGAAGGTCTTGGGGAATATGACAGCTTTGCATCTGTGCTGTTCAATGAGCCACATCGACACTGTAAAACTTCTGCTAGGAAACGGAGCCGACGATCGTTTAATGAGTGCTTTTGGGGACACGCCATTCTGGCTTGATCGCAGTTTCAGTAAGCTGGCAAAAGTTTTCATTCCTGAAGCAGCACTTATCAAAGCCTTGGGTTGTTCTAGAAGAACGGCTTTGCACTTAGCCGCTTTTGAGGGAAACTTGGAATTCGTGAAGTTCTGCATGGAATGCAATTATGACATCAATGCCACGGACAACCAGGGGCTTACAGCACTTCATATGGCAACAACGGATAACCATGAGGACATAGTGAAAATCCTGATTGACAAGGGAGCCGACGTTAATCGGAAGGACAACAAAGGGAAGACAGCGTTAAGTGTAGCAGTGATGAAGAATTACAAGAATGTAGTGCGCATTCTTCTCGGTAGTGGCGCTGCTGTGTTAGATGAGACTGGAGAGGGCCCCTTGTATGACGCAGCGTATAGAGGACACAAAAAGGTTCTGGAGTTGTTGCTAGAAAGCAGCAAGTGTGACATCAACACAAGATTTGAGGATGGCAAAACATTGCTGAGCTTAGCTTCAATGAACGATCACCAGGGTGTAGTGAAATTTCTTTTGAACAAAGGTATTGAAATAGATTCCAAGACAACGAGGACTGAGGAAACATCTCTGTATTTCGCTGCTGAACGTGGTTACTTTGAGATAGTCGAGCTTTTGCTTTCCAAAGGAGCGAATCCGAATGCTGCAACGAGTGCTGGCGATACCCCGCTTCATGCAGCAGCTTGTTCAGGTGATGCAGAGGTTTTCGAGCTTTTAATAAAATGTGGAGCACGTATGGATGCCAGAAACAGCTTTCAACGATCGCCGTTAGATGTAGCTGTGGCAAAAGGTCGACTACAGGTGCTGAAACAAATGAAAGTGGAGAAAAAGGAAGATTTCACCGTTTTGCACATCGCAGCGCAAGCAGGTCAGTTAGATACCGTGAAATACCTCGTTGATAATGGAGCAGACATCCACGATAAAAACGATAGCGGTTCCAAACCTATCCACATCGCAGCCAGAGAAGGTCGCAAGACTGTTGTGGAGTATTTCCTTGACTGTGGCATCAGCATCGACGATCGAGGTGCATCTGATAGCACTTTGCTCCACTTCGCCGCCATCGGAGGTCACGCAGACCTAGCGACATGTTTAATAAGGCGTGGGGTTGACATCAATGCCCAGGACAGTGATGGATCAACTCCAGTGTTCATTGCCTCAGTCCATGGACATAAAGATGTGCTAACGATCCTGCTTGAAAATAGTGCCTATTACGATGCTCGAAATAGATTCAACCTAGAACCTTTAGATGTAGCAGAACATCGTCGAATTCTGGTACCATTAACATCAACCCACAACTTGTTTGTAGCAGTAAGAAGTAATAGAGCTTCTCAAGTCAAAATGGCCATCAAAGAAAGCGCCTTTGTCAATGCTCAGAGTGTCGATGATTCTACTCCTCTCCATTGCTGTGCACGGAAATCTTATGCCGGGATTGTTAAGATCTTATTAGAGAGAAAAGCGGATCCTAATATCAGAGATAACGCCGGATGCGTACCTCTGCATTACGCCGCGCAATGCAGTAATTCAGAAATTGTCGAGGACTTATTGATGAGTGGCGCCATCTACAACACTCCATCGCACAGCGGAAAAACACCTCTCGACTTAGCAGTAGATCCATGCATAACAGACCTTTTAAGATTAGTGGACTCTACTTTCGAAAATGTCCAGAGCGGGAATTGCACAGTCCTCACGGATTTGAAGCAAGTAAATAATATGAATACAATAAAAGCTGTCATGAGGGCTAAAGACAGGAAAGGGAAGACTCTAGTAGCCTCCGCAATCTGCAGTGAATTTCCCAAAATCGAAGAATTAAAAGAAGTGTCTCAGGAAGATTTATTGCCTTGTCGTTTGATGGCTCAGGAATCGTTACAATTAGAGGACTTTGTCGGGTTCATAAATGCAAATAGGATTATATTATTAAAGAGGACTGAAATTTTCGGTCCAGACAACCCAGGCGTTTCGGACATCCACTTCAAAACAGCTACGGCATTGTGTAAACAAAATAGGTATGTAGAAGCGCTGAACATCCTCAACGAAATCTTCGAGAAACAGAAAGAAACACAAAGTGCTGACTGCAAGGACTGTTTAAAAATCAAAGGCTTCATTGCTGGAGTTCTCCACAGACAGGGAAAGAACGAGAAAGCTTTCATCATTTGTGACGAAGTATACAGGAAGCAAGTCGAAATTCTTGGAGCTAAGCATCCAGATGTTC
Organism: Meta bourneti; assembly: GCA_933210815.1. Classification (NCBI taxonomy): domain Eukaryota; kingdom Metazoa; phylum Arthropoda; class Arachnida; order Araneae; family Tetragnathidae; genus Meta; species Meta bourneti. The sequence goes on from OW119931.1 coordinate 18,283,776, forward strand.
TAAACACTCAGATGTCTATAGCGATGATATTAAACGCCCGAAGAAAGTTCATGGACGCTTTAGTAATCAATCAAGAAATCTTTGAAGAAAGCAAAGCACATTTGGGCGAACAAGACCCTATCACTTTGATTATACAGAACAACATAGCCGCAAACTATTCCGGCCTTAGAAAGCATCGCCTGGCGTTAAAACTATACAAGGACACTTGGAAAAAGATATCTGAAGTTTTAGGACCAAGACACTCCGATACTTTAAGAACACTACAACTCATCGCTTCTGAACTGTTCATGTTGAATAAGAGAGATGAAGCTCTGAGGAATTACAGAGAAGTCTTAAACATTCAAAGATCCGTTTTAGGCCCAAAACATCTCGACACGTTGACAACCCGTGATGCGATGGCCCGGGTCCTGTTAAGAAAAGGGGCTTGTTTCGAAGCATATCAGATTTTCAACGAAGTTACGGTAGACAGAATTGCAATTTTGGGGCCACATCATCCGGAAATCGTGAGCACTCTGGAAATAATTAAATTATTGGAAAGACAGACCACTATACGCGAAGGCTCAGGTTCGGGGCAAATGCTTCAACGTATTCGACGTAATGCGAGGATATCGGGGTCTTTTAGTCAGGACAGTTTAGGAAGAGGAGCGTTTTATCCTGATTCCGACGACGTAGATATCCACGGCAGAACTGCTCTGCACTACGCAGCACATGCCGGTAAGGAAGATGAGGTCTCGGCATTGCTGAAAACCGGAGCCTATCCACTCCTGGTTTCGTCCAAAGGGAACACCCCTCTGCACCTCGCTGCAGCTAAAGGACACGTACGGATTGTGGCGAATCTGCTACAGCACGTAGAGAGGAGCTACTTCGCCGATCTGACCCGTTTCGTCGGCGCGAGGACGACTCTGAAAGGGACCACGGCCTTGCACGTCGCAGCTGACTTGGAGACAGCGAAGCTCCTGTTGAGTTATGGGGCAGACTACGAGGCACGGGACTCAACGGACAGAACGCCGGCAGATCTCGCGACCGACGAGGGCATTTCGGGTTTCCTGAAGGCCGTCGGGGAGCTGTTCCACGACAGCGAACGCGGCCATCTCGCCCTTTTGGATCGAATTCGAGGGCTGGACGACGCTGGGAAGTTGGCAGTCACAAACGCTCGCAACGGCCGAGGGGACACGTTGCTACAAGTTGCACTTCGCAAAAAGCACGTCGCTCTCGCAAAACACCTGGGCAAGTTGTTAGAGGCAAGGAGTCATTAGCGTGGGTAGGGTCTTATTTCGGAAGGGGCCTTAACCCTCCTGGTGGTTGTCTCGAGGATGTATCTTGCCATTCGTAAAACTGACAAGATCTTGATGGACGAGATATCTCGTCATTAGAAGAAAAATTATCTGATCTTGATTTCGTCATCATAAAAAAAATCGGCAACATCTTGATGACGAGTATTGACAAAATCTTGATGACATCTTGATGACCTCATCTCATGACCTTGATTGACATCTTGATGACCTCATCAAGTATTGACAAAATTAGTCAGATCTCGATGGACGAGATATCTCGTCCAAACCATTTGGAGGGGTTAGTTACAAATGGAAAACTTTTATGGAAAGCTTACCAAGTTTGGAAAGGTATTCTTTGTGAAACTTTATACCAACTACGAACTTTCAAAGGATTGCTGTGAAGGACATCAACTCAACATGACACATCTCGGTTGATCTAAATCAACAAAGATATTTCATTTTCTCTAAAGTTTGAACAGTAATGACTGAGCAAAGGTTGATCCATAAATATTTACAAAATCATTGCAAAGTTTGGCACAATATTACTAGACACATAACACAAAATATTCAATAGTGATTGTTAACTTTTTTAAAGTTCTGTAATTATTTTTATGTGCAATGTTTTCCATATTTCATTACATTGATAACAAATTAGTTCTTTTTCTGTTCTTTTACATGAATGTAATTATTCTGGTACTTTAATAAAGTGCTTCTTTTTTAAATATTGCACTCCTCTGTGGCTTGTCACCCTTAAACAAGCTGCTTTTTTAATACTAACACAGTTGTTCATTGAGATAGAAAACATTCAATGAAAATTAAAATTTAAGCATTTTATAAAATAGGAGAAAATTTTAAAGATTAATTCCACATCCCTCTCATTATCAGCTTTATCACTTTGTAAGTCCATTGAAATAATCGTGTGAGGTAGTTGAATTAGTGTCGCACTAGAGCAACAAGCACAACGGGCTATTGGCAACAGTTCAGGGGTCCATCCCATCCTAGGACACCTTGTAAATTTGAACCAGTCATAGGAAGTCAATACTTGAGCTGGCACCCCACTCACCAAACTTCCTTGCCAATGTGAGGGCATTTGAGGACATGACAGATTTAAAGTGCACCAGCACCATGTATATGATGGTCTTTGGTTGGAATCTAGTTTCAAATTCACCACCCTCTGGTCCCTAATCCGCTGCTCTTCCAACCAGGTTACCATAGCTGAAATAACCACTAAAGATTAATGGAATGAATGGTAATAATGTCTTCATTTCTTTGTTTATTTGAAGGGGATTGAAGCACTCTAGTTTCAGCTGGTCCAGGGTGATATCAGATGGTCAATAAACTCTCCTGAACTGCACTTCTTGTAAATCTTCATTGGACCTCATTAGATTCAGCTCATTCTTGACATTAAGAACATGCTGGCCTTTATAGACTCAAAACAATTTACAAAATTTTCTGATTAAAACATACTTAATGAATTTTTTGAAGCAACAAATATCATTTTATTATTTACTCATGTTATAGTGGATTGCACATTGAGGGTGACGTTGCTGTGCATTGACCCCTCTCGACTAACCCCCACATGAAAGACTGGCATTGTTTACACTTTCCTATTACTATTCTGGGGAGGGTAAAACCCAGACAGGATTTTGAAGGCTGATGGGCTCCAATTTGTAAAGCAGCTGAAAGCTCTCAATATCCAGATTCAATTTGTTTATAGTTGTAAATAGATATATTTAATGTATTTAATTCAAATTGTTTTATCTTTTCTTTAGCTCATGGGGTTTGTTTTGTTTCAAATTGGTTTTTCACACCTTTAGACATGCAAAGCAAAACAATTTTTTCGGCAAGGATATGACATGCCACACTTAAAATTAACTGGGATATAACTTAAACAATCTTGAATATTTTACACACATGTTTAGTTTTGTATGACGCTAATATGAATAGGAAAAATTAGCACAATTCTAGTGATTTGTGTTTATAACATGACCCATGAACACTTTTCCCTCTGATATTTGTTAAGAGCTATTGTAAGAGGGTGAAGGACAAAATATTTTCAACTACTTGGTGTGTGGATAACATATCATCTTTATTTGAAGGTTGGCAGTCATTAACTTTATCAGTATCAACAAAAGCTGAACTGGAATTACATGGCTACTGCAGTCATTCTTCTTTGACAGTGCCTATGTTATTCACAAACAATCTAAAAGTTTTAGAGTAATAATGTAACTCCAGAATAGTGGTGCTATCTGTTAGAACTTAAATGGAATGACATAAATGGCAAGACAGAGTAACAAACTAACTTGTGTTTGTGAAATCTCATCGTGAATAGTGTGGTTTAGGGGCTGTCATGGCTCAGTGGATATGCCCACTATGCTAGAAACCTTCAAGTTGTAGGCGGCGCAGGTTCGATTCCTGTCAGGTGCATTTCTCTCTTCTGTGTCAGTGAAACTCATTGTGTGTGACTATTGCATGAAATTATATGTTGTGTCTGTTGCAGCATGGCCAAATATGGCCCTTGTGCCATAAAACCCCAAAACCAACCAACCATAGTATGGTTTATCATGTTATGCAAAACCATTCAATTCTTATGTGCCATTTAACCACATATTTATTCATAAGGCAGCATTTTATCTCAAAAAGAATTATTTTGAAGACAAGTGAGACAAGAAATGAAATAGTTAAAGAAACAAAATTGTTGTTGAGTGTAATAAGTATAAACTGTAATTCAAAGCATGATCTTTCTTTAATATTTACAATATTTTTAAGTTAAGGAGTTTAAAAGGTACAAAGCCTTTCCAGAGAAAGCATCTGAACATAGTAAAACTAATTACATTGTCTCTGACAAAAAAATATTGCACCTGCAAAAAGAAAAAGAAAATTCAGTAAAATATGGTATAAGGGAAAAGTATTTTTATAACAAAATTTAATTAATTTATCAAAATTAAATATGCCTGTAGAAAAATTATAAAATGTTCTACATATGGGCGGGTTGGCTGCCAAGTGGTGTTAAGTCCAAAATTACAATTTTTGAGGTGACTAATGCAAGGAGTTGTTAAAGAACTGTCTGCTACCACAACTGCAAGAATGATTCTCAAACAGAAAACTCTTACTTTTTATGCAAGATGAAGCTCAAGAAAATCATTAGGCTTTTTTTAAATGTCCAGTTACTGTAGCCAGAAAAGTTTCTGGGAATTATTCCGATTATAAATGTTTACAAACTAATGAATACAAGTGGCAAAAAGGATGATTATCCCCAAAACCAAGCTGGTTCAGATAATTATTCTTGTCTGAAAATATCCATACTTGATTATAGCAGCCCTGGTAGTATATTTATGTAAAGAGTAAACACAACAATTAATCACCAAGTTTAGTCACCAAATCAACCCTCATTGACACCTGGCATTCAAATTTAGATTTACTTGCTCTTTCGGGGTTATCATGAAAGAACGTACTCTTAACCAGAAGTTCAAATTTACTAGCCCTTTTTGTGTTGAAAAAATGAGTTCAGGAGAGATGTTGACAGAAAAGTTTACCAGCGAGTGAAACAGATCATCGTTTTACTATCAAAACTTCGTAACTCCAATTTTTTCAATACATGGAGTTATAACATTACTTGGTTACAAATATGCTTGCTAAACTTATTTCAAAAGCTCCCAAGTCTACATCAGTCTTAAAGGCCTTTCATCGAATTTTTAAACTCGTATCTCATAACTGATCTAAAATACAATGATACAATTTGGTATCTAGTTTTTTATCGTTCCTGAAACATTTTGATTTCAAGACTTATGAGGGTTTGATAGTAAAACGAGATGTAGTACCATTCTTTCAGAAGAAAGGAATTTTACCTCAGCATAGAGTATGCGAAAATGGCCACAACTTGGTCTAGGTGATATAGTTAAGAGCAAACAGGAAGATTAATCGCTAAGTTTGATCATCAAACCATCCCTCATTGGCTCCTAGCACTCAAATCTAGATTTACTTGCTCTTTCAAGGTTGTGAAAGGTACTTTAAGAGGGCCATGCATTAATACATATGTAATCCCTCAACTGTATCATCAAAGCGAGTTCACCAAGGCTGCTATGATAAAGAAGTACTGAAATATCTTCCACATTTTCAGGAAACAGTATGGATTAACAGTATGTCAGTGAATTGCAGTCTTCAAAAGCTTCCCCACAAAATGTTAAAAATCTAATTTTTCAGTTTACTTATTCGAACAAAAATAAATACAAGATTATTACAACCAAATCTGCATGCTTTATTAATCTCTTACATGCAAAGATAATATATTATCGATATTAGGTTTGTAAAAGTTGTAGTTTTTCCTCATCCCAATGTGAAGTTGGTAAAAAAGTAGAAGCATGTCTTTAATAATTTGGCCAGAGAAATAATTAAAAAAAGTATGCTTAAGAAATGATTAATTAGTACAGTGCAACTTGGATAAAACGAATGTCTAATTCGAAATCGTCGTTAATTCGAAGATTTCTCTTAGTCTCTTGAACTTCTCATTAAATCAATGTTAAAAAATTGTGGATAATTCGAAGTTCAACTCGAAGTTTTTTATAAAAACTTTTAAACCATAACTTTTCGGCCTTTCATCATTAAGAAATCATTGCTGGAATACCCCACCTGTTCAACAAGTGACAGCTGAAATCCCCTTCCCGCCACCTGTTCAACATGTGACAGCTGAAACCCCCCTTCCTGCCACCTGTTCGAGCGTTCAACCGGCTTCAGACGCCATTCGAGCTTCCTACTGTCAGTGTGTCTGTAGTGTGAGAGTTTCGCTAGTGAACATTCACCATGTCTTTGAGTAAACCACACGTTCAGTACAAGAATTTAACGTTTGATGAAAGGGTAGTCGTCATTCACAAGGTGGAAAAGGGTGTGAAGAGGAAATGCCAAATCGCCAACGAGTACGGGATAGCGCCGAACACTTTGTCTACTTTTTTGAAAAATAAGGACAAAATTTTGAGTAACGCTGCTACTACGCGTTAAAATGGAAAAGATCGTGAAAGAGCTAGAGAACCGGACAATCCTGAAGTTGACGAGTGCATGTTGAAGTGGTTTAAACAAGCACGGGACAAAACGTTCCTCTGAGTGGCCCCCTTATTCGAGCAAAAGCGGAAGAATTTTCTGCCGATTTCGGAAAAAGTGATTTCAAGGCAAGCACTGGTTGGATGGATTTAAAGAAAGAAATGGAATCTCCTTTAGGCGTATGTGTGGTGAAAGTGGAAGTGTGAATCAAGAAACAGCAACTGTTTGGAAAGACGATGTTTTACAAATGATTGAGGGAATACCGGCCAAAGACATTTTCAACATTGACGAAACGGGTTTGTTTTTCAAATGTGCTCCAGACAAGACATTAGCGTTTAAGGGAGAGCGTTGCAGTGGGGAAAGAACAGTAAAGAACGAGTCACTTTATTGGTTGGGGCTAACATGGATGGCAGTGAAAGGCTGCCTTTGCACATGATAGGCAAATCTGCTAATCCAAGATATTTCAAAAATGTCAAATCAAAACCAGTAGAGTATAAATCAAATAAAAAAGCTTGGATGACTGCAGAAATTTTTAAAGATTGGCTGCTGAAACTTGATAAAACATATCGACAAAAGAACAGAAAAATTCTCTTGTTTATTGACAATTGCACTGCGCATAACTCTATTCCACATATGGACAATGTAAAGGTTATTTTTTTCTCACCAAACATGGCTTCAGTTGTGCAATCGATGGAACAGGGTATCAAAAAATCTCAAGCATTTTTACAGATGCCTTTTCGTTCGAAACCTTTTGACAGATTCTTTCAAGGACAAAAACAAAAAAACAGTAATAAGTGTCCTTGATGCAGCACGATTGTGTCACAATGCATGGTCTCAAGTAACGGAAACAACAATTGCTAATTGTTTTCGAAAGGCAGGATTTACCAATAAAACTGACCCATCTGCATTCATAGAAGAAAATGTGCCCCACCACCGTACGCATGGGATAATAATATGGGCTTGACATTCGAAGAATACGTCAAGTTGGATGAAAACGTGGAAGTTTGTGGAGAACTGTCAGATCAAGACATTTTATCAGAGGTGTTAAATAAGACGAGTGCAGCAGGATATGATATCGAGGATGATGTAGAGGAGGAAGAAGAGGCGCCAATCTCTTAAACGTCGGAGGAGCTTTTTCATTTAGGCGAATTTCGTCAGTACATTGAAGGACAAACAAATGTAAGTGAAGCTGTTTTCTGTTCACTAAACATGCTTGCTGATTTTGCTAACCTTAAGCAACTGAATTCCACAAAACAATCAGACATTGCACAATTTTTTGAAAAACTATAATTTTCTGTATTGAATGTAATATGTACTGTAGCTTACGTAATGTAAATCTTATATTTTGTTTACATACATATAATGTTTAAGTCTTTGATACCATGATCTTTCTGAATAAATATTTACTTATTGACAGAATAATCTTTTCAAGCATTCAGTGGACCTGAAATTAAAGTTAAAAGACGTAACTTTTTTAATTCGAAGTTTTGGATAATTCGAATTTTTTAGTGGCCCCTTCAGCTCCGAATTATCCAAGTTGCACTGTATAAGAAAACAGGGGTTTTTTAGGCAACTTAAGTTAAATATTACTCAATATTAAGAACATTTAAAATTCATCAAATTATAATCGTTACAACATTTGTTAGCATATACATGTGTAAGCTTGTTGTACAAATGTTTCAAGAGTTACACATTAAAAAATTGAAGACATCACTTTCATTAAGAAAGGAAACAAAATCATTTAAATTCCTTTCAATTTAATTATTATTAAAAATTAGAAGATTACCATATTTAAATCAATGTTAGAGGTAAAAAAGTGTATAAACAAAGGTGAAGTTAAAATCAAGAGCTTTAGAAGTACTAATGAATAATGATGATCAAGGGCAAACATAAAAAGTCAGGTGGCCATCAAAATTCTATATAATTATTTTATACATTTCGCAAGTCATACACAAGTAGTGATTGGCAAAAAGTGAAATCCATTCAAATATTGGTAAAATTAGTCATTAATTGTCAAATGCATTTGTAAACAAATAAACCTTAGAAATTTAGTATAAGCATACAAACCTAAATAAATTTTCTTAGATAATGTCTTTTACTTTTGCTCGCTTTCCTTCACCTTTCTTGGGCTTCACCTTTCCGCGCAGAATCCTTTGACGCACCATTTCCTCCTTAAAATCGAGATGCTCATCTCTAGAAGATAAAGCTCATTAGTTTACAGAGCCCATAAATAGAAGTGTGATACAAAACAGTGAAAGAACATTATACCACAAATAATGTTAATTGGAGGAACACCTTTCAAACTTAAAAAAAATTGATTTTTCAATTTTGATGTAGTATTTAGAAAGTGACATGTTCTGATTCTGGTAAAAAAAATGCATACAAATTTGCACGAGCATTTGAGAATAAAGCTAAGTTATGTGTTTCAAAAGATTCTTTCCCAATTTTGTGAGTTCTTTTTTCACTTAATGCTTTTTAAAAAATTTCTAGGAACTTAATTTTGATTCTTTCAAGTTTCTTATAATGTAATGTAAAATGTGATACCTGACTTTCTGCTGCTGATTTCTAACCATATTTTTCAGCATATCCAGTATGAGTTTTCATTCAAATCACAAGGCAGGTGGCTAACAAACCTTTTGGTAACCCCAAAGGAAAAGTTACTCTTTTACAAACAATTTGGCATCAACTTCTAACTTGTCCTCTTATTTTATAACTTAAGATGTAGCAACCTCCTGGATTGGGTTTTACAGCACAAGGGTCATAGTTGGCCAAGCTTCACCAAACACAAGACAATGTTAAGTAATTGTGAAAAGAAAGGAGACAAAAGTACAGAAAGATCGCTTGGGCATGCTGGGGTCACGACCCTATGTTAGAAGATTATTACCCCATGTTGGTTGGTTGACCCCATACCAGAGGCAGTAAACTCCATGGGAAAAGAGTAGACCACTAAGGTGCTAAGGGTTCATTAAGCCCATATACACCTACAAAAGATGTCCCCCGAGGGAAGCAACCCCTTGAAATTGATAAATTTTCACTTTTCAACAAAACATACCCTATTATGTATCTTTAGGCCAAAGTGTAAAACCTTTTAAACACTGCATTATTGTAATAAGGATTGAATTGGATGTTGGGGTTTCATGGCACAAGTGGACAAGCTGCACCAAACACAAGACCGAATAGTCCAATAAAAGCGTAAAACATTTAAAAATGAAGTCAAAAATAAAAGGTAGATTTAAAACATGTAAAATGTGTAGATGAGAATAAAAATATTTAAATAGTAAGATAATAAAAACAAGATCATTAACATCTGAGGCATAAATAATGAGACTGAAGAATTTAATTTACATATGTACAAAACAAAAATGCATAAAATTTTGAAAGGGTAAAAATTTAAACAGTTGAAGATGGACAATCCAGACAAGTCAAAAGCTCTACACCACCACTAGCATGATTGTTTTTTAAATTCTCTTCTTGCGATATTATATCTTCCAATTTGTGAATAATGCTGGTGTCAAAAGTTTCCTGCAGGCCAAGACATACAGGATGGCAACAATCAATCAAAGCCTTCATTCTTAACATGGTTATGGTAGCCTTGGCAATTCCAAAATATTATTTTAACCATTATATTCTTTCAGGGTTTTTACGTTTGTGCCTACTCTTTTTATTTTTGTCTATTTCCATTTTCTCACCAGATGAAGAATAGGTCCAGTATTTTCATCGATGCTATTAGATTTTATAGCATCTGATTTCATTTGTGATTTTGTTTTAGAAGTGTGTTTAAGATTGGGCTCAGATTGTTTGAGAATGTTTGTTTTTGTTGAATTTTTAATGGTTGCATTTTTTTCTTGGACGATTGTTTCTTTGTTTTGCAATTGTGTTTTCAATTTCATCATTGGGAATGATATGTTTGGACAGCAACGGATTTTTCAATTTCTTTATTGGGGATGTATTTGTTTGGATAACAGCGGATTTCATCGTTTTAATTACAGATGCATATGAAATATTTACTCTTGGTGTCTCTTTTGGTGGACCACACGGCAAACATGCGGGTCAGAAAAAGTACTGACATTTTATAAAGTAAAAAACTCATAGTGATGGTAATTTCTTTTAAAAAAAGCAAATCAAGTTTGAAAACTCAAAATGGAATCTTGATATGATGGATATGATTGATGATATGATAATTGGATTTCAAAGCAAAATTGTTCATAATTTCAATGCTGTTCACAAAACAAATGAAAGGGGAAAACAAGTGGGGTGGGAGATAGAACAGTAGGAGGAAAAGAGAAAAGATCGCTTGGGTACCCCGGGAGTGTGATTCCCGTGTTTACCAAAGACAATAAACACCATAGGAGAAGAGTAGTTCACTCGGGTTCGTGAAGCACGTGCACCCCTAAAGATGTGCCCCTGAGGGGCATTATTGTAACAAATATGCACTTGATGTTCATTTGAAAATATATGTATAAGAAAATAAATATACGTTTTAATGAAAATCACAACATAATTTTCATTTGCAAGAGTTCTCACAAGATGAAGCTTACTCTCCATGTTTGATAATTTCCACAAGATTTAAGAACTTTTATCATCAAAACTTTAAAGATCAGATTTTCAAAGAGGGTATGAACTCTGAGATAATATTCAATAATAGTGTGCTTAAGCATTTTCCTTCGTTATGAACTCAAGAAATGGTACACAAAAGTACACTTATGAAGCTTCCATGTGTGCTTTTGTTGCAGTTAAATTACGTAACACAAAAATAGCGTAAAAGGCAATCCAATTAGCAGTTTGGCAACGAAAATTACATTTATTCAAGAATAACAAACCTGAATAAACCATGCTCTCGCAGAGTTTCTATAAGCTTTGAGTATTCTTCATGAGGTGGGTAATGGTCTACAATGTATGGATCCAAATCTGATGGCCTTAGAGACATTAATTTCACAACTTTAAAATTTTTCAATACAGTTGGACGCGCAACTTCACCGAAAATTCGGTTACTCAGTCTTGTCATGCGAAAGGCATAATTCGACATACCAGGAAGAAAATTCATACTTAAAATTTTGTTTATTTTGTTGGAAAACAAATGTGTTTTGTAAAAATTTTGCTGCGAGCATAAGAATCAGCGTTACTTTAAGATCTCAGACATCGAAATTTTCACGAGCGAAATCAAAATAAACACTAAAATATATGTTGCCATTTCACTATCGTTTATAGTAATTCTTTGAGTTTAAAAATGTAAACAGCTAGAGTAATGAATTAAAAATTCCAATGTAACTTTTATTAAGTTCCTAAGGTATGAATTATTTTTCGCAGGTATTTTCAGAATTTATCATTCAATAAAAGTAATTTTCAGCTTCATAAAGCAAAACTAATTTCGCATTTTACGTTATGCGTAACCGTAATCGCAGGTAACCGGCTAACGGAGCGAAGTTAAAACAAATTCATATTTGTTTAATATTTCATGTTTGTTTACTGCATTTCATTCTGTAATGTGCTTTAGATTTAGCTTGAAGTTTTGTTGTTTCGTTTGAAATTCTTCATTGGATCGCTTGTTAATTGTTTACCTATTTCCTACCAGTTTATTTTTTAATTTAAAGTAATTATGTTTTCCCCATTTGCTAAAACACCTTTATCCGCTGTCAAAGCTCAGAAGCTAAATAAATCCAGTCCCTTTTATTCACCATCTATAAGGAGATCTTTAACACCCAGGTAAATCAATTCTTATGTATCATATTCACTCTGTTTCTATTATCGATATTAAGTATCCAGGGCTCTACTTTTATTCATTACTTACATTTGTGTAAAAAAGTTATTTATCTGACCTATTACTCATCATTTGTCCAAATTTTTGTTCGTAAGTTTAGTATCCTTCCCAAAATAATGATTTTATTGAAGTCATCCCAAAATTTTAAAGGTTTTATTTTATTGTTTGCAATTTTATTCCTGTGAATGGATGAGAAGGCATAATTCGCAAAAGCCCCAGTGCACAAATTTGTTTAAGGTTTATAAGGATCTAAATATGGCCCTGTCCTTCGATGAAATACATGAATGATTTTTATATTACAAAAATTATCAATCAGTGTCGTAAAATGATTGTTTCCTCGTTATGAATAAAATAGCTACAATTTACCTAAAGGAATCACTTACAGACAAACTGCTTGTGAAACTTTTGGTACAGCTGTAGTCTCTGCCGCGCGCGGTGGCAACGCGTTTTTTTTTGGCGCCGTGTTTGGCGCACTTTTTTATGTCGCCACGGAAATCTTCCAACATTGAATATATACTGCATACGTATGGATGAATTATGTAAATCTGAATTAAACAACATTTTGACTAGAAAAACACTGCAAATATTGATTAAATGGTACAGCTGTAGTCTCTGCCGCGCGCGGTGGCAACGCGTTTTTTTTTGGCAGCGTGTTTGGCGCACTTTTTATGTCGCCAAGGAAATCTTCCAACATCGAATATATACTGCATACGTACGGAAGAATTATGTAAATCTGAATTAAACAACATTTTGACTAGAAAAACACTGCAAATATTGAATAATTATATGGACTTTTAGCGTAGTTATAAGCGACTCATGCCGGTGAGGGTAACCCATTTTCTCTCGAATTTCCAACAGTGAATCTATACTGTACATATGGATGAAATGAATCAAAAAATCAACATAAGTAGAATATAAGTACTAAAAACAGAAGGCATCTTAAATAAGGAATTCTAGAAATAATAAAATAAAATAAACCGAAAAAGTACAACCTGATGCAATATCCAGAAAAAAAGACCCGCTCTCCACTTCTATCCTGAAAAAAAAAGACCCGCTCTCCACCGTGTCCAAACTAAAAAGAACAACCAATGCTGGACAGAACTGGACGCCGGCAAGGTTGCCATAAAAACAGGTTAACCCTAACCAGGAGAAAATTCGAGAAAAAAATGGGTTGCCATCACCCGGTATGAGTCGCTTATAACTACGCCAAAAGCCGCGCCAAGAGTCGTTGCCACCGCGCGCGGCAGAGACTACAGCTGTACCGATTAAATATTTGGACTTTTGGCGTAGTTATAAGCGACTCATGCCGGTGAGGGTAACCCTAACTGAAAAAGTCATATCCCCGTTAACATTTATCGCAAGAAACTTTAGATTTAATTAATCCCGATTCCTTTAAAAAAGTTAAAAAAAGCTCTTTATCGCGACACAACTCGTAACAAAAAAAACGATTAACTACTCCCTCAGTCCCGTAAGTTAGCCTAAAAACAGGTTAACCCTAACCAGGAGAAAATTCGAGAAAAAAAATGGGTTACCATCACCCGGCATGAGTCACTTATAACTACGCCAAGAGTCGTTGCCACCGCGCGCGGCAGAGACTACAGCTGTACCAAACTTTTGTTTCAGCAAATAGTGAGAAAAACTATGGTAAAATAATCACAAGATTGAACTTCTGCTTTTAATTTATGTAGAGATGCAAGCATAATTACTGACACCCAACTAGATGTCATCTGAAGCAAAATCTCTTCCTGTGTTCCTTGCACCAAAGTTGATTTGAAGCTTAGCAGTTACCAAAGCAACTCAGGCAAAAATTGCAGATTCAAGAACATTCTCATTTTGCTTCTCTTGTGTCATTTGGCATTTCATTACTTCTATTTTCTTGTTGAGCTTGTTAGCTGAATTTGCATACATTCAAAAATTCTTGAGTTTTTTGGAACAGTCAATACCAATACCATGTTAAATGTCATTTTGACACAAAAGGTTTGGAAAAAATTGTCAGAGGAAACTTAGTTGGAGGGAAAGTTTAGTGTGAATCTGGGAAAATGAATGGAATGCCCAAGAAAAACCCAGTTGCTTCACACACATATATAATACAAATATATTTGACTCTTCAGAACAGTTTACTTTATTTAAAAACATTAAATTTTTAAAAATAAATTTTATCCATCTTGTTCCTTTGTGTGGCAGGCCCAACCACGTGAAAATATTGGAACCTAAGAGGTTCAGGTCCCTAGGACTCAGTTATCTTGTGCTTGGAACAGTTTGTCCTTTTTTGGACCGTGTACCAAACAAACAACCCTAGGATTCAGTCATGTGACCTAATGAGTGAAAGTCGAAACCTACATTTTTGGCTATCCAACAGGCCGGTCCTAACCGTAACAACATTGGTGAGGGGCATTTCTGTGAGGCCTATAGAGTTTGACTTCTCTGTTGCTACTTGTCTGTAACGCTTTTGTTCAAGAAAGCACTGATACTAATTTTTAATGTAAATTGATTGTATGTCTTGGATTTTTCTAGCTGTTCACGAAATGCATCTCTTGGTCGCAGTTTTCAAACCTCTTTTCTGGATGAAGCAACTGATCATTTGATAGAATGCTATGGATCCACTTTACCAGTCCTGATAACAGAAGCAATTACACTTGCCGAAAGTAAGTATTGCACCTGCGACATTTTGCGATGAAGTTTTGACATGTTTCTACTTATCAAGAACTTGGCCAAATATGACCCTCGTGCCATAAAACACAACTGAACCAATCACTTTGTCAAGAAATGTAATTGCATTATTTTTTACATCAATCCCATAGTATTTTGTTATTCTTCACTTTTTGTGATCAAGATGCTGTTGAAAGTGGAGTACAGTCACCACATAGGTGACAAAAAAGAACATAATATACATAGTAAAGTTTGAGAAATAAAAGGATTTATTTATGTATTAAATTACTGGGACTTTATTGTAATTAAGTAAAATTACAAGTTAAACACAGAATTGATGAGGCTTCTGAAAACATCAAATACAACACAATATTTTGGAAACATTGCATTTTAGCCACACTTTGGGGCAAATCTTTTTTATAAGTTGAGCCTTTTCATAAGGTTTGGGATGTATGCACTCCTGTAACTATTTTCAGAGTCTAGAGATATTTTAATTTACTGATGGTGGGTGTAGAGGAACTGACCTATCTATTTCAAATCAATTTAGCCTATTCATACCTGAGCAGGGTACTTTTCTGTTAGCCGGGCGCAAATGTCGCCAATTGTGAACCAAACGCGAGCCAAGTCACCAAGCGAAGCGAATGACAAAACAGTCAACGTAATAAAAGTCGAAAACGTTCAACTATAAACAAATATTAAGTAAGCAAAACAAGTTCAACTATAAAGAAATATTAATAAATAGTATAAACAAATATTAATAACTATAAACAAATATTAATAAATAGTAATGAATTCAGAGAATAGAGCACATGGCCCCAAACGAACATTCCCCTTATGGTTGTAAGAAATTTGGCGGAATTCTACATTATTTGGCGATTTTTTTGCTTGTGCCCGGCTAACGGAAAAGTACCCTGAGCAGCTAAAATTCCTACAAAAAAAAGGTTTGAGAAGATACTTTTGCTACTATTTTTAAACATTTATGCAGGGTAACCAAAAATGCTACTATATAAAATAAGCTTTAAGATAAGACTAATTTTGCTACAAGTTTAAAGAATTTATACAACTAAAGCTGCTTTCACAAGTGCTTTGTCAGTTCTGTTTTTTCTTGTTTCTCTGACTAGTAATCACTCCCTGTACCAAACTCAGTGCCAGAATCCATCTAATGTCGTGAATTGTGGGAACGCATTGTTTATGTTAAATTTGCCATTTAATTTAACGAATGCTCATTCAAAACTAAGTGATTCAAATGCCTACTCTGTAGATCTGTTACAGCTACTGAGAGTTCTGGACTAGAGCACTGATTGGTAAAGTAGAACCAAAAGTGTATAGGGATGTGGTATATGCTCATCCATGAGTATTTTGTCTTATGAGTGATGGAGAGCCATATTTTTTTATCATAGTGTGAAAGTTGTGTGTCAACACTTTATGTATTAAAGGGGTTTATTTGAATTCTACTGAATGTCATTTTATATTTCTTATAGGAAGCACAGACATCTCTGTGAAGTTGGAGCCTTTTGGCTATGCTAGTCTAGTGTGTGGTCGACAACTTTTTATTTGGAAATACAAACCTGATTCTGATAAATGTGTTGTAAGTCAGCGCTTAAGTATTCACTGTGTCTACTCTTCGTTAAGTTCCCTTTTACTCAATTATAAATTATTCTTTGCATCCTTATACTGTGAAATGGTTAATTGGAAAGTTAGTACACAACTAATTTCATAGTGTTTGCAACTTAACTTGGTTATACCTACTTGGTACTACAAAGTGGTCCTACCATAAAAAAATATAGTTCTTGAAATACTACAAACTAATCTTAGAATAAATGAAAGTTGAAAATACAGAGTATTTATTTTGAAATTGTATGTTTTAATTTAATATTTTTGCTTTCCTGACTTCCCATGTTGTAATATTTTCCACGAATAAAATCTCCTATTTTGCATGTGTAGTGTGTGATACACTCTTAGCAAATCAGAGCATCACATTTATTCTTATGACTTCACTTATTTGTAGGGTATTTTGTATAATCAAGTTAACTAGACTCCGAGTAAGCACGGAAATTCATAGGATCCAATTGTGCTGAACAATGATTGATCTATCCCCTTTGTAAAATTATATATGATTGGATATGATTAAATTGCATCATCAATCTATTTTATCCTTAAAAGGGAAATCTTTAATGCTGAAAACTAGAGCATAGAAAACACTTATGCTTTTGCAATCACCTATGAATGTGTCACCTGTCTAATTTAGTGATCTGTGTCATTTCAAACTATTGGCTCTTTTCTCTCTTTGCCTGTCTCATATTCTATATACATATTTTTGTTCATAGCTATTAAATATGATACAAAATGAGAAAGTTTCAATTTATTAAATCCATTACCTTAACTGCATAGTTTTTGTTTAGCCTGTTCATTGAATTGCATTAATTGATATCCCTCTGTCAAGAAGACAGAAATCTTATGAAACCCCTTCCTGTTTATGTTACTAAGCATTGATGTATGTTGTATAGGGTTTTATTTAAAAGTACTAAATGTTAGTCTCTTTAAAATTCTAATTTTTTATTTTAACATAAATATAGAATACAAAGAACACTTTAGGGTGAGCTTCCTTGTAGAATATGTAGAACTCTTTACTTCAGCATAAGGGATAGAAGCAACATTATTGACAATTAAAGATATTTATTTACAAAGGAAAGGGAAATATTTACTGGTGTGGCATCGTTTTTCAAATATAACAAGTTATCATTACATAGGATAATCACCAGTCATGGCTATACACCATTCTCTCTGGCTAGACATCACAGCACTTCTACATTTCCTGTATCACACACAGGAAGTGGCAGATGTTCTGCTTGATTTTTAAATCATATCCCATATCAATTAGATTTTTATAAGGACAAACATGATGTCATTGGTTAGTTCTTTTAAAAATATAATTTCTGTCTCGCTATTATTATATCCAGCATTATTAGCTGAATTGTCGCATGATTAACACACTGGCTCAGTGGAACTAAGCCCCCATTTGAATTCTGGTCTAGTCTTGAGTGTTCGTAAAGGTTCCAAATCAGCTTTAAGTACTATATTGGTCCAATTAATTTTGTTTAGCAAAAATAATCTTACACTGATAAAAACCAGAGTCACACTTTCACAAAGTAGTGTGAAACGAGGGTTCGTATTTTAGTTCAGCTTGACAAGGAATTCGGAACTAATTTGTGTTATTCTGAAACATTAAGGATCTGTGGTGAATATTATGTTTTATGGATTTAAATTTTGTAATGATTTATATACAAGTGAAATTAGTTTTTAAAAGTTTATTTTTTCGTAAAGCCTTTCAAATCACAAATTCTGTAAAAAAAATGTAAACTATATTTTTAAACTTGACCAGGATTGCTGCAAGCAAGATTTTGCTTCTATTTTCCCAGAATGTTGACTAGAGGATCTTTTAAGTAAAATCCTCTTAAAGGCTCTAATTTCAAAATTCTGGCAACTCATAAATTTTGATTATTTTTTTAATTCACCTGAGATCAAGGGAAATTAGTCCCTTTTGTAAATAATAGTGAATAGTGACGGAAAATTAGTTTGGGGATTTTTCTTTTATTAAAAAATTTTCTAGAGTATGCCAAGTTTTGACTCCAAGCCATGGCGACCATAGAAAAAATACATCCTAATCTGTTTTAGCTAGATTATCATGAAAACCTTATTAAGAAATATTCAGGTTTTTTTTTATTTTAAAATTTAAATTTCTTTTCGAGATATTCAATGTCTGTTTCATACTTAAATAACATTTTGTGTTTCAGATACACTCAAACCTGTTTTTGTGCAATTTTTTTTGTGCGGTATATGGAAATTTCAATCAAATTAGAACATAATTGACGAAGTTATCAATAAAAAAAATTAGTAGGTTTGATCGGCCATTTAGTTTTTTCGATTTTTGATATTTCATCACATTACATAAGTATTGCATCAGCCAATTACATTACATATGTATTAAATTATATAATCGCATTATTTAATTGACGTCCTTCAAAGTTTGTTTTGTACTTAAAACAGTAATTAAACATTAAGAAAAAACATTAAAACAAAGTTCAGGTTTGGTGAGATTCCAAGTAGCTGCCAAGCTTCGTGTCTTGATTTCGTTTAAAAAAGCAATTCCTAGTTATTTCGTAACTACCAATTCCTAGTCATTTCACGTGATACTTTTTTTTTGCGCATTTTTTTGCACGCCTATTCACCGCATAAAAAAATACTTTTTAAATGTGTTGAGAAAAATATTTTTTATAGCTACTCGTGAAGTTTCGTGCTATTTTTTTTTTTTTTTATGCGGTCCCTATCCACCGCACAAAAATAGGTTTGAGTGTATTCATTTTGTGTGTGCTACTAAAATAGGGTTTAAATTGAGACTTTTTTGCTACTATTTTTAAAATGTATGCTGCTATTTCACAAGTGCAAGTCACCTGCTTAACATGCCAAAAGATTAATTATCATGCCAAAGACGACTGCAAAAGAAACCCTGTTAACTGCTTATATGTATAACATGCTTGAAGGCAGAAAGTAGTTGATGTTTCTGATTTGTTTATTTACTTTGCAGGAATATGCCATTAAGTATACATAATTGAATTATTTTACTTGAACTTATTCGTTAATTTTTGAATTTTTCTAACTTAACCACTTGAAAAGCATTGAGGTGAAAGTAGAATGTCAAACAGAGTATGAACAGGAATTTTCCAAAACAGGAAAATATCTTGATTATAAGGGAATTATTTTGATGATTTTGCAGTACTTTTGAACCACCTGCTTGCATCTGTTCTGTAGCTGATTTGAGTCTTTTCATAGGTTCACTGCAAGGAGCTGACCCTTCCACCAAGTGATCTGGCCCACAAAGCTGACTTGGTGCACCTGTTCCAGACAGAGGATTCAAAGTTGCCCTCTGCCCTAGCTGTCTCACCTGAAGGTCATGTCCGTTACTGGCCAAACATCAACCACGAAGGATCCTCTGTGGATGCTCAACCTGATCTCCAGGGACAGGAATGCTGCTCCCTTACTTCTATTTTTGTAAGTATCTATTTTTCTTGGAATTTCAATTAATCTAAATCTAGTATACTTTAAATCTTCAATTTTGTAGGTTCTATATTTTTCCTTGTGACTTACGAGGCCTTGTATATCTTGTATTAAATTCTAAAATTCCCATTCAAACACTGTTTCCTCCATGAAAGGTCACTTAAGGAATTTTAAGCCGTGTTTGTTTTTACAATTGTTGAGAAGCCTTTCATATGAAAGGAAGCAAACTATACAGTTTCAGTTCTCACTTCTTGTCTCCGCCTCCTCTGCTAGGTTCAGTTCGCGCTTTCGCGAGTGCGAGCTTTGCTTTCTTACTTGTCTGTTATGTTCCTTCTGTTTCTGTCTTGTATGTGCTGTATTTAATAAAATCACTGCAAAACTGAAATTGTTTTGCTGTGGATTGGAGGCAGAGATCTCACCATAAAAGGTTGATATCAGGTAGATATAAAAGATCCTGAAAAGTGAAACGTGGATTCCCTGATGTTTCGCAATGATTTATTGGGCCAATCTATGTGCAGTTGAATTTTCCATGTCTGTTGAGGCTGACATAAACAGGAGGTTTTTATTTCTATGAACATCACGACTACGTTAAAGTTGCTTGAACAGTTGTGAACAGAAGAATAAATGAGAAAAGCACATAAACTATAGATATTATATATCAAGATAGTTTGGTAGACCAATGAGAGGTCTAAGTCTATTCACAACAGGTATCAAAGAGAGCTAGAATGTGTTTAGGCATGAAACACGATTTCTCTCCAACGGCCTGTTGAAAAATTGTGGCACTATTCAAGTAGCCATGTCACTGTAAAGGTTTGCACATCAATTGTGAACTTCCTCTGCAACCTTATTTCTCAAAAACAAGGAATGTTGCATAATATTGAGCAATATTTTTATGGGACAACAAGCATATCGACCACAGATTCAACAAAACTAACAGTTCCAATACTGGTGTACCTAGAAAGGGTTTTAACTTTTTCTGGCATCAGTAAATCCATGTATGCACAATTCAAACTTGCATGACAGTAAGGGTTTACATATGCATTTTATTTTTACTAGCATGTAAGTAGTGAGAAAAAAAATCAGAAAAATATGAATTTGTATTTTCTGTTAATTTTGTTAGTGAAAAGCTCTAACAAAACTGGTGCAATGTTAAGAAAAATGTTATATTTCAGACCAAATTTTTTTTTTTTATCAAACATGTCACAACATGGGGTTTTTCATATTTTGTTTGTAGACTGTCATGACTTACTGTTTGTTTTCTAGTGTTTAACTCACAAATCAAAATTGAACTGACCATGGACAAAATATTATCTATATCAAATCAATTTCACACAAAATATTGATTTTGTACCTGAATGATATCTTTTCTACATTACCTCAAGAGATGAGAATATAAGATATTTTCTGTATACAGATCATAAATTAAAAGTTCAGCTTTTTCTTTCTTTTGTCATATCATGGAACAAATTATCTTGACTGTAAACATTTTTGGCCTATAAAAAAAACAAATAATTTATTTGATTCATCAATCAAGTAAATTTTTGATTGATTAAAGTAATAAAGTTGACAAATGAAGTAGATCAAAACAATTATTGTTATCAGTTAAAGTAACATCTGCCTAAGGAAAGTTTTTAAGTGTTTTTAAAAAGTTTATTTTTAAAATAAAGTATTTTGATTTTTCTAAGAACCACTTTTTTATGATTGTTTTTACCAAAACAATTTAAAATATTTTTTAAAAGATTATTCTGAATAATTAATTTATTTATGTCTTACTATAATTTATAGGTAGTCATACAGAAAAAAATTGTCTATATTGTGAATTAAACAGTTCAGAACTTCCTACCAGTTTTTAAATTTTTTTGTGAATTACATACAGTCCAGTTATCTCCTTTTCAATCCTTTTGGTGCATGTTGTCAGTAATTAGATGAGTATATTATAAAGACTACAGAAACATAATTAGGATCTATTTACATATGCACAAATAGTATCCAGTAACAA
Source organism: Meta bourneti (assembly GCA_933210815.1). Lineage (NCBI taxonomy): Eukaryota > Metazoa > Arthropoda > Arachnida > Araneae > Tetragnathidae > Meta > Meta bourneti. The sequence continues at coordinate 18,305,545 of OW119931.1, forward strand.
AATTGGAGCATCCTTTTCGGTGCACTGAAGGAAGAAATATTTATACAGCTTCTGAGTCATGCAGTGATGTTTTGTTCCTGACTTACTAATTATGTAAGTGATGACTGCCTATCCTAACAGACTATTGATAAAAAAAACTTTTCATAAATATTACCTTTTATTGCATTATTGATGATTTTTCAATGTACTCAATTTGACTGTCCATTTTCTTTTAGCCCCAGGGATGTATTTTAGCCACCACAAGCAGTTCCTTAGTAATTCTAACTCCTACAATTGGAGAGGGTCAGGTATTTGATTTGTCTTCGATTTTCTTCCATCTGATCTCCTTAATATTAATGAAAGAAATATGAAACACAATATTTTAACTTGTGTTGTTTTTTCATTAGCCAAATGTGATTTGTCGTCCTCTCACCTTGCCTCTTGGGATGTTGGCTGGTATTGGTCGGAAAGTGTCCTCTTTTATTTTTGGCTCTATTCCCACACAGACTTCTGAAACAGTAAGTTGGACTTGTTGATTAATGCTTTTTCATCCTTTTATAAAACTAAAATATTTTTAAAAATTGAAACAGGGTTCCAGTTGTCCTTGAATTGTCCTTAAAAAGGTGCTGTCAATGATAGTATTAACAAACTGGTTGATTAGTTTAGGTTTTATGATGCAAGGTCCGATAGCAGACAAGCTGCACCATTTAAGAAACTTTCATTTTACACTTCAATATTAAGTCAATGTATTTAAACTCTATTTTCTTCTCTATATTTTCTTTTTTATGTTGCTGACATATTTTAATGTACTTGCTTTGTACATACTTTTGACTTCATTTGTTATTGTGTTCATGTTTTGGTCTACCTTTTTATGTAGTCTGGTTGTAGTCTTGACATTTTTTAAACTGATTTTTAATGTGTTTTTTCTGGCTTTGCATTTGCAACTTTCCATTATTAGACCTTGTGCCATGAAACCTTAATCTTCCAACCGAACATGTTGAATTAAGGCATTTCAATGTAGAATGATCATAATCAGGACATTAGTGGTTGGAAAAGAAATTTTACTAGATTAAGACTAGGGGGCTAAAGACTGATTTTTATTGATGTTTCAGATTGTGTGTTTCTTGTGCCAGCAGCTCCTTGTTCAAGTCTATATGCAAAGGTGTTGGCAATTAATGCTGCTTCAATGCATTCTCTCTCTTCAAATGATCATCCTATTTGTATTCTAGCTGCCCTTGACTGTCTTTGCCAGCATAGATGGGGCAACTTCCTTTTTAGAATTGAGGAAATCAGACAGCTTCTTGTCTAAATAAAAGCCAAAAACATAACTTTGCAGTGGGTTCCTGTACATTGCAAAGTGTACGGCAATGAAATAGCTGATAAGTTAGCAAAATTGTCCTTATACCTTATCTTAATATTCCCAGTTCTTTTGTCAGCATCTACTCTTTGTGTGTGGGTAGGGTCAGGAAAGAGTCTCGGTCACTTTGGTGTAATTTATGAAGGAACACTGGAATGAATTGCCGTCTTTTCCAATTCCAGAGGGGACCCGTCGTGGCTCAGTGGGTATGTCCACTGCACTAGATACCTTCGAGTTGTAGGCTGTGCCTGTTTGATTCCTATCAGGTGCATTCCTCCCTGGATGTATTTCTCTCTTCTGTGTCAGTAAAACTTTCATTTTGTGTGTGTCTATTACTTGATGTTGTATGTCTTGTGTCTGGCGCATATGGCCCTTGCGCCATAAAACTTTTAAACCAACCGATTCCGGAGTGAGCCCAATGACCTCCATTACTTCAGAAAAATGGTATTGCATATGAATTATTTTTAATTGAAAAGTTTTTTCATATCTTATACAGTGTTGCAACAGAAGTTGAGTGACCCTCTTGAGTTAAAACTAACAATTTTTTAAAAAGAAAACAGAATCACACACAGCAGTCGTGCTGCAGGAAGAACCCAACAGAAATTTAGCTTTTCTTTCTGACAACAACTAGGAGCAAGGGTTGCCAAGAATCCCCTGGTGGAGTTGGCAATGCCAGAAATGTGCCAATAGTTCTGTTTGTTACAGTGTTGCAAATTCAGAAAGATTTTTAATATAGACTCAAAACTGACTTAAGTATTGAATAACATGAAAATTAATGTAATAACTTAAGTTGAGTAGTAAATATTTTTCTCATAATGAATAAAGAATGGATTCTGTTTTTATAGTTGCTTTTATGATTCATTTAACGTGTTCTGTGTTTTTCTCTTTAGAAGCAGTTGAATAGAGTAATTTCAGTACAAAATGGCTATGAGGATCATTATTTGTATGTATTGAGTACAAGTACTTTGCAAAAATGGCTCATTTCAAAGAAAAAAGAAAATTCTGATCAGGTAATGAAATGTTCAGAAACATTTTAAATAACTCTGATCTAATTTTAAAAATTTAATAGAAGTGACAAAATAATGAAATTCTTTTCTCATAAATGTCTGGAGGACACAAATCAAGACTGACATTTTTCATGTCATTTTGCCTTTAATTGCACTTAAAATCATGAACAATAGTTTACAAACAAAGATTAATAAGATACTAATTATACTTTATCCTGATTATTTAACTTTTGACACTCTGGTCACTAAACTTAAGTACTGTAATGCCATCAATGTGGTGGTATCTGAGTGCAAAGAATGAAATTATCATACTTTATCTTCATTTTAAATGCCTCATTTGCCCCAGGTTCCAAAACGTACAGCTCTGTTTGTTTAGTCTGACCATCAGAAGAGAATTTGGCATACCTCTTTGTGAGATTTCACTTCATATAGAGATCCATCTAGCGTTGCAAGTAAGGAAACCCTGCCAACATTTTCTTTTCTGTCTTTGCCAGACCAGTTTATAACAGTGATCATTCTTTATTCAAGACTGAAAAGGTCACTAAGAAATAAAAGAGCAATCTATCTTGCTAAAATGCAGTTGACACTTCACTAAAGTAAAGTAATCGAATCGTCTGAAGCCACATGATGTAGGAGGAACCAAGTCTCTTCTCATTGTGTTATTTCCCATACTCATCAAACCTTCTAATGAAATAGACGGAGCAGTGGGCGGAGCCACTGTCGTAAGGTTTTAAAGGTGTCATGGACTAGGGCTTAGGCTATCAAAGCATAGACTAGTATTTTAATCATGTTCATCAATTACTTCTACATTAGGATACATTCTGTCTTCCAATGCCACATGACCTACACCCTTTAAAATCTTCAAACCGAGCAATTTGGAGATAAAACATGGAACTGCATTTACTTTACCAGATATAAGGGAGTAGCTTTTCTTTTTAGAAAGCATTTTATTTACTGCCAGGAAACATGTCTTATTCTGACTAGATGTGTTTAAAATGAAGTGTGGGTATAATAGGTTTATATACCTTTCTTCATTTAATCTGCAAAGTATTAGTTTTACTTAGCATTCTTTAACAAAATACCATATTTTTCAGTTACTCTTTGAAATGGACCTTGATCCCTTATTAAAGCAAGCTTATGCAGAAGAACTTTTGGTGAGTAATATTTTATCCATACCAAAAATATAAGTTTAAGTGAATATTTTTCTTTATTATTTTTGTTCTTTTTTTTTCAGAGTAGTGAACCTACTTTGGTACCCAGGTTAAAGACATGGAGTATAGATATGCAGCTGTGTTTGTAAGTCCTTTAGTAATCATCTTGTAAAGTAGTAATCATCCTTTTCTCTTTTTTAATTATAAGGGATGTTTCCAAAGTTCTCTGGGAATCACAATCCCCTCAGCTGAATATTTGGCTTCCAGGTACAATCCTGACTGGTTATACCAGTGATGTTAGTGAAATGCCAATCAGTGGGACCTAGCCTCTTTGTGAATACAGACATGTTTTTAAGTGCTAACTTTGCAGCTACGGAAACACTGAATTCTTGAAGCGTTGAAGAGGGCATCCAGCACCTATCATCTGTTTATTGAATTGAAAAACCTCTACATGATGTGCAATATTTAAAGACAATGTTGTATGGTAAACAAGCTGTAAAATAGTGGATGCCAATACTCTTTAAAAGCTTTTTTAGATGGCCTAAAGAAACTATTTGCGAGCTGGGACGAGCGCATACAGTTCAGCAAAAAATGTATTGAAAAACTAAAATGTATGCACAAAAATTAATAAAATAAAAAATTTATAACACAGCTCCCTGAATTTTGGAAATATCCCAGTATGTTTGTATTCAAGGAAGTCTTAAAGTTATAGGTCAGTAGAAATTATCTTTTTCGTAGATGAATGAATATTCTTTTCCACCTTTATAAATTATGAACTCCTTTTCTCAAAAGCTGAAACGAGTGTGTTGAGCACAGTGAATAAAACATACCTAAGAATTCAGCTATTGCCCCTGGTTTATAGTTTTAATGTGTATCAAGGATAGAGAGCTTATCTGCATATCTTTACGATGTGTACATTAATTATTACATCGCATTCAAAACTGACATTATTCTGTTGTCAAAATATCTATTTTAATTGCCAATTAGTTTTAAAAAATACTCTATGGAGATAATTGTTACCATTTTTAAGATCAATAATTGAAATGAAATGTCAGATCTTATTAATGGAACTTCAGCAGAAACACATACTACTTTCTCCTGTGCTATTTACAGTGTAACCACTTATACCCTCTACCTTTTTAAGGTTATTGTGTTATGTTGGTGAGCTGTATTGATTTGTTGATCACACACATAAACCACATGATTTACAATACTTTATTTCTATCTCTAACTCAATAGGTCTGGTGTAGTAATTTTTGCAGCAGGTGCTGTACCATCAAGACCCGGTGAAAGCGTTCATTATGCATTTGGTAAGTAATGAATAACTTCCCACTATTTACACCAGTAAACAAAACTTGACAACACTGTTTGATTTTAATAAGTATTCAGAGTGCTCAAAATCGACTGCACAATAATCATATCACACGATTCTATGTCGCAAACCAACCTCACATGGTCAATTTCTCGATTGGATGTAGTATTCCAGTAGTACCTACAATTGACATTGAATACACACTTTCAGATTTCCATATGCAATTGCTGCTTTGTTTTTGTATATGTACCTCAATTGATCAGGCACCAACAACCCCAGGGACACCAAGAAGATAGTTTGGTGGTTTTAGTACTAAACTTTCTAATGACTGGCTCGTTTAATTGCCAGTTACATCTTGAACTCTGGTTGGATCATTGCCTTCCAATGGATACCAAGCCGTTATGATATATTAGGCAATGAGCACACAGACAAGCTAGCTAAAAAGTGGTTGTTTTCTAACCCAGTCATCCAGCCCTCTCCCTTACCTCCATGCTGCAGGTTGGTAGAGCAAAAGGTAAATAAATCCGTCTGCAACCATCAAAGCTTAAGGCCATGGACAAAACATGGAGCAAGCTTTTGTCCACCTAATTTGCCACGACATATTGCTATGGCAAATTTTCGAATTTTAACTGGATATGACTCTTTAAGAGGACGCTTACACTGCATTGGTGTGTATTCTTCTTCTGACTGCCCCTTTTGTTCGACGGGGAGCTTTATGGATTTTAGTCATCTTTTCTCTTGCACTTTTTATCTGGCGATCACATCTTAGTTGACGTTCTTTTTAGCCAGGCTAATTTGTATTGGGCTGCCCATAGGAAATTATGGTTCCTGGGCTTTTCCTGATGTAGGAAAATAAAATTACTGGAAGTGACATCTTAAAATTTTAGACCCGAATATCTCCATAATGCCACATCCAATTGAATAATGAGCAACATTCTTTCAGAGTTGCTTTCAGCAAGGAATCATGGTATGATTATTGTGGATTTTGATTTTTAAATTGATTAATTGTTGATTCTGACCACCCTATAGATATAACTTTGTATTTAATGCAAATATAAATGTAACAAAACCTCAGTTACAATTATTGTTATTGTTGTAAGTTGCTATTCCTTGATATGTATGTTGTGTTTGAGATTTGAGGATCACATGCGTTGCTTACCACTGTTACTACTCTTTAATCTTAGGTGTTTCTGTTAATTTGCTAAGTGTATGATTTGGTAATGTATTGCCAAATGGTATCCAATTTCGTTTTAATGAATGGGGTATTAAGTTGATTCAATTTTGGATTTACTTAGATTTTAACATTTGCATGACATTTGGTACAAAAATTAATCCTGCTACTTGTGAAATTAAATACTTTGTTACTCATTTTTCGTATATTACTTAAGCATAGTCTTGAGTCATCTGGGGTTTTTTTTAAGTAAAATTGAAAGACGATCATTTCATTGTATTCTTTAATTCTACTTTTAGGAAATCGCACATATTTTCATTACTATGTTTCTTTGGTATATTTCACTATTTTTTGTTTGCCACTTTTTCTTCATTACTCTTTAGGAGTCCTTGATATTTCTGATGACCAACCCCCTGAGAGGTTCAACTCCTTCCACTTGACTAAGTACTGTGAGCCTTATCAGGTTAGTGATTCAGTTTCACTTTTACGTAAATGACATTTTTTTGTCATAAATAAGTTCATTGAAAACATTGATGTTTCAGATAACCTTATAATTCCCTCCTACCAAAAGGAGCCACCGTGGCTCAGTGGGTGTGCCCACTGCAATAGCATCCTGCAAGTTGTAGGCTGTGCAGGTTTGATTCCTCCCTGGGTGTAGTTCTCTCTTCTGTGTCAGTCAAACTTTCCTTGGGTGTGTATGTTCATTACTTGATATTGTCTGTCTTGTGCCTGACTCAGCATGGCCCTTGTGCCATAAAATCCAACCCCCTCCTTCCAAAACCTTTTTATCTTTCCTGGTATAATTTTCTGTACCCCTGAATTGTTGCAGATACAACGCAAAGGCCATATTTGGTCTTGCTGTGCCAGACACAAGACAGACAATATCAAGTAATGAACATACACATGCAAAGAAAGTTTTACTGACACAGTACTGAACTTTTTCATTAAGAAAACAGTAGACTCCTTCCTGAGTGTATGTCTCTCTTCTGTGTCAGTAAAACTTTCCTTCTGTGTCAGTAAAACTTTCCTACTGTGTCAGTAAAACTTTCCTTCTGTATATATGTCTATTACAGTGATGGTAATGCTGCTCCAATTGCGCCAGCATGCGCCATAGCGTATTGTCTGCTCCAGACTGCTCCAAAACGCCCGTTTTTGCTAAGATTGCGCCAGAGCTGCTCCAAATCGTGTTCGAGTAATAAAATTCACTCTTGAGGTCTTTTCCCCCGCTATAAGAATTACTTTCTTGCCTTCATCCCATGAAGCGAACTGAAGAAAAATCTTTTAGCTCTTTGAAGTTTTTAGCAGCATCTTTTCCATTTATTGTAAAACCAAGTGAAGGATCTGCTCTATCATATGAATGGATCAAATATCAATGTGAAACTATTGATAGCTTTCATTTTCCAGAAGTTTCAACATGTAGTCGTATAGACCATTATTGGAGGAATAAATATATTTAATAAAAGAGAATCATCTGGCAAGTTTAAGTTTGAGATTTTGCCTATTTTTGTCAAGTCTCTTAAGTTATCGCATGGAAACTGATGTAGAAAGAGGCTTCAGTGAGAACAATCGCATGTTGGAAAATAGGAGTAATCTGACTACAGTATAAATGGTATAAGGCAAATTAAGTCGCATTTTACTAATACAGAAAGCATAAAGAACTTTCAAGTTACTACGGCTTTGATTAAATCAGTTCGAAATTCCTGGAGGCGGTACCATGACAGATTGCTGTTAGCATCAGAACAAAAAAAGAGAAAAATAGAAAATATTTGCCATAATGAGGAAGATTTAAAATTAAAGTCGAAACAAATTGAATTGTAAAAGGAACTTTCTCAAAAACTATTAAATCATGCTGAAAGCAAGATTTCATAAGGTATTGCAGACAAAGATATGAGTGCTGTTGAAAACGGACAGATTCTTTTTAAAGAAGGTAAAGATAGAATGTCCAAAACGATATGTGACTTAGAAGAAAACAGAAAGGCGCAGTTGGAATGTAACAAACATAAGAAAAGAAAAAAATATTTTTTTGTTTAATAAAATGTTTATTAGTCATGTTAATGTCAAAGTTATTTCTTACCTTGCACATAACTTTATGGAAATGGAAAACACTTGGTAAGTTTTTATGTATGTTTTTCTTATTCATTATATATATTTCATCAATTTTAGTAAGTATTTAAAATGAATTTTGTAATAGTTTACAGTTATGTTAATTGTTTATCATTCATACAGTCATATGTTTAAAGTTTAAAAACCTGAATTTTAGTAGTTTCATTATTAAAATATCTTCCACTGCTCCTTTGATGTGCTGCTCCAAAAGACAGTCTGGCTGCTCCAAAATGTTAATTTACCTTCTCCAAGATCTGCTCCAAAACACTTTGTCGCAATTACCATCACTGCTATTAATTGATATTGTCTTGGTACTGATATTACTTGTGTCTGTCATAGCATGGACAAATATGGTCCTTTCATTGCAATTTGCAACAATTCAGGGGTACAGGAAATTGTTAGTGCTTTTTGACGTTTTCCTAAAAAATGAACTTTTTTATTAAGAAAATTTGTCAGAATCAGAATAAACTGAAATCCAAAGGTGCAATGTTTGAAGTATTGCAGATGAATCACAATTTCCCTATCAAACTAACAGTTTTTGCATGGTCATGTGGTCTAGCATTATGGTGATTGGAAATTATGCTTTTTCTCTTGATCAGATCCTTTTCAATCACTTTCAGTTGGTCTAATTGAGAGCAGTACTTGTCGGAATGAATCATTTGGTTTTACTGAAGGAGCTTTGTGTATCTCCTTCCAATCCCACTACATCACCTACTGTGAATTAAACTGCCCTTTGGGATTATGAATGGTTGTTCATTTTTCTTGCCCCACGATCTCTTTCGTTCCACTTTATTGTAAAGTAACCACTTTTCATCATCTATCCGAATTTTTTTTAAACAAAGCATTTTTGTTGTGTTTAAACAACCAAACAAATTTTTGGCCAAACGAATATATTGTATAAAAGACTAGCTTGTGGAGCAGAGCAAGGTAAAAATCATCTGACTTCGTGAGTCATTGAGAAATTTCATGTATCGAATTAAATTGTCCTGGGGAATGGTTTTTCACCTGTTGTTGCCAACCTCACCATAGAACCATTTTTTTTTTAATTTCATTTGCCATCCATATGCTACACTTCATTCATGATCTGCAGATGGCAAATGAAATTTTAAAAAAATGACTAATATGGTGATTCAAGATTAGCAAGCTAGCGGTTGGCAAGAAATCATTGCCCAGGAAAATTCTCATTCGATACAATAGGAAATTTCTTAACCACTCACAAGCCAGACGATTTTCATTTTGCTGCAGAAAATGCAAGAGCTAAGTAGATTTTAGATGATTATGTTGAGATGCTATATAGGTCATCAATACATTGATATTAGATCCTTGTAGTGTTTTGTTATACTCTCAACAAATTTTTTTGCAAAATGTATTCCCATTTATTGCGATTTTATAAATGAACAAAAATCTTTTTCATTTCAGGAAAGTGCAGAAGAAAAGACTCTTAATTATAAGCTACTCTTGCCAAGCTCTGATAGTTCATCTGCTTACATTTATAATTTAGTCAAGGCCCTTTGTTTTCAATGTAAGCTATGCATGCTGTTTTGATTTTTTGTACATTACTTGTATGCTTTCTTGTTATTATTAACAGATGTGTAAGTCTTGGTGTGATTAGACTTGTGTTGCAAAAGATGACCACTGAGCAACAAATCAAACCTTTCTAATCAGTTTCTGGTTGAAATGCTTTAATCAGCATAAGTGCTGTGATGCTGTTAGGTTAGAGTTTTGTGACCTAAAGATTGCTAAAAATTGTGCAATAAATCAATAATGACCCCCAAAATCTACAAAAAATGACAATTTTTTTTTGAAATATTTTGTAAAAGTGATTTATGAAAAACAAAGAATCTGAAGAACCCTTTTGTAACAAAAAATACATTTGAAGTTGGTCTTACAATTTTTCTGTGAAATGGAAAGTCTGAAAAGTAGTCAGTAGAAAAATAAGGTTTTTTTTATGGTCTGCAAACAGAGTTTAAACATTGTAAAGCTGGTTTTCACTTCAACTGAAACCACAAGTTTAAATAGACAACTGACAGTGAACACAAATTTCACTCAGTGAAAAGTTTTTCCCTGACAGGGAGGAAAAATATGGTTTGGGGGAAATTCATCCAAAAATGCCCTTCGCTAGAAAATACCAAAATATGCCATTATGACGAAAAATGCCTTAACAGGACACCAAAAACAAAACATGCTATTTTGCTAAAAAAAATTCTGCGAATAATGCATCAAAATGCCCTAGCAAGAAACACTCACTTAATCAATTAGTTTTTGTGAAACTGAAAATTTCTGTTCACCTGGATAACATTTCAGTCTTGCCAAAAAAGACAAAATATTCCGAATCTTAGTTCTAGCTATTTTAATGTTATTTATTTCTTAGGATGCTTTACTTTGAATTGAAATTCAAGTCCATGTGTCATGCTATCCCTACTAATATCTTATAATTTCAGATAAAGTTCCTCAAAGTGATTTCAGTGAAATGAATCTCTCAAATTCAGACAACGTTATTCTTGGATCAGGTATTGTCTTAAATTTCTCTTTCAAAAAAATTCTATTGCAAGTGTTCAGAACTCAATTTAAAAACAAAAATGTTTTTGTATGTGCACTTATGTAAAGATTAAGTTGTACAATCTTGATTGATTAACATGATTGTTAAATTGAGTTGTACATGTTTACTTCATGTGTATTTTTTGCAGGCACTTGTGATGGAACACCTCTGTTTTTTACTAAACATTATGGTATTGTGTCATTTCTACCTAACAAAAAAGCTCTTGGGGATTCTAGGTAAGTGCAAATACTTTACTTACTGTAATCTAAGTAAAAACAATAGTTAAAAAGTGAGGATTATGTGCATGAACTATTTGGTACATTAGTTAAAAGTAAATCATTTCAAATACTTTTCCTTTGTGTTTCCTTTAACAAAATGTATCTATCTAAACAGAACTTGTCCACATTTATCAAAATATAAAAAGAATTCTGTCAACACATTTCATTAATGTTTTAGTGTTATGTATTCTAACTCAATTTTCATGCAGTGTTCTGCTGTCCTTTAAAACTCATTTCGATTATTTTTAGGCTTCTTGATTCCATGAAAGAGGTTTCTATCAGACAAGCTGATGTAAGTATATATCTCTTGATATTTATTTTATCTTTTAGTAAACTTTAGATGTTAAAATGTATTAATTACTTTAAAAATTCCAAAATAGTCTTAGCAATAATCATGGTTGCAAGTAGTATTGGTGTTGCACTCTTTTTTACATCCATAAAAATACCTTTAAAATGGGTAGTACTTAGTGTAAATATTGGTGTTGACTCCTTTCTACATCCATAAAAATACCTTTAAAATAGGTAATTCTTAGTGTAAATAAAAAATATCACCAATATGTAACTATTTTATCAGTTCTATCATAAATGTTATTCAACAAATAATGATTTTTTGGCATATGCCAAAGAAATGGGGCAATGAAAATTATTGCATTGAAAGATGCAACAAGCCACTGAATTTCAAAGTAGTGTAATTCTCAAAATATGAACAGGGAAATTTTAGTGTTGATTTGTGCAGTTGCTTCTCATGGATAAAAGAAATAGTTAAAGATAAAAGAATATTGGTGGTAGAATGATATCCATATCATGAATCATCCTTATAAAAATAATACAGATTTGTGTTTCATTTAAGAACTGTAATTTCTGTAAAATGTATTTTAAAATATATTTATATTTTTAAATACATTTTATAAGGCGATTTTAATGCTGCAATATAATTTTCTTTCCACAGCCATCAGAACCTCCTGAAAGTTTGGGTGCAAAATTGAGGGCAGCGATGTTTTCATATATCAAGGGTGATAATGTAAGTTTTGTAAATATATATTTTATTTGCTTTTCATAGATTTTCAATATTTAATATTACAGTTGCTTTCCCTACGTAAAATAATTTATGCTGTAATTAAATAAACATTTCTTTTTAAATAGAATAATATTTGACATTAATTTATAAAGAAATTTATTTAAATTTTTGTTGCTCCTTCGTATCCACGTAATTTTCATGGATAAATATCGATTTCAGTGTAGATTACAATTAAGAACATTGTATTATTATTTTTCTCTTATTAGACAATTTTATTTTTATTCCTCTAAGTCACTCACACTGTATTGAATTTACCTAATGAATACTCGTTTCTTTTGTAATGAAAATTTTAAACTTTTTATAAATGTCTTCTATATTTTTGAGTAAGTCATGCATATCAATTTTTACTGCTACAATGAATATTCTTGTGCCATATTCTTAGTTTTGAATATCTGAAGCTCATGTTTTCTTAAACAAATTATTTTCCTAGTAGTTAATCAAAACAAAAGAACATTTAAAATTTTTTAAAATGTTCTACATTGTGATAGGACATTTTTGCTAGTAGTAAAAAAGCATGTAATACTTCTCTTCTGGCTAATGAGATTGAAAATAATTTCCTTTTTAATTAGATATGTGGTTGCTTATTGAATACCTTATTTTTGAGAAATACATTGCACACTTATTTTTACTGCTCCTGTGGATGCCTTCAAACAGATATTTAAGTATATTTCTATCTATTAACCAAAGTACAATGGCTTAATGTGGTCAAATTATCAGGAAGATTCATATAAATGCAATATCATTGTAATATCACCAGTTAATAAAATACTGCTTGTTATGATACAGCTCCAAACATCTACCAAATGTTATATCTTTATCCCTGATGTTGAGGGGAAAAGGAATCAGACTAATTCAAGAAACATATTTTTTGGATGACACGCACAAAATTTATGACTACTTCATTAATTGACATCTATTGTTCTGCTCAAATCACATTTCAAATCTAAGTATTATACACTTGTCGCCAATTTCATCACAGAAAAAAATGAAAATGCTGAAAGAAAGCCAATGGTGATTAATATACACATATCTTGGAGCGAAATACAATCCTTAATATATATGTACCAAACAAAGAAATTTAAGCAAGCTGTTACAAAGTATGTTGCCAAAGGAAACCGGGTGCTCTTTCTAACTTAACCTGTTATTCATGCTGCTTTCATAACACTGTTGCTTGTAAAATTCTAAGATACAATAACCATAACTAAGCAAAGATCAAAATTAAAAGTATGTTCATTCTCTTAGAATTCCTCTGTAACTTCAAAGCTAGGGTTATTTTAGGAAAGTTGAGAAACTGTTTTCCAGTGCACTTTCATAGGCCAGAAGGTGTGATGCCTGGGGCATCTTTAAGATACAGTTAAACCTTGATAAGTCGTCAATTTTCTTCAGTCTCGACTAGGTCTAATAGACAGTAATGTAATTAAACCCTTGTTTACTCATCGTAAATCAGGGTACTTTGGATAACTCGTCACTGCACAGGTCTTTAAACTTGCTGATGATGAACAGAATGAAGACTGACCCTGATTCTTCACTGAATTTGTTTGAAATCATAAATGAAAGTAGATGTACTATTCCTGCATAAGTAACTACATAGGTATCGATAACAACATTACAGTGTGTTCTCAAGTGACCATAAAAGACTTAGCTATGGAACTTTTTAAAGAAAAGCATGAAAGTGAATGAAGAAATTCTTTCACCATTTAAGAAAACACAAGTTTTTGAAGCCTTAAAAGGCTATTTGACATCATCTTACGTTATATCAAGGTACTACAGATGAATTCATAGCACTAAAATTTACATGATTGTTACAGTAATTCATATTGAATACATCCTGTAGTTACTCCACGTAAGCCTTCAAAAGTTCTTGGTCCCTTAAAAGACAATGTATTGAAGTTGTGCTGTATATCCATAATTAATTTAATATTCAGCAAAGAATGATTGTCTATTTGAAAAAATTAAACATCGTTTATGACCTTGAGATTACCCATGTTGTCATTGTTTATCACTGATTTTACTCGTGGTGTCTTTGAAAGTTCTTAATTTTAAACCCAGAATGACCATTTAATAAAATCCAGGGTTTGAAATTAATAATTGTTAGTTATGTTGTGCACCGATAAATTTGGATTGGCAACCAAGTTTTTGAATCCAGCCATCATTTATGACTCGAAGCCTTTTTGGATATTTCGATTGTTTGACCCAAATTCTGACCAACAATTTATTCTTCTAACAATCTTTTGCTTTTTAAATAAGTGCAAAGTCCACTGTGTAAACACAGTGTAATGATTCTAGGGATAAAATACACCCACAAAGATGAAATAAATTTAAAATTGCACCCAAGCAGAACATTTTGGAAATTGAGGGGAAATGTTTAGGTGCCTTCGACCCCTGACTTTCAGCTGAAATTTAACTTCCATATTGTGTGGCTAGAAGCACATCATAAATAATTTCTAATCCACTTCCAGGAGAAGTGCGAGCAGATAATTAGTGAGCTGGTGACAACCCCCAAGTCCTTTGAAAATGGTGATTTGGATGAAGCGGTTATTGGATTGGACCTTGGAATAATTGATGACTATCCTGTTTCTGACCCAAGATGGTGTGAGTCTGTGCCTACAGGTAAATATTAGTAGACTTGTTTATTCACATTGTATTGGGTCATCCGGAAAGTTCTACAGTTTTTTATGATAAATACCAATGAAGCTGTACAAAAACTTAAGAAACTGTTATTGAATCATATAAGCACCATTTTGTTCTATGACTTTTTGCCATCTTTCCGGCAGCTGGAAAATTCCTTTTTTTTAAGTCATTAGGCTTATTTGCAAAGAAAGTATCGAGGTACTGTTTGACAGTCTCCAAAGAATTGAACTCCAGGCCGTTCAGAGAAGTGACCTGAAGAGGTTAAAATCTGAGGGGGCAAAGTCTGGTAAATATGGGGGTGACATGGAAACATCTCAGCCATACTCAATAAGTCTGACATTCAGCGAAATGTGGGGCCAAGCATTGTCATGCTGGAAGACAACACCTCGACGATTGGTCACTTCTGGCCACTTTGCTTCGATTTCTGCTTTTAATACTGCCTTTGAGAACAGTATTTTTCCGAATTTATTCTCTGATTTTGTGGCAACAATTCATAACAAACAGTTCCTTTGTAGACCCACCATACACAAAGCATTACTTTTTGGGATGTAGCCCCCTCTCGATGTTACCCCATGATCTTTTTCTTGTAACATTGTATAGTATCCACTTCTCATCTCCAGTAATGAGCCATTTCAAAAAAGGAGCTTCTTCATTTCGTTTCAGCAAAGAATCACATGCCGAAATTCGAACAAGCATATTCTGTTGTGTTAAAGTATGGGGTACTCATACATCGTAGCGGCTTACGTACCCAATCTTCTTCAGATGATCATGAACTGTACTTTTTGGAATATTTAGTCTGTGTGATAGTTCCTGAACCGTGTAATGTGCATTTTCAGTGATAGCATCTTTTAATAGGTCCTCGTTTACAGAGGATGGTCGTCCAGAGCGGGCATCATCTTCGAGGCTGAAATTTCCGCGCTTAAATTTATCAAACCACCTTCGAACTGTGTCATCAAAAACAGCACTTTGTCCATATACCGTACAAATTTTATGAGCAGTCTGACTAGCATTTTTTCCTTTCTTAAAACACATCTGCTTCAATCAAGGTCACTCCTTATAAGCGGTAGCAAAACAATAATGAAAAAGCGTCCTTCGATTTGAAAAACCACAGAACTTTCCAGATGATCCAACATATAGGAATAGCCAAAACCTGACTAATAAAGATTAAAAATATCAATGAAAGAAAATATCCTCGAAATGGCCATTGACGATATTTTCTAAGTGTTTAATCGTCATTAGTTGTTATTTTGAAGTTTTACATTTTTTGCTACCCCATATGGAAGCTTTATATAATCCCTTATAATTTTGAAATTTTCATAGCTTTTGTAGTAAAAATACAAAAAATAATTAAGAAATTTCAAGTCTAGCCTTTTATATTGATTCCACTGTATATTATTTTCGATCTTCCATGTACAATAAATTCTATTTTCTATACATCGTATTCATTAATGAAGAAATATATTTCATAAATTTATTCATTTATGTTAACAAGAGTCAATGTGCATCATGAATCAGTTCAAAACATTTAATTTTCTGCACAGCGTGCATACGTTATAGTGAAATTTTAAAGTATCAAAAGACTTAAAGTAATGTCTTAAATGCTCTTATAATTCTAATGATTGTAATAGTGTTTTTTTCCCTTTATTGTAAAATCAGTTTAAGATGTTTAAAGATATCAGTGAAATAAAAATAACTAACATTTATTTACCATTGCCATGGTTTTAGTTTAAAATGTATGCTTGAAGCATTTAAACAAATTATTTATAAATTACATTTTTGCCTAACTAAATATGATGTAAGACTTATTTCTCAAACTCAAATATTTAAATTTTAGAAATTAATCAATATACTTGTGCCAATATCATTATCTTATTTCTACAGGGTCTGTTTCTTCTTCGTTAATTATATCTTATCAACTGGAAGATAAGCTGACAGTACATAACTACCTGCTGAATTTCCTGAAGGCATTTAATTTGCTTGAAAAGGTATGTAAGCAGTACTTGATCTTTTTCCTATAGTTAAATTTGAGTTTTGCCTAACAACCTCTACTTTAAAATGAAATTAAAAACCACAGGGATAATATTTTTAAGTATAGCTTCAAAAAACCATTCTGAAAATTTTTGTCATTCCCTTTTCACTCTAAATCCTTCATTTATAGATCTACTCTACCTCAATTATAGATTCTATAAAACCCCTTTGCCACAAAACAGCAGGTGATTGAAAGATTCAGAGATTCTCTGTACAAGTTTGAAAATATAGTATGTACCATTACTCAAATGCGTTTATTTTGCAGTTATCAACCTCCAAAGTTGCAGATTTCAGAGTTCCAACCAATGTTTTGCTTTGTGAACATGCCGAGAAAGTTGTTGCTGCCAAAGCTCTGCGCATGTTTCTCATAGAGTAAGTGATTATTTCAATTGTTTTGATGGTGATGAATTGTTATTTTGGTGTGCGTAAAGGCTTGAGATTAATTGTATTCCAGTGAGATTTCTGTCTTCAAGTTCGCATGTATGCTACAGAATGTATATAATTTCTTTTGTTGCTGATGTCTGACTCAAAACTACAAGCACCAACTGGACCGTCAAACCCAATCCGTAACTCCAGGAGATTGATCTGTGCAAAGAAGGATCCATTGGTCTTGAGCGTATTTTTTTGAAGAGGTGTCTGCCAGTGAAATTTGCTATCTGAACCGTAACCCATATATGCACACACATTCCGAAAAATTCAAAGCATTTCTCATTTTGTGTTCATTCACGCAGCATCTTGCAATCTAGTTCCAGAAACTGCAGCAAGCAATGTTAAAAATGGCATGAAGTGAACCATGGAAGATCAACATTTTATACCCTTACCATAAACACATACTACACCTACTGCTCGAAAATAAACTTGTCCACTTTTCGGTGGGCATGCGCACTATACACAGCTCTTGTTGTGGTATGGATTATGTTTGAAAGCTTACTCAAGCACCATAGCAACTATAGAAAGCAGTATTATAGCTTTTAATTCTAAAAAACTGCATTTGGGGTGGAGAAAAATTGTTATCATTTTAAGCTTTTATTTTTATTTACTTTTTACTCTGTGCAAATAGTGGTCAGAAACATGATCAGTGGTAATGCTATTTCAGTAGTTTTTCTTTTATGAGTGATTGTGTAATTGCATGTGTCAAAACCGCACATAAAATGGAACTTTAATTGTGCTTTTTAGACGTTTTTCTTTATGTAATGTGCCCCGTGGTTAGATGATGGGGTATAGCTAAGTCATGTGACTTACATCATGACTAGAGAGGGCAAAGACAATTGGGGGGTATGGATATGGTGAGACTGGTAAAAAACCGAAACCAATTAAATGTTACACAAAGTTTACCATCAAAATAATTTGACAAATTTTGCTAAACTGTTGAATCATTTTTATAAAATTACAATTTTTTTTATGTTGAAATGAATGATGAATGTGCAAAGAATTAAAAGATTTATCATTTTAGCCACAATGAGATTATTGAATTTGCTGTTCGGGATACATTGGACAGGCATAATAAAGAAGTCAAAAATCACCTCACGCCACAGGATGTTTTTTTCCGAGAGGTAAGATATTAACGGAATATAGTTTTTTACATTTCATATGCAATTAAATTTCTGGATAGCAAACTTTTTAGCATGAATTCTTGTGACCTTAAAGTCTCGGGTATTTAACATGAAATGTGATCTAGGGTTTGCAAACTACCAACATTCTTAACACCAGAAAATTAACAATGCTATAATTTTTGTCTACATATTTACTTAGCAGATTGTTACAGGACTTAATTCGGTTACTGATTCAATATATTACAAAAAGTTTCAAATATGTACTGAATTATGTAAAATAAAGCCATTACTTTTGTACAGAAAAATACATGTAGCATAATCTCATATTCAGGTTAACAGATAGATTTTAGAACTTTAACCACTTGTTATGGGGTTGTGAATTGTGAAAACATAGTCCACAGGGAATTTCCCTGGGCAATTTCCAAATAGATTTAATTATATTTGAATTTTTTCAGAAAATCTTATGCCTTCATTATATGGAGAGTTGATTGTGTCTGCAAGACTTTCCTTCCATTTAACTGACTTGTTATTCCTATTTATGCGACAGGTATCTGCTTTCCACACCATATTTCCTTCACTTCTCGACTGGGAAATGGAGCAGATCAATGCAGATGAAAGCTTGACCCAAACTCTTGTTGCTCTGATGACTATAAATAAAATTTTTGTGGTAAGTTAATTACTTTTGATATTTTGTAAAGTGTGTATTACCAATGAATTTAATTCTCTGATGGTGCACATGCTAAAATGCCATAACAGATCAAAGTCAGAGGAGGAGTGTAGGGAATTGTTCGAGTTATCCATTGGGTGTAGCATTGAATGTGAGGAGTCGCATGTGCATCTTAAGTGTTATTGAATAAAGAACGGAAGACTTATTTTTGCAATCATAAAAATTTAACTTATTAACACACACAACTTATTCTTGCAATCTTTACATTTGAGTATCTTGTATGTTTTTAGTGGCAACATTTTGGTGATAGATTTCATTTTAAGGAAATAAATTCGTATTGAAACCATATGAATTGTTGCTATTAAGTGTGCATTTTGATTTGCATTAAATGAAAGAAGTGGAAACAAAAAATTTGGGTATGTTTCTTGGAGAATCTAAATCTCGGTTGGCAAGTCAAAATAGGAGTCGGTGTGTAACGTTCCAAGTGGTTATCTTCGTAACAGCCCATAGACAAATGAAAATTCAAAGAGCCGCAGCTACAGGTTTTCTTCAGTCCTGGATGCAGACATTGTGATGGGAAAGGATGTGACCTTGAGGTACTATTTAATTAACTGTTGTTAACAGTTGTACACACTTACTAGTTATCTTCATCTCTGTTCATTAACAGACTTTCAGTGCTTGGAAGTATTGTAACATTTTTGTCTTTAAAAACTTGCACACCAATGTGGTTCCTGGGAGAAGACAGTTTAGCCACATGGTTTTGAACGAGTAATAGTAAAATTAGGAGAGTGATGGGATAACATAAACAAAGCATTTCCACAATTGACATCTTTAGTGTGGATTCTGGTTCTTAGTTTATTGTCAAGTACCGAAAGTGTTTTTTTTTTCTGAACAAACAGGATAATTCTTTGTAAACAAAAATAAAACTGCTGATTTTCTTATTGCGAAATAGATATTTCCAATTCTACCATTATCCATCAGTGTACCTTGCAAATGATTTTATTTTCTTGTAGGGCTTGCTGGAGGCTATCACAGAATACCGTCAGACTAAGAGAGAAACCTACTGTTTACAGAAAACAAATGTTGGGGCAGAATTTTTGCCATGGACTTCAAGGGATGGGTATTCTGGAATTCGTGTGCATATCAGAAAACAGGTATGTTTACATTCTGCTTCTCTAAGATTAGAAATGTAAATTTCTTGGTAATAATCTTTTGAGAACCTTGAAAATTTTCTTAAAAAATAAAATACCAATCTAAATCTCTACAATCAATAAATTACAATTTCTTAAAAATAAGATTTTAGATAGAAAATTCTTCAATATTCACCAAATTTGTATTCTCCAAATTGTTTGGAAAATATTCTCATTCTTTGGTAACTGAATTCGAAATCTGTGCATGAATTCAATTAAACATTATCAGTAAAAATAATTTGGAGGTATGATTTTCAAATTTAAAATGTGTTTCTTTATTTGCAGCTGGACATCAGTTCCAAACATGCAGTGAACATCACAGACAATATTCAGATTCAAGGTGTATTGTACCAGCAGTATGTGGTCATGTTGGACTTTTACCTAGGCAGCTATCGCTTTCAGTTGGAGTCACTGAAAAATGGGCAAAGGTCAAACCTGGAGAAAGAGTTCAAGAGAGAAAGGAGTTTCTTCATGAAACCGCTTTGTAAGAACTTTTTGATCCTGTCAGTTAATGAGATTTGATCTCCAAATTCTAAAACATTAAAATCCTTTGCTTGTACACTAGGCCAGTTGGAAGAGCAAAGGATTAGCAACTGGAGGGTTTCAAGTTTGAAACTTTGTCCAGCCAAAGACTTGTGTACATGGGGACTGGTGCACGTTAAATCTCTGTTGTGGCCTCAAATATCCTCATGTTGGAGTGGTGTGGAAGTTTGGAGAGTGAGTTGCCAGCTCAGGTGTTCTCGTCATCTGACCATGGTTCAAAATTACCAGGCATGGTCCTTGGATCTTTCCCTTCGGGATGGAACCCTGACTCACAAATAGCCTGTTTTGTTGCTCCCCAATGCAATGTTAATTAACTATCAATCAACCTTTTCCTGTACAAACCAAAAATTCATCTGGGAACAAGTAAGAAAAGCGATATGACAATGGGTTACTGTATTCAATTTCTCCTCTTAAGTCATCAAAAAATACTTTTAAATTCAAAGATAAGAATTGTTTCCAATTGGAAATGTACATCATAATTTAAAATTAAGAATTCGATATTTTTAACACTTTGAAAAGTAAAATTATTCAGAGTTTTTACCATTGAAGGCTAAAGAGGCAATCGTGGCTCAGTGGGTGTGCGCATTGTGCTAAGAACCTGTGAGTTGTAGGTGGTTCTCTTCTGTGTCAGTCATACTTTTTTTTGTGTGTATGTCTATTACTTGATATTGTATGTCTTTTGCCTGGCACAGCATGGCCAAATATGGTCCTTGCATCATAAAATCCCAACAACCTTTGAAGGCTAAGAAAAATGTATAAAAAATTATTTGTTACTTAATTGTTTTCTTGTTCCTATGTGGTGGAATGCATATTCTGTGTCTATTTTCAGTGGCAGTGGGGCAGTATGAAAGAGCTGCTGCTATCTCTGAAAAGTACTTAGATTTTGACATCATGATCCAAATTTGTGAGGAGACGAAGAACGTTGACAGGTTGCAGCGCTACATGCATCAATTCACAGAGCAGGTAAGTTGTCACATAATTCTAAAAATGTTTGTGAATTTACTATTTGCAATGTATTAAAAAATGTAAGTCTTCTGTCTGCTCTTGTATGCTTAGCCCGCGATGAGATACACCAAAACTATGAACTTGATAAGGCACACTGGAATTAATAATACTAACAGACCCATGCATTGCATCTAAGCTAGTTTCTTAATTGTTCATATCTATTCGTGAAAGTGTCATTACCCACATTTCATACTTAGTTAAATGCATTTAGACTAAATACATGCATACCTTCAAATGAAATAAAATAAAAATATAAAGCAGCATTGTTTGCATAGTGATCCTATTTATTACTTTCAATAAAGAGCATGGTTAAAAGTGTACACCTTAGTCATATTACAAATTAGCTTCTGAACGTCTACTTCAACCGCTGCCCGTTCACCTAGGTGATTCGATATTTTCTAGCATCTAAGACTATTTTCACTCGTGTTTTCTTTTCTATGCTGATTTCTATTTTCCAGATTTCTTATTGCCTTTTAGAATCAGACTGCTAAAGAATTTAATTAGAGAGGCAAGTTCTTCCTTAGAGTTTTAGCTATATTATGCACCTCAAATCAAGCATATTTAAACAACATGGCAAAATCCCCTAGTGGTTGATTTTATTTTGTTTATATCCATTTGTTTTCGGGGGCAGCGGTTGTGTGGAAGAGTAACGGATTAACAACCGGAGTGTTGCGAGTTCGAATCCATCCAAAGACCATCATGTTTAAAGGGGGCTGTGCATGTTAAATTTGTTGTGACTTCAAACGTCCTCATGTTGGCATGGTGTGGAAGTTTGGAGAGTAGGGTGCCAGCTCAGGTGTTGTTCTCGTCATCTGACTGTGGTTTAAAATTACGAGGAGTTGTCCTTGATCTCTCCCTTCTTGATTTATCCCTGACTGTCGGCAATAGTCTGTTGTGTTGCTCCAGTGTGGCGTTAATTAAACTATTTACCTACCTACCATTTGTCAATATACAAATACTTTTTGTGCCCTTACATTAGTGAAATATATATGTATAGATTGTACTTGCATTTATTTTGCACATTGTATATATATTGGACACTTGTTCCATGCCGATACTTTTCTTACATATTTCAGTTAGTCACCTTACTTTAGTCTTCATGCATTTTTTTCTATTGAGAAACTTCAAAACTTATCTCATTTTTTGAATCCATATCTAAGTGCTTGATTATTTAACTAATGCATACTTTGCATAAATTTTTATACAACTTTTCCATTGATACTTATTTTATTGCTTTTTTTATTTTAGAATTTCTCTGAATTTGTTTTCAAGTGGTATCTTGATAAAGGTAAACAAACTTTAAAATGTCTTCCACATACTCTTATGTTATTATAATACTTCCAATATCACAGTGCCTTTGATTAGTCATGCTTAATTCTTATCTGTTCTTGCGTTATTACTAATTCTGCGTCATTCTTGTGATAAACTGATTTTAGAGTAGAGGATAGTTAATTTTCTCAAATATGCTATAATAAATGGTTTTATAATATATATATATAGAAGTGATTGATAATTTTTAAATATTAATTTATCAGAAGATGATAACTTTAAAATGTGTTGATATCTGTCAAACTAGTGGCATTAATTTAAATCATAATTTGCATGAAATATATCTCAGAGAGGCACTCATGCATATATCCGTTCTGCACCTTCCAGTCTTCCCTATGTGATTTCTAACCCAATTTGACTTGACCAATAGAATGTTTCCTAGGATTCTTTCAACCAATAGGTGCAATTATTTAGCTTAGAGATGTGGGGTAGAACTTGCTTGGAAATTTGTGATGCTCAGAGGGTTAGATTAACAGGATATTTTCATGTTTACCTTCCAAGATATCAGGAATGCTGCACTCTTAGTTAAAGAACAGCTCTGACAAATCGGCATTTACGTTGCATGGTTTTAATTGAGGCATTCTTTAAATTATAGACATTTGTTAAATTAGAGACAGCTTAAATGTGTTCCCACAATTGTTGGCTCTCAAAGTCACATATTTAGGTGTATACTGGCATCATCTGGATGGATCCTGGATGACACCAATAGCCTGTTTGTATTGCACCAGTGCAATATTAATTAACAAACTTTTTTTTCTTTTCAATGCTGTTGCTTAAGTATTTGTTACATCCCATAAGGGGAGGGCTACAAGGCTGGCTATCATGCGAGTGATGTCCAGTTGATATTTATTGAGTCGTTTTCTTACTTTTCACAGGACAGAAGGGCAAGATATTTGACAAGCACCTAGGTCAAAGAGAAGAGCTTGGTAATTTCCTCCAAGAGCACGAAAGCTTAAAATGGTTGTATTTCATTCAAGATGAGAAGTACGATGCTGCACACACAACTCTAAAGCAGTTGGCTCTTAAAGAGACTGAATTTCTGAATCGTAAAAAGGTACAAAGTTTGCTTGGTTTTTATTTTCTGATATATTCTTGATTTTTATTTTCTAAGATATTCATCCAGTGAAAAATACTGAGTGTTTCAGGGCTACAAATTTTAAGGGTAGGTGACAAAATTGAACCATAACTGAGATTTCTGTATGAATAAATCTACTTCCGGAATATTGCAAATGCTATCCATTTCCATTTGAACCGAGTTGTTTATAAGTGAGGTACAGTTGTATCTGAAACGTCTTGGTGCCGGTGGTTGACTTTCCAGACAGTACGTCACAATCACTTTCCTGCTCAGAACATGTTTTGCGTTATTGGAGCTAAACTATTCCCTTTCTACACACCTTAGTGTAGAACAGATATTCGAAGTGCATGGTTCTTAGTCTGTAAATAGTACTCTGTGCCGTATGTATGCATAATAAATCATTTATGGCAAGATTACATTCCTCTGTGTTCACAACAACATTTAATATACTGCTCAGCCAGATCTGTTACAATAACCAAACCATTTGCATAGATATGTACGTCTCTACAAAGGTGCTTTTGGGGTTTAATGGGTTGGTTGGAGTGAACCTGCCACAATCACTCGATTTATTATACATTGATTTCTTCCTCTCTGGGTATGAGATGCATTTTCTGTCAAGCTATATAGAGGTGGCGGTAGTGCTTCTGCAGCAATACGTGTTTCCTGTTCTAATTCTGAACATGACATCAGTTAACTTGTTTTTCGGATATGATTTCTGCACTTTGCCAATAGAAATTCCAAATGGATATATGATAGTTGATTGGTCAACACCTATTAGATTAAGATCTAATAAACTACATTTAAGGTAACCCCAATATGTATCATACAGGAACATTTATTCTGACAGCAGAGGTAAAATCATTGTACACCATCTGATTTGTTTGTTTACTTTGAAAATCCCTCATACATCGTGTAGGATCCCTGTTGACTGCTGACCTCATCACAAGAGGAGCTGTTGTGTCTGTGAAAGAGGGCCAGGAGTTTTTGGAAATGTATGGCAATGCATATGTCAACATTATCAGACATTGTTACCTACTGTAAAACTGAGTGTACAACTGTCAAATTGTAAAGTTAGGGCTAGTGAAAGTGCTCACACTTGCTATCTCATTTCTGCGCCTCAGTGTTTCAGTATAGTGTGGCTTCGGTGAGGAGATAGTCGATATTTAAACTGGTGTGAAAGCCCACTATGGAAAGGCTGTCATACGTAAAACATGAATGCCGATCATCCTGGATGGTTTCCGGGTCACTGCAGCCTGGGTGGAAGAGTAACGAATTAGCAATCAGAGGGTTACAAGTTCAAAGACCACCATGTACAAAGGGGGCTCGTGCATGTTAAATCTGTTGTGGCCTCAAATGTCCTCACTTTTGAGTGGTGTGGAAGTTTGGAGAGTGGGGTGCCAGCTCAGGTGTTACCTCGTCATCTGACCGTGTTCAAATTTATGTGGTGGTGTTCTTGGATTTTTCCCTTGGGGGTTGATCCTGGACCTTCATCAATAGCCCGTTGTATTGCTCTAGCACGACATTAATTAAAATATCTATCTACCTGGATGGTTTCCTTGTCACCTCCAGCAACAACTCATTATCACTGCTATCACTTCCGTTGCCAAACAATAAACTTAGAATCAGAATCCATGTTAAATCCACTGGAAGAGATTCTAAATGTATCACCTAATTTAAAGTATAAACTTGTTCAAAACCATACGACTCAACTGTCAACTTGCAGGAGCTGGTCTATACAATGTTTACTACTTTCCAGCCCCTCCCAAGCATCAGAACTTTAAGCCGTAGGTTCTGGTCTAATTAGCCCTCATGCAGCAGAAAATGACCGTAAAGCAACAAACCCAAACGAAAGTTCAGTATGCATCTCTTACACTACATAGATATTAAGGGTTCGGCATTTTTTGGTGTGGGTAGGGTTGATGTATTTATTGCTAGACATGGATGATTCAAATCTTTGAAGAGATTTTTTTAATTACATTACTTGTATCAATTCTTGTCTGTAATAAGGTATTAATCGGAGTTCTGTACATTTAGACTCTTCTCAGCCTCAGCAAGCTTTGTGCCATGATCAGTGATGTGCCCCAGAGTACGAAAAGCATTCAAATTGAAGGTGAGTTCCTTTCCTTTAAGTCTTTAGTGGGCATTTTTCTTGGCTTCTGAACTGCTGGAATAATACTAAAAAGGTAGATATATTCAAAACCTCATCCTAACTTTAAAAAAATGATTGTTCAGATTTTCACATGAATTAAATAATCACATCACATGGAACATTTGGAACTTGCCAAGCTAAATTTCCTAACCAAGTAGATATTTCCAATTCTGATAAACACCTAGGAGCAGCTAACCACACAATATATTTTAGTGAAGTGAAAACATGTTAGAACAAGACAAAAAAATCATTGAATTTTTGAAGAATTTTGTAGATAGATGTACCAATTTTAGAATTGATCGAGAACAAAATAATGGGAGAGAACGTTTCAAACTTATACATGAGGCGATTGTTTCTGATAATAGGAGTGTTTTATCTAATTTCATGCACTATATCTATTTCTTTTTTAATTCGATATAAAACAATGTCTTTGATGAGAAAGGGATTGCAATTCTTTAGCTTCTGAAATCTGATGTTTGTTTTAAATGGGTTTAATGGTACATACTCCAAAAAAAGAACAAATGCTAAATGGAAGATTAAATAGAAGCCTTAAAACTCATTAAGGATAAAATGACTACAAAAACATATTCATTCAATTATAGCCATTCTTGTGATATGAGCTACCTGCATGCAAACCTCAGTAACCTGCCACCTTTTCTCAAAAGCGTTTCCTAAGAGATCCTTCCCTTAATCAAGCATGTATTCAGAAAATAATGTCGGATGGTCCAGTCTTCTTTCTCCCAGTTCCCCACATGTTGTAATGTTAAATGAGCATTGCATTTAATGATATTTTTGACTATTTACAAACTTTTAATGGTACAAAACTGATTTTATCTGATAACTAACTTCAGCATGTGTTTAATAGCTGTTTAATTCTAAAATTATTTGGGGAAGGATTCAAGCCTCATGGACTCAAATTATCCCTACCCTGTATAAGTGCTTTTTGAATATACTAATGCAAATTAAGAACAAAATGTGCAGATTCAAAAGTATCTTTTATTACAATCGCAAGAAGAGCCTATAAAGACAGAATATGCAATTTAAAAATTTAATACCATGTAAAAAATTTAAAGCGATTTGTATCTGGAATTTTTTCTTGCAAGTTTAAAGTAGGACTGTTGTAAAAAATTGTTTATGACAATTAAAAACTGGACCGTAAATTAAAATGTAAACTACTTCTGAGATATGAAATTTACAGTGTTTCTTTCATAGGTATCAATTCAGAACAAGATCTGATTACTCATCAAGAAGCCTTGCCAGTTTCTGTCGTAGAGGTGAGAAACAATGTTACTCTTTGGACTAAAACGTTCATGATTTTATTTTTATTGTAATAATTGCAAAATGTACATCTGGCTGACCCTTGAATATGGTGTATATATATATATTATGTTATACAATGTACTTCCATTACGTGTTTTCTTTTTCATTGTCTTATCATTTTCAACTTGTTTCATTTTATTATTTAACTTATATTTCTGCAATTATTTATGCAAAAACTTCTTCTGCAGGCTTGTGGAATTGACCCAAGAAATATGAGAGTGTTCCCACCTGAAGAACTCATTGAAGTAAACCTTCAATTCAATAATTATATTTTGTTCTCAAATTTATGTTTAATTGTTTTTGTTACTCTTCAATGTAAAAGATGTGCAGATTGTAAACAATTAGTGTTCAAGGGACATTTTGAAAGTCCCTTAAATTCTTCAGAATGTAATGTACTGTGGAACATTGATTAACCAAGTGTCTGTTATGTTAGCCAAATTTGATACAGGAGGATTTTTCAAGTTTGAAAGAAAGCTTCTGGCACGAGTGTGTGCACTTTGTCCAAAGAGGCAAGAAAGTGCTACCCGAAACATAAGACTTAAAAATTATCACAAATTCATACTATGACACGAATCTGACTATATATTATTTCTTAATCCTTGCTTTATGAATCTTTCAATAGCAGCATGTAGTGCAGTAAATTTTTTCTGTTTCATATAGGCTGTTTTGGAAACTACATTTTTGTATTATCCGAGTTTCTGGTTATCTGAGATGGACCTGTCCACATTACCTCAGATAATTAAGGTCCTATTGTATTTCTAATACTTCAATTAAGTATTCACATTAGTTCATCTTATTTTATTGAACTTGGGATTTAAATACCAAAGTACAGTAATCCCTCAATGCATCACACTCAGGAAACAAGGAAAAGGTCTAATATAACGAGACTCTAGACAACTTGCTTTTAGAAATAGAAAGGAACTAACTACACAATAGATTGCACATCTTTGTTTGTATTGTGGAAACAGCCTAATGTTAGAGGGAGAGCGGAAGAAAATTACTCGAAATAAGTGACCCTTGAATTCCAATTGCAAAGAAACAAATTGATATTGCCTATGTTCTTTGCAAGCCAAAATTCATTGGGGATAAGTAAAAGAAGATATATCTGAATGCATGATATAACTAGAGATTACAGTACTATATATTTATCTAATATTGCATAACTTGAATCTTATTTTTATACATTAGTGTATAATATTTGTCTGACTTCTATTTTTGTAAACTCCTTAACTGTTGTTTTTCCCTATCCAACAGATGTATATAACTGATGAAAATACAACTTCCAATGCCTATGACTTTAAGATTGCGATGGATCTTCTGAATTTCATAAGAAAGGTAACACCTTTTTAGTTTCATGTGCTATGCTATAAAACTGAAATATACTCCTGCGAATTCTTATTTCAAATTTGATTACTTGCAGTGCAAGAAAATTATTTAAAATTTCCTTATTAGTTTTAAGACTAGTTGAGGAAAAATCTAATTGTAAAAGAAATCTCATTAAAAATGTGTCTTCAGGATGGCACCACGAAATTCTGCATAAATATCAACAAGATTTGATGAAACTTGACATTTTCTTGTCTGTCTTAAGTCTTGAATAAAGATTGAGTTGAATGGGAATATTATATCTGCTAACTATTGCTCTCCAGCAGCTTCATATTCAAAAGCATGGCTTTAAAAATATGTGGTTCTCCAATTCAAAGCCAACCTTCAATCCCTGACAAATAGCAAGGCAGCTTATTACATCTTCATCCACTCCTTTAGGAAAGCAATGGGATCTCGGTTGACCAGGTTGTCTTGCAATGGGCACCTGCTCATTTTTGTATTCGGGGCAATAAATGGCTGCCATCTTGGCAATAAAGGGAAACTATTGTCCTGGAAAAGCCTTCTAAACCTTGGTCCTTTCATTAAGCCACATTGCTTACCACCATGTGTTTCAACCTATGAGTGAATTCTAGACTTTCCCAAATTGCATATAGTAAGATAGATGGGCTTGACCAACTCCTTTCTGTTTCTCGTAACAGCAGACAAATTGTTTTCAATGTTGATCATTGAATGCAGCACTTAATGACTAATGAACATGCGCAAAAGCACTGGAGAGCCTATGGATATCTTTGGCATCATATTCAAATGCTTGGCATTTGCCAACAACATACAAACTAACTACTTAAAGCATTTTCTGAACCAGAAATGTGCCAATTTTTGTAGTACCAAAGTGGAGAAAAAATATGGTGAAAATCATTTTCTTTTAATTGTTTATTCCTTTAGTTTCCATCTCGTGTTTATTGATTTGTGCTCAAAAACAGATGGGCATTCTCTTTTCTTCTGAGTTTTTAGATTTACAGGGAGGGGTGCATAAGGCATCATTACACTTCCAACCGATACAACTTCAATTAAGTTATATCTTCTAAAGAATTTTAAAACACTCCTTGATTACTCCTAGAGCTTGCTTTACTAAAAAGTTCATGAACCCTCAATATGCTGTTTTATTCATATTTATTTTCTACCATAAAATTTTTGTAATATATATACTACAATGGATATTTGGCATACGTTTCTGAATGTTTACTTTTGCTTTCAGCCTTCTGATGATCCTGAGGTGTACAACCTGAGAATGCATATTTGGTCAAAGGCCATTCTTAGAGATAGGTATGTTTCTCTTTGTCTTAGTCACCTAATTAGCTCTTATAAATAAGCTTATTACCTGTGTGTTTGATTACTTTTGAGAAAAATATTTTTTAACTATGCAAAAGGTCTTTAGAGTGTTGAGCTATGGGTAGTGATTGATTCTGTCAGCACTAGAAAAGTGATGAAAGTTTGAAATTGCAAATAAATGCTGAAATAGAGAAAATTCATTGTACCTGATTGCTCAGTATTGAATTTCCTTCAAATAATGTGTTGTAAATGAGCAGGCTGCTTAAAAGAGAGAGGCGGTATGAAGTAAATCTCATGCACAACTACTGGCTTTACAGCAACCAAGAACAGGTTAAATAGTTGTGGAAATTTTTTAAAGGTCTTGTCTCTTAATGTATTTGTAAGTCTACTGTCATGGCTCACACATAAATACAAAAATTGGAGACTAATAGTTATTTTACAAACATTGATTACTGATTCTAAATTGCTGTACTAAATACAGAGAGTGGTTCCTGACAGGGAATGCTGGCGATATCTGCAATCCTAGTCAAGAGATGATGACTGGCATTCAGTTCACGATGCTCTTGGCACTTGCTGAGCACATGAAAAGTTGTGCCAATTAAAAAGTGGCACCAACATCTGCCTCAGCGATATGCATTGCACAAACATCCACTAAAATTTTAGTTTTAAAGATGTCTTATCTTTCATTGGATCCTTATTAATAAATTGATCATATATTTTATATTTCCAGTTGGGAAATGCTTGACATCAGCAATCCACTGGATGCTGTAAAAGAAACAGTATTCTTCCAGATCATTGAATTAGCTTTTGATCAAGGTATGAATAGTTGATTATTTTGTTGATAATGATAGTCTATTGAAAAGTATTTAATTCAAAGCTATTGCAAAAATGGAATTTGTATTTTTTGCTTTATAGGTGCAGACATTCATGATTTTATGCCAGCACTCGAAGACCTGCTCCAAACTCCAGAACTAAGTGAACTGTCTGACAATCCAAGCTTCAAATTCTTGCTGCAAGCAGGATATGAGCACATTTTAAAGATAATTGCGTAGAATGAACTCTTGTTCTTATTGTATATATGAACTCAATTTCTTGCATTTTTTGTACAACATTTATATTACCCATTTGTAATAAACGTAAGACTGATTACTGTTGGTGTCTTTGTATTTTGCAAAGGAACAATTTTGTGCATACAGCTATCGTTTTAACAAACCCTTGTTTTATGAAGTCGCATGATTTTAAAAAATTTCATGAAATCTTACTAGATATGAAACAAATGTTACCCAATAGGTCCCGAGTTCAAATCCCAATTTGTAAGCGCATGGATGTTAGTGATTGTATTTGTTAGGAGTAGTAGTGGCTCACCCACTGGATGCTCCTTCACAAGTAGCTGTCAGTTCACCCTTTGTAGTACAGGAGGCAGAGTAGTCAGTAATTGGGCTTGGAAAAAAGTTAATTCCCTTCCACCTACTTTATTTTATCACTTGTTGGGTCATCTTCAGCACTCATCGCTTTTCATCTTTTTACAATACTCGAGTTTTTTTATATCACTGCTATAACTCATCTTCCAATGACATTTCATATTAGTTTCAACAATGAATTTAGATGGGAACAACCCATCTTAGTTGCTTTTGGAGGAAATATTTTAGCATTCACACTTCAGTGATCCTTTAAAACTGCACTTTTTAACAAAATATACTCTGCGTTGAAAATATCTCATTCTTGTATTTAGTTTTTATCCTTTTCTAATTGTTAACTTTATATTCATACTGTAACTATGAGGGCACTGTTTATTATCACATTGACAGTTTCTTGAATTTTAACTGATTTTGTTGGTCTTAATCTTGCGCTTGGTTTAGCTTGAGGACCTCCATAAAACTCAAGCCAATCAACCTTCCACCTACTTTTCATTTTACAAACTTTCTTTTTCCAAAGGGTTTTGCTAAAATGAGCTGTAACTGATTTAGTTCTAAAGAGTTTTTTTTATGTTTAAAGAAAGCAGTACATCTCTAGCCTGTGTAATTTCTTAATCTACAATGTCTCGGGGGTGGCATAGAAGTGTAAAAATCCAGCTATCTCTATCATAAAATAGTTAAAAATGACAAGGTTAAAAGACATCGAAACGGAATATGGGTCATTTAATCCATTTCAGTAGCAATATGTATTTACAAGAGGTCGGTAAATTAAGTGTTAAAAAGTCTATTGGTTGATTATCTATATTTTTTTAATTGTTAGACTTCCAATTACCCTGTGAGGGTATTTAAATCATTCCTTAGTCAGTTCTGGAGGCATTTAAATATGACAGCATTCTGTTAAGTCTGACCATGATCAGAATAGTAGTAAATATTGTAATGTTCCAGGACTTTTCACAAAAAGTAAAACATGCATTAAAACAGCATAGATGAGCCCTTCCCTGTTAATTGGGCCATGGTAGCCCAGTTGGAAGAGTAGTAGATTAGCAACCAAAGGGTTGCGAGTTTGAAACTCAATCCGACCAAAGGTGACAGCTGGTGCATTTTAAATCTGTCATGGCCTCAAATGTCCTCACGTTGGTGTGGTGGAAATTTGGAGAGTGGGGTGCCAGCTCAGGTGTTTACCTCGTCATCTGACTATAGTTCAAAATTACGTGTTGTCCTTGGCTCTTTCCCTTTGGGATTGATCCTGGACCATCATCAATAGCCCTTTGTGTTGCTCCAGTGCAACATTAATTCAACTACCTACCCCTGTTTCCATTGGTATCTAGCAAAACTTTCCACATTTTCTCATACGTAGGGAAAAGAAAATCACATATGCCCTTGCCAAGACTGCTTAGTGGTCACTCTAAAACTTAAATATCGAAATAAAAATTCCTTGTTCAGGCTGTCCTAAATCATCAACCTTCTAATGTAATAAGCTCTGCCCACAACTTCATTATATTTCTTCCGGTCCGAAATCAATTTTGAGCCGAAGCAGCATCCACATCAGCCTACCTTTGAAATAAATGCCCCTCAACTGCAGTTAAAGAGAACATTCTGTATAGAATGTGGTCAGACAAAGGAGTGTTAAAACTCGAACCATCTCAGTTTTGGGATGCAGTGTTTGTAGTTGTGTGCATTCACATTCAAGGTGATACAAACTTGACCACAAAGCTAAAGAATGTGTCCTTATGAGATATCATGAGTAGCTATGGGATCTGACGGAAAACAATTTCTTCAATGGTCGAGATGTGATCAAGGAAAAAATTTTCCCTTGAAGGCATAACACCGGCATTTGAATCTTGGAAAGCAAGAAAACACTACTTCACATTGAAAATGAGGAAATAGAGCATACATTTGCATCTTAGACAGGTATTCCAAAACTTGCTCAAAGATCCTACAATAACTGTTGAAGTAAAAATTTAAATCCAGAGCTGATTGATCAACCAAGGAATTGTTTGAACCCTCTAGTAATGGAACTGGAGAAGAAATAGGACGCGCCAAAGCACATTACAAAAATCCAGCAACTGCCAAAGAAGCTCTAATAAGCTGAAAGCAAAATGTAGCGAAGTGTCAGATGAAAAGATCGAAAACCTACAGCGTACCAAACCTGGGAACTTATGACATGACATCGAAGGAATCACATCCAGATAGTTTATTTCTAGAAGACGATATATATGATTTAGCCAGAAGGATGTGTAGAAGGGAAAGAACATCTTGTCTGCTCTAAGGAGAAGCTCCTATGATCTTCGATCATCTGGACGTGTGTGAACTACTTGTATGAATTCTTGACCCAATATGGGCTGAGGACAAATGCAAACCCTTGTGGTTATAACTGTCGAAAGAGGTAATTGCTGTCTGTGGATGACCTCATGACTCCAAGAAATAACTTTGAGCACATCAAAAGAAAATTCACAGCGAAAGATCTTGGTCCAGACAACCAGATTTTATCGATGAAGATATGCAAAGATGACGATGGATTCATTACACTAGATCAAATTGCCTATGTAGCTGAGATTCTAGATGTACTCAAAATGACAGCAGCCGCACCACTAGACCCAAATGTACAATATCAGAAAGTTAAAGATCAACAGTGGGGAAAACAAGAGAGTAGCAAGTTACCATACAGACTATTGGAAGCTTCTTATACCTAGATTGTGGCACTCGTCCTGATATCGCATATGCATCCGCATGCGTGATTCAGTTTAATGAAAGACTCAGTGAAGAGCACTGAATAGGAGTGATGCATATGCTCAGAAACCAAGCACAGGAAGCTGAAAGACAAGACTGGAGATGGACTGCAAACCTCTGACGCCGAACGGAGACTGGTGCACGTTAAATCTGTCGTTGCCTCAAATGTCCCCACGTTGTGGAGGTTTGGAGAGTGGGCTGCCAAGTGCTGGTGGCGTGGAGTTGGTAGTCAGCTCAGATGTTGTCTTCGTCATTTGACCGTGATTCAAAATAACGATGTGTCCTTGTCATCTGACCGTGGTTCAAAATTACGTGGTGTTGTCCTTGGATCTTTCTCTTTTTGATTGATCCTGAACTGTCGCCAATAGCCCGTTATGTTGCTCCAGTGCGACGTTAATTAACTACCTATCTCTGAAGCCGATTGGGAGGAGACAACTGACCAAAAATTCTTCATTGGATATATGTTACTACTTGCAGGTGCACCAGTCTCTTGGTGAAGCTATCAGAGCCCTACCATCAACTGAGGCAGTTTCCAAAGGAGGTTTTGTGGACAAACAATCTGCTCAAAGAACTGACAAATTTCTGTTTGGTCGACAACAAGGCGCAATTTACAAAAACCGTGTCCCATTAGAGAGAAGTAAGCATATTGATATGAAATACTTCTTTCTGCATGACTTAATGACCGACAAAATCATCGACTTTGAGCATGTCCCATCCAAAGAAAACATTGTAGATTTACTGACCAAACGAGTGTTCAAGAAAACACCTGAATTATAGGATGAGTTACTGGGAACACTAAAGAGTTTGCAGTTTTTAGTGCTCTTTCCTTTTTAACCTTCAAAATTTATTTTAAGAGCTAATGCCGAAATGCTAGTGTGATAGACAATAAGGCGTTTTAAACAAATGCCTATCATTATATCTAACTTATTATTTTGAATCAAATGAGTATAAAATTAATTTTGTTTTTCAAAATGAAGCAGGCTAGTTTCCTCTCAAAACAAAATGCTGCAAACACAGGAATGATGTCAAAATGAATACGTTTTGAAAACTCATTTTTGTCACCAGAATGGAATTTTCAAAATATAATTCAACATTTTTCACATCTAATATGCTTTCAATCAGGGTCAACGCACAGCATCCCAAGTAATCATTTTTGTTTCTAGAGCCAATAACACATCTCCCAGGCATCGAAAATCTGGACAGACGCACCAAGAAATTTTTCGTCTATTCAGTTTCTCCGATTAGCAACCGGAGGGTTGCGAGTTTGAAACTCCATCCAACCAAAGACTCGTGAACTTGGGGGCCGGCGCACGTTAAATCTGTCGTGGCCTCGAATGTTCTCACGTTGGCGTGTGTGGAAGTTTGGAGAGTGGGGTGCCAGCTCAGCTGTTGACCTCGTCATCTGACCGTGATTCAAAATGACGAGGTGTCCTCGGATTTTTCCCTTTGGGATTGATCCCGGACCGTCACCAATAGCCCGATGCGATGCTCCAGTGAGACGTAAATTCAATTACCTACCTACCTACCAACCAATCCAGTTAGCCGTGGCAAGATCAAGAATTAATAACAATAGGACAAATCTGATAAAAATCGACACCAAGTGTTACTATAGAAAAATCCTCCACAACACAATCATGAATTACAAAAAATTAAAATTTTACTAAGATCGTTACAAATAAATTAGCAGCGTGATAAAGATTTTCAAAGTGGGTGTTTAACTACCACTTGACTTGTCTGAGAAAGATTGTAAGTATGAAGCAACTGCCAGAAAAATATAAGTGTCCTTACATGAGTCATGAAACGGACGCAACTTTCAAACAACTTCACTTGAAGAAGGTAAGGAATACCATGCTAATTTCGTCTGAATTTTACTGGAACTTATCAATCTGGACATATTCAATCCAGGGACGTATTAAGAGATAGGGCACCACCCCCTAAAATGTTATTGATGCCACAAAAATAAATGCTTAACTGATGCAAATCTGTCGTGGCGAAATCGGGGGTCCTTAGTCGAAGATATTCTCAGGTGATATGGTTCATTGAAGAAATGCACAGAAATAGTAAACACGTTTTATTTAGCTGGGACGAAACAGAAACTTAACAAAAATACATCACAATGAAATATTTACAGGTATACAGTTCACACAGTCAACGCCAAGTCTCCACGAGACCACAGGCTCTTAGCTCGTACTCACAAAGTACGTATTCAATTTTAGTAACAAAGTATATGTAGATAACGCCAGGTCTGCACAAGAACTCCCCAGGTGTAAAGAAAGTTTCATGCCCGGTGACCCTGGTTCTGGCAGCCTCCTTCTCTACATGGGGCCATATGAACTTTTCATACACGAGACATCGTTTCTAAAAGAAATGGAGAAAACGTTTGTTGCTTTATAATTCTGTACCTTGGTAGAAAAAGGGCCAAAGTCAATTTTGCAAGTTTTTGGTTAACAGCCGATTTAGTAATCTTTATTTAAATTTTTAATACAGCTACAAAAAATACTTTTCGATGTTTGGATACCTTCGTAATGTAATGGTAGGAGGACCATTGGCCCTTTTTTCCAGCTATAACTGTTATTATCTTGAAGTGATTTGTGAACAATTCAAATTCAACAGATTTGGACATTGGCCATTTTTCTACAAAGGTAAGTAGGAAGTTGAATTAACGTCGCACTGGAGCAACACGACCGGCTATTGGCGACGGTCCGGGAGCAGTTCCGAAGGGAAAGAACCGAGGACAACATCATTTTGAGCCACGGTCAAATTACAAGGACACCTCGTTATTTTGAATCACGGTCAAATGACGAAGACAACATCTGAGCTGGCTACCAACTCCACGCCAGTGTTAAGACATTTGAGGCCACGACAGATTTAGCATCCACCAGCCCGACGGTCTTCGGTAGTATCGAGTTTCGAACTCTCAATCTCCCGATTGCCAATCTTGCGACCGGGTTACAGCGGCCCCTTTTTTCTAACAAAGTACAGAATAACAGGTGTATGTATACACTAGAAATCACGAAAATTGACCAAAATATCGATCTATTTTTTAATAATTCAAAATATTGTCCAACCCCTTAGCTTTGAAACGATACGAGGATCTTGTAAATATTCAAAATAGTTTTCTAGTTACAAGGGTTTGGATTAGGTACTGTCACCATAGACAAACAAGTTTCCAAAATTTTAAATTCGATTTCTGAAGAACTATGTTTTTGCAATAGGATGCTTCTTTCGAACAGTGATAACTCAACAATGAATTGATCTATTTTAATTACTTTTGTGTCATCATAATCTATGCAATACGGTAGATGTTTTGACCCTCAGTCGAAGTTATTGGTTAAGAAATGAATTTTTAGTTGATTTTTAAATGTTGAAATTCCTGAAAAAAATCTTGATTTTTTAGACTTCCTTTTGAAAAAAATTGTAAAAAGGAACGTATTCCCTCTAGAAATTTGATGGAGGGTCAGAACATGAAGAATAATAATAGGAATAATTTCCAACAGGAATTGTTTTTCTGAACACATTAGAATTTGAGATATCACTTCAAAAAACATACTAATTATCTCATTATATCTAAATTAAATAATTAATGAGTAGCTTAATCAAAATTTTTCACACTAAAATGAGTTTAAGCACAAACCAATGACCTATTGTGAAAAAACTAGATTTTTAAAGACAAAATTTAAAAAAATTTCTAGTGTACACATACACCTTAAAGGAATTTAATCTCTATCCCAAATACATAACACTAAAAAGTCTACAATGACCTAATGTGGTAATGATATGATATGTGAAGGTAGGTAGGTAATTAGCATCGCACTGGAGAAACACAACTGGATATTGACGACGGTCCAAGATAATACCCGAAGATACGAGGACAACACCTCGTCCTTTTGAACCACGCTCAGATGACAAAGTCAAGACTTGAGCGGGTACCCCACTCTTCAAACTTCCACACCACGCCAAATTGA
The DNA here is from genome assembly GCA_933210815.1 of Meta bourneti. Classification (NCBI taxonomy): domain Eukaryota; kingdom Metazoa; phylum Arthropoda; class Arachnida; order Araneae; family Tetragnathidae; genus Meta; species Meta bourneti. The sequence goes on from OW119931.1 coordinate 18,343,772, forward strand.
GGACGCGACAGATTTAATGTGTACACGACGGTCTTTGGTTGGGTCGAGTTTCGAACTCGCAATTCTATGGTTGCTAATCCGCTACTCTTCCGACCGGGCTACAGCTACTCTTTTTTTTCTACCAAGTGTTACACAATTATAGTTGATCTCTATCCCAAATCATAACACCAAATTGGATCTTTCCCTCCGGGATTGATGCCGGACCGTCACCAATATAGCCCATTCCGTTGCTCCAGTAACACTAAAATTTCTACAATAATCTAAAACTATCGAAATGGCGTGATATGTGAAGGAAAACAGATCTCAAATTTGGCTTTGTAAGCTTTCAGGTAGAAAGACCAAAGACAAGCTCTGGAGGTGAAAACAGGGCCGATCCGTGGACTAGGCTTTATAACAGGCCCACCGTGTCCGCTCTGATGCGTTTGCATCCAACTGAAAGTCGAACCGAGGATTCGTTGGATCTGTGGTTGGGATCCACTTGCGATCAGATGATGGATTGGCCCATCAACAAGGCGGAAGCTGTCAGACAGAAAGTGACTGCTGAGAAAAGGTAAATGATTGTAAAATCCATAGACATATGACTTCACATTTGTGCACCCAGAAGCTGTCTTTGGGTGGGACTGACTGGGAAAGAGGTCACCATCATGGTACTTATTTAGTCTTATTTTCGTGGGGATCCAATTGTTTTTTCTCTCAAACTTCCTAAGGGCCGCGGAAGCCCGATTAGCAACCAGAGGGTTGCCAGTTCGAAACTCGATCTAACCAAAAAACCGCTGCGTACGTGGGTGCTGGTGTACGTTAAAACTGTCGTGGCCTCAAATGTCCTCGCGTTCGCGTGTGTGGAAGTTTGGAGAGGGGAGTGCCAACTCAGATGCGGACCTCGTCATCTCATCGTGGTTCAAAATTATGGGGTGCTGTCCTCGGATTCTTCCCTTCAGGAATGATCCCGGACCGTTGCCAGTAGACCACTGTGTTCCTCCAATGCGATTAAATCAGCTACCTACCAACCTGAAATTTCATAATCGATCCCGATATAAATTAGGATCTTTCACTTTGGGATTGATTCCGGACCGTCGCCAACAAAATTTTTTGATGCAGAACGTCGAAGCAACTTGTTCTGGAATCTAAATGAATTATCACCCTTATCTGCTTGACTGAGAACGGCAAGAATATAGTTGGAAACAGATTTATAAATATATACCGTGTTACTTCCTGCTTCGCATCCCTAACTTTTAGTAGTAAGCCACCATTAGAATCCTTGATTCTATCCCAATATGTGTATAGACTTAAAAACATTTAAATTAAAATTTTGAAAATTTGCTTATTTTCAGTGGACAAGCATTGATACAAATGCTTTCAGAAAATACAATCGAGGCTTCAATGATTAAACACTGAAATTTCAGATTTGTCTACATATGCATATTTCGGTACATGTGTAAAATCTCGTCGACCATTCTCGCCAAACCAGAAAAATGTCGCCAAACGATGCCATATTCCGCCAATAATGGAAAGCGTGATAATCAAACACGGTTTTTCCTATTTTGCTCTTCTGCTTGTTCTCATAGCGACGTGACGGCAAACACGCTTGGTTTTATGTAACCTTGTTTAGCCACTTTTTAAACGAGATCTATCGCTATTATTAACTGCTATTTCTCTGTTTTTTCACCTCACATTTTGGAAAAAAATTATTAAAATTTGAGACCTGCCTACTACAGAACAGAATGCCAGTTGACTATTTTCAAAGTTATGAAATCCTGGCATCATAAAAGAAGTGTGATGATTGGTGTAAGTTTGGCTGGAATTGCGCCAACTTTCATGGTCGACGGGATTTTACACATGTGCACCCATATTTCTTATCTAAGGCTCTTTTCTTTTCGTTTGATGGACAGATGTTTCTGCCTTCCAACCCCAACAACGCAGGTTGGACCTTTTGACCACCCTCTTCGCTTGGCTCCTCTCAGCGAGATGCACATAGATCCCAACTACGTCAAGTTGGCAGTTGGTAAAATCGCCGTTTTATTCTGCTTTACTTCTTATCAGTTGCATAGCTTAACACATGAATCTTATCAGTAACGTAGTGTTACAGCTGAGGTGCCTACATTAAATTTGCTCTACTATGAACGCTGTGCTAATAAAAATCAGGTAGGCTGTGTCGAAGCACGGACGCAATGTTTTACGTGAATACGTCTCGTTAGCACATTGTACACTCATGTCCAAAAGTTAAGCATAATTGCTGTTTATGTGAATATTTCAGAAAATCTACATCGGAATGGAAGGAAACGCGGTAGGCGGGTGTAATAGGGTTATAGAAGAAAACAATGCAAAACAATAGTGACTTTTATTATCCAATGAAAAGAGTTGGAAGAAAAAGGTTCACAATACGAGTGTCAACATTAGTGAAACAGAATGATTAAAACAATGTGATGATGAAGTTTAATACGGTGTGTGGGAACCTCTGGAAGCCATGCATGCTGCACAACGATTTCTCATACTTTCGATGAGGGTATGGATGAATTGTGTGCTCAGAGTTTCAAGCCTCACGGAGAGCAGTTTTTAATTCCGGAAAGGAGCTCGGTGGGTGGGAGAGGGCTGCAATATGTCTCCGAGCATATCACGCACATGCTCTATAAGATTCAAATCAGGAGAGTTGGCAGGCCACTGATGCAGTGGATATTTTCGCTTTGTAGGAAGGCGTCGACCAGGCCTGCACGGTGAGGAGGCGCGTTATAATCCATGAATATAAAACCAGGACCGTCAGCATCTCGAAACAGGTGAACGTAGGTTCAAAGACTTCGTCTCTGTATCTTTGACCAGTAACAGATACCGTGTCAAAAATGTGTATGTCTGTGCGGCCGTCCAGCATGATGCCTGCCCAGATCACGACTCCCCTGAAGGAAACTATCTTTCCGTGATGTTTCCCGGATGAAAACGCGTTCCACGTTCTCTCCAGATCGTGATACGACGAGAATCAGTTTGCAGTCTAAATCTGGACTCGTCACTGAACATGACATTGCCCCACTGTTGTCGACTCCACTGCCGATGTTCCAAAATACACTGTAAATACACGCGTTTCTGTGCAGACGTCAGGGGGATGCAAACTGCTGGTCGTCTGGCAGAGGCCAACGTGTCTGAGTCTCCTGTAAACAGTTTGTCTTGAAACTATGACTCCTGTGGCGTCTGCCAGGGCTGAACCCAGTTGTCTGTAAGAACGGTTCCTCTGACACCACGCAGTTACCGCCAAATATCGGTTTTGCCGAGCGGTTGTTGCTCTTGGCCGACCTGGTACTGGTCGTCGAGTAACATCTCCAGTGGTTTGAAACCTCTGCCACAGTCTGGTGATCCCACACTGAGGCACATTCAGAATTCGAGACACTTCGGTTTGGGATCGACCGGATTCCAGCATTCCAATAATTTGTCCCTTCACAAACATGTCCAGTTGGCATCTTTGTGACATCTTTCGTCCTTATTGATTGTTCACAACGCTCCATGCCACAGCAATTGCGAATTTTCTGTCTAAACTGGCCATGCCGCTCGAGGTCGTTTCATACTCGTTCCGACGTGCGCCGGTGCTTTGCGCATGTCGATGTCGACTGAACTGTTTTGCATGTGCACAATGTTTTACCTTCGTCCCTCGATGCTCCACAAGTGATTTTGAGCCATTGTATCCATATTTACCCCGATTTTTTCGCATTTTACGAATTATGCTTATCTATTGGACGTGAGTGTATTTATTTGGATGTAGTGAATGAAAGAAAGACAAATTGAGTAGTCAGTTCAATGTTTGTTGGAAGCTAACGAGGTGCTCTTCCGTGTCTACTACGTTTGATGTATTTCTGCTTGGCTTTTCGACGAGTATATGCCGGCACTAAAAATTTTCAACTGCGATTCAAAGTTTTACAACCAACGCTATGTTCGATTTCACTTCTAATGTCTAACATGGATAGATCTTGACGTTAGCTACCGTATGAGGCCGATTTCTACGTCGTAGCGCTTTGTAGTCAGGAATTATACTGATTTGAAGTTTCCGCGGCGCAACGGAAAGTTCCCAAAACGCCAACCCCTCTCCGCATATTACGGCAGTTGAACTCAAGGTCACTATCGTCTTTGTTTCCTCAGCTATCGACTGACACTAGGTTGGTCTGGTTCGCGTTGATAATACAGAAATTAAACTCGATGCCCAATTTTTTTTCAAAGCTAGTAGTGATCTTATTTAAAAGACGTATTCATTCCAAAGAGGAATGGTTCAATGTTTCCTCCCCGTGGCTGTACATCTGGTTAACCAAGTTTACCTAAGAATCCTGGAAAACTGAAATGGCAGTGACGTAGTCCCAATTTGCTGAGTCCCCAATGTGTGTTACTTGTTTTTCTTCACAAATTAATTTACTGCAGTTGTATAGAATACCTTTATAACATTCTTAATAACACTTATTAAATCAACTAACAATGTATTAAATCAGTTATTCACTAGGAAATATGAAATTTTGATATTACGAATTAGTTTTCTTTGACGTACTATATGTCACATTGCCGATTTAAAAGGTGAAACACAAAATAAAACAATTCTGAGAAAACGAAAGGAAAAAAATTATGTTCCCTATACACAGTAAGTGTTTCAATAAGAAATTTATCCATCCTTCAAAAAAATGACTGAGGGAACTTCACCAGTCTGGTGGGAAGCATCAGGTGGGAGCATTAATTGAGAGAAATGTATCCTATCCCCATGTAAAGGCTGAACTTAATTTAGTGTATCGTAAGCGTGGATGAAAAATTTGTTTAAAGAAAATTTTAATTTAAAGTAATTTTTGAAATTTTACAATCGATTTTTAACTTGTACATAAATTTAAATGAAAAACGCTTTATTTAACGTATAATTTATGAATTGTAATTTCTATAAGTAAGTTTTCTCCACTCTTGATATATCGCTTCCTTCGGTATATCGAAATTTTATCGTGCCCCCCCCCAAACAAAATAAACGCGATTTATCGAGGGATTACTGTATATTTTAACAGTTTTCTTTAAAATTTTAAAATTACCAAATGACTATCCTTTGCAGATTGTCCTCACATTTCTCAGACTAACAATGGATATTCAAGAAATGATGAAAACGGGAATTTTTACAGATCCTGAAAGTTTCAATGAATCATCACAGCCCACATAAACAAAAGCGAGTACATTTAAATCTGACAAGGCTTCACAAAAATGCGTTTTAATTAAATTGTACTGAATTTATGCAATAACTTCAGAAGAATTTTGAAAAAAATAAATTTTTTATTTGATTTTGAGATAACATATACATTATTCAGTGCTATTGTTGTCAAAACAGTTCCGAAACACATCTTGGAAGGGTTCACTTCCAACATGTGCTACTTTTAAAACACCATAACGACGCTCGCTGTGAAAGGGGTTTTCTGTGAAGAAAAATAGAGATCGTTAGTGTTTTCGAGAGAAGTATTTCCTGTTGTATTCTAGAGCAGTGCTTCCCAACCGATGTGCCGCGGCGCACTGGTGTGCCGCGAAACGAGTGGAAGTGTGCCGCATAAAATTTAACCGCAGTCCAGGTTATGGGATACCGGAGGGCTATCCATCGGCAAAAAAGCTATAAACATTCTTTTACCATTTGCTGCAGCATACATGTGTGACAAAGTTTTCTTCTATGCTCACTATCAAGAATTAAGCGATCATCATAGAAAAGTCTTGATCATGAATTGAGTGTGGCTCTTTGAACCATAGACTCAAATATAAAAAGTTATGTTCACAGAAACAAGCCCAAGTATCTCATTAAAATAAGAAAGTAATATATGTATTAAATGTGGTAAAAAAGGATATTGTAGAATTTATATTAATACTTAAAGTGTTTATTTTGTCATTAAATTATTATTTGCATATTTATATATAGCCAGTAATTCTATTGTGTACAATTAATTTTACTTTTGTATTTTCACATCATAATTTTATAAAATAAGTATTCTAAAAATTTAATCAGTTTCACTAAATCTGACAATTTAGTTCACAAAAAACTATGCCAAATATCACTCACACTGAGGATGTATGGATTAGGTATTTTCATTCCATTTGTTTCGTTTATTTCGTGCTTAGGACTGCATAAGAAGACTTATCTGAAACGAATGTCTAGTTGGAATGTTTATGTATTATAATGCAAAGATACTTGAAAGAAAGATCTTAAGAACTAAATCCCTAGTATGAAATAGAAGAAATTAATAGTGTTGATAGAAAAATGTTGCTTCATAGTGTGTCGTGAAATTATTTATGCTCGTGAGGTGTGCCGTGACGTAAAAAAGGTTGGGAAGCACTGTTCTAGAGTGACGTAAGGGCATGTTATTGGAATGCAACTAAGCTAAAGTCTCTTAATTGCTAATATCTATTGATGGCAGTGGTTACTCATATTTCATACCTTGACGAGTATTGCATTAGCTGGAGGTCTGAGCATGAGATCTCTATCTCCAGTGAAGTTGTCTTGTAAACTGAATTTCGATGAGTTTTCAGAACGTTTTGATGTAGAGCAGGTCTTGTTGGTGGCGTCCCCAATGAGAATGCAGGTAGTGTCACGGGACGATACTACTTATCTAATGAGCCAAGGGAGTAGGATGTAATCAGAAAGGGGGTGTAAACTTAGAGAATGAACATACAAAAATCTGTTTGGGCGGAGTTACGCTAAAAACATTTAAAAATGATGATTTAGAATTAAAATTTAACGATTCAAAATGGCTCTTGGCCGTTTGCTATTTATTCTGTGACGAAAGTCATATCTGAGGATTTGCGGAATAGCGGTGTTATCAATTGCTTCCATATTGTAGAAGAATTTTAGGACAATATTAGTGAAGAATTTACTTAGTTATATCACACTCAGGTCTTTACGAATTTGGAGGTTCCTATAGAACCACGGGGCATTAATAATTATTCTGAGTGTGGAATTTTGAAGTTTCAAGTTTTTTTTATGTGGGTCTTTGCTGCATATCCCCAGACATAACTGGCATAGCTGACTACTGGTCTAAGCATGGTTTTATAGATAAACACTTTGTTATCGATAGATATTTTTGAGTTTCCAGCAATTGAGGGGTATAGGATTCTTCTAGCCGTTATAAAAACTTTTGCCAGGGAGTTAATATGCAAATTCCTAGTTAATCACGAAACATTTCATGCCTTATTTAAATCCATTCATAACGAATACACCTAATTGTGTTTTTACACGATAGATACGTTCCTGAAGAATACGTGTTAAAAAAATTCGTGTAAATAAAGACATTGTATCTATGGAAGAAAAGAAGATTGGTTCCGGATCCAAAAATCAGTAAAAATAATTTTAAAAAACCATATGAAAATATTCGTTTTAAGCTTATTATTTTATTTCAACAAAATACATATGTAATAATATGTAATGAAAATGAAAAAATTCTTCATGAACAAAAAAATCTGTTTTACACATAAAATTTTTTTATTCAATTTCTCTTTCTGACAATAAACGGCGCATTCGTTTGCGTACGACTGGAATATCACTGCTATCACTAGAAATGTTGTGGACATCATCTTCTTCCTCTATTAATGAAATTCTTTCTGTGATATCTTGAGCAAAATCAGCACGAGTTTCCTCTGGTACTGATGTTTCACCGGTTTTGCGAACGAATTCAGTTTAACCGTTGTGTTTGTGTTTTGGTTAGGCCGTTATATAATTCTCTGTAAGAGGCTGTCAACAACTTCTGTTCACGTTGAAACTTCCCAGAGCGTTCCTCATTAGGGTCATGTTTGACAAAATGATTACCCAATTTTCTGGCCAGTTCCAGACCTTCTTTTATTAAATCTGCATTTAGAAAAGGGTCAGTTTCTTCATTATCACTACGTTCTGTGGGATTAGGAGTCTCGAGGACAACCTCCAATATTTCATCTTCGCTTAAGGCTTTATCGACTAATAATTCATCAATATCTTCAAACGATAGATCATCGAATACTTCTCCACCAATTGTGTGTGCCATTGTAATGATGTTGGGAAATTCGGTCGTATTAGGGATGATGGGATCTTTGCTTTTTACACATTGTGCCCAAACCGCTAACCAACACGCATTCAAAGTTGCTGGTTTTAATTCAGTTAACGCTAATCCAACTTGATTGATACAATCCATAATTGAGAATTTCTTCCACACATCAATGACTGTTAGTGTTTCATCATTCAGTTTGTCCAAAGCGTGTTAGAATGTTCGTTTTATGTAGTATGTTTCAAATGTCGCAATTATACCTTGGTCTAGCGGTTGTATCAAAGATGTAGTATTAGGTGGAAGAAATAAAATTTGTACGTTTGGGTGTTCCAAGACAGGATGGCCGGGTACATTGTCAAGAATCAGAACTTTAAATTCGAGACCTTTCACGTTCATGTAACGTCTGACTTCTGGGGCGAAACATTTGTTAAATCATTCTGTAAAGATAGCAGTGGTCACCCAGGCCTTCTTGTTTGCCATCCAGTGAACAGGCAGTTTAATAATATCTACACCTTTCATTGAACGTGGGTTTAGGGCTCGATTTACCAGCAGTGGTTTCAACATACGATCACCTGAAGCGTTGGAGCAAAATAATAAGGTCACACGATCCTTAGCTACCTTAAAACCGCCAGCAGTTTTCTGTGATTTGGCTACGTACGTTCTGTTCGGCATTCGTTTCCAGAAGAGACCACTTTCATCTGCATTCCACACTTGATCAGGAGTGTATCCTCCATCTTTAATAATTTTAGAAAGTTCCTGCGGGAATACTTTAGCAGCCGATTCATCTGCAGATGCAGTTTCACCTTTAATTTTTATATTATGAAGAGCATGCCTTTTAAGAAACCCTGTCATCCAACTTGTACTTGCAGAAAATTCATACTTTCTGAGATGAAGTGCTTGGCTCCTTTTCTTTAATCTGTCTATAAATTCTTAGTACTGTTTTCTTGATGGCATTTCCATCAACTGGTACTCTTTTTTGTGACTTGTCTTCTATCCATATTACCAGAGCCTTTTCCATCTTTTCCTTGACAATACTTTTGTTCCAGAACATACCGACTTCCTAATTGCTGCTTAATTGTTCTTATGGTAGCTTCATATACACCAAAATGTTTTCCTACAGACGTAGCACCTTGTCCAGTTGTAAGACGATCTAAAATTTGAATTTTAAGTTCCAAAGAAATCGCTTTCCTTTTCGTTTTGGTAATGGGTGAATTATGTGACATTATATAAGGGCTACCGAAAAATATCTCATATTAAAATTGATAAATAAAGGTATGAAAAATTTGTAAATTTACAATTTATTGACTTTCGGCAAAATTTATAAATTGATATGTGCACAAATTTCACTATAGATTCTTTCACTTTGAAATAGAACTAAATGCCTATACATACTAAATGTCTTCCGAAGATACAATGCACGAATACGGTAGATGTGCACCAAATTCAATAATAAAAACGTTATGTAATGTATCTAGAGGAAAGCACACGTGTCAATACACACACACTAGCTGTTATACATATGTATAGAAAATAGAAATGATATACTACGCCACAAATAAAATTTTGTTTTCTTAGAATTTAGGCAAAAAAATTGTTAGAAATTGGATTGGACCGCTCGTGTTAAATCAAAATGACTCGCGTAAAAAGAGAATGAAATATTTATTTTGAATTCGTGTTAAATCAAATTCGTGTAAAAAAGTTTCGTGCAAAAACAGAATTAGATATATAATCATTGATAAACACATCTCATACGTCCAAATGAATTCACAAATATAAAATGGCATTTTTGTTTACAGTTTTCAAATGTTATAATTGGTATTAATTCTTATTTCCAAAAAAATGAATGGTAAAAATAAAGTTCACACTTCTTTCATATTACCACCAATTAGGTTCTGGAAGTATTATATTTCAATTGCATCTCATTCATTTGTTCAGAGACATTTTGGTGTTGTTGACGTCCAAACCTATTTCCACGTTGGCTCATATTTTATTTTCTGTGATGCTTCACTACCTTCCAGATTATTTATTGTCTTCTGCAATCCGACTGCTGAATAATTTCACTAGACCGGCAGTTCTAGCAATATTATGCAGCTCCTAGCTCAAATTAAGCATATTTAAACTTTTGCGACAAATTTGACGAATTAATTTCGCAGTGGTAGATTTTATATTGTTTATACCCATATGTTGCCATTCGCCAATATACAAATAATGCCGATTGATGTGTTACAATTCGGTTGCAAATAAGCGTCTAACTCAGAGCGTCGCCAGATTTCTGAGAGGTATAGTATTGCTTTTCCCACAGAACACAGACTACGTAACACACATTTATTGATTGAAGAAATCCATGGATTCTTCTAACTGTTAGAAAAATTCCTTCGGTCCTTTCCTTAGAAGAGAATCCTTGGGGAAGATTTTATCGTTTCTTTTCTTAGAATTTGGCAATTTTCCATTGCTCCTTTATTTAGAATGGAATTCTTTGGAAATTTTCTATAACTCCTTTCCTCATAATAGAATTATTTAGAAAGATTCTATTGCTCCTTTTCTTAGAATAGAATCCCTTGAAAAGATTGTTAGTGTCATTTCCTTACATTAAAATCCTTTGGAAAGATTACATTGGTATACTCCTTAGAATAGAGTCATTTTTCAAGATTGTATTGGTCAAGAAACTCAGAACTGATCAGAATTCAGGCTGGAAAGACTAGGTTACAGGTGGATTCATGTGTGTGAACCCTTCAGAGGGTTAACGCATCTTACCACGCCTCTCCAGCACCGCTAATAAATCCGACGACATTGCGTCGCTCTCGATTCTCCTTGCGACGTGCGACAAGGTGTTTCCTTCCCTGTTCCGAGCTCCGGCCAGGGCCCTGAAATCCTCAGGTGTCAGGCTCCACAGCACGTCGACCACCCCTGCATCGCGACGTCTAGCGCGCGCGAAGCATTCTTCGACTAGGCGGAGCAGGGCCACGACCCCTGGGACCCGAGATACAGCTCTCGGGGTCGCGCCGTCGTTGTTGGAAGCGTCGTGGGTCGCCCCGTAGGACAGCAGTACTCTGGCCACGTCGACGGTCGTGGCGACGTGCAGCGCGGTGGTGCACGTTCCGCACGTCCCAGCGTCAACGAACCCTTGCAGCTGCCAGTGGCAGGCGCGGCTCACGTGCCGCAGCAGGAGCTCGGCCATTCCGTCGAAGCCCCTGCGGGCGGCGACGTGCAGGGGCGTGTTACCCTTGTGGGACGCCTCCAGGACCTCGACGCCCCTCCGTAGCAAGAGGCGGACGCTCGCCTCGTCCCCTCGGCTTACGAAGTGGTGCAGCGCCGTCCTCCCTTCCGCGTCCCTCCGTCTCAGATCGGCTGCGTTCAGCCCCAGGAGATCCTGGAAACGGACGCCCTTGAAGCCCCCAGCTGGGGCGTCGACGTGCAGAAGCTCCAAGCCATCCGGAAAGACCAACTGGTACCTGCGCTCTATCAGCTCTATTATCTGCCTGATCGTCGTGACCTCGGGGTGCTCGGTTCCCAATATATCTGACATGTGGCCCAGGATGGTTTTGAATGTGTTATACGCTTCGAAGTGCTGTCCCCGAGCGAAAAAGACGTGCCCGATGCTCTGGAAAGTCTTCAACACGTTGAGATTGCTGTGTCCTGGATACGTCTTACGCACGTCCATGGCCTCTCTATGCGTCGCCAAGGATTCCTCGTATTTCCCTTGCTCGTACAGAATGGTGCCGATCTGGTCCAAGACCATCAAGGTGTCCGAGTGGCCGGGGCCTAAAGCTTTCTTCCTCGCCACGTGAACTTCCCGATACAGTTCAATCGCTCCGTCGTAATTTTTCAACATCTGCAGCGCGGCCGCTTTGATGGCCGACACCTTCAGGTACTCCAAGTTGTGTGAATCCAGCGATTCCTTTAGTGTTTCAAGAAGTTCGTCGCTCTGTTTCAGAGTCTCGTTGAACTCCCCCAGCGCAAGCGTGATCATCGCGATGTGGATCTGGGTTCGGAATACGTCTGCGTCGCCCACACCAAAGACGCACTTCTGTTTCGGAAGTATTTCTCTGTACACCTTCAGCGATTCCTGGTATTTGTTTTGCAGGAACAACATGAAGGCTATGTTTTTCCTGGTTCTCAGGAGATCCACGCCCATCCCCACCATTTCCTTCCTCCTTAGGTAAATGTTTTTCAATTCCCTCAACGCCTCGTCGCACTTGTGTTGCTTGTGCCAAACCAGGGCGATTTCTTCCCGTACGTCTAAGGCACTAGAACTGTCCAGACCAAATGCTTCAATCTTAAGGTCGAGAAGAGTTTTGAAGAAGGTCAGCAGTTTGGGAAAATCCTCCATAGCATTCCACATATTTGCCGAGTCGAGGGTTTCCTTCAAGCCGTCTTGCAAAATTCGCTTGAGTGTATCTAAACGGGGAAAATCGTTTCTTATCGCCACGGTCAAAAGAGTTCTGTTCTCTGCGTTTCGAGCTTTGAGAACGGCTTTCACGGTATCCGTAGATTTACTGTTTAGTTCATGTAGAATGCAGCTATCACCATTTTGGACGGCTCGGAACGACTTGTCCACGAGGTCCAAGAGTTCAGCGATCGACGACGGTCGCTGGGCAAAGTGACGGGGCGTCTTGCCTCCATCGGATCGAACATCGTGATTGGCACCACTCGACAACAAGGCCTTCACGATCTCCAGGTGAGAATACTTTGCGGCGTAATGCAGCGGTGTTGACCCACCCTTTCCAATGGCGTTCGGATTCGCTTTCTTCTTCAGCAGAAGATCCACGATGTCTTCATAACCTTTCCAAGAAGCACAATGCAAGGGCGACACCCGATCGACCCCTCTGGCATTCACCACAGCTCCCCCTCGGATCAGGGCTTCTGTTTTCTTTAGATTCTTGCGTCGGACGGCAAAAAGGAGATCAGTGGTCTTTGACAGCAGATGGATAACGTCCTGTCTCTTGTAGGCTTTTGCCACCTGCAAGGGCGTCATGCCTCTCATGTTGCGCGCTTCATAACACGCACCATTTTCTAGAAGAGCACTGAGGACTTTTTTCTCGCCCATGAAAGCCGCGACGTGCGACGGGGTCGACCCGAGCGCGTCGGCCGAGTCGACGTCGGCACCGTTGTCGATCAGACTCTTCATCATCGCCGTCCGTCGTCCGTAGACAGCGTAGTGTAACGGCGTCTGTCCACCGACGCTCAGGCCGTCGACTTCGTTGAGTCCGTTGGTGAGGAAGAACTCTACAACGTCTCTGTGTCCCGACATCGCAGACAGGTGGATGGGTTCGGACCCGGAGCACTCTCTGGAATGCGCGTCGGCACCGTGCGTCGTCAGGAACCTCACGATGTCCAGTTGACCATGTTCGGCAGCGATGTGCAATGAGAGACCGCTATGGCCGATTGCGTTGACATCGATGTCCGTCTCCTGTAACAGTAACCGGACTACTCCCAAATGACCATTTGCGACGGCCATTTCCATGGACGATCTGTTCTTGTCGTCTCTGACGCTTGCATCAGCCCCTGCTTTCAGCAACACTTCGACGATTTTCGTGAACCCAGCAGAAGACGCCGCGAACAGTGGTGTGGCCCCATCTGGCGTCCTCTCTTCAGTACTCGCGTTTTTAGACAGGAAGAGGTTCACCATTTCAAGCTGACCTATCGTCACAGCCGTGAAGAGAGGTGTGACATCGCCGTCTACCTTTGCGTCGACTGAGACACCTCTCGACAGTAAGACCTCTGCCACACTCTTCATCCCTTCCGTAGCAGCTGCGTGCAAGAGGGTTGCCTCCTCCTTAAGCCTGCCTGGATCGTCCTTAGGCTCCCGCAGAAGAGAGTTCAGCATGTCCCCGCCGTGATTAACCGCGAACAGCAAAACGGTGAAATCTACGTCAGCTCCGGCTGAGATTAAAACGTCCACAATGTCCTTAAAATTACATTTCACCGCATCTAGCAACGGTGTGAAACCGTTCTCGTTCTTTGAATTAGCGTCAGCACCGACACGAATGAGCAGTTCCACGACCTCTTTGTGGTTACCTCGCACGGCCTCGTGAAGCGGGGTAGAGCCAGAATGAGGGCCGTTGACATCCAATCCACAATCGATCAGACACTGCACTGCGTTCCGATTTCCACTAGTGGAGGCTAAGCACAACGTCTGAGAATCAACGCAGGCTCCTTTTGAGATGAGTAATTGTAAAATATCCGCATGACCACACAAAGCTGCTACCGCTGATGGCTTCAGGCCGAGAGAATTAGAGACGTCGACATCAGCTCGGTTGTTTATCAGAAGACGAGAAATCTCGAGGGACCCGGAATGAATGCTAAGATGCAGCGCTGTTTCACCATTTCCGTCCTTTGCGTCAATGTCGGCCCTGTTTGCTATTAGAATTTCTGAAACGTCCTTATGGCCATACACTGCTGCGATGTGCAGTGCCCTGGTCCCTATTTTATGTTGCGCGTTTACGTTCGCTCCGTTCTCAATCAATGATCTTAAGACATCTTTGTTTCCCTTACACGCTGTTATGTGCAAAGGAGTCATCCCATCATCATCCCTCGCGTCGACTTCAGCTTTGGATTCCATCAGCAGATGGACGATGTGGTGAGACCCTGCTAAGCTGGCCAAGTGCAGAGGAGTCTGACTGTGCAGAGCTCTGGCGTTGACTCCAGCTCCCTTCTGCAGCAGCAAGTCGACCACTCTGTAGTGTCCGTGCAGCGCAGCGAGATGCAGAGGCGTCTTCATTTCCGACTTGTCAGAGGCGTTCAGGTCGCACCCGCCATCTGCCAGCAGACGCATTACGGCTTCGTGTCCGTTTTTGGCCGCAGCGTGCATTGGGGTGATGCCCGTTTCGCTCCGTGCGGACACCTCAGCCCCCCTGAATATTAAAAGCTTGGCGATCTCAGTGCGGCCGGTCAGTGAAGCCCTGTGCAGTGGCGTGAAGCCTTCGTCGTTTCGCAGATTGACCTCCGCTCCGTTGTCCAGCAAGCGGCGGACCATCTCCAAGTACCCTTTCTCAACTGAGACATGAAGAGCCGAGAAGCCACCAATTCCCACACTAGCGTCGGCATGGATCTCCTCGTCTAAGAGGATCTCAGCTGCGAGCAACTGGTTGTTTGCCACCGCCAACTGCAGTGGGGAGTTGAATGCAGCTTCTTTCGCCCCTGTGCTCGCTCCCCTGCGCAACAGTGCTTCCACTCCAGCGCAGTGGCCATTCTCGGCAGACAGGTGCAGAGCTGTTTTCTTGAAGTTGTCGACGCAGTCGACATACATCTTTCTTTCGTCCACGAGAAATTCAATAGTACTCACTCTTCCAAACTCAGCCGCCACATGTAGAGAATTCCGCCCACGAGTATCTTGAGAATTCACGTCCGCCCCTAGATCAAGCATTAGCCTTGCAGCTTCCACATTCGGTCCTTGCGATGCAAAGTGCAAAGCTGTCCAAAGGTTAGAATCCTTCCCTTTGATATCAGCTCCTGCCTTCAGACATGCTTTGGCTGAACATATGTCCCCTTTTGCTAGAGCAACGAATAGCTTTTGCTGATTGACGATCTGTATCAAGTCTTCTTCACAGGCAGTCCTCAGAGTCAATGGTTCGTTCATCAACACTTGATCCGTCTGCTTGTCGCATTTCTCCGTCACGCCATTGACTATGGAATTTGCTGTTAATAACACATCCAAATCAGCATTCGTTAAAATCTTCACCAAAGCATTCTCGTGGGCTAGGTGTTTTCGTAGATTTTGTCCCAAGAGTACTGGGAAATCGCAGTCTAGGAAATATGGGTTTTCCGACAAACGTGAGTTACATTGGAAAATAGACATGATATCCAACAACAGCATTTCCATCAATGCCTGCAACTTTTCGTCCTTCTGGTAAGACATAAGAGTTTGGTGTAATCTATGGCTATTTAAGCAGTTACTTCTTAAGAGTTCCTCTAACATCCGTACTTTTTTTAGCAACAGGTCGCTGTAAGTATTCAAGGGTTTTGAGCTCTTTTTCTTTTTCATGGGCTCCCTTTTCTTCGTCAACTGGTTTCGAAATTCCTGGATCCATTTCACGCTGTCCATCTCCAATTCGAGAACTTGGAAAATTTCCCACACGATACGCACCTTATCCTCACCTTCGTCTGTTATTTTCGGAGCAATGCTGTTCCAGAGTTTTTTGATGAGATGCGAGATCGACCTGAAACTGGGGCTGTTGGCTCTTGAAACGAGTTTTTCGGAGGCCTCAATGGCCCATTTCTTGATCTCGTAGACTTCACTGTCCCCCTTCAGCAGTAGGATGATAAGGCTGAAGTAAGTGTAACCTTCCAGGAAGTCTTCATGGATGTCTTTCAGCTTATTCTTTTCTGCTTGAATGAGGCGATCGATTTCGGAGAAGAGCGATTTTTCGTAGCTCGTTTCCCCACTCATCTGATTCCGGAGGCTATGCACAAGGCTTTCCAGTTTATCCACTTCCACAGTCGTGAATCTTTCCTGGAGAAACGCATCCAGCTTCGCGACGTCTCTGGCTTCCACGAGTTCTCTCATCTCATCCACGCTCTCGCAGCGGATAATATCCTGGAACAAGCTCCGGATGTGGGCAATCTTTTTCCTGAAGACAACGGCCGACACGGTTACGACGAGTTTCCGCAAGTCCCTCTGGATCTGAGCGAAGAACGAGTCCGAGTTCTCCTCGATATCCATCCTCACCACGAGCGAGTCATCGTGCGAGAGAGAGTCTCGCAGCACTTTCAGCACCTCGGCGGTTTGGGAGGGTAGAGCGGCGAGCAGCACCTCTCCCGTCGAGTAGGACAGCTTGGGGGACTCGATCGTGTTCTTCAGGTGCTCGCCCACCACCTGAAGGCACCTCGTGATGACGAGCTGACCGTGCTTATCACGCGCGTCCGACGACGAGGCCAGCTTCAGGTACTTGGTGATCGTCTCCAGGGTGAAGAAGTCTCTCAGCTGCTCGAAGTCGCCGTAGAACTCCTTTGAGAATGAAGTCGTCGAGACGATCCCGGCGATCATTTCGTCGCGCTTCAGCTTAGGGAACTGGAACTTCCCTTGCAGGTCCGCCGCGTTGTTCCTCACGAGGCGGATGCACTCGGCGAAGTTCTTCAGGACGTCGAGGATTTTCCGGCGGCTCAGGACAGAGCCGTGGAACATGCTCAGCTCCTGCGGCTTCCCGGCGGAACCGATGAAAGCGACTAAGTGGAACTCGATCTCCTCCCAGGGGATTCGGTCGTACGTTGGTCTCAGTTGCCGCTTCAGCACGTGGACGCACTTGGCGACCTGTTTGAGGACGCACATGAACGTGTCGTCCGCATCCGCAGACCCGAGGACGTCGATCCTGTCCAACACCAGGTCGATGCGCTGCAGGACGGGTTCGGGTCGGAACACTCTCTTCTGTTTCGGCTGATTCGGTTTCTTGGCATCGAAGAAGCGGAGATCCACCAAGACTGTTTCGACGAAGATCGTCACTTCGATGGACAGTGCGACGTTCTGCAACTTCAGCTCCTTGAGGGCGCTGGAAAGGAGCTTGTCCAGATTTTCTGGGTTTTGGGTAAAGATCTGTCCTGGCCACTTGTGTATCAGCGTCTCGATGAGGTCGGTCTGATGCCATCGCATCGCATAGTAGAAAGCGTTACGACGTTCGCCATCTCTGTCATCAGGTTGAACGGCGCTTTGTCCAACTTTTACAGACACGTTGTACAGAATGTCCTCATCACCAGAGAGAATGTAGTTTAAGAGATTAGTTCTGCCATGCTTGCACGCCAAGATGACTACATTAGTGTCACTAAAGGGTTTCTCGGGATTATTGGACAGCGTCACGTCATTGATGGAACGGCTCACTTCATTAATCGACTGACAGATTTGAAGACAGTTCTCAAAAGTATCGAATGCTAGAACTGATTTTTCTAGCTGAGCTATTAAGCGAAGATAATGGCTAATATTCTCTTCACATCTGGTATTCGGTTTGTCTTCCACAGAGTTCGAAGTAGTGGATAAATCCGTTTCGTTCATGATTGACGAATTCAGGAGTTGGGACAAGTTTTTATGACAGCGAAGGAGCACACTTTTGCGCTTAGGAAATCTGAAACGTAATGCAACGAAATTTTTTTATCGCCCATGAATTCTTGACTAATCTAAGCTGGAAATATATGTTTTATCTTGAAGAAAAGGTAGGAAGGGTAGAGTTTTTTAATCGATTTTATCAGTATCGTGTACCTTCACCTTTTTCCTTTTATCAGTTCCCTTTTCAACCCTAATTTTATCTCATGCTCACTTATCTTTTAATGTACAGTAAGTCAAAGTGAAAACCGGGAATTGGTTAAAACAGTTCAAAACTTGGAAAGTGCCGTTTATACGAGACCTCGTATTACCTGCTAAATGAAGTCTCAATTTGGGAACAAACTGATGCTATTTCACTTCTGCAGCCCCTTTATAATGTGACTCTAAATGTGTCACCATATGTGGGTATCTAAACTATTTTTGCGGAGGTTTTTCAATTTGTGGTGTAGTGCCAAGCAACGGAGTGGAAATGATTCCTCCTCCGATAAAGGGGCCGCGGTAGCCCTGTTGGAAAGTAGCGGCTTAACAACCAGAGGCTTAAGAGTTCGAAACTCGATTCAACTAAAGACCGTTTTGTACGTTGGGGCTGGTGCATGTTTAATGCATCGTGGTCTCAAATGTCCCCACGTTAGCGAGGTGGATGTTAGGAGAGTGGGGTGCCAGCTCAGGTGTTGGCCTCGTCATCTGACCGTTGTTCGAAATGACGAGGTTTTGTTCCATCTCTTCGATCATCCTAGACGGTCGCCAATAGCCCATTGTGTTACTCCAGTGTGTGACATAAATTCAACTACCTATCTACTTTAACCCTTTGAGCGTCACGAATTTTACCAAGTAGTGTAATATTGTTTTTACCCCACATCATAGTACATACTGACTAAATAACCACACCTATTGGTTGAAGGAATCCTTGGTAAGATTCCATTGTTCAACGTCAAGGCTCGGTCCCCTTGAAGACAATACCCGTATAAACGGAAATTAAATTTGTCATCTGATTCCAGAAAACACGTATAACTTTTACGACATTGTGGGGGAGGGCACTGTGAACAATGAAAATCAAGTATAAGCTTTATTAAAAATCCACGGATATTTAAATTAAAAAGTGTAAGTGTAGTGAAAGTCAATACTGAAAAGCTAGAGCAGTTAATAGAAGGTACCTAACGACCAAAATTTAAATTAATTTAGAGAACTATATTTTTAATTTCAGACGGTCATAGCTGTGCAAATCTTGGGCAAACCTTCCTCCCACACATTGGCTTATTTATAACATCCAATAATGATTCGATTTTATGATTAACTGTATAAAAAAACATGGAATTTAGTGAAGTTGTTAGTCCTTTTTATAGGACTAGTAACATAATTACATTGAAAAATGAAATTACGCATAGATAAATGAAAGGTTAACTTTAAAGACAAGATGGCAGAGCCTACAATTCGTTATTTTATTTGGAATACTTTTCATTATACTTTTCACACATCATACATAGACAGCAGCACTAAATTTTAACCTTTCAAATTCTATCTTGTATTGTAAGGGTAATTAATTTACGTCGCACAGGAGCAACACAACGGGCTCTATCTTATACGATTTGACACATTTGAATACTAAAACGAAATTAACCTTACCAATGACGTAAAATGAAACGAATGTGTCTAACTTTTCCAAATGATTAGAAAGTGAGACACCCGTTCGTTTGTAAAATACTCCGGGACTCGTTTGTAAAATACTGAAAACAAATGCTAAACAGTGCTGATTCCTTTATCAGAGGGCCGCGGTAGACCAGTTAGTCGTGTACGAGAGGGCTGGTGCACGTTAAATCTGTCATAGTCTAAAATATCCTCACGTTGGTGTGAAAGTTTGGAGAGTGGGGGACCAGCTCAGATGTTGACCTCGTCATCTGACCGTGGTTCAAATGACGAAGCGTTGTCCTCGGATCTTCCCCATCCGGATTGGTCCGGGGCCGTAGCCAAAAGCCTGTTGCGTTGCTCCATTGCGAAGTTAATTAACTACCTAACTACCCACTTGAAAGGGCATCAGTTCAAGTATATGCAAACTTTCCATGGGGAACAGTAGGTCAAAATTTACCGAAAACACTGCAATTTATGGACTGGTCCAATATGCATTCAATTCAGCCTCCGCAAGATTTGAGTGACATTTGCATTTAGTGAGAAAAGAGAAATATTTGGTGGTCATTGTCATCCCAACACGAATGCCAATTCTTATGGGTCTGACCCCCTTAGGTCCCCTAAACGAGGGAGGAAAATATTTCTAATGAGAAACCAAATATATAAATTGTTTAAAAAACACCTACACAAAGCATGTTCTAGGAGTCTGATCCCCTTGGAATCCTTTAAAATGTTTATGCTAGGTCCCCGGGACTTCGGAACATTAGGGATAAATATTTCAAATACAAGTAAGCAAATAAGCAATGATTATCTCTCATTAGATCAATTTATCATAAGGAGTGCAAAGTTCTAGGAACCTGAACTCCTAGGGTCCTAATATTTGTATGGTCGGGACCTGGCCCTCTCTAACATATATTGCAAATATACTGATATCAGTAATGATTTATATAAACAAAATATATATAAAAAAGAGTTCCGAAACACTTTTTATAAAGCAAGTATTGTTAAACTTAGGACTCCAATTAATTTCTAAAAGTTCGAAGAACTGCATTCAAACCAAAACTATTATCTCTAGTGTCTTCTAAGTAGGGGAAGCCAGCTATTTTCAGTTTTTAAACAGGGTCATTTTTCGGGAGTTAGAGAATTTGTTCACTTATTTGTATAAAATGACACGTCCCAGGTTATTTCACCTTTAATATAATTATTAAACTTTGATTAAGAAAAAAAAGTTAGATTTAAATCCTGATTTTTTCAATAAAAATCACTAGATTTAAATTGGCATACCTTGCTTTAAATACCATATTTCCCTTTTAACGCAAAAAAAAACTTTGTATCTTCTGATGCTGGTGGTGTTCCAACTTAGGATGAAAATCCCCAAGAGGGAAAAAGGTGAAAGGATTTCCCCTCCCCGAAGGAGAGATTAGATTAAGAACAGATATTGGATTGTAAGGATGTGCCTTACCATTGATCCTGGCAACCAGCTGTGTATTTCTTTGTGTTGTGTGTTCGTAATAAATGTTTTTAAAGTACAATTTGGATAGATTTTTCCCTGATGAAAACACATTTTGGCACAGGTGGATAGCAACACACACATTTCCTAAGCCGGTCCATCACAGCTTGTGTTTCCAGCAATTCTTCTAGTTCGAGTTCCGTCTACTTACTAATCAAACATAACAGAGAAAAGACCTAACGAATACGAAATAATCTTTACTATGAATAAAATTTTTATTGGATCTACTTAGAAATCAAATCTTTACTATCCTACTCATAGAAACAATTTTAAAATCTCTCAAACAAATTTTAATTAGGTTATAACAAAGTATATAAATTTAAGAAAAAGCATGGAAGCCTTTTGTTACATATAAGTGAAAATCTGGATACTTTTCTTAAATACTATATGTCTATAGGATGATTGGGTATAAGATAGGAAACTAAAATGAATCTGTTTCTCTAATTAAGGAAGCCAAACGTCATCCATCATGTTAATTTGAAATATTCTTTACGTATAGTGATTTGTTTAGTAATTATTTGTATATGAATAAATTTTTAATCTCAAATTGTAATTAGCACTTTGATTAGATCTACAGTGGGATGTAAAAAACTAATACTATAAATTCTGGGTTTGGAAATTAGGAGCTGAAAGTCGAGTCGATGGCAACTAAATTAATAAAAGGTAGATTGTTAGAAGGAAGAATAAATGGTTGATCAGGTGTACAACAAATGAACATTAAAAAAATTTAGACGCTAAAAATGGCAACTGGACCCAAAAAATCAGTCATGAAATCGAAATTTATAGGTACCAAATATAATTAGGGTCTGGTGGGGAAAAGTGGGTAGTCCAAGCAAAAGCTACCTCATTAATAAAAACCCTGTGGAAAATAAAACTCACCATATATTAAGTTTTTCAATCGAAAACATTTTACTGGTAACATCTAGAAAATCCTGGCCTCTTTGTGTTTTGATCCAGTCATATGGGTTGTAATTGTCTGGAAAACTTTCTATTTATGTATGCCTTTCTAAAACTATTATATTTTTGTTCTGAGCTAGATAAAGGACTCTTAACAGATCTCAATAAACAGGCAAGAAATTACAACAGTATTTTTAATGCTAGATGTTTTTAAATGAGCTTTAGGCTTAGCGGCAACATTGAAGAAACTTTTTGGGGGTTCTTTTTTTGCTAAAGATTATTTTTAATCGGCAAAAATTAATAGATATATAAGTATTCCTTAATATACATGTATAGTATATTATGGCTACCCCAATTACAAGTCATGTCTTACAGCCCTTAGATGTTGGTTTCCATGCCATGGAAAGGAATTTTATTACATTTAATACAGGGAAAAACGATTTGCAAAATGTTTCTATGTCAGATTTCTATCTATTGAAACGGTTATAAGAATCATTAAAATTAACCAAGTTGTGAAAGAATTTAAGAAAGTGGTTATATACGTAAATTGACAGGCTGTGGAACTCAGAATCGTAAGGATAGAAAAGGCATCAATTTTCTAGAATGAAGTTCAATGTGTTGTCACAAAATGTAGGGAATCAAGTTTCACAGGAAATAACATAATTTTCAAGCAACTTACATGCCAGATAAAGTTTTTTTTTTTTTCACTGTTAAAAAACCGGAAATTAGCTATATTAACAACCCTTTCAACTTCTGTCTACTGATCTTATAAATGATTCTAGAATTCATTGAGAAAAGGGTTTAGAAAAATAGGTGAGATATTAACAGAGGCTCTAGCATCCTAAAGCATTTATTTCAAGAAACATAAGAGGTTTAGTGAAAAAGAAAAACTTGAGAACATCAGCTCACGCTCTTACTGAAAATAAAGTTACGGAACCAGAAGAAAATACTGAACCATAGAGCAAAATTGACAGTAGCAATATTAAGAAAAGTTGTTGGGTGATATGTAGGTTCGAAAAATCAACAATTCGTTGAGCAAGTAATAGAAGTCGGAAAAGATTAATTCTTTCTTAAAAAATCTAGAGTTAATTGATGGTATATTTTCTAGAAAAGGAGGATGTTGGCATAATAGATATTGGAAACATTTATTATACATACATTGCCACAAAACCTACATTTGATAATCCTGGAGTTTTGATATGTAACCTCTATCTTTCTCAAAATTCATGTTAACATAATTTTTCATGAATTTTTAGAATAATTTGTGTTTTGTATTTTTGTGAATTTTTGACTGTTATTTACAGTGAAATAAATACTCAAACATAGTTGAAGTAGTTGAGCTACAGCATTCGTAAATATTATTACATATTATAAGTTTGGCATTTAGAAGGCCATAAAATAGTAGCCCCCCCATTCAACAAAAATTGTTCTTTTAATACACTAACCAATTATTATATTGCGTTAATAACTTTTTCACCATTTAATGATTTTATAACTTACTTCTATGGATTACTCACTTTCTCCCATATCATGGGGTAAAGTAGGCATAAAAACCACTTAATTAAAAATATCGGTTAAACATGAAGAAAAAACATGCAGTATGTTGTTGAATAATACAATATTTTTATAATGCAAAGAAACACCACTTTTTTAATACTTGTCATTCCTAATTCTACTTTGATATTGAAAACACTGCTTTATCCCACCTAAACACTAATTTGAACCCCTGGATATGGTACAAGATAAATTGGTTGAATTTTAATGGCACAACAGTTAAATATTGGCCAACCTGCACCAAACATATGACAAAGAAACCAATGTTAAGTTTAAAATTGTACATAGTAACAGATTAAGCACAATGTGTAGTTAAAATATGTGTAGGATAAAAGATGCAATAAATAAAACCAAGTGGTTTATTTATTGAATCTTGTGAAGACTTAAAGTTTAATCACAGATAAAATGTGGACCAAGATTGGTATCCTCATCCTAGATAATAAAACTTAATGAAATGCAATTTTTAAAAAGCTGATGAATTACAAATGTGGTAAAAATCCTGAAAAAGGCTGGCGATTCAGTAAAATTGCTAACGAGGTAGAAGAAAATCGATGATAAAAATGTTTAAGATGGGAACAGGAAGTTAAAACATGACTTAATTGTAAAAAGTTGATGGCAGTACAAGATAAGGAAATGTTGTGGGTGTGGTTTATAATGTATCTTAGACTGTTCTATTATTTTTGATGCTTGGATAATAAGAAATGCAAGGCTGAAAAGATTTCAAGTGTGCTAAAATCAGATTCTAGAAAAATTCATAACCAAGACTTGTTTGAAATCAGTATTACTTTCTGAAATAGTCTAGAAAGTCCTTAGAACAAATTCAACATCAGAGCATTAGTATTTTTACATAACAGATATCATACTATATAGATGTTCAACTTAGGACTATATAATAAAAGAAAGTATCATATTTTCTTTACTTTTTTATCATTTCTTTTGTACAGATTCAGAATTTTTTTTTTGGAAGTCTAGTATACTTCAACATGTGCTTCTCATCATTCGAATAACTTGTCTCAATGTTACAAATTTTTATTTTACTATACTCCTAAGCAAAACACCCTGTATAAAGCTTTAGAGTAATTTTTAATGTCTTCAGCATGAATCTTAACAAGGGTGGTAACCAACTTTTGGCCATAAATTTAAGGGGGATTTAGTTGCATCAAATGTATATGAAATGGATAACATTAAACAAAACAATTGATTTATATTGTATGTAATTAACAGGTCTCAATACAGAATGAAAATGTATACAAATTTGCATGCTTCTGAACCTGGCCTATATGTCCACTGATGCTGCAGAACTAAGCATTTTTTTCTTCCCCTTGTGCAAATTGACCCCGAACTCTTTACAGCTATAGCGAATTCATTGCTACCCTTAGAACTGACAATTGGTTTTCAAAGATATTTTTATTTCCCTGATCAGTCCATTTATTAGTCAGTAAAAACACTTTCAGAATGGGCATTTCAACCTCGGATGCTTAAGATCTAATTAAGGTTTGGTCCATCAAGTTTTTTCTTAAATCACTGAAAATATTGAGCCAACTTTGTTCTATATTTCCTGATTAGAATCCCAAAACTGATATTCCCTATTGATTAACATAAACTTTCAATCTGGTATTACAGGCAATTTTTCGATATTTATGGATGAATATCTCGTCTTAACTCTTAATAATTTTGAGTTCATATAATTTTTGCAATTTTAATTGTAAATGAAATAAATAGAAGTAAACAGTCAATACAGAAGGTGGGAAGATAAAAAAGCTCTAATACAGTTCTCAAGAAATACCAGAGTTGGTCACTACTATACTTCAGAAAACTAATCTGGAACACCCAATACATCATAACATTAGTATATTTACATGATACTATATGATTTTACATAATTTTAAATGTCTTTGGCATGAATCTTAACATTGACCATGAGCAGAAAGTCAGGCTTCAATGGCACTTAAATACTTTCCTTAGATGCCAAAATGTTCTACCTGGGTGCATTTTAAAACTTGCTTTCTTTTTGTGTGCACGTGTATAAACACAAATGTAATGATCAAAGCCTGGATTTGGATGCTGCTATTTAAGAGTATAAATTGTTAGAAGGAAGACTAAACGGGTGATCTATCAGTTTGAAGCAAACGCATGAAATATTTCAGAGAAATAGCTGTTAAAAACGACTAGAAAAACTAGTTGGTCGAAACGAAATTTATAGATGCAAAACATGACTACCAATTTCCAGTCCTGTGTAGATCACAAGTTCGCCTAAAACATGGACTGCTAAGCTTACTAAGGTAATTTTGGTACAGCTGTAGTCTCTGCCGCGCGCGGTGGCAACGCGTTTTTTTTGGCGCACTTTTTATGTCGCCACGGAAATCTTCCAACATCGAATATATACTGCATATGTATGGATGAAATATGTAAATCTGAATGAAACAACATTTGAATAAAAAAACACTGCAAATATGGATGAAATGTATGGAATTTTGGCGTAGTTATAAGCGACTCATGCCGGTGAGGGTAACCCATTTGTTCTCGGATTTCCAACAGTGAATCGATATCATTCTCCACATATGAATGAAATGAATAAAAAAAATGTACATTAGTAGAATATAAGTTATTCTAATATTTTAACAGATTTCACTGTAAATGAGAACTGGACGCCGGCAAGGTTGCCATAAAAATAGGTTAACCCTAACCAGGAGAAAATTCGAGAAAAAAATGGGTTACCATCAGCCTGCATGAGTCGCTTATAACTACGCCAAAACGCGTTGCCACCGCGCGCGGCAGACTACAGCTGTACCGTAATTTTGAATGTCACTTTTACCTAATAGTGTATATTTAAAGAGGTATCAATTAAATTACTTGTTTTTATTCGTTTGTAAACTTTGTTACACACTTAAACATTATGCTTGCTTTCATACAAATGGAAGTCATAAAATTTTTGAAAGTATTGAGGTGGGCATGATGCAAAATATGGTTAAAGAACCACAGGTTTAGTGCAAATACACTGTCACATTTAAGATTGCTTGGGCTTTTATGGTGCAAAGGCTACATTTGGCCAAGGCTGTGCCAAACACAAGACACAAAGTCAAGGACATACACATGCAAGGAAAGTTTTTCTGACATAGAAGAGGACTGAGGAGAGTTTCAGACTGATACACCTAAAGTGGAATCAAACCTGTGCTGCTTACAACTTGCAGATGTCTTGTTTAAGATAAATGTGCAACATCTACTCAAACATAAGCAAGTGAAACGGGTAAAATTGAAGATCCAAGGGTACAGCTTTGATATGTATGACTTGTATGGCGACACTTTTGGTGCTTTTTAAGCAAATTGTGGCAGGCAAAGGCAACCTCGCAATCATTTGAATACCTTTCATTAATTTTTGTAAACCATTCTTTTATTTTACCTGTCTAATTCTAGTTTGCTAGAATTATGTGATCTTTAAAACATTCATATTATATAACCTGGTTCCATTAGACTTAAAAATTAATAGATTATTTAACTTGGACAAACTTTTATAACAATACAGTAAAAGTAGATTTTTTTTATCAGGAAACACTTTTCTAGTAGAAGTAAGAATTAGTGTGAATTATTTTTAAAATTATTTTCCACTAAGCCTGAAACAGTGTTTTTCTAAGAAATTCTACCCTGGCAACAAAAAGCATGCCAAGAGCTTTGCCATTAAGTCTTTATATTCAAGTTGAACTGACCAATCCAAGATAGCATTTTACTCATGTGTGGATGATTAAATAGTTCCCATGTACACCTGTCCTTCGATTTGCATGGTACTCGGTTTCTAAATTTTATAAATTAAAAAAATATTTGTATTATTTGAGTGTTTTACATTGAACGCACTCATTAATTTTATCTGCAGACGTCACAAGTGCATTGCGTCGCATTTAGCATTGGCGTCATTAAAGTAGATTTTGTTTCATTTCCATACTGTCATTCCTAGTGTCTTGTTTTACACGATTTGTCGTGGAACGCATCTACCGTGTAAATCGAGGAATAGGTGTATATAGAATATAGTAACTTATGATAAATATGTTAGCTTTTTGTAGCTGACATTAGAAACATTAATTCCATTTTTACCTGAAGCAAATCAAGAGATGAACACATAGTAACTACAATTTATATGAACCTTTTCAATACAACACTGGCTTTACAAAAATTTATTTCATTGTTTAGATATATGAAAGTAATTCACAAATTCAATGCAATATATAGCACCTAGAATTTTACTAAACTAGATTTAGAACTGTAATCTGTATTTTAACATTAAAATATTGTTTTCTAGGGATTGAGATTCCAATGAAACTTAATTTGCAATGTTAAAATGCATACAAATTGTTCAGATTTAGAAACATTAATCAATGCAAATTTTAATCCAAATCCAATAAATAGCATAAGTATCATTCGCACTTGATCCATTAGTCTTAAATTAAGTAGAAATAAAAAATGTACATCCTAAATATCCTTATTATACCCAACTTTTGAATTAAGAACAGATGAATTTCCTAAATTTTGAAGACAATTAATCAGTTAAGCACGGAACTGTATAATTTTTAAAAAATAGCAACCCTATCTCTCCACATTAGAGGAATACAAGGTGTTGAATACCTAGAAGAAATAAGTAAGAAAACAATAGTTAACTCAAAGCATTTTACAAAAATGCGACATTTTGATTTAAGATTTTCCTGAAACAGTAACAGTACTATGTTACTTTAAAAGATAGACTATGCTAACTAGTATGTTAGGCATTTCAAAATTGAGACTAGAAATGTACTACATTCTTTTCTTGTACATCAATTACTAATTGAAGAAACCCAAGAAAGAGTGCACAGCCCAATATAAACTACATCACATATTACCAACTCATTTTTTCTCATTTAGACACTATCCTCATCCAAAAACAGTATCTTAAACACTCAAACAGGTGTCGACTAATGCTATTCACATAAAAATTCGAGAAAGTTATACACATCTAATGAGGAAGATGCTCAATTACAGCTTGCGTGAAATCAGATGTGCTGGAGTAACCTCCGAGATCTCTGGTTCTCACTTTACCTTCCTTCAGGACATTTTCCACAGCCTCGGCTATCAGGTTTGCGTAGTACACTAAGTTGACGTGCCGCAGCATGCCGACAGCACAGAATAACATAGCTGTAGGATTGGCTATATTCTTACCGACAGCATGTCCAAATGTGTGGCGAGCACCTGGCTCATGAATCACACAGTCAGAGCTATAGCTGGCACCAGGGACCAGACCGGCACCACCGACCAAGCCAGCAGCCAGGTTGTCGATGATGTTGCCATACAAGTTCGGCATGACCATCACGTCAAACTGCTCGGGATGGGCAACCAGTTGCATGCAAGTGTTGTCGATGATCATGTTCGAGAACTCGATTTGAGGGTAGAGCTGGGCGACCTCCTCGCAGCTGCGAAGGAACAAGCCATCACCGAGCTTCATGATGTTCGCCTTATGGACAGCTGTGACCTTCTTCCGGCCACGCTTGGTGGCATAATCAAAGGCAAACTTGGCGATCTTCTCTGATCTCTCCTTGGTGACGATCTTGAGGCATTCGATCACCCCAGGGATGCTCTCATGCTCCAAGGCGCTGTACTCTCCCTCGGTGGACTCGCGAATGATCACGAAATCCAGGTTGGTGTGCCTCGTCTTCACTCCGGGGAATGTCCGGACATGCACGACGTTGGCGAAGAGGTCCAAGTCCTTCCTCATCTTCATGTTGATCGTCTGCAATTCCCCCGTGTGGGTGCTGAAGGGAGACTGGAGGGTTCCTTTGAGGGCTACCCCGTTCTTCTTGACCGACTGCATTACCTCGTCGACCGAGACGCTCATGGACTGGTGGACCTCGCTGAGGAAGAGCTCCTCGAACTCGACCGGAACGCTGATGGCCTGGAAGACATCCTTGACGGACTGGCAGAGCTCGGGACCCACTCCGTCACCGGGGATCAGGGTGCACTTGACGCGGCCGTGGTTCACCGGGGGCCGCTTCGCATCATCTTCACTGTGGATCGGGGACCAAAAGAAGGTCCTCGCTTTGATCTGATGAGCGACATTGGGCTGGACTTTGTTATATAGAGACAAGCCTCGGTAAAAGCTCGATATACATGAACGAGTGGCCATAGCAGTCGTTCTAACGAGGCTCAAGAACAGAAAGGTCGTTTCTCTTCCTTCGCGCAGCTTCGAATGCGTTGAGAAAAATTTGACTGAGAAATAAAAGGTGGCTTGAACATAGCTACCTGTTCGATCGGCCAATCAGATTGCAGTTACTCTTTACAAAAATTTATTGTGGAATATATGAATCTAAAGTGCAGAAACACAATCGTTGTTCTTTTTAAATATAAAATTAAAAAGTTCAACAATTTAGCTAAAAATATTTGGCTATCATTACATGAGAAAGTTTTAGGTAAAACTAAATAGAGGGCGTTAGTAGATTTGAAGGAGTAAGTACTTCCTGTTTTACTTTGGAAGTGACGTATATACGCAAGTTGTAGAATGTTATGTTAGCATATTGCTTGTGAGCATCTTTACTTCAATGACATTTCAATATGTTACTTATTTTAAACTTTGTGGGTTTCACCTTTGTGGTAACAACCTGTAGGTGGTTCAGGTTCAATTCCTGTTACTATCTGGGTGTTTCTTCTGCATCAGTAATTTTTTTCCCCTCCAATAGTTCGTTTAGGTTGTACTGAAAAAATATTTCATGTTCTATAAAAAGTTCAATATTTTTTTAATTTTGTTTTTTTAACGCCCAACACATGCTTTGCACATGAAGTCTGGATCTAATTGTTCCACTGAGCGAATTCACAGCAACATCGCCGAAACGGCGGCATACAAAATTAGCTCTGCTAAATAAATTAGCTTATTTAACTGGAAAAGTTATTTCTTAGGACAGTCACTTTAAGTTTTTATCATAGAGGAGATATAAAAGTAGAGTGAGCTACGGTAACTCTTTAACGTCCCCATGATCATGTGACCAAAACTAGTAGTAGCGTTATAGACTCTCCTTTCACACGCGCATATGACTTGCGCATCTTTTCTTCCATAGCAAATACATTGAAAGTGAAAGCTGAAAATGATACTACCTGCTATGCAAGTTATTCCAAATTTTTTAAAGGAGGAAACATTATGTTTCACAGGTGAATGATTTATATTTATTTAAAAAATTATTCTTTAAAATGTAATAAAATGTTTTATAATATTTGCTGTATATTAATAGATTTTCTGCCTTTGGAATTAATATGCTTGAGGACATGCACCGTTAATAATAAAACAATTCCTACCTTTGTAATCAATGAATATCCAAAAATGTTTAAAATGAAATAATTTATTCGGGAAGTGTTTGCTTTTATGAATTGTGCGTCGATAATGGCTTGAAATAATAAAAATAATAAAGCGAACTTTAAAAAATTGTGTTGAATCGTTTGGCGATGATTCATTGCGCCAACTCGGATCACTTTTTGTCTAGTGTTTACTTTATCATTTCATACGATAAACAATGTTATGAAATGATAAAATAAACATAAATATGTACTTAAAATTTGACTTTTTTTGCTGAACAAAAGTGTTTAAGAATGGAGAATTGCGAATGGATAAATAAAAGATGAAGTTTGAGACTCAAATATTATGTACAACGTTAAATTGATTAGTTAAAATATCGTTAAAGCACATCCCACGTATACAACAAATGTGAAACATATTTATAAGCTCTTTAGATAACTTTTTTCGATGAATGTAATTTCTTTTTTTCAATATATCTAAAATTTTATTCAAATTATATCTGAAATATCTGTAAAATCTTTCATTTCAATTTTACAGAACTATTGTGTTTGTTGGAAGGGCTTCTTTAATTAATATAACTTTCCACTGAAATTTTTTTTAGTGTCGATTTTAATGGGAAACTGAAGCAGTGCGTGAACAAATATTGAATACGCATTGCCTAGCTATTTTGAAATATTAATTCTTTTACATAAGCCTTAGCTAGTGTCCAACAAAAAGAGAAAACTGCAAAACAGCTTATTATTGAACTAACATAAAAATAAAGAACGAAATGTAACTTCTTTCGATCTAGTTCTAAACAATCAGCTCAAATAGAAATGTCCTTTTTCGGGAACATCCGCTTGACTCTCCTGAATTTGCTTTTCATATAGTATAAATATATATAAAACAAACGATAAGCGATAAAAGAATGCATTACACAAAGAAATGAAATCGCTGAACGAAAATCCTTCTGGCAAGAGGGAACACTTTTCAATTTTTGCCGCTAAAAACATAGCATATTGAATAAATTAAAATACTTAGTAAAATTGTGTGCATATTCAAAACATGCTCTTTTATTAAACACATTTCTTTAAGCATTTATACAATTTTCTTAGATTGAGAAACCTAGTTTTTTAAAGCCTTAAATTTGTTATGATGTGTGATGAATCTGTGATGACCCCTCGAATGGTTCAAAATAATTTTGTGTTTATGAAATGTAACTTTAAATAAAACTATATTTATCTGATAATAATAGAATACATTAAAGGTGTGTACATCTGTTGAAAATCCTTTTATTCAGTTTGTATGGATTTATAGAACTTTTATTATTCTATTTATTAGTTTTCCCATAGATGAGAAAGGAGAAATTTTTGTGAAAAAAAACTCAAATTTATTTCACCATTTTAAGGAGGTACTTTTTTGTTTTATATGTAATGTACTTATAACATATGTACCAAAGTTTCATATTTACAGATTGCTGGTTATATTATAATATGAATAAGACAATAAAGTTTACAAGAACGTATGGTTAATTATTTTTCTTTTGTATTTATAAAGGACTTGATTGAAGTATGTGGATACAAATTTAATATAAAACTACTGAACTTTTTCGAAAAGCCTTAGGCATAAAAATTTAGAAGGGTAATTAACATTTTTTGCTATGATAAACCTCGTCATTTTTCAATGTACTTCAACTGCACATATTTACCCGAAAAAAATTTTAATAGAAATCTGAATTTTTACCTCGTTTAATATATATTTCACATTGTTGCATCTCCCTTATACCATTTTTTAAGGAAACAAATTATAACGAATCGAATGAAAAAAATTAATTCACAGGGACAACTATTTAGGCATTTATGTTGAAAACTTCTAATTTCATAATAGTTTATAATTTTATAAAAATTTTCATACGGTAATAAGCATCCACAATTTAAAATGTAAACTAATTTTTCGTTCAAAGTTCGGGACAAATTCCTGATGATTTAATGCTTGATAATATAATTTAAACGCAAATTTGTTTGGCCAAACCCAAGAAATGTTCAATCGTATGCGCATTCACAAATCTACACTGTTATGTCGCCAAACGAGACGATAAAATGCCAAATCGGCAAACCAAGTCAATTTTTCACAAAACAGTCACTTTTGTTGGTCTAACTTTTTAAAGCTCCTCTCAATAGCAATACTCAGTTTAGTTGTATTTCACGTCTATAGGTTTTTATCTTGAAAAACTTTCAACGGGAAATAGGCTTCGCGGTCATTTATTAAATTTGCCGTTTTTCGGAAGAAAGTGCAACGCATCCTTTGCAATTTTGTTTTACTGCACGAAGGCAATTTACTATAAATTTAAACCTGATTGAAACATGTCTTAGGGGAAGAAAGGTTGGTTGATTCGGTTTCCATGACGCATGGAAATACCCCAACCGCCAGGCATAAGACACAAAATCAAGTAATGGAAAAGAGAGAAAGACACCTAGGGAGGAATCGAACCCACGCCGCCTACAACTTGCAGTTTGCTAGCGCAGTCACCATACCCACTGTGAGGATTCATTGATGGACCCCTCAATTAACCCTCCTAAGGCGGGCTCGCCAACAAGAGTCGTAAAACACGAACAATGCGTTTCCATCTCTCTGGCACCAGACGGTATGGTACCGAAAACGGACAAAGGGAATTCGTTCCGAAAAACGCCCAGGTGATTAAGTCCACCTGCTAGGTAATTAAGCCCACCTGACGTAAAATGGGATTAGCTAAGTAGCTAATCCCATTTTACGTCAGACAGTCGAATCAGCAACCAATTAAAAGCAACAACCAATCAAAAGAAACAACCAATCAAGAGCGAACCAATCAAAAAAAACCCACCAGCGTACAAAGGCTGCGAGGTTTCAAGGGGAAAGAAGGGAGTCGAATCGAGTTCTTCGTTGTGTTCTCGTTCGAGAGACTTGACTCAGCGATACCTGTGAGCGGTCACTCCTTAGGGAGAAAAGATATTTGTAGAAGACGGTTCTCTCACCCTGAGAGGACATGTTCTTGTAGCCTGGCGTAGGCTGCCTACCTCGAGTTCCTGCTTTGGTCCCATCTGAGAGGCTCGATCCAGCGACCCTGCGAGTGGTCCAACTCCTTAGCCTGCAAATAGCTTGGAGTTGCTTTCTCACCTAGAGAAACGAAGGAACGTACTGGAGTTCCGGAAAGATACCGTTCCCATCTTATGCTGACCCGACGACCCCAGCGGAGCCGTCCCCTCATTGTGCCGAACCGACGACCTGCGAAGAGTCCGGTGCCGACTTCTCGTCCGGCAGGGAACCTGAATCGACCCGTCATCCCGTGCTGATCTTGTGTAATCGTCACCCGACGAGTAGAGTCTCACCCCGAGACCATTGAGAGACCTTTCTCCCACTCAGAGACTTTCGTGCGTACCTGAGATTACGACAACCTGTCGCATCCAGTTAGCAGAGACATCGAATTCGTGAAAGTGCCTTGTAAATAGACCATAATATAGTCAAGAAATTGTTCTGAATAAAATTAATGTTTATTATTTAAGCTAGACTGTAGATTTGAATAGCTCTGTAGATTTGAATCTACCACGCTACCCAGAGAAGTCGTGACAGTCTACTTAAACTATTGGTGGCAGCAGGTGGGATGTTAGCCATTGAATAAAAAATTGTCAACCACACCTTTTGCGTAGTAAGCCCACCCAGGAATTATTACGTGGGGACATCCGGTCCGGAGACAATCTCAAGAGTTGTGAGAATAGACAGAACTATATATATATATATATATATATATATATATATATTGTTATTGAATTCTTGTATTACGAGTATATGAGTATCTGCCTCTTCGAAACTAAAAATATATTTTTAAATTCAATTTAATTTTTAAAGATATTGACAAGCAAGAATTATATTAGTGGAACAGATTCTTGGAAGATTTAGGTAGCTCATACTTATCTTCCATCTCAACAATCCTCTTGTTATGATGAGTCAGATATGATGCAAGAAAACCCTCGTTTTTCCTGCACATTTCACATAGTATTTTCTTTACCTAAAACGCAGTAGGTACAACAATATATATCTTCCCATTTTTCACTTTCCTAAACCACTTGAAGAATGACATCAAAAACTGACCACTGGATTTTATGATGTGAAAACTTTATTAAAGCGATAATTCATTAGATTGTCAAAATAAATAAATTCAGTTATTTGTGATGATTTTCTTCTTTTTACAATGCTTCGTGGACGCTTAACAGCAACAACATACACAGAATGTATTTTAAAATCACTTTGTAACAAAAGATCTTTTCAACATGACTAAAAGTCCAAAACACGTATGACACACAGATGGCTCAGAGTCAACTAATGGTGTCTCCTGAAAAGAGAGAGATGAATTAATTCAAAAATCAAGAAAACACCCACATTGACGTTAAAGAAATGCAATCGAGTCTGGGTTTAACCCTCTGAGTGCCATGCTTGCAATATCCCATCATGCAACCTATTGTTTTCCCACAATAGCATCCAACACTTTTTACTTTATGACCATTAGAATCGTTCATAGAATTCAACCAATAGATGTGTGTTTTTTCTGGCAAGCGACGCATTGGGACAACATCAATCCTGCGATAGTAAATGGGGTCTCAAGAAAGATAGGGGGGTATTTAATTAAAGGCGCATTGAAGTAACGCAATGGGCTATTGGAGACGGTCCGGGTTCAATCCCCGATGAGAAAGATCCGAGGACAACACTAAGTAATTTTGAACCACGTTCAGCTGACGACCTAAGCTGACACCCCACTCTCCAAACTTCCACACCACGAAAACGTGAGAACATTTTAGGCCACGACAGATTTAAGTGCACCAGTCCCCCCTGTACACGACGGTCTTAGGGTGGATTCGAACTCGCAAGCCTCCGGTTGCTAATCCGTTACTCTTCCAAACGGGCTACCGCGGACCTGTTCTCAAGAAAGAGCCAAGGCAGGTTGGTTGATTGGTTCTTAAGACGCTAGGACCGTGTTTGTCTAAGCTACGCCAAACAACGTCAAGTAATGGACATATACCCCCACAAAAAGTTTTTATATTTTTTCACACTAGTTTGAATGCTTATGGTCAGATCTAGCCCAGTTGAGCCAAGCAAAGTTCTTTTCAAGTAAATGGACATACAGTTAACCACAAGGAAAGTACTGAAACAAAAAAGCTACGTTTTTAGTGTACCCATACAAGAGAAATGCACCCAGGAAAGTTACATGAATCGAAACTGTGCCACCTACTAGATCCAAAGTAGGAAACGACAAACTTTGACCTGATACATTTCTGTTAAATGAGAAAATAAAGAATGCAAAATGAGAAGTACTGACAGAGTTTTAAGTCTTTTTATACTACTTTTTACGATTTCATAGAGAAAAAACCAGGTCAATTTTCAATACTGATACCTCAACACCGCTGTTGAGAAAGCCAGTAATCTTCAAACCCTAACCATTATAGCTTGTCTCATGTTCTGGAAATGAAATGCATATTCTCCTTTAGCTGTATCTGTAGTTTCATTTTGCAATTTTGAGGGTAAAATACGTTTTTAGTGTACCCATACAAGTACTCTAAGAATGAAGAGGTTGAGAGTTCAGTGGCGTAGAGTTCATGGAATCCCAGAAGCCCTTAATGATAATTAAAAACTGAAATTAGATGGCAAAAGAATAACAATAAAAATCGATCAAATCTGGACTAAAATCGAAGATTTTTAAACTTAAATCTAAGTGATTCATCAATTTTTATTTTAACGTCATTGATTTTCACAGCATAAAGTCTATAAGGGTCTGTGGATGCCCGATTCTTTCAGCCTCAAAATGGTTTCTTACTATATCTTGTTTGTTGGTTACGTTGGGTTTTATGGCACAAGGGCCATATTTGGCCTTGCTGTGCCAAACACAAGACAGACAGCATAACATGTAATGGACATTCTCACACAAAGAAAGTTTTACTAACACGTAATAGAGAAATACACCCAGGGAGAAATCAAACCGCCACCTCCTACAAGTCGATTGGTCAATAGCACAATAAAAGACTGAAAAAATAACTTTACGGAGCAGTTTGGAATATCGTGTACCAGTGGATCCCAAGCCAGCGCGGAATCGCTGGAAATGAATGCCGCCAGTGCCAACCAACTGGCGAAAGAAGGCAGTAGCATGCCTCGGGCTGAGAAACCTGAACTATTCTATCAAGCAAAAGGAAAGTTATTCAATGCAATTAATTTAAGTGTAGAGTGCACATCAGAAAAAAATCTTGGGAGCAATTGCTGATGAATCAATTGAAATTGAGACTCAAGAATTTTAGATTGATGACTGGCCACGACTACTTGCAGTAACATCTAAATAAAATCTCAATAAAGGACCCGGCACCCTGTCCGTTTTCGACTTCGATGCAATTATGGAAGCCGATTATTTAAAAGACCGAGATGTTATCTGCTATTGCTGTGACCACTTTTTCTTTCAAACTCGCGCCTCTACTGCACAGTTAAGAACAGAAATAGATAATTTTTGGTCTTCTGATATGGGATAAAAAAATTCCCCCTTTGCATGACTGCCACCAATCTCTAAGGCAAACTACACATTGGTTCAACATCAGTCCTGCGACATAAATTGAATGAAATACGCATACGTACCGACATATTGTCTATTCAGAAACGGAGTACGCATGCGCATGTCGTATGCTGTTTTAGTGTGTAGACGGACTAAGACAGCGTTTGAATCATCAATATAGTTACTGAGATCGGGCAGAACTGGACTCTTTGGGGTTCCTTTTGCAACTAAGGGCTAAGTATTGCATTGTCACTGTGTAATTGTAAGTGTAGTTGATTTGTAAGGTTGTCTAAAGCTAAGCAAAAGATTTTTGATTGCTTTCTATCAAATTTTGTCATCCCTAGTTCTCGAAGTTACGCTACGCTATTGAAGGTGATGTATTTTAGTAGTTGAAAGATGCAAGTGAAAGACATCGACATACTCTGTTTAATCCTACACGATGATCCAGTCCAGGAGTGTGGACACGTACACCTTCCCGACAGTCTGTCACAGGCGGCGCCGTTGTAGCACCGACAGCGGAAGGCACAGTTGGGGCCATACCTTTTCTCCGGACACACTGCAAAAGAGTTACAAAACTTATTCTACAGTTTAGTTTGTACGCCTTGACCTCAGATAAGCATCATTGGTCTTGGCTTTTCAATGCAAGAGAAATACAATATACAGTACTGCTTATCTTTAAAAGTATATCTTTAAAACCTTTTGAATTTCAACAAATATTAAGGTTTTTAAGGGTGTTTATAAACTAAAATGAAAAATAAGACCTATGGAAATCATGTACGTGTAAAATTCTCGTTTGTAAGTGTCGTAAAATTTTTTGAAAAAGCAATGCCTCTACGGAGCTTCAAAGTAATGTTTTCGCAATTCAGAAGAATACACACCTGAAGATTCATAACTCAAAATAAATATATCTCAGAAATTTGTTCTGTATTTTTTTCAATTTGATATGGCAATCGCAATAAGGATTCAAAATTACAAATCCATATTCCCATGGACAAAAACAGGGATTGGATTGGATGTTTGGGTTTTATGGCACAAGGTCCAAAAAAACGGACAAGCTGCGCCAAGCGCAAGATAAAACAATAAAAGCAAAAGCTAAAGAGCCACAGTAACAAAGATGTTGACCCTCCAAGTGGTTTCGACGAGATATCTCCTCCATCAAGATCTGACTAATTTTGATTTTCACGAGATACCTCGTCATCAAGATATTGCCAATTTTATCATGACGATGAGATCAAGATGTGGTCAGTTTTCTTCTAATGACAAGATATCACGTCCTTAAAGATCTGATCAGATTGCTAATGACGAGATACCTCGTTGAAATAACCATCAGGAGGGTTTCAACCTACACCCTCTACATCTGTTAAATTTCTCAGAGTGACCACAGTTGACTTGTCATCGTTGGCTTGTGGACATCTTACCTACTTTTGGTTCAATAGTAGCAATTTATGACGTTGACGTATCTCATGTTGGCTGATTGGATTGTCATGGCACAAGGGTCATATTTGGTCATGCTGCGCCAAACACAAGACAGGCGAGTTATAACGTCCATAAAGATCTGATCAATTTTGCTAATGACGAGATGCCTCGTCGAGACAACCATCAGAAGGGTTAAAAGCAGTGAGAAAGAGTAAGTCAACAACACAAAGGAATAAGCGTACCATTACTGCAGTGTGGTCCTGCTATTCCTGGAGGACAGAGGCAGGTGCCGGTTACTGGATGACAGGAATAGCCTCGGCAATTACAAGTCTCCGAGCACTTCACCCCGTGACGGCCGACGGGGCATACTACACAGAAATAACATCACTCGTTAATTTTTAAAACAGATTAATGACGAATAAAAGCTACGTTATATAAATACTGCCTGTCTACTACGAGAACTCCAGTCACGAAGTCTAGTTTGTGGGTTGCGGTAGAAATGACCACATTCATTTTCAGTAGGGATGCTCGAAGGAATGTATTAAAGTTTGTCACACTGGTACACTGTATGATTTTTACTTGTTGTCGAGAAGATCTACGAGAGGGATTTTCAATGTAAACAAGTGCCGCGGTAGCCCGGTTGGAAGAGTAACGGACTGACAACCGGGGGATTGCGAGTTCAAATCCAACCAAAGACCGTCGTGCACAAAGGGGCCTGCCTGGTGCATGTTAAATCTGTCGGGACCTCAAAAGACCTCACATTGGCATGGTGTGGAAGTTTGGAGAGTGGGGTGTCAGCTCAAGTGCGACCTTGTCATCTGACAGGGATTCAAAATTACGGGGTGTTGTCCTCGGATTTTTCCCTTCGGGGGATGATCCCGGACCGTCGCCAATAGTCCATTGTGTTGCTCCAGTGCGACGTTGATTAAAATACCTACCTTCAGTGCAAACAAACCACCGGAAGACGAGGATTTTACTTCCGGTTATTAAATTCTCTCGCTCGGTAGATGAGGGTTGAATTAACGCTACACTGGAGAATCACAACGGGCTTTTGGCGACGATCCTAGATTCATCCTGAAGGGAAAGATCTGAGGACAACACCTCGACATTTTGAATCACGGTCAGATGACACGGTAAATGTGGGAGTTACCTTCAAATGTAGCAGTGACATCACTTCCGGAATGCGTACAGTAAACACGTTCCACTACAAAACGCTAGTGCCATCTGCATTCAGCTTTACAGAAAAAGCGTCTTCATACGTGTAAACTTCTTTTACCGTTTCCAACATTTACCAAAAATAAAATAGAAATAAGACAGTTATCAGAATCACCCCTATTTAAAATGGACAAGCCCTGTTCCTGCGGAAATCGTTTCCACTTAGACTTAGGGGTGGGAGAAGTTGTAGTAGTACAGACAGTTCATTGAAAAATGTGAAAAAAGATAAATGATATCGTGGATACAGTATATCCAGTGGCGCGGAGCACTCACTCGGCTCTCTTCTATGATATTTTTCATAGGATGGCCACAAATGAGTAATATCTATAATCGGAGCTTTTTCAGATATTTAGGTTTCCAAAAATCTAAAATTAAAATAATGGATTTAATGTCTTTTTGTTGAGAAATTGCTTACAATATCAAAAGCTTGTAATTTTTGAAGAATGAGTGAAAATTGTCGATATTTATTTCACAGCGAAAAATTTCAAAAATCAGTGATTATTTTAACAGTAGAATTTTAGCACTTAGTTGTGCTAATCAGAATAACTAGGACAAAATGTATTGAAACATAATACTCATTGGAATTCTTGATTTACTTCTACAGATTTATAACAAAAATTATCTTGTTACACTGAATAATTAATTTAATATTCATAATTATCAGTATTTAGTGATTTTTTAAAACAATTTTACTTACATTTTTATAACAAAATAAGAGAAATGCATTGGTGTCAGCAAAGCTGAGAATAATTACGGACAAAGGATCTTAAATTTACTCGCGCAATAGGCCCTAAACGACTTGATC
Organism: Meta bourneti; assembly: GCA_933210815.1. Classification (NCBI taxonomy): domain Eukaryota; kingdom Metazoa; phylum Arthropoda; class Arachnida; order Araneae; family Tetragnathidae; genus Meta; species Meta bourneti. The sequence continues at coordinate 18,384,651 of OW119931.1, forward strand.
CGTCATGGAACACAACAAGCAAGGGATTAGCAACAACAGTAAGCAGTCTCCTAAAATTCAAGCTTACCATGTTCACAGTGATGTCCCGTATATCCGACGGGACATCGACAAGCTCCAGTTTCCGGGACACATTGTCCCGAGTTGAGACACCCGCATCGCTTGGAACAATGATGTCCATACCAACCAGGGGGACAACCTGAAGAGGAATATAATATCAACAATCAGGAAAAGCTGATAAAAGAGGTAGAGATGTTTGTTGTCATTGAAATGGTTAATCGCCACATCATCCCAGGACAAGAACAGACCATTAACCAATTAAATCTAATTCGTTTTTGATTTGTTCGCGTTAAGGGGTCAGTGGACTTTCAAAACCCTCCAATCGATTTTTTAAATTTTAGCTTTTCAAAATAATTACTAAACTACTGGTAATAAAAAGTATTTTTTATTAGAATCATTTTTGACGGAGTTACAACACTGACATGCCAAAAGTCAGTATGCAAATTTACAAGTGGCGCTCAAATCGCGTTTAAAGGGTATAAATAGCAGACGGTTATATGAGTGCTGTCTGTTGGACTCCTGAATGTCATGTAAAAAGTTTAATAACGTGATAATGGCTACCCGACAAGAATTTACCAAGTTTGAATACTTGGTAAATTCTTGATAGATACTTGAAGCTCTATGCATAGGGCATAGCATTTCGGAAGTTGTTGAGACTTTTAAGATTCCTTGCTCCACAGTGACAAGGGTGTATCGAGATTACCTCATGGAAGGCATACCTTCCACAAACGACAGAGCAGTGGCTGGCCACGTCTGCTGAATGATCTAGACCAGTGACATCTGCAGAAACTTCCGTGCTAACAGAAGCATGACACTGCGTAAACTGAGTACCACATTCAATGAGAGGCACTAGAGGCGTGTCTGTGAGGTCCGTGCAGCGAAATTTGGCATTCATGGGATATGGCAGTAGAAGGCCGACTCGAGTGCCTTTACTCACAACACATCATCGGCCTGGACTCACGAACACATGCATTGGACCCTAGATGACTGGAATAATGTAGCGTGGTCCCTTTTTTTTCAGTTGGTACGAGCTGATGGTCGAGTTCGTATGTGGCGCAAACCCCATGAGACTTGCTTGCTAGCCAACGCACACCCTTGGTCATTTGGTGGCGCGCCGACCAGTACAGAAAACTTCCTTGACTCGTCCTTCTCGTTGTCTGGTTCTAGGTTCAAGGCCGGGCACTGATGCAGGTGGGCAGCATCCAGAGAATATGGATCCAACTTGTCAACAAGGGACTTGTTGATGATATGACAACTTGTTGATATGACAACTTGTCCCGGTGACAATGCTCCTTGCCACCGGGCCCATTTTGTTCAAGATTGGTTTGAGGAACATTCTGGACAATTCCAGCACATGATTTAGCCATCTAGATCGCCAGACATTAACCCTGTGGAGCATATCTAGGATATGATCAAAAGATCCATTCGTGCACAAGATCCTGCAACCACAACCACACGATTATGGGTGGCTATCGAGACAACATGGCTGAACATCTCTGTAGGCGACTTCCGCCAACTAATTGAGTCCATGCCATGTTGAATTGCTTCACTTCGCCGAGCTAAAGGAGTCCCTAAAAGATATTAGAGGGGTATCCCATGACTTTTGGCACTTCAGTATAAGCATAACGGTTTATCTACAAGAACATGCTTTTCTCAGATTGAGATTTTATTTTTTTCTGATTTCGAACTGTTTCTTGCACATCAGTTTTTCCAGATTGCCTTGAATTTTTTTGGGATAATCCTTGAAACCAGAAAATGAAAAATTCATCATGCTTCTTAATTTCCATTTAAAATATTGCTTAACCTAAGCTTTACAGTCAAATTTTAGGCCGCTTCAATACAAATTTGTTTATTTTTAAAAATGAATGATACTCTTCACAAATGGAGTTTTTATTTGGGTTATACGCATACAAACTACTATTATGTAAATTCAAATAATGAGAATACTAATCAAATGGAAAAACTAACACTCGTGGGACTTATCAATTTTTGCCAAATTTATTAAAAATTTTGACCAAGTATTATAAAATAACTTCTATATAACATACTTTATTTGGACAAAACATAATTTATGGTGGAAAACAAACAGTATGTTCTAATTTTATAACAATTGGTTGGTTGCATTCAGTTTTATGACCCAATAGTCAGTCAATTTAGTCAAGCTGTGCCAAACACAAGACAGACAACATCAATGAACAAACACACACATCGAAAGTTCCACCGACGAAACCGACCCAGGGAGGAATCGAATCACGCTGAACCTGTACAACTCACATGTTGCTAGCACAGTGGACAAACCCACTGAGCCACGGCTATAACAGTCAGATAGTGACTTCAATAGTTGTGTTTTTAGTCCACTATGCAGTTAAACATGAATGTTTTTAGTATTCCCATAGTTCATGTAAAAATCTGAAGTAAATTAAAACTCCATGATTATGGAAAAATGGTATTTTAAGGTGAAGTGAACTGTATTCCAACAGTCCATGGGAAACTTTTATGGTTACGTAAGTCGATATTAGTTACATAAGTCGCTATTAGTTACGTAAGTCGCTATTAGGTACGTAAGTCCCTATTAGTCCTGAGGATGCATAAGGCACTTAATTACTGCTGGCACGTGGAAATAGGTACGTACTGTGTTCGCAGAGGCTTCCCGTGAACCCATCCAAACAGCGGCACCGTCCATGCAAAGGGTCACAGGTGGCATTGTTGTGGCACTGACACTTGTGTCGACAGTTGGGGCCGAAACGACCGCCGGGGCATTCTGCAAGAGATAAAAGAAGCTTCAGAAAAACGAGAAAAGAAAAATCTAATTTCTCAAAAATTCTCACTCAAAAGATTTACGTTTGCACAAGAAAGTGCTCAAAGACTGGTGGACTATTTGAAAACAAACCAATAACATAGTATTTTGGTCATACAATTGCACAAAGTGAAGTGACTGATGTACATTTGGTTTGAATTCTGGTTTAATTCAAAAACTTCTTGATGGTCAAGCACTTAAATGATCCTTAAGACTCATAGTGGGCAGTCGTTTCGAATTCTTTCCCGAAATCTCCGTAAAAGATTATTCTAAACCTTTCATAGCTTCGTATTCAAAATGAAAATGGGCATCAACTCCTAGTGGCCCGACCTCTTGCCTCCCTAGTATTTTAATGTTATTTTTGAGCCCTTAAGCATGAATAAATATCAAATTTACAGATAACGCAGGTAGCGAAATATGCAAGCACGATCTCAATGACTAGGTCGTATGGACGCTATATCAGGAGACCGGGGATCCAATTTCTGGTGGCCAGACTCCTTTTTTTTTTTTTTGGTCCTGACCTAATCTACATACTTCCCAACATCTGCAATCCAAGACTCAATTCCAACCAGAACCATGACAAGGCATGCCATCGACCTTCTAATGAATTAGACGGACCATGTGGGCGGAGTCGCTGTCGTAAGATCTCTGAAGGGTAAATCACGTGAACTTACGAATGGCCTTCTCCGATTGGCTGTCAAAATCGCAGACTAGTGTTTTTGATTACGGTGGATAATCACTTTAACCAATCAAATAATTTAGGATTCTTGATTTTACCCACAACCATGTGACAGATCAAACCGGGCAACTGGAAGAAATAACACGAAGTTGCGGGCGCATGCTCCGTCTATTTCATTTTAAGGTCAGATGCCTTTGTGAAAATTTGACCTAAGCCCTGCAAGCTTATGCCGGAGACAGTTAGGACAAATAAATTGAATCAAAATTATACCTTTTCCTTTTGCCAGATAGGCGAAAATATAACCTTTTTGGAGTGCCGTAGAATCTTAGTATTTAGTTAATGCATGGCCACAAGATGAGAAAGGTTGAAAATCGTTGTTCAGAACAATATAATCTTTCCTATGTTTCTTTCATTCAATACATGCGGTTATTTAGTCATATGCGCTGAGAGGTAAAAGAAATACAATTCTTGGAAATCTTGTGAGGTTCTAAGGGTTAAAAATATGTATTCCAGGTGTAGTGTTTAATCCTCTGAGCCATGCACGTATTATTCCACCATGCAAGTCTTCCTTACTTAATTTCTAACCAGTTTCGACCTTCTCGCTCAACTAGAATCTGAAGATGGAAAAGGTTGAAAATCGCAGTTCTAAACCATAATATTTCCTAGAATTCTTTTATGCAATGGATGCGGTTATTTAGTCATGTGTGTTGAGGGGTAAAAGGAATACTACACTTGGAAATCTTGTGACGCTAAGAGGGTTAAAATGAGATATTTCAAGTGTTGGGGTGTGGAGGGGTTAACCCTCTGCGTCATGCACGTATTATTCAACTATGCAAGTCTTCACAACTAACTTCTAACGAGTTTTGATCTTGACCAATAGAATATTTCCTAGTATTCTTTCAACCAATAGCTGTGGTTACTTAGTCATTGGATGTGTATTGTGGGGTAAAAGCTATACAACACTACTTGAAAATTTCGTGACTCTCAGAGTTAACTTGCACAAATGAAACTATTTCCCCTTGCACACATGTACACCTTTATTTCAATATGCAATGAATAGAAATTTGAAATGTTGTTCACTGAGATAACACATCTCAGTGAACAACATTTTTCACATTTTCCGGGCCCTGGTACTATGGTAGAAGTGATCCCTGCCTTGAGGGGCAGACGCTAGCATGCCCCCCGAAAATCGCCACCTGAAGCCAGGGGTTTACGTAAAGGGGGTACTTCAAAAGGATGGAATGTTGATTACATGTAACGTACTCTCCCGACATTGAGTTCCTCGGTGTCCAGGTGGGCAGAGGCACTTCCCGCTCACTCGGTCACAGCTGTAGGAACCGCATGAACACTTGCTCTCGCAGTTCTCGCCGAATGTTCCCGCCTCGCACGCTGTAAAAGACAAACAACTTGTTAGAAGTGACTCGGATATAAGACTATGAAACTTTCCAAGTGTTTCGATGATATTGCTTCTAAGCTAGACAGTGGAATTAACTGCCTACTGGAGCAACATGACGGGCTGTCGGGATCAATCCCGAAGGGAAAGATTCGAAGACAACACCTCATAATTTTAAACCACGGTCAGATGACAATTTCAACACCTGAGATAGACTTCACTCTCCAAACTTTCACACCATGCCAACGTGAGGACAGGTGAGGCCACGACAGGTTTAATTTTTTGGTTGATTCTTTGCAATAAGATAGCAAATTACACAAGAGCCTACGGCTTAAAATGGATTCCGAACCACTACGAACATTCATGTCAAGACCGGACTTAAAAAAAGGATTCGAACCCAGATCAATAACTACCTGGTTACCAGGTCAGCCTACCTGTATTGGAGGAGAATCACTTTAAAACTTATCTAATAGCACGCGCTCTAAGACTTCTTTCTACATGTGGTAGAAAATACATCTCAAAATCCCGACTCCTATATTCATGCTACTCTTGTCAGCCGTTTTAGTCATCTCAAATTACTATCTCCAATAATGGAGAGATTACGATATCAATGGAGCCCTCTACTGACTGATGTCCTGGATGCGCCCATAGAGGATCATGTGTCCAAAACTAGTAGTAACGTAACCCTTAGACTGCTTTCGTATGCTGGTTGGAACCTAACATTCATCATCTGATTGGTCCACGGAAGAAGACGCCCATCCATTGATTCATCATCTGATTGGTCCATTGATTGATCATCTGATAGCAGTAGATTTTGGCGATTTCACCACTCGATAGAAATGCGTATTTACACACTACACTGTCAAAAGTTGTTACATCGCCAAAAGAGGCGATAAGATACCAAATTAATCAACCGTCAATTTTTCACAGATCAGTCACGTGACTACTAGTCGACACGTTGGTCACACTTTTTGAAGTTCCTCTCAATAAGCAATTCTAAATCTACTTACATTTCACGTCTATCGTTGTACCCTGTTCACAAATAAGATCTTCGTCGTGAATGTTCGCTAAGCAGTGTTCGTATCTTCAATTGCTTACAGGTTGAGTCTACGGGCTTTATTAGACATCTCTTCACCATGAACTCATTTGTGATGGTAGAGCATTTTCAAAATTAATAGTTAAAAATATTAATTTTTTTCTTGAATAATTGTGAGGTTTTCCTTTCTAGGCTGCAGCATCCTTGACTATTTAGAAATAGCCACTGGAAATGCAACTATCATTCAGCATATACAAATTACTCAAATGAGTCCTTGGTTAATAATCCGTCAGGGGCACATCTTTTGGTGTGTACGGGCTTCACGAACCCGAGGTACCATAGTGATCAGGTCTTTCACCACGGGGTTTACTACCTCTGGTAAACATGGGAGTCGCGATCCCAGATGCCCAAGCGATCATCCTCCTCTCCATCCTTTCTTTTCACAATAACTTGGCATCTCCTGTCTTGTGTTTGGCGCAACTTGGCCAAGTATGGCCCTTGCTCCACAAAACCCCAAATCTTCCAACCAACCTTGCAAAAAAAAACAAGTCATCGTACCTTTGTCGCAGCGTTTCCCTCTCCATCCGGGAAAGCACTGACACTGGCCGGACACTGAGTCGCAGGACAGGGCATTCACGCAGTGGCAGGGCTGGTCACAGTTCCGGCCGAAAAATCCTTCATCGCACACGACGACGGGAACGCCATCTAGCGTCACATGAAAGAAATGATGGTTATAATTTTCTTTTCTTGGTTGATGAAAATTCATCAGATGACGAATATAAAGCGAAATTAAACTGTTTTAAAACACAGAATGATTATGGTGATTTATTTAACAGTGATCTGTTACATGAAATATATAAAAAACACGCTCACCCTGCAACATGCAGTCAGCAAGGTTTCCAGAACAGTTGATTTGGCAGTGTTTTCCAGAATATCCTTTTTTGCACTGACACTCTCCCGTCTATACAAAGTAGAGAAATACCCACATGTAGATTATATGAAAAATTTCAGAAAAACTATATAAGGTATTCAGTTATAAGTCTTAAAAGCTCAAATGTTGATTGGGATTAATGGCGCAAGCTCCAGAAATGGACAAACTGCACCAAAAGCAAAATAAAATAACGAACAGTAAAAGTATTGAATATAAAAATAATGAGAGTGCGCAAGAATTTAATTTAATTGCGAAATAAAAATACACGAAACGCAGTAAACTTAACCCAACAAGTGGTTTCAACAAGATACCTCATCCATCAAGTTTGGGTCAATTTTGTTAAGGAGATACATTGTCGAGACAAAACTGTCCAAAAAACCAAGGGGAACGAGTAGAAAAAGCTTTTGAATTAGAGGCTAGTCACTACAAGGCAGTTTTCGACAGGAAGATAAACCACCAGGAGGGTTAAGAATAAGCAAATTAAAAACAGGTTGTCCAACAAAAAGACACTAAATAAGTGTCGATAAACAGCTTAAAAACAATAATTACTAGGATTAAAACATGATAATTGACGTGGAAAATATAAATAAATGGTAGAGTGAAACATGAAATAAAAAAATTGATGGCTCAAACCATATAAGTCGACAGCATAAAGAATTATATAAAGTGTGTAAGCGATGTACAAAAAATTGAAATGCGTCTAATAATTTGGAAATGAATTGTAATGTATAACCACCTGTGGATGGCAAGATTTGGTGTTATTCCAGAGGCACTGGCATTTCTTCAGACAATTTGGTCCGTGCTGGAACGAGGAACACTTCTTGTTGCACTTCTTGCCCTTCTTTCCAGGAGGACAGAGGCAGAAACCGTGCTCTCCGTGGCAGAAACCCGTGGGGCAGGACTTGGGGCACTTGGACTTGCAGCCATCGCCGTATCTACCTGCACGACAAGAACAACACAAGTGTCAGTGGCAGAAACTTTGGACGCACATAAATACGTCTATCAACCACGAAAACTGCTCTCGTCACAAGGTCTATACCTGTCTGTTGCCGCAGAAACGGACCTTATCTCATTTTCCGTAGTGGATGTTTGAAGAAGTGTGTACAAGTTTGTCCTATTAGCACTCTTAATGATACATCGGAAATACATTTGCTATAATTTTTACTTGTTGCTGAAAAGATCTATGCCAGTAAACTATCACTTTGCTTCGCCAAGAACGAAATAAAATGAAAACTTCCTCCAGTCCTTCCTAGATTAATGGTAGGTAGTTGAATTAACGTCGCACTGGAGCAACACAACGTGCTATTGGCGACAGTCCGAGTTCAATCTCGAAGGGTTAGATCCGAAGATAATATCTCGACATTTTGAACCGCAGTCAGATGACGAGGTCAACACCCGAGCTGGCACCTCTCTCTCTCCAAACTTCCACACCAAGCCAACGTGAGTACATTTGAGGCCACGACAGATTTAACGTGTACCAGCCCCCGCGTACATGACGGTCCTTGGTTGGACCTAAACAACACCAGAAGGTGTGTTGTTTATCCATGGGAGGCTTTTAGGAAGCATGGGACTTCCCTTGATATCCCTTCGGAAGATGTGTTACATTATGGGAAATAATGAATGAACCAAGTGCTGTTCCACAAGTAGTAGCAACTAGAAATGTGTAAAACTGTTATTAAATTATGTCTTAACAGTTATTACAAATTCGCGAAAACAGTTATTATGAACAGCTTCGTTAGTAATTATTAATAAGACTAACATGTGCGGGACTAAATTTAAGTTAATACTAACTGTTTGAAATTGACTTTAACGGTTAATTTAAACAGTTAGCGATAGCTTAAAATATTAGTGATATCCACTTTTATTCTCACCAAACTTTTGAAAAATTGTAACACTTGGAATTCAATTTATTTTTTACCATTTATCGATAACTGTTGATATTTTCGGTAACAGTTCCTACTGTTAATTTCTAATACTGTTACTTTGACTATAATCGGAATAATGGTTCATCTCTATAATAGCTACCATGACTGTTCCTAAGAGAGCAAGGCGGAGAGGGAACAGGTTACCGTATTGATATTGAATAAGATGAAACTTGTTATTTAGTTTCACTTAAGGTACACTAAATTCAAAAGGATAACGATTTCCTCACTCACCCTTTGCGCATCCTCCACGACAGTGCCCCTTTTCGTCCCATCCGTAGGGACAGAAACAATGACCAGTCACGTGATCGCAGCTCTCGTCTTTGCGGCAGTTGCAACGTTTAATGCACTCTGCACCGTATGTGCCCTGAAATAACATGTCAACTCATCAAACGAGTAGGCGAAGAAATCAAATTTCCTTATTTTACACACATGCCCGTAAATTTCCTCTTGTAAAGCTGAACATGTTTAAATTTGTGAGTTGCACACTGTAGTTAGACTTCAACGAACTCACTATCACTATACGACTTAGCAAGGGGCGTATTAACTCTCCTGGTGGTTGTCTCAACGAGGGAGGTATCTCACCATTAGCAAAACTGACCAGATTTTGTTGGACGAGATATTTCGTCAATAGCAAAATAGACCAGATCTTGATGGACGAGATATCTTGTCATTAGAAAAACTGAGACCTTGATCGTGTCATCGTTAAAAAATCGATAGTATTTTGATGACGAGATATCTCGTTATTAGTAAAATTGGTCAGATCTTTATGGACGATATATCTCGTCAATAGCAAAACTGAACGGATCTTGATGGACGAGATGCCTCGTCATTAAAAAAAACTGACCAGATGTTGATCGTATCGTCAAAAAATCGGCAATATCTTTGTGACGAGATATCTCGATAGTAGCAAAATTGGTCAGATTTTGATGACGAGATATCTGGACTGAAGCAAAATTGGTCAGATTTTGATGACGAGATATCTGGATTGAAGCAAAATTGGTCAGATCTTGATGACGAGATATCTGGATTGAAGCAAAATTGGTCAGATCTTGATGACGAGATATCTCGCCGAAACCACTTGGAGAGTTAAGAGGAAGCCCGGGCATCCCCCCAAATGTGAAACGTTCTTGATGTTACAATTGAATTTCAAGGCGAAATGATCGAAACATGCTGCAGTTGAATCTGGCCTGAAATGGAGCGACAACTATGAGTTTGGGCAAGTTGTGACATGGTTCAACGCTCCTGTGGGCCAGCGTCCTTGACCGTAACCCGAACATAGACTTGTAGAGGACTTTCCATGCTCAATATTTTATTCTTGAACCAACTGCCCGTAAGTGTTAACCAGCCTCTCCTTCAAGTGTTAATAGAAATCAATAAACATTTAGACTAAATGAAGAAAGTCATGTAAAAGTCGATTCGGCAAAAGTGGAGCACAAAGCAAAAGATATCTTAAAAATTAAAACGAATCTTAAGAACGACGTTTTGTTAAGTCGCAAAGAATATCGTTTTTGGTATAGTTGTATCATCGTTTGGTGGCAACGCTCTTGGCGCTCTTTTTTATGTCTTTATGTTCTAAGTTTTTTCAAACGGAAAATAATAAGCTTTAGCGGAAAGGAATTAACGGGAAAAAATACAAAGCTTTGAAAAAAAAACATGTTCTTTTTCAAAAACTAATTAGCAGAAATAGTTGGAAAATAGCGCTTAATATATCTTTTTATTTTTTAAACTGTTTTAAATTCCTCCAAATCTAAACCTCTAACAATTTAACTTATCTACAACACTAAATAGAGAAGGCATGTTCAAATAGAAAAAGGTTACGATTTTCCAAAGATACAAGAAACAATACAACCTGATGCGACTGCACTGGACCGTGACTAAAATCAAACTGAACGTTTGAATTCTTCCATACATTAAATAGAAACGAATTTTGAAAAAAAATTTGAAAGAACCATTGAAATCAAAGGACAATTCAATGGAAATGAAAAGAACGTTCTAGAATATTCTAAATGAAAATTTAAACTTTACGCTTGCCGAGGTTGCCATAAAAACGGGAATAACCTTAATAAAGATGGGTTGCATACACCTGCCATAACTCGCTACTAAAAGTACGCCAAGAACGTTGCCACCAAACGTGGCGTATGAAACAGCTGTACCTCGTTATAACATTTTTCACATATGTCTCTTGAAAATTATCAATAAACAAGATTTTTTACAAGCTGTTTCTTTGACTGAGTATATCACAAAGGTGAGAATGAGAAGCGTGACACTCTTTCCAAATAAATAGACTCGTTCGATATCATGTTTCATCGTGCCAACCTACTTGGTGTGTTTAGTGTATCGAGGTGATACAGTGAGTTCTTTTACTGACCTGTGGGCAGTGGGTGTTGCAGAGGACGCCTTTAAATCCCGGTTTGCAGGTGCAACCCGTCCGATCCCCGTTGCACACGCCACCGTTCTTGCAGCTCTTGCAGGAGTTGAGGCAGTTGTGGCCGAAGTATCCCGGCTTGCAACCTGACAGAACACAAGACAGTTAGGGTCACTTACATTCACTTAGCGAGATCACATTCTTCAGCAATTGCAGGTAGAATGGAACACAGATGACGTAGGCCGCTAAGCACACTAGTCTTTCAAAAGTTCCAACAGATACCAGAAGCAAAGATAAACGTTTAGACCATGTATCTAACATGGGCTATGGTCCATTCCCAGCTATTTCCTCAGATTCGGATTATCTCAGGCCAACCAATGCTCCTGTGGGTAAGGTAGGTAGTTTAACGTCACACTGGACCAACACAACGGGCTTTTGGCGACGGTCCGGGATCAATCCCTAAGGGAAAGATCGAGGACAACGTCTCGTACTTTTGAATAACGGTCAGATGACGAGGTCAACACCTGAGCTGGCACTCCACGCTCCAAATTTCCACACCAAGCCAGCACATTTGAGGCCACGACAGACTTAACTTGCACCAGCCTCTGTGAACACGACGGTCTTTGGCTGGACTGAGTTAACTCGGGTTGTTAATCCGCTACTCTTCCAACTGGGCTACAGAGGCTCCTCCTGTGGGTTAGGGGAACATCAATATATACACTATGTTTAAGTGTCCCATCACAAACTCACTCCGTATGCGTTGTTGACTTCCAAGATCCATCCCACGATGGCTGAAATAGCACTGAAACAGGAAGAGCCCAATCTTCCAATTTTTAATTCCCATCAAAAGGCTGTAGTGCTGCATAAATGTTATTTTTGATTTTTAGACACATTTTCGTGCATTTTATCGGTAATGCACGAAACATATTGACTGCCCACGTGTAAATTTCAATATGCATCCTTCTCAATTTGATGTTCCAAATAAATTGACATTGATAAATAATTTCTTACATTTTAACATGAAAATTAAGATCAAAACACTCAGATTTATTTGTATAAGTTATTGCAACACAAATCAAATCTTAATTGTTGACATTCATAACAATCTGATCTATAGCCTTCATTGGTAATGAGCAGTTATTTTACTACACTGTGCTTCTGAAACTTTAGCCTCGATATGAAACCTATTTTATTGTTATTACTAAATGTTTTTATTTAATTATCCGTCTATTTTACCACTGTCTACGTGCAAGTGTATGAGTGTAAGATCCTTATTATAGTTTTTGAAGTCTTACGTGTGACATAATATTTCTACATTTTACTAGTAGATGGCAGCACCACAAACGGAAAAGGATTTCTAGACATTTTGGTTTCTTATCACGGGGAGTGCCTGAGTGGTGTGATGGAAAAAAAGAGGGGTAGGTAGCTGGTAATTAATTAACGTCGCACTGGAGCAACACAACGTGCTATTGGTAACGGTCCAGGATCAATCGCTAAGGGAAAGATCAAGGACAAAGCCGCGTCATATTGTATCATGGTCAGATGACGAAGTCATCACCTGAGCTTGAATCCCACTCTCCAAACTTCCACAAAACGCCAACGTGAAGACATTTGAGGCCACGACAGATTTACGTGCACCAGCACCCGTGTAAACGACGGTCTTTGACTGAACCGAGTTTCGAACTCGCAACCCTCCGGTTGCTAAACCGTAACTCTTCAAACTGGGCTACCGAGGCCCGGAAAAAAAAAGGGAAAATCGAGTTTTCGTACAGGTAAATTGTTCGTCTTAATTCGTCATGGTTTTAAAAAAGTAGAAAAAGTCATTAAACGCAATGCTCATTAAACGCAATGCTCATTTAACGTCACGGCATTTATTGAAGACTGGGCCATACGAAATTGTTTTCAAAACATGTGCTTGATGATGAACATTCTTTCAGAAAATTAAATGTTTTTGAGAAGAAGGGTAACTTCGTAAAGTTCTCACGTGAGTAGCTCATACTTGATGAATTGCCCTGAGCATTCAGTTCAGAGGTAGCCCGGTTGGAAGAGTAACGGACTAGCAACCGGGGGATTACGAGTTCAAATCCAACCAAAGACCGTCGTGTACAAAGGGAGTTGGTGAGCGTTAAATCTGTCGTGGCCTCGAATGTCCTCACGTTGGCTTAATGTGGAAGTTTGGAGAGTGAGATGACAGTTCAGATGTGACCTCGTCATCTGACAGTGGCTCAAAAGTACGTGGTGATGTCCTCGGATCTTTCCCTTCCAGGGATGATCCAGGACTGTTGCCAATAGCCCGTTGTGTTGCTCCAGTGAGACGCTAATTAAAGACATACCTACCTAACATCAGTTCAGATTCAAATGGCAAAAATCACTGGTAGAAAACCGACTACATGTACGAAATAATGTATGCATATTCACCTGAAGAGACGAGTTAGTCTCGCTGCAAGTTCTTTGAGTCATAGAGGTGGGTTGAATACTTACTCAAAGGCGACGTCTTCTTTGATCGAGTAGAATGACCATCCCTCAGTGGCAAGCTCTGTATCTGTTTACTGAAGAGCTTCGCCTTGTTGGCAGCGTACTCCGATTCGGGGAGGTCTCCCCTCACAGGTCCGTAATCAGACTCGTCCTCTGAGGAGAGAAATGAAGTCATTAAGAAACAAGATTACCTTCTGAAAGAGCTATTGCAAAGCGTCAGGCGAAAGACCTCTTCAAAGCCGAGTATTTACTAATGAACATACCGGTGCGTACAAACCGTAGGGACTAAGTCATAGTTAATATGTCGTCTTAACCCTCCAAGTGGTTTCGACGATATATCTCGTCCATCAAATTCTGACAAATTGTGCTTATGACCAGAATACATCGCCATCAAAATGTTGCCGATTATTTTTTTCAGATGACGAGATCAAAATCTGGCCAGTTTTGTTCTGACGAGACATCTCGTCCATCAAGATGTGGTCAGTTTTGCTAATTACGAGATATCACTTCCATCAAGATGTGGTCAGTTTTGCTGATTACGAGATATCTTGTCCATCAAGATGTGGCCAGTTTTGCTAATTACGAGATATCACTTCCATCAAGATGTGGTCAGTTTTGCTAATTACAAGATATCTCTTCCATCAAGATGTGGCCAGTTTTGCTAATTACGAGATATCTCCTCCATCAAGATGTGGTAAGTTTTCCTAATTACAAGGTATCTCCTCCATCAAGATGTGGTCAGTTTTGCTAATTACGGGATACATCATCGAGACAACCCCCAGGAGGATTAACCCTCCTGGTGGTTTACCTTCGAGTCGAAAACTGCCCTGTAGAGGCCAGTCTCTGGTGCAAAAACCTGTTCCAAACTGTCACCAGTTCTAGCAAGGAACAATTTGTTTTGTCTGCTTAGATCTTCGTCCCCCTTGGAATAATAGGGCAGTTTTGTCTCAACGTGGTATCTCGTCATTTACAAAACTGACCAGATCTTGCTAGACGGGATATATTGGTATTAGTAAAATTGACAAGATCTTGGACGACACATCTCGTCGAAAACACTTGGAGGGTAAAGCCCCTCCCATACGTGAAAAACTTATTGATTATTTCTTCAAATATCAGGGTGTGAAGACGCTATTTACATCCTCTCCTTGCTTTGATCAATGCAAACGTAGTCAGGTTCAAAAGTTATCGGTCCGAACATGTTAAACCAAGAATTGACAGGATTAATCCTGCCAACCCCCAACCTAGTTAAAATGTTGCGGCCTCTAGCATCAGTAGCACTCCAGCTAGCGTCGATAATGAGCAATTTTGACGCTCGAACCCTTGTAAATAAGCAATAATCCTAAGCCACGTAATTATAAAGTGAGCGGCAGGTGTCCTCATATGCAGTGATGCTGTAAGGAGACAGACTGTGATTTGCCAATTTCTTTCACCACGGGAGCAATTGTCCGAATTTATTTTTTAAACTTCCTGAGGTAGGGTGAGAGTGTACAATGCCCTGTGAAGAAAAGTATCTTTTCCTTGGTCCAACTTGCTGAATTCAGTGATACTCTTGGAAACACCCCGTGAATGATCCTGGCTGTTTTCCTCTCACTCAAAACTAAGAGATAATATCAAAAAGCGCTTACCTTTGACATCGCACTTCCTCTGATCGCTCAGCAACTGGTATCCCTCAAGGCAAGTACAGAAAAAAGAGCCGGGAGTGTTGGTGCACTCGTGGTCACAGCCGCCATTGTCGTGTTTGCATTCGTCGATATCTAAAGAGACAAATCATTCTAAGTCGCAACGTCCAGCAACATCGACATACAGTGAAACGGGACATTCGACATAAAGTTGCGAACGATGTGATATACCTCAGAAGTACACAACTGTTCGGTGAACAAGTGTCGAACAAACTAGAAAATGTCAATCTGTGATCAAAGCTACAATAGGCGACATACGACGTTTCAGACAGGATTTAGGCCCGGTGCACACATCCTATTGTTAAACGCACGGCGCCGCTGCGTCGCCGTAACCAACTCTGCACACACCACCGTGAAATGACGCCTGTTCTCATTTGGCTGCCAGTTGCGATGGATGTCTATCGAAGGAAACGTGTTTGTTTCGCTTACTTGGTGTACAAAAAATATATTTCGAAACAAATAGATATTACTGGACACATTCATTTAGTGATTCAAGACTTACAAGAGGTAGATTTTATACATCTTCTGCGGATTTACGAGAAAACTCAGATACGTTTTTGCTGATAAGTTTAAGCTGCTGAGTAAGGCCAGAGAAAGTCACGCCACGAAAAATGCAAACTAGCGTTCAACAAGAACATAAACAGAACAAGCATTCTGACTCCGAACCGAAATTCTTTGAGGTCGCTACGGAGTCAGTCTTGCTGGAACGCTGAAAGAGGTCGGATTGTAGGATTCGTGAACCCACTACAAATCAAACTCTAAATCGCTTAATGAAATCTCTTGTAAAGGATACAACTAAACCAATTATAAATTGTTATCTGGAGTTCGTAATCATTTGCGTCCAGTATTTTATTCTTGCCTCTCCATATCGTTTATCTGGGAAATAGAGTGCAAGTGACCAATTCAATTAATAATCTATTCGTATTCCAATTCATATGCACATTCGATTCATAGTCTTTGTGTTTTTTAAACTTAAAGAACAACTATAAAAATATGATTAATTCATGTAAAATAATACGCCGCATTTACTATAAAAATAACGGATGTGTGCACCGCTCAATACTGAACAAGGTACAGGTACTGAGAAACCGCAGTAGAGTGCGCGGCGACGTGGGGAACTGCGGCACAAATTGCACACAAAGTGGACATATGTCTCCGCAACGTCACCGGAGGTATGTCTGCACTACACTATCTGATCTCCTGTATCTAAGACCGCACTTACGGTGCCGCAGCGGCACCGCACGTTTAAAAATCGGATGTGTGCACCGGGCTTTAGAGTGACCACCGCAAGAAGTAACTTGTCACCTACTACATCCGTGGAATCGGACGATTCGATTACCTTACTTTTAGGTAAGTGTCAAGCGAACTCAACGGTGTAGATTCCTCTATTTAAGTTTTAGCAATCTTGTTAGCGTTTTATTTAGTCTGGGATAAAGAATGACCGTTGACATGAACGGGTCTAGCGTTATTTTTCTTTTCCGAGCCAAAGCGCCTGTGAAATAGCATAAATTCGTAAAAATAGTAGCAGACGTCCTCTTAAACCCTATTTTACTAGCAATTTTAGTTGCTAAGATACAAAATGAATTGGCTAAAACACAAAATGTGCTAATTAAGTATAAAGACGTTGAAGATCTCACCAAGAAATTTAAATTTTGAAGTTAAAAAGTTTTTCTTTATTACGTTTTCATGACAATCTAGTAAGCAAAGATTCTGATATTTTTCTTTCATGGTACCCACGGTTTGGCGTCAAAACTTAAAAATTGGCGTTCCCTGGAAAATTTCTTCCCTAAAAAGTAAAAAACTATTTTTCCCGTCCGCTATTAGTTAAAAAAAGGGACACAATTTCCATTGACCTTTTTCATTTTTTTTTAATTTTCAAAATGTTGTCAAAATTTGAAAATAGGAGCTTTTGAGACGACTTTGCTTGGAAAGATACCCCTAGTCGCCAAGGTTGAAAAAGTAGTAGCAAAAGTCGCCTATGGTACATAATTGCAATATAAGTTATCAAAAACAAACCGCCACTGGTTTTCACAAAACTTAATCTACTACTGTGGTGGGATGAGTATACAGGGTGTTTCAAAACCTCCTATGCAAATTTTAAGGGGTGGTAGAGAACACATAAGAAAGGGATATGCGCATGGGGTTGTATGACTACAAGCGACACCTGGATGTGCTAGAAGCCGCTCTTCGCTGATTTCAGATACCGACTTCATACAGGTAACATGTTTCACGAATGATGAGGCAACTACCAGACACGGTTGAGCCGCTGTGAGATTCATCGTGAACGGATCACTGATAGACGTGTGACAAGTCACCAAGTGCATGCGAGTTTGCACCAGACTTTGTATAAAACAGGAACATTCAACTTAAATAGGTATACTGCTCGGCGACGATCAACACACACTCCTTCCATAGAAGAAAGACCTACACCACATTGAACACAATCCATGTACAACCACATGATCTGTCGCATATCATGATGATATTGCTGTTGACGGTCGCAACTTTTTATACATACTGCAAACTAGTAAAATTACTGTCAAACTAAAATATTAGAAATTATAGAAATATTGTTCACATAATTGCGATGTTTTTCATTTCAACATATTTGTATATTCTCATTATCCGGACTAGTTAATATAAATACTTAATTCCTGACCTTGTGAATATGATATTATTTTGTGTTACCCACCAGTCTATAGTTTTTACAGGAAATTTCGGAACACTTCCCCCAATAGCTAAAAAGAACAATATAATTGTTTGTAATAAAACATACCAAAACCAATTGAAAGTTGTTGAACTAAACAATTTCCTAAAATTTAAAACCCCATCCATTTACCGATACATCTATTGCTTTCATTTTATTACAAACCATTCATAAGTAAAGAGTCCTTCGTAACTTTAAAATCGTCCCCCCTATGTTTCTACTAGACTAGCGCATGCGCATTTGCTTCAATGATCAAGACTGAAGCAGTCTCGACAGTGTCTGATCGGATTAAACTCATCGTTATGTTAGCCTGTCCTGTGAAGTTAGTAGGGAATGGTTCATATCTAGAGGAGGCTTCATACCTACACAAGTTCTGCCGTCTTTCTTCAGTCGGTAACCTTGAAGGCAAGAGCATATGGGTCCCTTACGACCCTCTTGGCATTTCTGTTCGCAATCGCCGTTCCTCTTCACGCAGTAACTGATCAACTCCTCAACAGTCCCTGGTCAGAAAGAGAAACAACCGTCAAAAGAAAGCAATACAAGATACAATTTCATGACCCAAACTGCAAAGAGACAGTCTGGAGCAAACAGAGAACGAAGAACCTTTGGACTGAAGTACTTCTGAAACCTGAAGCACGGTCTATAGTAGCTAATCCAGCCACAATTTTCTATAAGAATACTTTGAATTCAAAGTAGTGAGTCATTGGACTTCGTGCCATTGAACTCAACCGATCATCAAAGTACCGACACCTCTTTCTGCTCTTTTAAAGGGACGTAACTTCTGATCAGTTTTTGTACTGCTGTAACGTCCATAGCAACGGCTTTGGAGTCAGACGTCAATACCAGCAGGTCTTCCATTGACCATCGGTAGTAAATCTGTCAACCAGTTCATCTGGATGATCTCCTTCCTGTACAGATGATTTTAAAGGATGCTCGGTGATCCTTTTTTAATGAACTGTCCCTTGGTGATAATGAGGAACGGGAACAGATTTCGAACTGAAATTTTTGGTGCGTGATCTCAGGCCGTTTGAGTTGATCCCTTTAACATCTGCAATCCCTTTCTCAGAGCCCACAGTCGAAATATCCTATATTTCATAGATCGTAATTTTAAAGTTTCATTACTTCTAAAATTAACAACTGTAAGTAGCGTAAAATATTTGTATATCAAATAATAATGTTCTTCTTAGTATAACCACTCGACCCAAACCTGAACGTAATATATGGCAAGGGGTAGCAATCACCGGTGATGAAATATTTTACAATGGCAGAATATACCACCTGACTTGACTTGAGGTAGCAACGAACTTCGATGATGATTATGATTTCTTGAATGACATTTACAATTTCATTTATGATTAATGTCTCATAAAACTTTTCAGACACAGAGTCTAGGTAATGGCAATCACTACAAAAGCATGGTTAGTACATTTGGGGTGGGGATAGTCTTGGCCAATTTAGCGATGGGTGGTTTGGCTATGGTGTGGTGGTAATTTGCTATGCGCAGGGCTGTCTCAGCCAAAGCACTTGTGAAATAGTAGTACTAGAAGTATAAATTCTTAAAAATAATAGCAAAAGTCTTCCCTTTATCCCTCCCTATTTCAGTTGCTTAGATACAAAATGAATAGGCTGAAACACAAAATGTGCTAATGAAGTATAAAACAGACATTGAAGATCTCGCAAAGAAATTTGAATTTCAAAATTAAAAAGCTAAACGTTTTCCTAATAAGGTTTTTCACGACAATCTAAGCAACCAGATTCCGATGTTTTTCTTTCATGGTTATCACGACTTGGCGCCAAACTTCGAACTGGCATCCCTTGGAAAATTTTCTCTCAAAACAAAAGTCTGAAAAAATATTTTTCCATCCG
Source organism: Meta bourneti (assembly GCA_933210815.1). Classification (NCBI taxonomy): domain Eukaryota; kingdom Metazoa; phylum Arthropoda; class Arachnida; order Araneae; family Tetragnathidae; genus Meta; species Meta bourneti. The sequence continues at coordinate 18,404,561 of OW119931.1, forward strand.
CAATAAGTTGAAAAAAAGTGGTAATAACTTTTCGTTGATTTGGTGAATTTAAAAAAAGTGGTAATAACTTTTCGTTGATTTGGTGAATTTAAAAAAAAAAGTCGACAAAATTTTGAAAAGTACTTAAGTGCTTTTTAATTAACGTCACAATGGAACAACACAACATGGTATTGGCGAGGGGAAAGATCCGAGGATAACACCACGTAATTTTGAACCGGGGTCAGATGACGAGGTCACACCTGAGCTGGCACCCCACTCTCCAAACTTCCACGCCACGCCAACGTGAGGCAAAATTTTGAAAGTAGGAGCTTTTGGGACGATTCTACTTAAAAAGATAACCTAGTCGCCAAATTTGAAAAATAGGAGCAAAAAGTCGCCTTTTAGTGGTCTGTGGCAGCTTTGCCATACTGATGGTAATTTGTATGAATTGATTTCTCAGAAGTAGGTCTTAAAATAAAGCAAATAAAGCTAAACTTAAAAATATCGTGATAAAGAAAAACCTGTAAGAGTAGATTTTGGTAACGATAATTCTCACGAAACTCAAAAACAGTTCATAATCACAGGTTTTAAACCCTTCTCTCAAACTGGCTCACTCAAGAACTTTTCAAAAATTTTTCTCCCTGCCTCATTTATTTAACTTTACAATCCCTGACATATTTGGGCAACGCTAAGTGTTTGCAAGTACTAAAAATACTTGATCTTCATTCGCAGACAGAAAAGCAGTCGATTTGTAAATGTGATAACCGTTCATATAGTAGATTGTTTACTTACTAAAGCAGGATCTTCCGTCTGCTGCAAGTTCGTATCCCGTATTGCAGGAACACTGGAACGATCCCAGGGTGTTCCGACAAACGTGGGCACAAGGAGATTCTTGACTGCACTCGTCGATATCTAGAAAAAAAACCGTAGACGTTAATAAAAGATTTTGAAAGATGGTTACAAGAAAGCAGTCATAGATTTCGGGACAAACGGGATTCATCACAATTCTGTGCCTTCCAATATGGCATGAAAGTGCATTCGACACAACACAGGATTGGAATATGGGAATATGTTCTGGGTATATACATGGTACAGAGTACATATACCCGGTATATACATGGGAATATACTGGGTGTTTCGAAAATATCCGGTCAAATTGTAGAGTGGTAGAGGGGCCTAAAATAAACATTTATAGAATGGACACGCATTCATTCAGGATGGTCAAAATCCATGCCTTACAACAGATTCGAAACAAGAACCTGTGAATCCTTAAGCAACATTCTTACCACTGTAAAATCTTTGAGCATCTCGTCCATATACGTCTGATGTATATACCGGCAATGCATGAAAAACAGGCATTGTACAGAATGCTGGAGTTTTGAGGTAAATTATGAAATATCTAAATTATTTTAATATTATACTTTCCCTAGGCATTGTATGTAATACCTAGGCATTATATAGAACGACAAATGCTATTTAGGCAAAGTATTAAAAGAGTCATGAAAAGGCTGTTATTAAAAAGACGTATATGAAAAAGAACGAAATACAAAATAAAGTGTAGGACTTTCTTATTGAGGAAAACGAGAAAATAATATATGAACCTGCTTATTACAACAAGGAAGGAAAGAATTTTATTTTAAGTAGCCCTTAACTGGTCTTAAACTTTTCATACATTGACGTCCAATTTACGGCATTCTACAGATTTCTTAAACATTCTATACTATGCCTAATTTCACACATTGACAGTAACATATATAATATCTAGGTATATAAGGGGGAGTGGTGGCAGTTACAAGGAAATTTGGTACGAGACATATTATTATTACAACAAACAACAAATTTATTTGAAAACACTTACTCAATGAACACAGCGCTACAGGAATAAAACTGATACTAGAATATTCGTATTGTTTTCCTATTCTCCTACGTTGCCACTTGAGTTTTTAGAAACTTATTACATTTTACTTTCATAATAATAATTAATAATAAAATTATGAACCTTACAGTATTGTATAGAACGACGAGTAACACTGAGGCAAAGTTTTGAAAGATAGTCATGATTTTATGCTTTGCCGGTTTGCCTTTTGGCATTGCATAGAATGCCTAGTAAATGTTTGAAATATATCAAGCATTTCATACTTTGATGTCCCATTTATGGCATTCCATACATTTTCTAGGTATTATATATAATGCCTAATTTCACACATTGACATATACATCAGATAATAGCATATACATCAGATGCATATCTGCGAGCTCCTAATTCGTGTAGCGATGCATGCCGTTGAAAATCCGACAGGGGAATGACACCTTACACCACAGAAACGATGTTATCACTGACCTAAACTGTACCCTCTACCACCTAAACGCGACATTTGGAGACATTCTTCGGCAAAAATGTTTATTTTGGACCCTCTACCGCTTTTTACAATTTGGCCAGATATTTCTGAAACCCTCTGTACAAAATTGTATGTTACTGCAAATAAATTTTAAAAAAATGAGCAATACAAAAACAAAATTCATAAAAGACAGCAGCTGAAAACAAATTTCATTCATGAGCATAAAACTAAAAATAAATAAATATGGGCACATTTCAAACTTAATTTAAGAAACTAATCTTTATTTGTACACTGCTGGCCACCGTAAATGCAACACCCTGAAGGAAGCATGCAAATAATATGAAATTTACAACATGCATTAGCGGAGGTGAGATATGCAAATGATTAGAATTTCAGCGCAGACGCACATCACGCGCGCCTGTGGCGCCACTTCAAAGCGCTATTTAAGGCTTGGAGATTTCGACGATTTCAAGTACGGCAATTGTGTTTTTCTTGTGGTTTTTTCAAAAAAACGATCAATTATGCCTCGTAGAAAACAGCGATCATCTTTTGATCAAGTATCCGAGTTCGACAGAGGAAGGATAGTGGCCTACCGAGATTGTGGATTATCTTTCAGGGAAATCGGTAGTCGTGTTGGACGAAACCAAACAACTGTAATGCGGATATGTGATCGTTGGATGCAGGAGGGTACGACGGACCGACGTGTTCGATCGCATCCACCTCAGTGCACCACTTCACGTGATGACAGGCATATTGTGCGTATGGCAGTGACGGATCGCTCAGCCACATCACGAACCATAGCACAGCACATTCAGTCTGTACCGCATCATCCAGTGTCTGCGCGTACCATTCGACGCCGTTTACAGCAGAGTGGTCTGTCCGCAAGACGTCCATTGCTTCGTCTATCCTTGACGCAGAACCACAGACGTTTCCGCCGCCAATGGTGCGATGAAAGAAGGATGTGGACGGCAGAATGGAATGAAATTGTCTTTACTGAGGAGTCACGCTTCTGTCTGCAACACCACGATGGTCGGATTCGAGTCTGGAGACACCGTGGAGAGAGGATGCTGAACAGCTGCGTTATGCACCGCCACACTGGTCCTGCACCGGGTATTATGGTATGGGGCGGTATTGGATATCACTCTCGCACTCCTCTAGTACGCATTGCCGGTACTTTAAACAGCCAGCGCTACATCTCCGAGGTGTTGGAGCCAGTTGTCCTTCCTTACCTTCAGGGCTTGCCCACAGCCATATTTCAACAGGATAATGCGCGACCACACGTGGCACGCATTGTCCAAGGGTTCTTCGTCAATCGCCAGATTGAATTGCTTCCCTGGCCAGCTCGCTCTCCGGATCTTTCGCCGATAGAAAACATGTGGTCCATGGTTGCTCAACGATTGACCCAGAATACATCCCCAGCTGCCACACCAGATCAACTTTGGCAATGTGTGGAAGCTGCTTGGTCTGCTGTACCCCAAGAACACATCCAAAGTCTCTTTGAATCAATGCCGAGGCGTGTGGCAGCGGTGATCTCCAACAATGGCGGCTACTCTGGCTACTGATTTTGGCAGGAACCACACTTCACAGAAGTCTATAAATTTAATCATTTGATACTTGGTCAACATGTTATCTACAAAATAAATTTTGTTGTGATATCTCTTGTCTTTCTTAATGTTGCAATTTGGGTGGCCAGCAGTGTATTTCAGTAGTTATAAGCAATGTAGTAAAACAAAATTAGAATGTTTAAATTTCCTTATCAACACACATTTGTTTTGACGGTGATGATTTTGTCTTCTCTATATTTAAAAAATATTTGCTAGATTTCGGAAGGTTCTTAAATTTACCATTGCCAACAGAAAAATACACGAATTAATAATATATTCGTTAACCCCTTTTGTAAGAGTAAATTGAAAATAAGCTAACACCCAACAAATCTAAGATATTTGTGTTCAAGATCTGGATTAAATCTGTGCGTTTATGGTGAGTTTTTTAATGGAAAACGACTGCAAAACAGTTTCTACAAATAACTTTATACGCTCCAAACGCCAGTCAAACAGGTTCTGTTGACGGTAGCGGTGCAACGGTCCACTGAAAGCTTCTCGTGTGAACTTCATAAAACTTCTTGGTTTAACAAAACGAAATCAGTCGCACTCACAAGAACTCGTATCCAATTAATACATGGAGGATGTTTCAATACACCTCAGGGTACGTCCACACAAAAGTCATAGAAAAATCAACTGTTCATCGACTAAATAACAGCATCAATTGAAGTTCAGCAGATTTGACAAAACCGACAGCGAAAAGTTGCTACTCCAATCACAAATGAAAAGTTGGGAGGGAGGTATTTTAATTAGCGTCGCACTGGAGCAACACAACGGGCTATTAGCGATCAATCCCAAAGGGAACGATCCGAGGACAACACCACATAATTTTAACCACGATCGGATGACGAGGCAACACCTGATCTGGCACCCCACTCTCTAGACTTCCACCAATGTGACGGCATTTGAGGTCATGACAGGTTACCGGACCACCCCCTTGTACACGACGGTCTTTGGTTAGATTCGAGAACTCGCAACCCTCCGGTTGCTAATCCGTTACTCTTACAACTGGGCTACCGCGTCCCGATTTGTTTAGAGGAGCAATCTGTTTCCTCACAACTCTACCAAAACACGGATTGAACAGATGCTAAACAAGCTGGAATTACCTCTGCAGAATTTTCCATTTTCCATCAATGCGAAACCACGGCGACAACTGCATCGCGCGGAGTCATGCACGAAGCTGCAATCGTGGTCACAGCCCCCGTTGCTTTCTAGGCATGGATTTACTCCTGGAAGACAAAAAACAGCAAGGGTTCATTTAGATTTGGTAGCGTGGCAACATTTTCGCTATACTAATTTAAAAAGGGACAGCAAGCTGTTTTACAGCGAAGGCACTTTTAGAAGATCGTGTGAAAGACAGTGCAACTTTGTCTATGGAAAAGCACATGATGGCGATAGGTTACAATGCTATACCTTCCGTGTCAGGCAAAAGGGGTTAAGTCTGACACTTGATGAGTTCAAAGGAGTCAATAACATCATTAATTCAAAAAATAATATAATATGCTTAAAATTGAAACTAAATGAATCTACGGTCAAGTGGTATTGGAAGATATCGCGAATCTTAGCGTATGACTAGTTGACGTGAATGATTAAAAGCACCAGTTTACGTTTCGATAGCCAATCGGCCCTAGTTGATTCCCAAGCCCACGTGACCAACACTACCGAGTTCTCCCAACAGCGACTCCGTCCACATGCTCCACCTATTTTGTTTGCTGATCGATGTACGGTACCACATGGTGTAGGAGGAGCCAAGTCTCATCTCGTGATGGCGGCATTGTAACATTCTACTTATGATTACTAGAAGGATCCTTTGAGTTCAAATTTCAAAGAGATTGATATTTCTTCTGCTGTCCTCAAATTGAAAATTCATCGGGGACAAGTAAAAACAGAGCGATATATCGAGGAGGTACTGTATATTAGGACAAAAAACTTTGAAAAATGTTTTTTGTTAATGGCCGGGCCAATTGATCTTAATCATTATGGCACTGGAAGGGAGGATTTCTGAATCACTTGCCGTTACTCTGGTGCACCACGGAAAAGGGGTCACGTTACACCTCAAGTACATACCCGATTACAGGTCCTGGTGGTTGTCTTGACGAGGTATCTCGTCTTTAGCAAAACTGACCAGATCTTGATGGACAATCTCGTTATTAGAGGGAAACCGACCAGATCTTGGTCTCGTCGTCACAAAAATATCGGCAATATCTCTATGACGAGTTATCACATCATTAAAAAATTGATGATATTGATGGACGAGATAATCTCGTTATCAGAAAAACTAACCGGATCTTGATCTCGTCATCATAAAAAATTTAGCAATGTTTCGATGACGAGTTATCTCGTCATTAGAAAAATAGGTCGTATATTGATTGATCTTAGAAGAGATATCTCGACCAAACCACTGGTAAGATTAACCCCGGATTCTAACCAGGGACTTTTCGATCCAAAAGCCAGCACCCTGACAAACTTGAGAAATTTTCCTTCTATTAACCCTCCAAGTGTTTCGACGAGATATCTCGTCTAAGATCTGGTCTTTTTTGTTAAAGACGAGATATTTCATCGAGACAAAACTACCCTATTACTCCAAAGGGGAATGAAGATCCAAGTAGTAGAAACAAATTGCCCTTTGCCCAGAATTGACAACTACATGGTAGCTGTCGATGCCCAATGTCCCGGACTTCGCATTGACAACTACATGGTAGTTGTCAATGCGAAGATAAATCTCCAGGAGGTTTAATGTCTTACGTTTGCATGATTTCCCATCCTTGTCCAAAGTGTATCCATGGTCGCATTCGCAGGTGACGGATTCGTCCATGGAACGGCAAAAGTGATCGCAGCCTCCATTATTCTTCGAACAGGGGTCGATCTCTGAAAGGAACCGAAAATTATGTAAGATTATATTCATACCTTACCTTTCGTCTAAAGCTGGAAGGCATTGTCAGACTAGAATTGTTTGCAGCAGAAGTAGACAACCTCCAGGCAAGAAGACAATGGCGAGGAAATATTATTTGGGCAAAACCGGCTTTGGAGTTTCGTGAGAATAACCGGAACCGAAACATCATTACCGTTTTCCTTTATCATAATGCTTTTTTTTTAATTTAGCTTCATTCGCAGTGTGGTTTTATTATTTTTCAGAGATCAATTTACACGATGACAGTAACGACTGATGCTGCCAGTATGAGACATAATACCACCAGAAATCTAAACATCAATTTCTGCCGTGAGGTCTAAGGTAAAATAAACACCAATCAACAAATGCCACACGCACGAAAATATTTTTTCCGTGATTAACGAGAGAAAATTATCACCATTCCAGAGTTATAAAAATAAGTTTTCTTTTTGCAGTTCATACATATGCTTTTGAAAGAGAAGTTTCGACTGCATGTCGCCATAAAAGATAGTGTCGTAAGTGTCGTACTGATGTTCCTGTATGCAGTACACAAAATACAGGAACAGAGTTTTCCTCGGACATAGCACTTACTGAATCAGAGGTATATTCTCCAGTGCAATCTAAAATCCCTGGTACTCCCCCACTTATCGGGGCTCTGGTAGTCCGGGTGGAAGAGTCGTGGGTTAGAAACCGGAGCGTCATGAGTTCGAAACTCGATCCTATCCAAAGACCGTCGTGTACGTGGTGACTAATAGACGTTAAATCTGTAGTGATCTCAAGTGTCCTCACTTTGGCATGATGTGGAAGTTTCGAGAATGGGATGCCAGCTCAGGTGCTGACCTCGCCATCTGACCGTGGTTCACAATTTCGAGGTGCTGTCCTCGGATTTTCCCTTCGCGATGGATCCCGGTACGTCGTCAAAGCCCGTTTTGTTGTTCAAGTGCGACGTTTATTCAACTACCTACCCCCTATTCGTCACTGGTATCCAACTGTGCGATTCATTTTCCTTCAATTTGGAGGTCCCATAGCATTGCAAACTGCTTTGGCAAGACTCGAGGCACACCAAATGTTTTTCGAGCGCGGATGCAAGGATTTTCCATCTTGATCCTGTGCTGCCTCCCTTGCACCTCCCTCTCATATCATTGATTGTATCGGTGCCTCTTTGGAATTATTGGTGGAAGACGAAAAGGAGGCAGCTTCTCTCATAAGGTGGCAAGGTCTAATGGACCTAGTCTAGCATTTTCCAGACCAGGGGAATAAGCACCAAACCAAAATACCATGAGATTATTTTCTATTACCCCCTACACAATTGGTAGGTAGTTAATTAACGTCGCACTGGAGCAACACAACGGGTTATTGGCAACGGTCTGGGATCCATACCGAAGGGAAAAATCCGAGGACAACACCTCGTAATTCTGAACCACAGTCAGATGACGAGGCGACATCTGAGTCGGCACCTCACCAAACTTTCACACCACGTCAACATGAGATCATTTGAGGCCACCACAGATTTAACGAGCTCCAGCCTTCTCGTACAGAACGGTCTTTCGTCGGACCGAGTTTCGAACTAGCAAACCCTCCAGTTACTCTTCCAACTAGGCTACAGCGGCCCCCACACGGTTGAAATCTTTTTCATTGAATGCTGTACGGAATTTGCACTGAACAAGAGTTTAGTACGAATTTCACGCCCTCTATGTGCCTCCTGTTAAGGAAATGATAAAAATAAAGACCGATATTGATAATTTCCGTCGGTAAAATATCGGCGTTGAGAATATCGGTAATTCGTAACAGGCGATCAGTGAGGCGTACGTTTCTGTTCGGTAAACCTAACAGAAACGTACGTCTCACTGATTCTTTTTAGAAGTAAATACTTATATAACAGTAACATAGAAAGTAAATTAAAATCCTTACTTGTACAGGATTTTTCATTTGCGTCCAGAGTATGTCCTTGATGACACCGGCATGACACGAATCCTTCCAAGGATTCACAGATGTGCTCACAGCCGCCATTATTACGCAAACAGGGATCAATCTCTACAAAGTAAAGGGTAAGTGTAAGAATCTATTAACCCTCTGAGCCTCACGATATTTCAGAGAAAATGTAGCATTGCTTTTATCCCAACACACGCATGACACAACCAAATAAACACGTCTATTGGGCTGACAAAATATTAGGAAATAACCTAATTGGTCTAGAAGGTCGAAATAGTCATGATACAAGGTATGATGCAGGTTTCAGAACGGATATATGCGTATGAACTCCTCATAAGAGTTGTATATAAGCCCTAACTTATGAAACATTTTTGTCCTGTCCACTTGATGTCAAAAGAGCCCAAAATTAGAAAAGTTTTCTGTCGTTCTGCATATCAAGCTACAAGAGTTATATATAAGCCCTAACTTATGAAATACTTTTAAGTCCTGTCCACTTGATGTCACAAGAGTCCAAAATTAGAAAAGTTTTCTGTCGCTCTGGATATCAAGCTACAAGAGTTATATATAAGCCCTAACTTATGAAGTACTTTTAAGTACTGTCCACTTGATGTCACAAGAGTCCAAAATTAGAAAAGTTTTCTGTCGCTCTGGATATCAAGCTACAAGAGTTATATATAAGCCCTAACTTATGAAATACTTTTAAGTACTGTTCACTTGATGTCACAAGAGTCCAAAATAAGAAAAGTTTTCTGTCGCTCTGGATTTCAAGCACGCAACCGGAATTTTTCTTTGGGAGAGGCTGAGAATTGGACATAATCAGGGTACTATCAGTTTCTACAACTGCTTCCACCACTAAGTTTGTACCTGTCTGTTACCGTAGAAATCGATCATATCATTTCCCATAGGGTTGGTCGGGGATTTTATGGCGTAAGAGCTATATTTGGCCAAGCTGCGCCAAATACAAGACAGACAACTTCAAGTAAAAATGTCGTGAAAGGGAAAAAAGGGATTCGGGAACAGAGTAGTGGGATGAAAGCAGATCTCTTGGGTATCCCGGGAGCGTGACTCCCATGTTTACTAAAGACAACACACTCCATGGAAAATAAATTATCACTAGATTACCTCGGATCCGTGAAGCAACGTACGCACCTGAAGGAGATATGCCCCTGAGGGCATGGAGTGGTATATCAAAGAGGCTAGGGTATTAGGTTGGTTGGTTGACTTGGGTTTGTGTCTTTGAGGGCCATTTCCCATAGGGATATTTGAAGAAACGTACTCAACCAACCCCAGTTTGTAGCATTGATGCAATTAATAACAAATTGAAATGGTATTTGTCATAAGCGAATGAAGGTGCTTTCTTACTTTTACACGACTTTCCGTCAGGCTGCAGAGTGTAGTCTTCGTGACATTGGCAGTAGTAGACGAAGCTGTCCTTCGAGTGGCAGACTTGTTCGCAGCCGCCGTTTTTGATGGAGCAGGGATCAACTCCTGAAAGAGAGGAATGCTGCTAGAGAGCCAGATATTTATTTCCAATGGCAGAAAGGTCACAGAAACAAGCCAAATACACAAGATAGAAAACACAAACAAAATAACGTGAATGATATTTTTAATTGGCTGCCAAGAATATCTAAACCAATGTAGTGCGGGTTCGGTGACAAAGCAGATGACCTAGTGGTTGTCCATTTGCAGAAAGATGGTAAGCTCTCCAGTGGGAAAGGGCTGCCATACGCAAAATCATGCATGGCGGCTAGATAGACTACCATGGATGACTATTCGTTTTACAAACTCATCATCACTGGTTCTGATTTCGGCATTGAGCAAAGAATAAACACGGAGTCAGAAAATACGCCAGTCATCGGAGAAAGTCTTTCATACAGTTAACCTGCCCCCTTATTTAACGAATAAAATCGTTCAAAACCACGTGACACAAAAATGGAAACTCGTCAGACTATAAACTACCTCTTTCCGCCATTATAAATAGTCAAAAACAAAATAAATTTAGGACATGTAACATTCATCACTACTCAAAATGAACAGTTTTCTACCAGACAGTAGACCCCTTCTCTACTTACTACACACACGTTATGGGTTAGTCCATAGCTACTGCAAAGTCACCAAGGAGTCTAAATGTTCATATTGTAACACCCTGGTGGTTGTTTTGACGAGGCAACTAGCCATTAGCAAAGCTGGACAAATCGTGAAGGACGAGATATCTCGTCCATCAATATATAGTCGTCTCTCGTCGTTAGAAGAAAACTGTCTGGATCTTCATATTGTCAAACCATCAAAAATTGGCAATATCTTGATTATATACCTAGTCATTAGCAAATCTGACCAGATCTAGATGAACGAAATATCTTGTTCATCAAGATCTCGTCTCTCGTCATTAGAAGAAAACTGACCAGATCTAGATCTTGTCATAAAAAATTGGCAAAATTATGAGATATCTGGTCATCAGTAAAACTGACCAGATCTTGATGAACGAGATATTTCGTGCAACAAGATCTCGTTATTAAAATAAAACTGACCAGATCTAGATCTTGTCATCATCAAAACGTGGCAACATCTTGATGACGAGATATCTCGCCATTAGCAAAACTGATCAAATCTTGATGAATGAGATATCTCGTTCATCAAGATCTCTCGTCATCTCTCTTCATAATAAGAAAACTGACCAGGTCTTGATCTTGTCACCATAAAGAAATCAGCAATATCTTGACGACGAGATATCTCGTCATAAGCAAAATTGGTCTGATCTTGATGAACGAGATATCTTGTCCATCAAGATCTCGTCGTCTCTCATTAGAAAAAAACTGGCCAGGTCTTGATCTCACCATCTTAAAAATATCGGCACTATCTTGATGACGAGATATCTCGTCATTAGAAAAATTGGTTAGATCTTGATGGACGAGATATCTCGTCGAGTCTACTTGTACTTGGAGGGTTAACAATATCACCACATTTAACGTAATAAAAGTTGAGATAATGATATACTGCACCTTGCACAAATATATCTTACTTTTGCACGACTTGCCGTCTGACTGCAGAGTGTGGTTCTTGTGACATTCGCACTGCACTTGGTAGTCTTGTGAGCGACAGATGTGCTCGCAGCCACCCTGGTCTATAGAGCAGGGGTCGATTCCTGAAAAACAGAAGTGCTAGGGATTAATATGCAATGCAGGGGACGTGTAATTCTATGAGCGTTTTCGTGCCAATTTTGGTCACCAATCTTTTTTTCTCAAAGATGCATTGTAGTGACGTCCAATTGGCAAGCGATTCTGGTGACCGGTGCCAATCATGGTGACCAGCCTTCTATCTTTCTTATTAGCTTTCGGTGAGACAATCCTTTGAAATTGACGACAAAATATCACTTGGCAACAAAACATCGCTTACAATGCATCTTTACCCTTTCCGAAAAGAATTTAATACTAAAAAATTTCAGTGCAGGATGTTACAGGAGTTCGTTTGGTAGGTTGTTTTTTTTATGGGCCAAGGGCCATATTTGGCCATGCTTCGCCAGACACAAGACATAAAATATCAAGTAATAGACATGCACATAGAAAATTTTACTGACAGAGAAGAGAGAAATACACCCAGGGAAGAATCAAACCTGCTACAGGAGTTAGGATACTGATACAACATACAAGAGTAAATGGATTGGGTTCTGTTGAACCAATCAGTGACGAGAATGTGAATGATTGAACCTATAAATCAAACCCGTTCTCGTTTCTCAATGGTTCGAAGGATCCTGTTACTAGAAGAGGGTTTGTATTGACTTACAAATGTAAATAGAACTAAACTTTTCATAAATAAGGAGTCTTACTTTTGCAGGACTTGCCGTCTGATTGCAAAGCGTGATTCTTGTGACATTCGCACTGGACATGGCTGTCCTTTGAGTGACAGACGTGCTCGCAGCCTCCTTTGTCTATGGAGCAAGGGTCGATTCCTAAAAAATAGAACAGACGAGAGTGGAATTGAGAGCAAAAATAAGCGGAAAAGCAACACAAGAGGAAAGAAAGTGAAGCTCGAACATTTCTTCAAAGCAGGTCCAAACTATTTCTATACACTTTAGGACAATTTAGTTGGTATTAGGTAGTTGACATAACATCGCACTGGAGCAACACAACGGGCTATTGACAACTGACCTGTAGCAATACCGAAGGGAAAGAATCCAGGACAAAACTTCGACATTTTGAACCACGGTCAGATGACGAGGTCGCTACCTGAGCTGGCACCTCACTCTCCAAACTTCCACACCACGTAAAGATGAGGATCAACATTGGAGACCACGACAGATTTAACGTGCGCCAAACCCACGTACACGATAGTAGTATATGGGGCGGTATAGCGCCGGAAGTGACGTCACACCACGTGACCGGAAGTGGGCGTGTCGCGATGACGTCATCGGAAGTGCCGTCATACCACGTGATCGGGAGTGGGCGTGTCATCATGACCGGAAGTGACGTACCGGAAGTGGAGTTTAGTTGTTTTCCTTTTTACCGTGTAGGAGTTGGGTTGAGTTATTTTCCTCCTGCTGGGAGTTGAGTTGTTTTTACTTTTCAGGGAATGGCAACATGCAAAACTGAATGACGTCATACCCTGTGACCGGAAGTGACGTATCGGAAGTGGAGTTTAGTTGTTTTCCTTTTTTTTCCCCGTGCAGGAGTTCAGGTGTTTGGTGTACTGCTTATTTTTATTCTTTTTTCGTGATGGTTTCAAAGTTTAGTGTTAAAGAAGTGGCAACGATGTGAGTGATAAGAATGCATGCTTGTCCAAGAGGACGTCAAAGTTTAGTTTGAAAAACTCCCAGCAGGAGGAAAATAACTCAACCCAACTCCTACACGGTAAAAAGGAAAACAACTAAACTCCACTTCCGGTACGTTTTTACTTGGTTATCTTCTTGAACAAAGTGTGAAGCCACAGGTAATTATGAATGGATCAAAAATACTGTCCCTAATGGTTCCATCACTGAAGATACGGATGATTGATTCATTCAGTTTCCTACCCATGGCCCTATCAAAGCTACCAAAGACATTTGGAATCGATGAGTTGAAGAAGGGATATTTTCCTCATCTGTTTAACACTCGGTAAGGCACATTTTTATTGGTGTTATAGGAATTAATTACTAAAGAGTAAAATTTAAATTTATGCCTTTTTTTTTTCGTATAGGGAAAACCAAACTTATGTTGGAAAATTACCAGACAAAGAATATTACATGCCTGATTTTATGTCGTCTGAGAGCAAAGAAAACTTTAACAATTGGTACAGCAGCAGGCAAGCAGAACCATTTGATTTCAGGAGTGAACTGAAGGAATATTGCCGGTAAGATTCAATGAATAACTTTTTTTAGGGGGTTCAAGTATTTGAAATAGCATACAATGGAAGCAATGGATAATATAAATGACATAATGTAACTTATAATGTTTTGATTGACTATACTTTATTTTTTAGCTCAGACGTGGACATTTTAAAAAAATGCTGCCTCCTCTTTAGAGAAGAATTTGTCGACATTTCTGGGTTGGATCCGTTTCAATACATCACCATAGCCTCTGCATGTATGGGTGTTTATCAGTCTCTGCATGTAAAAGAGAATACCATAGCGGTTGTTCCAATGGGTGGATACGTCCCACGCATAAATACAAGCAGAGCATCTTTGGAATGGTTAATGCACTTGGAACACCATGAAGGTAATTTATGTTATATTTAGCTGAAGTGTATGTTTCAGAACGCAGATTTTGAGAATTGTTGATGTATAAAGAATGTTTTTCAATAAAACTAATTTTTTTTTGTTTACAGAGAAGACTATACAACACTATGGAAGAGGCTATGGTGAAGTAAAGGTACGAGGTAGATATGTAGATGGATACGATCCTGAATCCCGAACTGTGTATCAGTTTAAGGGATGTTTTTATCACGGATGTCCATCATGCTTTGGCACCTCGACCATACATCCTCTAACCAATCAACCGATGTGGAGGATGTTCAAGGAGGCAGAAAATCAGGAAAAGGATCTGCAAGAGGCAGGCTACAAAGTGGTCACAACATGGGAGCATGAATTTGCAGCTCTCAAAAGGACAGACTCTGAATTAAAACAATTCACTCAACAACTCAAGGTAAGATAATTTTGTAATTTAGGCCTATTGTTACTATTTTACGAGCACATGGAATAATTAGTGGTCTCTTAAATTAAAAGTAACACTAGTATCTATTATGCTTGCAGTTTGTCCCTCGACTGAACCCCAGAGATGCATTTTATGGTGGCAGAACCGGCGTCTCTAAATTATACCATATGATATCAGAAAAAGAGAAAATTAAATACATAGATTTCACTTCCTTATACCCTTATGTAAATAAATATTGTTTATATCCCGTAGGTCACCCTGTCATAATCACTGACAACTTTAGTGACATAAAAGTCTATTTTGGTTTAGTGTCTTGTACCGTCCTCCCTCCCAAAAAATTAATCCATCCAGTATTGCCCTATAGGTCCCATAAAAAATTAATTTTTGGTCTTTGCAAATCATGTATAGACACAAGATGCAAAAGTATATGCATCCATTCAGATGAAGATCGTTCAATTACAGGAACGTGGACGACTATTGAAGTCCAGAGAGCTCTGAAAGAAGGGTATGCTCTTGTGAAGATTCACGAAGTGTACCATTTTTCAGAGCAATCCACTGGATTATTTAGTAATTATATTGATATGTTTCTTAAAATGAAACAAGAAGCCTCGGGATGGCCTCGGAACTGCAATACAGAACCAGATAGAGAACGTTATATATCGAATTACCTAATAAAAGAAAATGTTAAATTAGATCCCGAACACATTAAAAAAAATTTAGGACGCCGGGCTGTCGCTAAACTCATGCTGAACTCTTTTTGGGGAAAATTTGGACAAAACGATGACAAAACACAAACCGTCATCCTTTCGTCAGTGCCTGATTTCAATCGGTATCTAACAGATAAGACAGTGGAAGTGAGTATGACGCATTTAAGATTTTCTACTTTGAGTTTTTATACTCCAATATCGAATTTTCATTGACGAGCACTTTTCCTTACTTCTTTTCAGATACATGATATCGCTTTCCCCACCCAACACGTAGCAATTCTGCAGTACAAGCAGAAAAAGGAGTTTGTACCCACAAACACAAAAACAAATATTTTTATTGCTGCTTTCACTACTGCATACGCCCGATTGAAACTGTACGATGAATTGGCCAAATTGGGTGATAGCGTTTTATATTACGATACAGATTCTGTAATATATATATCAAACGGAAAAAATGATCCTCCTTTAGGTGATTTTCTGGGTGACTTCACCGATGAATTAAATGGTGACTATATTACAGAATTCGTATCGTTAGGTCCCAAAAATTACGCATACAAAACATCCAAAGGTAGCATTGATTGTAAAGTGAGAGGTTTTACTCTTAACCATAAAACTTCTCAACTATTAAATTTTGAAGCGATGAAAAATATATTGCATAATTCGATACAAGAACCAATCTTAACAGAAAATTTTAAAATTAAAAGAAACATTAAAAAATTAAAAATAAGTAGCATAATGGAAAAAAAGAAATATGCATTTAATTTTGATAAACGAATTGTGCTGGATAATTATTGTACTACACCTTACGGTTCAGCATAA
The DNA here is from genome assembly GCA_933210815.1 of Meta bourneti. NCBI lineage: Eukaryota > Metazoa > Arthropoda > Arachnida > Araneae > Tetragnathidae > Meta > Meta bourneti. The sequence continues at coordinate 18,420,950 of OW119931.1, forward strand.
AAAATGTTATTTGGTATTTTTTCATGTTTTTCCTAACTATATATATATAGAGAGAGAGACAGAGATGTCTATTTTATATAAATGACTATTTTACTATGTTATTTAAATGTTACATTGATCATTTACGTTTTTTCATGACGATCTCTATCAATTTTTTTTTCTTGTGTGTGCGTGTGTTGTACATAAATAACTATTTTTGCTCTGTTACTTTGATCACAATTTTCCTTGACAATTATCTTGAGAATATGTTATGCTGTATTCTATTGAACTATTTAACAGTTTTAAGTATTGGGTGTTTGGACTCACCGTTTAAAATTTATATACATCCATTCTACAAATTACAAAAAAAAGTCGTTTACTCGTTTATTATTTTTCATGCGCATACCCCCTATAGTAATGATCTGTCCTCATATACCTAAACTATATAAGAAAAGAACACTAGAAGATGAATTCATTAGACATGGACATCTTAAAGCTGAAACATCCTTTCACCATGATGGTGTGTGGGCCTACGGGTTGTGGTAAAACACATTTCGTGAAAAAGATCATAGACCATAGAAAAATCGATCCCTTTCCTCCAAATGTAATTTGGTGTTACGGTGTCTACCAAAGTTTATATAGTGAAATGCCTAACGTAGAATTTCATGAGGGTTTACCATCCAATTTAAGTCAACAGACAAATGCTTTAATTGTGATCGATGATTTAATGATTGAATTGGGAAATGATTCAAAATTAGCAAATTTATTTACTAAAGGTAGTCATCATAAAGATTTGAGTGTAATTTTCATTGTTCAAAATCTTTTCCATAAAGGAAGGCAGATGAGAGAAATTTCTCTCAACAGTCATTATCTGGCCATATTTAAAAATCCCAGAGATATGTCTCAAGTGTCACATTTGGGCCGTCAACTTTATCCCTCTAAAGCAAAATTTTTTCAAGAAGCATACCAGGATGCTACCTTTAAGCCCTTTAGTTACTTGTTAATTGATTTAAAATCCTCAACAGACGAGGCTATGCGTCTACGGACGGGATTATTTCCCGGCGATAAGATTTACGTCTACATGCCTCGTTAGCTAACGTATTGCTTCTAATGCTAACATTGCTATAAAAGACTGACTACAACAACTTTGCGCCATTTAAGATCAGTATGCCCCAATGCACGGAACAACAGTTGCAGCAGCTGCGCTTGATTCTGAAAAGTAAAAATAAAAGAAATATTCTGAAAAAGTGCCCAACCAGTACCATTAAATCCTTGTGTGAGTGTGCACTTAATTTATTGCACGGCAACATACCCTTATCCAAACATCAAAAACGTAAACTTGTGCCCTACAAAAGCAGTATTCGTAAATTATCAACTAAGATAGTTCCTCTTTACAAAAAGAGAAAATTGTTTACTTCGCAGAGAGGACAAGGTATCTTGAGTATTTTACTCCCAGCTGCTATTTCGGCGATCTCATCCCTCATACATGGAGCACGCTAAAAAACTTTTGCTCGTTCCTGAGGAACGGGCTAAAGCATTTGTGCAGAGTCATTTGTCGGAAATGGATGAAAAAATGCACCACATTTTACAACGAACGGATTTAAACGATAGTGATAAGGCTGCTTTATATTTGCAAATACTGCAAAACTACGTTAATTTTTCAACTACTACTCCAGACCTTAGTACGATACCTGGCCCTGAATTAGAAAGTATCCCTCCCGATTTCAAAAGTGCCGAGAATACACCTTCAAATATCGAAAACGAGGATGACAGTGTTGAAAAATCTATAGAGGTAAAAGCACCCGTCCGATACAAGATTTTTGCAAAGGACATTTTGAAACATTTGAAAACCCGAGACGACGTGATTAAATGGTTATCTACAGGAGAAATTTTGTACAAAGATAAAATTATTCCGAGGTCAAATATCGTGACCCTTATCAATAATTTTTTAAGGAACCGTAAGAAACACTCTCAGGGACAGCATGAATTCTATTCCATTTTAAAAGAAACGCATTTACCCTCTGTTTACGATGTGTATCGAAAATTGTCTGTTGCAAATGTGAGTTCAAATAGAAACATGTATGTTCAAAAACCAACAATGTATGCTAGAAAAAAGTGGATTAAAATTTGATTATTTAAATGATATTTTGTTGCTTCATTCATTTCCTTTGTGTGTATTTTGAACAATAATATTTCAATAATTTTTCTTTGTAGATGCCAGTTAAATAAACATACTAAAGTATCCTATAAAAATATGTATTCTTAATCAGTTAAAAAAAAAAAGGTTGTATATAGTTACTTACGAATCTTAAAGTTGTATTTACTTGACTTACTAAATATATACATTCTAATACAACTCTAAGTGGCCATGATTAATATGGTTCTGCATTAACAGTAACTTATAATAATAATAATAGGAATTCTATAATTTAGAAAGGAAAATGTTTTAAAGTATGAAACATTTTTTAATTAAATGAATGTTGATTCGAGTCAGGTAACTAAAAGATAAAACACTATAATTTCATATGAATATTTTTTATTTTCTGAAACTCATTCTTACACCATATCGTTTTTTCACAAACTGATACATTTGAAAATCTCGACTTTTACATTCAGCTAAATTTCTGACTATAGAGCATAGTGAATTACCTTGTGCTTTCTTAACGACATAGTAAATACAGTAAGGTCCACATACATTGGATGTCAGACTTTGTAGACAAGTAGAATTCCAACGAATTTCAGGAAAATGTGAGGTAAACCAAAGGAAACGATCTCCATAAAAATCAGGAGAATGCCCATACGAATCAAAAAACTCCAAAGTTTCTTGACTTTCCACGTAGAATGCAACCCAATGTGATCCTGGATCTGTTGAAACGTCGACATTAGCCACAATAGCAGATTTTTCCCTCAAGTAGGGTATTTGGTCCGAAGGGAAAACTCCTCGGAAATAAGGTGCAGCAATGGATTCTTTTAGTAGTATCGTTCGAATCTGGTTTCCATTCATTTTTTAATCAGTTCCCGAAGTCGTACAAAACGTTTCGTGTTTTATTTATTTCAATCACGTTGTCGAACTCCGCAAAAACAATAACACACACTGTCTGTTCTAGGGCTTTACTGAATTTTAATTCTAATCGAAGATTGCTGTGCTTTATAAGATTCATATGATCTCCATTACACAGATCAGGGGATAAATCAAATGCGTACAGGACATTGCCTTGTGCATACTCTTCTCTTGAAATGTGAATACCTTGGTCGTTCCCCAATTTTTCGTTTCCTGAAAACAAGCTATGATAGGCTCTGATGAAATTGTTTTTAGTAAAATTCAACTCCATAGGATTGTGAGGTGCAGGTTGTCCATCCACATAAAGGCCAACAAAATTCAAATCGTAATGTTTAAACTCATAGGGTGACTTTGAAAGAGATCCGTGAAATGCGTCGTTGTCCACACATCCTATAATCACTCTTTTTGGCATTTGTCCCACGAAAACGTTATCTTGAACTATTGACATGCTACCCTGAGGCACTGAATACACCTTACACAAGACTCTGTTAATAGGATATTTAGCCGTGTGCCTTTCCAAGGCTTTGGCATGTCCTAATACGACTCCAGGACTTGTGCGTACTTTTCGTACAAATAAACTAATGTGATCTAGCACAACCTTGTGACCTTCGACACCCATCAAACAAAATTCGGGTTTGCTCCGTATCAATTTTATTTTTAAATCTACTAGATTCAGTAAAAGTCTTTCTTGATGAAATAAATCACTATGTATTCCACCTATCATATCAACTGTAGCACTCAGCTCAAAGAATTTTGACCGTTTTCTCAAACCATCATCCGAATCTTTATAAAACATTTCAGACGTTAACTGCGAAGTTTTGCTGTCAAAGCCATGATTCAATAGAGTTTCAATGTAAGCTCTGTAAGGATAAGTGTTACTTGAATTGGAAACCAGACGGTCGTTTAACGTAATATCTACTTGAGAAAAAAGTGAATGAAGGAACAGGTTCACAGGTCCTATTTCGGAGTCTTTAATTACGGGCAGTCCATCATTTCGCAAAATTTTTGCTTTAATGTACAGCTGAGTTTGGCTTAAATCGATGTACTCTTCTCCACTTCCGGAAATATGAAATTCTACAGGTCCTCCATCAAAAACGTTAGAGAGAGGATGAAATTCAACCCATTGTCCATTTTCAATGACTGTTTGAGTAGGGGGTAATTGAAACAGTTCAAGTTCAGTTTTCACACATTCGGGTGATCCTTTTAGAAGGAATGCCATTATGCCTCAAAAATATCGTGTCTTTTCACCTTCCGAACTTTTTTTGAAATGATTCGTTTTGGGTTCGTGCGTTTCCTTTTATGCTTTCCTCGTCCTATCATGGATTGCACTTTATCGAGAGCTCTACGAGTTAAGCTTCTTCCCGCTTCTCTTGACCTCTTCTTGGCAGATGTTTGGAAGTCTTGTCCTGATAACACATCGTTGACAACCTGTGTTCCAGTGACTAAAGCTTCTTTCCCCACAGTTTTACCCGTTTTGATTAAAAAAGGCAATGCAGCACGAAATAAACGCCTAAAAACACCTCCTAACCCATAACCTTTTTGAAAAGAGGCTCCTTGGTAGTATGAAAGTCCGGACCCTGCTTGTCGAGCATAATGCTCTTCAAAACGCCTCGTACAACAAACGTAAGGTTCCTTCATGATGTATTCTTTTTAATATCCACTCCTCAAATGACGTTTTTGATTCAATATCTGCCTATTTATAGGATCTGTCTCATTCTGAAATGTAGCACTACAATAACTTTACCTCTTTCAAAAGGTACAAGAGTACCCGAATTTAGTCTAAGTATTATTTCAATAGAGTGAAAATAGTGTCTTATAACAGGTATGTAATGTGGTCTATCGTAGTGAGCGCTCACAATATCTCCATCTTTTCCAGAAATTCTAACAACTCTAAGCAGAGGAGCTTCGACATGTCCTACCACTACAGGCTGCACGATATCACTATACACGTAAAATATTGGAAATGATGCATGCGGATCAGCAACAAATGAACTTTCAACAGTTCCTTGGACAACTTGTGGTTTGAAACCCAAGAGGTCGCATAGACCATCGACGAAAAGGATTTTTGCGTTCTTTTCAGTGTTAACTTTCACACGTTTGTTGTTAGGATTAAACTTAAAACTAACATTATTTTCGAGAGAAGGTATTGACATGGCTTTAAGAATATCTGGAATGGTTTCATAAGAACCAGGAGGTATCTTCCTAGTGGTATTCTTTCCATCACCCAAGTCAAAGCCAAAAGTATTATTGCTTTCATTTATATTGTACCAAGTATGTGGGTAAATAATTTCTGAGAGTCCCACTTCCCACTCACCATTCAGCACTACAAGAGTAGGTAATTGCGTTACGAAGTGAGAAATTTTGTTCTCTGGAAAGTAATGCAATGAGCTATCAGAGGGTAGCGTCAGGTAGAAAGACATCTTGAATACTGAAAATCTTAAACTAGAAGCTATGTATTTATATCATTTTAACATCCGACACCCAAGCATTAAATTTATCTGGATATCCTTGAAATTTAACGAAATATTCTGTTTCTCCTCTTCTTTTCCTTTTTTGCAATACTTTTTCAACAGGGTAAAACCCTGAATCTGCTACTTTTTGAATTTCTTCTCCATAAAATGACCCCTCAATAAGTTCTCCAGATAAATCTTTTAATTTATAAACGATTGGATTCCTAAAAATGATTCTATGTATAGTGAATAATTCTCTTGTCCAATTATTTTCGTATCCTTTTTCAAACTGTTTTTTCAATTTGCTAATGCGTACCGTATCACCCACTTTAAAATTTGACTGAAGAGATTTAGAATCATTTATGTCACCGTACAGATTTTGCCAAACATGTTCTTGATTGCCAAAATTCACAGAAGCTGGTTCCATCTTGATACTACGATGCCATGTGTGGTTATAGCTATGAACTAATTTTTGAATGACATCAATATACTTACGTGTATTGAATTCGGTAAAATATCTCCAAAGTTTGAATTTCAATGTCCTATGAAAGCGTTCGATAACGCTTGCTTTCGTTTCGTTGTGTGTAGTGAAAAAATGCACGTTCACTTTTTTTAGGTAATTTTGTACAATCTTATTCTTAAATTCCATTCCCTTATCCGTTTGAAGTGATTCAGGTTTCCTCTCTTCAAATATCTGTTGGAATGCATTTAATATACTTCGTGCTGTTTTATCTTTCAAAGGAATGACCCAGACATACTTGGAAAAAATATCAATACATGTTAACATATGTTTATATCCTTCGTTAAACTCAGCAAGGGTCTGTAGATCTACCAAATCAGCTTGAAATTGCTCATCTATACCACCAACAATGACCCTATTGCGTTGAAATTTATGTCTCAAAGGTTTGTGAATGGTATAAGAATCCTTCTTTTCAATCCACTTTTTGATGTCCTTTACTTTGACACCGCCTCCTGCAGCTCTATGTAATGTATTCAATCCACTGAAACTTCCAGGATGTTCTGGAACACTATACACCTGATTCAATGTCTCTTCCATCCTATCTATAGTTTTGATTAGCAAATAAAAAAAAATTCTTTCATACAAACACATACACTATGTAAAGACTTAATGGCACTGTTTACTTGTTATTTCTATATATATATATATATATACCTGGAAAAGAAATAGTTTTAAAATACAAATAATAAAATATTGTGATTGGTTCTAGCTAAAAGTAATAACACATAATTAGAGACATCAATATTTATTGATACACGTTGAGCATAATATACATTTACACAGGCAATTCAAATAATACACATAGTTTTTTTCTTTATACAACAGAACTAAATCCTATTTCAATGGTTCTCTGACATACATTTCCCTAACTTTGTTAAAAACATCTGTCACATTCAAACACTCAAAAAAGTCACCCTGTAATATTAAATAGTGAAAATTTAACAGTCTGAGGCTTTCTTTTACAAACTTTGTTGCAAAATCCTTCCAATCGATTGCATACAATGCAGGTGTGAAAAGTTCACAAAAGCGTTCGTCAGGACTCATATTCATACAAGCGTGTATAGATTGGTTTATCAGATCGTCTTTACAGCCCAAGCAATCTATAATTAGGGCAATGTTTTTCACAACGCTATCCTTTAAGCACTTGCACAGAGATATTGAAACGTCTAACACCCCCTCAGGATTATCGGGGTCTCCGTCGTAAGGCTTCCAGCACTCATCAGGATAGTTCTTTTCAAGTTCTATTTTCACATAGTAGCACAGTGAGTATGTCAAAAGGGATCGGTTCATTATGTCTGAAAGGTCGTCATAGCGTCCACACATTCTAAGATATTGGTCCGTGTTCAGGCTTACACAATTAGGCAGGAACTGTAGAGAGCGGTCTCTTTTTTGAAATACGCGCTGCAAAACCAAGTCCACTTTTTCACCCACACACACTTTAGAGAGACAGACGTCTTTCTCTATGACTTTAACATCCGAGGGTTCAGCAAATGAGTAAAACTTGCACACCTTTCTTGTAAGAAGATACCAAATTTTAGGATGCACCATCCTTTGTTGGCTGTAAGGCACCCTGCTCATCCTCAGCAAATCTACGGATGTGAACTCTTGAAGAGCCTATGAAATTGTTCACTAGCAGGAAAAGATGTTCACCGATATGAAACATGTAATCGGGAAGAGATTTCATCGTTATTTTAGGATCTTCCTCGGGAACAATGGGTTGAACCATTTGATTGTTTGAAGCAACTCTCTTGCACACTTCAGGCTGATTCTTAAAACGTTTCATTCTCAGGTAAGAAATTTGTAAAGTCAGTAGATCAGTCAAAAGAGCGAGTGAGGTACGTTGTTCTCCAAAACGAATGCAGAGTCAAAAGTCATCGTCCAAAGCTGTAAAATCCGCAAATAAAAATCGATACCCTTAGACATCCAATGAAAAAATCCCAAGCAGGACTTTTACAACTCCACATCAATCTCCGTAGCAAAAAGGGAGGAGCTTGCATTGTTCAAAACGCTGACGTATCCTTGGACAAGATCTAACATGCATTCTTTTCACTCAAAATCGTTGCCACTCTTTTCAAACTAAACTTTGACGTCCTCTTGGACAAGCATGCATTCTTATCACTCACATCGTTGCCACTTCTTTAACACTAAACTTTGAAACCATCACGAAAAAAGAATAAAAATAAGCAGTACACCAAACACCTGAACTCCTGCACGGGGAAAAAAAAGGAAAACAACTAAACTCCACTTCCGATACGTCACTTCCGGTCACAGGGTATGACGTCATTCAGTTTTGCATGTTGCCATTCCCTGAAAAGTAAAAACAACTCAACTCCCAGCAGGAGGAAAATAACTCAACCCAACTCCTACACGGTAAAAAGGAAAACAACTAAACTCCACTTCCGGTACGTCACTTCCGGTCATGATGACACGCCCACTCCCGATCACGTGGTATGACGTCACTTCCGATGACGTCATCGCGACACGCCCACTTCCGGTCACGTGGTGTGACGTCACTTCCGGCGCTATACCGCCCCATATACTACTCACGATGGTCATTTGCTGGATCGAGTTTCGAACTCACAAACCTCCGGCTGCTAATCAATTAGATTTCCAACAGGGCCTTCCGCGGCCCCAGTTGATATTAGGAGGAAATATGATACATTTTGACAGAGTTTTAGAGAAACAGAAGATAAGGTTCCTTTTGTTATTTTGTATAAATCTAATGTTTTTAAAAAAGTGGTTATCAATTAATTTTTATTTCTTTGTCTACGATGAGCAACACAAACAGCAGTTGAAAAGAAAAAACATATACTCTACATTAGAAGTTAAACTACAGGGATTATTTCCTCTGGAGATAAGATTTGTTAGCGACATAAGTATTAACACTAATAAGGCTTAATTGAAAGTCATCAGGCTTCTCCAGTAAAACTATCTGCCACAAATATTTAAAAACGTCTGCTCTTTAAACAGTTATCCCAACAACAATCAACCATCATGCAATTTAACAAGTTAACAATTTTCTCAACAACAATTAACCGTCATAAAGGTTAACAATTTCAGGGCTGCCACAGCCCAAGCACTTGTGAAATATTTCCATTAGTAGCATAAATTCTTAAGAATAGTAGCAAAAAAATCTCCTATTAAACCTTATTTTAATAGCAATTTTATTTGCTCAGATACAAAAATGAATCAGCTTAAACACAAAATGATCCAATTAAGTATAAGACAGACTTTGAAGATCTCGCCAATAAATTTAAAATAATAAAATAGATATTTTCTTAATGAGGTTTTCATAACAATCTAACAACCGCAGATTCCGATGGTTTTCTTTCATGATTGCCACGACTTCGCGCCGAAACTTAGTAACCTTAAGAAACTTTTCTCACGAAAGAAATATCCGAAAAAAAATTTCCGTCCAACATTAGTCAAAAGAAGGACGAAAATTTCGTTGACCTTTGGTGAATTTCCAGAAAGTCACCAAAACTTTCGAACAGACGCCAAAATTTTGGAATTAGTGGCTTTTGAGACGAATTTGCTCAAACAGATATCCTAGTCGACCAAGGTTGAAAAGTAGTAGCAAAATTGGCTTTTTAGTCGCCTGTGGCATCCCTCCAATTACCCCAAGAACAATCAATATTCAAACAATTTAACAATTTTTCTAACAACCATCAAACATTTATCCCAGCAGAAAACCATCAAACAACGTTAAAAAGTTTAGATAATTTTTAACATCAAACAATTGGTAAGGGACACTTGTCAGAAATTCAAAGATTGTAAAACAAGAAGGCTGGTTGCATATTGGCACGATCGCGCCCAAAATTGAACGACCCCTACAGTGCATCTTTATCAATAATTCAATGAGATAGGTCCAGCGCATGCGGTCCTTACTTGTGCATGACTTCATGTCGTCTCCTAAGGAGTACCCAGTATCACAAACACAGCGGGCGTCTTCTCCATCAAAATGGCAAGTGTGCTCGCATCCTCCGTTCTCCACTGTACAGGGGTCGATCTCTGAAAGAAGAAAACGTAAATGATAGCATTTGCCAAGAATAACATTTCAGAGCTAGAAACTCGATTGCAGATCTTTTTACCCCCCCCCCCCCAACCGTGGACTAATTCACTATTTTGTAAAATCAAAGAATATGGACTTTTTCAGTCAGAGGAATAACGGAACAATCACAGGACACCCAGGATATCAATCTGGAGGGGGCTACATATTTTATCGTAAGCTCTTTACTCAGAGAGGGTGATTTAAAATTTTTTTCAAATATAGACTAGTATTAGAGTGTGTTACCTAGAGACTAGTTTTACAGTATGCTATCTAGAGACTAGTTTTAGAGTGTATGACCTAGAGACTTGTTTTAGAATGTGTGTTACCTAGAGATTAGTTTTAGAATATGCTATCTAGAGACTATTTTTAGAGTGTACGACTTGTAGACTAGTATTATAGTGTGTTACCTAGAGACTAGTTTTAGAGTATGCTGCCTAGAGGCTAGTTTTAAAGTGTGTGACCTAGAGACTAGTTTTAGACTGTGTGTTACATAGAGACTAGTTTTAGAGTATGCTATCTGGACTAGTTTTAGAATGTGTGACCTAAAGATTAATTTTAGAGTGTATGCTTCCTAGAGACTTAGTTTTAGGGTATGTTACCTGGAGACTAGTTTCAAAGTGTGACCTAGAGACCAGTTTTAAAGTGATTAATCCAAGACGAATAGAAGCTGTATTGAAGAGAAAAGGCGCTAACGTTTCAATGAAATATTAAAATTTTCACATTTTTTATCCAACCCCAGCAAATGAGAAATCGAACACTTTTGTAAATGGGCTAAAAGCAATGAATAAATATTAGCTGACTGCGAGGAGAAAATATCAAAACACCTTGATACACGAATTTTAAAGAAGAAACCACTGAATTAGATAAGGATATTTTTTGTTTTTATAGGGGCGATGGGGCTTGTTCTCATAGACCCTCCATAGGTGCGCCCCTGGCAGGGCATATTCCAATAGGTACTTCATGATTCAGGCTAGCTCAACCTCTAGAACTAATAGTAGACCGCAGTCACTCATCCATTTCCACCAATGTAACATCTGTGGGTTAGATTTTCAATCACCCGAATTGAAAAGTTATTGGTAGACTCACAAGTGTTTTCATCCTGTTTTGGTAAACAAAACTGCTCGTAATTCACAGCAAGCATATGTAAAACCTTAGAAAATGGACTATAGTAGCCAGCAGACACGGATGACAAGGTAGTAACCATATTCAAGGTAGTAACCACAAGGTAGTATATATGTCATCCAATAGATACCCAGTGGTAACACTTGACTAGTTAAACCTCTAAAACTAATAGTGAACGCTATCGTTCATCCATTTTCACCAGCCTGCTGTAAAATCTTTGTGAGGTTCTCCGTCCAGTCCAGAAGAATGTTGCCCATAAGGAACCATTTGATTCTCGAGGGACGTTGGGGCGGGGGTGTCCTTGGACGATCATCCAGGTTAGGAGGAAAAAAAGAATGATGGGAGTGAGAAAGAGGTCTCGAAGGTTAGATACAATCCAGGAAGGACGTAGTGAGAGTCCTTCGACGTCATGTTCCAAGTCTTTTGGGACATTACATCGAAGGAATGTCACTACCTGGTCGGTGTCCAACCCTGGAGTCCTCTTTTCACCCCATCGTTATCCTTTTTCCTTTCACCCGGATGATCGTCCAAGGACATACCACCAACGTCCCTTGCGGATCAAATGGTTCCTTCCGGACAGCATTCCTCAGTGTCTAGCCGGAGAACCTCAGACTTCAACTGCTCGCTTTGAAAACAAGTATTTGGTTAGACTAACCAAAGTGTTTTCTTCTCGTTTTAGTAAACACAATTGCTCGTTATTCGTAGAATCTGATAATTTGAATGTATAAGTTAGGAAACGCTCGTAAACTAACAATTTGTACTAAACAGGAAAATAGCATTTCTAATTTGGAAAAAGCATTTGTTTCAAGTCTACTTTATGCTACGCTGCACGGCTGGTTTCCGAAGATAACGGTTTTTAATTTTTGTGGCGTACATAACTTAAAGTAACAAAGGAAAAACACAGCCAGTGTTGACAGATTTCATACTTGCGCATGTCTTCCTGTCGGTTTGCAGAATGAAACCAGATCGGCACTCACAGTGCGCGCTTTCCCCATCGAAGTGACACTTGTGGTCACAACCTCCATTTGACACGTCACAAGGATTGTCTTCTGAAACAGAAAACGCTCAACTGTAATATTTCTAGCAATATTATTACAAATAAAATTATTGGAAACACCCAACCCAGCATCAGCCACAACAACACTTGTACAACCTACAGCCGTGCTTATACAAAAGTGAGTATCTTCAAGTTTGGTCAGTATGAGTTGATGGATGTTACGATAAATAATTACCTGAAACGTTTTCTTTGCTAATGCCCACTCAATTGAAATTAATCCTCCAAGTGGGTTCGACGAGTTATGTCGTTCATCAAAATCTGACCAATCTGGCTAATGACGAGATATCTTGCCCATCACAATCTAACTAATTTGGCTAATGACGAGATATCTCGCCATTAGCCAAATTCTCGCTGATTGAATTACGAATGAAGATATTACCGTTTTTTGATGATGACGAGATCAAGATCAGGTCAATGTTTTTCAAGTGACGAGATATCTCGTCCATCATGATCTGGTCAGTTTTGATAATGACCAGATACCTGGTCGAGACAACCACCATAAGGGTTAATCATTAGACAGCAGTGGAGGACTTATGAGCCACTTAGCGTTACCATTGTCAACATTATTCTCAATATCTCATGAGTGGTAAGGAATATTGCATATCTTTGAGTTCAGGCCCTAGCTTATGTATTTAGGAGACTTTATTCAAAATTTTAGGTAAGTGTTTAATTTTAGGCATAAGTTTTTCAGTAGCAATATGTCTCGTTGAAGTCATTCTTTTACCTAAATATCCCAATTTTTTAATAAATTGCTGGTGATTTTTTTTGTTTTATAATGTGTTTTTATCAATTGTTTTACATTCAAAGAAAAATAATATAATTTGAACATTTAAAAATAAGATATAAAACAATAAGGTTATAAGGTATACTCAGAACGAGGATACCTTAACTTGATATCCCCCCTGTAGATATCCCTACCAAATTTCACATTCTAGCAGAAGAGCCAATAGAAAAAGGCTAAATTACTGGTTGAAACAGGTGACTTTCGAGCTCCCGATTCTAAAGGAACAGATTGAAATTTCATCTGCTGTTTTCAAACTTAAAATACATCGACGGACAAGTAAAATTCAGCGGTATATAGCCGAATGAGATGTTGCTGAATATAAAACAATACTGAGATTGCATGAAAATTTAAGTTGCCTACTTTTGCACGATTTTTGGTCGGCTTGCAGAGAGTATCCGGGATGGCACTCGCAGCGGGCCGTTTCCTCATCTGTGCGGCAACTGTGAGCACAGCCACCGTTCTTTACAGAACACGGATCGATTTCTGAAAGAAAAAGACATTTTTGTCAATGTCAACTGAAAAGAATATTGCGACGTTTGTAAAATGGATTATTTGGATGGATAAAGCTAGCATATTTGGACGTATTTTGTCCAAAGTAAATGTCGTGAACTTAGCAGCAACTTGGCGACATTGGTGGTTTGGTGACTTCCTTAGGTCGCCAAGAGAGGGCGTGCCAGACGCATTCAATATTGAAATGAGTACTTCCTTTGTTCACGCTCATGGTATGGTCCATAGCGAACTTCTTTGTCGTATGCGTTTATGGTATGGTCTATAAAGTGTTTTCGTTTTACTAATTGTACCAGCTCATGGGAGCAAATTGAACCAGTTTATGGGAGCTAATTGTACCAGCATATTGTAGCCCCTTTGTTAAGATTTCTAAATAAATGGAAAACCAATTTGATAGTCTTTTGTTTTGTACCCTTAATTTGTTTTTATGGAATAGAATTCTACAAATCATTATATATTGAACCAAAGACTTTTATGGAAATTTGCTCGAAACATTTATATACTGCCTAGAAATGAACCCATGACTAGCGATATTTTGCACAAAATAAATATGAACCTTGGTAGAAAAAGGACAAATTTGCTGATTTTGTGTTATGTCCACTAGACACTTCAAGGTAAAAAAGTTATACAATATAGTGCCAACATCCTCCGGTAAATACTTTATGGATGTATCAGAACATTGTAAAGTACTTTTTGGTACGCTCTATAAAAAATAATAATAATTAAATCAGCTGTAATCAAAAATCTACAAAAGGGACATTGGCCCGTTCTACATTTGGTCCTTTTCTACCAAGTTACAAAAATAATTGGTTAAATCAACTCCCAATTATTTATTTACAACACATGAACAATGGAACATTAAAATACAGCAACAGCAGCTGAAGAAATAGAAATGGAATTCGAAAAATTGGAAAAATACAGATTTCTGAAAAATCATATATAAGAAAACGTATAAGATTTTCCTGTCAAATCTGCTCAGAGAATTCAGCAATTCGAGATTGCTATAAGAAGAAAGACGATAACAATTTATAAAATGAACAAGTTCGCAATATTTAGAAATGTTCAAACATGACCACATCATTTCACTGTCTTAACTCAGGTAAATAAACTCAGAAATCTAAATAAAATTAAGCAATTGAAACAAAAAATTTAAGCAAAAATTAAGTACTATTTGTGGTATTGACAGATAGTAAAATAACACTTTTACTATCAGCGGGATTTTCCTGCTTGTGGTTTTCGCATTAAATAGACTGGTTTCCTTACAAAATGCAAGTTATTCAAAATAAAATGTTTTTAATCTTTTCATATCAGTCAAATGTTCATAAATTATTGATGTTTTGAAATGAATAAAAAATAGGTTCAAACATAACTGTTAGAATTTAAATTCTTTAAATATAATATTTTGGAAAAAATTATTTTTCCGGAAATACTGGTAAAACAATCTAAATTTCGTTCTACGATCGAAATAATAATCAATGTTATTCGTATGGGAATTTGGAATTGTGTTTAGCCGCCTCTGCACACTTTGGACAAACAGAACGGGGGTTTATATGTAGCCTGTGTACCCGAGTGTTCGAAAGAAAAAGTGTACCAAATTTGGTGTGCAATGGTCAAACGGTGCAGATTTTAATAGAGTACAGACAGACGCTAATTCGGCTTTATGTACATAGCTATTGGTTGCATAAGGAATAACATTTAGGTTGCCTACTTTTACACGATTTTTGGTCGGCTTGCAGAGAGTATCCGGGATTACACACACAGCGGGCCGTTTCCCCATCTGAGCGGCAACTGTGAGCGCAGCCACCATTGTTTACAGCACACGGATCGATTTCTGAAAGAAAAACAGATTTTAATAGAGTAGACAGACGCTAATTCGGCTTTATGTACATAGCTACTGGTTGCATAAGGAAGAACATTTAGGTTGCCTACTTTTACACGATTTTTGGTCGGCTTGCAGAGAGTATCCGGGATTACACACACAGCGGGTCGTTTCCCCATCTGAGCGGCAACTGTGAGCGCAGCCACCGTTGTTTACAGCACACGGATCGATTTCTGAAAGAAAAACAGATTTTAATAGAGTACAGACAGACGCTAATTCGGCTTTATGTACATAGCTACTGGTTGCATAAGGAAGAACATTTAGGTTGCCTACTTTTACACGATTTTTGGTCGGCTTGCAGAGAGTATCCGGGATTACACACACAGCGGGTCGTTTCCCCATCTGAGCGGCAACTGTGAGCGCAGCCACCGTTGTTTACAGCACACGGATCGATTTCTGAAAGAAAAACAGATTTTAATAGAGTACAGACAGACGCTAATTCGGCTTTATGTACATAGCTACTGGTTGCATAAGGAAGAACATTTAGGTTGCCTACTTTTACACGATTTTTGGTCGGCTTGCAGAGAGTATCCGGGATTACACACACAGCGGGCCGTTTCCCCATCTGAGCGGCAACTGTGAGCGCAGCCACCGTTGTTTACAGAACACGGATCGATTTCTGAAAGAAAAACATATTTCCGTCAATGTCAACTGAAAATAACAGTGCGGCTCATATGTGTAGTACGGCCTTTGCAAAATGGATTATATGGATGGATAAAACAAACATATTTGGACGTATTTCGTTCAAAATAAATAGTAGGAGCTACAAAAATGTCAACATGTAGTTTAGAAAATTATTTTCGACTCACTTAAGTTAAATTTGCATTTTTCAACGACAGAGAAGTGACAATTCTGACCATTTTCAATCAACGTTTAACCAATTCAACCTGAGCAACGCCATATAATTCTGCTAGTTGTTTCATAATCAGCAACAACTCATTTGGCTATATATAGTAGAGTATACAAAACTACAAAATGTGGCAAATAAGGTGACTACTACCAAAGTACATTTTAAGTTTTGAAATGTTTATTACCCCCGCACTGGTTGCCCATACCCATAGATACTGGTTACATAAGGAAAAACATTTAGGTTGCCTACTTTTACACGATTTATGGTCGGCATGCAGAGAGTATCCGGGATGGCACTCACAGCGGGCCGTTTCCCCATCTGAGTGGCAAATGTGAGCACAGCCACTGTTCTTTATAGCACACGGATCGATTTCTGAAAGAAAAACACATTTCTGTCAATGTCAACTGAAAATAATAATACGAATCCGGTGGTGGGCAGATGACCCTAGATATGTCCATATCTACAAAGGTGGCAAGCTTGCCAGGGGAAAGGGCAGCAGTACTCAAAATCAAGCAACCACAATACGTGATTTTTTTTGTTTCGTTAACTCGGGGGGCGGGGGTAATCACTGCTATTGCTTCCAGTACCGAACTTTAAACTCGGAGCATGGTTGCTTGGTTTTAGGATTTTATGGTGCAAGGGCCATATTTGGCCATGCTGCGCCAGACACAAGACACACAAAATCAAGTAAGACACACAATATCAAGTAAGACATACAATATCAAGACACACAATATCAATAAAATACACATCAATAATATACACAATAAAAGTTTTGCTGACACAGAAGATAATACACCCAGGGAGGAATGCACCTGACAGGAATCGAACCTGCGCCACCTACATCTTGAAGGTTGCTAGCGCAGAGGGCATACCCACAGAGCCACGACAGACACAAACTCGAAGCCAGAATGCAGGCTAAAGATGCCAATAAGGGGAAAGTATTGCTTACATTTAACCTGCCCCCTAATTTAATGAATAGGTTCGTTCAAACCAGGTGACACAATTGGAAATTGCAGGACTATTGATTGTCTACACGGACAAAACAGGTTGCCTTATTTCCAGCAGCAGTGTAAAACCGTACGAAGTCTAATATATAAAGACTTAAGACATGAATGGTTTGCTCAATCATCTTGTATGGCTTCCACAGCTAAAGCATTTTTTTAAATAGCATTAGCAACATAAATTTGTAAAAATTGTAATAAAAGTCTCCTTTTAAACCTATCTTATTATCAATTTTAGATGCTCTATTATGAATAGACTAAGCACAAAATGCGCCAATAAATCATAAAACACGTTGAAAACCTCTGCAAGAGAAATTTGAATTTTAAAATTAAAAACTAAATATTTTCTTAATAAGGTTTTCATGACAATCTAGTAACTTTGTCACGAAATATCCAGAAAATATTTTCCCCTCCGCTATTAGTTTTAAAAAAAGGACGAAATTCTTTGTTTTTTGGAGAATTTTCAAAAAAGGGCGCCAAAATTTTGAAATTGGTAGCTATGGGGACGATTTTTCTTAAAACGATTCCTCTAGTCGCCAAGGTTGAAAAATAACAGCTAAAAGTCGCCTGTGGCAGCCCTGAGCTTGTAAACGTCGCAATGAATCAGATCAAATCCAGTAATGCCATAGTGTGTAGAAGGGGGAATGCTGACTTCGGAATACGCTTCGGAATCACACTATGAAACAGCTCCTATAGGCGTTCATATTACTGGAAAACACTTTGTGTTCGACGCAAAAACGGACATCCAGTCGGATCGCCCCGATCGTTACGAGGTTGTTCGGGATCTTTGTTTGCAAGAAGTCCACAGTACCGAATTCGGTTGCATTGAATGTAGCAGTTCGCTCATGTGCACGGGCCTAAGTATCCATCAAACTTCATCAACAGATCGGCATTTAACGACCCGTGAATGCCCAAAGCAGATTACTAACAGGAAGGTTGCGAGTTCGAAACTCGGTCCAGCCAAAGATCGTTGTTGTGGCCTCAAATGTCCTGATGTTGGCGCGGTGTGGAAGTTTGGAGAGTGGGATGACAGTTCAGGTGTCCACCTCGTCATCTGACCATGGTTCAAAATTACGAAGCGTTGTCCTTGGATCTTTCCCTGCGGGATGGATCCCGGTTTGTCACCAATAGCCGGTTATGTTGCTCCAGTGTGACGTCAATTAACTACCAACTACCTCACATTGCCTGCATGGTTCTTAGAACTATTCAATCTAAGATTCATCCAGCCTGGAAGATTTCTGAAACCCTATGCCATTGAAAAGCAATGGTCATCAATTGTTTCAAACATTTCTGCGTCGACAGAATTACTGATATCGTCGGGTTACTACAGAAACAAGATAACTCCATTTTTACACTTTTTTGAGTTAAGTACATTTTCACACATAGTTGTGTGTAGTTTGTTCTGCGACAACAAGATAACTACTGCGAGCCTATCAACTGTGAACTCTACTTGAAACCTATCAAGTACATGAGCAGCAGAAATAGTTTACAGCAACTCATTATATGTGTGAAACTGTACTTAACTCAAAAAGAAAAATTGAGTTATCTTGTTTTTTGCAGTAAACCGACGATATAGCAAAATTGTAAATAGATATAGCAGACAGTAAAAATCAACATTTTTGTAGAGCTGATTAGCGTCGAAGCACTACAATTCAAACAAAAAGTACTTCAATGTAAATTTCTGTTGTACGCTACGTTACTCTTCCTCTAGAATTTCGTATTGACTGAATTCAATAGACGCTACCACTAATTGACTGACTACTATAGTATAAAAACCTTGAGAGTTGTACTAAGATGGTATGCCTATTTTCGTACGCGTGGTCGTGCAGAGGATGGTAGTGGCTGTTTAACTATTGCATGCTGCTTTTAGCAGCCGAGTTTGCGTAAGAACTGGACGTTTTCAGGATGAGAGGCAACAAACATTGAAGCTGCGATAGGAGTAGAACTGTCTGGAGTATGTTCTCACAGAGCTTCAGACAGTTCTTGGTAGTTATATTTACATCGCATTGACCATTAAACTTTCATATCGACTGTGGCGAGCACCATTTGGCATGCTTGAAAGCGCGTGTTTATAATCGCGTCCAGGTCGCCAATGTAGCAGCGCGTGAAAAGACAGTGCAACTGCAGTCTATCAAAAAGTATTTCAAGGTTGAACTCCATTACACTGTTACAAAACAAAACGAGATTAAGAGGTTAGTGTGATACGTTTGCCATGAGCAATATTCCAAAACTCTGGATGTAGGAATACTCACTTTTACAAGTCTTCCCGTCTTCATTGTATCCTTTCCGACATACACAAGCAGCTGTTCCACCATGATTGTGGCAGAAATGATCACATCCACCGTTATTATGGGAACATGGATTGTATTCTAGAACGAAGGGAAAACAATTCATTCTCAAATGAAATTTTGTCATTTAAGATCAAGATTAAAATCTTCATTAATTTTATGTTTGGGCTGTTGAATTATTGTCTCAAAGACTCTACCATCGACCTTCTAATGAAATAGACGGAGCAATATGAGCGCAGCTTTATGGTACTTCTTCCAGTCGATCGGTTTGAAGATGTGTTACATGGTTGTGGGGAAAAGCGTGAATCCTAAATGATTGATTGGTTGAAGTGATTATCCACCGTGATCAAAGCCACTAGTCTGTGCTTCGATAGCCAATCGGCCCTAGTCGATTCTTAATCTCAAGTCTTAGACCTTCTGAGATCTTACGACAGATCTCAGAAGCCCACATGCTGTCTATTTCATTGGAAGGTCGATGCTTGCCACGCCACAACGTCACATTGGAAGCATCGTTGAAATTCTATCGGAATAGACGGATCATATGCGCGAAGTTTCATACTTTCTCTTAATCACTCGGTTTGAAGATCTGTCCCGTGGTATTGTGGAAAAGCACGAATCATAACGTTGGGCTGATATACGTGCCTGTATATCAGCCCAAAAAACGGTAAAAAACGCCTGTTTACGTGACGATAGCCAATCGGAGCAAGCGGATTCTCAAGCCCACGTGACCTACACTTCTGAGATCTGATTCCGCCCACATGGTCCGTCTATATCATTGGATGGTCGATGGAAGCATTCTATCGCCATTTCTTTCGCCTATCACGCAGGGCGGTGATTGCTTGTTTTTCACTGTCAGTCAAATCAGGAAGTTGAACCAGGGAAGACACTCTTCTTCACAGGACATGGCTCATTTCCATCTTACCCAACGAAGTTTAAAAAAATTAGTTCAGAATATTGCACCTGTGGTGAGATCGGCACACCTCTGTACTACATCGCAATCCATCATGGTATAAGAGGATACCTGCCGGCAACTTTGAAATCGCATGGAGCAGGAAGATTGCTATATACTATTGCGCATGAATCAGGAAGATATAACATAGCATGATGGTATAGATGAATCAGGAAGCGTGACATAGCATGATGGTATAGATGTAACAATGTACAGATTTGATAATGTATAGATGTAATATGATCTAACATTTTGGATAGACATGCCATCTCGGTGTCATGATCATCCCAACCACACGTATTTAAACTGGTACAGAGTCTCACGACGCTAGGCAAGGGAAAGTGATGGAGTTGTCTTTTTCAGGTATACAGATATTGGTATGCATTGCAGATGGACATTTAATCAATCAATGCATCCCACTTTGGAACAAACAGGTGTCAGGAGGTTGAAAAACTCATAAAAAGAAATCACCACCCTCATTCCTGTGGCTTTAACTGAATCCAATTTATTATAGATTTAAAGTGTCGGAGTCGTTGATTTGGCAGCTGCGTGACCAACATATAAAGAAATTGAGCTGAAAATGCAAATGCAACGCCACGAACGGGCTCAGCGGGATGGGTGAAAGGGTTTAAAAGTGTCAAAATCCCGATTATCGTGATGGAAGGCGTTTTCTTTCCACACGTTTGGAGCGGCTTTGCGCTTGGAATTAGCAACATGAATCATTGGGATCTGGAGATGTGAGGATCACTTTCTGTTTGTTCTTATAGCGCGGATTCACTTGCAAATGAAGGCATTGAGGAGGCTATCGCCCCAGATAATGAACTGAGATTCACGGTGATAAAACCAAAAAAATAGATGCTTGGATTATCTCACCTTAACACCATTGGTACCAGGCTAAGTGTCCCGGATTGACACTAGTTTAAATGTCACAAACTATTAAACTGCTTAGACGAGGCTCAGGCGTAGACGTGAAATATAAGTAGACTGAGAATTGCTATTGAAAGGAGCTTCAAAAAGTGAGAGCAGCATGTCGACTAGTAGTCACGTGACTACTTTGGGAAAAATTGAATTATTTGTTCGATTTGACATTTTATCGCCTCGTTTGGTGACATAGGATCTTATGAATGCGCGTTTCTATAGATTGGTGACCAAAGTGGTGAAATCGCCAGTCTGCTATATCACGTGGAATCAGATGATGAATCAATGGATGGGAGTCTTCTCCCGACGCGCGGACCAATCAAATGTTGATTGTTCATTTTCCCCAATGACTGATGATCGTAATATCGCATAACGCATTTCTATAGAGTGACGAAAAAATAGTGAAATCGATAAATCTACTGCTATGTCGCATGAACCAATCAGATGATGAATCAATGGATGGGCGTCTTCTCCCGACCCGTGGACCAATCAGATAACGAAAGTTTGTTTCCACCCAGCAGACCAAAGTAGTCTAAGGTTCAAGTTACTACTAGTTTCAGTCACATGATTCTGGTTACATAAAAAGATTACCATTCCTGACTCTACTTTTATATTTCCTCTATGGGCTCAAGAGTGGGCACACAAGGAGCATGAAATTTGAGAGCAGAACTAGAGCTTTCGCACTCTGTTTAGAGGATTTTACTTCCATTAAAGAGGTGATAACGTCGGCTTACAAGTGAAATGTCAAAAACCATAGTTATGAGAAAACGAAGGAGAAAGAATTCTACTCACTATGCTATGAGAGGTATTTACCGTCGGGCTAAATATAGGTGGTAATCATAGGCGGGAAATAAGTAAATTGAGCATTGCAATTGAGAGGAGCTTCAAAAAGTGTGTCCAACGCGTCAAGTAGTCACATGAGAACGAAAAATTGACTTGGTTGGCCGATTTGGCATCTTATCACCTCGTTTGACGATATCACATCTTATGATAGGGTAGGTGTGTACATTTCTTTAGAATCGCCATCAAATGATGAATCAAGGAATGGGCGTCTTCTCACGTCTAGCGAACCAATCAGATGATTAATGTTCGGTTTTACTCGGCAAACGAGAGTATTCTAACGGTAACATTACAACTTGTTTTGGTCACATGATTCTGGGCACATAAAAAAGTTGCCATTGCTCATCTACTTTTATATTTCCTTTACGGTAGTGGTAGTGTTTCTTCGGCGATACATGTTTCCCGTTCATTAATTTAATTAAAATTTAAATTAATTTCAATGTCAATAAAATTGATTTCAATGTCATTAAAAATTTCAAAGAATGAATTCCGATTTGATATATTGCAGTTGATTGGTAGCACCAATTTGATTAAACGCCAGACGTTGCCAAAAGGGCGATAAACACTACTTTAAGGTAACCCCAATGTGTATCATGTGAGATACTCATCACAGCTATTAATCCTCTAGTGCGGGGCTATTTAATCCTCTGAGTTACATACTCGCATACACAGGGCGCTCAGAATCAACCACCCTGTATACGCGTGTTCGCATTAACATAACCATCTGATGTTCCATCAACGCTTCTGATGAGTACATATTTCTAGATTCATATGCAGTACCCCTCAAAGAGCCGCGAACTGTAATATGGAATGTAACCAACTTCAGGTGTTGATGGAACATCCGGTCTTGTAACGCGATCGTTCGCATTCGAATTAAAAAATTTCAGACAGTGCTCGCGAGAACAGGATTTCCGATCACACGGCGAACTACCACAAACCGTTCGGAGCGATACAACCGGTTGTCGTTTTTATGTGACGAAAATAAAGGGCTTGTAATAGGCTCGTGAAGGCTGGATAGATTTAGACAGAGCTAGACTATTGTTCGTTGCCCCGAAGCGACTGTTTATGACGCGTTACAAGGCGCGATTATGGATGTAACATTCACATCTGAAGCTAGTTAGTAATCATCACATTATGCCGTGTATTCAAAAGCGAATTGTAACGTGTGTAACAAGCTTCAGGTGTGACGGCGCGTCCAGTCACCTTGTAACACGAGGAATCAGGCGATTAGAACGTGTTCGCGAGCAGACGAATCCACAGTGCTGTAGTGTGGACAGGGAAATTAACTCGCTTCGAGGTGAAGTACCAAACGTAACATAAACAAAGTCTACGAATCTACTACCATCCCCAAAACCTACAATTGGTCGGATAGTATCGAGCATTCTGTTTGGATAGTTTCGAGCATTCTGTTTGGATAGTATCGAGCATTCTGTTCGTATAGTTCGAGGATTCTGATTCCGGACTATTTAACGGCATCATTCAGTAAGTGTTTGCAGTTGCAAATCAGGTTATACTACACGTTAGTTTGCTAGTGAGCGCGCGGATTTAGATAGGTATCTTCATTAGATGGTGGCAGGGCTTTTTCCTGAGTGGTGTGGGTGAGCACCTAACACGTCCTCAGTAAAAAAAGGGCGGCCGAATGGTGGGCACGATAAACCACAGCATTAAACAAAAACTAAAGCTATAAATTTTTCCATAGTTTGTTTTAAAAGCACATGTTTATTTTGTTCCTTTTGCGATTGTAATACGACCATCTGAAATATTCTGTTCTTAATTTTCATTTGATAATTCAAAAATCACTCGCAAAGGGCGTATCGTTTTAGGGAAATTAAATATTTTTTGAGAAGGGGAACGACTTGTTGAGGTTTGCACGTGGGCATCTCATACCTTAGGAACGGTTCTGGACGGTGGTAATAAATGCAGATTTATGTGTCTCGCACTTCAAATGAAGTGCGAAGCCTACCTTCACAGGAGCGTCCATCTGGCTGCAGCGTGTAACCTTCTTCGCAGCTGCATTTTAACTGTCGGCTCTCGAAGCTGCACAGCTGCTGGCAGCCGCCATTACTGTCCAATTCACATGGATTGATCTCTGTGAAAGACAGAAGTTTCACTTAGAAGCAGTGAATGCGGAATGCAAAGTTTGCGACATAATCCAGATCATCCAATGAAATGAATTGAAAAAGTAGAAATAAACTGACATTAATCCAGCACATACCAACACTGGCGCTAACTCCTATGGGCCTAACCCCCTCCCCATTCTTTCAAGCTCCTTACCCCTCCAAGTGGTTCCGACGAGATATCTCATCCATCAACACCTGACCAATTTTTCTAATGATGATATACCTCGTTATCAATATATTGCCGATTTTCTGATGATGATATCAAAATCAGGTCGGTTTTCTTTTAATGACGAGATATCTCGACCATCAAGATCTATTAATGGTTCTGCTAATGGTTTTTCTAATGGTTTTGCTAATACCTCGTCAAGACAACCATCAGGAGTGTTAAACTTATTGAAAAAGTTATTAGCTTGTCATTCAAGGGAAAAGAATTCCGTGTCCAAAAGAGTGCGATACACTACTTTAGAATAGACTTCAGAATCCTAGTCTCAATAGAATCGACTCAATGTTATTTGCCAAATCCTTTCATGCATACGTTTGAAGGATCTTCATTCCGGCTGCAGTAAGTGTCCTGGAGGACAGTGATATTGGATTCCTTTATCCGTGTAGCTACAGTGGTATTTACAGCCACTGTACTTTTCCTCACAGAGATAAATTACGGTCGTTATGGCTCAGTGGGTTTAACCATTGCTTTAGCAACCTACGAGATGCAAGCGGAGCATGCTCGATTCCACCCTGGGTGTATTTCTTTCTTCTGTGTCAGTAAAAGCTTTCCTTTTGGGCGTCTATCCATTTGCTTGACGTCGTCTTTCTTGTGTTTAGCTCAGATTGGCCAAACATCTGTACCATAAAACCCAACCAATCTGAAGATAAATGCCAAACTAGTGAGGATTTAGTGCTATGGGATGGACAAGGATATACTCGTTAACGTCATAAAATATTAACCAACCAACCTATAAAGACCAATTTCGCGCTAGCAAAAGTGCTTTCTCGTTTGAATGAGATATTGTATTTCAAAGGAAAATTTTCAAATTTGCTTTAGCACAATCATTTCGAATCTAGGTCCAGATAATTTAAATTATTTTGTGTTGCTGATCATTTGATACGTACCTTTGCAGGATCTTCCATCTGACTGGAGTGAATGTCCTGAAGGACAATGGCACTGAATCCGTTTATCCTTGTGGGTGCAACGGTACTCACAGCCACCGTTCTCTTCTTCACACGGATCCTTTTCTGCGACAAAATAAGGACGAAAAATAAGAAAACAATTCATTACAATAACGCTTAAAAAATTATTGTAAGGATAGTAAAACGACAAAATGTTCGATTTCGTAGGAACAATACGATGGTAAACGTGTTCCTCCAAAATGACCATCGGCATTTGCTTTGCGACCACTTGGTTGTGTTTATTATCTTTATCAGTCGTGTTTTTTAAGACTTTCAAATAATCAGAGATAATCTGGTTCATGGTTCAGGAATCGAAAATGTGATCTTCAGGAATCATTGTGCATTCTAGATAATGCTTACAATAATGTAATATTTTAAGCAATTTTTACAAGTGCGACAATTTAATCAAAATTATCTTTATCAGTCGTGTTTTTTAAGACTTTCAAATAATCAGAGATAATCTGGTTCATGGTTCAGGAATCGAAAATGTGATCTTCAGGAATCATTGTGCATTTTAGATAATGCTTACAATGTAATATTTTTAGCAATTTTTACAAGTGCGACAATTTAATCGAAATTAACCCTTGGGTTTGCACAATCTCAAGTCTTCCCTGCATGACTTCTAACCCGTTTTGATTACTTAGCATTGTTTCTTTTGTGTTTGGCTCAGCTTGGTCACTCAAAAAACCTTAAACCAACCAACCAATCTATCGACCTTCTCGACCAATGTTATTTTCCTAGGATTTCTTTCAACCAATAGATGTGGTTATTTAGTCAGAATTTACTATGATGCGGGGTCAAAGTAATATTACACTACTCGGAAATTTCGCGACACTCAGAGGGTAAAGGTAGACAGGCAGTTGAAGTCACGTCACACTAGAGCAACACAACGGACTATTGGCGATGGTCCTTGATCCATTACGAAGGGAAAAATCAGGGGACAACACCTCATCATTTTGAACCACTGTCAAATCACGAGGTCGATACCTGAGCAGACACTCCACTCTCCCAACTTCCACACCACGCCAACGTAAGGACATTTGAGGCCGCGACAAATTCAACTTGAACAAGCCCCCCAAGTACAAGATGGACTTTGGTTGGATCGAGTTAAGAACTCGCAACCCTCCGGTTACTAATCTGCGACTCTACCAACTGGGATACCACGGTCCCAGAGGGTTAAGGATGCATGGTAACTATATAAAGTATACAAATGATTGTACTTTCGGTTTGTTACTTTTTCCTTTCCAATTTAAAGTAAGCATTTTCAAAACAGGAAGTGTTTTCATGACGGTAGGTAGGGTTTTTCAAACAGAAACACATCCGTATCATTTGCACAATACTCTCTTAAATGCACAAATACTCTCGTTAACTATAAATACATCCTCTGAAAATAAGGATGTCTTATTTCGGCATTGCATGGCATGTAAATATTTTTAATGTTATAAAAACAGTGACAAATTGCCTAGATATACTAACTCTCGTTAACTATAAACCTACATTAACGGTTTGATCTTTTATTTCTCTTATTCTCTAAAGATGACGTTTTCACGGTATGCTTTTCATTAACCCTCTGAGCGTCATGAGATTTCCGAGTAGTGTAGTATTGCTTTAGCTCCACAACTCACTTAATGATAAAATAACCACATCTATTGAATAAAAGAATCCATGGATTCTTTCATTCTTTAGAAAGATTCTTTTGGTCCTCTTGTTCGAATGCTTTGGAAATATCCTATTGGTCCTTTCCTTGGAAGTGAATCCTTCGAAACTATTCTGGTTCTCCTTTTCTTGGCTTAGAATCTTTTGAAATTTTTCAACTGCTCATATCCTTGCCAAGAGAATTCTTTGAAATTATTCAACTGCTCCTTTCCTTGGAGGTGAATCCTTTGGAAAGATTCCGTTGGTCCTTTCCTTGCAATAGAATCCTTTGCAATTATTCAACTGCCTCTTTCCTCGGAAGTGAATCCTTTGGAAAGATTCTACTGGTCCTTTCTTTGGAATAGATTCCGTTGGAAAGATTCTACTGATCCTTTTCTTGGAATAGAATTCTTTGTAAAGATTCTATCGGTCAAGGAGGTCAAATTGAGTTGGAAGTCATACAGGGACATGTTGTTAGGTGGAATTATGCGTGTCAACCGCTCAGAGGGTTAAGGAAGTTCCATCAAGATGTTATCAGCTTCCCTTAACATTTTCAAAGCATGACACAATGCAATTATCTAGCATATTACTGAATAGCTTGAAATAATCTAGCATATAATTTAAATATTGAGATTTTTACACCACCAATTTCAAAATACGTGGTGGGAAATGAAAATGGTTAGCTACTGGATCTTTTTTGTACGCACCTTTGCAAGATCTTCTATCTGTCTGCAGTGAATAACCTGAAGGACAGTGACATTCAATTCTTTTATCCTTCCAGGTGCAGCGGTATTCGCAGCCACCGTTCTCTTCCTCACATGGATTCTTTTCTACAAAAATGGAAGAACGAATAATAAGAAAATTTTCTATTATAAGTACTATTAGAGATCCCATTAACATCAGATTAATCGGACTTCAAGCCTTAAATGAAGAAAAGGCGTTTTAAAAGCATGACGCAATGCAATTTTATGTTTCCATGAACAGTGGAATTTACTTGCATTTTTATTTACTGTGATAAAATTAGCTTTTAGAAATATGTGGCCTTTGAATTAACTTCAGAAAATTCATATTTTCTTCATCAATCGAAAATAATTTTTGATAATTCAAAACACTTCTCGAAAACACGCGTTTCCTTAGTGTCGACTAAAAACAAGAATAATAACCGCAAAAAACCGGTGCTTTTAGACTTCTTGGTTTGAGGGTTTCCATTCCATGCACCGTTAATTCAAGTGCACTAATTTAAGTGCACGCCCCAAGAAAAACTATCCAAAACAAAAGCCACGCGCACGCAAAACTTTAGTCTAAGGACAAAACTATAAACTTAGCAACTACGTATTCCAAAAATAATTTCGAAGGGGTCCGATATTTTGTTTTCTATTCCATTCGAATGACGTAATGGTAAATGAAGAACACGTTTTATGATTTTGTGACTGCTTTTAAACATATCGACCCGTGTAATAAACGAAACATCGGCTGACGCCGAATAAATTGTTCGTCAGTGTGCATTTGTCTTATTGTTTTCAACATTTAATCCTCCAAGTGGTTTCGACGAGATATCTCGTCCATTAAGATCTGAACAATCGGATGATGATGACGAGATGATGATGACGAGATGATGATGACGAGATATCTCGTCATCATTATATTGCCCATTTTTTTATGATAACGAGATCAAACTGTGGCCAGTTTTCTCCTAATTACGAGATACCTCGTCGAGGCAACCACCAAGAGGGTTAAAGGATTTCAGGGAGAGCTCAAGGTGACGTCTGAATATGGACTTGGTCCCTCATGTCTAGGCTCAGACTAGAGATTTTTCTCGTCTTGGTTAAGCCCTTCCCATTCAGACTGTGTCCTAGCACATAGATGGATTATGTGGTAAAGTAGGTGATTCTCTTCACCACATAACCCAACTGTGCGCCGTAAGCCTGTAGTCTAGCATGTATCCATCCAGCCGTACATGCTAAACTGTATGCTTACGGCGCACCTACGAGAAGGACTAGAATTCACAAGGGTTCAAACAAGTGACATTAAGCATCATCCAATAAGTGACATTAAGCATCATCCAATAAGTGACATTAAGCATCATCCCCGAGTGATAAGCCACTTGGGTAAACGATGTGGTAAACAACTCCTAGCCCACCTCCAAGGGTTCGGAGAATGGTTCAGTCATCAGAACCATGACAAGGCGTGTTAGGTTGATATCTAATCAATTCAAGTCCTTTGGAGCTCGTGTGAGATTGTAATGCCTGAAACAGCACATAGATAAAATTGACAGATCTTTCGATCAAAGAATTCATATAGAGATAGTGTTTTTACCGGTGCATGATCTTCCATCTTGTTGAAGCTCGTAACCGGAGGCACATTTGCACTTCTGTATGTCCTCTTCGAAGCTGCAGTAATGCTGACATCCGCCGTTGTCCGAGAGACAGGGATTTCTCTCTGCGGAGAAAAACTAAGTGTACTTGAATGAAGTATACAAAAACTCCTCTTACGCAGTAAGGTCTAAAGATTTCCGGTCTGTTCGGACGAGAATTGACAAGTCTAACCTGTCAATCCCCAACCTACGTCCTACCCTGTTACACTGCAATGGTCCGGTTCAAGGGAATGGGCAGTGAAACACGTGGTTTTGAACGAACCTATTAGTTAAATTAAGGGACTAATGGTAACGTAAACAAATCGCTTCAATTTGCGTCTTTAGCGGTGGCATTGAGAATGAGGTGGCGAGGAGAAAACCACACACGGTGATCGCCATTCTTGCTTTCGAGTATGTCAGTCCTCCCTCTAACGACCTTTCACAATAATTCAAAAGTCGACTGAACCAAGGTCGACTGTCTTCTCGTCGGAGCCGCACTATAGCATTTCAGTTAGTGTCGCAGATAGAGAAGTGCTGTTATCCAATATTTTAAAATGTTTCAACTTGAGCATCGAATGGTTATAAAGTTTTAAAAAATTTCTTATTCAAAATTGAAGTAGGATCTGCTTGAGAAAAAGCGTTCGTGGTGAAATCATTGCTGCAATTTTAAACCATTTTAAAGACAAACATTCAGATGATGTTTCTGTGGCATAGAAAAGTTAATAGGCCATTATAATGAAATGTATTGAAACAGTAAAAGGTGATTATATTGAAAAATAAAAATTATTGTTTGGTTCTATTACGTCTTAAATCGTTTTAGAAGTCAGAAAATACCGCGAATGGAATGGCATCGAAATAGAAATTCAGAAACTAATAGTAGTAATATGATTGAGGTTGTAGAAACATGATTGCACACACACTTTTTGCCATATGTTGGAAATAAGAATTGGTAAAATCAAGTACATGAAATATTGCTTTATATTTTTGATTAATTTTGTTTCTTTTGGAGATGAAATATGCTTACATATATCTTATAAGTGGATTAAAATAGGGTATCAGATGCGACATACTCGCGTCAATAGATATAAACAAAAAAGAAGCTTTAGTAAATCTCTAGTTGACGGTTCGGTGTGGTTTTATTCGTAGCAATGGTAGAAAAAGGCGGTCGCTAAGTCTTTCCGGCGAGTTTCCAGATCAGAGATGCCACAATCAAAGCACTCGTGAAATAATAGCATTAGTAGCATAAATTTTTAAAGACAGTAGCAAAAAAGTCTCTTAAATCCTATTTTAGTAGCAATTTTAGTTGTTCAATTTCATGGTTGTCTTGGCGCCAAAACTTAGAAATTTGCATCCCTTGGAAAATATTCTCAAGAAAAAGTCGGAAATTATTTCTTTTTCGGTCCATTATTAGTTTTAAAAAAGAGACTAAATTTCCGTTGACCTTTGGTGAAATTTCAAAAAAAGTCACCAAAAGTTTAAAAGTCGCCTAAGTTTGGAGACCGACTTTGCTTAAAAAGATATCCCGAGTCACTAGGGTTGAAAAATAGTAGCAAAAAGTAGCCTTTGGCAGCCTTGTGTATCATTCACACAATTGACTATCTAACTCCAAGCTCATGGCCGTTCCGTCAACTAGAGATTAGCCAACATTTTAGTAAAGATGGTATTACTGTTCTCTTAAGAAATAAAACTATACTTTTGCAAGATTTCCCATTGGGTAGGAGAAAGAAGCCAATGGCGCAGCTACAACTCAGAGTTCTGTTTTCGTAATGACAGTACTGTGAACATCCACCATTGGTCTTGAGGCAAGGATTCTCTTCTGAGGGAAGAAAGAATTATTTAAGGCTTTTTACTCAAAAACATGGAATCAAAACAATAAGAGAAAGGAGAAAGTTCCTGTTACAATAAATAAGGTTTCTTTTCGTCGAAAATGGCTTAGGTAAACTAATCACTTAAAAAATGCATACGAAAATCGAGTTTTAAAGAAATTTATTTGATTGAATAAGGTACTTGGTAGGTAGTTAATTAACGTTGCACTGGAGCAACACAACGGGCTCTTGGCGATGGTCCGGAATCAATCCCGAAGGATCCTAGGGCAATGCCTCGTAATTTTAAATCGCTGTCAGATGACGAGATGAACATCTGAGCTGGCACCCCACTCTCCAAACTTGTTCTTCTCTTCTTCTTATCCCAGTGTAAAAAAAACACAAACAAATTACACTAAGTCATTGAGTCTCTGCAAACAAAAGTTTTGGGGCAATGGCTCCATTGCAATTCAGGATGTGTGAGGGAGAGGTCGGTAATATGCTGCACTTGGTACAGGTGGGGGAAAGGTTTTCTGGCCATCAAAGAATATCATCTTTTTCAAATGACCAGATCGGAGCCTGGCAAGCATAAAGTTTCCCGGGGCAAATTTAAGGCAAGCAGCTCTCCTCCTGTTCCAGAGGTATCAGTGATGAAAAGGTACTGGAGATGATCTGCGCAATTGCCTTTTAAGTATGGACTCTTGTGATATTATTTTTGCACAAGTCCATGACATGGGTAGAGCGCGACTGCTATTGATCATAAGACCTGGGAGCTATCTATGTAGCAGTACGACTTAGCCACCCGTTCACCTTCCTATGTTAGCCGGGTAACTTGTAGAAACTTGTATTTCACGTCTATGGCTTAAGCAAAGTCTGAGGTCCTACCTTTACATGAATACCCATCCGATTGGAGAATGAATCCAGAAGAACAAGAGCATCGCAATGTGTTGTTCTCAAAACTGCAGAAATGGTCGCATCCGCCATTGTCGGTGTGACACGGGTTCCTTTCTTTGTATCATGGAAGAAGATAAATAAGAGTTAATTTTTTTTAATTCATACGCAATACAGGAAAACAAATTCATTTACTACGACCAGTTTAACTAGAGCACAGAGCAACAAAAACTCAGGATGTTTCAAAACTTCGTGTAGAAACTTTAAGGGGAGGTTAGTTTGGTTGTTTTCGGTTTCATGGCGCAAGTGCCATATTTGACCAAGCTTCGTTAAATCCCAGAGAGACAACGCCACGTAATGGACAGGAACACTCAATGAAAGTTTTAGTGACACAGAAGTCACCCGGGATAAGTCAAAAGAATCGAACCTGAGCCAAATGTTGCTAGCGAAGTTGATAGGCACCCTGATTTACAAGGGGAGGTAGGGACCACAAAATTAAACCGTATTCACACAGGGAGGTATGTCCTCAAGCGCCACCTGGATTTTCTAAAGGATACACGAAAGGTGCAGAAATAAAACACAAGGATGTGAACAACCTAAAGTTTGAAGTGGTGAAAGTCTACTTCTATTAGATGATCAATCAAAGGACTAATCAAATAATGAATCAATGGATGGGCGTCTTCTCCCGTCCCGTGAGTCAATCAGATGATGAATGTTAGGTTCCACCCAGTAGACGAAATCAGTCTAAGGTACATGTTATTACTAGTTTTAGTCTGGGCACATAAAAAGATTACCATTGCTCACTCTAGTTTTAGATTTCCTCTATGGTTTGGAGTATTGAAGGCTTATCCACTGGGTGCTCTACCACAAGTAGCCATTAGTTCGCCCCTTGCAGTGTCGAAGGCCGAGTGGTTAGTAGTCAGGCATTGTAAAAAAAAACTTTTTTTGGTTTCAGGCGTAAGAAGTCTGAAAAGGAGTCCTTTTATGCAAACTATACTTGAAGACAAGATGAGATCACATGGTTCTACTTACTGCCTTTCTATTCACTGCATAAAGAAACCTATATTAAAAAAGTTTCACACACAGTGAAGGTGCTGAAATGAAAGGGCACAGGTCATATCAAATTTTGAGATACTAAGGTAAATGCTCTAATATTTGTCCTCTTATCTCGCGCGTTAAGTAAATAACACCTCATTCTCAACTTTAGATGAAGGGGATAACTGTCATAGCTGTTACTCATCCTGAATGTAAGTGTCAACTTTGATGGGTCGCCAGGTAAGTGGCCCTTTCAAACGTTTTGTTAGCTAAAGGGCTATTATAAGCATTGTGCGTGACATTCAAATATAAAGTTGGCTCGTATTAGTGAGGAAAGTAAAGGCGTTTTCCGAGTCTGTAGAAAGGGATGTCTAATTTACCGATATCACGCTGATAAGGCCCTTAGCTAAATATTATTTTTTGAACACTTGAAAGAAACTCTTTTTCAATAATAATTTCTCACAAAAAGTAGTAAAATCAACAATTTAATAAAAAAATAAATATTTTTATCACGTTTACTTTGTTCTCAAGTTAATTAGCATAAGCATTTCATTGTAAAATGCCGTACTAAAAAAGTGAAATTATTTTTATTCGTTGCATTTAAGTTATTGAAAATACGTTTTTGTGAAAATTGTGCATCCCGTGATTGCGATACTCAGGATGAGATTAGTAAAACAGCTTTTTTCTTCAAATTGAAAAAAAGCGCAAGTAAAAATGGCTGAACTTCGATTCCTTTGAAAACTTAGCTAAGAATATGTGAATCTATAACATCACACCATTTTTTAGTACGCCAGAAATATTCAGCTTCCGACACTGCGGACAAAGTTCCATCAAGTTTAATTTGAGACTTGAACTTCTCGTACAGTTGGGTATAGACGCTTAATGTGTTTTATATTGTGTTTATAAGTTTAATACCTTCCAGAAATATTTTCTGTTTTTTATTAGCTATTACGAACTTCCACTTTTCTTGTGTTTCCACCAATGTTTTATTCTCTAGTGTGAAATGTTTTGCGTATCATGTTTTGCCTGATCTATATCGCTTCAAGCCTGAAGAGCTTGAACGCCCGCTTGTTTCATGTCTGTTGATGGACGTTTTGCTTCATGTATTGTCTTTTCTGTATCATGTCGCCTCTTGGGCCGAGGTAGCCCAGTTGTTAGAGTCGCGGATTAGGATGATTGCGAGTTTGAAACTCGATACAAACCAAAGATAGTCACGTGGGCAAACGTTAAATATGTCGTGGCCTCCCATATCCTCACGTTGGCATGCAAGTTTGGAGAGTGGGTTGCCACCTCAGGTATTGACTTCGTCATCTGAACGCATAACGGGTTTGACTTCATCATCATAGCCCGTTATGTTGCTCCAATATAACGTAAATTCAACTATCTACCTAATTGGATTTATTGGTGTGGTATGAAAGTTTGGAACGGAGTGCCAGCTCAGGTGTTGATCTCGACTGTTTCAGAATGACGAGGTTTTTCCTGGTATCTTCCCTTCGGGATTGATCCCGGATTGTCGACAATAGCCCGTTATGTTGCTCCAGTGTGACATAAATTCAACAGGACATCTATTGCCCGGACTTAAATCCTATGTAAGTCTGGTTGCTTGAGTTGTAACAAGAATTGAAAAATTCTGTGCTTATCGAAAACTTACACGAGTTGCTCTTCCGCGTTGACACATTCGATGTATTTCTGCTTGGCTTCGGGGTTATATGTCAATAGATCTTTATATAGTCATTGTCAATAGTCCTCAAGAGCTTTAAAACGATACCACGCAGTCGTGCTGCGCTCACGGTGCCGAGATAGACTGAGTCAAACGTGGCGGCACACCCAGAAATATTGCATCCTTTGAAAACCGCAGTTATGCTAATTGGACTTCCTGTTTTTTAAGGATATGATAACACGATTACTGTTCGGCATGTATATATAACGATTTCAATTTGGGCCTATTTTTGCACAGGTGGTCGGCCGTAATAGTCCCTATAACGTCCATAGTAACGGCTTGGAACCAAGGGTCAACACCTGCAGGTTTGCAACTAATCGCAGGTCGTAAATCTCGACATATCTATAGGGAAAATCTTCCCGTCGATTTTGTTTTAACCCTACTGAAGGTTCTCTCGATAAGGTATCTCGTCATTAGCAAAACTGACCAGGCATTGGACGGTATATCTCATCATTGGAAGAAACTGACCAGATCAGGGTCTCATCATCATAAAAAAATCGGCAAATCAAAATCTTGATGCCGAGATATCTCGTCATTAGAAAAATTGGTCAGATCTTGATGGACAAAATATCTCGTCGAAAACACTTGGAGGGCGTTTTTTTCTTGACGCGAAGTGGTCGGCCATTTTGAGTCTATCCCTGTTTCCCTTTTTACAGCATCCAAAACCAAGGCAAGGGACACAAATCTCTGTTATGTAAACAATGCCAATTCCTGTGTAGGATAAATCGCTAGTTCAATTATAGTTTAGCCCTTTCGTCGTTTTTAGCATAACACTCGGCCCACTACTTTATATATGGAGATATAAACGCAGTCCAACGTAAAAAAAAACGATCTATTGTAATTTACTTGAGCTGATTTGGTTCAATTATACCTTCATTACCATTTACCAAGCAGCAATAACAAACTTCAGAAAACACACTTAAAAATCAATCACGAACGGTATCGCACAGCAATGGACTGGTCGAAATACTAAACAGGAACGGGGTAAGACCCATCTCCCCCAACAGCCGCCTTCAACCCCAGAACCTCAAATCACCAGGCCGTAATTTAATGTACTCTCTAATGTCCTTTTAACTAGCCGCTTATGTGATATCAGACACCCATTTACCGGGAACTTGGAGAACGAGATGCCCCGACCAATTAGTTCTGCCAAAAAAATAAGGTTTCCCCGCAATAAGAAACCAGACCTCGCAATTACAGTAATAAAAGAACCGCAGTCTCCTCCTCTATTTTCCACCTGGCGCGCCAAATAAAGGTGTCTCCGGCGGAGTTTTTCCACGAGTGTGCAAACCTGTTGCCGACTGGAGGTTAAACGACTGTTAATGTGACAACTGGAATTAGGGACCGAGACTGGACGGCCCACTGCCCAAGGTCGGAGGTATTTCCTCCCGACATGGTAAATACGACGAGGATGTGTCTTTCCGCAATGTCTGCTGGGGTTGGTTGCTTTCGGGTTTTATGGCGCAAGGGCCATAGGCCAAGCTGCCAATCACAAGACAATCAACACAATTTGGGAGGAAGAAAAAGCAGAGGGGGTAGGCGAGAGTAAAAATGTGGAAATATCTCTCGAATACCTCGGGGTTTGTGATGCTCATACACACCTAAAGATGTGCCCTGATGGCCCCATCCAGTGAGAATGTTTCATGAGATAAACTGTTCGAAGGCATGTTTGGCAGACAACAGTTCCAGCAACAATGGACAGTGGTTGCAGAAAATTGACCTTCCAAGCAACCCGAGAGATCATTTGAACATGATCTCAGATCAACAATAAGGCCGGTGACAGATGGGAAAACTTGACAATCGTGACCCGGGTCGAGCTATTTCTTTTCATTCCGACTTGGCTCGCGAAAGGGTAGCGCGAACCAATCAGTTCGATCACCCTGTCTGGTTAGGAAGATGTCGCCTAGACATGAGTGACCGAGGTCGTATTTAAAAGGAAGGTCCCGCAGGGCTTGAACCTTCATCAATTCTAGCATTAATTGGCTGGAACGTGGCAGTCTCTGCGTGACCCAAGCGACTGTGTGAGGTACTGCTATCCTACCCACTATGAGCTGTGGGTACTATGCCACCTAGACCCCTACTGCCCTTCTAGAGGGCTTTGTGGAAGCTGGCCTGCATTTGCATGTCCTCTTGAAGAAACCAGAAACTTCAAGCTGTCAACTCGACTTCGTCACGTACGAAATTCGCCAAACCAAGCACTTCAGACTACCAGTTTCTTAATACTCCGATTGGTTTTAACGAGATAACTCGTCCATCAAAATCTGACTAATTTTGCTAATGATGAGATATATTGTCATCAAGTATTGCCGATTTTTTTTATGATGATGACATCACCATCTGGTTAGATTTTCACGACAAGATATCTCGTCCATCAAGATCTGCTAATGCTTTTGTTAATGAGGAGATACCTTGTCAAAACAACCACCAGAAGTGTTAAGAGCGACGCTTTTAGCAGTTCGGCCACTGGTAGCACTTGTAAATTGAGGTACCGCTTGTATGAACTGAATTCTTACTTCTAAAATCAAGTTTATATATAATGCACAGTATCCTTAATATCTTAATGTATTTAAGAACTAAAAAGACACTGGAAAGAAATTGCGCTCTAAATTTTCGCTTTGTCTCATGGTTTTATGACTTGCCATAACTTATCATAACTCGCTTTTTCGCACTGTTGTGATGTCAGATCCTGCCCGAGAGTAAATGTTCTTATCGCGCGGTATTTTTAAATGCTTTCGTCGGAACGGCGCGAGTCCTAACCAATATGCAGGAAGTTTTTACACCATCAAAACACTTCAAATCGAAAGGAACATTACATGCCCTTGAAACACAGAGAAAGCACACTTCAGTTTATTTTTTTCTCAAAATACGCACAACTCTATCGTGAAGACGTTCCGAGAATTGAAATTAAGTAAATAAAGTTAGGCAAACATTTTTATTCTTCGATATAAGTGTTAGTGTAACCTCCACCTTGTTCCCATTATTGTTATTTCAGTTCCCTGTTCTCGCTGATGCAGTTTCATTTCATCTCACCATTATTCAAATTCAAAAGACATTATATGCTGACGCGAACAATTAAGAGTAACCAGATGTGTCTTCCGTGGTAAAAGACGGGTTGGAAACATCGTTTGTTTTGTCACCCGTTTGATAGACGCAACAATGGAGGACTACACAAAATGAGTTTCGTTTTTCTTGCTTCCGGTCTTCCTGTATTTTGTTATTCAGTGGTTGAAGAATAGAGGAAGAAATTTGATATGGGAAAGAAACAATCGTTGTACACCTGTGTAGACCAACACTGAGGTTTGTAATGAAATATACAGACTTATAAAACTAACACATTGACTGCTAACTACGAGTTAACTTGTTGTTAGACTTCAAGGACGCCCACAACGAGTTATCTCGCACAGTGAAATATTTCCTGTGGTACCAAGTACGACTATATTCGTAACTTTTACCTGCAAAGACAGGATATACGTGTCTGAAATAAGCATCAAAATAGTCATGCTTCACGAAACAGAATATTTATTCACAAAAAATTGTAAAAGTACCACCTGGTGGTTGTCTCGACGAGGTATATCGTCATTAGCAAAACTGACCAGATCTGGATGGACGAGATATCTCGTCATTAGAAGAAAACTGACCAGATCTTGATCTAGTCATCATCAAAAAATCGGCAATATCGGATATATTTCAGCATTAGCAAAATTGGTCAAACCTTGATGGACGAACTATCTCGTCGAAACAACTTGGAGGGTTAAATGAAACTAATACCTTTAACACATAAAAATAATGTGTTTATAGGTGATATATTACTTTAAACAATGTTCCACACACAAAGTTGGAATTTCTGGACATATAGGACAGAAACAGCATGACTACGGTATTTGTTGATTTGTGACATGGTTCAACACGGTCGGAAGAAGGCCGCAGGAAAAAAATCGGGCAGACTTTTCCTGAAGGGATAAAATGCAAATAATGTAAATTCTCGTCACCTGTATTTCCTTTTTAACAATACATCCAAGAGATGTAGGAAAATTTGCGTTAGATACTAACTATACGTCTCAAAGACGCACAAGGTTTACAAAAATGGTACACTACTCACCGTGAGTGAACCAAATGGCGGCTGGAGACGAACTGATCGAAAGAGGACGAGCCCAATGAAGTATAGCTGGAGGGGAGGGGGTTCACTTCAAGGTCAAACGGTGCACTGTTCGTTTGAACTTCCGATTACGTTTCTGAGACGTATAGTTAGTATTCTAGGGTTAAGCTTTGGCCTTTTATCGCTTAGTTGGTCTCAGTGAACCCAGTTGCATCAGATAAATTTACTCAAAGCCCAACCGTGATAGTAAACGTTATATTTATTATATAACCATTATATTTGCCCTTTGGGGTCACACAAGCATTGTTCCATCATGCAACTTGTGCTTTATCTGCATGACTTCTAGCCAGGTTTAGACGTGACCAATAAAATCCTTTTTAGAATTTGTTTTAACCAATAGATGTGGTTATTTACTCATTATGTGAGTTGTAGGGTAAAAGCTACAGCACACTTCTGTACTGAGAAATCTCGGGACGCTCAGA
Source organism: Meta bourneti (assembly GCA_933210815.1). Taxonomy (NCBI): domain Eukaryota; kingdom Metazoa; phylum Arthropoda; class Arachnida; order Araneae; family Tetragnathidae; genus Meta; species Meta bourneti. The sequence goes on from OW119931.1 coordinate 18,460,510, forward strand.
GGGTTAGAATATTATTTCTTCGAAAAATATTGGACAGTAGCATTTTTGTTTAACAGAGGAAAAAAACCAGGAATTTTAGGATAACTCGGAGGTAGCCACCAATTAATAATCAGATAAAAATATAATATTTTTTAAAAAATTATCCCATATTTAAATTTTTTCATTACGTGCATAATTATTTAAAAATAATTATAATTTAAAAAATTAAGTGTCTTAACCCTCCAAGTGGTTTCGGCTAAAGATGTCATCCATCAAGATCTGACTAATTTTGCCAATGACGAGATATCTCGTCATCAAAATATTGTCGATTTTTTTATGATAAGATCAAGATCAGGTCAGTTTTGATAACGATGAGATATCTCATAGAGACCAGGAGGGTTAAGGACTCTCAGTTAAACCAATTTTCAGAAAACCGGAATTTGGATAACCAGGGTTCTGCTGCAATAGATAATCAAGTTCTTGAGAAAGTTACATACTGAAACAATTTGGTACTTTTGCATAGGCTGTGCATTATGAGAATGAATAACAAATGAAATAAAGGTCGGAGCATTATAAAGGCTGGGAGAATCACTGCACATCTTTCATAGATAAGAATATTTTATCTATTTCTTAATTGAGAAAGAAAAGCCCCTTGTATCTGTTAAGACTTCCTTTGAAGTGGCTTATTTTTTACAGAACTAGATCATGAATCAGGCAGCCTTATCAATCCTTTCCATATAACTACCGTTCATTAAAGTCTGCTTACATCACAACCCGGACCGAAAGTACAGGCGTAAACAGCAATGGGAGCGCGAGCCATCTGGTTCTCTTCACAGCCGAGATCCAAGACCAGAGTGAAACAGTCGACGCAGCAGATCGCTCAGGTCGCATCCATTCCGTGGTAAAGTGCTCCAGTTTGCGGTTTCATCATGTCGCCAGATGCACTTTGCCTTTCGCGGTGCTCGCTGTGTTACGAATTAATTTACGATGACGGGCAAGGATCTTTTTTGCTGCCGAAAAGGCCCTTTTCATCCTGAAAGGGTTCTTGGTGTTGATGGAATGGATGACGGCGATAACGGTTTGTTGCTGGCTTGTCGAGTGCTAGAGATGGGGCTGTCTGGGGTTGTTTCCATGTTTAACCTGTTCTCAGGTTCCGTTAAATGGTTTTCTCTCGGATTGTGAAATTGTTTTAGCTGAAGCAAGATTCGCGTGGAATCGGATGCATGTAAAATGAACCTTATTTGGCGGAAATTCAACACATTTTGCATTTTTTGCTGACTGAAAAGAGGTGGGGTAAACGAAGTTGTCAATTGATTGGTAGTTAATTAAAGTCGCAGTGGAGCAACGCAACGGGTTATTGGCGACGATCCGTGATCAATACCGAAGGGAAAAATTCGAGGACAACACCTCGATGTTTTGGGTCAGATGATGAGGTCAAAATCTGAGTTGGCACCCTGCTCTCCAAACCACGAAAACATGAGGAAATTTGCCATGAGGACATCGTCTTTGCCACGATAGATTTAACGTGCACCAGCCCTCTCTCCCACCCCGTACACGATGGTCTTTGTTTGGACCGAGTTTCGAACTCGCAACCCTCCGGCTATCAATCCGTTGCTCTTACACATGGGTTACTGTGACACCCAAACGAAGTAGTCAGAAATCACAGAAATCAATGTTTCGATTGTTAAAGCAAAGAATCCATCTATGTGTCAGTGGTTCCCAAACTTTTCAGTACAAGGACTCCTTTGAAAATTAAAAAGTTTCGAAAACCCCTTGAGATTATAAAATTACAGTCAAAACCAGCAGAAAAATCTGCCAAAAGTTCTTGTAGTCTAAAAGAGAGGTTGGTTGATAGTCCATCAGCAAATATGTAGATTCGCTATCCACATATCGGAACACCAGTTGCAATACCACAACTAAAGAAATAAAGTTCTAGTTTTATGTGCAGAAAACATGTTGTTTGCTTCAAAATTAAAAGTGTAGACTCACTCCATTAGATAGCAATTTTGCAGAAAGCAGAAGAGTATTCTTTTTACACATGAAACTAGAAATTAATTTCTTTAGTTGTGGCGGTATCGCACCCGGGGTGCGATATTACGATCAACAGTCATTGGGAAAAATGAACAATCAACATTTGATTGGTCCTCGCGACGGGAGAAGACGCCCATCCATTGATTCATCATCTGATTCCACGTGATATAGCAGACTGACAATTTCACCATTTTGGTCACTAATCTATAGAAATGCGCATTCATAAGATGTTATATCTCCAAACGAGGCGAGAAGATGCCAAATCGGCCAACCAAGTCCACTTTTAATAGAGCAATCACGTGATTACTAGTCGTCGACATGTTGGTCACACTTTTTGAAGCTGCTCTCAATAGCAATGCTCAGACTGCTTCTATTTCAAATTTGTTCGCGTTGAAGCAAAGATTAAATTGCTCCGCCTTACCTCGGTTGCAGTGAAGGGGTTGGACGTATTTCTTCCTCTCATGGCACACGCAGTGGGTGAATCTGGCAGGGAGTTCCTCTTCGCACGCCCTCATGGTGTCCTGGATGTCCCCGCATTCGCCTACGCAGAAATGAACAGGTAGAAAAGGCAAGAAGTGAAAGAAATTGCTGCGAAAGACAACTGAAAATGCGTCACTTTCTAATTATTATGAAAGTACATAAACAACTCTCTCTCTCTAATTATTACCTACATATAAGCCTTGTATGGTTGGGGAGAAGCTTACCATACACATGAGTAAATATGGTGACAGTAAGAAATGGATAAAATATTTGCATTTTGAAATTTCCCATACTCTCCATAATATTCGTTAGAGTTGTTCGTCACACGGGCCATATTTGGCCAAGCTGCACCAAAGACAAGACATACAATATAAAATAAGTGGGAATATTGTCGGCTTAGAGCAGAAACTCATTAACTGACAAAAAAATTTACTGTTCAGGAGTTTAAAGACAAACTATCAGTTTTTAGGTCAAATATAAAAATTAAACATATTTTGGTAGTGTTATATTTTTGTTCAAACAGATTACAATGAGACAATGTATTAATCATCATGAAAACAAGAATTTAGAATCAGAAAACGTATTTCCGAAAAATTGAGTTAATGAGTTTCTGCTCTAAGACGACGATATAGGCACACAAGGAAAGTTTTAGGACCCAAATGGGAGAAATACGCCCAGAGCAAATTACAAGAATTGAACTTGCGACTCTCACAATTTGCGAGCGCAGTGGGCAAATCCATCGAACCACGATGGCCCTTTATACTCTGCATAAACCTTAAACAATAGAGTTATTGTACCAAAATTAAAAGGAAACTATATCTCATTAAATGTTCAATTTTTTAAATATTTTCATTCGCAAATGATGCAACGCGTCAGAACGTAAATTGCGTCATGAAAAGAAACAATAGCTTTGATTTTCATTAGGTGTTAGTGATATTGAAATTAATTTTGATCTTAAACGTTTTACAGTAGTTTAATTAATTTCATCGAAACTGCTTAATTTTCACAAAAATATGCTAAATATAAAAAGTTTAAATAATAACTCAAATTAGAATATGATTAAAAAGTTAAGCTACTGTGTTTAAATACAAGATAATCATGTCCTTTTTTGCAGAAGTGTAAATATCTACTAATGATTTCCCGGAGAATCTAACATGCAATGCAAAGCATGATACATCTTAGTGAGTTTGGACACTTGTGAAGTAGACAAATTTGGGTACCACTTACTATGAGCGCATCCATTTTCGTCTATAGGGAAACAACCAGTGCAGCATCTATGAACTGTGTGGTACCTGGGTTCCAACTTGTGCGTATATCCAGTGTAGTAGATAGTTCTGAAAAGGAAGATTGAAAAGGAAGAGCATATGAAACAAAAGCTTGATTTTTTGCATTAAGTTCGCATAACTATATACAAGAGAAATATTACTCAATTTAAACTGCTATGCCATTAGGGACACATCTCCCTTAGGTCTGTACAGGATTCATGGACCCGAGGTACTCTTGTGATCTTTTCTTTTCCCATGGGGTTTGCTGTCTTCAGCAAAAACTGGAGTCACCATACCGAATTATCCAAGGTATCTTTTTCTGCTTTCATCACGTAACTCTATTCCCCAAACTCTCTTTTCCCCCTTTCATGAGATTTTCTACTTGACGTTGTCTTGTGTTTGGTGCAACTTCACCTGTAGTCCTTGTTCTACAAAACCTAAAAACAACCAACCTAAAATCCTTTCAACGTTCCAGAATAACTCCACCTTTTTTTACTCTTTCCACCCTCATGTTTAAACCACTTTAACCTGAAATTTCTAACCTCGCTAACTATTGTTTCAAACAAACCCGCTCATATGGTGTTTATTCCTTCTGTCCCTTTCGAACGTCCTGTGTATTCCTGGTGCACCAGCCTCCCATATACGACAGTCTTTGGTTGGATCGAGTTTCGAACTCGCAACCCTCCTGTTGCTAATCCGTTACTCTCCCAACCGGGCTACCGCGACCCTAAATAAGATAGGACAAAGACAAATGTTAAAAAGCAGTGTAGAGTTCTCACCTAGGCTTGTAGTCGACGCAATAGTTGTCCGAGTAAGGACAGTTAGACTTCCGAATCCTCTCTATTTTAGTGTAAGCTCTTAGACAGGGTTTCCTCACTTTCACCATAGACATGACGCTGAAGGAACACACATTGGGCCTAGAAATAAGAGGCGTTATTACTTCATTAAATACAGAATATATGCTACGAGTTGTAATGTACGACAGTAGTTATGATTCTTATAAACACGTTGGCGTAAACATGAAGCAATGAAATTTAGAGGGCGCTGCGTCCGATCAATGACCAACATGAATTAAACAGAAGAGAATAAAAAATGTGATTGATGAAGAAAGACGATGTCAGTGGCTTAGTGCAGAAATGTGTTAAGTAACAAAATCCTAAATTTTCACTAGAACGCTCTTAAGGTTCGTTAATAATTAAAAATGAATGCTGTATAATACTAACGTATACTGTAAAAATTCTCGCTTTGTATACTTTAATATTGCAGTATATAAAGTGTTGAGTGTAAATTAATATTTTTTATTTTTAATTACTAACTTCAAAAGCGCTCTAGTGAAAAATTAGGATTCCGCCACTATACATTTGTGCACTAAGCCAATGATGTGATATCTCGTATAAGCAGATTTTAAGTAAAACCCTATACAATTTACACACAGATACTAATGTACACAAAAAAAAATCAAACAGTTAAACTCTTAGAGATAATATAAGACATCCTTTGAAAGCAAATTAAAATTTGTGTATCAAAATTTCTCAAATTTATTTTTCCTGCTTATAAATCAATTGAAGTAAATACGTGGTTATTCTTTTGTCAACAGAATCTGCATATAACATATGCCCTAGAAGTAATTTGTACACTAACGTCTATAAATGTGAAAGAAATGGGAAACATCTTTTACTTTGTTTTCTATAGTGAAATGGCAATTTTTCTGCCGATATATAGCGACTGTACCTTGTGCAAACTATTCTTTTAAAAAAGTTTATCAGTGTAAGTATGTCTTTATCAATTTTTCTTTCAATATATCAAATTGCCCAAATGTATCTCATTGAATTCGAGATATTGAGAAGTTAATGATACAAATGCTTGGTTTGTAGCTTGACGCTCTTTTTGTGTCACATGAGACCTAATTAGGTCGGAATGCACAATCAAGATATATTTGATGTCCCACTGCAGGAAAAGAGAACCGCCCCTTTCTTTTTGCATCGTTCATAACAGAGTATTGTCAAAGATACCACTGTATAGGGAAGAACGCCTACAATAAATCCGAAAGCATAAAACTTACATAAAGAGCTTATCTCTATATTGAACTGCCCGCAAGCTTTAAAAATTTCAATTTTACAACCAATTTTGACGCTAAATTTAAAATATAAATAACAAAATTTAACCTCGAATACAAGTTTCAAATCATTTGGTCGAGCCGTTCCTGGATTACGAATAATTCAGAGCACCTCATGCTAAATAAGGTTTCCAGATTCTTACTCGTATCTTCTGAAATAATCTTTCTGTCACATTGAGATTTTCTTTTATGGTACTGTTAATGAACTCTAACAAAATCTTAGTAATGTTTATTTTTAAAATTAATTCTTAGTATGGAATGAAATTGTGGTGGCATCAGTTATACGTATGAAAATAAGTCGCCTGGCTCTGGCAATTGATTAAATTAGTTCTTTCTTTCAATCGCGCTGCATGTGCTGACTGCAAAATAATCTTTACAATGCAGCGATCAAGGATGATTGAGATATTAGAATGAATTTTAAGCCTTTTTATTTTGAGAAAATGCTGGTAGACTACTCAGGGAATTATGTTTATTTAATTTTTGATGAATTTTTGTTAAAGTTACTATTTTCACCTGTTTCGTTATTCAATGAACCAGTCGATAACTTCAAATGGTTATGAGATTTGAAGTATCGACGGACCCATAAAATATTAACTACAAAATCAGCATTCGAAAAATATTGAATAGCAATATTTTGATAAAAATATGTATAGAAAGCCCTTTTCCCGCCGCTGTACATTTATTCTTTCCTTTTAGTTATATACACGTGGCTAAAACTTACTTTTTTCAGCTACCATTTAGTTTCATGTTAATTTCGTATTTCACTTCCTCTTTCTCGCACTCCTTTTGAACCCCTCATTTGAATATAGATGACTTAGCGTAAATTCTAAATACTTGTTCCAGACTCTTCGATTAGACCTTCAACCCAGTAGACAAACCAAATGAAAATATGTTCCTCATTGCTGTGATCATGATCCTATCAGTAGCTTGGATACGAACTGCCTTCTGTAACGGAACATAGACCCACATTTCGACTCATGACTGCAAACCAATTTCTTTAATAAAATGATCGTTAAAAAATTATCCTAAGCTAAACTCGTCTGAGTCTTTTCGCCATAAGTTTGTCTGTCCGCCCATTAGTCTTGAAACAGAAATAAAATATATAACTATCTTCGGCCGAAGGCCCTCTCCTCCTTCAGAAGTTGTGACTTGACTGAGTGGTGATGAGTTTGTCAGACTTAAATAAGATCTGCGAAGATTGGAGTTCAGCGGTATAAGAAGTATTCACTGCGACATCAGTAAGATTAGGGCAACAATTGAGGTGGGCTCCTGTCATGATTGAAAGGCCACACAGGACGAAATTGGGGAATTTGACAAGCCAATTCGGAAGATATGATTTGGTGTTGTCGCGCCTAGTGAAAATACGAAAACATGTGACTTCTATAGCACCCGGTAGATCCTGTGACAACTGAGATCTTAGCAAGAAATCTATGTCTGTTTTGTGTTTCAGCATAACATATTACTGTGCATAGTAAAAATTGAGAAACCTTCAAAGCAATGACTAATCACGATCTAAGACCATTTCGGTAGAGCAAGATGTCCACCATTAGCAGGACAAAAATAAGTCACTTTTAGAAAGAGGTTAAAAATATGTTCTAGAATAGTGTTGGGGGCAATAACTCACTTTCTAATTATGCCTTTCCATGCACCGTGCAAAGGCAGGGAAGCACTAGAGTTATTTACTACTGTGCATATCAACGTTACGTTATCACCAGGATCACAATTCCCAGAATCCAGTGGACCATCCAATAACGAAACATCTATAAAGTTTACCCATCTATAAAATTATAAAGACAACCCCTCCTGGTGGTTGTCTCGACGAGCTAGCTTGCCACTTGCAGAAATTATCAGATCTTGATGGACAAGATATCTCGTCAAGAGAAAACTGACCAGATCTTGAAGACGTCATTACATAAAAATCCGCAATATCTTGAAGATAACGAGATATCTCGCCATTAGCAAAATTGGTCAGATCTTGGTGGACGAGATATCTCGGCGAAACCACCTCTTGGAGGGGAAATTTTAAGACTAAACACGAGCCTTGCTAAACGTTTTCGGAATGGAAAACCGTCTCTGGAATTCCTGCATAGCTCACTCAATCCACAGACTTCCGAAGTTCGACAGAAAATCGTGGAAACAGCAAACCGCTTTCGTCGCCAAGTTCCTCTACCCCGAACTTCTTTTTATTCCATAACTAGTGCAAGTTACCTTGGACATAAATCCGTCATTGGGTAAAAAAGTCAGAATTCAACCTGAGAGAGATCAAAGTCCGTACAAACACCAGATGTGCATACATTACTCAGTGGAAGGCCAACGATGCTATCAGGCAGGATGTAAACACGCCAAGTTGTGCTTCGTGCTCGTGGCGTACTTCTGGGCTTAAATAGTGAGTGGCGACGGATTGGTTATTGCAAGGTACCCTAACTTATGGAGGGAGGTCATATTGAGATATTTAAAGTACAACACACAATGGCTGTGTCGAAGAGAATTTGTAAATATAGACAAACTTAATGTAAGACCCTAAATAAGAATCTCCCCGGAACATTTCTAATTTTTTCAGTTACTAGACTTAAAAAGTAGGGTTACCATAGGTTCCGGTTTGATCTAGATATTCCCGAATTCAGTACTGCAAAACACTTATGATACGGATTAAATTCTCAAAAGTAGAAAAATAAGGCTTCTCTTATTTTAGTAGCAGTTATAAGCTTATTTTAGTAGCAGTTTAGTCTCAACGGCAGCTACATCCTTGGCGCAGTGCCATCAAAAAGTCCTCTGCGAGGTAGAAGTAGGAAAAAGCGTTTGGAGTAGCTTGGTGCTTAATTAACAATCCCCATTAAAACAGAAAAATACTCAAATCTCTGTCGCACGCACGCCTTGTTGAAGTAATCAGAATGTTTAAAATTTATATTTGGATATAATTGAAGTGCAGTAGATTGGTTGCATTGATTGGCGCAAAGGCCATATTTTGCTAAGCTGTCCCAAACAACGCCGAAGTAAATGGACATACACACAAGGAAAGTTTTACTGATACAGAAGAGAAAAATACAACCAGGGTGGAATCGAACCTGCACCGCCTACAACTCGCAGATTACTAGCGCAGTGGACAAACTCACTGAGCCATGACGGCTCCTGGAGTGCAGTAGGTAGGTATTTTAATTAACGTCGCACTGGAGCAACACAACGGGCTATTGGCGACGGTCGGGGATCAGTCCCAAAGGGAAAGATCGAGGACAACACCACGTAATTTTGAACCACAGGAGTGTAGTAGGAAAATCACACACACACACACACAAATAAAAACATTTTCCATAATAATGGCATGAATTCGTGACTGAAATAAGGACTCGTACTATTGGTTAAAAAATGCAGGGACTTAAATTTCGTGACCATTGGTGAATTTTCAAAAAAGGTCGCGAAAACTTTGAAAATAGGAGACGATTTTGCTTAAAAAATATCCCTTGTAGTCAAGATTTAAAACTGGTAGCAAAAGTCACCTGCTGCACCCCTGCAATTTGAATGGAGCGTCCCGTGTCCCTGCTAATAAATCATTTTGTCCCGGTCAGAAGAAAAATATTTTTCCCTGACCATCCCATCCGCTTATCCAAACTGTTGAAGAGCCTTATTAAATGTCCTAGCATAGAGGAGTGTGTTAGTGGTAGTTTTTAAATGAAAACAGCAATATCAAACCTGAAATTGAAATGTCTCCAAGTATTATTACATTTTGTTATATTCACAACAAACTTACCCAACATGGTTTCGGTATCACATTTTGTAGGATACTCGGACACGCCTCCAAGCGGGTTCGACGAGATATCTCGTCCATCAAGATCTGACCAATTTTGCTAATGACAACATATCTCGTCATCAAGAATGCCGATTGAACTCCGAATGATGAATATATTGCCGTTTTTATGACGAGATCAGGTCATATTTTCTAATGACGATATATCTCGTCCATCACGGTCTTGTCAGTTTTTCGAAAGCTCGAGAAACCTCGTCTAGATAACCACTAGGAGGGTTAAAATTGTTGGCAATGAGCTGGCCGATTATGCATCGAAAGATAGTGATCTAACTGCACGCTTTCCACACGATGGTCTTCCTCATTTTGTACGTGACACAATATGGAACGAATGGCACGAAGACTGGAGTGAGCAGAAAAAATCCCAACAAACTCTAATATACACCCGGCCATATCACTTTTATCGTCATTAGTCTAGTTCTTACAACTCGTCTTGGCATCGGCCAATCGAGAGGCGAGCACAAACAATGATGGGTGAAGCGATCCATCATTGCCAACAACCTTTTACCATACGTCATACTTTAACTTGTTCCCGTCTTAAACGTTTTTACCGTGGATGATTTAACACTTCTTCACTCATTTCATCAGATTTAGTGGTAATTCGTTGCTTTTCATCTTTTTACATTCCTCAGGAATTTTTAACCCATTTGGAATTCATCGCCTTTTAAACTACTTTATTAATCTTTTAATTTTATCAACCAGATCTTAGTTCTCATTTTCTCTAGATAAACCTTTTTTTACGTTTGTGATTAAATTTTGAGCCTTAAAAATATGATTTTATTTTTAGGGTAATCCGCCGAATTTTATGCATTTCTTTTTTCGTCCATCACCTCTTTAACCCTCCTGGTGGTTGTCTCATAGAGATATCTCGTCATTCGAAAAACTGACCAGATCTTGAACGAGATATCCCAACATTGGTTAGTTGTTGTGGGGCTTATGGCGCAAGGGCCATATTTGGCCAAGCTGCGCCAAACGCAAAACAAAATATCGTCAAAGGGAAAAAAGAGGGATTGGGGGGATAGAACAATGGGATGAAAGCAGAAAAAGATCGCTTGATTATATTGGGAGGGCAACACCCGTGCTTACTAAAGACAGTAAACCCTGAAGGGAAAAGAAAATATCACTAAGGTACCTCGTATCGTGAAGTCCGTACACTCCAAAAGGAGATGTACAAACAAGAAAAAAGGTCATAAATTAATTTGCGAACCACAGAATCAATCAGGTAAAAATTATACAGCCTAATTAACATTCAGTTAGTTTATAAGACGTCTAACTGCTTTTCTAGGCATAACATTTTCAAAAGAAACCGGGGTTGGTGGATAATTTATATTCCCTGGGCAGATATAACGAGCCAGTCAGTCATTGACGGCTGCAGTCACCCGTGCCGTCGGTCCGTCTCGCCGCCAGATACCCGCCGGCGTCCTTCACTAAAGACCACGCGATGGGAATGAACGCATTATGGAAATGCGGACGTCCACTTCGTCAGGCGGCCTCCGTAACTCACGAGTCGATGTGGTCAGGAATGAAGACGTTCCTCCCCAGAAATTATGGCCTTAAGGCCTCTCCCTCCCCCTTCTTGCTGAGAGGAATTCGTTCAGAAACGTCTCTGGGTATAGCAGCGATCCGTTTCAATTTCCTAATCTTGGTCGTCTACCGGAATTGGCGAAGTCGTCGGAATTACGGCAGAGGGAATTGGTGTGGAGTCACAAACGCGCGTCAATCGTCACTGTCGCGGGTTCAATCGAGTTAACCTTTGTCACACCTCTCGAGAGTGATATTGATGCGAAGTCAATTGAGAGGCGTGGGTGAATGACGAGACTGGTAGAAGGTTGGTAGGGTATTTGTGGCGCTAAGACCATATTTGTGGCCAAACTGTGCCTCGTTGTTTTGTGGCACAAGAACCATATTTGGCCAAGCTGTGCCAAACACGAGACGCACAATGTCAGGTAATGGAAGTACAGATAGAAGAAAGTTTTACTGACATAGAAGAGGGAAATAAACCCAGGAACGAGTCGAACCCAGATCTCAAACAACTCGCAGATTGCTGGCTCAGTGGGTAAATCCATTGCGGCGGCCTCAGTAGATTGTTGGTAGGTAGTTGAATTTACGTCACACTGGAGTGACACCATCGGCAACTGGCGACGGTCCGGGATCGATCCCAAATGGAAAGATTCGAGGACAACACCTTGTCAATTTGAACCACAGAGGACATTTGAGGCCACGACAGATTTAACTATATCAGCCCCATGTACACGACTATTTTTTGGTGGATCGAGTTAGACACTCGCAACTTCCGGTTCCTACTCCGCTACTCTTCCAACCGGGCTACCGTGGGCCCATGTTTCTTACAGACGTCCCAGCCATGAATTTCAGAGCAGTTATATAAAATATTCCGAACAGCAGAGAATGTATGATTATTTTTCTTGATTATATGTAACGATAAACCCTCGCGGATTACTAAGGTATTAGCACACACCTCGAAATTCAGGTACGGCACTTTCGAACATTCAACAGTTTGGTAGTCGAAGGCAGAATTCCTGTCAGGTTAAATTCCTCCCAGGGTTTTATTTCTCTCTTTCTGTGTCTGTAAAGCTTTCCTTATGTGTATGTCCATTTACTTTACGTTGTTGGCGTGGCTTTGCCAAGTGCGGCACTTGTGCCATAAACCCAACCGTTTTGAATGTCAAGATACCCAAATCTTAGCAGGGAGCTGAATTAATTCAAAAACACGAGTGTGTTTGTGAGGTGAGCAGCTGGTTGCAGGATCTCGAGGACACATCGTATAATCTCAGTTATCGCAGACGGGCGTGTGTGTTCGCCCAGCAGCTGAGGGGACGACATTCCCTTCCAAGCAGCACGAAAAAGAACAACTCTGAGTTTTGCTCTTAATTTTATTGACATGAGTGTGCAGCACGAAACAACACGACACCGCGGTAGAATCGTGAGGAACCATCAGAAAAGAAACGTCTAATCACGAGTTCCCGTTATTAGCATTGCTTTCATTATATAGATGTTCTACAGTATGTTTTTACTCCAGAAATTATAGGCATACCCATAGCCCCCTTCCGATATAGATGGCTTATTTTTATCTTTTTAGAAACAAGGTAGGTAGTTAATTAACGTCGCACTGGAGCAACACAACGAGCTGTTGGCGACAGTCCGGGATCCGAGAATGGAAAGATCCGAGGCGAATTCCTCGTCATTTTGAACGACGGTCAGATGACGAGAGTTGTGAGAAGGAATAGGTATCCAAGTATCTTGGAAAATAATCTTGAGCAAGGCAGGTATTCAGAATTACGAGGTGTTGTCTTTGGATTTTTCACTTAGGGATTGATCCCGGACCGTAGCCAATCCCTCAATTAGACTATTATAATCTTGTTAAACGAAGTTTCACAAAAGAATTGTCCTCTCTGGGGTACTTCAGTTAATTACAATTAAGATGTTAAATTCTTAACACTTCTTTTTTTTGCACGAATCCATCATATTCATCTGGGGATTTGAGCAAAAACATTCCCATGACCCCATCTATTATAATCCTCACATCAATATTCCCCGCAGAACACCAAAGTTTCGTAAAGCCATTAAGAGCTGTATTATGTACTACCTTTAATTACAATTACGATCAATTGTACGAAACCCTCATTCTCGATACTTCCGAGCAAGAATCCATCATTTCCTGGAGCACTATTCCCCATAGCCCAGTCGGAATGTTTGATCGTGACTAACGGCTTTCGGACTCGCAGTCACCAATCATTTCCACTAATCCTCCCTCTTTCTTGTGTCCTGTTAGGCAATGATCGCCCTTATCTGGACCTCGTCAACCATTGTAAGACGATTAATGACAAGTCCAATATCAGAGGGAGAGCCGAGTGTCGTGGTGCGATAAGAGAAGTGTACCTGGCGTTCGTTTCTTTGTTTCCAAGTCTTCCACTTAGGAGTGGAAACAAGATCCCTTGTCGTTGGAGGGAGACGGTGAGATAAGTATTATCGGGGAGTGTTTGAGGAAGGTTATTTACCTGGAGTCCGTCTGCAAATAAACGGATAACACACGATGAATCAGAACTGAACCTTAAAATAGCGATTCCATATGGTGGTAGTTATTATAACAAGGATAATAAACAGGCCTCCGCGGATTGTGTTGAAATGGCATGTTTTGTTAGCATTTCAGACATTGTACATGTTGATAGAAACGCAGTTCGCAATTTCCTCACTCTAGAAATACATTGTTTTAAAGGTCCTTTCTCGTATTTTTGAGTTCTATTTTTGGCATTTGTAGAGATTTTGAGAGCATTTTTGGTCATTTTTCGAATCTTTGAAGTAAAAGCATTGGTAAAATCAGGGCAGAAACAACCAAAGTATTTATGAAATAATAGCTTAAAATCTTTAAAATAGTAGCAAAAAGTCTCTTAAATCCTATTTTAGCAGCAATTTTAGTTCCTAGATATAAAATGAATCCGCTAATCACAAAATGTGCTATTTAGGGTATGAAACAGATGAAGATCTGGCCAAGAAATTTAAATGTTACCGAAATATATTTTCTTTTTGTGGTTCTTATCACAATCTAGCAACCATAGATTCCAATGTTTTTCTTTCATGAATGCTGCGGGTTGGAGCTAAAACTTTTAAATTGGCGTTCCCTAAAGAAAAATATTTTTTCTCTCGGCTATTAGTCAAAACAAAAGGGGGCTAAATTTTCGTTGACCTTTGGTGAATTTTCAAAAAAAGTCGCCAAAATTTTTAAATTAGTAGCTGTTGAGACCCGATTTTATTTAAAGAGATACCCTAAGTCGTGAAGATTGCAAAATAGTAGCAAAAAGTCGCCTTTTGGACGCCTGCGACAGCCCTGTATTTTGCTTTAGTTTTGCCCTGAGAGATTTTACTAGAAAATACAAAACAAATAACTCATCTATGGCGCCAAACAAATTGCGCGATATACCCTTCAACGCAAAACCAAACCTTAACACTCTTCTATTGGTGGGTGAATCATCTATACTTGTATATAAGAGTGAGGGCAAGAGAAATTTTCTCTATCATTCTAACAGAAATCACATTTTTTTTATCTCGGCCCTCGGGGGCATATCTCTTTCAGATGAGTACGGGCTTCACGGACCCGAGGTACTCTAGTGATCTCTTCTTTTCCTATGGGGCTCACTGTCTTAAGTAAACTTGGGAGTCGCCCTTTCGCGAAACGCAAGCTATCTTTTACTGCTTCTATCCCACTACTTATGTTCCCCAATACCACTTTTTCCTTTTACGATGTTTTTTACTTGATGTTGCCTTGTGTTTGGCCAAATATAGCCCTTGCGCCATAAAATCTAAAAACAGCCAATCACATTTTATCTCGAGAGTTTTGTATCTTCGAGTTGTTTATTAAAATATTTAACAATACCAAAATCTAAACAATTTTTAGGTTATTTTTCACATTAATAGACATATTTTAGATCCCATTAGGTCATTTTTTCACATTTTAGACATATTTTAGGTGAAAACAAACCCTGTCAAAAGACAAGTGGGTTTTTTAGGTGCAGAGCGCCATCCTCCACTGTCAATTATGGCCAAATATAGCCCTTGCGCCATAAAACCTCTAAAGCCAACATCTACTGTCAATTACTTTTACGAAAAATCCTAACTATCATTAGATTTTGTTATGTAATAGAATCCCACAGACCACAGGTTAAATCTCGATGATTTCGAATCCCTCGGGGGCTTGCTAACAGGTGGGAACCGCTGCCCTTCGCCTGGTCAACACATTGCTGGCATTCCAGTCGCCACCGGTTTCAATTTCCTGCGTCCATGAAATACGGCAATCGAAACACCTCATCCTAAAACAGCGGGCAGGACCAATTTATTACCCACCGCGCAACAAGCGAGGTTCTGCTTCTTCAGCAAGTCACCAAGATTCCCTGCGGAGAGAACAGCGCAGGCGGACAGACCCGAAAGCCACTCCAGTAGCACATCTGGAAGCAGACCCGATGAAACCGATCTTGTACTCGCTTCTTGAGCAGTCCATAAATAAAACTCTGGAAGAAGATTCCTCAATCGGGATCGAGGTGGAATGTCTTAAATTAGCCACCCACTGTCTTTCGCCCCGTTTGCTTCCAATAATCCTTTGACCTGCCATGTTTTATGGTCCAGACTGATGAGGGCTGGTAAAAAAATTGACACGGCGAATCGGTTCCCAGAGGGTACGTAGTACATCTTTCCTGGCTGTTGCAAGAGATGTTTATGTCTTGTTCGATGTTTAACTGGATCGTTTTTAACGAAACGATACCTGCGGGGTGCTTCCTGCCTGCTTTCCTCTGGCATAGGAGATAATCTTCAATTCTGCGGAGTTAGAATGCAGTGGCGTGATGCTCATGGAAGACCAGATACCCAACATATCCTAATCTAATTCGATGGCAAAAAAATCGATAAAACCTGAAGCAAAATCTAAGATTTTTTAAGATAAATCTGAGTGATACGTCAGTTTCTCTTTTAAAGTTCTTTATTTCCACCGCAAAAAGCGTATATTTCTCTCTTCTGTGTTAGTAAAACTTGTGTGTGTGTCTATTACTTGATACTGTATGTCTTGTGTAGGGCTCAGCATGGCCAAATATGGCCCTTGCGCCATGAAACCCCAATACCGACCAATCACCGCTAAAAGCTAGACTGCTGATATCTGGTTGTTTCAGTTTTAAATGGTTTTTATTATGATGGGTTAAAATAGTGTTTGACATGCTCAGTGAATACCCTCAGCAGACTCTTCTCTTCTAACCTCGCTTTTTATTGAGACTAGCATCAAGTCAATCTAAGTATATTTTTTCCTACGTCAGGAAAAGTCCAGGGACCATAATTTCCTACAGGCAGCCCAGTACAAAATATTCCGGCTAAAAAAGTCGTCATCTAAGATGTGATCGTCAGATTAAAAAGTGCAAGGTAAAAGATGACTAAAATCCATAAAGTCCCCAGTCGAACAAAAGGGGCAGTCAGGAGAAGCATGCACACCAATGCGGTGTAAATGTTCTCTAAAAAGTCGTGTCCAGTTAAAATTCGAAAATCTGCCGTAGCAATATGTCTTGGCAAATTAGGTGGAACAAGGTCAGACAAAAGCTTGCTCCATATTTTGTCCGTGGCCTTAAGCTTTTGATGGTCGCAGACGGACTTACTTATCTTTCGCTCTATCATCCAGCAAACCAGAAGGTAAAGGAGGGGGCTGGACGGCTGGGGTAGAACACAACCATTTTTAGCTAGTTTGTTTGCGCGCTCATTGCCTGGTATATCACAATGGCTATCGATATAAATATACGCGGTGGGTCCTTGCGCATAGTCTTTTATTCTCCGCCTTTATCAAAAACCGCCTCTAAAGCCGCCTAAAAGTGCTAAGACAGCATTCTGATCATCCAAATAGAGTTGCCAAGATTGGGCAAAATTGCGCCTTGTGGGTCCCTTTTTAATTTAGGGCTAAAGGTGATTTGCATTGGATTGTGTCTGCGGAAAATTAACAATGACCAATGGAGTTGACTTATAAGGTTGTCTAAAGTTAAGGATAGCATTTCTTTCTTTTTTGTTTTGTATCGAATCTCGGCATTCCCAATTATCAATGTTACGCACACAATTATTGGAATGAAACACTATTATTGGAACACACAATGAAAGTTTTACTGACACAGAAGAGAGAAATACACCCAGGGAAGAATGCACCTGAGAGGAATCGAACCTGCGCGCGCCTACAACTCGAAGGTTGCTAGCCACGAGTAGTGCAGTGGGTATGCCCACTGCACTGCATCGTGGCTCAGTGCCCACTATGGCCCCAACAAGGTATTGAGATTCCATTAGTTGAAAATTCAAATGTTGTTTCATTATCATTGGTGTCTACTGGATAAAGAATTCATGAAACGAAAATATTTAGATTTACCAATCTCCAAGTGGTACCCCCAAGATGACTCGTCCAAAAAGATCTGGCCAATCCTGCTTGCCATGAGGTAACTCGTGATACAACTGTCCTATTTTGCAAATGACGAGCCAAAGGAGCGTTAGAAAGACACCATATGAATATGAAATAAGCAAAATACGTGACAACAAATTCTTCATTGAAAAAAGAAATCGAAACAATTAAGGTTACGTGAAAATGAGCGAAATAAATCACGCGGCAGGACAAATAAAACACCACGAGCGCCAATCAAAAGCAATCTCCCTTTTCTCCTTGGAACTGTTTTGATTCGCAAGATCCTAAACAGTTGTGAGAATGGATTAGCAAAACCAACATATTTTAATATTTCCAGTAAAATTTGAAAACAAAAAAATTATAATACACAACATGAAATGCCCGTTCGTTGTGACGGGATGTCTTTCATGAAGAGATTATAATATCTTCAGATTAAGATTCAAAATTAGAATGATTTTTCATTGCTGGAAGGGAAATATAAATAACGCGGAAAAACAATGACAAAAATCATGTCTCGAAACAAGGAGGATTCTGGTTCTATAATCAAAAATCAAAGCAACCATTAAGAGATTACTGGTTACATCAGTTTTAAGTCTCTTAGTTTGTGTTTAAGTAACATTGTATCCGATAATTTGTGAATCTACGCACAATGATTACCATGTATCGAAACTGCCTCAGCTCTCTCTCTCTTCAATGTCAAAAATTACTTTGATTGATAACTTCCCATCGGAAATCGACTATGTAAAGAGAAAATAACAACTCTCATTATTACTTTGTTCGCTTTCAAAATAATTCCTCTCTAAACACTGTCGCGGAACTCACCGAGAACGGCCTCAATCATAAAAACAGATGGAAGTATGATACGAAGTTCGAATACGAATTGATTGATGAAGTTGTTTTCAATCGACAAAAAGAATCGTCAACCAGTCAGTCCGTCCTCTCCTCAGGGGGAAGGGCTGGAAACAAAAAAGCGTGAAGTGATTTTTAATTGCACATCTGACCACTCATTACTCGCCCTTGTTTCTTTACTCGATGATGTGTTTCTTTCATCCGTTCTGTGTGTGATGGATCGCGTTCAATAAAAGAACTGAGGTGTACGCCTCATTGCAAGTCTCTGTTCACGCCTATCTGTAGAGGAATGTAAAGCAAAATATCCCGCATAAAATCGCTCTTACGTCCAGGTATTGATGAATATTGATGGAAGTAAAACTAAAAGATGGATGAAGCAGATAAATCTATTCAGGTACTCATTCATAATCATTTAGAAAGTATTATGTGCATAACTCGGGAACTTTCACCTCTGTATGAAGATGCAGGCATTTCCAGCTGTCCTTTTACCGCCTGTAGGTTGCGGTTTCGACGAGATATCTCGTCCATCAAGATCTGACCAATTTTGCTAATGTATTGCGGTATTGCATCAAAGTATTGCGATTTTTTTTAATTATGACGAGACCAAGATCGAGTCGGTTTTCTTCTAATGACGAGATATCTCGTTCATACAAATCCGGTCACTTTTGCTAATGACGAGATACCTCGTCGAGAAACAACCATAAGGAGGATTTCAAACTACACCCTCTATAACTGCTAAATTCCTTAGTGTGACCAGAGGACAGATGTCGTCATCGTCGGCTTGTTGACATTTTACCTACTTTTGGTTCAATAGCAGCTATTTAAGACGTTGACGTATCTCTTGATGGCTGGTTGGGTTTTCATGGCACAAGGGTCATATTTGGTCATGCTGCGCCAAACACAAGACAGACAACACCAAGTAATGAACATGCACACAAAGAAAGTTTTCTTGACACAGAAAAGAGTAACACACTCAGGGAGGAATTGAACATAAAAGGGATGGAACTTACGCCGCCTACAACTCGCAGATTGCTAGCGCAGAGACCAAACCCACTGATCCACGACGGCCCCATCTTTTAATGGAAGATCTCATCTCGGTCTTGATGTACGGATTGTCGATACTTTTCTGCCTTCCATCTATATGAAGAGTCATGAATAGTCAAATGAACCAAAGGACAGATCTCGTAATTGTTGATTTGGTCAATCGAATTCCAATAAAGCCAGCATCTTTCCGATATTTCGTTCTGTAGAGGTCACGTGATGTTAAGGAATACCCTAGCGTGATTCCTATTCTGTTCCTGATTCTGGATTCCTGGCACATCTTTAGATGTGTTCAGGCATCACAACCCGGAAGAACCCGTGTAATCTGTCATCTCTTCTGTTTTAACCTCGCCTACCCTTCTGCTTTTTCGTCGTTTTCTTGTATTTGGCGCAGCTTGGTTAAATATGGCCCCGCTGAGATTGTTTATTGTTTATCCACATCTTCAATTTTTACGTTGAGAATCAGCAGTTATTTGAACTACCAAATGTAGATTACTCCATACACACACAAATACAATTTAGAATATCTTATGGAAATCAGATTTCCACCAGACTGCAAACACAACAAGATAATTTATGTGCGAACTCAACAGGTGAGAGGTGTGCAAGTAAATATTTCAACAAGGCACGTCTCTTCATTTCTTGATTTGAAATGACCCTCACATGGGTTGTTTAAGAGGACTGGTGGGTTGAAGACAAGACTAAGCATGGACTGGCAAGTTGAATTGATGGAGCAATTGCCCATCATCGATGGATAATGATGGATGAGCCAACGAATCGATTTCCATGAGATGCACTTGGAGAGATTCGTTGATATCCAAAATGCGAATACATTAAATACATATGACAGTAAAAGAAAAACACGATTTCGTTGTTATGAAAGTGGAAGAGTGGGAGGTTTTAGGATAGAGTTTCATGAATTTTGAATGAATTAAATTTGCATACATTCCAGTTTTAGTATCAAGAAAATTAAAATCGAATGCACCAGGTTCTGCCAAAGCAAAGCTAAAAAGAAAGGCCAATAGAATTTGTCATTCGAAATTTTAAATAGATGGCCTCGACCAATAAACGCATGTGTAGTCACTCATGAGATTAGATTTAGCCATCACGTGGTAATGGACATCTACTGTCCAATTAAATAGATTAAACTTGCGGCTGGAGTCGATATCGCAAGATATTAGATGTATAGGTCACGTGGGCTTGGGAATTGACTTGGAGAGATTGGCAATCGAATCACAAACTATTGTTTTTCATCACACTCGGCACTTATTTCTACGTTAGGATTCGTGCTCGTATCACAGAATAAGCGAATTTCCAGAAACAAAGCTTGATTGTTTACTTAATCCTCAAAGTGGTTTCGACTAGATATCTCGCCCATCAAGATCTGACCAATTTTGCTAATGACGAGATATCTCGTCATCAAAAATGCATAGGGTAGGAGAGAAGATTCTACTGAAGGTATTCATTGAGCATACCAAACATCATTGGATCCAGTTCAAAGAGTAGCGGATTAGCAGCCGGAGGTTTGCGAATTCGAAACTCGATCCAACCAAACGCCGTCGTGTATGTGGGGGCTGGTGCACTTTCAATCTGTCGTGGCCTCAAATGTCCTCCCGTTGACGTGGTGTGGAAGTTTGAAGAGTAGGCGCCAGCTCAGGTGTTGACCTCGTCATCTGACCGTGACTGAAAATTACAAGGTGCACTCGGGTCTTTCCCTTCATGATTGATCCCGGACCGTCGTCAATAGCCCATTGTGTTGCTCCAGTGCGACATAAATTCAACTACTTATCTTCTTTTTATTTCAATTAAACGACCATCCCTCCGAGATCAAGAGGTCGATTCAAAGAGATTTTACTGCATGTTTATTCTTCAAAACCAGTCGCCAAATCACTCACAAGGGGTTCTCGGACAGCATCCTCCGCCGCTGGACCTGATTTACGGCCAACTATTCAACTCCCTCTGCCGCGAGTGATCGCTTGATTATGTTAACGCAGGAGATGATTTCTTAATTCGAAATTAAGTGTAAGTTACGACTGCCGGGCCTTCATTGAGAGCGTAAACTACAAAATGAGACACGAGGGCTCTTGGAAGTACCTTGTGAATCACCCTTGGTGGAGGGAAAATTCAAGGGATTCATTACTCTCGGCAATCCATTACGAATTAGGAAGATCTCAGGCTCGGATTAAGTTGCAACAATCAACTGGGGGCAGGGATGTATTCAGAAAACAATTTCGGAGGGGCACAATCTTCTCTTTTCTTCGTTTTCTATCCGAATCGATTGGCCGCAATGCGAAATTAACATTGCGCTTTGTGAATTTTTGTCTGTTTTCAGACATATCTACGTGCATTCTAATTGTGAGATTCAGGTTTATTAAATTATCCCGAGTATGTATTTGTGATTATTTTTTAGGACTCGAGCACTGTGGGCACTCCATTTTAATTCTCTTCGATAGTGGCATTGTTAAAGCTCCTAGTAGTTTCGCACAGATATCTCGTTCATCAAGACTTGACCAATTTTGCTTGTGACGACATCAAGATATTGCCGATATTTTTATGATGACGAGATCCAGATCTGGTCAGTTTTCTTCTAACTACGAGATATCTCATCCATCAAGATCTGGTCAGTTTTGCTAATGACGAAATACCTCGTCGAGACATCTACCATGAGGGACATCCCAATTGACTTCAAGATCCAAAAGTAAAATGTAATCTTTCCTTTTCTTTTGTCAAGACTAGAGGCAACTCCCTCCAGCCCTCGAGTTTTCTGGTGCTTTCTATTGGCGATGATTCACCCACCAATAGAAAAGCGATTAGAGTTTTTGTTTTGCGTTGAAAGGGTAGATTACATACTTTTTTCTTTTGTCGTCAGAAACTGCAGATGAATCATTTCTACTGCGTTTTGTTGTAAAAACGAAATCGTGGATGAAAGAAGGCGAAACCCGAAGCCCATCATAAATTATGCCGCATACTATAAATATTCTTGATTTGAGCAACGAAGCTGCAAAATATTGCTAAAATAACGGGGAAGAGCTCACCACCCTAATGAAACTCTTCAGCAGTCATTACAGAAGGAAGTGGGAAATCTGGAAGATAGAAAATATGAGCGAAAGTAGGTTTAGCGTCAAAAAATGCCGAATCGCCTTTGAACAAGGTTACGTAGGTAGTTGAATTAACGTCATAATGAGCATGACATGGGCTATTGGTGATGATCCGGGTTCAATCCAGAAGAGAAAGATCCAGGACTACACCTCGTAATTTTGAACCACGATCAGATGACGAATCCTGAGCTGGCACTTTGTCAACACTTTGAACAAAAGGGTTGGTTGGTTTGTGGAGCTTTATGGCGCAAGGGCCATATTTGGCTATGATGCGCCAGGCACAAGACATACAACATCAATTAATGGACACACAATGAAAGTTTTACTGACACAGAAGAGGTAGGTAGGTATTTTAATTAACGCCACACTGGAGCAACACAACGGGTTATTGCAGAAGAGAGAAATACATCGAGGGAGGAATGTACCTGGCAGAAACCGAATCTGCGCGGCCTACAACTCGAAGGTTGCTAGCACAGTGGACATACTTACTGAGCCACGACAGTCCCTTGAACAAAAGGAATGGGATGAAATTAAAGTAGGTATTCAAAATCTAATTGTGATAACCTGACTGAAGTGTTCTTTGTGTTCCGCTTTTTATTGGAAATAAGAATTGACACCAGTGAAAGTAAAAATGTTATTTTACTTTTTTGGAAAATTTTATTTCATTTGGAAGTATGAAATCAATTTATTGAATATGGATGCTATATTCATTATAAAATGATCGAAATAAGATATGAAATAGAGTAAACTACACTTTGTCATCAAAAAAAGATGTAAGCAATTAAGAAAGTTTAATGCAGATGCTATGCGTGGGTGTGCTAGTTTGATTAAAACCCAGGAAAGAACTTTATACTATAGACTTAGAAAATATCCAAAAATGTCCTACTTTACGAAGTAGGTCCCGGTTTAATTAGCCCGTTGACCATCGAATGAATTTTATGAAAAAAGTCGCCAAAATTGTCGAAAAGTTGCCAAAATTTTGAAATTAGTAGCGTTTGAGACGATTTTGCTTGAAAAGATACCTTTAATCGCCAAGGTTGAAAAATAGCAAAAAATTTCCTTTTAGTCGACTGTGGC
The DNA here is from genome assembly GCA_933210815.1 of Meta bourneti. Lineage (NCBI taxonomy): Eukaryota > Metazoa > Arthropoda > Arachnida > Araneae > Tetragnathidae > Meta > Meta bourneti. The sequence goes on from OW119931.1 coordinate 18,484,169, forward strand.
AGCCCTGGATTGTATTATCGCACTAGAAAACAGTAGGGTAGGTAGGTAATTGAAGAAACGTTGCACTGGAATAACACAACGGGCTATTGGTCACTGTCCGGGATCAATCCCCAAGGGAAAAATCCGAGGACAACAACTCGTCATTTTGAATCACGGTCAGATAACGAGATCAACACCTGAGCTGGAACCCCCACTCTCAAAACTTCCACACCCCGCTAACATAAGGACATTTGAGGCCACGACAGATTTATAGTGCACCAGTCCACGTGTACACGACCATCTTTGGTTGGACGAGTTTCAAACTCGCAACCCTCCGGTTACTAATCCAGTATTTTTCCAATCGGGCTACCGCAGCCCCTATTAAACAGGAGTGTCAGAAGCTCATATACATGCCATAACCATTAACGCCGTATGAGCAAACTTTGATACCACGAACTGCTGTATTAAAAAGGCAAAGTAGGACGAAAAACCTGCAAGAGCCATTTCAATCAGCCAAACGCTTCCTTAAACGCTAAAAGACGCTTTTCCTATCTCAATTTCCAATTCAATTGCCCTCCCTCCGAAAAGCATGTTTGTTGACGCAACCGATAAAGCGGTAAAATCCCCTCCAGCCTCTTCGAAGGTGTCCACCCCAACCACGTGGTAGCTAACGATAAAAGCCCCATTATCCGAATACCATCTCGAATTAAGACTTCCAACAAGGAATGCGCCGACGATTAAATTCCAATACGAAGAATCTGGGGGAGGGTGTTCTCGGCAGTGACCGCGGGCCACCCCACCCGGGTCACCCCGACTTCCGTTGCTCGAGTTCCATCCATCACTAATGCATCTGGCACCGTTGCCAGATGCATTAACACCCGACAAGGTATGGGAGTGGCCGTAGAAGGGCGAGATGCGATTGTTTGGAACGCGGCGGGGCTGTAATTACGCGCGAGGAGCGAACGCGGGGCGGACTTGAGGAAGAAGGTGCCATTTTGCTGAAACATTACCCGTAATTTTCGGAACGAGCGCAGTGGTCGTTTCCCAGAACGCGAGACACTTTCAAACGATTGCCGGGGTAATAGACGGCAAGTGGTTGATGAATTCTACAAGTGGTTACCATGTAACGGTGGTGAGGGATTGCTCAGGTGCAGTGGAATCGCGTGTGGAATATTAAGATAAAAGGATTGGTGCACGCCTTGTTAATGTTGAAACAAAGAAGGGTGGAATTCGAAATTTATTTTTGAAGTAGCTTTGTTTGAAGATGCCCAACCTGATTTCGCATCATACCCTGGTTTCGACAGAACTGTTGGGTGGATAATGGATGCGGACTTACTGTGGTGGAGGACTTGGGAAAAGTCTACATGGACCGGTAAATAGGACTGCCGTTGGCAAAAATTTTACAAGATCCTCCGAATAGAATTAGCCATGAAAAAAGTTCTCAGTGGCCAACCGGAGTTTGTTATCAGCAAATTTCCGAAGTCTTCAGTATTTGATCCTGTAATAGTTGGCCAATTGAGTATTGGCAAACACAACAGAATGTAGATGGTTCATGAACTGCATTTGTGCAGTGTTTACAATTTAATAAATGGAAAGTGGTTGATGAATTCAACAAGCGGTTACCAAGTAACGACGGTGAGAGATTATTCGGGTACAATAGAATCGCGTGTGGAATATTAATTTATATTAAGATAAAAGGATTGGTGTTCTCTTTATTATTGTTGAAACAAAGAAGGATGAGTTCGAAATTTATTTTTGAAGTAGAAGGCGAAGACTTTGAAGATGCACAACCTGATTTCGCATTATACCCTGGTTTCGGAGAACTGTTGGGTGGATAATAAATGCGGACTTACTGTGGTGGAGGACTTGGGGAAAGTCTACATGGGCAGAAAATAGGACTGCCGTTGGCAAAAATTTTACAAGATCCGCAAAGTAGAATTAGGAATGAAAAGTCTTCAGTGACTGGAGTTTGCAACTGCGAAGTCCAGAAATTCTATAACTGGCGAATTGAGGATTGACAAACACAATAAGATAGTTCATGAACTGCATCTGTGTACTACTTACGATTTAGGAAGTAATAAATGGAAAGAAACTATCCTTGACTAATACCACATAATTTTTGTATTGAAAGCCCTCCAAGTCTCATGGAAGCACTAGCCTCTTGAGAATTTCCTGATGGGCCTATTCATCTCTAAATAAGATAGGCAGGTAGAGGTAGTTGTTTTAACGTTGAACTGGAGCAACACAACGGTCTGTTGGTGGTTGTCAGGGATCCATCCCGAAGGGAAAGATCCAAAGACCTCACCTCGTCATTTTGAATCACAGTCAGATGACGAGATCAACATCTGGGCAGGCACCTCATTCTACAAACTTCCACATCACGCCAACGTTGAGGACACTTGAGATCATGACAGATTTAAGGTGCACCAGCCCCCACGTACACGAGTCTGGTTGGATCGTGTTTCGAACCCTCCGGTTGCTAATCCGTTGATCTTCCAACTGGGCTTCCGTGGCTCCAATAAATGAAAAGTGGTTGATGAATTCAACAAGCGATTACCGTGTAACAACTGTGGGAGATTGTTCAGGTGCAATGGAATCGAGAGGGGAATGTTAAAATGACAGATTGGTGAACGCCTGTTTCCGTTGAAACAAAGGAGGGTGGAAGTTAGAAGGTTCTTACCGGTAGCACGAAAACTTTTTTTGAAGATGCCCAACCCGATTTTGCATTATACGCAGTTTCAACAGAACTGTTGGGTGGATAATAAAGGCGGGCTGATTATGTGACAGGACGGTAGAAAACTCCACACGGGCTTTAAAGTAGGAGGGCTGCCAACGGAAGACACAATATTCACAAAGATGTTATCATTCAAATGAATTTCCGGTTGCCTAATATGGTTATCAGAGACATCAAGAAGCTTGTTTTCTTGGGCTTTGTGTTGTATGGGCTAACCAATTGAGGATAAGATGAAGATGGGTGTGAAGGGATGGTTTTGTCCAAAGGCACAGAACATATCTGATACGATACTTGAACTATTAGGTTGGCCGAAAAGTTCGTTCGCATTTTTTAAATGAAAGAAAGTAAAATTTTTAATTATCAAAAGTAATTTTACTGAAGAATTTATTGATCATTTTGTTCCACTTTCATGCAGCTACATAATTCCCTCCTCCCAAACCTTTTCATTTTCCTGAGAAAAGAACTGCTCCAGGTCTCTTTTGTAGTCTTCCAATGGGTGGTTGGTTATGTTGTATAGCTCAAGGGCCGTAATTGACCATTCTGCACCAGACACAAGACAGACAATATCAAATAATGAACACACAAACGTAAGTTGGTTGGTTTGGGGTTTTAAGGCTCAAGGGCCATATTTGGCCAAGCTGCGCTAGACACAATACAGGCAATATCAAATAATGAACACATAAGGTTGATTGCTTTGGGGTTTTAAGGCTCAAGGGCCATATTTGGCCAAACTGCGCTAGACACAAGACAGGCAATATCAAATAATGAACACATAAGGTTGGTTGGTTTGGGGTTTCAAGGCTCAAGGGCCATATTTGGCCATGCTGAGCCAGACACAAGACATACAATATCAAATAATGAACACCCAAACACAAGATTGGCTGGTTTGGGGTTTAATGGCTACACAATTTCAAGAAATTGTGAAAAGAAATGATGGAAGAAAGTAGTGAAATATCATTTGGATATCCTGGAATTACCACCTCCAACACTCACAAGGAAAGTTTTACTGACACAGAAGAGAGAAATACACCCAGGGAAGAATCGAACTTGGCAGGATTTGAATCAGCGCAGCCTACAACTCGCGCAGTGGGCATACCCACTGAGTCACGATAGCCTCGCAGTCTTCCAATGAATTTGATAAGGAATCGCGTGGTAGGATTATTGTGAGATCGATTCTGCAACCCTGTATATATAGCTGTTATTAGCATCCCTTCATTCGTTCCTAATTTAAATGTATATTTTCTAAAGACCTAAATCGCATAAGACTTTTTGAAAGAAAATACAAAAATTATAACGAAACTAATAAACTCGCTTTCACCGCACTAACTTTGTACTAGCTAAGTAAAGGAAGAGTAATTGTTATTTTTCAGTAGTGACGTTATTTTATAATAAAGGATGAAGAGCTAGACCTCCCTTTTTCAACCCTCCTCGTGGTTGTCTCGGCGAGGTACCGAGTCATTCGCAAAACTTACCAGATCTTGGTAGAAAAGATATCTCGTCCATCGATATCTCATAGTCTCTCGTTAGTAGAAGAAAATTGACCAATCTCGATGTTGTCATCACCAAAAAATCGATGACGAGATATCACGTCATTAGCAAAATTGATCAGATCTTGGTGAGCGAGATATCTTGTCGCAACCACTTGGAATGTTAACGATTTTATAACAGTTTCAAAGAGAGGGTAGGGGTTGGTTGCTTTGGGTTTTTGTGATGCAAGGGATATATTTGACCAAACTGTGTCAAACACAAGACGACGTCCAGCAATGGACACACACTCACAAGGACAGTTTTACTGACACAGAATAGGCCAGGGAGGAGCCTGACAGAAATCGAATATGCACCGCCTACAACTCACAGGTTGCTAGCGCAGTGGACAAAGCCAGTGAACCACGGCGGCCCTTCAAAAGTAGGGCCACATATGTTTAGGTACGTAAGTTGGTATTTAATTAACGTCACACTGAAACAACACAACGGGCTATTGGTGACGGTCCGGGATCATCCCAAAGGGAAAGATCGAGAATGTAATTTTGTACCATGGTCAGATGACGAGGCAACACCTGAGCTGGTATCCCACTCTCCAAACTTCCACACCACGCCAACGTGAATATATGTTTAGGATAGGAAAGCAATTTCGGTGTTCGCCCTGTATGCTTCTTTCCCTAAACGCATCATCACATTAAGGCCTATCATGCCCACAACCTTAAAAACACATAGAAAAGCAAAAAATTAGATTTTCCACTTTCTTCAGCAGATTCCAGGGAGATGAAACTCGAAGAGGCCATCGAGTTAAGCTTCCGAATTGCCCGTGAGGAAGTTCAGCTGTTCCAATATTTAGCTCCTCTGGCACCGTGCCCTGCGATTATTGTCACAATAAATTACCGAGCGCATTGTCACGAGCCGCTCCATCGGTCACCCCCACAGAATGGAAGCGTCACGTTCCGCTTATTTATACTCTGCGGAACATGTGGGTGCCAGGATTCTCCCATTCTGGGAATTCGTGGAGAGCAGTCACAACTCACTCAAACCTACAAAGATCGATACAAAACGATATGCATTCAGGAGCAACACAAAATAGAACTTTTTGGGGTTGGTTAGACTCCCATGTCATGAGAGATAAATTGTCCAGGCTGCACCCTAGTAGTATACCCCCCCGTATAGGACACGGAAGTGACGTCATACCACGTGACCCGAAGTGGGCGGGGCCAAGTGACATCACAGCGTGACGTCATCGAAAAGCGGAAGTGACGTATGGTTTGTTTACATTTTGGACTTGGGAATTTTTTTTTTGTCATCGACTTCGTGCAGGCGTTGAGTTGTTTCAAGATGGCGTCGTTTTGTTGCCATGATGACGAATCACTCGTAGTGTCATCTGGTGGAGATATTCGAAACCCTATTATTTTTAATTAAAAAGCAATTTCGTGGATTCGAACCGAGGACCATAGGATCCGAAGTCAAGTGCGCTATCCGTTACGCTGTAAGAGAGTTAACTATGGGCGGTGAATTAATGTAGTGTTTCTCTCTCTTTTGGACTTGTATTTTTTCTTAGTATTAGGAATGGGTTATTTTTAGAAAATGGTTTGAATAATTGCATAGGGGTTTTAATAAATGCTTTTTCAAAACGACTTATGGCGCCATCTAGTGATTTTAAAAGTAAGTAATCTAAGGAACGAATTGATTTCTTAATGTTTTTACTTTATTCATGACCAGTGACGTCAGTGTGTTTACGTTTGGGACTTGGATTTTTTTCCTTCTGAGATTTCGATGTGACGTCACGAGTATGTCCATCGAGCACGTCTGAACTTGAAAAAAGCCAAGTCTGAACTTGAAAAAGCCTACTCACAGTACATTTCCTTACAAGATTTAATTTTGTGTTGGTGAACCGTTATAAAGATGGTAAGGACTGTATGGGTGCCCATAATGACAACGATTTGGATCTTTATGCACCCATAGCGTCTGTTTCATTTGGACAGAAAAGGCAATTTGTGTTTTCTAGAAAGAACTACAATTCTTTAAAAATTGTTCTGGAAATGGAAGCTTGCTTGTGATGAAGTATCCAACAAACCAATTTTGGTTTCACAGCTTGCCCCGTGGGAATGCATTATGCCCTAGAATAAACTTAACGTTTCGTAAAATCCTTGTATAAAGCAGCGATAAACCACTGATGTGCCCCCGAACTAGAACTCAGTGACGTACACTAGACGATATTTGGACAACGTTGCAATTGATCTTTGCCTTTCAGAATAGTATTTTTATAAATGCTTACATCTTGTTGTTTTTAAATAAATTTTTAGCGTGTCTTACCACATATACTGTATTTTGGATTATTTGGGTTTTTTTATTACCATGGTTTTATAAATTTTCTTTTAAAATGCAAGATCTGAAATGAAATTTTTCTTTCCTATATAGATTTATGGTTTTTTTAAGTTAGATGTTTTTACTCAAAAATTAATTATACATTAGATGCTATAACACCTATTTTATAGCAGAAATTTTGTTTTAAAATAATAATATACACTTAAGTAAGAGTAAAAATTTTTGAAACTTTACAAGACAAATACTATGAATATTTTTTCTTGTACATTTGAAGAAGTTATAATAGTATAAAACCCATTTATTCTATAAATCTAACTTAAATGTTATTTTTTAATTAATCTTTCCTTGCATATTATTTTTGCTTTGAATAAATCTTCATAAATTTTAGTGATTTAATTTATATTATATATAGATTTACAAACCTGTTTTTGGATGAAATATAAGGATTTTATATTTTAAAAATTAATGTTTTTACTTAAAATTAATTATATATTAAATACTATTACACGTATTTTTAATGTTGAAGATTTTTAGAAAACATTTTACAATTGAAACATATACATTAAATATTATGACAAACACTTAAATGCAGATCCATAAGGGAATATTGGAAATCTTTTTAATGCTTACACCTTTCTATTTTAAATAAACTTTTGCTTGTCTTACCACATACACTGTATTTTGGATTATTTGGTTTTTTTTTTTTTTTATTACCATGGTCTTATAAATTTTCTTTTAAAATGCACGATCTGAAATGAAATTTTCCTTGATTTTGAGATTTACTCAAAAATTAATTATACATTAGATGCTATAGCACATATTTTATTGCAGAATTTTTTAATATTATACACATAAGTGAGCGTAAAAATTTTTGAAACTTTACAAGACCCATATTATGAACATGTTTCCTTACACATTTGAAGTAGTGAAAAATAGTATTAAAACCCTTTATCCTGTAAAATATAAATTAAATATTATTTTTATTTAATCTTTCCTTGCATATTATTGTTTACTTTAAATACATTTTCATTCATTTTAGTGATTTTATTTATATTATAAAGATTTATAAAACTGTTTTTAACGAAATTTTCTTTGATATAAGGATTTATATTTTAAAAGTTAGATGTTTTTTACACAAAAATTAATTATATATCAAATACTATTGCACGTATTATAACATTGAAGATTTTTAGAAAGCGTTTAACAATTGAGAGAGATATATACTTTAAATATTATTACAAACATTTAAATGCAATTTGCTTTTTATTTTTTAATTTTACAATTGAGACATTTTGAAAAGTTTGATTCTTAAAGTGCGTTTTATGCATAGTAAAAAAAAAATATTATAAAAAACCTGTAAGAGTAAAAAGAATTTTATACATTGAAACTTTACAAGACCCATACCATGTTTCCTTGCACATTTGAAGTAGTGAAATATAGAATTAAAAACCATTTGTCCCTGAAGTTCTAAATTAAAAGTTATTTTTCTTTAATGCTTTTGCAAAACCACACATTTTACTATATATGAACTTCCTTTTATTTATTTGAAAACCTTATGCACATCGTACAATTTAAAATTGCACAGCAAAATACCAATACTGTACGAAGCTATGAAGTATTTTACAAGATACTTTGGTACTGTTTTCTTAATTTTAAGTGTTCTACATTGCTATATTAAATGGATAGTTAGTGGGTTTTCTGTTTTTGAAAATAATGTGTGCACATCTGTGCTGCAAAGCAAATTAACTTTTGCCTTTTTCTTGATATTTAATGCATAATCTAAATATTTACTCACACCGCTGATAGTTTTACCCATGAGTAAAATTAAATAATAACTGAAAATTTTAAGTATTAATGTGAATTTTAAAATGAACAAAAATTATTGAAATAATGGATTAAATCTGAATTCTATGTATTCTTAAAACAATCTCTGCAAATCCAGCAGACAATTCTTAAACAGATTGAAGGAAACCACATGGAAACAAAGTAAATTAGAACACTTTTTAATAGTAAAAACATTATGATTAATATTTTTACAAAAATAATACATTGTAGTAAAAAAAGAACTTATTTTTACATACTTACATTTTTTTAAGAGACTTATTTCCGACAAGCCAATTATTCAATGCCATCACCTCAGCTATGGGCAATGCAAATTATTTTTGTGATGACCACATTATAGTTTTTGGATATCTTTGTTGCTACTTAGAGCATAAAATGCATCGAATTTGGGAAACCCATATTGTTCTAAGTTGATATTCGGAATATTCAATGCATCTAAGCGTTTCTTTTCCACACAACCACCTTTGTAAGCAATTAGGTACTGAGTGACCCTCTTGGTCTGCTCGTAATATTCTAAAAGCTTAGAGTCTAGATTTTTCTAAGGGAGCACAATTTGCTATGTCATGGGACAGAAATGAAGTGCACATACGTAATTTTTAACATATCACACAGTTGTACGATCTTTGGCACTCAGTTTATGCTTAGACGATAAGTTAAAACGAATACTTGAAGCTACTTGCGACTTTTACAGCGATGTATGCGTATTTACGTACTAAGAAACTTTCTTGAATCTGAAATTCATCAAAATGCACAATTGCACAAATATTAATCATTGCTATTGAAAAGCGTTAGCTGTTCTTGGAAAAATAATTGTAAACTGGAGGCCACGAAGAACTGGACTATATAACACCATACACTTACTAATCAGTAAAGTTAAAATTTATCTTTTGCGTTCCATAGTTACTCACAAAAGATAAGACTAAGTGAAGAATGTACATACTCAGAAAACATGGTGTTTGTGATAATGCGCGAAATAAAATTTTGTGTTATAATACAAGATTTTAACGAAAGGATATACTTAAATGTGCGTGTGATTTTTTGACTCTACCACGTTTATGCGCTGAATGCAATTCAATTCTACGACTAAATTTGAGCAAGAAAAAAAATATAACCAAATATAATTTATAAGAGAAACGTATTTTGACTTTCTTTAAAATGAGAACTTTAAAGTATACTGAATTCTCTTGATTCTGCAGTTTTATTTTTTCTAAAATTACATCAACAAATTGAATTATTTTATTTGTGTGCACACACAAGTCTTTGCCTCTGTTAAAAGGAAACTAGTATCTTTGACAAGTATCAGATTTTTAAAAATTAATTCAGAGAAGAACCTTTTTTCATGGGATTTAACTCAATCTGCTCCATAATTTTACCCTTAAGAGTAATAGAGCATATTATAGTTTTTAAGGAAAATGAATAACCATTATGCAAATTTGAAGCCAAAAGTTCCAAGCATGTCTATGCGCCTATCTACGTTTAGAGATTGACCAACGCACAGACGTTGACATTAGGGACCTAGCCGTAAACGGATCGTATTATACTGAACGATAATACCGGTGTCTTGGACGTGATCAGGTGCTATTGGTGTGGCGAAGGGCTTGAAAATTGGTAAAAAGATGTAGTGAGACACAAACACAAAGTTTTATCCAAAATGTTTGGTAGCCCATAGATGAAATTGTACAGGTGCTGGATGAAATCAACAATACCAATGGTTTTATAAAAAAAACGATGTATAGCTTTACCCCTTAGACAACGACAAGGACGAACGACTTTGTAAAATTTGCAAGGAATCGGAAAATGAATGCTACTTTACAGCCTTGCGGTCATCTGGTGACATGCATGTGATGTACGAAGAGTCTTTCAACGTGTCCTATGTATCGAACCAATATTTTACATAAAATTAAAACGTACATTTGTTACTAAACTCTATTTATTAGTACATGTAGTAGATGCAATTTCAAGTGATATACTGAACATGGTGAGGAAGAAAATCCAATTGTAAAAGGGTGGTATTGAGTTGAAAGTTATTAAATTGGCAAAAGTGCTTCAGTAAGAAGATTAGTAAGGAAGTTTGAGACTCTAAAACCCTAAAACTCTTTATTAAGGAAAAAAATCGTGTAGGAAAGACTTATACACCCTTATAAATATATTGACTATTTTAATTATTAGTCGTTTGTTCATTATATGTTAAACCTATTTACTAAAGAATTTTAAAGGGTGCCTTAAACAGGAGTTACTAAATGCTTTAGGAAAGATGTGTAAATGTACTCTGTAATGCAAGAGAGAATGCTTGAATTAAATATTCATTTTGAGTGTTTCCTTCTTGTAGTGGGGGGGGCTTATTAATAGTACTTTTGTTAGAGCATTTTAAAATATTTCACACTTTAAAAGAATTATTTATATTTATTTTTTATTAATTTTTATTGGATATCTTTGTTGCTACTTAGAGCATAAAATGCATCGAATTTGGGAAACCCATATTGTTCTAAGTAGCAACAAAGATATCCAAAAACTATAATGTGGTCATCACAAAAATAATTTGCATTGCCCATAGCTGAGGTGATGGCATTGAATAATTGGCTTGTCGGAAATAAGTCTCTTAAAAAAATGTAAGTATGTAAAAATAAGTTCTTTTTTTACTACAATGTATTATTTTTGTAAAAATATTAATCATAATGTTTTTACTATTAAAAAGTGTTCTAATTTACTTTGTTTCCATGTGGTTTCCTTCAATCTGTTTAAGAATTGTCTGCTGGATTTGCAGAGATTGTTTTAAGAATACATAGAATTCAGATTTAATCCATTATTTCAATAATTTTTGTTCATTTTAAAATTCACATTAATACTTAAAATTTTCAGTTATTATTTAATTTTACTCATGGGTAAAACTATCAGCGGTGTGAGTAAATATTTAGATTATGCATTAAATATCAAGAAAAAGGCAAAAGTTAATTTGCTTTGCAGCACAGATGTGCACACATTATTTTCAAAAACAGAAAACCCACTAACTATCCATTTAATATAGCAATGTAGAACACTTAAAATTAAGAAAACAGTACCAAAGTATCTTGTAAAATACTTCATAGCTTCGTACAGTATTGGTATTTTGCTGTGCAATTTTAAATTGTACGATGTGCATAAGGTTTTCAAATAAATAAAAGGAAGTTCATATATAGTAAAATGTGTGGTTTTGCAAAAGCATTAAAGAAAAATAACTTTTAATTTAGAACTTCAGGGACAAATGGTTTTTAATTCTATATTTCACTACTTCAAATGTGCAAGGAAACATGGTATGGGTCTTGTAAAGTTTCAATGTATAAAATTCTTTTTACTCTTACAGGTTTTTTATAATATTTTTTTTTTACTATGCATAAAACGCACTTTAAGAATCAAACTTTTCAAAATGTCTCAATTGTAAAATTAAAAAATAAAAAGCAAATTGCATTTAAATGTTTGTAATAATATTTAAAGTATATATCTCTCTCAATTGTTAAACGCTTTCTAAAAATCTTCAATGTTATAATACGTGCAATAGTATTTGATATATAATTAATTTTTGTGTAAAAAACATCTAACTTTTAAAATATAAATCCTTATATCAAAGAAAATTTCGTTAAAAACAGTTTTATAAATCTTTATAATATAAATAAAATCACTAAAATGAATGAAAATGTATTTAAAGTAAACAATAATATGCAAGGAAAGATTAAATAAAAATAATATTTAATTTATATTTTACAGGATAAAGGGTTTTAATACTATTTTTCACTACTTCAAATGTGTAAGGAAACATGTTCATAATATGGGTCTTGTAAAGTTTCAAAAATTTTTACGCTCACTTATGTGTATAATATTAAAAAATTCTGCAATAAAATATGTGCTATAGCATCTAATGTATAATTAATTTTTGAGTAAATCTCAAAATCAAGGAAAATTTCATTTCAGATCGTGCATTTTAAAAGAAAATTTATAAGACCATGGTAATAAAAAAAAAAAAACCCAAATAATCCAAAATACAGTGTATGTGGTAAGACAAGCAAAAGTTTATTTAAAATAGAAAGGTGTAAGCATTAAAAAGATTTCCAATATTCCCTTATGGATCTGCATTTAAGTGTTTGTCATAATATTTAATGTATATGTTTCAATTGTAAAATGTTTTCTAAAAATCTTCAACATTAAAAATACGTGTAATAGTATTTAATATATAATTAATTTTAAGTAAAAACATTAATTTTTAAAATATAAAATCCTTATATTTCATCCAAAAACAGGTTTGTAAATCTATATATAATATAAATTAAATCACTAAAATTTATGAAGATTTATTCAAAGCAAAAAATAATATGCAAGGAAAGATTAATTAAAAAATAACATTTAAGTTAGATTTATAGAATAAATGGGTTTTATACTATTATAACTTCTTCAAATGTACAAGAAAAAATATTCATAGTATTTGTCTTGTAAAGTTTCAAAAATTTTTACTCTTACTTAAGTGTATATTATTATTTTAAAACAAAATTTCTGCTATAAAATAGGTGTTATAGCATCTAATGTATAATTAATTTTTGAGTAAAAACATCTAACTTAAAAAAACCATAAATCTATATAGGAAAGAAAAATTTCATTTCAGATCTTGCATTTTAAAAGAAAATTTATAAAACCATGGTAATAAAAAAACCCAAATAATCCAAAATACAGTATATGTGGTAAGACACGCTAAAAATTTATTTAAAAACAACAAGATGTAAGCATTTATAAAAATACTATTCTGAAAGGCAAAGATCAATTGCAACGTTGTCCAAATATCGTCTAGTGTACGTCACTGAGTTCTAGTTCGGGGGCACATCAGTGGTTTATCGCTGCTTTATACAAGGATTTTACGAAACGTTAAGTTTATTCTAGGGCATAATGCATTCCCACGGGGCAAGCTGTGAAACCAAAATTGGTTTGTTGGATACTTCATCACAAGCAAGCTTCCATTTCCAGAACAATTTTTAAAGAATTGTAGTTCTTTCTAGAAAACACAAATTGCCTTTTCTGTCCAAATGAAACAGACGCTATGGGGTGCATAAAGATCCAAATCGTTGTCATTATGGGCACCCATACAGTCCTTACCATCTTTATAACGGTTCACCAACACAAAATTAAATCTTGTAAGGAAATGTACTGTGAGTAGGCTTTTTCAAGTTCAGACTTGGCTTTTTTCAAGTTCAGACATGAAACTTTACAAGACCCATACCATGTTTCCTTGCACATTTGAAGTAGTGAAATATAGAATTAAAAACCATTTGTCCCTGAAGTTCTAAATTAAAAGTTATTTTTCTTTAATGCTTTTGCAAAACCACACATTTTACTATATATGAACTTCCTTTTATTTATTTGAAAACCTTATGCACATCGTACAATTTAAAATTGCACAGCAAAATACCAATACTGTACGAAGCTATGAAGTATTTTACAAGATACTTTGGTACTGTTTTCTTAATTTTAAGTGTTCTACATTGCTATATTAAATGGATAGTTAGTGGGTTTTCTGTTTTTGAAAATAATGTGTGCACATCTGTGCTGCAAAGCAAATTAACTTTTGCCTTTTTCTTGATATTTAATGCATAATCTAAATATTTACTCACACCGCTGATAGTTTTACCCATGAGTAAAATTAAATAATAACTGAAAATTTTAAGTATTAATGTGAATTTTAAAATGAACAAAAATTATTGAAATAATGGATTAAATCTGAATTCTATGTATTCTTAAAACAATCTCTGCAAATCCAGCAGACAATTCTTAAACAGATTGAAGGAAACCACATGGAAACAAAGTAAATTAGAACACTTTTTAATAGTAAAAACATTATGATTAATATTTTTACAAAAATAATACATTGTAGTAAAAAAAGAACTTATTTTTACATACTTACATTTTTTTAAGAGACTTATTTCCGACAAGCCAATTATTCAATGCCATCACCTCAGCTATGGGCAATGCAAATTATTTTTGTGATGACCACATTATAGTTTTTGGATATCTTTGTTGCTACTTAGAACAATATGGGTTTCCCAAATTCGATGCATTTTATGCTCTAAGTAGCAACAAAGATATCCAATAAAAATTAATAAAAAATAAATATAAATAATTCTTTTAAAGTGTGAAATATTTTAAAATGCTCTAACAAAAGTACTATTAATAAGCCCCCCCCACTACAAGAAGGAAACACTCAAAATGAATATTTAATTCAAGCATTCTCTCTTGCATTACAGAGTACATTTACACATCTTTCCTAAAGCATTTAGTAACTCCTGTTTAAGGCACCCTTTAAAATTCTTTAGTAAATAGGTTTAACATATAATGAACAAACGACTAATAATTAAAATAGTCAATATATTTATAAGGGTGTATAAGTCTTTCCTACACGATTTTTTTCCTTAATAAAGAGTTTTAGGGTTTTAGAGTCTCAAACTTCCTTACTAATCTTCTTACTGAAGCACTTTTGCCAATTTAATAACTTTCAACTCAATACCACCCTTTTACAATTGGATTTTCTTCCTCACCATGTTCAGTATATCACTTGAAATTGCATCTACTACATGTACTAATAAATAGAGTTTAGTAACAAATGTACGTTTTAATTTTATGTAAAATATTGGTTCGATACATAGGACACGTTGAAAGACTCTTCGTACATCACATGCATGTCACCAGATGACCGCAAGGCTGTAAAGTAGCATTCATTTTCCGATTCCTTGCAAATTTTACAAAGTCGTTCGTCCTTGTCGTTGTCTAAGGGGTAAAGCTATACATCGTTTTTTTTATAAAACCATTGGTATTGTTGATTTCATCCAGCACCTGTACAATTTCATCTATGGGCTACCAAACATTTTGGATAAAACTTTGTGTTTGTGTCTCACTACATCTTTTTACCAATTTTCAAGCCCTTCGCCACACCAATAGCACCTGATCACGTCCAAGACACCGGTATTATCGTTCAGTATAATACGATCCGTTTACGGCTAGGTCCCTAATGTCAACGTCTGTGCGTTGGTCAATCTCTAAACGTAGATAGGCGCATAGACATGCTTGGAACTTTTGGCTTCAAATTTGCATAATGGTTATTCATTTTCCTTAAAAACTATAATATGCTCTATTACTCTTAAGGGTAAAATTATGGAGCAGATTGAGTTAAATCCCATGAAAAAAGGTTCTTCTCTGAATTAATTTTTAAAAATCTGATACTTGTCAAAGATACTAGTTTCCTTTTAACAGAGGCAAAGACTTGTGTGTGCACACAAATAAAATAATTCAATTTGTTGATGTAATTTTAGAAAAAATAAAACTGCAGAATCAAGAGAATTCAGTATACTTTAAAGTTCTCATTTTAAAGAAAGTCAAAATACGTTTCTCTTATAAATTATATTTGGTTATATTTTTTTCTTGCTCAAATTTAGTCGTAGAATTGAATTGCATTCAGCGCATAAACGTGGTAGAGTCAAAAAATCACACGCACATTTAAGTATATCCTTTCGTTAAAATCTTGTATTATAACACAAAATTTTATTTCGCGCATTATCACAAACACCATGTTTTCTGAGTATGTACATTCTTCACTTAGTCTTATCTTTTGTGAGTAACTATGGAACGCAAAAGATAAATTTTAACTTTACTGATTAGTAAGTGTATGGTGTTATATAGTCCAGTTCTTCGTGGCCTCCAGTTTACAATTATTTTTCCAAGAACAGCTAACGCTTTTCAATAGCAATGATTAATATTTGTGCAATTGTGCATTTTGATGAATTTCAGATTCAAGAAAGTTTCTTAGTACGTAAATACGCATACATCGCTGTAAAAGTCGCAAGTAGCTTCAAGTATTCGTTTTAACTTATCGTCTAAGCATAAACTGAGTGCCAAAGATCGTACAACTGTGTGATATGTTAAAAATTACGTATGTGCACTTCATTTCTGTCCCATGACATAGCAAATTGTGCTCCCTTAGAAAAATCTAGACTCTAAGCTTTTAGAATATTACGAGCAGACCAAGAGGGTCACTCAGTACCTAATTGCTTACAAAGGTGGTTGTGTGGAAAAGAAACGCTTAGATGCATTGAATATTCCGAATATCAACTTAGAACAATATGGGTTTCCCAAATTCGATGCATTTTATGCTCTAAGTAGCAACAAAGATATCCAAAAACTATAATGTGGTCATCACAAAAATAATTTGCATTGCCCATAGCTGAGGTGATGGCATTGAATAATTGGCTTGTCGGAAATAAGTCTCTTAAAAAAATGTAAGTATGTAAAAATAAGTTCTTTTTTTACTACAATGTATTATTTTTGTAAAAATATTAATCATAATGTTTTTACTATTAAAAAGTGTTCTAATTTACTTTGTTTCCATGTGGTTTCCTTCAATCTGTTTAAGAATTGTCTGCTGGATTTGCAGAGATTGTTTTAAGAATACATAGAATTCAGATTTAATCCATTATTTCAATAATTTTTGTTCATTTTAAAATTCACATTAATACTTAAAATTTTCAGTTATTATTTAATTTTACTCATGGGTAAAACTATCAGCGGTGTGAGTAAATATTTAGATTATGCATTAAATATCAAGAAAAAGGCAAAAGTTAATTTGCTTTGCAGCACAGATGTGCACACATTATTTTCAAAAACAGAAAACCCACTAACTATCCATTTAATATAGCAATGTAGAACACTTAAAATTAAGAAAACAGTACCAAAGTATCTTGTAAAATACTTCATAGCTTCGTACAGTATTGGTATTTTGCTGTGCAATTTTAAATTGTACGATGTGCATAAGGTTTTCAAATAAATAAAAGGAAGTTCATATATAGTAAAATGTGTGGTTTTGCAAAAGCATTAAAGAAAAATAACTTTTAATTTAGAACTTCAGGGACAAATGGTTTTTAATTCTATATTTCACTACTTCAAATGTGCAAGGAAACATGGTATGGGTCTTGTAAAGTTTCAATGTATAAAATTCTTTTTACTCTTACAGGTTTTTTATAATATTTTTTTTTTACTATGCATAAAACGCACTTTAAGAATCAAACTTTTCAAAATGTCTCAATTGTAAAATTAAAAAATAAAAAGCAAATTGCATTTAAATGTTTGTAATAATATTTAAAGTATATATCTCTCTCAATTGTTAAACGCTTTCTAAAAATCTTCAATGTTATAATACGTGCAATAGTATTTGATATATAATTAATTTTTGTGTAAAAAACATCTAACTTTTAAAATATAAATCCTTATATCAAAGAAAATTTCGTTAAAAACAGTTTTATAAATCTTTATAATATAAATAAAATCACTAAAATGAATGAAAATGTATTTAAAGTAAACAATAATATGCAAGGAAAGATTAAATAAAAATAATATTTAATTTATATTTTACAGGATAAAGGGTTTTAATACTATTTTTCACTACTTCAAATGTGTAAGGAAACATGTTCATAATATGGGTCTTGTAAAGTTTCAAAAATTTTTACGCTCACTTATGTGTATAATATTAAAAAATTCTGCAATAAAATATGTGCTATAGCATCTAATGTATAATTAATTTTTGAGTAAATCTCAAAATCAAGGAAAATTTCATTTCAGATCGTGCATTTTAAAAGAAAATTTATAAGACCATGGTAATAAAAAAAAAAAAAACCAAATAATCCAAAATACAGTGTATGTGGTAAGACAAGCAAAAGTTTATTTAAAATAGAAAGGTGTAAGCATTAAAAAGATTTCCAATATTCCCTTATGGATCTGCATTTAAGTGTTTGTCATAATATTTAATGTATATGTTTCAATTGTAAAATGTTTTCTAAAAATCTTCAACATTAAAAATACGTGTAATAGTATTTAATATATAATTAATTTTAAGTAAAAACATTAATTTTTAAAATATAAAATCCTTATATTTCATCCAAAAACAGGTTTGTAAATCTATATATAATATAAATTAAATCACTAAAATTTATGAAGATTTATTCAAAGCAAAAAATAATATGCAAGGAAAGATTAATTAAAAAATAACATTTAAGTTAGATTTATAGAATAAATGGGTTTTATACTATTATAACTTCTTCAAATGTACAAGAAAAAATATTCATAGTATTTGTCTTGTAAAGTTTCAAAAATTTTTACTCTTACTTAAGTGTATATTATTATTTTAAAACAAAATTTCTGCTATAAAATAGGTGTTATAGCATCTAATGTATAATTAATTTTTGAGTAAAAACATCTAACTTAAAAAAACCATAAATCTATATAGGAAAGAAAAATTTCATTTCAGATCTTGCATTTTAAAAGAAAATTTATAAAACCATGGTAATAAAAAAACCCAAATAATCCAAAATACAGTATATGTGGTAAGACACGCTAAAAATTTATTTAAAAACAACAAGATGTAAGCATTTATAAAAATACTATTCTGAAAGGCAAAGATCAATTGCAACGTTGTCCAAATATCGTCTAGTGTACGTCACTGAGTTCTAGTTCGGGGGCACATCAGTGGTTTATCGCTGCTTTATACAAGGATTTTACGAAACGTTAAGTTTATTCTAGGGCATAATGCATTCCCACGGGGCAAGCTGTGAAACCAAAATTGGTTTGTTGGATACTTCATCACAAGCAAGCTTCCATTTCCAGAACAATTTTTAAAGAATTGTAGTTCTTTCTAGAAAACACAAATTGCCTTTTCTGTCCAAATGAAACAGACGCTATGGGTGCATAAAGATCCAAATCGTTGTCATTATGGGCACCCATACAGTCCTTACCATCTTTATAACGGTTCACCAACACAAAATTAAATCTTGTAAGGAAATGTACTGTGAGTAGGCTTTTTCAAGTTCAGACTTGGCTTTTTTCAAGTTCAGACGTGCTCGATGGACATACTCGTGACGTCACATCGAAATCTCAGAAGGAAAAAAATCCAAGTCCCAAACGTAAACACACTGACGTCACTGGTCATGAATAAAGTAAAAACATTAAGAAATCAATTCGTTCCTTAGATTACTTACTTTTAAAATCACTAGATGGCGCCATAAGTCGTTTTGAAAAAGCATTTATTAAAACCCCTATGCAATTATTCAAACCATTTTCTAAAAATAACCCATTCCTAATACTAAGAAAAAATACAAGTCCAAAAGAGAGAGAAACACTACATTAATTCACCGCCCATAGTTAACTCTCTTACAGCGTAACGGATAGCGCACTTGACTTCGGATCCTATGGTCCTCGGTTCGAATCCACGAAATTGCTTTTTAATTAAAAATAATAGGGTTTCGAATATCTCCACCAGATGACACTACGAGTGATTCGTCATCATGGCAACAAAACGACGCCATCTTGAAACAACTCAACGCCTGCACGAAGTCGATGACAAAAAAAAAATTCCCAAGTCCAAAATGTAAACAAACCATACGTCACTTCCGCTTTTCGATGACGTCACGCTGTGACGTCACTTGGCCCCGCCCACTTCGGGTCACGTGGTATGACGTCACTTCCGTGTCCTATACGGGGGGGTATACTACTCACCCTCTCTGGGCAAAGTAGGTGGTGTTCGGTTCTTAGCCTTTTCTGTTCTGTCGAACCTTCTTGAAAGGGGCATCGGAAATATTTCCAGTTTTTGAAGAGATCATTTGATTGTCTGGACGTTGAACTCACGCGTAATCATATTTTCTCCTGCACTGCAATAGTAGCTGCCTCTTCAAACCATCTACAACCAAAGACCGTGTGTGCTCGGGACATAGTGCATGTTAAATCTGTCGTGGTCTCAAATATTGGTGTGGAAGTTTGGAGACTGGTGTGCCAGCTTAGGTGTAGACCTCGTCGTCTGACGGTGGTTCAAAATTACATGGTGTCCTGAGATCTTTCCCTTCGGGGTTGATCTCGAATCGTAGCTAATTGTCCGTTGTGTTACTCCAGTTCGACGTTAATTGACTACTTACCTTCAAACCATCGATTACCTTCCTGAAGAACAGCTTTACAGCGAGAAAATAATCGACATAGCCAAATCTGCGCAAAATGCACACGTCGATATCCGACACAGAAATGGACACAAGTGAATATATCTATACGAGTGGTTATACGAATCGAAATGTTGCGAAATGCAATGGATGGATGATTTGGGTTTTTTTATGGTGGAAGGGATATATTTGGCCAAGCTGCCCAAGGGAGAGATCGAACCTGAAATGCAATAGAATTGTGTCTTTTGAGTACTGTTATGAAGTTAAAAAGAATTGAATATATAACCTTAGGTAGTCCTTCCTCTGAATTAAATAATTGGTCACTCATGCTAGGCTAATAGACAAGAGCTTTTCCTCGTCTTGTCCAATTCCTTCCCAATCAGACAGTTGTAGGGCTGCCACAGCCAAAAGCACTTGTGAAATAGTATTAGTAACAAATTCTTAAAAATAGCAAAAAAGTTTCCCTATAGGTACTATTTTAGTACCAATTTTAGTTGCTCAGATACAAAATAAATTTGCTAAAACACAAAATGTGCTAAGTATGAAACAAACGTTGAAGACCTCGGCCAAGAAATTTAAATTATAAAAAATTGAAAAATGACAATCTTGTAACCACATACATTCTGATGTTTTTCTTTCATAATTGCCATGTTTGGCGCAAAAATTTCAAAATTGATGTTCCTTGGGAAATTTTCTCACAAAGAAAAACCTGAAAAATATTTTTTCTATCCGCTATTAGTTTAAAAAAGGGACTAAATTTTAGTTGACCTATGGTGAATTTTGAAAGAATCGCCAAAACTTTCAAAAAGTCGCCAAAACTTCGAAATTAGTAGCTTTTGATACGATTTTGTTTTAAAAGGTACCCCTAGTCACCAAGGTTGAAAAATAATTGCAAATGTCGATTTATAGTTTTTTTTAGTTACTTCATTTTAATAACTACCTTTGTATTTTAAGTTCCAAATATAATTTCCAAACTAGCTTTATGAAATTCTAAAATTACGCACGCAGCAACGCAAATATTTTGATGAAATTAAAAAAATTATAGGCGCACAATTACCCTTACAATTTATACTTAGTTAAGACAGTTTTCAGACAAAATTGTCTTAAAATCAGTTCGAAAAATTGTCTTTGCAAAGAGGGCGTTATGCCCCAAAAGATTTGGAAACTATCATTTACTGTATGTATGAAAGAAAATAATTTACTTTAGAACCATTTTTTTCTAAATCTAGCTTTAACCCTCCTCTTTAACCTCTCCCTTCGACGAGATATATCGTCCATCATATCGGATCGATTTTGCTAATGACGAGATATCTCGTCATCAAGATATTGCCAAGTTTTTGATTATGACGAGATCAAGATCTGGTCAGTTTTCTCTAATGACGTGACATCTGGTCCATCAATGTCTTGTCAGTTTTGTTAATGACTTGAGGTATCTCATAGACAACCACTAGGAAGGTTTAACTAGACATTTCCACATGCAATTTACTTAAAAAATGTTTTTGCTTGTGTTTTTTCTCAAGTAATTTTCTTTTCACCCAGTAGCGCACAATTCAGAATAATCTCTTGATATCAATGATATTGAAACGGATATCTGCCCTGTAAATATTTGCTCATCGATCCAGCTGCACAATAGTCATGTCCCCCAGAAAGGGAGGCGACATTTAAGTGAAACTATCGTACGATCTACAAATGTAGGCAGTCACGAAATCACGCATATGGCGTGGCTTTTTTTAAACAAAAGACAGCTTTTTTCCCTATACCATGTAAAAAAGCATGAAAAACGTGTATGCTTCAACATACAGGAGTTGAAAAATTTTCTGAGAATCCATACACTTGCCATAACGGTTTGTTGCAGACAAAGATTAACATTTACCATCATATAAATTGTAGGTAGAGATACGACTCTTGTTAAAACAATAGTATTAAAATCTTCAAAAAATGATTCATAAAGATGACTGGTCGGTTGTTTTTAGGTTTTATGGCGCATGTGGCCAAGTTGCGCACAAATTACACACACAACGTCAAGCAAAAAATATCATGAAAGGGGGGAAAAGAATTGTGGAATAGAGTAATGGGATAAAAGTAGAAAAAGATTGTTTGGGTATCCCGGAAACGCGACCCCCGTATTTACTAAAGACAGTAAACCCCATGGGAAAAGGAAAGGTCACAAGTGTATCTCTAGTCCTTGAAATCCATATTCTCCTAAAGGAGATGTACCTATGAGGGCTAATAAAGATGAAAACAAGATAAATAAAAATGGTCTATAGCTATTTCGGTGGAATGCTTGTGGTGCTGGTTATGTTGGTTATAAATTTAACAGGCATTGAAATTTCAAAAACAAGAATACATGCGGTGTGTTGAAATAAGGAAATCAACAAATCCGCCATGCTTAACACTGTTGGGAATTTTCTCGCCAGTTTGATTTCAAAGTGGTTTAATCTTAGAGATGATTTAAGCATTTGAGAAGACCTTATCTATTTTTACATTAACATACTAGAGAATGATACTAGAGCTTTCCCTCCTTAACTTGCGGTTTGGAAGAGCTTAATGAAATGGAGGTTTTGCTTCAGCGAAATAGCTATAGACCATTTTTATCATCGTGCTCTCATCTTTATTAGTTATATTTTTAAGCTTTTATTTAACCATCACATGAATTGTCAAGATTGCACATAATGGAAAAATCATTGATGGAAAACATCAAAATGGAGTAGTTTAGTTTCTTTCGAACTGTGCGTCGCGGCTCCTGTAAGAAACATATTCCAGAAAGAACATATTTCTTTATATAAATGTCTACGGGGCTTAGAGTATACTCGAAGAGAGCTGGGAATGTAAAACACTGAGACTAATATTTAAATGAGAGGGTTTAAACTGAGTACGAGAAAGAGAAAATAAAAATAGAAACTAACATTAAATGGTTAGATCTTATGGCATAAGGGCATATTTGGCAAAGTTGGGTCAAACACCAGACAGACAACATCAGGTAACGGACATACATACACAAGAAAGTTTTTACTGACACAAAAGAGAGAAATACACTCAGGGTAAATTACAGAAATCGAACCTGCGCCGACTACAACTCACAGTGGGCAAACTGACTAAGCCATGGCCACACAATCATAGTAAATGATTCAAACTGAAAACGTAAGTCTTTAGGCAGGACAAGCATAGTTTGCGAAATATTGAAACTGTCAATTAAATGTTTTATAGTTTTTTACACCATACAGTGTAATGGGAATATGATGTGCGGGTACCCGCAGTTCCGAAAATAGTTCCGTAGCTCTTGAAAACTGCGGTTCCTAAAGTATAGCCGATTCTATGGTCCTCCAGGAGGGCCCAATCATGGGGCAAACGTGTGCCGTATCGGGACATGGAATGGGGGCTGTTTGGGGGGTGACACCTGCGTGCGAGGCATGTCACGAAATCGTGCTTTGCTAAAGTCAATAAATCTCCCATTCCCAGGTGAGAAGAAAGTCAACAGAAGACCACTAATCGCCGTTCCGGTGCCGCACCTTCCTGGGATGGCACAAGAGGGTGCTTTTGCTCTCTCTCTCTCTCTCTGTGGCATAGGGGAAGGCACTTGGCTGGAGGGTTTTGTTTTTGCTGGGTGTTTCCCTCTCCTTCGCTGTTATTGGGAAGTACCCCTGAAGCGACCACCATTTGAGGGTTTTCAGAGGATTATGGGTGGTTCGGTGTTGCTAGTCTCTCTTTTTGATATCTTTCTCTGTTGATTGCCACTTACATTGCCAAGCCAGTTGTGAGCGCTTGCCACTTATCTTGCCAAGCGCTTTCTGACGTGAGACTTTTCGATTGTCTCAAAGTAGACCTTGCGTTAATTTTAAGGGTTGCGGAGAGTAGCATTTGCTGTATGTATTTTATTTAACGTCGCACTGGAGCAACACAACGGGTTATTGGCGACGGTCCGGGATCATCCCCCGAAGGGAAAGATCCGAGGACAAATACGCGTAATTTTGAACCACGGTCAGATGACGAGGCCACACCTGAGCTGGCACCGCACTCTCCAAGAGTAGCATTAGAAGAGAAGCAGATTAGAAACCGGAGGGTTGCGAGTTCGAGACTCGATCGAACTAAAGATCGTCGTGTACAGGGGGTAAATTAAATCTGTCGTGGCCTCAAATGTCCTCACGTTGGCTTGGTGTGGGAGTGTTTGGAGAGTGGGGTGCCAGCTGAGGTGTTGACCTCGTCATCTGACCGTGGTTCAAAATGACGAGGTGTTGTCCTCGGATCTCTCTCTTCGGGATTGATCCCGGGCCGTCACCAATAGCCGTTTTGTTGTTCCAACGTGACTTTAATTAACTACCCCCATAATTATTATACGTCAGTTACCCTGTTTAGCTTTTCATATCATCTTCAAATATCTTATTTTGTGAAATACAGTAACCCCTCGATATATCACGATAAAAAACGATGTATCGTGGGGAGCGATATGGCGAGGAACGGGAAAAACGTGCATAAAAGAAATGAGAAC